>CAWUFW010004768.1:0-1467869 GCA_963921515.1 Calotriton arnoldi
AGTGTTTTGGAGTCCGTGGTATTCAGCATTTCCGAGCCATATGTTACAGAGGGCAGAAATTTAGCTGCTACTACCTTTAAAAGATGACTTGTTGAACTTCCGCTTAAATTTTTCTGTAGGGTTTTGAAAGCAAATAATAGTTGTTTTATTTTAATTTGACCCAGGTCTAAGTGATGCTTGTAGCTTAATTGGCGATCTAGTAAGACACCCAATAATTTGTATTCATCCACCTGTTTTAAAGTGCTGGAATTTGTTCTCCAAACAAATTTTGGTCATTTTTTCCGAATGCTGGAAAAGCATAGTACATTAGGGGGCATATTAGCAAGACCCACGTTAAAATTATCGCCGTTTTAGCGGCAGGAAACTGCCGCTAAAACGGCGATAATGGGCTTGCTAATATGCGTTATGGAATTCCAATAGAAGCCCAGGTTAGATGTCCTGCACATCTAACCTGGGCGTCTATTGGAATTCTATAACAAATATTAGCAAGCCCATTATCGCCGTTTTAGCGGCAGTTTCCTGCCGCTAAAACGGCGATAATTTCATCGCCGGTCTTGCTAATATGCCCCTAGATTTTTTTAGATTTATTGTTAATCGTGCATTCGAGATATACAGCGCAAGTTGTGAAATCAGCCTCTGCAAGCCAAGTGGAGTTTGAGAAAGTAGCACAATATCTTCCGCATATTGCAGACTCAGTATTGGTGTTGTTCCCAGTTTCGGAGGATCGCCCTGAATGATGCAAAAGTTGCTCTCTAGGTCGGCGGTGTAGATGTTGAATAGGCTGGGCGCCAGCACGCATCCTTGCTTTAGCCCGTTTGTTGTCAAAAATTTCTTAGGGTCGTCATTAGGGGTCCATAATCAAAACAGCCAGGCACCTCATTAAATAGACACCAGGGGTGCAGTACCACAATCATCACTAGGGGTCCCTAATCACATCAGCCAGGCACCACACTGTATAGACAGGGGTGCAGTACCACAGGTCGTCAACTAGGGGGTCCATAATCACATCAGTCTGGCACCGTACTGTATAGACACCATGGGTGCAGTACCACGGGTCGTCACTAAGGGTCCATAATCATGTCAGCCAGACACCACACTGTAACATACATGCAGGGGAGAGGCTGCTACTACAGGTCCTAGCCCAGTCAGACTCCAAGCTGTATGTGGACAGCGTATGACTGCAGCAAGATAAAGATTAGTAAAATGGGCTGGCCTGTTTTATTTATTGTTTCCACCTTAAGCGACGCTCTTCAGACAGGGTCTACCAACAATCAGGGTGAAAGAATCTGAACAAACATCCGCCTGCCCACAATGCATTGCAAATATATACCCGACCCAAACCCAAAACAAAATGCACTTCTTGTTAATTAGAGTTTATTCTAGTAGTTTTATGCACAACATATACGTGCTTTTCTCTCCAACTTTCAGTTTAAACACCGGACAGTTCACCGCGCTAACATTTATAGACGTCCTAATTATAGCACAGTCAAGCATGAACTTGTCTGCTTAACATATCTTGGACTATGCATTCGGTGGCGTCAGTAGCATGACAACGATATGAAATTTTAGGAAGATCTTACGCAATGCGAAGATCTGATGCTGTGATATAGAAAAAGCTTGAACAGTACAATATAAAGAGATACATAAGCTAACCCTAGTTGATGTGTTTTTCAGTAAATCTTCCAACAATTATCGGGTGCTGGCCGCGCTTGCGTGGGAGTGTAGATTACGTTAAATCTGTTAAAATGCACCTTAACCAGTGGTTGAAGTGGGGGAAAAACGTAGGGGAACTGTGGGCGGGGAATCAGAGGGCGGGAATAACCCGAGGATTGGATCAGTGGGCTGAGCCAGAGGTGTGTCACAAAGTACAAATTTCCCAATTTTTAGGTCTCGCTGAAGTAATAAGGCTGTAGGCAAATGTATTAGTTGCAATCTTCTTTATTCTGACAACCCCACGGCAAGAACCAAGCAATCCGAGAAGCAAGTGGAAGTGTCACCAACATTCTATAACCAGCCAATAAATACAGAGAACACACAAATTGTTCTGATAAGGTTCAGAACAATTCCATTTATGGTAGCTAGAGAATATACAACATGTGAACAACATAACATGTAAAAGAAACCTAGATACTACACATCCTCCTCCTTTCAAAAAATAAAATATTAAGACTCACAAACATAATCTTCAAAGCGCTTTGGTTTAACAATGTTTCTACCAAAGGTGCTAACTTTCTGAGATTGACAAGGATCAAGTTCAGAAGAAATTTCAGTTTGAGGAAGATCCTCAGGAAGAACTTCAGTAGGTGGAAAATCCCCGACTGAGGGACCATCCTCACCCTGAACACATAAATCCGACATGGTATTTGAAGAAGAAAACTCAGGATGAGTACCGATCCACCAATAGTTGCGAGAAGACACAAACTGTTTTTGATCACTGGATGTGAAATCACCTTTAGCTAGCGACAATTGACTCATGTGACGTACATTACCATCAGATAACTTGACAGTATTTTTCATAACTTTAGCAATTTGTACAGGAGAACTAAACTTGCTTTGACCTTTAGTAACCATTCTATTAGATTTGACTCGGACCCATTGCCCAACAGCTAATTTGACATCGCGTGTACCGTGCTTCTTATCAAAATATTCTTTATTTTTACGCTGAGAAGCTAATATGCAATTTTTTATTTTTTATGCATCCCAATTTACCTGTTTGCTCCTGTCCATCCAACCAGGATTGACCTTTGAATACGGAATGCGGCCTCTCATGACACCAAAAGGAGTCTCACCAATGGAGTCATGACTAGTGACTCTATAAGTCCACAGCATTTTCATCAGTTCATACTCTAAATTTTTTTTACCATGGATGGCCATTTGAAGAACCCCTTTGATAATTCTGTTGACCCTCTCCACAGCACCATTGCCCCTTGGATGATAGAGTGCAGAAAATTTGTGCGAAATGCCAGCAACATCAATAAAATCCTTCATTTCACTTGACTTAAATTGGACACCATTATCGGTGAGGATGTTTTTGGGAAATCCCTCCTGTATGAAAACACTGCCCAAAAAGTCAATGACACTTTTAGTATCAGCTCTATCAACTATTTTGATTTCAAACCATTTAGAAAATAAATCTACAAGTACAAGAATGAATCGGGGTGAACTATCACTCCAACCAATGGGGCCCAAAATGTCTAACGCTAACTCATCCCAAGGAAGGGAAGGACACCCTAAGGAACTTAAAGGAGGATTGAGCGTTTTTTGTGATTTGTCAGCACATTCACATTCATTACATGATCTCACAAATCTTTCAGTTTCTAAATCAATTTTAGGCCACCAATACAAAGATTTTATATTTTTCTTAGTACGTGTAATGCCACTATGGCCTTCATGGCACAGAGAAATAATTTTGTTTCTTAAAGTAGAGGGAGGAATAATTTTATCTCCTCTGACAACAAACATACCATCAATACCCAATTCGTTTCTTACCTCCCAAAAAGCTTTCATTTCACCAAGAAGTTCAGATTTAACAGTGCCCCAACCATGTTGTATTTTGATTCTGATGAGTTTTAAAATATCATCCTTTTCCTCAGCTTGTTCCCATTCTATTTTATGTAAACCTTTTGTTTCCTTAGCTGAAAAAATACTAGCAACACAAATGTCATTCCAAGGATTAGAATCGATTTCTCTGAGAGGTAAGGACAACCTGCTTAAAAAATCTGCGGTTACGTTTTTTTCCCTGGAAGATATTGCACATCATAAATGAAGTCCTGAAGACGCATAGAAAGCCTAGCAATTCTAGCTGATGCCCTGGCTAATCCATCTGAAGTGAGTAATTTTGTCAACGGTTTATGGTCTGTGCGCACCGTGAATCTCCTTCCCCACAACATTTTTCGAAAATGCTCTAAAGCCCAAACAAAGGCTAAAGTTTCTCTCTCTATCACAGAATATTTCTGTTCAGTGGGAGATAGAGTCCTGGAAGCAGATGCAATGACAATGTCTGAACCCCTGTCATTTTTTTGAGTCAGAACACTGCCTAAACCTTTCCCACTCGCATCTGTAGTGACAAAGGTAGGGGCAGTGGGATTGAAGGCTTGTAGTTTAGGAGCTTCACTGATGGCACGTTTAATATCAATAAAGGAATTATGACAATCTGTGGTCCATTCAAATTTGTTTTTGTTTTTTAGCAAAATTCGCATTTCATGAGTACGCTCTGAAACATTTTCTACAAACTTCGAATAAAATTCTGCTAGCCCTAAAAATGAACAAAGTTCATCTTTATTGGACGGTGAAGGGGCAAGATTAATGGCTTCTACAAGTTTTTGTTTAGGTTTAATGCCTTCGTCAGTAATTTCATGCCCTAGGTAAGTGACCTTTTTTTCTGCAAACCTGCATTTACTTATTTCGGCAGTCAAACCTTTCTTAGATAAAATGTATAACATTTTCCTTAACACTTCATCATGATGTTGTTTGGATTTACCCATAATTAATATATCGTCTTGAAAAAAAATGACTTCTTTTATGTTACCAAAAAGTTCGAACATAAGCCTTTGGAAGACGGCTGCTGCCGACACAAGCCCAAAAGGCATGCGCTTAAATTGGTAACAGCCGAATGGTGTACAAAAAGCTGTCAAATGTTTGGATTTTTTACTAAGAACTACCTGATGGTAGGCACAAGAAAGATCTAGGGTGGAAAACCACTTGGCATCTTTGGTTAACATTAACATTTCATCAATGCGGGGTAACGGGAACTGGTCTACCACAATATTGTCATTCAAACCTCTTAAATCTACACATAGACGGACCTTGTTGTTAGCACGTCTGGCAACGACTAAAGGCGAAATCCACTCAGAGGCTTCAATGTGCTCAATAATTCGTGCATCGAGTAATTTTTGTAACTCAGCCTTAACTTCATCTCTAACAATGAAGGGAATGTTGCGAGCTTTGTGGATTTTAGGTGAAGCGTCGTGTTTTAATCTGATCATATGGGTAAAACCTTTTAACTTACCAATACTGCCATTGAATACTTCAGGAAATTCACGAAGAACCCAATTTTTTGTGACCTCACCATCACACGCAACAAGAACTTGTTCCGGGCTATTCGGATCAAGTATAATGTTGAGTTTTTTCTGATCCTTCCACCCCAAAACAGATGGTCCTTCCTTAGACACATACAATTTGCAGAGAGCATGTCTACCCTTAAATCTGAATATTAGTTCTCTAAAATCTATGATATCTATTTTTTCACCAGTATAGCTTTCAGGAGAGATGTCACAAGACTCCAAATGATCACCAATGTCGTTAATAAAATGATTGGACCAAATATTTTCTGCAATAATTGTGTATGGGGAACCAGAATCAGCAGCAACATGTAATGAAACCCCACCAAAAGAAACACAGCATATAGGTTTACTACTAGATTGACTAGAGATATTTAGAATTGTTTTCTTGCTACATCTATCGGAGGTAGAGTCATCATCACTATCATCAGAGGACAACTGTTCCTCATCACTCTCTTTTATGCATGAAATTCTACCTTTACCCGTCTTCTTATCTTTACGCATGCAAGCTTTAGTAAAATGCCCAATTAAACCACATACTGAGCACCGGACGAATCTAGCTGGGCATTTGTCAAAGCGAGCAGAGTGTGATGGACTTTTACACCTATAACAAGCAAAGTTAGGATTCTTGTAATTGTCATTACGTTCAAATTTCTTAAAATCTTTTTTACTATGTTGAGAAGGATTAAAAGAAGATTTCTTTTTACTACTAGAAATCTTATTTACAGATTCATACCCTTCCGTTTTGGTACTCCCTAATGAAACCTTAGCACAACGTTCAGAAAGTTCTGCTTTTTTGACAATGGTAAAATGTCTTTTAGGTTAGAGTCTCCTTCGACCCATAGTCTGTCTTGAATATATTTGTTTTCAGTATACATTATGACTTGGTCACGTATAAGGTTATCATGTAAGTTACCAAATTTGCACGTGATAGCCAATTTCTTAAGTGCAGAAACATAGTCATCGATGGATTCGTGTTTCTCTTGCTTTCTTTGGAAAAAGGAGTGTCTCATAACTGCCTCACACACTGTGGGAGAAAAATGTTCATCCAAGTCTAATAAAGCGAGTTTAAAAACATCTAAATCGCCAGGTCTGTTGCGCTTTTGAAGTTGGTTGTACACTCTTAAACCTTCAGGTCCTAAACAGTACAATAAAATCCTTTTTTTCCTTTCAGGAGAGAAGATACCACTGCAATCCTCTAGATTAGCAATGTAATTCAAGAAGTAGTCTTTCCACTCTAACCATTGCACTTTAGGTTCACCAGGGTCAGTTAAAAATTCTTTAGGAGAATTTAGATTAAAAGCAGACGAAGTTCTCGGTGGTTCTTCAGTAGACATTTCCAAGAAAATATAACAAATAAAATAAAGTTATTGAAAACGACAGAACTTACGTAAGTAGAACGTGGCAGAAAAAAAATCACAGCTGTGAAGCTGTGTTGTGTACTTGAGACTTTCAGTAACAGCAGGTAATTGCACACACCGGAGCTGATTACACTTGCGCTTGGTAGACGATAAAAAAAATCCAAGATGGTGGCACGTCGGGTTCACGACCTTGCGTGATCAACGTGGTTACGAAAATGAGCTGCGTGCGCTCGTCGCTTCAATTGCAGGGCAAGGCTGCACGAGATTAAGCTCGAGGGCACAAGGCAGGCTCGTGTAAACCGTTGGAACGGAGGTAAGTTTAAAGGATGCCTTACCTAACCGTTCAATGCAGAAAATTCTTGTACAGGCTCCAGAATCAATCAGAGAGATGCGATTTTCAGCCAAGCAAGCAGAATTCTCCAATTTACCAAGCGGCAGAGAAAAAAAAAAAAAACAAACAGAAAAAACGAAAGTCTTACTGCAACGTAGGCCTCGAAGTAAAACGTGACGAAATTATTGTAAAGTCACGTAGAAGTGGGTTGGTGGGGTTGTCAGCAGGTCCCAGCTCGTCGCCAAAATTCTGAAGTAATGAGGCTGTAGGCAAATGTATTAGTTGCAATCTTCTTTATTCTGACAACCCCACGGCAAGAACCAAGCAATCCGAGAAGCAAGTGGAAGTGTCACCAACATTCTATAACCAGCCAATAAATACAGAGAACACACAAATTGTTCTGATTCTTAATTCCTAAGAATCAGAACAATTCCATTTATGGTAGCTAGAGAATATACAACATGTGAACAACATAACATGTAAAAGAAACCTAGATACTACACTCGCTTAGGCAGCGCATGCGCTGTCTCGTCGAGAGATGCTGTATACAGTATAGCGGGGGAAGCTCCGTCCACTTTCCGCCTACCTTTACCTATCTTTTTGATTGGCCGAAATCCTAAATGCTGCATTGTGATTGGTTTTCGGCAAGTTAGTCCCGCCTCCTGACGGCCATGTCGTCATTTTTCTCCTTCCATGGCTATCAGCCCCTTTACTTTAAAAACTGTTTTGTTCCCCTGCCTCCCCCGTTCCCTCCCGCAGTCTGTGACTTCTCTGCCCACCACAACCCCCCCCCCCAATCCCGTTCATGCCTTTTTGGACGCCCGCACTTTTGTTTACAATGCAATAGGTCTCGCGTAAATACGAGTCCTATTGCATTTGTAAATGCTTATTTTCCCCTGGGATTGGCTGAGTGAATTCGCACTCTATTTTGCATGACCAGTCCAGAACACATGCGCAATACAGACGTTACCTGGAAGCGGAAGCGCGGCTGTGAGAAGGGTCAATGCCAGCAGCAGCAGGGCGGCTGTAATGCTAATGCGCGTCCTGCGGTGCGCTTTACCAAGGACAGGCAGGAGCCTGAGCTTGCAGACACGGGGGATGAGGGAAGATAGGTGCAGCTTTACCGAGGGCAGGCAGGAGCCTGAGCTTGCAGACACGGGGGATGAGGGAAGATAGGTGCAGCTTTACCGAGGGCAGGCAGGAGCCTGAGCTTCCAGACACAGGGGATGAGGGAAGGTACGTGCAGCCTGTGCAGGGCACCTGCTGGGAAAGGGAAACTGGCGGGCTCACAAACTGTAAAACGATCTAGACCCCAGGCAGTTCTTTTTCGGCCCGCGCAGCCTCTATATGGAATGTCCTACTCCCAGATCTCACCCTCTCGACTTGCTGCTATGACTCTCAAGAAACGCAAACGTCTTCCAGTGATTCGCACCTGTTTACAAAGTGCCTCACATTCAATCCCTCCCCAGGCGCTACGGAATGTGCCCCTAATGTCTACAGTGCGTGTTTCTCTTTGGAGCAGCGTTCCTTTCACAGGCTGTCTCTGCTCTCCCCGCGTGCTTCCACCCCAGGCTTGCTTGGCTCTCAGATTTTAAAGTTCTGATTTTAATGCTATTTGTTTCTTTGGGGTGTGCAGTGCACACACCTGGAGTCCCTTAATACAGGCACTACTGAAAGGAGCTCACTCCGCGGAAGCGCTAGAACACTGAATGGCTCTACGGGAGGACGCTCACACTGCCAAGGTGCCAGAGCACGACGCAACGTATCCACAAACTTGAGGAACAGTTGATAAGGGGTAAGAAATATGGGGTAAAAGTGAAGCTCCCTATGTGCAGGAGACATGAGTAAGGTGTGTATTTCCTGTATTGCATCCATGAGACTAAGAGTATAGGAAACACAGCATCTTCTAGGAGCTAAAAAGGAGCATAAGTTCATGCAAGAAGTCCCACTGTACCCACATCTCTTTAGTAAATCAACTTTACCTTTGCATGCAAAACAAGCACATAACAAATTATCAAAAGTGAACTTGGATGAACAATAGGCAATGAGAGAGGTGAGGATTTCGGGTTCACCCCTTACCTAGGGGAGGGCAAGCAGATGCCTTCAACACAAACAGCATATCATGCTGAACGATTCGGTGGTGGTCCCATCCTCCTAGGACCACCCCAAGCAAAGTTATGGGCAAAAATACAATGCCAACCAAAGGCCCAGCAAAGCATTATGGGGCGAGATTCTAGAGTTTAGTGAATATTATAGTATTAGCTCTCAGCTGAGCCGGAGAGCCTGCCCCTTGAGGAATGTTTTGATATTGAATACCATAATATTCACTGCACTCTAGAATATTGTCCCATAATGCTTTGCAGGGCCTTTGGTTGGGATTGTATTTTTTGCCATTTGGCATTGATTGCAGGAACCTCTTACTTAACCCCTTCCGTGCGCGGTAAATTCTCCCGCTGTGCGGGAGAATTAACGCGTGGGTGCGTTTTCGACGGCCCCCAGCCGTCGTGCGCACACGGCCCCTGTAACGCGTGACGGCTGGGGGCCGTCGTGAGCATGCAAGGGGTCAACAAACTAATGACTTATGTTTATGTTGACCGAGCACTTTTGGGGGAGGCTGAAGCTGGTGCACTCTGGCATACGGACAAATGGAAGGGGTGGATCACTTAAAACAGGCTTCATGTTTGCTCCTTTCTGATGCATAATACCCTGCCACCGGGTTATAAGGATTGGCACTTATATATGTTTTTTCTAACACCTGCGAGAAATGTAATTTTGTAACGGGACTCTCACATATTATGAGCATATTGTAGATTGTCTTTTTCCTGTATGTGTGCCTTTCTATAACGTAAATAAAGGTTTTCAAAACAAAAAAAATGTAATGGTAGAGTTACTTGTTTTTTAAATTGTGCAGAATTCCCTGTAGTGCTACTCTGCAGACTACGCCCACCCTTATTCCCAACCCACACCCAGCTCATAAAGTTACCCCTAGTCCAGAAAATGATCCCGACCTGCTCACAAAACTACCCTGATTCCCCCCAGCTCAGAAAACCGCCCCCAGCCTAGAAAACCACCCTGGCCACCCAATCCACAAGACTACCCCTCACCCACCCCAGCCCAGAAAACTACAGCGACCCCCCCAGCCCAGAAAACTACAGCCCAGCCCCACTTACCTCACTGCGAATCTCTTCCTGCAAGGTCTTCCTGCTTCTGTCCCCAGCAGCTAGAATGCACACTGCCTTAAGACCGCAGTGTTCTGACTGTTTCCTGTTACTACTATGGCCAGCACACATAGAAGTAGCAAATCACCATTATTTATTGATTGTTTATGTGCAGGAAGCGAGACCTTCCTGCACATAAAGAATAATTAATGGTATTCTGCTCTTTCTGTGTGTGTCGTACAATGCAGCACACATAGAAAAAGCAAAAGACGAGAAGAAATAAAAGCATTTCTCCTTGTTACACCATTCTAACGCCTGCTATTGCAAGGTGGTAGTTTGTAGCGCTGCCTCAGATTTACGCCTCCTTGCAAATCTGCGGCAGCGTCAAAGCAATGGGTGAACGTGAACGCCCACAGCAATACCCATTGCACGCCCCTTTCACGCTAAGTGATGCGTGTAAAGGGGCCTTATTTACAAGGTAGAATAAGCCACAAAAAAGTGGCTCAACGCAGCTTTGTAAATATAGAGAAGGGATCGCCACCAGAACATCTCTAAAAGTGACGTTCTGCTGGCGATACCTGTTTGTAAATATGCCCCAAAGTGCGCCAGCTCAAGGTGAGGGCAGAAATGCTCCATATCTTTGTAAATATGGAGAAGGGATCGCCACCAGAACATCTCTAAAAGTGACGTTCTGCTGGCGATATCCTGTTTGTAAATATGGCCCAAAGTGCGCCAGCTCAAGGTGAGGGCAGAAATGCTCCATATCTTTGTAAATATGCCCGAAAGGATCGCGCCAGAACATCTCTAAGGTGACGTGCTGCAGAAATGCTCCATATCTTTGTAAATATGCCCCAAAGTGCGCCATCTCAAGGTGAGGGCAGAAATGCTCCATATCTTTGTAAATATGGAGAAGGGATCGCCACCAGAACATCTCTAAAAGTGACGTTCTGCTGGCGATATCCTGTTTGTAAATATGGCCCAAAGTGCGCCAGCTCAAGGTGAGGGCAGAAATGCTCCATATCTTTGTAAATATGCCCCAAAGTGCGCCAGCTCAAGGTGAGGGCAGAAATGCTCCATATCTTTGTAAATATGGAGAAGGGATCGCCACCAGAACGTCGCTAAAAGTGACGTTCTGCTGGCGATATTCGTTTGTAAATATGCCCCAAAGTGCGCCAGCTCAAGGTGAGGGCAGAAATGCTCCATATCTTTGTAAATATGCCCCAAAGTGCGCCAGCTCAAGGTGAGGGCAGAAATGCTCCATATCTTTGTAAATATGGAGAAGGGATCGCCACCAGAACATCTCTAAAAGTGACGTTCTGCTGGCGATACCTGTTTGTAAATATGCCCCAAAGTGCGCCATTTCAAGGTGAGGGCAGAAATGCTCCATATCTTTGTAAATATGGAGCAAGGGATCGCCACCAGAACATCTCTAAAAGTGAGCGTTCTGCTGGCGATACCTGTTGTAAATATGCCCCAAAGTGCGCCAGCTCAAGGTGAGGGCAGAAATGCTCCATATCTTTGTAAATATGCCCCAAAGTGCGCCAGCTCAAGGTGAGGGCAGAAATGCTCCATATCTTTGTAAATATGGAGCAATTCTGCCTTCTCCCTTTCACGCAACGCAGTGCAGCAACTTCCTTTGCTGCGCCGTATATAGTCCTGCTGGCCACGTAACGCAGCGGCACCTCTCATAGGGCAGACATCACAGCCAGGGCCGGCTCTAGGGCGGTGCGACCAGTGCCACCGCAGCGGGCGCTGACTTGGGGTGGGGGCATACTTTTTGCAAGTATATTATCATTTAAAAAGCACCTCCTGCCACGTTCCTGGCCTCCAGCAATTTTCAGGCATCAATTAAAATGCCAAGATAACTCTGGTGATTAATCGTCTTCCTGGAAAGAGGCCGGAGGTTTGTCTAGTGGAGGTTTTGACTCATCCTAAGGTAGCACAGAGGGTTAAAATACCTGCTGCTAAGAACGTGTACTATGCTGATAACAAAGTGCATATAATGTAAATAGGTCAGTAGGCTACTGCTTCTGTAAGAGAGCTCCTTCTGTACCTTGTCCTTTATAAGTCAAAATCCTAATATAGAACATTGAGCTATTAACTGTCATCAAAGAGCTGACTGCAAACTGCAAGGAATATGTTAGATGAGATCTATATGTTTTTTTGCCCAGTCTTTCATCATCCTAATCTTGCAAAAAGGGTTTATTTTGGTAGAAAACAATTCTTATCATTAAAGAGAACCCCTAACAATGATATTACATTTTAAATTCTGAATTTGTGCTTTTCCAGAATAATGACTCTTAAACTAAATTGCCTATTTATGCTGGTTGTGTTAGAAAGAATACCACTGGTAAGAAGGAACACAGCTCTTAAAGAGGAGAAGGAAAGAGACCGCTACCATATTATGGGGCAGACAGAACACTGCCAGAGGATGGACTGCTACTTAAAGGCTGTGCAACATGGTTGCACCACCAGAAAGGCACCTCAGGCTGGACGGCCTCCACCAGCCATACTATGAAGCTGCCTGAAGACCATTGCCTCATGTAAAAGGAGATGTGCCACTAGCCCTCCCTCTTGCTCCACAGACCACCTAGAGAGACGTCAACAGCACAAGCAACACTAACGAAACTACAGCCATGGAAAGTTCAAAGAGACACTGCCAAACAGGAGACAGTAACATGTCTGTAACACTTACTAGGGGCCTACAGGCAAAATAGAGTGGCAAAGCCTGCAATGCTACTCAGCCAAGGACAGACCACAGCAGCCGGCCCCAGAAAACTCCAGACACAGTCTGACACCACAGATTGAGAAGCCCAGCATGACGCTGAACCCACAGCATTGCCAGAAAGCACACAGACATTGTTTGGTTACACGCCAATGACGCTGTGCCATCGAAGCACCACAATACCAGACTGTCCCCACTGGCCCTGCAACACAGAAAAACATGCCATAAGCCTACCCAAAGCCCATTGCCCCCGAAATACAGAGAGAAGAGGCGGAACTGACCAGCGAAAGAAAGACATGTGATCCTACCCTACCCCTGATCAACGAACGAGGGGAGGCATCAAAGGAAGACACCCGGATCATGAGGTGCAACAAACCGAGTGTCAGCCGTTAAAGAGACTGAGAACCCCAGAGACACCCAGGTACGTCTGATAAGCCAGAAAAAGAGACCGCTACTGCAGTGTGGCACCACCAGAGAGTGGGCTCCAGAGAAGAGGTAGACGAGAGCCTGCTTCCCCAATGACGGGAGAAGAGGAGTAGATGAGCCACGAAGTGAAAAGAAGGATAGCACTCCAACCCTGCGACAAACGGGAGGAGGCATCACAGGAGGACACCCAGTGCACAAGTTGCAATCCACCCAGTGCCACCCACTGACGAGACTGAGGGGCAAATTTATCATAGTTTTGCATCGCACTTGCAGCAAGTGAGATTTATCAAGCCACGCAAGCCCACCTTGCATGGCCCTGAGAGGCCTGATGAATCTGGAGTAATGCAAGATACCACAAGTCACTGCCTTGCATTACTCAGGGAAGCATTCCATGGGTGGAGCGGGGGTGTTCCCATCGCATCCACCCCATGGACATTGGCGCATTCTCAGATTTACCAGCCCTGGTAAACCTGGGAATGCGCCACAATGCTTCGCCTTCCCAGGGGAGACACAATGAGAAGAAAAATCTTTATTTCTCCTCGTGGTTTCCTCTTTCAAGAGTGCTGCATTCTGCCTCTGAGGATTGTTTTTTGTGCAGGAAGATACTTCCTGCACAATAATAGTCCTGCCTGCAATGCAGGCACCATTGCACCATGGTGCATGGGTGCCTGCATTGGCGCTAGGCAGCATATGGTATGCCACCGCAGGAAAAGGATAGGAATGAGCTGTATCATGTTAAATGCAGCACATTCCCACGGTGCATCAAGGTTGCTTGCTGCGTGAAATAACAATACATCTGCCCCTCAGTTTATAATCCTCAGAACCACCACCGTGACCATCCGTGCCTGTCAGATAGGCATGAACGCCAGGTAGGTGGATGCACAAGGAAAGCAGAGTTGGACCGGAAGGTGGACAGAAGCACACAACGCCGTGCCCAAGGTCCAAACACTGGGAGCGCACCAACAATGGATATGACTCCCTCTGGCAAGCTACCAGAAGGGTCCAGACTTCTCTAAGCCTGTGTTTGTGTCGTGAACCACTCCGGATAAATTATGCATGGGAGCTGACAATTTCATCAGTCCATTTGTCCACTGATGCCCTGCTAATTGACTCTAGAGACTGATGGACTACGTGGTATCCAGTTTTGTTTTGCATTGTTTCCATGGGTTGGACTTGCAGTGGCGGCTGGTGAAATTTGAAATTGGTGAGGGTGTAAAATTTGGGAATTACTTTTGTATAGTGAGCGATACGAGCAAGCTTAATGGGCAAATGTGGGGTCCAGGGTGGGTCCTCCTCCTGAGAAAAAAAAACCCAAAAAAGATTGTGCATTTTAAAGCGAATGAATTTAGTGATCAAGCAAGGTTTATAAAGCAGTGGTAACGTATAGTCTTGAATTGTTAAACATGTTAAAAACTGCCCCATATCTTAGTGCATTCATATGTTCAACAGGAACTGTAATAAGCAAATTGTAGAGCGTGACCACTTCAGCCCTTTAAAGTGTGTGCTTGCTCAGCGTCTTGCACTACATGCGGCATCAACTTTGGAAGAAAATGCTCTAACCAGGCTTCGGGAAACACCCACAGCTGTGACTGAAATCAGTCATATAGAAATATGTGCAGGCAGGTCTTTAAAAGAGATGAAAAAAGTGGGGTCTCTCTAACAGGGAACATGCAAAATACATTTCTGTAATTCCCATAGTGTGCCACCCGGCCAGTATTTTGGTATCACTCTGAGATGTGATTGTATTCAGCTACATAACACAACTGACATATACCTAAAACCTGTAGGTGTGATTGCCTTTGTCAATGGTTGTTAGCTGTTTAAGACCAATGAGTAACAACAATGATTTGTTATAAATAACATTGGAAATGTTTGAATTCTGAAATTGTGAGTCTGTGAATTGAATAGTATTGAGTCCTGTGGAAGGAGGTTTGGCCTTCAGCCTTCAGTTGTGTGCGACTTTATGTTAGATATGTATATCTTCTCTTCACATACTTCACAGCGGTTCAACACTCAAACCATATTCCAAAGGCCACCCAATACAGACGACTCACCAACTGGAAGCAGAGATGCGGAAATACAGATACAAGCAGAAACAGAGCAAGACCATGTGCACCTTGTATTGCACTCTCACACACACAGGGTAAAATGAACTTACGCATGCACAGTACAATGCATTAGTAATTTGACATCCATCCAAACAGGGCCCCAGCAGTGCAACTGGCTCGGGTACCCAGATCCCCACAGCATTCTCTTAGGTCATCACATTCCTCACCTTATATGAGCATCCTAGGCAGGATGTAGCGTACCCCAGGGTCATTCGGAATATGGGTGCAATCTCTGACAAGGCATAGAGAGTTCCTGAAAGCAGACTCTAGTCTGCCTCAGCCTTGTTGAAATAAAGGGATAAAGAAAGACATGCAGACAAGTGTGTTTCTGTTCATCAGTGGAAAGAACAAGTCATGCAAAAGAAATAACAATGTTTCTCAAGAACCTCTCTGGAAAGGCAATGGTAAATAAATGAAATGGCACCGCTCAGCACCAGATGAAATGTTGCACACTACTGCATGTCCATGCTGGAGGTGCGTGCAGAGACACTTCTAAAGAGGTAGATCAGAGCCTGCACTACAGATCACCAAGAACAAAGGTGACACTCAGAGGTAGATTTATCAAGACTGCATCGCCACAAAGTGATGCAAAGCGGCACAAAGCCTTTATAAGTATTTAATTTCTAGCGCAAAAGTTCCATGGGTGGTAGTTTGCCATTCTGAAGCTACCACCCATGCTTTCTGGCACAAAGCCAGATCTACAAAGATTATCAGGCCTGGCTTTCTATCAGAAAATAAATAGGGATGGGCATAACGTACATAATTCTGTGTAGCGCTATCACGCAGAATTACCAAAAATTCTGCAAGATTTCGCAGTATTACGCAAGAAGGGTAAATCTTTGTTCAGCGATACTTCTTAATGTAAAAATGTCCCCTTGCATCCAAAATGGAAGCGAGGATGCATTTTTGCGATAATAATAACTTTGAATGTAGAAGAACACTATTTGCGAGCACATGGGACCACTCATGCTCGCTAAATGTGGTCTTGGGGGTCAGATTTTTCCACAACTTACTCCCGGCATTTATCGATATTTTCTTAACACTAAATGCACCCTCTCATCCAAAATGGATGCAAGGATACATTTTTGCACTAAGAAATAGCTCTAAATGCAGAAGAACATGATTAGCTCGTGCAAGCAGCTGCTCGCGTTCGCTAAAGGTGCTATTGCTGTAGTAATGTCCCCCCAAATTACACTATCAGGTGCGATTGCGTAATTATCAGTAACACAGCATCAAAGAGTGACGTAGAACTACTGAAATGACTCCAATTACTCCGGCGTAATTGAAATTCCACAGGCCTACGAAATCACCTCCTTCAGCCAGCCTTAAGATTTAAATTACTCCAAACATTTGAATCATTGGATATGCGCTGCATTGTACACCACACATCCAGGGGCACATTTACTATTATTTTATGTAAAGCGACGTGTAAAGTTGTGGTCCCTAGGCCCACATGGCAATATAAGGACGACACTCACACATCAGATGTGGTTTTATTAGCAGGGCCACCTGACCGGTGATGCCTGTATTAGATGGGTGTGGGGTGGGTGTTAGCTCTGCCCCTAGGAAAGGGCTGCTGCATGATGTGTCCAGCAGGACACACTACATTCCTCCCAAAATCCAAATGAAATGTCAACAAGTCTACAGGAGCAGTTCTCCATTAGGGCTCTGGGGCTGCGCTCCACTGAAATTCCTACACATTCCTGCACAAATATTAAATAGATCGATTTATTTAGAGATACGATCGTATCTCTAAACAAATTGATGTAGTTAAGTCTGGGTTGTCTGTCCCAGGTTGCCTGCCTCACCCTGCTCTGAAGCAGGAGACGGAAGCCAGGCGGTAAATCAACTTTCTGAAATGTGACACAATACGCAGGGCTTACCATTCTAAAACCCTTCATTGCCATTGTAGTCTATGGTAGTATCCACCATAGGCCAGTGACACTTTCACTGTCACTGTTTCGAGTTTCAGTGTCTCCGTCCCTGCGTGAGGGCAGCCGTCCGTTATTCACAGGCATAGATCCCACCCTTTCCCATTCGTCATACATAGGAGTGAATGTAAACATGTGTGATTTGGTGCCGTGTCCTCGGTAATGGTATTATAACGGTAATATTGTGTTATGTATATTGTGCTGAGACCCCTGTTAACTCTAACCTCCCCCACTGCCACTCCCCAGGCCCTAGCTGCAGTTCGCTGGCCCCTTTAGAAGTGGAACTGCTGTATTTGTTCCCCTATGAAATTGATACACGAGGGTTCTTGTGAATACGGCGCATCCCAGCGTTTTGAAAATGTCAGAGCACGGCGCTGACAAATTTGGCGCTGCTCCGACATTTTCTCGTAAGTATGCCCATGCCATTTGTTGTTGTTTTAAGTCAGCAAAGGCAGAGTCATGACTCATGATCCTAAATAGGACTGTAAACAAAATCTATGGGGAATATTTACAAGCCCCTTGCGCCGCCGATGCGTCACTGTGATGCACTGAGGCGGCGCCTCTTGCTGCCCCATATTTACAAGGTCAGGTAAAGCCATGCTGCGTGGCTTTTTGTGTCCTTGTAAATTCGCCCCTTTACATGCAGCACTTTGCGTGAAAGGGGCTTGCCATGGGTGTTGCTGTCGGTGTTCCCATGCAACACCCATGGCTTCTGCCGCATTTCCAGATTTATGAGAAATCGTAAACCTGGAAATGCGAAACAATCCTGCGGAGGCATAGGGAGACGCAACAAGGAATTTTTTTTCATTTCAATGTGGAGAAATGTTTTCACACATGGTGCATTCTGCAGCACACATAGAAAGAGGAAATCACCTTTTGTGATTGTTTTTGTCCCTTTCTGCATAAAAACAGTCTCCCCGCAATGCAGGCACCCTTGCACCATGGCACAAGGGTGCCTGGGTCAGTGCATGGCAGCCAATTGTGCGTCAGCGCAGGGTAAAGCACAGGGATGAGTAATATTGTTGTAAATATGACGCATCCCTGTGCTTTGAAAGTGGCGCGGGGCAGCCTAAGGGCCTGCTGTGCCACGCTGCGGCCCTTTCTTGTAAATAAGGCCCTTCGTATTTATTTGTAACATGACTTTTCTTTGTTTATTACTGTACTCATTAGCCATGGGTCTGTTCATTAACGGAATCTTAGAAACCATTTAAAATTACTTTCTATTTATATTTAATGTTTGAAGTATGTAAAGATAAAGGATATAAATAAAAGATTTAAAGGCAGAATTACAAGCCCCTATCGCCACCACAACGTCACGTTCAGTGACGTTGTGATGGCGATAGGAGCTTTGCCTTATTTACAAGGTAGCGTTAAGCCACTTAGGGGTATATTTACAAGAATTGGTGCTAACCAGTTTTTGGGTTAGTTAGCGGCAATTTTTTTAATGCGGTCTATAGCTAAAAACTATTGTCTTGTTAGCAACATATTTACAATATGTCGCCACCCGGCTATATTATCAGCTAGCAGCGGTGAAAACTGCAGCTAACACTAGGATCAAGGCGATAAAAAAAATTATGTTAGCAAGAGAAAAGTGATGAAATTAGCTCCAAAAACAATTCATGTTGTCAGCCCAACGTCACTTTTCAGCCTCAAGAGGCAAAATAGCCTCTAATGAAAAAAATAAAATAAAAACAGTGGAATGCAGAATGGAGCAGCCAGGGTCAAGTTCAGCACAGGTCTACAACCCCCCCAAACCTCCGAACAACCAGAATGACCAGCCAGAGTCCCAGAGGAAGAGGAAATGCAGAATCAGGGCCTCATTTATGAAAAGTGGTGCAGCACTTTTCTTAGCGCCATTCTTGCGACATCATGGCAGCCGAAGCCTGGAAGCGCGGACAGTGTATGGGAACTGGAGGCCTCGCTGGGCATGCCATTGAGACCCGGAGTGGGAGGCGGCGGCGCTGGGAGTCGTTGCGGCCTGGCGGTGGAGGCGGGCTGTGTCGGGCCCAAGCCTGTGGACTGTGGCGCTACGCATTGAGGCGTTGGCGATCGCCGTTACCTGGTGACGAAGTTTGGCAGGTCGCATGGAGACACGTTGCTGACCTGTGTGAGAAGACCACCTGGCGCCCCTTGGAGCTGTGATCGGTAGAGGTGCTCCTGCACACCGACGTAGGGAGGTCTGCAGCATTGCATAACACACGCCACCATTACACCGGAGTGCACAGAGGAGATTGCCAATGTTGGGCCAAACCTCTCTGCATCATGGTGCAGTCCCTCAGTGCATGACTACAGGTGTACAGGACTACAGGTCCAGCGAAAGTAGGGTTGGATAGCATTGTTACAATATACCAGGGTGCATGTTGTAACCCTTCAGTATGTATAAAGTAATTCAGAAACATGGTTAGTTGCACCACACTGGTTACACGCATGCTGGTTCCTTTGTGACGTGCAATGGAATTCCAGCAAGGTATTTAACTGACGTCATGAGATGCCTGCGGCGCTTTTGAGTCAGCTGTTCCCCTGACAGCCACGCTGCTTGCCGGCTGCTTGTGGGCCTTAATATTACTTTTACTCATTATAATAAATAAACTCTTTATTACAATCAAGAGCACTTCGTATTACTTCACCGATACTTCAGTGCAGTACCACGGGTCGTCACTGGGCGTCTCTAATCACGTCAGCCAGGCACCACACTGTATAGACACCAGGGGTGCAGTACCACGGGTCGTCACTAGGGGTCCATAATCACATTTGCCAGGCACCACAACTGTATAGACACCAGGGGTGCAGTACCACAGGTCGTTACTAGAGGTCCCTAATCAAGACAGCCAGGCACCTCGATAAATAGGCACCAGGGGTGCAATACCACGGGTCCTCACTGGGGGTCCTTAATCACTTCAGCCAGGCACCACACTGTATAGACACCAGCGGTGCAGTACCACGGGTCGTCACTGGGGGTCCCTAATCACATCAGCCAGGCATAGGCACCACACTGTCACATACATGGGCGGGGGTTGCAGGGTAGAGGCTGCTACTACAGGTCCTAGTTCAGTCAGACTCCACGCTGTATGTGGACAGCGTATGACTGCAGCAAGATAAAGATTAGTAAAATGGGTGTGCCTGTTTTATTTATTGTTTCACCTTAAGCGACGCTCTTCAGACAGTGCTTACCAGCAATCAGGGTGAAAGAATCTGAACGAACATCCGCCTGCCCACAATGCATTGCAAATATATACCCGACCCAAACCCAAAACAAAATGCATTTCTTGTTAATTAGAGTTTATTCCAGTTATCATGTCAGCCAGACACCACACTGTAACATACATGCAGGGGAGAGGCTGCTACTACAGGTCCTAGCCCAGTCAGACTCCAAGCTGTATGTGGACAGCGTATGACTGCAGCAAGATAAAGATTAGTAAAATGGGCTGGCCAGTTTTATTTATTTATTTATTGTTTTGCCTGAAGCGACGCTCTTCAGACAGGCTTACCAGCAATCGGGGTGAAAGAATCTGAACGAACATCCGTCTGCCCACAATGCATTGCAAATATATACCCGACCCAAAACAAAATGCACTTCTTGTTAAATTAGAATACATTTTTGTAGTTTTATGTACATGTACGAACTTTTCTCTCTAACTTTCAGTTTACACACAGGGCCGTTAGCCGCGCTAACATTTATAGATGTCTTAATTATAGCACAGTCAAGCAGAAACCTTTTTCACTTTTTACAATAGTCTTTTGTCTTTTCTTTCTTTGGAGTCAGTTGCACTTCGTGTGGTGGCTGAAAACAAGCATTTGAAATTTTTGGAAGATAGTTGCTAATGCGAAGATCTGATTCTGTGGTTTCTAATAAGCTGAGTTGCATATTAAAACTCAGAGTGAAAGTTACGTTAAATCTGTTAGAATGCATATTAACCAACAACAATCTTCTTGCAATCAGGTTGTCGTAGACGCACTTTAACCATCAAAGACTTTCTTACGTTGTCGTAGAAGATTCGGTTTCATCTGACCGGACGGTGCTGCAAGGGCTTTCATAGCTCACTAGGTGTTGCATCTGTTGCAGTGCTTGTGGGGGAGAGAATTTCAGCACCATCAAACCTGCCTTTCATCTTTGAAGTGAGTGTAAGAGCCAAGAGTCACCGCATGAAATACCACATGTGGCTTGGCTACCTCCTCCTTAACCTAGTGCTTTGAAGCTTCAGGAAGCACTAGAAAACCCGATTCAAAAGCGCCAAATAAATATTATAACTAGACTGCAGTTGTTTCACCATAAGACTCGGGGCTGATTGATTACGGATTTGTGATGTCCTTGCGTCTCCTTTCCTTAAGTCAGATTTACAAAGTCACGCAAGAGGCAATTCGTAAAGAAATATAATGAAAGGCAGTCTCTTGCGCTGCGCTACATCCTATTTCAAGCTGGGAGACGTCCCATGGGTGAAGCATGAGTGTTCCTGTGCATCCCCCAATGGATATGAGCGCAAGTCCGAATGTAAACCTGGGATTGCGGCAAATCGGCAAATCAGTGCACCTCCCGGAGGCTGTAGTAAAGAGAAGAAAATAATCTTTTTATCCTCCTTATTTCCTCCTATGCGTGGTGCATTCTGCAGCACACAAAGAAAGAGAAAAAAGCCTCTTTATCCTGTCTGCGTCGCGGTGCAAGGGTGCCAGCTCTGACGCTAGGCAGGGCAAGGAAAGAGCAGAAAGGCTCCATATCTTTGTAAATTTGGAGCATTTCTGCCCACTCCCTTTTACGCAACGCAGCGCAGCACGCTCCCTTGCTGTATTTTATGATATAATAGTGTGACCCTTAATATTTAATTGCAAATAGACAAGTGGCCCTGATTACGTCTTTGCCAAGTGCTCTTTATGGCACCAGAGAAAACAATACCCCGGGTACGTTATTTATCAGGTCTGATAAATATCGCCTATAACAAGTTTCTGGGGAGTCACATGGATTTTGGCTCTTCCTGAACCAAAATCTGCATGGTACGCTAAAAAATGTTTTCCCTGTTTAATTCTGGCAGGTTTGACCTGCCGACATTCAACAAAGGGTGAGTTATGCAACGCACTCAGGCCCATATTTATTACCATTTTGAGCCATAGATGTATCTCTTTTTTTGGTGCAGCCACAACGCAAAATGTTGTGTGATTTACAAAGCTGCGTAAATCAGATTTGGGTGGCTTTGCATGAGATTTTTCCCAAAAGTAAAACAAAAAAGCATGTAGCGCTGCCTTGTGTTACTTTGCGTCAGAGAGGGGTTGCAGCATGGCGCAAGGGTGCCTGCGTTGGCATTAGGAGACAGCAGAAATGGACCATATTTTAGTAGATATGGAGCTTTTCTGCTGTTGCCCTTTCATGGAACGCAGCGTAGCAACTTGCCTTGCTGCCCAGCATTGTGTAAAAAGTTAGTAAATATCCCTCGTAGTAATTACGGATGCAGTAAATACCAACTAATTCGGACCCCTGTGCATGCAGGGCCGTACCCAGGGGTCAGAAATAACCAACCCACTCGTAATCAGGGCCTGCGTGTGAAGCTACAGTAATTGTGAACATTCTTTTCGCTTTAATGAAAAAAATAACTGCTAAACAGGCAGGCCAGTGACATACAGACCTCAGTCTATGTCTGTGGATTGTATCAATGCCCAGACCTAGGGGGTCACATTGACTAATCTTTCACGCAATGCAGGGCAGCAAGCAAAGCTGCTGAGCTGCGTTGCATAAAACGGAGAGAGCAGAAATGCTCTATATTTACAACGATATAGAGCATTTCTGCTCTCTCCTTACGCTGGTGCACTGTGTGCAGCCTAGCGCCAGCGCAGTCTCCCTTGCATCATAGTGCAAGTGTGCCTGAGTTACAGACAAGGTTGTTTTTGAGCAGGATTTGACACCTTTGTGATCAGTAATAATTCTTAGAGCCATTTTTCTATGTTTTACTGTGCGCTACAGACAGATATTTAAAGATATTTCCTCTTGTTACACCTCTCGGGGGAAAGTGTAGCAGTTTGATGCATTCCAGGGTTACTAGCTTCAGTACATCTGGGAATGCGCCAAAATCCATGGGTGGATGCATGGGAACGCCCATGCTCCACCCATGGAACGCTGCCCAGTTTGAAATGTAACGTAACTGAGGGCAAGCAGCTGCATTGCTTTACATAGCTATGCAAGGTGGTGCAAATTGCCCCTTGTGTGAGTTTTTAAATATTACTGAAGCCTTTGCATTTTCAATGTGTTACCTTGCCCGACCCAAGGATAATGCAAAGCCCATATGAATCTGGGTCTAAGTGTCACCCCTAGTGCTGGTCAGTGGCATAGCAAGGTCAGGTGGTACCCGGTGCAGAACATTTCTTGTCACCCCGCCGGAAAGAATCACCCCCTCCCCTCCCTTATCCATTCACTCTCGGCTCTCCACCACACATATTTTTGCCATTTTGTCACCCCCCTCAGTGATGACACCCGGGGCGGCCCGCACCCACCGCACCCCCCTTCCTACGCCACTGGTGCTGGTCTAAGCTAATAGCATCATACTCAATGCCCAAAAAAAAGAAGCGTAAGTATCGATAAAGAACTAGAGGACATGAAGCTAGGTTGGAAGTGAAAGCACACACAAAGACCCCTTTTGGCCATCAATGGAACTGCAGCCTTTGGTCTCTTGTAATCTTGATGGCAGTCATCGGAACACATCTCTTCTTCATGCAAGTTGAACAGGTACTTAGCCAGAAACTAATTCAGAAAATCTGTTGGGAAAATCAGTACTAAACTGTCACAGGTTTTTACAAAAAATTAGAATTAAATTGGGGATTGTGACATTTTAAGATGAATATGATATCACATGATGTGGCGTCACCTCGTAATCGCTCTCACAGTACACATGGGGGCATATTTACAAACAAGTGATGTGCGCAGCGTTAGCCTTCTTGGCTTAACTCCGTGCTCCGCCACTTCTGAAACACAACAATATGGTGTAGCCCTGCGTTTCCCCCTGCGCTGGCACTTAATTTAGCTTCCTCTCGGCAACGCAGGCACGCTTGCATGATATTGCAAGGGTGTCTGCGTTGCAGGGGAAGATTGTTTGGGCCTCATTTATGAAAACTGTTGCTTGCATTGCTGCATGAAAACAGCGATGCAACAGTTTTCACTGCACCCTCCTTGCGACACGAAGGATGCGCTATATTTAATGTACGGCTCTCCATGTCGCAAGGAGTTACAGATACCTCAGTATTTCTGATGTATTTGTAGGCGCAGTAATGACCCATTGCTGGAGTGTGTCGCTATTCCAGCAATGTGCCATTACACATGGGCAAGTTCCATGTTAAATGTGCCTGCGTCAGTCTTACGCCTGCTGTGTGGCAGGCGTAAGATTTTGATGCAGTGGCGTCACTTCTACGTGGCTTTTTACGGGGGGAACGCCCACCCTGCATACATTATACCTGGAGCAGGGCTTTACAAGGTGACGCATCTGCTTAGATGCATCACTTTTTAAATAGGGTGCAACATGGCATATTTATTACACCCCCAGTGCTTCACAAAACGTGACGCAACGGCGGCGCAAAAGTGTCGCTAGGCCTCATAAATAAGGCACTTTATGTGCAGGAAGGTGTCCCTTCCTACACATAAACAATCTTTAAATGGCGTTTTGTAATTTCTATATGTGCTGCTTAATCCAGCACACATAGAAGTAGCAAAACAACATTTTTGAAATGATTGTTTATGTGCAGGAAGGGACACCTTCCTGCACATAAACAGTCAATGGTGTTTTGCTGTTTCCATGTGTGCTGCACAACGCAGCACAAATGGAAACAGCAAAAACGAGGAGAAATTAAAAATTTCTCTGTTCGTTGCCGCAGGGTAAGACCAGGTTTTCCCTGGTCTTAATTTTTGCGCTGCACCATATTTACGCCACCCTTGTAAATATGAGGCAGTGTCAAAATCAATGGATGTTGCGGTTGTACCTCCCTTATGCCTCCCCTGGTGAGGCGTAAGTTTTTGGCGCTGCCTCAGACTTACGATTTCTCGTAAGGGGAAGTGTCAAAAGTCATGGATGTTGTTGGGAACGCCCCAGCAACACCAATGGAATGCCCCTTTCGCGCAGTTTGCTGCGTGGAATGGGCACATATTTTTAAGGCCATGAAAAGTCACTTAACATTGCTTTACGTTGCCTTATAAATATGCCAGTGGCACATTCCTAAACAAAAACAATCACAAGAGGTGTTTTCCTATTTCTATGTGTGCTGCCGAGGAGGAATAAAAATATTTCTCCTCGTTGCGCCTCCAGGTAGAATAATGTGCAGATAGGTGGCATACCAGAAGGGAGAGAGGGATTGCAACCAACCCAATACATCACAACATGCCTCCTGTCCTGGGAGCCAAAGGAGTACCTGTCTTAGTGCTTTGTAGTAGAGAGAGCCCACAATCCCAGACAGCAAGACTCCCCACCCAGGGTCTATCATGACTTTTACTGACTACATTATAAAAATACAAAGAAATGCATATCTTTCTGAGGCCAAACATAAAACCATGAACATGACATATATGCTGGTCTTCCCGGTCCGTCCGAAAGTTCTCCACAATGGTAAATCTCATTTCTTTCACACTCCTGAGAGTGTTTTGGACTAGCTGGAACTGGGATAGAATAATAAACGCCCCCAATTGTCAGGAAAGGGCTCCCGCTGTCTCTCCCACCATGGAGTGAAAGAAAATGTGGAAGAATGGGCTCCTGCCATGGAGAGTGTGGAATGGGACTAAGACTTTCTGTCCGAATCCAACAAAATGGTGGAGGAGCCCAGATATGGACACTACCATACATTTAGATGTTTGGTCCAATCATCATACGGGGAAGCACTCATAACCCGAAACATGACGAATCCTCAAACTTCAGATGAAGTGATAATGTAAGCCATATCTCACACCCTCTGAGAACTTTCCTACCCAGAGGCAACCGTTCAAATTTGCTAGCACAGTGGGCTGCCGGACAGATGGAGCTGTATTTTAAAAGGCAGGACACCGTGATTGGCATGGTACGCTGAATTAAACTACATAGCCCCCTTCCTGCATTGGGCTCGAGCTGGAATTATGGGTTATTACATGCATATTAGCATAGCAATGGTTTTTTTTGTGTTTCAGTTGACCATGGGCAACAGATGCTTCTGGGGTAGAACTGTACAGTTAGAGTTGGGAAGGACAAGCAATTTTCTGTTAATGTTGGATGCTATTTCAGTTTAAGGTAGGCAAGACAGATGTTTGCTACCCTAATACCCCTACCCAATGGCTAGGCAAGATAGGAAACCATATCCCATTAAGCACACAATCCTGTTGTAGAATGTCAATGGGCTCAATAACAAAGTCAAGAGGGGCGCAGTTATGTAATTTGTTAAGGCGAAGCGTCCTAGATGTCCTATTCCTAAAAGAGGCCCACTTGATGGATACTAAATATAAATTTCTAGGCCGATGCAGTTACAACAGAGTTTACCATGCAGGCTTCACCTCGGGGTCAAGGAGGGGGCAATGCTGCTACACAAATCATGCCGACTACTTGGGTATGCATGTGCTGGCGATGGGATCGTTACGCAGGCAGAAATGGTAGTTACTTGGGGCCTCATTTACAAACTTTTGGCATAGGGTAGCACCACAGGCCTTCCTACAGAACTGATGGAACACCTTCACTTCAAGATACTGGCCAGCCCCACCGCCACCCTCCGAGGAACCCTCATCTACCGACCCCCTGGACCCCGCGGACCCTTCGCCAACTCCATCACGGACATTATCTCCCCGCAGGCCATCGCATCCACCAACTACACCCTGCTGGGAGACCTCAACTTCCACCTCGACAACCAACTGGACCCCAACACCACATCCCTCCTGGACAACCTCCACAACATTGGACTCCGCCAGATCATGACCGAGCCCACGCACTCAGCAGGACACACCCTCGACCCCCTCTTCACTACAGGAAACTCCATCACATTCAGCCACACCACCGAACTCCCATGGACCGACAATCGTTGCGTCCACTACACCTTCAGAACACCCACCATCCACAGACACCAGCACCTGCTTCCACGAAGAAACTGGACCAAAATCACCGGCGACCAGCTCACCTCCTCACTCAACAACTCCACCCCAACCATCGCGGAAAACGACGACCCCAACACCACAGCCCGAACCCTGCATAGATGGATCTCAGACAGCACCAACACCATAGCCCCCCTCAAGAAAAACAACAATACCCGCGCCAAGAAAGCCAGATGGTTTACCACCGAACTTCGAGAGTCCAGACGCACATGCCGCCGCCTCAAAAAGGCCTGGAGGAACACCAAATCCTCAGAAGCCCACAACAACTTCAGAGCCGCCACCAATGCCCACCATCAACTCATCAGAGAAACGAGGAAAAAAGCGATTGAAGACAGAATCTCCACCCACGTGCACAACAGCAAGGAACTCTTCAGCATCATCAAGGAGTTCGCCCAACCCACCAGCGAGTCTACCGACATCGCTCCCTCACAAGACCTCTACGACAAACTCAGCACCTTTTTCCACCACAAAATCAAGAGCATCTACGACAACTTTGACGAAGACAACCAACACACTGAACCCTCACCAACCACCCCCAACACCCGGAAACCAGCGATTGATGACTGGACAGCCCTCACCACCGAAGACACACTGAAGACAATGAAGTCAATCCACTCAGGGGCCCCCACGGACCCCTGCCCCCACCACATCTTCAACAGAGCCGCCGACACCATCGCACCCATGCTCCGCCACACCATCAACCGCTCCCTGGCGACCGCCTCGTTCCCCAACGACTGGAAACACGCCGAGGTCAACCCCCTCCTAAAGAAACCCTCAGCGGACCCCACTGACCTCAAAAACTACAGACCCGTCTCCCTGCTCCCGTTCCCAGCGAAAGTCATCGAGAAAGCCATCAACAGCCAACTCGCCACATTCATTGAAGAACACAACATCCTCGACTCCTCCCAATCCGGCTTCAGAAAAAACCACAGTACGGAAACCGCCCTCCTCGCCACAACAGACGACATATCCACCCTACTGGACAAAGGAGAAACAGTAGCTCTCATCCTCCTCGACCTATCAGCGGCGTTCGACACAGTCTCCCACCGCACCCTAATACACAGACTCTACGACGCAGGAATCCAGGACAAGACCCTCGACTAGATCTGCTCCTTCCTCTCCGGCAGGACGCAGCGGGTCAGACTCCCCACTTTCCTCTCGGACCCCACACCTACCACCTGCGGAGTCCCCCAGGGCTCCTCCCTCAGCCCGACGCTCTTCAATGTCTACATGGCTCCACTTGCCCCCATCGTCAGAACCTACGGACTCAACATTGTGTCATACGCAGACGACACCCAGCTCATCCTCTCCCTATCCAATGAGCCCAACACCGCCAGATGCAACTTTCGAGAAGGCATGGAAGCCGTCGCCAAATGGATGAAAAACTGCTGCCTACAACTAAACACCAACAAAACAGAAGTACTCATCATGGGCCCAAACCCCGATGCCTGGAGCGACACCTGGTGGCCCCCCGCCCTCGGAAACCCGCCAACCCCCACAGACCACGCACACAACCTGGGAATCATCCTGGACTCCGAGCTCAAAATGGACTGCCAGATCAACTCTGTCTCGTCTTCCTGCTTCCACACCCTCCGCCTCCTTCGTAAGACCTTCAAATGGATCCCCCTCAAACACCGAAAGACAGTCACTCATGCCCTGGTCACCAGCAGACTCGACTACGGCAACGCACTCTACGCCGGAATAAACAAAAACCTCATCCGCAAGCTACAGAACATCCAGAACGCCGCCGCAAGACTGGTTCTCAACCTGCCAAAACACTGCCACATCTCCCACCACCTGCGCACACTCCACTGGCTCCCCGTCGAAGCGAGAATCACCTTTAAGATGCTCACCCCCGCATACAAGGCCCTCCACGGCACCGGACCAGCATACCTGAACAGCCGATTCAAATTCCACGCACCCCAAAGGACCCTACGATCAGCCCAGCTCTCCTACGCCGTGGTCCCCCGCACCAGAAAGACCAGATCGGGAGGCCACTCCTTCTCCTTCCTCGCGGCCAAAGCATGGAACGCCCTTCCGCTCCACCTCAGACAGACAACATCGCTCCCCATCTTCATAAGAAACCTCAAAACCTGGCTCTTCGACAGACCCCCTCCTTGATGGAATGGAACCTGCACCCCCCCCACCCCTAGCGCCTTGAGACCCTTACGGGTGAGTAGTCGCGCTTTAACAAACTCCTGATTGATTGATTGATCCTACGTCAAAAGAAAAAGGCAGGAATGCGCCGTATCAATAAGATACAGCGCATTCCTGTGCTCTGTTACTGCACTGGCACTCAAATTGCTGCCATGCGCCAATGCAGGCACCATTGCACCATGGTGCAAAGTTGTCCGCATTGTAGAGATGATTGTTTTTGTGCGAGAAGAGAAACCTTCCTGTACAAAAACAATCCATGGAGGTGATATCCTCTTTCTATGTGTGCTGCTGAATTCAGCACACATAGAAAGAGGAAAACATTAGGAGAAATAATGTTTATTCACCTCGTTGTGGCCCCCTACGCCTCCCCTGGGGATGCGTAGGCTTTTATGCATTCACAGATTTACAGCTTGTTGTAAATCAGGGAATGTGTCAAATGCCATGGGTGTTACGTGGGCACACCTACCGTAACGCCCATGGCACATCTCCCCATCGTAGTGTGCGGCTCATTCTGCCAAAGCTCATGCACTGGCCGACAAATCGGGCTCCCTCCTTGCATGGCTGATCTGATAGGAGCAGCCAAACCTCCCAATTGTCACCCAATTAGCGATTGCATGGTCTACACACAACAGGAGATCCATGATGAGCTCACCGAGCACTACAGCAACCTATATCAATCGGCACTTACTGCTGACGGTGCCGAAGTAGACGCATTCTTTTCCACTCTGCCCTTCTTAAGTACAGACCCTGACCAATGCTTGGAGCTTGATGCCCCCATCACTCCATTTGAAGTAAAGGAAGCCATCCGCTCACTGGTCACAGGCAAGTCAACGGGTCCTCATGGACTGCCGGCTGAATTTTACAAAGCATGTGCCGACCAGTTGGCTCCCCACTTGCTGACCATGTTCAATGAGGCCCTTTTGCCTTCTCGCCTTCCGATGTCTTTTTGTGAGGCCCTGCTGGTGTCCCGTCCCAAACCAGACAGGGACCCTGCTCTACTTGGCTCCTACAGGCCGCTAGAGTTGCTCAACACAGACTATAAAATATTGGCCAAACCTTTGGCAGATCATCTGGTGCCCCTGGTCCCTGTGCTAATACACCCGGATCAAAACTGCTTTGTGCCAGCCTGCAATATATCATTAAATCAGAGGCATCTTTTCCCGGTCCTTGCTTACGCTCCGGGTGCCTACCCTTGTTCCGGGTGCCTGGTTCTGGACCTTGAGAAGGCCTTTGATTTGCTGGAGTGGCTCTTTCTCTTTGCAGTACTGCCACAATACGGCATAGGGACCCGCTTCCTTGGTATGGTGCGCCTGCTTTACACATCGCCACTGGTGAGGGTCGGCACAGGAACCCTGATCTCCCACCAGGTACATATACGCAGGTGCACTAGGCAGGATTGTCCACTTTCCCCTCTCTTCTTTTCCTTGGCTATTGAGCTGTTGGCACCGGCCATACAGGTCAAGCCAGAGACTGGGGTACACCACTAGGTGATGGTCTTCATGCAATCTCTTTATATGCAGACTATTTGCTTCTCTATATCAGAGATGTTCACTCTGTCCCACAATCAATAGCACTCACACTTAACAACTTTGCTCACTTATCTGGCCTCCGGGTTAATTGGCCAAAATCCTACCTTTTTCCTTTTGTGCCCACAATCTTAGAGCCTACATTAACTACCAATGGAGTTGTGATTTCCTGGTAACCAGCGGTATTCAGATACCTAAGTATTAGGATCTACCATTCTGAATCGAACCTGCTTGACGGGAACCTCATCCGGGTGACCACTTCCCTGAGGTCACAGATGGCCTTCTGGGCCACACTGCCACTGTCGGTAGCTGGCCGCATAGCGCTCTTGAAGATGGTGGCGCTTCCTTGTCTCCTTTATTACTTTTGGAATATGCCATTATATATCGCCCCCCCTTCTTCAGGGCTCTGGAGAGGGTGCTCCAAGAATTCATCTTGAGAAAATCATGCTGCAGATTGGCATTGACAAAATTATATTTACCTGTAGACAAGGTGGGCTAGCAGCACCGAATTACGAACATTATTACCTTGCTTCCCTACTCCAATGGGTGGTGGTTGGCAAGTACGCAGCTTGAGGACACTGCTACGCTGGAGCCGGCAATAGCGATTGTTGCTATCCTTCACTTCGTCCACCCCTGCGCCAAGCCGTTATTGCTGCCATCTAGAATGTTGCGGGTTGCATATCGGTGAATTCATCATAGCCTCTCCCTTACTAACTCGACCACGCCATACACAGCAATGGCAATACTTGGCACACCCAGAGGTCGGACCATGACCACAATGACAGAGCTGACCGTCTGGCACAAGTCAGGACTTCATATGCTAGGTAACCTCTATCAGGAGGGGCTCCTTATTCCCTATGAGACCCTGATAGTAGACGAGGGATTGCCTCCGGGACAGTTCCTTTTTCACAGGGCCCTGGTGGTAAATGGGTGACATGTCAAACGAACCAGCAACTCACATGCTCCTGAAATATTTACATGTGCTGGGTGCGGGTCAACATCTGACATGCTGTTTAGCCGAGGCGCTGCGCACCACGCTGCAACACACCTTGTATCATTATTCCTCAACTGGGAAGCAGCATTAACAAGACTACTGACAGACAAAGACTGGACTGCAATACTAGCAAGCACAATGTACGTACCCCGTAATTCCAGATTTCGGCTCATACAATGTTATATAGTACACCAAGTTTATTTAACCCAAGCCAAGATTAACCATTATTTTAACAAAACAGATGCCTACTGCTCTCGATGTCACCAGCTCAATACTGACTTTCTCCATTTGCTATGGGCCTGCCCAACCTTACAACATTACTGGCAGGCACAAGATAACCCACCACCTTTCCATCTGCACGGGAAGACCTGCTCTACATACCGCTGAAGCCTGCTTGGTGGGACTCTACTAAAGGGATAAAAAACACAAAGCTACCTACCGTTTTTTGGATCTGGGGTTATTGATGGCTATGCACCTCATTACCCGCCGGTGGAAATCACCTGAGCCTCCGACATGGCAGGCCTGGTCACATTCTATTATCAGTTGGGCCAAATAGGAGAGCGTTGCGCTTCATAGAGAAGACAATCTGGGCCTCCGGAAATATCCACTCTCAGCTAACTGGGATACCATTTTGTTTGGCCTTCAGACCTCCTTGCCTGATGGTTCACCACTTACGAGTGATGCCAACGATTGAGTTGCGGAGGGGAGGGGGGCCCCGCGCACCACCCCAGAGTCAATAGGCTTTTCTATGTGCACTGTTGTGCTTTGACATGTAAAACCATATCATGCTGGAGCCAGACTGTGAAAATATAGAGAATTTGGACTACTTTGCTATTCATGGCTGTTACAATTGTTCTTTTTCTATAATATGGCTGTTTGATGGATATAGACTATACTTATTTACTTCATGATTTGATATCCCAGTTATGTTGGCTGATTTTGGTGGTGTGTATTGGCACCATGCGTACTATGAATGATTACACAACTTTACATATGTCGACTCATATCATTTCACATGTCACTATGTCTAGATTGCGAAAAGACAATGTATAAAGTAGGATCTGCTTTCAGGGTTACCCCCACTTTTTGCCTGGTGTCAGTGTGTTTTTGACTTAGCCTGCTGGGTCCCTGCTAATCAGGACCCCAGCATCTGTGCTCTCTCCCTAAATTGGCTCCGGTAAGTACTTTAGTACCTCCACTATTGGATACTGGTGTACCCTTATAAGTCCCTAGTATATGGTACTGAGGTACACCAGGGGTCTCCCATGGGCTGCAGCATGTATTTTGCCACCCATGAGAAGACACTTAAACTGTGACTGCAAGCCTTTCATTGCAGCTTGTGTGATCTGGTGCTTGCACCACTCACAACAGTATACGTTTCTTTATATATGAGGTTACTTCACTTAACACCTACTGGTGTACCCTTATAAGTCCCTAGTATATGTACTGAGGTACCCATGGAATAGGTACACCAGGGGTCTCCCCCATGGGCTGCAGCATGTATTTTGCCACCCTTGGGAGGCCCCTTAAACTGTGACTACAGGCCTGCCATTGTAGCCTGTGTGAGCTGGTGCTTGCACCACTCACGACAGATATAAGTTTCCTAATATCTGAGGTCACTGCACTTCACACCGATAAGTAACCCCTATGCCAGGCTCTTCATTCCTGAGGGGAGGGTGCTTGGTTACAAGTGTGAGGGTGCCCCTGCATGAGCAGGACACCCCTACAAACCCCAAATGTGATTCTCCAGGCTTTGTAAGTGCAGTCAGACATTTTAAGGTATATAGTGGACATCAGTCATTATGAGATGTCTAACTATATAGTGGCTGCACCGAATCTGGTCATATTTGGTATCAAACATGCTTGAATCATATACCAACTCTGATTCCATTGCTGGAAGTATGATCCCATGCACTGGGGGGCTCCCTTTGGGTACCCCCCTGTACTCCCGGTAACAGCCTTTCAGGGTCTGCCAGAAAGCTAGTGCTGCTGCCGTCCACAGACACAATTCTGCCCTCAAGCTGCTGAGCTGAGCTCGTGCAAGGTAAGGTAGAACAATAGGCTTCCTGTCACAGGGAGGTGTGACCACCTTCCAGACAGGACTTAGGGGCATATTCACAAGGACTTATCGCCGAGTTATCGGCACTTTAGTGCATCAAAAGTGGAGATAGATTTATCGCCCCATTCACAAGCGGGTGCAAACTGCAGACATCGCCAGTATTCCCGCGATAACTGCCGCAAAATTTATCTCCACAGGTGACACCACCAACTAACTCTAATGAGATGCAGAGTAGGCGTTCCGTTGCAAAAACACACAAAAACACCACTACACCACTTTCACAACGAACTGCCAGATCTGCGATGCGAACCAAAAACAGGCGATAAGCCGCGGTAGCAGCAGGGATTTAACACCTGCCTTTTGCTTGTGTTAAGCAGGAAGACTACCTGCAGTATGATAGGGAGCCCAGCCAAGAGCCACATCTGAAGACCCACAGATGCCATGGAGACAATGATCATGCAGCTCGGAGACCCATGAGGGCCACAACACCCACCGCCACCACCCCCAGGAACCCGCCCCCCCCGGACCACCACAGAGGCAGCGTAGACAAAGACAGCGTACCCACCGTAAACGCACCAGCCGCACAGACCTAACGCCAGAGGAGGTCATTGGCCACCACAGGCTCAAAAGGACAACCATCCTCCGCATCCTGACCCACATCGCACACAGGCTGACGGTACCAACACAGCGGCTAACCAACATCCCTCCGCAGACAAAGCTGCCGGCTGTGCTGCACATGTTGGCCTCTGGTACCTTCCAACCCACAACTGCCAGAGTCGGAGGAGTCTCACAGCCAGCCCTATCCAAGTTCATCACACCTGTCCTGGATGCCATCATCAGCCTGGTACCCCAGCACCTCCACTTCACCCACACTGCGCAGGAGCAGCTGGAGCAGCTGGAGCAGCTGGAGACCAAGCAAGGCTTCAACGCCATAGCCGTATTCCCTCACGTGTTGGGGGCAATCGACTGCACACATGTACTCCTTGTGCCCCCTGCCGACACTGCACACAACTACCGCAACAGAAAGCACACGCATTCCATCAATGTACAGGCAATAGTGGACCACCAGGGACTCCTCACCAATGTTGTGGCCAACTACCCAGGCAGTGTGCATGAGTCATACATCTTCCGACAGTCCATCATCAACCAGTGCTTCCAGGATGGCACCTATGGAAATGCATTACTCGTTGGTAAGTACCAAATGAACACACCACCCACCTCCACTCCACAGTCATGCAACTCACGACACTGGCAATGGGCACGCAGCAAAACTACATGCAACATGCCACACAACATGCCAACCGATGAGACACGACAACACGACTCCATTGGGAACCTGGGCTTGCCATGCACACAACCCAGCCACGGCATGGCACCACAGCCACACAATAGCAGAATGTGAGGAGAGGCTTGGAGCAAGCATGTGCAAGTGCGGAAAGTGACTAATGAATGAGAACCTACCCAATGCCAAGTGTGGCGTGGATGTGCCGTACAGACTTCAGTGTGCAAACCACGGAAATGGCCATGTGGACATCAACTACTGGTGCATGGAGTGTAGTGGCCAGTGGACGCTACCATGTCACCACAGGCTGTGGGGCAGAACGCGGGAATTTCGCTCGTTGCGTCCCCCCCTGTAGGCGCGTACGGAGTGGGTTGGCCCTGCGTATGCCAGGCCTGCGTAGGGGTGTGAATAAAAACCCTGTCGCACTGGGCGTGGTTCTCTTTCGGAATGGCCAACGTGTCTGCCAGGGCGGCGCCTCTCAGCCTGCCACAAGGCCGATGCCGTGAGCGGCGGGGCCTGTGAGCCTGTGTGCCTGCTGCACCCCAGGCCGCTGGTCTCCAGACCCGTCTTACCTGCCCCAGCACACCAAGGAGGCTCCTCTCCCCTGCTGACACCGGTGTGTGTCAAAGAGGGCCCACCACGTGCCTGTGCAAGCTCAAAGCCCCAGTCCCACGACCATTGCAGCCTCAGCAGACTATCGCTGGCCTCCACGACGCAGGCCCACAGTACTCTTTCTCGTTGACATACCCCACCGGCGTACTCTTCGGCCCAGTTGGTGGCACATTTGGAACTGAGTCTTGAGTTTTGAATGGCAGTGACCAAAGGTCTGTGGCAGCGTCCACATCACTAAACTCCCTCCGATCAGTGAAGCCAAAGTCTGCATCGCAAGCACACGACACGTGGTGCCACTAACCCTGTTCAACGCAAGCCGGCGGCACGTGGTGCCACTAATGCTGTTCAACGCAAGCCTGCGACACTTGGATGAGGGCTCAGGCCTACACAGCGGTCCAGTAGGTCCCACATGTGGAACTGTGTCTTGAGTACAGAATGGCAGTGACCAGATGTTTATTGCAGTTTATATCACTGAACTCCCTTCGATCAGTGTCCCAAACTCTGCATCGCAAGCACACAACACGTGTCTGTGGGCCCGTGCTGACCGCTGACCCCGGCCTACACTGCGGTCCAGTAGGTCCCACATCCAGCACGTAGTCGTGATTCATGAATGGCAGAGTCCATACCAGTGAACACACGGAGAGGAATAAGAGGAAGATGCGGTTCAGTCCGGATGAAAGCCGGATCCTCATCACAGAGGTGACCGAACACTAGCAACAGCTGACCTGGTGCCACTAACCCGGTTCACCGCAAGTCCACGTCCCGTGGTGCCACTGAACCTGAACTACGCAGGCCGGTGGGACCATCCAACGTAAGCCGGCAACACTTGGATGACTGCTGACTGCTGCCTCAGGCCTACACTGCGGTCCAGCAGGTCCCACATGTGGAACTGTGTCTTGGGTAATATATGGAGTAATTCACACCATTGGACACGCCTCATCGCAGGCGGCATCCCCTATCAGCACTGGTGCCAATAACTCTGTGCGCAATGAGTCATGGGCACTCTCTGGTTGAACTTTGGGGGCGTCTGAGTCCATGGCCTGGGGGTTGTCTGCAACATCATTTGGCTGGGACGGACTTGGTGTTTGACATGTGTCTGTTCCATTCATCTCCACCATAGTGACTGTTTCTGCGTGGCTCTGCCCTCTGCATCATGCCCTGGGGGTACACCTTCCACAGTCCACAGAGACACTCCGCAACAACCCCCTTTGACATCTACGAGAACCTGCTCTGCTCTCGTGACCCTGCCCCAGTGCACGGCAAGTCAGCGGCCCGTGGCGGTAGGCCCGTGCAGGACGCTGTGCATCCGGGGCCACTAACTCTGTGCAGCTCAGGTCATGGAGCCTTTATGGTTGAATGGTTGTGTCCTTAACAATGTACACTGTTGTCATTTTTTGACTGCACCAGGCGCTCCATGACGGCTGGTGTACACACACCGCACACACATCCAACACAGGTGTCACTCGACATGTGAGCCTGCTAATAAAAGTGACTGGGGGCACGTGCCCGTAGCCATTCACACCATCTAAACAAGTGTGTCCTTGTGGTCATTATGTCAGCATGATGGGCCCGAGCCCTGCTGCAACATTACAGTGTGCTGTCTTCAGCGGACGATACCATGACACCTCAGCAGTGGCTAAGACCTTGGACATGTAGCTTCGTCCGCCCCCCCCCGCTGCATGCACAAGCGGTGTGTGCTGGTCCGGCGTACGTCAGGTCAGCGCCGGGAAGTGCTGATTCGGCAGGGGGATCAGGGCGTGGCTCTGGTCTGGCCTTGAGCAGGAAGTGCAGTAAGCGTGTCTCTGTGTTGGAGTGTTGTCGCCACCAGGGCCACAGTAGTCGATGTTGCAATGTAGCATGCACCCGGAGGGCAGCCCCGCACGTACGGGGAAATGTAGGAGCGCAAGACCGCTCGGGGTCTTGGCTCATACATGCCAAGTGTTGTGTGTATCAGTCCTGCGGCTGCATGAGTCAGATGCCTAGCCTCAATTGCAGCGCGATCACAGCCAGCCATGGACTGTACACCTGTGTCCGCCCTGTCCAGACCATTGGCCTACACTCACGTGGCCGCACACCCTCAACGGCCAGCATCACGGTGTTGTTGGCATGCCACTGGACATGCGCAGACAGGCATGACAATGGTGTGCCCTAGGTGTGCACGTGATGCAACCGTGCAGCGCACACAAGTGTGGGGGCTCGTGGGAGGGAGGAGCAGCTGTGAGGCAACGTAACACACAGTGAGGACGCTCATGTGCCACGTGCTCGGCATATCATCCATGATTCCCTGGGTCGCAGACATCCAACTCCACCCACGACAGGCCTCTGCACATCTCCTGTATGCAAGCAGATGGTAAACTGACTGTAGGGATGAAAGGTCCTTTGTCTGGACTATCAGGCGGAGGCACATCTGCATCTCCGAGCTGGGACTTGCATGTGCCCAGCACCCCCTGACAGATACGATAGCATTTGCTGGCGACTCCCACACTACGCACTGCCCGACGTGAGACCAACGTGCACACATCCCACACACAGAAGTCCTTGGTCGTAGTTAGCGTGCGTGAAATGTCCTTCACACCTGCTCCCACCCCACCCCAGGCCTGCACCCATTGCACACAGACGCTGCTCATTGCTCTGAGCTGTGCCATTTCATCCACAGGACTGGCGTGGGGCAAGCCAGTGCCGCTTCAAGCAGAGCCACTGATGCAATGGCAGACCATCCCGGACACATGCACAACTCCAGTCACGTGGACCGGTACCGTGCATGTCTGCTGCATGTACTGGGGGCACTGCCATTGGCAGTGCTGCGGATCAGTTACCGGCTAAGCTTCCGCCTTGCCAACGTCACCTGCGTTCAGCCTGTGTTGCATTGTTGCTCGTGTAGATTCGAGTGGACCATGGATGTCTGCCTCTCCAAAGTAACGGTAGCTGAACTGGATTTCGACGTGTGTGTGCGCCCCCTGTTGGCCCACGACCAGGAGTGTCACCGTGATACCCGTTTATGGCATGCCTGGATGATTGGCATGCATGCTGGCAACTGGACCTGGGAGATTGCACGACTCGTCGTGTGCAGTGACCACATTGAGCCACTCCCCTATTGGGTTTTAGTGCCAATTGGGGTCAGGGGTTGGAGTCAGCACATCTGTCCGGGACAGCTGATGGGTTAAGTCGCCGACATGTTAGATGTAGTCGACAACGAGCTCATATTGGAAATGTTGGCCTACGCTGCTGCACTTGCGTTCATGGACGAGTGACAACGTACCTGCAGCTACAACTGAATGTGACCCATTGCACGTGTCCCGACGCCTGGTTGCATGTTGGGGATCTGGTCACATGTCCCAAGACGACAGTGGACATGGCTGCATTGGCCTGGACTCCGGATACATGCGCGGACAACCAACGCGGGTTGGCACTCACTTGTGTGGGTGATGGACTCCCCCGGGGTGGACATGGGCGCTTTCCAACGTTCCTCATTCAGACATGCTGCTGCATTGGTCTGCATGTTGTGGCACTTCTCTTGGCCGTACTGACACGCAATTGTTGATGAAGTTTCCGCACCTTCACTTGTCTCCAACTGTGTTGAGTGTTGATTTGTATGCCAATGTGTGTGTCACGGCCTATCTGGGTCCCTGCCATACATGCATTGCTACCCCATCAGGGCTGTGGGTTTGTACTTGTGCATTATCATGTCCCCGTTTCGTGCTTTGCTAGATGCGTATAGCCATTTATCGGCCACAAGCGGGTGCACTTGTGTCCTGTGTTCAGTTGCGCAAATGTTGGTGTTTGTACCACATTGTGTTCGATGTTGGGGTGCTCTGCTTCCTATGTGTGTGTGCTGCATTGTGTGTGAGATGGCCCTTCAGCTCTGATTTAGCTCACCCTTCTCCCTTTCAGGCAGTGTGGTTTTCACTTCTGTGCTTGTTTAGTGGTGTGATATTGCCAACTTGTGTGACTTGTGCTCTTGGTTGGTGTTGTTGCTCTTGGGCATGGTTTGTCTGCAGTTGTGCTGTGCTTAATTGTGCATGTGTGCCATTGTGCCCATCTCCCCCGTCCCCCCAGTACCTGGTCGTTCCTCTCCCTGTTGCTGTTGTGTCTGTTGATTTTGAGCAGTTTCCGGTCCCCGAATCCTGCCACCATCTCCAGACTGATGTGGTGGACACCATTTCCTCCATGTCATCCAGCCCCTGGTGTGGCGCTGGACTCCCACCTCCGGTGTGCATTGCTGCCTTCTGGTTGTTGCTGTGTTTCTGCATTTTTGTGCGTTTTGCATCATTCCAGCTGTTCTGGTTGTCTTCCATTGTCCTCCTCTGCACTGCGGCTGCATTCACCTTGTCCACGATGGACTTCCATGTACAATGTTTTGTTGCCAATGGTGCTTGTGGGGTTGTGTACTAGCTCCGACTGCATCCATTGTGCTTCGCTGTTGTTTTCTGTTTGGTTTGTCTTTCTTTTTCCTGCTTTTGTTGTGCTTATTCCCGCCTGCCGTGTGTGTGTCGCGGGCCTGTTGCTGCTTATCGCTGCTTTCCTCATCGCGAATGAGCTCATCGCACGTTTTTTTGCGTTGGGGTTTGTGTTTTTATCTCCGTCGCAGTGGTTGTATCGCGGACATTGGCCCCGTTTTCGGGAAACTATCGCATGGTACCGCCGTGTTGTGAATTCCACGTTAACACAGGGTTATTTTCCCGCAATAGACTGCGATGTGTAAAGTTGCGTTAACATTTTTTGGCGATGTTTAGCACACGTTCTTGTGAATATACCCCCTAGTGTATTGGGCTGGGGTGGGGTGGACTTGCCAGCACCACCAGACTGCTTTGAAGGGCACATTTGGTGCCATCTTTGCATACTCCGGTTTGAGCTAGTTCAGGAACCCTTAGTTGCAGCTCTGGCGCGAAACTAGACAAAGGATAGGGGAGTATCCTCCTTTCTGTCCAGCCCTTCCTCTAAGAGGTGCCCCCAAGTCATTCCAACCCTTTCCCTAGGGAACTTAAGGGCGCCCCTCTGAGTGGGTCCTTAGATGTGTCGCAGAACAAGACTCACCTCTGAAATCAAGACAATCTTCGACCGTCTGGACACTGGGACTTGATTGGATTTTGCCTGGTACCGAGACTGAATCAAGTAAGACTCCTGCTGCTTCTGGTCTCGCTGTCCCTCAAATTGTCTGTTTCTGTGGTTCATCCAGGGTCTCCAGAAGGACTGTGGGCATTAAGGACATCCAAAGTAATCTCCCTTGGAGTGAAGGAGTCACTCTCCTGCATCTGCAAGCACCGCAACAAAGCTGACCGGTCTGCGGCTCCTTACGTCCCACTGACTTCCCGAAGCCCAGCAACAGATGTGGTGGTTCTGTAGCTCCCTAGATCCTGACCTGTTTTATCAACCATTTTGAGGACTGTTAGAAGGTGGTTCTGACACGCTGAGCCGCCCGGATTTTTCGCTTTTTGAGCACCTATTTGTTGAGCTTTTACTGTGGGAGAGCCTCATAAGTTGGGACTCACCCACAGTGAACTCTGAGTCCTTTTACATGAGGCAATGGTCTGACTCTTCAGGCAGCTTCGTAGTATGGCTGGTGGATGCCGTCCAGGCTGGGGTGCCTTTCTGGTGGTGCAACCATGTTGCACAGCCTTTAAGTAGCAGTCCATCCTCTGGCAGTGTTCTGTCTGCCCCATAATATGGTAGCGGTCTCTTTCCTTCTTCTCTTTAAGAGCAGTGTTCCTGCTTACCAGTGGTATTCTTTCTAACACAACCAGCATAAATAGGCAATTTAGTTTAAGAGTCATTATTCTGGAAAAGCACAAATTCAGAATTTAAAACGTAACATCATTGTTAGGGGTTCTCTTTAATAATAAGAATTGTTTTCTACCGAAATAAACCCTTTTTGCAAGATTAGGATGATGAAAGACTGGGCAAAAAAACATATAGATCTAACATATTCCTTGCAGTTTGCAATCAGCTCTTTGATGACAGTTAATAGCTCAATGTTCTATATTAGGATTTTGACTTATAAAGGACAAGGTACAGAAGGAGCTCTCTTACAGAAGCAGTAGCCTACTGACCTATTTACATTATATGCACTTTGTTATCTGCATTGTACACGTTCTTAGCAGCAGGCATTTTAACCCTCTGTGCTACCTTAGGATGAGTCAAAACCTCCACTAGACAAACCTCCGGCCTCTTTCCAGGAAGATGATTAATCACCAGAGTTATCTTGGCCTTTTAATTGATGCCCGAAAATTGCTGGAGGCCAGGAACGTGGCAGGAGGTGCTTTTTAAATGATAATATACTTGCAAAAAGTATGCCCCCACCCCGTCAGCACCAGGTGCGGTGGCACTGGTCGCACCGCCCTAGAGCCGGCTCTGGCTGTGATGTCTGCCCTATGAGAGGTGCCGCTGCGTGACGTGGCCAGCAGGACTATATACAGCGCAGCAAAGGAAGTTGCTGCACTGCGTTGCGTGAAAGGGAAAAAGCAGAAATGCTGCATATTTACAAAGATATGGAGCATTTCTGCCCTCACCTTGAGCTGGCGCACTTTGGGGCATATTTACAAAGATATGGAGCATTTCTGCCCTCACCTTGAGCTGGCGCACTTTGGGCCAATTTACAAACGGATATCGCCAGCAGAACGTCACTTTTAGAGATGTTCTGGTGGCGATCCCTTCTCCATATTTACAAAGATATGGAGCATTTCTGCCCTCACCTTGAGCTGGCGCACTTTGGGGCATATTTACAAACAGGTATCGCCAGCAGAACGTCACTTTTAGAGATGTTCTGGTGGCGATCCCTTCTCTATATTTACAAAGATATGGAGCATTTCTGCCCTCACCTTGAGATGGCGCACTTTGGGGCATATTTACAAAGATATGGAGCATTTCTGCCCTCACCTTGAGCTGGCGCACTTTGGGCCAATTTACAAACGGATATCGCCAGCAGAACGTCACTTTTAGCGACGTTCTGGTGGCGATCCCTCTCTATATTTACAAAGCTGCGTTGAGCCACTTTTTGTGGCTTATTCTACCTTGTAAATAAGGCCCCTTTACACGCATCACTTAGCGTGAAAGGGGCGTGCAATGGGTATTGCTGTGGGCGTTCACGTTCACCCATTGCTTTGACGCTGCCGCAGATTTGCAAGGAGGCGTAAATCTGAGGCAGCGCTACAAACTACCACCTTGCAATAGCAGGCGTTAGAATGGTGTAACAAGGAGAAATGCTTTTATTTCTTCTCGTCTTTTGCTTTTTCTATGTGTGCTGCATTGTACGACACACACAGAAAGAGCAGAATACCATTAATTATTCTTTATGTGCAGGAAGGTCTCGCTTCCTGCACATAAACAATCAATAAATAATGGTGATTTGCTACTTCTATGTGTGCTGGCCATAGAAGTATTGGGAAACAGTCGGAACACTGCGGTCTTAAGGGAATGCGCGGTCTAGCTGCTGGCTGCTGAGGACGGAAGCAGGAAGACCTATCAGGAAGAGATTCGCAGTGAGGTATGTGGGGCTGGGCTGTAGTTTTCTGGGCTGCGGGTAGTTTTCTGGGCTGGTAGGGTCGCTGTAGTTTACTGGGCTGGGGTGGGTCGGGGGTAATTTTGTGGGCTGGGTGGTCGGGTGTAGTTTTCTAGGCTGGGGGCTCGGGGTACTTTTCTGGGCTGGGGTCGGGTAGTTTTCTGGGCTGGGGTAGGTCGGGATCGTTTTCTGGGCTGGGGGTGGGGGGTAGTTTTGTTAAGCTGGGGGTGGGTCGGGATAGTGTTCTGGGCTGGGGCGTCGGTGGTAGTTTTGTGGCCTGGGGGTGGGTCAGGGGTTGTTTTGTGGGCTGGGGTGAGTTGGGGAAGTTTTCTGGGCTGGGGAGTCAGGGGTAGTTTTCAGGGCTGAGGGTTTGTGGGTAGTTTTCTGGGATGGGGGTTCGCTGTAGTTTTCTGGGCTGGGGTGAGTCGGGGGAAGTTTTCTGGGCTGGGTGGTCAGGGGTAGTTTTCTAGGCTGGGGGTTTGGGGTAGTTTTCTGGGCTGGGGGGTCGGGGTAGTTTTCTGGGCTGGGGAGGGTCAGGATAGTTTTCTGGGCTGTGGGTGGGGGTAGTTTTGTGAGCTGGGGTGGGTCAGGATAGTGTTCTGGGCTGGGGCGTCGGTGGTAGTTTTGTGGCCTGGGGGTGGGTCGGGGTTGTTTTGTGGGCTGGGGTGGTTCGGGGAAGTTTTCTGGGCTAGGGGTCAGGGGTAGTTTTCTGGGCTGGGGGTTCGGGCTAGTTTTCAGGGCTGGGGGATCGGGGTCGTTTTCAGGGCTGGGGATTAGGGGTAGTTTTCAGGGCTGGGGAGGGTCGGTAGTTTTTAATTAGTGGTTAGGGTATTAGGCCTCAGAGGGAGGGAATGGGTAGTCGGGTCGTTTTTAGGGCTATAAGAAGGGTGGGGTAGATTTTAGGGCTCGGTCAGGGCTGTGTTGGGTCAAGTTATGGGACAGGGTTAAGGGACAGGGTTTTAGGCCTCAGGGCAGGGGGATGGGAATGGGTAGTCAGTGTAGTTTTTAATGCTTAGGGGAGGGGGTAGTTTTTAGGGCTGTGGGGTCGGATAGTTTTTTAAAATAGGGGTTTGCCTAAGGGCAGCAGCAGGGTTGGGGTAGTTGTAGGGACAGCGCAAGGGGGTGGGAGAGGGTTGAGGTAGTGTTTAAGGGTTAGGGATAGCGTGGGGGTTGGGACAGGGTAGGGGTATTTGGACCTCAGGGCGGAAATGAGGTGGGGGGCGAGTTTGTACCTTAGGGAGGAGGGAGGGGGGTCGCGACCTTAGCCACGCATACCCCTTTACCATTCATGCCTTTACCATGAAATCACGTAGTAAAGGCATGCGTGTTAAAGGCATGCGTGGTTAAGATGCATTCGTGGTTTAGGCTGCGTGGTAGAGGTAGCGGGTTTATCCAGTCGTGCCTCTATCATACAACCAGAAGTAACAAATCGCCATTATTGATTGTTTATGTGCAGGAAGGGACGCCTTGCACACCTTCCTGCACATAAGGGGCATATTTACAAGCCCCTTGCGCCGCCAGCGCATCACTTTTTGTGACGCAAAGGCAGCAAAGTTTGCTGCTCCATATTTAGAAGGACGTGTAAAGCCGCCCTGCGCGGCTCTTGGTGTTCTTGTAAATACATCCCCTTATCACGCAGCATTTTGCATGAAAGGGGCGTTCCATGGGTGCTGCTGTGGGTGTTCCCACGCAACACCCATGGATTCTGCCACATTCACAGATTTACAAGGTTTTGTAAACCTGGGAATGCGTCAGAATCCTATGCCTCCCCAGGGGAGGCGTAAGGAGGCTCAATGAGGAGAAATGCTTTTATTTCTCCTCGTTTTGTCCTCTTTCTATGTGTACTGCATTCTTCAGCACATATGTAAAGAAGAAAACACCTCTTGTGTCTCTTCCTGCACTAAAACAATCAACCCCACAATGCAGGCACCCTTGCAACATGGTGCAAGGTTACCTGCGTTGGCACATGGCAGCCAATTGTGCACCAGCACAGGGGAGAGCACAGGGATCCATCATATTGTTGTAAATATGACGCATCCCTGTGCTTTGAACGTGGCGCGGGGCAGCCGAAGGGCTTGCCGTGCCACGCTGCGGCCCTTTCTTGTAAATAAAGCCCTTCGTATTTATTTGTAACATGACTTTTCTTTGTTTATTACTGTACTCATTAGCCATGGGTCTGTTCATTAACGGAATCTTAGAAACCATTTAAAATTACTTTCAATTTATATTTAATGTTTGAAGTATGTAAAGATAAAGGATATAAATACCAGATTTGAAGGCATATTTACAAACCCCTATCACCACCACAACGTCACTTTCAGTGATGTGGTGATGGCGATAGGAGCTTTGCCTTATTTACAAGGGAGCGTTAAGCCACTTAGGGGTATATGTAAAAGAATTGGTGCTAACCAGTTTTTGTGGTAGTTAGCGGCAATTTTTTTAACGCGGTCTATAGCTGAAAACTATTGCCTTGTCAGCAACATATTTACAATACGTCGCCACCCGGCTATATTATCAGCTAGCCACGGCGAAAGCTGCAGCTAACACTAGCATCAAGGCGATAAAAAAATTGATGTTAGCAAGAGAAAAGTGACGAAAGGCCAATTAGCTGCAAAAAAACATTCATGTTAGTCAGCCCAACATCACTTTTCAGCCTCAAGAGGCAATATAGCCTCTAATGAAAAAAATCAAATAAAAACAATGGAATGCAGAATGGAGCAGCCAGGGTCAAGTTCAGCACAGGTCTATAACCCCCCCAAACCCCCGAACAGCCAGGATGACCAGCCAGAGCCCCAGGGGAAGAGGAAATGCAGAATCAGGGCCTCATTTATGAAAAGTGGTGCAGCACTTTTCTTAGTGCCATTCGCGTCGGGCCCAAGTCTGTGGACTGTGGCGCTACGCATTGAGGTGTTGGCGATCGCCCTTACCTGGAGACGAAGTTTGGGAGGACACGTGGAGACACGTTGCTGACCTGTGTGAGAAGACCACCTGGCACCTCTTGGAGCTGTGATCAGTAGAGGCGCTCCTGCGCACCGATGTGGGGAGGTCTGCATTGCATAACACACGCCACCACTACACCGGGGTGCACAGAGGAGATTGCCAATGTTGGGCCAATGGTGGCGCACATCCCGTGTCCTGAGCAATCCCTGCACTGCGGCTGACGAACATCACCGAGGGCACTGCACAAGACTGGTGGGGGACTCCACTAACTGGCTCTAGTTGCTGATATCGGCCGTTTGTGGCGGCGGGTGCCAGGGGTATGGGGGTCAGTTCAGGACCTTGGGTGCGCCTCTTGATCGGCCGTCACTCATTTAGGAACACGGAATCTAGTTACCACAGTTAGATCAGAGGAGGCGACCGGGTGGTGCTGCCCTTGGTTGCCCCCTGGTAGTGAGCTCTTGGGTGTACGGGGGATTTCCATCGGTGCCGCCTGAACGAAGATTCCTGGGTAGCATGCACCTGAATGGAGGAGAGGGCCCGGCTGGCCACACTGCACTGCACCGCATGTCATATATAGTGCTTGGGAGTCTGGCGCAACGATGGCCCGCCTGTAGATGGGGGCCTCGTTGACATTTTGCCGCTCCTCTGTGTCGGTAAACTGAGTGGCTGGGGATTGCTGGCCACCAGGGCAGGTGACAATGGACAGCCTGGACTGCAAACTAGACTCTGTACTGAAAGCGGGTACCTCCCGCAAACAAACGGGCACTTCCTTTGAGGGCCACATAGACAAAATCACAGTCGACTTCACCCCTGACTGCGCAGATCATCACAAGCTGACGTACAAGGTACATGACACTGAGCAAGAACTGTCCAAAGTCCCTCCGAGTACCCTGAGTGCAGTTTTGGATGTGTAGCAGCTAATGGGACACGTGAAGACACAGGACAGAACAGCAGAGAATGCGGATGGACGCTCCCAGCGTAACAACGTGAGGGTGCTGGGTCTGCCTGAAGGAGCAGAAGGTGCTGATGCAGTGGCATATACTGAGACATGGTTGTGTGACCTACTGCCAGCAGGTGCACTCTCCGAATTCCTTGTTGCGGAGCAGGCCCATCGAGTGCCGGTGAGCGGCTCGCTTCTGGTGACAGGTCCTAGGCCCTTTCTCTTCCGCCTCCTACAGTGATCGTGATGCTGGCCTGAGGGAGGTACACAAGCTGGGGGAGGTGAAAGTGGATAAAGCCACAGTTATTTTCTTCTCTGACTATGCCACGGGGTGCACAGGCAGAGGGGCTTGTATCTAGTGGTTGAGCGATGCCTCCGAGAGTTCGGCATCAAATACTCCCTCCTCTACCCGTAAAGGCTGCGAGTGGTCTCAGTTGTTGACACGCAAATAATTGACGCCGCTGAACAGTGCTGGACCTGGCTGTAATCTGCTGGTCGCCAGGTGCTGGGGACTGGGAGTGAAGGGTCTGTGCAACAAGCTGTCATTCATGGAGCCAGTTGTACTGTATACCCCCAATCCGCAGCAGGGTATACAAGAGAGGCAGAAGGAGCTGCATGCGGCACCGATGATGCGCAATCACACTCAGTGACAGGATCCCGACACTTCCCCTGAACTGAGCGTTCACGTGGGCTCCACTGCAACGTGGTCATCCAGTGCAGAGTCCGTGCAGCCCCTGGATGTGACTCCTCAGATGGCAGATATCCTAATTAAATGTTTCCTGGTTCTGCGTCTCCCCTTCTTCGACAGTTACAGACAGCTCCGGAGAGTCTCTGGCTTTCGGCGGTTCCTGGTCTCCAGCTTCCTGTTGCTGAAGTTCTGGTCTACCGAGGTCAGCACTTAGAGGGGATCAGGTCCAGTCGCCACTCAAAGGGAACGGAGCAGTTGTCCAGGTGAGCGATGCATGTCAGGGATGGTGGTGGTGGTCTCCTTGGTGCTCCGAGCTGCAATGGCATGGCGTTCATGGCGTCGTTGACCTTGCCAAGGATGAATTGTGGGAGTTCCTCGATTATCCTAGCAGCACTCTTGCAATGCTGTGAGGTCATGTGTTTGACGTTCTGATTGCACAATGTGCCACAGCATCCTTACAAGGCCACGCAAAGCCACTTTACATGGCTTTTCATGGACTTAGAAATATGTGCCCCTTTCATGCATTAAACCGTGTGAAACGAGCGTTCCATGCAGTGGCGGCCAGCATGGCTCAAGGGTGGCGAGGCGAGGACGGGTACATGGAGTTGCCAGGAGTAAAATATATAACTTAGCTTGCAGCCAGGTCCTGCAATGCAAACACAAGGAGATGATGCAGCGTTGTGATTGGATTTGAGCATCCTGGTTCGACGCTCAACCAGGGAATGGGGGCCAGAGCATGTTCTCCATGCAGACTGTAATGCAGCCTGCATGGAGAATGGGTAAAGTGCACATGATTAGTTTTGGCGGCCCAAGAGGTCCGATCAAACAGTCATTGAATACTTAGGAGTGTGAAAACCACTCCTCCCCTACCCTGCTCTGAGAGCAGAGCGGCCCCGCCCGCAAAGCAGCACAAACATAAATCGTTATAACTGAAAGATATTATCATTTTATGTTTCTTCTTCTCGCACTGCTTGAAAGCAGGGGGCGGCGCTCCTCCGCCATACTGCCACTGGTTCAATGAGTATTGCTGTGGGCGTTCCCATGCCAAATCAGTGGAATCTGAAGCATTCGCAGGTTTACGAAAAACTGTAAACCTTCAGAATGCGTCAGAATCTAATACCACCCCAAGGGTGACATTTGCGAGGCACTACGAGTATAAATGTTTTCATTTTGCCTCTTTTTTTCACTTTTTCTATGTGTGCAGCATTCTGCAGCACACAGTGAAACAGGAAATACCCTGGATTGATAGGTTTTGTGCAGGTAGGTGTCCCTTCCTGCACAACATTAACCAACTCCGCAACACAGTCACCCTTGCACCATGGCGCAAGGCTGCCTGCGTTGGCGCATGGCAGTCACTGTGCGTCAACATAGGGGAAAAATACAGGGGGGTTATTCATGAGCCCCTTTTGATAGTTTAACACCGCTGGTACGTCATTTTCTTGACATTCTTGTAGCGTGAATTTTGCACCACGTGGCGCCGTTTTGCAAAGTGGTGCATCTAGGTATATGCGTGACCTTGTAAAGCCCTGTGCAACATTATACCTGCGTCAGGTATGATATATGTAGGGTGTTCATTCCCACCCAACAAAGCCTCGTAGGAGTGGCGCAGTGAAATCTATCAGATTTCACTGCAACAATTCTTGGACGCCACTGTGTCAAAAACCTACGCCTGCCTCATGGCAGACGTAAGGGTGACGTAGTGCCATAGGGATAGGCTTGCCCCATTTATTGCTGGTGTTGTGTCATGCTTGCAACACAACTGCAGCAATGCGTTACTTTAGCGCTGACAGATACGTCAGGATTCCAGACGTATGTCATTGATTGTGACATGGAACGCCGTACAGCAAATATGGCGCAGCCATGGTGTCGCAAGGAGGGCACAGTGAAAAGTGTCCAATTGCTGTTTTATCGCAGTGATGCAACACATTTTATGAATGGGGCCCAGAAATGCGCCCTATCTTATTGATAGGGCGCATTCCTGACCTTTTGTTTTGGCGCAGGGAGGCTTAGCAATATTCCTTGCAGCGCTGTCCAGCACCAAGACTTCTTATATGTGGGCCCAAGTGTTTGCATCCATTTTTAAGACCAGCTATTTTCTGGTCTTAAAAAATGCCTCTAATTTGAGTTAATATTAAATGGACATCAACATCACCTTATAAATCAATTATAACCAATTTTTAAACATGTTGAAAATATTTAATCACATTGAACATATAATGCAACATGTTCAAACATAGCACATTTATCACACAGATTTCTGCATAGGTGCCCCAGAAAGGGAAATGGAGGAATAGGTGCATCAATGTGCAAAAGTGAGGGTAAGCGATGGAGGGAGGGCAGTGAACAGTGTGTACATCAAAAACGCATAAAAAGGCCTAACCAGCCTTAACCAAGGCTAAATTATTTACAAGAACAGAATGTCAAAACAGGACACAGTGAATCTATCACTGTTGTCCACATTCAATACAGAGAACACAGAGCTGTCGACATTTCGACCCAGGGTTGGTGTAGGCAATTTCACTCCTTACAAGTAGCCGTCTTGGCTTAACAACACGCTTCGCCACTTTATTGTAAATATGGGGTATATTTACAAGAGCTGCCGCTAACTGGTGTTAGCGGCAGTTTTCTTACCGCGGATTTTTGCCGAAAACTATCGCCTTGGTACCAACGTATTTACACTATGTCGCTACATGGCGATAGTATCCGCTAGCCGTGGTGAAAACTGCCGCTAACACTAGTGTCAAGGCATTTAAAATGTTGCCGCTAGCAAGAGAAAAGTGACAAAAGGCCAATTAGAGACAAAAAAAACTCACAGTAGTCAGCTCAACGTCACTTTTCTGCCTCTAGAGGCAGAAATAGCCTATAAGTCCACCACCATTAATAAGAAAATAAAAATATTGGAATGCAGAATGGAGCAGCCAGGACCAAGTTCAGTACAGGTAAGCAATCCCCCAAGCCCCCCAACAGCCAGGATGACCAGCCAGAGTCCCAGGGGAAGAGGAAAGGCAGAATCATGGACAATGCATCACTTTTCATTGCGCTTCCCTTGCGACTCCATGGCAGCCGAAGCCTTGAAGCATGGACAGTCCCCGGGGCCCGTAGCCCTCGCTTGGCCTTCGTCTGATACCTGGAGTTGGAGGGGAAGGTGCTGTGGAGTTGCTGCGGCTGCTGGTGGAGGCGGGCCACGTCGGGACGAAGCCTTTGGGCCGTGGCAGTAGAAATTGAGGCATCAGCGATCACCCTTACCTGGTGGTGAAGTCTGGCAGGTCGCATGGAGACACGTTGCTGACCTGTGTGAGAAGACCGCCTGGCGCCCCTTGGAGCTGTGATTGGTAGAGGTGCTCCTGCGCACCGACGTAGGAAGGTCTGCTTTGCATAAAACATGCCACCACTACACCGGGGTGCATGCAGGAGATTGCCAATAGTGGGCCGCGCCTCTCTGCACCACAGGACGGAGGATGTGCCGCTGACCGGATGCTGAGGGGGGTGAGGCCTCTGAACTGTGCCAGACTTTTGTGGGGGGAGCGCTGCAACTTCATGCCTAAGGGTGCCCTGTTACAGCACCTGCATCGGGAGGTTCCTCAGCGGACTTGGCGGCGACTGCTGTCCAAGCTCCTGCTGACTGAGTCACAGATTCAGAGAGAGCGCGATAGATTGAGCCCCGGTGTCGATGTCCAGGTGAAGAGAAGGTGGGACAGGGAGCGGAGGAGGCCCGGGGGTTGTGTTGGGCCCAGGCCTAGCACCTGTGGGTGGTGCACACTGTGCCCTGAGCAATCTCTGCGCTGCGGAGGACGCGCATTGTCGAGGACACCGCACAAGACTGGTGGAGGACTCTACTAACTGGCTCAAGTTGCTGAGATCGGCCATTGTTGGCAGCGGGTACCAGTGTCACGGGGGCCGGTTCGGGCCCAGGCCCTTGGGTATGCAGCTTGATCCGCCGTTACTCGCTAGGGAACTGGGGAACACGGAATCTGGTCACCGCTGTTAGACCGGAAGAGGTAACCAGATGGTGCTGCCTTTCCTCTCCCCCCTGGTAGTGAGCTTTTGGGTGTACGGGGGACTATCCCTTAGTAGACTTGCTCTTCCCACAGCGCAGCGCCATCTGGTAGCTGCTGCTGCTGTCCCCATCTGCTATCTGCTATCTGCTGCTGCTGGATCCTCTGACCCTGAGGTCAGGTGTTCGAGGCCCTCCTTCCCCCACATGGTCTTGCCTGCGCCTCATCGTTGCTGGACCAGTGGTAAAGCGTCACTGCTCTGCTGCTTGGCTTCCCTCCTGTCCCTCTTTTCTGCTGTTCCTGTCCCTCTTTCTGCTCTTCTCCGTTGCTTTCTACCTTTGGCTTTGTTCTTCTTTTTTCTTTGCTTTGTTTGGCTTTGTCCTTCATGTGCTTTTGTACAGTTCCTTTTCCCCTGTCCTCTCCCTCGTTGATGCTGCAATCCTCCGCAGCCCCGCCCCCTCCAGTGTCCTTTCCCACGTTTCCCGCCTCCCAGCTCTCCAGCCCCCCAGCAGCACTACTTAATGGCAGCCGCTGTGTGGCCATGCGCAGCGGGTGTGCCACTGGTGTGCCGAATGCGCACCAAAGGCAAGCCCGTCTGCGCCGTCTGTGCATGGACTGTGTCCAGTGCCAGGGACCCAGCCTCCCTGACACTCCACTGCTAAGACGCCAGCACCCTCCTCTACCTCAACCCTGTATGCCAAGCCGCCTGCCATCTAGCATCACCGAAGAATACCCTTGAACCCTTCGTCTGCCAAAACTGAAAATACACCTTCTGCCACATCAACACACCTGCACCACTCACCACCTAGCAGAACAACAGCGCAACTGACCGGCTCAACTGCATCCTCATCAATGTGTGGTCCCTCCACAAACATGCCTCAGAAATCTGGGACTCCTCAACGTCAACTTTTCAGACATCGCCTTCTTCACCTAAACCTGTACCAACCTCTGCTCCAGACCGGACATCGCCATCCCCGACGGCTACAACATCACCCGCAAGGACCACCCCGACTGCCCAGGAGAAGGCATTGCCATTGTCTACAAAAGAACACTCTGACTGACCATGCATTCTATTGACCCAACGGCGATCATGGAACACTTCCACTTCCAGATCCGGACCAAGCCCAACACCACCCTCAGCATGCACCCTCATCTAAAGGCCCCCCGGCCCATGACCCCTATTCACAGATGCTATTGTAGACGTCATCGCACCCCAGGCTCTCGCATCCACCGACTACATCCCGCTCGGAGACCTCATCTTCCACCTGGACAACCCCAGTGACTAGAACACCACCACCCTCCTGGAGATCCTCACAACATCGGACTCAAGCAGATAGTCACTGTACCAACCCACATATCCAGACACACGCTCGACCCCGTCTTCTCCACCAGCAGGAACATTCAACTACAGCCACACCACCAAACTCTCCTGGACCGTCCATCATTGTATACATCACGCCTTCACCACGCACACCATACACCACCGCCATCATTGCCCCCTCCCCGTCGCAGCTGGATCAAGGCCACAGAAGAAGTTCTCGTCAATTCCCTCAGCACCACCACTCCGCCAGCGCTTACAGACACCAACACCACAGCGGACAACCTCCACCGATGGATCTCTAACTGCGCCGACACCTTGGCACCCCTCAAGAACATCCAGGCAAAAAACACTCCAAGAAGGCCAACTAGTTCACTCCCGCCCTCTAATAGTCAAGATGCACCTGCAGACGTCTCGAGAAGAGATGGAGCCACAACATCAATCAACTCTGCAACACAGTCACCATTGCACCATGGCGCAAGGGTGCCTGCGTTGGCGCCTGGCAGCCATTGTGCGCCAACGTAGGGGAAAAAGACAAGGGGTCTTATTCATGAGCCCCTTCTGATAGTTTAACCCCGACGGTGCGTCATTTTCTTGATGTACTTGCAGCGTGAATCTTGTATCACGTTGCGCCGTATTTACAAAGTGACGCATCTATGGATATGCATGACCTTATAAAGCCCTGTGCCACATTATACTTGCGTCAGGTGCGATGTATGCAGGATGGGCATTCCTCCCCAACAAAGCCTTGTGGGAGTGACGCAGTGAAATCTATCAGATTTCACTGTGACAATTCTAGGACGCCACTGTGTCAGACCCTTACACTTGCCCAATGGCAGGCTTAAGGGTTACGCGGTGCCATAGGGATAGGCTGGCCCCATGCATTGCTGGAGTTGCGTCATGCTTGTGACACAACTGCAGCAATGCGTGACTTTAGTGCTAACAGATACGTCAGGATTCCAGACGTATATGTCATTAATTGCAACACGGAGCGCCGTGCAGTGAATACGGCGCATCCATGGTGTCACAAGAAGGTCGCAGTGAAAAGTGTTGCAACGCTGTTTTGTCGCAGCGATGCAACACTTTTCATGAATGAGGCCCAGGAATGCGTCCTATCTTATTGATAGTGCACATTCCTGCCCTGTAGTTTTGACGCAGGGCAGCGCAGCAACATTCCTTGCAGCGCTGTCCAGCACCAAAACCTCTGAAATGAGACCCCAAGTGTTTGCACCAGTTTTAAGACCAGCTATTTTCTGGTCTTAAAAAACTGCCTCTAACTGGACTTAGCTGCAGTTTTGGGGGGTTATCGCCAGACAGAAATTTCATCGTGAAGTGGGGTTAGGTGCAGTTTTTGCACGAGAACACCTACCGTGCATCTCATTTTCGTTAAGTCCCACTAACAGAAGTGGCAATCATGAAAATTAACGTTTACGCTGGAAAAGTGCCGCTAACTGCAGTTAGCGGCACTTTGTAAATAAGGCGATAAAAAAAAAAAACTGCGGTAAGGTCAAACAATTGACGCTACGGTGGAGTTAAGGTCTTGTGAATATGCCCCTTGAGTGATTTTGCTTATTTTTGTACCGCCCGGTAAATCAAAATATGGGATGAAATCTGACCGGTAGCAGCCCAGAACAAATAACCCAACACTCAGTGCTGCACTTCTGAAACGCCATTCATTCAAGAAGAAAGTACAGACCAGGCAGAACTTGCGATACTTCCGGTGCAATCCCTCAGTTCATGACTGAAACAGGCTGTATCCTGTTCAAAGGCTTAAATAGGACTGGCCCTAAGTACATATCCTCAAAAATCCATAGATCTACCTCTCAGCGCACCTTAAGATTCATGCACATGAATCTTTTGGTGGTTTCGGGCTTTAGACGCAAACGAACAGGAGGGACACGCTTCTCAACACTAGGACCCACATTTTGAACGCTTTACCACTCCCACTGAGACTAGAGTCAGACCTCCTTCGCTTTAGGAAGATGCTGAAGACTTGGCTCTTCACCCAAGCTTATTGCTAAACCTAGACCTTCTAGCAAATGACCTCAAATGGAAAGATACCAGCTCCAAGAAACCTGTTGGTGAACGCGCGTGTAATGATGGAAGGACGCAGTGAAGATTCAAGGTTTTATTCATAAAAGCACAGGAGGAAACAGGCGAGCGCCAGGCAGCACGGCTTCCACTCCAGGACACCGGTAACAACTGATGCCCTGGATTGGAATCCGTAAGGAACTCACAGAGTATTCCATGCCACGCTCTGCCCGCGTTCAATTAAAGGGAAACACAATACATATGTGGGAGAATACAATGCATAACAGAGATATATTATACAACACATCCCCCCTCTTTGGAAAACAAAGAAAACAAAATAGGAGGAGAGAGGAAAGAAAAAAAACAATACATGTGATGAGGTGAGAGCATACAATGAATAGAATTACATAACATATTCCTTCAGCCATCCAGGAAGGACTCTTTTCCTCTTACCAATGTCACCCATATCCATACCCATGTCGACACCCTCCCCAACAGGTTCAAAGGTGTTAGAATTGGAAGTACTCGAAAACCCCTCCTCACTCCTTACAGAAGGAGTTGCGTCTAGGGGAAGGATGTCTTCTTGTCTAATTTTTGTGGTAACCTGGTTTGTCTCTGCTGGTTCACTACCGTCAGAGCCCAAACCAGATTGTACGGTACTATGATTAAAATAATCTTCCACCCACTCAAAATTGGATGGATGTTTAAGAACTGGGGTTTCCACATCATGCTGCTGTTCTAAGTCAAAAGCAAAGTTTTTGAGTTTCCAAACTCTTCCATCCTTAAGTCTAATTGCGTTACGAAGAACCTCCGCCACTTGTTGTGGTGCTTCAAACCTGCTTTCACCTTTAGGGACTTTAATGGGTCTTTTAATGCGAACCCAGTCACCAACCATTACAGGAACATCTTTAGTGCCATGACATGTATCATAATGTTCCTTACTCTTCATATGTATAAATTCCAAATTGTTTTTTACCTCAGCAGGGGACCATTGTTCTACTCTACCTTTCAAAAGCCAACTGGGGCTAAACTTGCATCTAGGCGTCCTTCCTCTCATCATGATGAAAGGGGATAAACCAGTGGCAGCATGTGTTGTAACTCTGTAAGCCCAAACTGCTTTCTGTATCTCTAACTTCCAATCTAACCGTTTGCTCGTTGCAGCCTGAATCACACCTTTTAACACTCGGTTAAAGCGTTCTACAGTGCCATTGCCGCTGGGATTATATAGTGAGGTGGTCTTGTGCTTGATACCACACCTCTGAAAATAATCTTTTGCAATTTTAGATGTAAATTGTACCCCGTTATCACTCAACTCACATACGGGCAACCCTTCCATCACAAACAGCTTGTCCAGGAACTCTAGAACAGTATGTGTATCCACTTTTTCCACAATCTCAACCATAGGCCACTTAGTAAATAAGTCAATGGCAACCAGGCCATACTCTTTAGATTCTCCAACAGGTCCAAAAATGTCTACCGCTATTACTTCCCAAGGGAGACTGGGAATTAACCCTTCACTCATTGGAGGTCTCAAAGTCTTTAGGGATTTATCCGCAGAGGAACAAACTGAGCATTCACTCACAAACTTCTCTACCTCCTTATCAACACCCGGCCACCAAAAATGCCTTTGACAACTAATTTGGTCCCAATTACCCCAAAATGACCTTCATGGCACAATTGTAACACTTTCTTCCGTAAGATTTTTGGTGGAATGATTCTGTCACCTCTCAGTAACAAATCTTTATCAAGTGACAATTCCATTCGTACATCCCAGAAGGGTTTCAAATCCTCATTAATATTGTGCTTTCTAGGCCACCCTTTACAAATATGGTTAGAAACAGCTTGTAATACCTCGTCTTTAAACTGTTCTTCCAACCATTCGGTTTTAGTAATGACTGGTGTACCGGAATCTTGAATGAAAGCAATACTGAAATTTCCCCAGGGATCATCCACACATTCTTCTAGGGGTACAGGTAGTCTAGACAAGCAGTCAGCCACTACATTGTCTTTGCCCGGTACATAGATGATCTTGTAAATGTATTCCTTCATTCTCATGGATATCCTAGCTAACCTGGCAGAAGCTCCAACGCTGCCTTCACTAGTCAGGATTCTTACCAAGGGTCGATGATCTATGCGGATAGTGACAGGCTTTCCCCAAACAAAAGCATGAAAATGTTCTAAAGCCCAGGCACAAGCCAGTGCCTCCCTTTCTATGATGGGATATTTGCTCTCTGCAGGGGATAAGGCTCTGGATGCAAACAAAATGATCTTCTCATAACCATCACACCTTTTTTGAGAAAGAACTGCGCCCAGTCCTTTATAACTTGCATCAGTAGTCAAAAGACATTCTAGGTTAGGATCAAAGCTGCTTAAAGCATTCACATTTTCCAAATCAGCTTTGATCAAAGAAAATTCTCTCTCACACTCAGCCGACCATTCAAATTTTACATTCTTTTTAGCAGTGAGCGTATATTGTATACTTTGCAAGCAAAATTGGGTATGTACTTAGCACAATATTCAGCCATGCCCAAAAATGATCTAACCTCATCTTTAGCAGTCGGGGCAGGTGATCCCACAATGGCATTTATAATGAGGGTTTGGGTTTCACACCATCCCCACTTATAATATGTCCTAAGTACGATACATTCCTCTGTGCGAATTTACACTTGCTAAGTTCAACAGTTAACCCAGCTCTTTGTAATATTTCTAGCACTTCATTAAGAAAATGGTCGTGTTCTCCTTTACTACTAGCAGCGATAAGAATATCGTCTTGCAAAAAAACTCGCGCCCCTCATTCCTCCAAACAGCCTGTGCATCAACCGCTGAAAAACAGCGGCGGCGGGGGGCGTGGTCTGGCCACGAAGGAAAATGGCCGCCTGAAGACGGAGCTCCGCTGCGGGACGGACCTCGAACGGAGATGGTGCCCTCCTCCGTGTGCCCAGGAATGCAGCATTGAGGGTTTAAAGACGCCATACCCTGCAGGTGTTGCTGGCTCAAGTTTCCATCGAAAATGAGCCTCTTTCACGTCAACTCTAAGGTAATGAAGTTCTGAGGCATTCCGCATTCCACAGACCTCGGGAGTTACCGGAAGCCTCGGAACTCGTGCATGTCGAGGGAAGCCTTCTACCAGCCCCACCGGCACTTCTGAGCTGTGTTCCTGCTGCAGAAGCTGCGCAGCAGCGCGAGTCCCAGCCCGGCAACTTCAAGCACTCCTAAGGTCTGAGCCCACAGTACAGAACTGCTGAGGGGGCCGTGCTGACATACAGCAGCTGTATGATTTATTTTCAGACAAGCGGTTTCACTCACGGAAACGGTACAAATTAATTGTGCAGCATTCCATTCTTTCAACACAAGAGCAGTCCGATGCCTTTATACTGCTCCCCTTCAGGAATGCGAAAGAATGTCTTGGCAACCAATATTGCTGAAACAGGAATCACAATACCCGATGTTGTCTTCGTCATTGCTACCAGAAAGACAAAAGGAAACAGGTACCATGAGAGCAGCCAGATGAGTTCGATAGTGGAGACCTTTATCAATAAAGCCAGCGCGCTACAGCGCCAAGGGAGAGCTGGATGTGTATGAGATGGTTTCTGCTTTGGAATGTATACAAGAGAAAGGTTTGAAAGCTTTTTGGATTATTCGGTTACTTAAATTTTGCGCTATATTGATAACATATCAACTACAATTCTTCAAAAGTACTCTGCATAATTATTACAACTGCTTTGACTGACTGCCTATATACTCAGGGGCAGATTTACAAGCCCCCTGCGCCACCAGTACGTCACTTTTCGTGACGTACTGGTGGCGCAGAAGCTCCTCGATATTTACAAGGAAAGGAAAAGCCACCATGCGTGACTTTTCCTCTCCTTGTAAATACGGCCCCTTCACACGCAGCACTTTGCGGTGAAGGGGCGTTCCATGGGTGTTGCTGTGGGTGTTCCCACGCAACACCCATGGAACAAGACACATCTCCAGATTTACGAGAAATCGTAAATCTGGAGATGCGTCTGAAAGCTACGCCACCCTAGAGGTGGCGTAGCGAGCAGCACCGAGGAGAAATGTTTTCATTTCTCCTCGTATTTCCTCTTTCAATGCGTGCTGCATTCTACAGCACGCATTGAAAGAGGAAAAGCCTGTAGTGATTGTTTTTGTGCAGAAAGGTGCCCTTCCTGCACAAAAACAATCTCCCCATGGCGCAGGCATCCTTGCACCATGGTGCAAGGGTGCCTGCGCCGGCGCTTGGCAGCTGTTTGTGCGCTAGCGCAGGGAGAACACAGGAATGCGACATATTCTTGTAAATATGTCGCATTCCTGTGCTCTGAAAGTGCCGCAGCGTGGCGCAGCCAAAGGGCTTGCAGCGCCACGCTGCGGCACTTTCTTGTAGATCTGCCCCATAATTCGCACCCTCAGAGTGACCGCACTTCGCTGCTTTACTGTGGGTAATAAGCATTTGAAGGAGCGGTGTTCGGAGCTCAAGAGACCACCAGACGGCTCTCTGGGATTTATTATGAGCAGTCCACTCATCTAAATCACCACGAAAAAGAAAAGATATAAAATCTAATATTGAAAGTACCTAAACAATTTAAAACAATACAGTAAACGCTGCCACGGAATCAACCTCATGCTTGAAAATGTGCCCTGTGCACACCACCTACTGGAATAACATCTAGGCCCGTTCTGTTATCTTCCAAGAGCTCATAACAAACTGCCTCTAGTTTGCAATGTCTTAAATTCCTGCATAGTTGTGAGGTCAAAAACAGCCCTGCACTGCCACCCAATGGCCAATTGAAAGCACTGCACTGCCTGCACTCATCTCAAATCTTCAAATTACAGATTTCTATCGAATTGAATGAGCCCCGTTCAACATAGCGCTACGAACTCATCATCTCGACATGTAAAACCAGAGTTGCCAAGTTGTCAGTTCACTTATGTGTGACATTTCTGTGCATTCAATGTCATAACCTCCAAGTTTTCATTTTGTTTATGTGTCACACTTCCAGATTTTTGAGCCTGGACAGAGACCCCAGCCACAGACACCTATGTCAAAGCCTCCTGTAGTGTGTTGGGCCTTAGGCCCACATGCTGTGTAAATGACAACACAGACACAGCGTACTTGGGTACTGTAACTGGCCCAGGGCACGTGCGCCCGGCCCATTTTATTAACAGGGTCACCTGACTGGTGACGCCTGTGGTGGGTGGGTGTAGAGTGTCTTACATCACAGGCTAAACACTAGAATGTATCCAGCTGGATACTACATCCCTCCCAAACTTTTATGAAAAAAACAAACGAAAGTCCAACCTGTAATGAAAACAAATAAATAACACATAGCACCAAATGAGTCGATACAGGCCTTCAGCCAGGCAGCGCTGGAGCCTCGGACTGCATGGTCGGGATGCCTTCAGTCGCCTTGGCGATGTTCTTTAGATCGGCCTGGTCTCGCGGTGTTGAAGTCGAGGTACAAAAGTTCAGTGTCGATGCATCTGGAGCTGTGGTGAAATCCACTTTGGAGTCGGAGACGATCTCTGTGAGGGAGGCCTTCCTGTGGGGGTGACGTGCTCAGTGACCCTCCTTACTCCTGACTGCTGAGCGACGTTCGACTTGCCTCTTTCGCCTGGACTCCTCTGCCACTGGAGCCTCTGTGATGGCTTTCCTCGCTGGCTGTCATGGGACCGTGTGGACCGTGCGGGGCTTCGCGTAAGCCGCGCAAAGGCGTCGCTGAGGAACTGCAAACGGATTCACAGCCAAGTCGCTCATGTAGCCTCCGAGGGTGGTGTCGTTGTCTGGGCGTCCTCGCCTTCTGGACTCGGGTTCTGCACCTTCCTCTGGTGATCTTGTGGGCAACCAGTCTTCCGCCGTGACCTTCGTGTTTCCTGCGCCTGACGTGGAGCTGCGGCCGACACATCTCTCCTGCTCGGACTCCCTTCGCACGGGAACTCCGTCGAGGCCCTTGTCCCCTGGACTGCCACGTGACCGCGTGGGCTGTGCGGGCCGTCGCTTAGGCCACGCTTAGGGGTCGCTGCAGAACTCCCAACAGGGCCACAGCCAAGTCTTGTGTAGTCCCCAAGGGCGGATCTTCCAAAGGCCGGGTGTGCTCGACTTCGGCAGGCTGTAGGTTGACTGGGGTGCACAGACTGTTCCTGGGTGATTCGCCTCCTTGAGCTCCGGTTGTTCGGGGTGTGTGTGGATTCGCTCGGGTGGTGCGATGCTCCTTGGTGATGATGCACCTGGGAGGTGGTAACAGGATGTTCGTTTTCTTCAGTGGGCAGACAGGCGGTGATCTTCTGTCGGGGTGACCTTAGGGAGTGAGGAGGACTTGAGGGACTTCGTGGCACTGCTCCGTTGTCTGCAGGCAGGTTCACTGCGAGGTGTGGTGCTACCGATACCAAGCAGCCGGTGACAGGTGAGAGGACGGTCGAACTGCGAAGCGTGGGGCCAGGACGCAGATTGCGCTGCTAGCGACTTACGGTAGGTCCTCCCGCGGAGCTGTCTCCAGTGACGTCTCTGCACCCCGGTGGCTGGCTTGTGGGGATGAACACCTTCCTAAGTGCTGGTGCGAGTCCTTGGTCCTGTCGCTCTTCTCTGTTCCATCTTGCGCGCCTGTGGTGGTTGTCTGCCCTGTGGCGTCATGCTACTGTTTTTTCCTCCTTTGCGGAGTGGCATCGTGCCACGCTCTTCTCCTTCTTCCGACCAGGTTTTTCCTTGGATGTGGCGTCCTGCCACCTGTCCCATGTTTGCGCCACATGGACATCTCACTGGTCTCGTCGTTCTTGTGACAGTCTTTCCTTCCCTTTTGCGGGCCTGTTGCAGGCCTGTCCTGTCCGTAGGACTTGCATGTGCTTCTTGGGGACTTCTATTGGCACCATCCTTTCCTCAGGGATCTCGCGATGTCCCACTTCTCTTCGCTCCAGGGCGTCTTGCTTGTGCCCCGAGGCTGCGCCGTCGTGGCGCCTGCTTCTTCCTTTCTTCCGGTGCGCTCGTCTGGACTGGTCACTCTGCGTGACAGGCTCCTTTGTTGCTGTGCGCTGTGACGTCCGGTCACGTGTCGCTGTACTGTCGGATCACCTGTCGCTGTGGCAGCCTGCCACATGGAGTGTGCAAGTCCTCTCTTGCCTGTCTTGGGTCCCTGCCGACTCCGTCTTGAGGCAGTGCGAGTGAGGACACTCTGTGTTGCCTTCGGCCCACTGCGGGGCTTCGCTGGGGCGGTGGAGACGTGGATGCTCTCCTACCTGCGTTTAGCAGTGCTTCCTTGTGGAGATGTCTCCATCTCCTGGGCGCCTGCCCGTGCTGGCAGGTTCACTGGCGCTGCCTTCTGCGCGCATCTGACATAGCGCGCTCCGTCTTCATCTGGGACGCTTTCTTCTGGCACGTGGTGTGCCTGGGGTGTAGTTCGCGGTGGTGTCTGTACACCGGGAGGAGCAAATGACGCGATCTCTGCTCAGGCGGTGGCGTTGGGCAGCCTCGTGTTGTGCGTGCTCTGCACCAGTCTTTTCTTGTGCTGTCGATGGGGACAGCTCCCTTGAGACGTTGCCGTTGACTATTTCTCCTGTGCCGCTGTGGCTCCTTTGGCTGTGCAGGGCATTCACTGATTCTTGGTGGGTGTCCTTGCTGCTTTTGCTTACAGGGTGCAGAGGGCCACTCTCTGAGCACTCCCTTCTGAGGGCACGTCTTGCTGTGCCTGGTGCAGTCTGTCTCAGCGACCGGGCATGAGCAGGCAGTCTCTCTCCAAGTGGTTGTGTGCTCTCTGGGGTCTGTTGACGGCTGTTGCTGGCTGGTTAACAGGATGCTGTGCTGTGCTCTAGTACTGCTGGTCTGTAGGGTGCAGTGCAGCCACACTTGTCACTGGTCTCCCACTCTCGCCTGCTGATGTCGGTCGCGGTGGCCAGTCAGTGTGCTCAACCGCTCTTTGTGCTTGACCGCTCTGTGGATGCGCCGGTGTGGATCCTCCTGCTGTGATTACATTGCAATTTTCTCTTGCTGATCCTGCCACTTCCGGCAGGGTAGTGGTGCATCAGGGAATCTCCTTCGGCTCACCGTGCTGCTTAGGCTGACGGTCGTGGGGCACAGCTGGCTATCTGCTCTGGCCAGGTAGTACGTCCGTTCTTCAGCACGGTGCATCTGGGGAGCCACCAGCTGGCGCTGCGGTTGTCGCGGTGGTTTGCCCTGATTGCTGCAGGTTTTGGGTGCTGGAAGAGCTGTGTCAGAGTTCCCCTGAGGCAGGTGGAGAGCACAAGACACCAGGCAGAGCAGCAGCTGTCACACCTTGCGGGTTGAGGGCAGTTCCACCGATGCAGTGGTGCTGGAGATACAGGTTTTGTCTGTACTGTGCCTATCTGGCTGTACCTCACATACCTGGTCCTCCCCTGACATGGAAGCAGAGTTGAGGCAGGAAGTCACCCAGTCAGTGATGGGAAACGTGGCTGCCACACGTTTGTGTCTGTGCTGTAGACATATTGGCATGGGCCCTTTATGTGCATACTTTAAGGTGCAGTACCACATATGGCCACTGGGTGGCACTGTAGGCTTGTACTTCCCCGGCCGCCGGTCTTTCTGGAAAATGTGGGCGATGCAGCTTTCACGTGTAGAAGGGAGGCTGCTCTTGCTGCTGCGGGCATTCTCATGAGGTAAGTGGGGGCACTGTGGGCATCACGCTGGGCAGCTTTACTTTAGTATGAATTACGGCCCCGAATCATTTACTTTGCGCTGGCCTCCCTCACCTTCAAGGCAGCCTCTTGTGTAGAAGAAGCTCTGTGCTGGCACTCGCTGCTGGTGGAAAAGTGTTCCCAGTCTGGTGGAATGTGATCCCGGTGCCTCTTGTCCAGTTGCTGCACAGACACCAGCAGACATGCGAGTAAGTTCCGTAGCTGCGGTGCAACAAGTAGGCGGTAGGTGGTGCTGCTCTTATTTCGCAGCGGCAGACAGTGTTTGTGAGTCGCGCTGGGCTGGGGATGCCGGCGTGGAGGCAGCTCATTACGGGTGCAACAGGGCAGCTTTCTCTCCCGCCATCATGGTCCTGCAAACTCTTGCCGGCAGGGATCGTGAGTACACAGAGGCCTGCTGGGGTTTATACACTCTGCATCCGCTTTGCCTGGAGTGGTCTGCACTGAGTCTGGTCATCTAACGCTGGCAGCCTATGGGCGGTACGGAGCGTAGGAAGGTAGTGAGCCCTGCCGTACCTTGTGGTGTGCGTTCTTCTTCGGTGTCTGGACCAAAACACTCGTTTCCGCGTCACTGCCCTGCTGGCTCTGTCTTGTGGCGTCTAATTGGGAAGGCGCTCAGTTCCTCCAGTGACAGACAGCGGCAGGCGGGGCGGCTTGGGGATGCCTCTGCAGGTCGTGGCATACCATTTTCCGGCCTTTCCGCCGGAGGGATTTGCAGTCTACTTGCCTCGCGTGAGCGTTGCAGGTCCTGAAACGTGTGTCTGCCTCTCGTGGTACTGGATGGCAGCATGGGGGCTCCTCGGAACGCTGTGTGTGCTGCGACACGTTTCTTCCTTTTCCCCGCATTCAGTTGGCAGCCGGGGGTGCCCTAGACAAGGGCTATGCTGTCCCTCTTTCAGGCGAATGAAGGAGCTGCCAGCACACGCACGGGTGTCGACCCGCTCGTCGCCATTGTAGTGTGTTGGGCCTTAGGCCCACATGCTGTGTAAATGACAACACAGACACAGCGTACTTGGGTACTGTAACTGGCCCAGGGCACGTGCGCCCGGCCCATTTTATTAACAGGGTCACCTGACTGGTGACGCCTGTGGTGGGTGGGTGTAGAGTGTCTTACATCACAGGCTAAACACTAGAATGTATCCAGCTGGATACTACACCTCCTATAGGAGTTACTGCTCCGTGCTAGATTATGTCAGATTATTACCCAGAGTACACCATCCACTTTTTAGGTCTCGCCTAGGCAGCGCATGCACTGTCTCTCCGAGACATCTAGTAATCTATATGCGTGGTGAAACTCCGCCTATTGCTGGGTAATTTCTCGCTGCTTGCCATTAGTTAACTTTGCATTTTATTTGTTAGCGGGCTTATAATTGGCTCTTCATCCGATACGTAACATCCGTTTATTCCGAAAGCAGCACCGCCTAACTACAGTCTTGTTATGCTTACACAGCATAATTGTTTTTTTAAAAAAAATAGTGCGCATTAACATGCGCACGCTACCTTATATTATATTCATGCGCCAAAAGGATCCCGGCCGCTGAACGCACGTTTGTGGTAAATCACCTCATCTTCCCATGCCATCCCCCACCACCTCCCGCGTCTCCCGCTTCTCCAGCTCTCAGCTTTTTTTAAATGTTTCCACTAAGATTAATAAGTGATTTAGGGAACGTGGTAAGGTGAAAGCTGCACCCGCCCGGAGGCGAAAGATCGACAGCATCAAGTGCACTACTCTTGCACGAACGAACTGGTAGGTGCTTGCTGCGTTTGGACCACCTTGCTCACGTTTCGGGGTCACTTAGCTCTGTCCAGGCAGTTTTACATAATGTGTCGAGTAAGCATATTGTGGATTGTATTACTCAAGCAGAGCGCGTAGCACCTTGACCAAAGAGTTTATTGACTACGTTTTCAAAACAGACCGGTTTGTGAAGTAGTGCTGCCCGAACCTCCTAGCACACTATATTAGAAAACATAAAAATAGAAAAAGTATTTGTCATGACACCGTTAGAATTAGGAACGTTGCACATGCCGTCAGAGAGCGTTACCACATCAGCATTAAATAATGTATTGCTGTAAGCAATGACCTGATGCTAAGAGGGGTTCTGTTCCACAAGCGTGAAACGTTCCTTGTGACTTCCGAGCCTTCTGAAATCATAAACATCTGTTAGGTTTACCCCCTAGGCTGGTTCAAGCACAGGGCGGTTACATGGTTTATTAGATATATTAGATATTGCCAGCTCTATAATTATCTTAGTGCTGTGGTTATTTTCCTCCTGTTCCTAATCATGTTAATGCCTTCTTTAGCACATCTGTTTAAATGTTCGTTTTTGTGCCCAGCACAACATGCATACTTCAATAATATCCAACAGAAATATGTAACCTGGGGGCATGGGCAGTAACAGGAAAGCAGGGCTTTAATGGCTGGGGTAATCCCTGGTGGTAGGCTACATGCCTACTACAACACTGCACCTATCAAAGCCACATGTCCCACAGACGCACCTCCTGGGAGACCTGGGGGGAACACCTGGGGTGTTCAATACCCTGGTAACTCTATGCATGGTGGTGTGGACAGCTGCAACGGCTGCTGTCAGGGCAACACAGCGTTACAGTACAGACACCTCATATGAATATTGGCAGTTCTGTCTTTATCTCACTAAGAGGTTATCAGTAAAATAGTTGCCTAGTTGGAAGTGTGTTTTTCATCTACACTGCAAGTAACAAAAGGATCTCTCTGACCAAAGCACTGACCTTTTTAAACTATATGCGCTTTGTGCTCTGCATGGTACACATTCTTTGCAGCAGGCACATTAACCCTCTGTGCTACCATAAAATGAGTTAAAACTTCCACTTGACAAAACTCGTTCTCTCTCCAGGAAGAACATTAATCACAGAGTTATCTTGACATTTTTATTTTTGTATGAAAATTGCAGAGGCCAGCAATGCAGCAGCAGGTGCTTTGAAAACCATAAAATTATTATAGATGGAGCAACTTTACAGTCCATTAAATCAAATATAAGCGATGCTTGTGCAGCACACATCCTGAATTCAAGTATTTAAAAGTGTGCTCATATGTGATAATAAAGAACAAGCATTTGCAATACAATAGATCTCGCATTTGTGAGAGTTTGAGCTATTGGCATTGTAAATGACAATGCCTTTTATTTATGTGTTGGTTTTTAAAACATAAATAAAAGGCATTCTCATTTACAATGCCAATAGCTTAAACTCTCACAAATGCGAGACCTATTGCATTGCCAATGCTTATTTATTTTTGGTGCTAAATAGTCACTTGATATTTCTGCATTGAAGAATTATGAAGCAAAAATGTAGCGAAAGGTCAGATAGTGGTAATTTTGACAAACTATGTCAATATTCTTTTTTGAATTTTACAGAATGTCACAGTATTGCTCCACAGACCCTCAGTGAAAGAGAGAAACAGTTCAGCGGGGCTGCGATTAGAATACCCCCCAACCTCCGTGCTCCTGAGAAGTGCCGGTACTCTCCCATAGGCAGGCACGTACTCTGGAACAGTGAGTATCTACAATATACTACACTTTTATATTTACATTTCATGCATGGGGGCATTCTAAACCCTACATGGTTCACCTTTAATCGGGTGGTACCGCGACACCCACATACTTGTAGCTTGTGAGTACTCGCAGCACTGGATCTGCTGTGCCTTACATGGCATTTTAAGTTCTCTACTTAAAGTTTGAAATGCAGACATTAAAACCAGCTTAATGTGATGCTTCTCAGTTAGATTTAGTGTGAAAGAACTAGTTAAGAATCTTACTAAAGTCAAGTTTATGTCTAGATGTGGCCTTGGTGGGATTTTGGAACTGGGTACCAGGTTCAAATCAAATCCAGGGCTCGGCTCAACTTCCTGTGGTTCTGGGCAAATCACTCACCCGGTGCCTAAAAAAATGTGTTGGATACGATGCTCATGTAAAGCGCTCAAATACCTGCTTGGTCAGGTTCATGCTACATAAAACTGCAACAAAAAAAAAAGTGAGCTCAGACAATGTGAATGTGAACAGGATTCATTCACCTCATTGTCGGCTGCAGTATCAGGTACAGACTCGACCAAGTGTGTACATTTAATAGTAGAGCTATGACCGGTCTGCCCATCTAAAATGGCACTTCGTGCCTCGGTAATAGGAGCTCGAAAAATACTCAGCACTCATGCACGTGAAGTGATGAGGTATCACGCCCTCACTAATCCAAATAGGATTCTGCATGCATCGGTGCAGAAATATGCAGCGCTGAATTCGGAATTCACCCCAGGGCATGGTCTGTCTTGCAGCACCTTCTGTGTGGCTCATGCTGTTCATTTAAAGAACAAGTCAACTGCTTGTGATTGTTCAGAGAACAGAGCACACAATGCTATCACAGAGTTCTCTACTAATCGAGTGGATTTAGTTACTCCGAAGCTCGCAGAACTCCACGGACTTTGGCTGAGTTTTTCGGTAACTTCACAGAATTCCACAGAGTGAAACTCTGTGAGCTCCATCCAGGACAATTTAAAACCTGAGGTGTTTGACAATTGACCTGCTATCAATACTGACTTGCTAGAGAAAATGGTGCTGAAGTATCAAAAACGTTTACCCATCAGTGTCTGTGAGCAAATGTGATAGTACATATTGGCCAGTATTCCTATGAGCCCACCATTTCACCAATCAGTGAAATAATTAAACACTGCCAAAAGATCAACTGTGATTTTAATATTCACAGATTCTCTACAGTGTATAAAATAATTAGATCAGACCTAAAACAGGCTTCCAAATCCTACATCTTTAATCCAAGGACACAAAACTGAAGACTCAAAGGGAAGAAGAAGCAACAAAACATATGCAGAATAATTTTAGACAAATCTTTCTTGTCACTCCCAAACATTTTTCCTTTAACCTCCATTTTTTTGCTGAATTTGTTTTTGTTGACCGTAGGACTTTAATACTGCTAACCACTGCTAAAGAGCTTGTGCTCTCTCCCCTAAACATGGTTTAATTGTTTTTCACCTGATTGGCACATTATTAAACTAACCTAGAAGTCCCTTGTAGTATGGCATACCATATACCCAAAGCCTGTAAATTAAATCACTACTAGTGAGCCTGCAGCACTTATTGTGTCCTCTACTTAAGTACTTAAGTAGCACCTTAAAACATGGCCCAGGCCTGCCATTGCAGCCTGAACCCAGTTTTAAACTGCAAATTCGACTTGGCAATCTAACCCCCTTGCCAAGCCTTAAACTCCCCATTTATTACATAAAAGTCACCCCTAAGGCAGGCCCTAGGTAGCCCATAGGGCAGTGTGCATTGTAATCAGAAGGTTGGACATGTACTTTATAGTTTTACATGTCATGGTAGTAAAAAACGTTAAACTTTATTGTTCACTACTGGGAGGCCTATCTCCTGTAGGATAACTTTGGGTTGTCTTATTACATTTAATGAGTGCTAACTTTTGATTGAAGACAGAAAAGCATTTCATGTTTAGCAACTGACATGATAATGAAAATTTCACTTTAATAGCAACGTCTGATTCTACGTTACAATTTTGAAAATGCCACTTTTAGAAATGTGGTATTTTTGTGCCTGCATTCTCTGCTGGGTCACATGACTGGGTGTAAATGACAGTTAGAGTTTGTGAATTCCACTCAGTCACACAATAGAGGGATTAGGTGTGTCTGATTGGGATATCTGCTGGCAGGATGGGAGGACAGAGCTGGGCACAGCCTCACTTGCAACTGAATAGACTGTACTCTGCCTTCAAACAAAGGGATTATCACCTTCACATTGTCACTGGAGTCATCTTGATGCCAGGGCTAGGGGAGTGAGGAAATTCCAAGCACAGCAAAGAAGAAACATTTATAAACTTCTCCCAACTCAAAAGAGACACTGGATATAAACATAGGACCCTCAGACTCACTCTGGTGTACACTTTCTGGACCTGCTGAAGGATTCTCAGAGAAATGCCTGCTGCTGTGACCTGCTGTTCACTCTGCAAGACTGCTTTGCTGTACCCGGAAGGACCTTTGCTGCCTGGAGCCTGCCTTGAACTTTCAGAGGCCAGCTCTGCTGTTTGAACCTTGCTTCTTCATCTAATCCAGGACTACCAGAGAGACACCAAGGGCAAGCTTGTGGGCCTCCTGTTCATAGTCACAGGGAGATAAAAGGCTCCCACTATCTTGAATCTGCACCTGGACCCAGCCTGAGTGAGTCCTGAACCACCAAGTGGTGTCCCACTAGTCCTGGACCCTTGCTTGTGGTGCTAACGGTGCCCAGAAAGCCAAAATCCAAATCTCAGGACTTTTTGGCTAAAAGCTGAGAACTGAGGAAGGACCTGGACCAACCATCTCATCTATCTGCCCAGGGTGCTTCTGCTATACTCTTCTCTGCAGCAGCAAATACGGTTCAGCGGTCCTTCGCCAAAGGTATATCCGAGCACCTGGAACAGGCTTCGGCTACAGCCTCCTGCCGTTTCCCGCTGGAGATTTTTGACTTCTAAAAAAGAGACTAAGCCCAAATGTAGAAATCTCCACTGTGGCTTTGACAAAAAAGTTCCCTGACAACAATGCTCCCTCCTCAAACACCACATGCAGCCTTGCCCTGCTGAACTTTACCTTCTCAGAACATTTTTCTCAAAATGTGTTCAAAGTTCGAAGATAGGTGCTGAACGGGCCAAATCCACTTCTTGTATCCGACCCAAGCAATATTGTGGTCGGCTATATAGTTCAACTTCGACCTGGTCTTGCTCGACTACATGTCTGCTGTTGGCTCTTTGAATTTTAAGGCACTAGTTTTTATGAAAAACTCTCACATTTCATAACTTGGTTCAAATAATTGAATTTTGGTGTCAAACTATTTATTAAGTTTTACTCTATTTTTCTAAATTGGTATCACATTTCCCTTGTGTTTTATTTTCGCATTATTACTGTTTGTGTGCTGCATAAATATTTTACACATTGCCTCTAAGTTAAGCCTGACAGCTGTTTGTGTCAAGGGGTAAGCACAGGTTAATTTAGTGACTTTTTATGGTTCGCCCTGCCAGTGATTATGGCTGATGCATGACCAGGGCTCACACCCCAGTCAAGCAACAACCCAATTTCTCACAGCATACTCATGGGTCAGTGGCAGTCTTCACAGAAATACAGAGTGGGGAATTATCACCTGGTCTGTGTTTCTGTGCTGTGGATTCATACGGTATTGGGCTCTGCTGGATGTGGCAAGTGTGGGAGCATAAACCACAGCAGTACACACAGTTTAATCCAGAGCAGGATGTCCTAAGGTCTCCTTCTTTTGTAAGAAAAGATAATTGAAGAGCCAGAAAGAATTTTAACAACAATTCAAATGAACTAGTCACACTTAAGTGAGAAACGTTGCAGAAGGAGTAACAAACAAATTACATATTTTTTATACTTTAGACATATGGAGCAAAGGCACTTAAAAACAAGCAACATCAAATGGATGGGAAAACAGCGTAAACTAATGTCTCACATGGAATGCTATTGGCCTCCCATCTCACATCTCCTGCACTCCATCTCAGCACCGAGGGTTCGGCTGTTGGAGCTCAAGGGGGATGTAGAGTTGTAATGTAGGATGCTACAGAAGACTTTAAACAAGAAAATAGTAAGTCTCCGGCTATCTGTACAAGCAATATAACTTGTCTATATACAGCAGATGAGAGGAGCCTGGAGTGCAGGTTGGCATCCTCATTGCAGGAGCTGCTGAAATCAGGAGCTGCTGACACCAAACTTTAAAAATACAGGTTTACATGCCTGCTATTGCATCTCTGGTTAACAGAGCCTTGGGTGTGGTGAGATGTACTGTTCCTATGGCAGTATGATCATCTGGGTTTTGCCCAGGAACTTAATTAACTTCATAGAGGCCTACCCTGTCACAGGCAGATGTAGCTAACACCTTGGTCTGCCCCCTTCTAGCCAGCCAGCCAGCAGGAAAGCTGCCCCTAGAAGCAATTTTGAGTGACCACAGAGAAGTGGTTGCTCACTTCCCTGGCCACACCTCTAGGGTGGGCATAGGAGCTCTACACAGGAAAAAAAAGGTTCTGCCATGTTGCTTTTAGGTAGAGAGGGTCACTGTGGAGTTGTTTGCAGTTGGGCACACAGAAACTTCCACAATCAGGTGTGCGGTTACCCCTGGGAGCCTTTTCCCTATAGGTTAGGGAGAGGACAGGAGTCACCCACAGGCTAGTGCTAGGCATAAATGTGGCACCCTCAGCACCCTCCAGAACCCTACTGGACTTGTGGAAGACAGAAGTAGGACTGCACCAGCTATTGAGACTTGTGAGGAGAACCCTTAAGGCAGGACCTTCTACCACTTATACCCAGGACCAAGTAGTGGACTCCAAGAGTCAGTTGGCTGACCTCCTTCCCAGCTACAAGGACACAAAAGGGGCAATATTCCCACTTTCCTTAAAGAGCCCAGCTTACCATTTTGAACTGTAATTGCCCTGGACCCTGCTTGTGGCTTTTGTTGGAGTGAGTCCTAACTCCCAAGTGCAGTTCCTCAGGTCTTAAAACCCTTGGATAGTGTCAGAGTGTCCTTCCCCTACCTGATCCTAAAATTTGGGACTTAAAAAAAAAAAGGTTTTCTGTTGGACATGACTCCATCCACAGTTTGCAGTTACATTTTGACCTTAAATTTAAATGACTTGGAAAAATTGTGGGTTGTTTTGGTCCTTTAGTCAATATTGCTTTTGTCTTCATGAGGCCCTTCGCAAATCCTTTGTTTTTCAGGGTGTATATGATGGAGCTGTACAGTGGAGGAAGAGCCATGTAGAGTAAAGCCAAGATCTTGTTCTCTTTTATTGAAACTTTTGTTGTTGGTCCCTTGTTTGTAGAACAAACAGACCAGAAGAATAAAACAACCACAGTGAGATGGGAACCACTGGTTGAAAAGGTCTTGTGCCTCCCCTCTGTAGACTTCATATTCAGCATTGATGAGATAATCTTGACATAAGATATGACTACTGTAATTAGGGGTAACAGTCCAAAAGTAAATCCAATGAAATTGGTAAGTGTTTCAATACCGTGGATGCTGGTGCAGGATAGCTTCATCAGGGCAGTGAAATCACAGAAGAAGTGGTTGATGGTGTGGGACTGACAGTAGGAGAGCCTAGAGATTAGTATAGTTTGTGGAAGCGAGACCAAGATACCCCCAAAACAAATTCCAGTGGCCAGTTGGGTGCACATATTTTTGTTCATGATATTCATGTAATGTAATGGATGACAGATGGCCACATACCAATCATAGGCCATAACTGTAAGGTTAAGGAATTCTGTCCCCACCAGGAAGATAAAGAAATATATTCCTGCAGCAGACATTCAGTGAGAGAAATGAGTGTACCTGTCTGAAAGAAGTGTGTCAGCATATGTGGGAAAGTGACTGAGATGTTAGTGATGTCAATGAAGGCAACATTTATAAGGAAAAAATACATGGAGGTGGCCTGAAATCTTACCCTTGTCCCAGCCAAGCGCACCAAGATGACACTGCATGCTTTCTGGTGCTAATTAGTAAGTAAAGCTTTGAAATTCATATCTCTGGTTCCCCCTAATGGATTTTTGTCCTTTTCTTCATTAAAGTAGTCTCTATTTTCATACTTTGGAACCTGTCTTCTCTGTGTGGTCAGGACTGAAAATCTGAATTCTTAATGGGACATAATAGGTGTAGTGACATTATTACTTGCAGTTTACACTATAAGGGATTATTATTCATGACTCTCCCATTGAATTAGCAACTTCAGGCTACATACTAAGACGTTACTATAATTTACCTGCTGTTACCATTGGATTGGAGATTTGAGCTTCCAATTCTAATGGGAGGATCATTAAAATGTGGTAGATCAGATCAAGGCAGAAAATAAAGTAATAATTATGAAATATAAAAGAAGATCCAGCATATAATTATATTAGGGTCAACTTGGGGTCATATTTGACCTGATCATTATTGGATTGTGGATGGAACCTGTGTTGTAAAATGAGATTGTTTAAGGTTCATTAAGAAGGAGACTGAACATGTAATCATTTAATCAAAATCATTTGATAAGAGCTTACATTAAGGACCACATAAATGCTGCTACTTTGTTAAAATGTATAAATGTCCAAAGTGTGTTTGTGTTTCTTCGTTACAGATCAGCCAACCTGGTGAACAGGGATGAATTTCAGCTAACTAGGACACAGAGACACAGAACTCACTCTGTACAGTTTGTCGTTGGAATGGATAAGCAGACACTAAGAACAAGCCCTAAACAAATGATGTTTCTGTTTGACATGTGGCAACTCAGCATATGCGCAGACGTGGGTGGTGTCTTCTTCAGGAACAGGGTACTGTTAACACATATTTCAAAACCATTTCAGGATGTTTCAATTGTAGCCCTTCAATTAACATTTTTGCTCAATTGTTCTACTATACATAGAAAAGATAACTTTCATTTATAATATTCAAATTTTGTTTCCAAAGTATAGAAAGTTGATGTGTAGTATTTATAAGATAGTTACACAGTTACAATAGATTTCATTCTGAGTTTAGAGCAAAATGTATCCTCACATCAAGTTTTGGTGCGAGCAACAGCAATTCCGTTGTTTCTCTGTATTTGCAGTAATGTTTTACTTTGAATTGCATGCTCACTGTACATTTTTATCACAAACGATGCAGAATTATGCAAAGTAGATAAGAGCATATTTTCAAGAATTTCATGTAACAAACTTATCATGAAATTCCCAAAAAAGTTCAAATTATACCGGTGTGATTTAAATTTCTGTCAGGCCCAGTTATCATTTTATGTTTGATGTAATATAGGATTAGAGTTGCAGTGTTGAGTTTGGTGTTATGAAGGGATGTAAGTCGGGACTGATGTTGGATATTGGGTCTGATGGTTGGGGGTGGTAAAGAATGTTAGATGTGATGGTATGTTGGACATTGTGTTGATGTGATGTTGCATATGATGTTTTGAGGAAAGGCACATCTTCTTACAGTCCACTAGCCACACTCCCACTCCCACTTCCCTTATCCTTGATCCTGCCACAAGCACACTCCCATCTCTACTCATATTACTTGAACTAATTGTCCCTCACAAATCCCCTCTGCCCGCTTCCTCTTTCCATCTTTGCATTCTGTACATACCTTATCATTTAACTCCATCCTTGAATGGAAATACTCCTTTCGAACACCAACTGCCCTCCTATACTCATTCAACCACTACTAACACTAACCCTAAATTCCCCTTGTCCTCCCACTCCTCAACATCTTCTCTAACCCAATGTTTCTCATCCACCCCCTCCTCCTTCTGCTCCCACTTCCTCTCCACCCAGACTTCAACACCACTTCCTATCTACACTAGTGTTCTCACTCTAATTTTAATGTACCACATACTGTCGAAGCATTTCAGTACTGGGCCCTACTGTATTTATTTTATTTTATTATTTTTCTTATATCTTTAGTTTACGTCAGCTACCACACCAAATCTCTTAGGTCCTCCGATGGATCTTGTTTTGTGCTGAAAGGGACCAGAATACTTAGGGGATGAATAGTTATCATATAAGGACCTGGAATAAGATAATTGTTATCATTCAACCGTGAGCGTGAATTTTCCAAACACACCTATCACTAGTTAGGTTAATCACCAAATCAAATTAAACTTAGTCATGAATAAATAATGAGACAGAATCAGCAGATTAATTTATCTTAAATTGTATTTCTAATTTGAATCACATAATTAGCATATGTTCTAAATTTAGAATAAATCATATTTAATAAACAATTGCAAGCTCTGCGAGGATCCAGATATGAAGGATAAACTAATCTTCCTCAGCCGAGGGAGATTTATTCAAAGACAAATTAATTAGTGGGGAAATCAGTTATCTCTCTCTCTTACCAACCCGATTAGGAAAGTTCAGTAAATTCCAAATGACCAGTTCCAATTCAAAGACACATTTGTCTGCTTCTGTTCCCCAGATTAAAATGTAGGCTATTATACTCCGTCAATTCCAGGTTTACACTCCTTGACACCACCAAATTGGTCAGACCTCTCTGTCCCATTGGTTGCTCTCGATAGGATGAGATGATGTAGCAGGTAAAATATATACAAATCCGGAAGAATTAAGTAATCCATTACTCGTCATTTCCTTAAAGCCACCGTAGTTTAGTCATTCAATTATTTGTTGCACTTGGAAAGTAAGCGATTTCAGGCTCTCATCCTTGTCTGTCCATTCGCAAGCATTTGCCTTGGAAAGAAACACTTTTGCTGCGAGTCTTGTCAAGCAAGATACAAACGTCAAAGAAGGCTATTGAAAGTTAGTACACAAGTAGTAACTTTACAGAAAGTTCCCATAGGCTTCAGACTATTCAATTCATAAATTCATGCTAGGAAAAGAAGCACGGTTTAAGGCCTTCATGAAATACAGCTCATTACACAATGAAATTGTACTGTATTGTGAAACTCGCATTATATAGAATAGTGCATTAATTAATTAAAGTAAACATATTAATATAATTTCAAAATGAATTGCAATTTGTTCATGTAAGTATAAGGTACCTATAACATTTTTTTAAATACCACTATCTTTTCACATATAATTTGGTAAGTCTCTCATGCACTTATATGTTATAACAGCATTCAATGATTTAAAAGGCACATCAATGATAAACTTTTTTGAAAGGCAATCATAACATAACATGACCTCATATAGCATCTGTTTTTCTTGTTAACGTCAGTGCTCACGTTTTTACATTCTATTATTTCTATCCACTTTACAAACACAGGAAACATTTTATTTTCACATAGTGGTTTTCTATGTTATCATTTATTTATCACTTTTATCTAAGCATTAGTACATATGCCACTAAAATTCAAATTTCAAATCTACTTATTTACTGTTATGTGCTATCAAAAATGATTTCTAACATTCTGCATGCTTTTACGATGCAGTATCTAAATCAGAACTTCATCGCACGTAGTTTTAAAATGTGAAGCCTAATACACAATTTGTCGTCTTCATACAAAATTGAGTCACAAACCATTTCCGTGTAAAATTGTTGTAACTAGATGAAAGATAACATCTCTGCTCTATAAATACTGACTCCTCTGATGCCTAAATGTTGTTATGTTGACTGTTGCATACAAAGTGCGCTCTTGCCTGCAGTTCAGTGTCTTGAAGATATTAGCAAACGGCAGATGAGACTTGCTGAAATAGGTAATACTTGAGCTTGAAGTTAAATTGTTTAAAATAGGGTGAATTTCATTTCACAATTTAGGTGTACCAACAGAAACGACAAAAACTCATGCCCCGAATCCTACATTGCCCCCACCTCCATAGCTCCCAAATCCATGAAAATCTTTATTGAGTGTCCTTGCCTTAATCTCCTGCACCTGAACCTAGTAGTATATAGATTATACCCTCCTATCGACCACTCTGCAGTACTCACTTCCTGTCTGTTACATTCATTAATTCTCAATGGATGAATGAGAATTGTCTAAACATCTATGAACTAATAGCTCTACCAAGCCCTGACCTACTCATCATCCCTGAACCGTGGCTATTCAATGGCTATTCTATATGCAACCATTTCATGAGGTTACAACATGCCCCTAGACAATTGCCTAGCCAGTATGGCTGGTACAGATTTAGTCATTGTTTAGAAAGTGTCCACCTGATGAATTGTTTGAAACATTACACATCTCTAACTGTAAATTTCTACAGATAAAATGCGCTCCGTTGCCAGCATATACTTCAGTCTTTTCCCTACTCCATATTATCCAATATGCTACTTGACATACCCTGGCCATTCATGGGCTTCACTGCCAACACTGCCTAAATGTATCCCAACCTACACATAACTGACTTGACAAGACTGACTTGTATCAATGAAAATACCCACCATCCAATGACAAACATGGACTCCATCACCATTCCAGGAAGTGTAGGGCCACTGTTGGACCTTGCCCTCTGTGCAGGGTCATTCCCAAATGTTTTGCCTTCAACCCTCCTGTTTTGCTGAGTTTGTTTTTGTTGGCCTTAGGACGTTGTGCACTTTACCACTGCTAGCCCATGCTAACGTGCCTGTGCTCTCTCCTTTAAACATGATCAAATTATATTACATCCATTTGGCACATATAATTTACTTGTAAGTCCTTAGTAAAATTGAACTACAGGTAAATTAAATGCTACTAGTGAGCCTGCAGCAGTCATTGTACCACCTACTGAAGTAGACTTTTAAAATGTGTCCCAGGACTGCCATCAAACTCTGTGGGTGCAGTTTCAAACTGCGGGGCATATTATCTACAGATGCCGATAAATATCGCTAACCGCGTTTAGCGCGGTTTTATTTATCGCTCGGCTATCGCTGGATTTTATCGCCCGGTTAGCGCGTTATTAATAACGCTTATCACCAGGGCGATAAAAAATCCAGCGATAGCGGCATGTTAGGGGGATATCGCTGGAAATCCAGCGATATAACTACAGAGATAGGGAAATCCTTGTAGATACGCCATGGTGGACTTAGCCTGACGATCCACCTCCCATTAAGGGGATGGCTAAGTCAGGATTTTAGGAGGTGTTAGAATCCGGCGAAAAGCGCGCTTAGCGTGACTTTTTACATCGTTAAGAGGTTGCGGGGCCGCATTGTTAATATCGCGATGTTCAGTTAGCGACCTTTTCCGTTATGTTTCCAGACGGAACGCCTACTTTGCATCTCATTTGCATCTCATATCACTGAAATGGCTGCTAACATGCGCTAATGCATGTTAGCGCTGCATTGTTAATAGGGTGATGGGATTTTCGCCGCTTTAGCGGCAAAAAGTGCCACTAAAGCGGCGATAATGCCCTTGATAATATGCCCCAGCCTTTTTAACCTGGCAACATAAACTTTTGCAAGGCCAAACTTCCTTTTTAATACATATAAGTCACACCAAGGGTAGGCCCTAAACAGCCCATAATTGTATTTAAAAAGATGAACATGTACTATTAAGATTTAAAAACACTGGTAGTGAAAAGCTCACAAATTAGTTTTTTACTACTCTCAGGCTACCTCTCCCATAGGGTAACATTAGGTTGCCTTATTACATTTAATAAAAGATAACTTTTTTCTGAGCACAGGTAGGTATATCATGTTTGATGTATGAGGAATTTTAATTGAAAACCCTTTTTAAAGGTAAAGTCAAATTTTAGATCACAATACTGAAAATGCCGCTTTTAGAAAGTGTAAGCATACATCACAAGGGCAACTCAGAAACCCTCCAGAGGAATGGGTACAAACATCAACACACACACAAATCCCCTGTAAGGGAGAAATATTTCCTAGAATGCTTTGTTTGCGAAATAGCAGTAAGAATATATGCTTATCTTAGTATATGCAAAATAAAGCACATACAAAATAGATTGTTTCAGATATATGGGGTACTTCTCTCTATAATGAATGAATGAATGAATCAATCAATCAATCAATTAATCAGGGCGCTACTCACCCGTGAGGGTCTCAAGGCTCTGGGGGGTGTGTGCAGCCCCAGGTCAGTCGAAGAGACAGGTCTTGAGTTTCTTTGTGAAGGTGTTCAGAGTGGGGGAGCGTCTGATGTTGACTGGGAGCTCATTCCAGGTCTTTGCTGCGACGTAGGAGAAGGCTCTACCACCTGCTCTGGTTTTGCGGATGCGTGGGGTCTCTGCTAGGCGAGGTCAGCGGAGCGGAGGTACCTTTTGGGTACGTGGAAGGAGACTCTTTCATTGAGGTATTTGGGTCCGATGTTGTGGAGGGATTTGTAGGTGTGGGCTAGTAGCTTGAAAGTTACCCTCTTCTCGATTGGGAGCCAGTGGAGGTCTCGTAGGTGTGGGGTCATGTATTCATGTCGAGGGGTTCCGAGGATGAGTCTGGCCGCGGTGTTCTGGATGTTCTGAATATCAAACACAATTTTTAAATAAAATGACAATGAGCACAGTTCCCAAGCATATGTTCAAAACAATAATATCCATGAGTCGCACTATGCCATAGTCCAACTCAGATCATTACTTGTGAGTCCCGAAAAAGGTTGACCCAAGGTGCCACGGGAATCCTTCAATATATGTAGTCCCTAATATAGTCCATCAGAAGTTCTTTGGAGGCTGGGTATTTAAATATCCGTATGACTGGATAAATGTGGTGATCACTGTGTCAACGTTTCGGTCCCCAAGCATCTGACCAGTAATGGGACCATCCTCAGGAAAGAAGTGTCAAGTTAAAATATAGACCCTTGTTCTACAAACCTAAAATAATTGCAAAAAACATACAGTGCAATAAACCAAGCCAATGAAGGAAAAGAAGAAGTACACCACCATAGAAGCCAAGATGTGGATCAAAACAACGCTGAATGCAGAGTAAAACAAAGCTTAGTGAAACACCAGTGAAAATAACTTTACGTAAAGGACTAAGGGGCACATGCATCAAGCTAATTTGTGATCGCAAACAGTGCAAATCGCAAAAAACAGCTGTTTGCGATCGCAAATTAGCAGTATGCAATGCATCATTGAAAATTGCAAAATTTGTTTCAAATTCACTAATTTTGCAATTCTCAATTTAGCGAACACAAAATTGCGATTCCTTATTTGTGAATTCGCAAATAGAGATTCGCAAACCAATGCATCAACACTCGCAAATTGCGAGTAGTCAAGAAATCGCAATTTAGCACATGCAAAATAACACCAATTCACATCAGGTGTTAACTAACCCTGGGCATAGTTCGCGTAGTCGCGCTACGCGAAGCTACGCGAAGACGCCGGAGCGCTACGCGAGCTACGCGTAGCTACGCGAGCGTGCATAGCTGCTTGTCGCGCCCGTTCGCGATGCGTTTTTCTTCCTCGGGAATGCGTTGTGGGTGTTCGGGACGCTGTTTGCGTGCTCGGGGGCACGAACTTACCCATGCGGTCGCCTATGGGCGCGGCCATTTTGTTTTTCACTTGTCCCGCCCGTTCGCGATCCCTTATTTTCTGTTCCGGGTCGCGTATAGCGTGCTCGCGATGCGCATTCCATGTTCGGGAACGCGTTGTACGTGTTTGCGATGTTTTTTGCGTGCTACGCGAAGACGTCGGAGCGCTAAGCGAGCTACGCGAGCGTGCGTAGCTGCTTGTCGCGCCCATTCGCGATGCGTTTTTCTTCCTCGGGAACGCGTCGTGGGTGTTCGGGACGCTGTTTGCGTGCTCGGGGGTGCGAACTTACCCATGCGGTCGCCTATGGGCGCGGCCATTTTGTTTTTCACTTGTCCCGCCCGTTCGCAATTCCTTATTTCCTGTTCCGGGTCGCGTATAGCGTGCTCGCGATGCGCATTCCATGTTCGGGAACGCGTTGTACGTGTTTGCGATGTTTTTTGCGTGCTCGGGGAGAAATATCGCGCAAACTTACCCACGCGGTCGCGATGGGCACGGCCATCTTGTTTTTCCACTCTATGCTATGGTTCTGGGCCTGCTTTTCTATCCTCCCTCAATCTTTGCAATCCTTAGTTTTTTACACAGTTTTTCAATTTTTCTTTATTTCTTATCTATCTCTCTCTCTGCCTAAGTCTATATTTTGCATTTTTTTCTACTTTTTACTGTTTTTTTTAACTTTTCGACTGTTTTATATAACTTTCTTCTTTAAGCTCCTACTTCTTCCCCTAACTTTATTTTTCCCTTCTAACTTTTCTTTTCCGCCTCCTCCCACCCCAGAACCATGGCGAAGGGTAGCAGCAGCGGCTCGAAGGGCAAGGCGCGTGCACCCAAGAGCCGCCTGCCTTGTGGCAGACTGCGCCCTGCAGGGGTGCAAGCCCGCCAGCTTTTTAGTGAGGCGGAGGTGGCCGCCCTTGTTTTTTTTGTTCAGCACCACCTCCCCTTGACCTTGGCAGCTAGCGGCAGGCAAGGCTCCGGGTACCCGACCCAGGAGCGTCACCGCCGGTGGGCGAAGGTGCGCCGGGCAGTGTTTCGCTGCTCAGGGGTCCGACGCACCCATAACCAGCTGGCCCACCGGTGGTCAGACATCCTTGACCGGGAGCAGGACCTGTTGGACCTGCTAGGTGTCGAGGTCGTGGGGCTTGGTGAGTAGCTAATATATATAGTAGTATAAGTATTGTGATTTGTGTATACATTTTTTACAAATAACAAGAATACTGCTGCTTACATTGCTGGTAAATTACGTTTCAAAATCTTCTGTGATCGTAGGACACAGGTGCTGGGCGCTACTCTTACTTGTTTGCAACTTTGCGCTCGCTTGTCCTTATTATTGTGTAAGAGTTTACTTTAGAGAACTTCAGTTAGATAATGCTATTGCTAGAGAGACTGTAGTCCTTCCTTTGTCCTCCTGTCAACTAGTGGTGAATGGATTGATACTAGGTTTAGTTACTATTAGTTGATAATTTTTGAGCGGTCTGCGTGACGCATCCTCTGTCACTGAGTGCTGCTTACCCCAGTCCTTAGTAGAACCTTTTGTAGTTTGTTTAGTGAGTGGTACTGGTAAGCTTAGCAGTGTCAGTCAGCTGCAGAACATCAGACGCAACCAACCAACAATTTGGTGTATGCATTATGCACTTTATGCATGTGTCCTCCTTCTCACCTATGCATTTTTGATGGCTAAAAAAATGGAAATGCAGACTTAATGAACAATTGGCCCGCCTGGAATAGGTGGGCTAGGTCAGGTGGTACTTAGGCTTAGTTAGTGTTCTGGATTTTATTTGAATCAATCAGAATGGAACACTGAATTAGTGTTCCCAAATAAGTAGACTGTCCGTGAATCCCGCAAGCCAGTAGTCGATCGGATTAGATAGGTCAATTTTATTGCAATTTTTGTTTCCTAAAACGTTTTTTGAGCGTTTTTTAGATAATTTATTTGTTTCACAGCAATCATTAATGTTTGTGTCTTTCTTTATTATATCTTACATGATCACTGATCTGCAGCACCCAGGGGCAAGAAGACGGGGTCCGAGTCAGCGGGACAACCACCAGAGGACCGCTCCTCTACCGAGGGCCCAGCTGCTGGTCCCAGTAAGTCCTCCAGTGGTTAATATTAACAATTATATTGCCCTAACTTTTACTGCACCTTATTTTTTCAGAACTATTAATTCTGGTTCCACTCCCTAATTCTATTTTTTACAAAAGATTCTTTGATCTTGACTTGACTATCTGTTTCTAAATTCTGGTTATCCCTGCCTCTAAGTTCTAACTGCCTCTGCTATGAATGTCTGTACTACTACTATTAGTCTGTCGCTATGCTTGCCCAGTTTGCATTGCCACTCTTTAATGTACGGTTTTGAATAAAACTCAGATTGACCAATAGCTCTAGCCACTGAGTCCAGTCCTTTCGGTTGTCCTCTTCTAGGCTTCTTAATCTTGAGGCTTTGACAATTACCACAAACAAAATGCCCAACCAGATATTTGACTAATTTTGTTAGGATATAGTACATACTACTACTGATGTGTGGATTCTGCACAGCCCCATGCAGAACTATGCACAAGGAAATAGGATGTTGGTGATGGGAGTTTGGAACTTGGACGTTCCTCACACCTCAGTCAGAAGTGAACCCACAATCCCCTGAACGACTAGCTATAGTGTCTCATTAGGTCCCCGAACCCCCACCCGAAGATACCCAATGATTATGATTACACAACCCAGAACATAACACCCTTTCGCTCACTCACTCATGTAAGTCCACCACCACCACCACACCAAATACCACAGAGTCTATGTGTAAGTTCAAAAGGTTTATTTTCAACTAACAAGCTCTGTATGTTTTTCTATAAAATTCAGTGTACTCCAGCCAGCTCCAACAGCAAAATGCATAAGATTAAAACAATAAACATTGTTACAACAAGTGCATGATGATAGAAGACAAAAGATCTGTGCGAATTCTGGGAGACTCCTCACCGTAGAACGTAGAATTACTGGTTACATCTCATGCATCATTCATAAGCTCTGCAAATCTCTGGTTCGTAGAAGGAAATCTTCTGCCTGAGAAAAATGGTGCGCGTTAGATAGTACAATGCAAGCATTTCTCAGTCCTGCCAAAAAAGTGTAACATGTTACTTAAGGCTAAGCAATACGGACTAACCGAACTCCATAACAAAGTGGCTTGTTTTTCGACCTCTTGTACGCAACGCTCAGACAGTAGCTGTATGTGCTCATGTGGGCTCAAAAAGGCGTCTTACTGTTACTTACTGCACAACAAGCTGCGAGGTAACATGCGCAAAAGACATGAAGCGAAAAATGGTTGCATGGCTCAGGCTAACTTTGCAAAGAGTAGAGTATAGTATAATAAATAATGACCCTAGGGACCATAACACTACTAGTGTCTACTGACTCTAGTACCCGATTTTGACTAGTGAATGTGATGTATAATATGTATGTATGAACTTTTTTTTCAATCTTGCTAGTGAAAAAGAATAAATAGGGGAGGTGTACACAGGCATCTAAAAATGTGTCATGTTTTTATCTAGGCGTAGTAGCGACCACCAGTGCCGGCGGGGCCAGCGGCAATTCCACCATTCCGAAGGGGGCAGGAGATGCGGCACCTGCAGGAGCTACAGAGGGTGAGCCAGCAGCAGTGGCGGGCGGTGGTAAGTTATATTCATTACTTATTGACATTGCACTAGCTGGAAGGGTGTTGACTTCACTCACTGTACTGTTGTTGAGACTTATTAGGTATGAAGTTGTAGTGAACATTATACAACGGTTGAAGAAGAGAAGACTCCCTTTACTTAGCATTAGCAATGCAGTAGCAATAGCATTACCAGCGTGACTTGATTAACCAATGGCCTCTTCTATCTGACTCCAACTCAGCTGTGAAAGTTTTATGGAGGAGACTAAAAGTCAGATCAGATGACCTTGATGGATGTGTTGAACAAAAAGGGAAAGAAGGGTGGAAGGAGGAAGGACGGGCCAGATTTAATATGATGACTGGCAGAGAAGGATATGTTGGAAGCATGGATAGGTGGCTGATAGGAATTAGATGCATGTGTTGTTGAAGGATGGGTAGAAGGTGAAAGAAGAATGGATGCCTGCCTGGGTGGGCGACACAGTATGGGTGGATACGGTGGATAGCAAGAATCATCAGCGGTGTTTGGGTGAAACTCTAAGCCAAGGCAAGCAACGGAGTGAGTGGACGCATGGGTTGTTGTTGATGAAACAAAGTAAGGTTTGTGGAGAGATTAAGAAGAATGATTGACATTTACTTAGAATGATGGATGCCTGTATGTATTCATCAAGACAGCATAGGTGGAGACTGTCACGGGATGCACAGTTTTAGTTTTAAGGGAATGTAAAAGAAACCGCGCCACAGTAGCAAAGCCGATGTGGGGAGGGGCAGGGTGGGGGGTAGCAGTAAACAATGTATTACGCGGCCAAATACAGGTAACTTTACTGTAAACATAAAAATAAATAAAGCAAATTTAATTGTGCGCACTGCACCGCCAAAAGCAATGCAGTGGGCGCAACAAAATTAGTTTTATTTATTTATATGTTTACTTACCTGTAATTGGCTGTAATCCATAGTTTACTATCCCCCACCCTGCCCCTCCCTACGTCACCGCCCGGCAGCACTCCCCGAGTCCCACCACCGACCGCTACTGACCTTATGTCGTCGTCCCATATAAAAGCAATGATCATTGGATCAGATATATAATCTGCCTTTTTGTAGTAGCCAGGGCACTGTCAAAGTGAAATTGACCAATTGCCCTTCATGTAACAGAGAGAGTATGGCCAGTGCCACCCGTAATAGAAAAATACGAGCTTCCCCACCTGCAGACAGTAGTAAATCAAACTAACGTGAGTCTGCGTCATGACTCGTATGTTTGTCTTGGGTGCAAGCATAGATGACCGAGCTGGCATGCCGGCTACTACAACCAGGTTATGTCATTTCGCTAAACTAGTAGAGATAAGAAGAAGACTGGTGTACTGTGTACTGGAGTCCATAGTGCTAGTATAATGCCTGAAACTCCCACAAATGTTACAGGCCGAGGAAGTGGGAGGATAGATAGATTATTACCAGAAATGTTATGTACTGTGCTTCTTGCTAGTGCTACTGTGCCATTATGTGTTGAATTAAGTTTGTGTTACTGTTTTGCTAAGAGTACTGGTTACAACAATATTCTTTTTCTTTCTTGATATAGATAGTCCTCCTTCCCAAGAAAAACCATCCCGGAAGGAGTTGGCAGCCAGGGCCCGGCGCCGGAAACTGGAGGCCATCTGTGAGGAGTACCAGCGGCTGGTGGCTCAGGCGGTGGAGGAGGAGGTGGCAGCAGCTGCAGCCTCGTCCGATGCCCCGGGCCCCAGCCAGGCCAGACCTCCAGTGGTACGGCGCCGCGGTCTGGCAGCCGCCCGCCGCCGCAATTCTCTTGCAGCCAGCACTGCTGTCCCCCACCCTGGATGCCACTGCAGGGCATTTCGACGCAAGATTCTCCTCTGGCTGGCACGGCTAGAGGAGCAACTAGAGGAGCATGTCAAAATTCTGGTGGACAAACACCTTAAAGCCCGCCGAATCTAATAAGACCCTGTTGCATTGCCCCTTTTTTATTCCTTTTGTTGGTGGGTGGGAATTGGGCGTTGGGTTTCTGGACATTCTTTGGACTTTTTTCGTTTTGGACATTGGTTGGGGTTAGGGAGAGGGGTGGGTCAGGTGTGGGATAGTTTATTTTTGTTAGGGTAATAAATTATATTTATACTTAAACATACAATGTTAATGTTTTGTGGGGGTTACTGTTTTACGAATTAACGTCACATGGTTTCCTTGCTGCTGCAGGGCCGCAGCCAGTGTTTGATTTAAATAATCTGCCGATGATGTAACACAAACAGATAGATGTGGTACCCCTCACTGAGTTATTTGTCCTACTAGTACTGTCAGTCTCTCCTAGTCCATTATACCTCCCACCAAACTTATCTTACCTGTGATTGATGATGATTACGTTCTGCACAGCGATGGCTGCATGGTTTCCCAAGAGAATGGAGAAGATGCCATGGTTGTGGTGGTAGTAGTAGAGTAGACACTGGCAGCAGCATTTGTTAAAAAAATAAAAAGAGACAGTCACTTGCCTGAAAGCGACTGTGGGAGGAGTAGTAGAACGAAGTAAAATACAGTACAGAAGAAGACTGCCAAACAAACAATATTGCATTTGCAACTGCTAAAGTCAAATAAAACATAATGGTGGCGGGGACAGCCTAGTACAAGAAGTTACAAACTGTAATTGTGTCGAGTGAGTCACTTAACTTAACACAATCGTAATTCGTAACCTTTACTGCTGTGTGGTAGGAGTTTGATGATGAATCCATTCAATGCTGGCAATTAATTATGATGTACTATTAGCCGGTGACGGCTTGCACATAGACTGAGCATGGGTGGGCAAGCAGAAGAAGCTCCTCGCCCTGCCTTGAAATTTAATTAGTGTTGCTTTCACCACATCTGCCCCAGCAAGCGTGTGATCAATTGGTGTACATTTTATGTAGTCACATCACACCTCAATATAAATCACAGCCCGGGGGAAGAGGGTTAGGGTTTGATGAATGGATGGGAAGGGGGTTTGGGGAAAGGTTGGAGAAAGAAAAACAGTACGCATGGACAACAAAAGCAAAGCGCAATCTTGGCAGACGACCATGATCTTATCCAAAAATCTATAAAGGGAGAAAAAGGAAATGCATGCATGATGATGAAGATAACTTTATGGTTAATGAGTAGTACTTACTAACTCCTACTAGACAATTAGACAGTACAGGGCAGCAGTATATTCTACGCAATTTGCCTTGCCTGTAATATGCCCTCACAGAGTGAGACCCAAATTCCATGTTGTACTGGGCTTACTTTTAAAGATAGCAAAGAAAATTTAAAAATAGTTGTAGGGATCAATTAGCAAACAAACAACAACACACAACACTCAGTCGTAATGATTGAAGAGAAAAAAGGATTCCAATTAATTAAAAGATGAATGATGAATGATACTAAAGTTACTATTATCCTGGTCAAATTGTGGAGTTGAATCTCGTCCTTCCTCTTGGTCATATCTTCCATGGCGCTCCGCACATCAATCTTGGTGGCCTTCCTGATGCGGATTGGTAAGGTAAATGTGAGTTGTGTCTCCCAGTATAGCACAGGGTAAAGGCCGGCCTGTAACGTCTAGATGGAAAAACAAAAGGGGTATTGAAAAATCAATGAATAAAAAAAACCATCAATTACGGTGGAGTCCAAGAAGAGAAGAGAGAACACTTTCAGACTGAGGCGGCTTGGATATATCGTGTATATTCTGTTTACAGCATTAAGCTACAACAACAACAGGACAGAACAGGCCCACCACAGCACCAGCCCGTCCGTGACCCAACCTCCATTTACCTTAATTTTTGACAGAGCCAGACAAAACAAGGCATATATACAGCAACTTAGCATTTTCAAAATTAAGTGACAAAATCTATGCGCCGCTGTCAGTCATGACTTGACTCGACTCCACCACTACATGGACATGTAGGTCTGCTGTGTTTACTTTCTTGTTGAATTGTTGTGTTTATGTTTACCTTATGCCACTTCGTGAAACATAGTTATTCCTTCAATCATCTCCGATCCAACTGACTGACTGCAAAGATAGTATGGTCATCATCATGGTGTGGTACGTGTTGTCCAACTCCAACTCAGTCTGTAGTGACTCCGATTAAGTCCATATTCCATATTAAAAAATTGCAACAGATATTGGCCTGCACCTGCAGTAGTAGGAGTACAATTTGGTTATTAAACAACAAGAAGGGAAACATTGACTGTCACTGACTTGAGTCACTTTGTAGATTAACTAGTAGAGTAGAGTTCGACTTCATGCACAACATCAACAACAAACAACAGCAATCGCTCAGAGTCTGCAAGCATCCAATGCATTCCATCATTACCTGTCTTGCTCTTCTCTTTGGCTGTCAGATCATCAGATGCCTAGTTCTGACAGGTGTGTGGTTTTTTTTTACGGGGCAGTGGCCTCATCATTACTCCAGTCCACATTCATTTTGAGTGTTAGTCGCTGTTTCGGTTTTCGTATTATTCATCTGTGGCACTTTGTCACAGTTTAAGTTGCTTCACATGGTCAGCAGTGCACTGTGATGATGGGCCGCGGCCTGGGTAGTGCTCAGTGCTGGTCATTTGAGTTTGCACAAATGTCAGCAAGTTTCTTCGAAGAGTCTTGTCTTTCTCTGCCAAGTACCTTCTGTCCTGACAGTGAGGAGCTTTGGATGCCTGCCGAGGCTGTAGCCTTCGGACAGTGATGAGTTCACTTTTGGATGCCCGCCCAAGTTCTGACAGTGAAGAGTTGTGGACGCCTGCAGAGGCGGTAGCCTTCGGACACTGATGAGTTTCGGCTCGGAAACAAAACGGAGGATAGCTATAGTCACGTTTCACTTCTTATGGAGGGACTGTTAAAGGCAACATTTCTTGTACTCCAATGTCTGGCTTGATGGAAATGTACTAGGGCGAGACAGGAAGATGAAGCAGGACTCTGAAGAGTGGACAGTTAAATGCACAGACGTGCAACTCCAATAGGGAAATAAAAGAGAAGACGGTGGTGATGGATTTGTTGTGATTTGATTTGAACCAGAAAGACAGATACACAGACACATAAAGGAAGGAAGAAAGTAACAATTTGAAAGCCTAGTTGTCAGGGAAGAGGAGCTCGTCCTCAAACTCTGGTGGTTAGGACAGAAGTAGGTCCTGTAACGCACTATTTACGTCATCCAAGTCGCTTTCCTCTTCCTGCTGTGATTCACGTATTTTGTAATCCGGTGGTATAAAGTGCTGATTCATTTTGATCATGGTTAACCTCTCCACACTTTTGGGCGAGAGACTGGTCCTTTTCAAAGTTACAATGGCACCAGCAGCACTGAAAACACGCTCAGAAGAGACACTTGCGACAGGGAAAGCCAGATACTTTATCGCCAGCCTGCTGAGCACTGTCCATTGGCTTCTTTTCCCATACCAATACACCAATGGGTTTCGATCCATGAAGACCTCTGTTGGGTCATCCAGATAGGCCTGGACCGTCCGCTCAATGTTCAGGGGTGCTCCGATGTGCTCAGCCTCTTTTGCCTTTGCATCAGCACTGGACTTACCATACCCCTGCCGTAGAAACCAATCAGTTGCAGATTGTACTGTGGATGATCCTGTACTTGCTGTTGTTGACGTTATTGTTGGTGTAGGTGACTGCTGGGAGGCAAATGCACTGCCCTCAGGCTCCGAAGTAGAACTTTACTCTGGATGCCCTGTAGTACTTGTTATGGCCTGGGGTGGGGGGCCTGTAATTAACAGCCGCTCGTTTTCGAAAATAGTGGCTTCCTTAGCTATCAAAGTTTTGTAGTTGGCAACATCCACTTCCGAAAAGGGAATTACTGCCTTGCTGTTCAGAAATACTTTGTACCGTGGATCCAAAATTGTGGCACTAATGTAATGTGGTTGTGACAAAATTTTATTTTGAATCCTTGTATTTTCAGATAAGCGAGTGGCTAAGGTCTCTGCCAAATGATATGCGTCTTGTTTGTCATCCACACCTGCGTACGTTTCAGACACCTCCTTCAGCTGTTGCTCTAGCATGTGCAACAATGGGATAGCTTGGCCCATAGTACAGTCCTCCCTGCTGACTTCACGTGTGAAGATCTCAAAAGGAAGTAGCATCTCAGTCAGGCATTTAATGAGGTCCCATTGACCCATCTCAACGGTCATGCCTCTCACAGTAGGTTCCCCTAATCTTTGCATGACATAAGCATTGAGTGGTATGTACAGTTCAAACAGACAATCAAGCATGTAATAAGTTGAGTTCCAACGTGTTGGCACCTCCTGGATGAGCGCTTTGACTGGCATTTTATGCTCACGTTGAATGACCCTCAGCTGCTTCCGGGCTTTAAAAGAATGGCTGAAATGTGTGCATATTCTGCTGCAGGTGGCCAGTAAGTTGCTGACTTTGGATTCATTTTTCAAAAAGTCTTGAACAACAATGTTAATGCAGTGTGCCAAACACGGGACCCTGAAATAGCCACCATTGCGCATGGCCTTAACTACATTACTGCCGTTGTCCATGGCAACAAAACCAATCGTAAGCCCTCTTGGGCGCAGCCACTCAAAGACCTTGATGTTAAACTCTTCCAAAATGTTTTCAGCAGTATGAGATTTCTCCATGGCAAACATGGCTACAGTTGCATGTTTGCGAGTGGCATGAAAAATCTCAGCAGCGTCAACACCAGCAGATATCTGTTCTCTAACCCCCGCAAAGAGATCCAGTGTGCAGTGCTGCACATGTAATCTGTGGCTTGGCAACTGGTCCACATGTCTGTTGTCAGGTGGATACTGTGAACAGCACTCTGCTTCAAGGCTTTTCCAAGCAATTCCAGCACGTCGTGATGTAGTGCTGGAACAGCAACTCTGGCAAAATAGTAGCGGCTGGGAACATGCCATTTTGGGCAGATGGTTGACACAAATTCCAGAAAACCCACCCTTCAACAAAAGAAAAAGGGAGAAGGTCCAGTGCTAACATTTTAGCCAGCTTCGCATTGTACAAACGTGCTATTGGGTGGTTGCGTTCGTACTGCCCCTCCCCCCCAAACATGCTGATAATGGTAGGCTGCATGGTTTTCCTTTCTCTTAGGCTCAACAACGCACTTTTTGGGGTTGCGCACCTGGTACTCCTTGGTGTCTTAGGCTGACTCTTACTCTTGTGCCACTGAGATGTTGCTGAAGATGTGGGCGACGTTAACACTGCACTGCTGGGGTCAGGGACACCTTGTGTACCACTACCAGAGAGAATGTCTCCCTGTCCTTCCTCTTCCACCGTGATCGGATCTTCTACTCCTTTATCCCCACCAACACCAATGGTTGCAGTTTTTATGCTGCGAAGGTGGGCCTCCCAGCTGATCAAGTGGTGTTTTTTCAGATGGGTCATTTGGCCTCCGGTACCATAGTTTGTACCAAGCTTACCACGACTAACAGAGCTATTACAAATGGAGCATATAGCAATGTTCTCCTCCTTTTCGCTAACCGTAAAGAAGTCCCAAACTGGGGAGCTTAACTTTGGCCTCCTGCTGGAGGTGCCACTTCCAATGCCGGATGAACTGGAGGGTGTGTGTTGAATTTGACTCTGTGCTGCTGTACCACTACCTACTCCTACTGAGGTGGTGGTTGTGCTGGATGTAGGTCTCTGCCGGGCCTTTGCTAATGCAAATATGGAAGCTGTAGGTCATGTTGGTGTTACCTGTGGAAGTATGCGTGATACATCCCTCGCAGCGATTTTGGATAGGGTAATAATGTTGGTCTCCATCTCCTCGGGGCCGGGAGTGATGTTCGTGATGACTGGCTCATCATCATCATCCTGCTGTTCTACATCGACCTCCATAAGTGTAAGGCTTTCTGGAACCTTCCTTTTCCCTAGCTTGGTCTTGGAACGTGGCTCCCTCTCAGACTCAGTTTGTGGCTTCCAAGTGGCATCTAGATCATCAGAAGGGGGCTTGGCGAAGAACTTGATGGACTACCCCTCCTTTTCCTTGCTGGAGATTTGGAAGACAATGGATCTTCTGAATGAGTGGCTTCTTCTTCTACCTCTGCATGAGGCTCAATTTCCTGAACTGCCCCTACTTCAGGAGGAACAACAACTACTATTGTGGGCGGTGGTTGCGGCTGTTGTTGTTGACCACTTATCTGCTGTGTTTCCTCCTGCGTTGATTGGGTACTACTTTGAGATAGCGATAAGTTTATCTCAGGCTCAGCATCACTGCTTTCCACCATTAGGCTGGCTACCTCTTCCACACTCATGTGCTTGGGCCTGGGTTGGTGGGTTGGGCCCAGCTTGCCCCCCGGACACCGCTGCTGCAGGCTTAATTTATTTTTTCGCAAAAAGGTATTGGCCGGCACACCAGACTTAAGTGTCACTTCCTTCTTCTGTTCCTTCTTCTCAATAGCAACTTTCTTGGTACTGGAGGACCTGGTACCTGCTTTCTTTGGGCCCATCTTCTTCAGATGTCAGCAGCACTCAGTTGCACAGATGTCTGGTCAGGTCACACGTCACGTTGTGTTGTGTGTACAGCAGCAGGATGTCTGTCTGGCAGTACAACAGGCAATGATGAGAGACACACCTCCTCCTCAGTCTTTGGGCACCTAAAAGCAAAAAAGCCAGAACATCAGTCAAACATAGCACAAATCAAACAAATATAATATAGAACTTAGTGTGTGGTGGCCTCAATTATTAAATTTTAGAAACTCGGTGAACAACAACACACAGTGTAGCCATTTATGAGACGTTGACAACAAGGCCAGGGCTTTCCTGGCTACTGTGTAGTGCTAGTGTGTACACTCTGGAAGAATAAGAATAGTAAAGAACAAAAACTAAAATGTAGTGGAGCATGTTTGGCCTAAATTTGTGCATCACGTGGGATGTATGTAGCAGCATCAGGGAGCTGCAGGTGGCAATGGGGATGGATTTGGAAGCAGTAAGACAAGAGGAACCATGGAAAGACACGCAGGCCTATGTGGCAAAAACAGCACACTACTAACTACCACCACAAAATGGCCCCCAGCAACATGGTGACTCACAGGCACAAGGCACGGCAAACAATGAACTCAAGCAGGCCTATATATGGGCAGACAAAGGATGCCTTATAAAACACACAGAGCTTTAATGCAAAAACTAAAATCCACATGGCTAAAAACACTTTTGAAAGTTAGACAACCACTACAACAACACATAATTATAATTACACACACAAAAAAGGCATTTATTTAACACACCCAAAAAGTGAAATAGACCCTCCAAAAAACCCACATTTTGCAATTCAATTCAATGCCATCCATGGCCTAAATGATGTCAAAATTCCACAGACAACACAGAAACAGTTTTTAACCACCCATGATGACTACCTCTGGGCCTACTGGCAGACTAGGCCGCAAGCTTGAGGCCTATGGCAAAAGCACAGTGGCTGGTCCCACAAAATGGCCGCCACCACATGGCCAGGCCACCCAACAACTTCCTTCCTGTTGAAAAAAATTGTAAAACAAATAAAAAGTGACTCCTTGCTCACCAAACTACATCTAAATGACAACCTGAGGAGTTTTTTGTGCAAAATGAACTAAATAATCATTTTCGAGAAGGTTTTATGCTGCTCGAGAGATATTCTTCGCCAGATTGTAAATTCTGCATGTTCGGCATCGCGATCGTCACAAAAAGTCGTTATCGCGCGCGCGAAAATGTATATTGAGCACGCGAAGAAGATAAAAAGTGTAAGTCCGCGTTGTCGCGCAGTGCGGAGTTGCCCAAAGTCCGCGAGCTGAATGCCCAGGGTTACCTACTGGCTGAAAAGGCCTATTTATTTAACAAACACCCAAAAATTGAAATACTACCCCAAACCCCACATTTTGCAAATCAATCCAATGCCATCCATGGCCTAAATTATGTTATAATTCAACAGACAACACAGAAACAGTTTTTATGCACCCATGAGGATGACTACCTCCGGGCCTACTGGCAGACTAGGCCACAAGCTTGGAGGCCTATGGCAAAAGCACAGTGGCTGGTCCCACAAAATGGCCGCCACCACATGGCCAGGCCACCCACAACAACAAGAAAAGGAACACAAGACAGACAATGCAGGCCTATGGCAAAACCACAATGCCTGGCTTTACAAAATGGCCACCACCCACATGGCCAGGCCACCCAAAATAACAAGAAAGTGAAGACAAAGGACAGGAGTCAGACCAGGCAGTTGGAGACTCTGGGCAACTTCCTTCCTGTTGAAAAAAATTGTAAAACAAAAAAAGTGACTCCTTGCTCACCAAACTACATCTAAATGACAACCTGAGGAGTTTTTGTGCAAAATGAACTAAATCATCATTTTCGAGAAGGTTTTATGCTGCTCGAGAGATATTCTTCGCCAGATTGTAAATTCTGCGTGTTCGGCATCGCGATCGTCACAAAAAGTCGTTATTGCGCGCGCGAAACGTATATTGAGCGCACGAAGAAGATAAAAAGTGTAAGTCCGCGTTGTCGCGCAGTGCGGAGTTGCCCAAAGTCCGCGAGCTGAACGCCCAGGGTTACCTACTGGCTGAAAAGGCCTATTTATTTAACAAACACCCAAAAACTGAAATACCACCCCAAAACCCACATTTTGCAAATCACTCCAATGCCATCCATAGCCTAAATTATGTTACAATTCAACAGACAACACAGAAACAGTTTTTATGCACCCATGAGGATGACTACCTCTGGGCCTACTGGCAGACTAGGCCGCAAGCTTGGAGGCCTATAGCAAAAGCACAGTGGCTGGTCCCACAAAATGGCCGCCACCACATGGCCAGGCCACCCACAAGTTCACAACAAGCATAACCCAAGGGGAACAAAGAAAAGACATGCAGGCCTATATGGAAAAAGCAGCACACTACTAAACTACCACCACAAAATGGCCCCAAGCCACGTGGTCACTCACAGTCACAACAGGCCATGGAAAACAATGAACTCAAGCAGGCCTATAATAATATGACCAGACAAAGGAGGCCTGCAGTGCTAAACAACACAGCTTTAATACAAAAATGCAAAAACGAAAATCCACAGGGCTACTGAAAGGTTGGAAAGTTACACAACAAGCACACACACACATCCAACAAAGGTATATATTACACCCAAAAAGTGAAATACACCCCAAAACCACATTTACCAATTCAATCCAATGCCATCCATGCATGCCCTACATGATGTTTAAATTCAACAGACACCACAGAAACATGCACCCATGGGTACCTCTGGCTATAGTCTGGGCCTACTGGCTGAAATTCCAATCAAAGAAAAACAACTAGGCCCCTGCCGAAACTACAGGCCACAACAATAAATTTTAAAAACTATGGAAATCCCCCAAAAAATGTAGGTACAAACAAGCCCCAATCAAACAAACAAGTACACCAATTCTCCAACTTACTTGTAAAATCTCAAATCCAAGAGTCCTCAAATCCAATCCAATGATATGATGCAGCAGTCAGACAGAAAAAGTGATCCTTCCAGTTCCAAATCCAAATGAAAGTGAACAGCACATGGACAAAGCACTGGGATGAGCCTGCTGGACAGGAACAGGAAGTTTGAGAATCAGGGGCACTTCTTTCCTCTAGGAAAAAAAGAAAAAGGACTCCTTGCACAAAAAACTACAGCCAAATCACATTCTGAGGAGTTTTTTTGAGCAAAACCATCATTTTCGAGAAGGTTTTATGATGCTCGAGAGATATTCTTCGCCAGATTGTAGTTTCTTCGTGTTCGGGATCGCGATCTTACCAACACTGCCGCCGGAAGTCAGATCGCGCGTCCGAATGACGTGTTCGCGTTCGCACACTCTCGCGGGATCGTGCGGCCGGATTCCAAATCTCGTGGCGCCCGCGAACGGATAGGAAGTCACGCCGGCGAACGCAGAATCACGGTAGGTCGTTATCGCGCGCGAGAACGTATATTGAGCGCGCGAAGAAGAAAAACAGCTACGCTACGCCGCAAATTGCGTAGTGCACGGTAACTTCGCGTTCTACGCAAATCGCGAAGTTACCGAAACTTCGCAAACTCCGCGAGCGTAGCGTAGTTCACCGCCCAGGGTTAGTGTTAACCAACTGAAAACTATTTAAACTGGCCCAGAATGCCTCAGAATGTTTCACAATGGCAGCGTTGTACGTCATGGCGAGGAGGATGAGGATACAAGCAGCAGCACAGAGAACACATTTTTAGATTGCGCATTACATTGTTGGGGCGGACAGAGAAAGAGATTTACGACAAATATAGGTTGAATTCTTCCATGATATATGATCTGATTGGATTCACTACTGCAGCGTCAGACTCGCAGAACACATGCCATCCCCATCCATGTGCAGGTCCTATGTTCACTGCACCTCCTAGCCTCAGGTAGCTTCCAGGGTGTAATAGCTGCAGCAGGAGGGGTTTCCCAAAGTGCACTATCGCGTTTCTTTAACGCGTTCCTGGATGCTATGTTGCTGAGGATGCACCACCACATAAGATTTCCAACTACACCACAGGAATTGCTTGAAACTAAATTGGACTTTTACCAGATAGACAACATCCCCCATGTAATTGGTTGCATAGATGGGACACATGTAGCTATATGTCCCCGCTCAGTGAATGAGTACATTTACAGGAATAGGAAGTCATATAATTCACTGAATATACAAGTCATATGCAATGCAAAGAACATCATCACATACATAGTGGCAAGATACCCAGGTAGTATGCATGATTCCTACATCTTCCAACACAGCGGCATACATGCACATCTCCTTGGGGGTGAATTTGGTGAAGGATACCTGCTTGGTAAACACATGTCACTCTCTTATGCAGATTCTCTGGTCCTTGTGAGACATAGCAGTGACCAATCTATTGCCTGTTACCACATAGGTGACAACGCATATGCTGTGCGCTCATTCATCTTGACACCATACCTGAATCCAAGCACACCAAGTGAACTGCTGTTCAATGCAGCACACAGGACAACGCACAATGTTATTGAGAGGACCTTTGGCCTACTGAAAGGTTGTTTCCGCTGTCTACATAAAACAGGCGGTGCATTGCAGTACAGGCCAGGCACTTGCTGAAAAATTGTTGCCATTTGTGCCATGTTGCATAACATAGCAACTGCTAGAGGCATACCACTTGAACTATCGGATAGTGAACCAGACGAGGACGTGGAGACATTACAACCACAACAAGCAGCAAGTGCATCAAGTGCAGCAGAAGGAAGACAAAGACGTGCAGAAATAACACAGAATTACTTGTGAGGTGGGCAATGATCAAACCCGACACTACATTGTTACTTTGACAACTGGATTTATTTTAGAAAAAGAAAATCCGTTTGTGTTAACGCACACATGCCAAGCTGAAAACGTACAATGTGTAAATATAAACGTTTGCCATGGTACTTTACATCAGTCCAGACAAATATAGTTTATGGTTACCTCACCAAAAAACAATCCTGTGGGCATGTCCACCCTATTTCCTGCGTCCGCGCACTCCCATTGCCCGTTCTGGGTGCTCAGACACATCCCTGTTAGAGCACTCTGATGCTGGAGTATTACGTGTGCTGCGTCTCCTGCATTCCATCACTGGTGCCATGCTGCTACTGCGGCTGGAGGCTTCCTCACTGTCCCCTCCACCCATGACACTACTGGCAGCAACAGAATTTGTTTGCATCTGCTCCACAGCATTGGTGACTTGGATCAGTCCCCTGGCAACATCGCTGCACAATGTGTCATTTCCAACTGCATGCCTATAGCATGTCGGGATAGTTGTGCAGTTGTTGTGCTAAGCCGCTTGATGGCCCTAGTGTACCCATCCAAGTGTCCAAGAAATTGGTGGTGTCTTTTGCGATGGGACACCTGGTCTTCTTTCATGACCTTGCATAGGTCCCTGAGTGCTTCTGTCATCTTACCAAAGTGTTCATTGGTTTCCCTGCGACCTTCCTGCACAGTTGTTGTGAGATGCTTGATGCTGTCACTCATCTCCCCCATGTTGCTAGCAAGAGTTGAAAGGTGTGCCTGCATTGACCGCATGTGTTTGACTTGCAGGCGTTGTACCCTCAACATTGCATTCTCAAGACCAGCAAAGGACATTGAACTGCCGGCTTCGCCAGCTCTCATCAGTGTAGCTGCCCTGCGTCTCCTGATTCTGATGTTCCTACGTTGCAGCTGGACACGTGGTCTTGATGTGGGTGTATGCACAGGCTGATCTGTTGGAGAGTCAGGTTGTCCCTCATCCTCTGTTTCTAGAGCAGGCAACGGTGCCACTGTGATCCTGCGTCTTGTTGGAGCTGGTGTTGTGGGTGCTGGTGACACTGCAATGTCTTCTCCTGACTGTGACTCACTCTCCGAGGGTGCATGTCCTTCACTGTCATCTGACTCCAGCTCAGGTGCATCTGTGATGTTAAACAGTGCATTTTTAGTTAGCATATTTGGACATGTTTTCACTTTTGAACATTGTATTGTTAAATAAAGTTATATTGAAACACACTGTGTATGGAGATTGACTTGCTTGTCACAATTGACTGCAACTATGCTGGTTTTCTACCCACCTGCCTTCCCATTTGGATTTGCTGACTGTTATTCCCATAATGCATTTGTGTTTTACAAGTAAAACATGGTCTGGAATACAATGTTCTACACTAAGCCTTACAGAGTTTTTTTGGTAATACTAACATGGAATGGTAATTTGCATGCATCTTACCTTGGGAGGTACTGGGCGGTGATGAGGAATCTATAGATGTCACTCCTACAACAGCCGCCGGCTGAAGGGTGGACTCCACAAGGTCCTCCAAGGCTGAGGGCAATGTTTGTGTGGATGGCACGCCTCCAGGTTTTTTTTGCTTCAGCAAGCCTTGCAGCAACCCTTTCCTTGGCCAGGCTCCGCAGGTCATACCACCTTTTTCGCAAATCAGGTATGGAGCGCTGTGTGACACCCACTGCGCTGAATGTTGATTGAATTCCCAGCCATAATTTACGTTTTTCAGACTCTGGGACCTGCAGTGACTGTTTGCCAAACAGTTTTTCATGGCTCCTCACAACTTCTTCAATCAGTATTTCCAACTCCTTTTCACTGAATTTCATCTTCCTTTTGCGCTCCTTCTGTGGTGTTTCTGATGCCACACTGGTAACTGCACCAGTTCAAATGTCCCAACTGTTTTCCAAATGCAGTTCTCCTGCAGTCTGCTTCCTCCTCCTCACTCTCAGCACACAGTTAACAGCATGGGCAGGGTCACTTCCTGAATGTGACATCATCATGCTGCATCGGATTCTGAGAATCGCTATTTGAGATTCGCTAATAGCGTATTCACAAAAATTGCGAGTCAGTATTTCAAGATCGCAATTAGCGATTGCGAATTATACCGATTCGCAAAAAGTTTGCGATTTTTTTGATGCATTTCAATTTGCAACACGCAAATTGCGATTCAGTAATAATTTGGGAATCTCAAATCTCAATGTTGATGCATATGCCCCCAAATGTTACACCAAACAATCCATGAAATACTCACACTGAATGTACTACAAACAGGGGGAATGGTCAATCTCATTCCTCCATAGGTATAAATTCTTAAAATGAATCATCAGTCAATGTGGCACAACTCGAGTCAGCACTGGTGAAATAAGCTCTAACTAACCTGCAAATAAATCCAAAGGTCCTCAAGCATGCAGGGAGGTCACACGACTTCCATTGAAATGCTGCACATGCTGGCAATCCTAATTAAGTAGGCGTGTGCCGATCACGTCCCATATTGATCAAACGGAGCACTCTATGTAGGCGGCCATTTTGAAAAAGAACCGCTCTGCAAGCAAGGGGATCTCAAAATGTGGGGAATCATCCACAGGGTACACAAATAGAAGCAACTGGGCAACAGCCACATACCAATCAGTTAACATCAGCCCTTAGGGCAAAATTTACTTTGCAAGCTATCCGGATTGCCAAACACCATGCACGGCGGCCATGTTGAAACAGTGTGATATACTCATAAACTGCTTCTACCTCAGTATAATAGATGAGAAAGACATGAGAGCGGTCATGAATCAAGCCGGTAAAGCGAGACTACATACCATAAGCCATAAATCAGTATAACGCCCCTGGGGCAGCTGGTTGCTCTTAGCCTGCATAAATTAAAATACCACATAACCGGTGGCCAACTTGTAAAGGGATGACAAACTGTTAGGCTGCATTTCTCACAAGTAATTGGGTGAATTGTAGGGAAAACAAACTAGTTGTTATCCTAAAACAAGTAGCTTATATCTGACGAGTACAGGGCCATAATCCTGGTATCTAGATAGTGTGTTCCTCCATTACACTGAAACATTATCAATTTTGTATAAATATTTCATCTGATACAATCTATTTTGTTTTTGCATATTGTAAAATTAGCAGAAATTCTTACTGCTATTTCGCAAACAAAGCATTTTATGAAATATTTCATCCTTCAGGAGATTCCTGTGTGTTGAGGCTTTTAGAAAGTTGCCATTTTCATGTCCTAACCATTTGGTGCCTGCTGCCTGTTTCCTGGGTCACATGACTAAGTGTAGTTGGCAGTTTTCCTTTGTGTATTCCTCTCACACAGCCATACAATAGAAGGCCTGTTTGGACGGCTGAGGTGTGCACAGCCCTGCTTGCACTTCAAAGACACTGCCTCAGTTCACTCACAAAGAACTTCAAAATAGCCTATTGTGACTGCAGAAAGACTGGGACCAGGGCAGACAGGCAAGTCATTCCAAACACCTCTGTGAGGGGAAACCCAGGAAGCTTCTTCCATTTAAAAGCTATCAATAGGTATAAAAATGAGACCTTCAGACCCACTCTTCTGTACATTCCTGGACTTGTGGATACTACAGAAAAGGACTGCCCTTCTGCCAGAAGACTAACCAGTTGCTTGAGACCTGCCCTCCTGCCTGAGAAGGAAGACTGGACCTGCACCCTTCATCCAAACTGAAGTGACTCCGAGGGTCAGCAAACTGACTTCCGGTTCTGAGATACAGAGAGACACCAAGATTACAAGGTCTCCCTGCAACTCTCCAGCTTACCTGCTGTGTTGGACCTACCTGGACCTTCACAGGACCTGCCTGAGCTCAGCTGGCCTCTGTTGAAGTGAATTTATAATCCCCAAGCGATGCCCCTCAGGTCCAAGACACTTGGTGTGGCATCAGTTGAGCTCCTCCTAAAAAAAAAGATCTTGCTGCCCTTGGCGACCGCCAACACAAAGCTCCAGTGAACCAGATTCCTCTCGCAATAGTGACTGCCAGTGATGACCAGCAACGTGAGATCTATATTTCACGCTACAGCATAGACAGCCTGAGATGACCTCCAATGCGAAGCTCCAGGAATGACCATCCACGGCACACAAAAGGATCTTCATGCTACAGCGATGACCATTTGCAATGCGCAGCTTGCTCTTCGTACTATAGCGATGACCATTCGTGATGCTTTCCTTACTCTTCGTGGCCTCCCCCACTGCGAATGGGACTCTTTATGTGGGACGTCAGAAGGTAACTTTTTCAGCGGCACTAACCCGGTCCCAGTATCCGGCCCATACTCCATCAAGGTCAGCCTGAACTTGTGACTTTCGCTCGGTCTCGGGTGACCAGATAACTGTGAGTGGCCCTTTGTGCCTTTTGGTGCTATACTTACCTTAAATCTTTAAAATTGCATATCTCTGTTTCTACTGATTTGATTTTTGTTGTTTTGGTGTCAAATAATTTATTCACTTTTGCTCTATTTTTCGAAATTGATGTTTTTTTTTCTTGTGTTATGTTTTCACTTTATTGAAGTTTATGTGCTGCATAAATACTTTAAACATTGCCTAAGATAAGTCTGATTACTTTTGTGAAATCTACCAGAGGGTTAAGCACAGGTTAAGTTAGTGACTGTCTGTGGTTCACCCTGACAAGGATTGTTGCTGATGCTTGAGATAGGGCTCACACCCCCCTAAATCAACAACCCAATTTCTCATGTTTGTGTCAGTGGTGGGATTCAGTAATTGTGGTTGTGCAGTGGCCTTCAAGTGAATTGTGTAGTCCAAGAATCCCATTATGAATAATTAGATGCTATATTTGACCTTTTTAAATTCTCCTTGATTAGGCCTCTTTTGCCTTTTCCAAAATTTCGGGGCATAAAAATCTTCTGCATGATTATGAACGTGTATCCCTGCCCTGAGTTCCCAACCGTACTGTTATTTGGATCCCTAATGCTGATTTGTGTTGTCACAGGCAAACACAGATTATGCTTGCATGCCGTGACATAGGGCTATCTCACAGATTGCAGTCTTGTTTGATTGGGAGGGGCACCCAAAGCACAACTCTCATAGCGGTGAGAGACTACTGACTTCACCAGGAGTTAAGCAGCATGAGCACAGTGGTGGCAACATACCATGTAGTGATCAGTAGGAGTGTAATGGTCCTTTTAACCTGTGTCTTTGGAGTGAGGCCTACAGGCTCACTCACTTTTTTAAAGTTCCGCTGCTGTATGCTTAACTCACCCTTGGACTACAACAGTTAGATGTAAAGTGCTGCGCAGAGCTGGAGTGGTGACTCTGCGTTGGATGTATGTGTGCCTGGGGAGTATACATTACAGGGATAGAGCAGTGATGTGCTGTGCATGTATGCTGAGTGCGTGTACTGGGTGTATGTATACCAGAGAGGAATACATTACATGAGAGATGTAGTGTTGTTCAGTGCATGCACTGTGAAATCATGGGCTGGGTGTATGTGTGCTTGCAAGAAGTGCAATACATAAGGGGTGGCATGTTGTGCAGTACATACCTGGAGAATATGTGTTCTAGCAGTGTGCTTGTTTGCATGTAGAACACAATGGCACAACAAAGAAAGGCTACAGTACTGAGCAGTGCACGCAGAGAACATGTGTGTTGGATATATGTGTACCTGGGGTGCACAATACATGGAGGTAACAGCACTGGGCAGTGAGTATGCTGGTTATGAACACTGAGTGCAAGTGTGCCTGCAATGGTACATTATATTTGGGGCACTGGGTTCCATTTTGGGAAACCCAGGCGTGCATGATGAAGACATGCATTCCATTTTGGGAATCCCCGCAGACAGATTTGTGTATTGCTGCATTTCTGTGAACTGGGTGGGACACACTGGAGAACGGAGAGAGAGACTCCTCCTGTATACTTCAAAGGGTATTCTTTGATTCAGTGAGAGATCACAAGGAAGCGACCTGGACACAGCTCTGGAAGGAGATGGGGCTAATAAAGGAACCATTAAGAGTAGGGCTGCTGTGCCTCCTCCATGCAGACTGACTCGACAGAGAAGGACTGGAGCATGGTGAGTGCTCGATGTTGTGGTAACCATTGAGATGCTGAACACTTGCTCGCTGCTGGAGCAGGGAAGACTTGATATGGGCCTACCAGACCCCCATGGACTTGCTGATAAAGGTGGTGCAGCACCAAATACACTTTTTACTAACCCTGGGCAGTGAATTCCGCTCCGCTCGCGGAGTTTGCGGAGTTTCCCACACTCCGCGTTACATGGAGCTCGCGGAGTTCCGAAAAACTCCGCTTTGCGCAGCAGAGCGGAGTTTTTTTCCTCGCTCGCGTTCACCAACGTCAAGTTGGCGAGCGCGAGCGAGGAAAATCCACCTCCCGGCGAGATTTTTCCTCGTTCGCGATCGCCAACATCAAGTTGGCGAGCGTGAGCATGGAAAATAAACCTCCCAGCGAGATTTCTCAACGCGGGGGGGTCAGGTTTCTCATTGCGAGTGGTCGCGTATGCTGGGGACCGCTCGCGTTGAGAAACTGCCCGTTCGCGGTGAGAAAGCTACCGCTCGAGTAAAAATCTACTCGAGCGGCAGAAAAGGTAAGCTTGCGCTGTGCATGGTGCTGTTCGCAATGATTGCACAGTGCGGACAAGCATCCTGCACTGGGCAATCACAGCGAACGGCATTTTTCTATCGTACTCCGCCGCTTGCGGAGCTCCGCATAGTGCAAAGGAGGTTTTTTTGCACTTCGCGTAGCTTCGCGTGGTGCAACTCTGCGAGCTCCACCTAGGGTTACTTTTTACTACTTTATTAGGCTTGGCGTGGATTCTTGAGTAAGGCCTACAAGTAAGCATTCCCTGGATGTGCCCACCAGTGAATGGGGAATCACACCGACAACATTACGAGAAGAGGGTGGAACAGGGATTTGCCAGTGAAACACCAGAGACCTGGCCTCAAGGGTATTATGCTATTGCTTATGAGTGTCGTAAAACGTCTTTGAATGTGTAGAGTTAGAAATAAAAGACTTCTTTTTAATATAAAAATAAGTATTTAACTGAACATTAATTTATTGATGTTGTCCGCTCTTTGAGTTATGAGTCACGTACACTATCCTGTATCTACACTTCCCCCCTGAGGGAGCCTTTGACTGATCGCCCACAGCTACCACTGAGAGTCAAGTGCAGAAGGAGTAATTGGCCCAGTTGCTCAGGGTCCATAGTAGACCTGACCCCAGGACATCAAAGTAAATAGCCTCAACCACCACAGTTGGGCCCGGTAACATCTGCATGCGCCTTGGCCCTCTGAAAGGGGTTCAGACACAAATTCACTTCTATTCTACCTTACTTTGTGCATCTGTGACCCTACCTGCAAGCACGAAGTTTGAGCTCCACAACCTGGAGAGTGACACTGTGACAGAGCTCAGAGGTTTCCACAGAGATAGGAGGCTTCCAGCAAAGAGGAACTCCAAAAGGCAGGGGTTCAAGAAGGCCCTCAGGGCCTAGCGAGAGGCCCACAATTTACAGACTAGAGAGGAGGTGGACGTTGAGGCGGAGCAGGAGGTGGTGATGGAAGGGTGACAACCCCCTTGTTTATGGCCCCAGAGATGAGAGGGGCCCTTGCCAGATACAGGGCCAGCAGCAGAGTTGCAGCCCTCAACCTAATCACAGAGATACTGGTGAATAGGAAAGCAGAAAGGGCTGCAGATGGCCAAACTCAGGATGGAGGAGGCAGCTTCCGAGAGGGCTTCAAAGGAAAACAAACTGAGGCAGAGAGAGCCTTTGAAAAAAAATCTTGTTGGTTTATGAAGTGAGTCTCAGGGAACTTGACCTGATGGCCATTCAAAGCACAGGGCCTAGCAACGATGTTGGCAGCGAAACTACTGTGTCCAATGGGGACGAGAAAGTCTACATGCCTTAAGACCTAGTGCTTAGCTATTTCGTGGGGGATGACATTGACACATGGTTTTCAGCTTATGAGGTATAGTGTGACAGAAGAGGATTGGGAGGGAGTCTCTGAAACACATGGCCATGGTGGGGAGGGATACCTTCCTGACACTTGAGGCAGATGACCAGATAAAGTATAACGCTATTCTTGTCACCACGTTTAGTCACACCCCAGAGGGATATCGCTTATGGTTAGGGACAGTCACAAACTGATTGGCAGTCTTGGGTAGATTTTTTGGACTTCTCCAGTAAAGCACTGAATGGTTCGGTGAAGGAATGTCAAGTTAATTCAGTAGTTATGAGAGGCTGCATGACCTAATTTGAGGGCACATATGCTCAATACCTGCTTCACAGATTTGCACCAACAGCTAGATGACTGCAAACTAAATGACCCTGGGGAGCTTGCAAAGGAGGCAGACGTCTGAGCTAGAATCAAATGGAGAGAAAGTACCTGCGAATGATGCTGAGGTGTGTGGTTAAGGTCCCCCTCAACAGAGTGTATGGAAGGTACACAGTGACCCATACTGGTCCCAGCACTGATAGCTGTCAGTGGTCCCTGTTGGTTGTTGTCCTTATGGGCAGAGTTTTCCTTGGGTTGGGGACAGATGTCTGATCCAAGTGGTGGAATTGGCTGTGGTGGCACTGTCTGCCTACTGGGATGCATCTGTGAGCAAGTTAAGCTTAGGAGCTGCACAGATGTGGTCCACAGGTGAGGAGAAGGGTTACCATGGGTCAGTTCATTGGCTCAGGAGAATGTCGACAGATGGATATGGCTGATTTTAGAGGGGCATACAACTGACAAGTGCCACTGCAGAAGAGGCCAATTGTCCATGTTCTATCACCTAAGTGGGAAAGGCCATTAAAGTATTGATTAATCTAGTCTGGCTTTTGGCTGAAGGGGAGTGATGTTAGACCTGGCCTTCTCTGCAGGGTCACCCCCAAACGATTTAGCCTTCACCCCTCCTGTTTTGCTGAATTTATTTTTGTTGTCCTTAAGACTTTTGCAATTGCAGAAAGCACAAGACAGTTGGATTGCTGCCATGAAGAAGGAACAACATCTGCAAAGACGCAGGTAAAAGCAGCACATGGCACGCTATAATTCTTTCACAAAATCAATCAACCGATTGGCAGTAGCCACAACCACTCTGGCCAGGGGAACTGTGAATGTTCAAAATGACATGGGGCACTGCTGCCAAAATGTTGTATTCGAGCTGGTCTAAGCTCTGGGAAACATGCAAACACATATCCTGTCTGTCCCTAACATTTTGCTGCCACCTAACAATGAAGACGGCTCTAGCCTCAGTGCCACATCTATGCCAGATGAATGATGTAGCAGGTGGACACACAGAAACACATCTTGAACAGATATATCCCCACCTCCACAGCCAAGTCCTGCTGAGAAGGCAACCAACCACTAGAGGAAGTAAAAGTGAATTTTGAAGACACTCAGATTGATGAGACTACTTTGTTTTGTCTGTATTTTCATTCTCTGTTACTTTGTGGAAAAGAAAATAGTACATCCTTTATGGATACAGTTGATGACAAAGATTTACATTGTTACAAACTGAATAAGAGGTAAACTTTCAGTCATGTACAAAACATTCCCATCATGTGGGTTCTCTATTTCTTAGATGTGGTCATCGTTCTAACTTTAAAAATAGTTGTTGGTAATATCTGTGCATTGAGCTTTACCCTCTGCTGCACGTGTCCCATCCGGCTGAATCTGTAGTTGTAGTAGGCCCTCATTTAAGTTGGATTCTGGCTCTATGTTGATGTTGTGTAGACCCTTCCTCATGGCTATGTTGTAGTATTCCAAAGGTACGTTCTAGTATTGATTGAGTTGTCTTATGTGCCCTGTTATACTGCCATTCACTTCTGGTTCTTGGACTCAAGTATGATGTCAGTATCCAAGGACGCAGCCATATGCACGGTCTCCTTAAGTAGTATGAGAAGGATAAACCATTAGGTAATATTACAAAACACTTTTGGACACTGTATGAAGGTAGTTTGCAATTCTCTTGCCAAGTAAAAAGCTATCGCCAAAATCACGCTGAGACAGGCGGTTATGTATTCCACTGTGGCGGAACATGAAGGAGTCATGCGTGCTGCCTGCACATCTGGCTACAAGGTCAGTTATAATGCATGAGGCATCACACACTACCTGTAGATTAAGTGAATGAGTGTTTTTCCTGTTTCTATAAATGAATTCATTGGGGGGACATATGGCAATATGTGTGCCATCAACATAGCCAATTTCATTGGGAAACTGTGCTACCCAATAAAACATTAATTTGGTCTGTTGCAAATATTGGGGAGTATTTGAAAAATATACACATTGGTTCACTTTGCTAACCATGATGTCCAGAAACCTGTGAAAAAACATGGAAAATGTGCTTTGTAACTCTCCCCCTGCCACTGCTATGACTCCCTGGTAAATGCCAGATGCTAAAAGGTGTAAACAACACAATACTTGCACATGTGGAAGGGTTGCATTGCTTCTGACTGTTGAGGTCTGTAGCTAATTTTGTAACGCAGCAATTAATTCCAGAATTACCTCAGTACTGAGTCTGTACTTCTCATATAGCTCCTCCTCATTCTGTTTAAACAGGGTGACCCTCACCCTAAATATCCTCTCCTGTCTCCTCCTGCTTCTCTGCCTCCAGCCAAAATCCTCATCCTCCTCACCAGGACATACAAAGCTGCCATCCTGAAAGAGCCAAATGCATTCTGGGTGACTTTTTATAGTTTGCACCTTGTTACCACCTGAATGGCCAATTTGCGATGATTTGCAATTATGAAATCCTTTGTACATAGCATTAGCGATTCGCTATTTGGAAATCCCAATTTGCGAATTCCTACTTAGGGATTCCCAAAATGTGATTTCTACTTGATGGAAATCGCATTTTGCATTATCAAAAATGCCTTTCGTACATACCGAAATGGCAATTTGCATTTCCTAATGGTCTGAAGCACACTTGTTGGAAGGAAGTAGCATAACATTGTCAATAAAAAGCAATTTGAATACTGCACCATCAGCAGAAGGACAAGGAGAAGAATGAAGATTATGAGAAGCAGTGCATAATTGCAAATACAATCTGAGACTTGACTGCTGGGAAGAAGGGTGTGCAGGAGAGTAGTTCTGAAGTCTGCCCCAATCTCAGAGAGCAGCACAGTCTGAGAAGGCGCTTATGTATTTCTACAGAAGATAGAGTGCACTGTTAGAGAAAGCTCACACTGACCTCACTTTAGCAGTGACAGGACACTGCTGGGGTAAGCTCACACTTTTGTATTTCTACAGAAGAGTTAGAGCACTGCTAGAGAAAGCTCACACCGACGTTCCACTATAGCAGTGACAGGCAACTGCTATGGTAATCCCAGACTTGTGTATTTCTACAGAAGAGAGATATCACTACTGGAGAAAGCTCACACTGACCTCACTATAACACTGAAAAGACACTGCTGGGGTAAGCTCACACTTATGTATTTCTACAAAAGAGACAGAGCACTGCTAGAGAAAGCTCAATCAGATGTCCCAGTATGGTAGTGACAGGACACTGTTGGAGTAAGCTCGCACTTATGCATTTCTACAGAAGAGACAGAGCACTGCTGGAAAAAGCTCACACTGACGTCCCACTATAGCAGTGAAAGGACACTGCTGGGGTAAGCTCACACTGATGTCCCACTTTAGCAGTGACAGGACACTCCTGGAGTAAGCTCACACACACTTATGTATTTGTACAGAAGAGACAGAGCACTGCTGGAGAAAGCTCACACTGACCTCACTATAGCAGTGACAGTACACTGCTGGGGTAAGCTCAAACTTGTGTATTTCTACAGAAGGGTTACAGCACTGCTAGAGAAAGCTCACACTGATGTCCCACTTTAGCAGTGACAGGACACCACTGGAGTAAGCACACATTAATGTCCCACTATAGCATTGACAGGACACTGCTGGGGTAAGCTCACACATTCTTGTGTATTCCTACAGAAGAGGTAGAGCACTGCTGGAGAAAGCTCACACTGATCTTACACTATAGCAGGGACAGGACACTGCTGGGATAAGCTTGCATGTGTGCATTTCTACAGAAGAGGTAGAGCACTGCTGGAGAAAGCTCACACTGATTTCACACTTTAGCAGTGGCAGGACACTGCCGGGGTAAGCTCACCCATGTGTATTTCTACATGGCAGACAAAGCACTGCTGGAGAAAGCTCACACTGATATCACACTTAAGCAGTGGCAAGACACTGCCGTGGTAAGCTCACACTGATGTTATACTATAGCAGAGACAGGACACTGCTGGGGTAAACTCACCTGTGTGCATTTCTACAGAAGTGGTAGAGCACTGCTGGAGAAAGATCACACTGATGTCACACTTTAGCAGTGACAGGACACCACTGGAGTAAGCTCACACTGATGTTATACTATAGCAGAGACAGGACACTACTGGGGTAAGCTCACACTTGTGCATTTCTATAGAAGAGTTAGAGCACTGCTAGAGAAAGCTCACACTGATGTCCCACTTTAGCAGTGACAGGACACTGCCGGGGTAAGCTCACACTTGTGTATTTCTACAGAAGAGTTAGAGCACTGCTGGAGAAATCTCACACTGATGTTCAGCTATAATAGCAGTGAGAGGAAACTGTTGGGGTAAGCTCATACATTTGTATTTCTACAGAAAAGACCAGGCACTGTTGGAGAAATCTCACACTGACGTCACACTAAAGAAGTGACATGACACCACCAGAGTAAGCTCACACTGACGTCACACTATTGCAATGACTTTCCACTGCATAGAATGTTAAAGAACCCACTCAAAGCTGCCAGACAGTCAGAGGGAGATTATGGTTGTGGTGAGGGTGATGTTATCAGTGCCGTTTTTGTCAAATATGCTGTTTAATGCAGGGTTGTGGCAATTTACAGTGTTTGAGGTGACATTCAACGCTGGCAGGAGAAAATGAGATGTGTTTGTAGGAGGGATTTGGGGGATTTAGTTGAAGTGCGCTGTAGGACCAAAGTTACTATCAATTTGAGGACAAAATGTAAATATTTATGCTTGTAAGCACAGCATGATAGACATTCTGGGAGAAATCTGTGATATTGAAGTGTTTCTTATTGGATAATGCCTGAGATTACTAGTACTATATTCTATTAATATTGACTTTAAAATCACTGCATTATAGATGTTAGAAATTGTCAGAACATAATGCATTTCTTTTCAGAATATATAAAACAAACCCTTGTCATTTTTAAAATTGCTCATTAATACTTTACAGTTTTGTTGTAGATGAATATAACATTTCACTTTGTTGGTCTTATAAGACACTAGGGGGCCGATTCAAAAGGTAACCTGAGACAAAAGTCTAACTTTGCGACTTTTGCTATTCACAGAAGTCATTTACGACTTTTGGTATTCACAGAGGTCATTTACGAGTTGTATCTTTACGTCCGTAGTCAGGCCGGAATCTCCACACCCGGACCGTACTCTCCGCACCCGGACCGTACTCTCCGGCTATGGCCGTACTCTCTGGCTCGAGCCGTAATCTCCGGCTCGGGCCGGATAAAGTGTAATCAATGGGCCAGAATGCTATTTTTACAAAAGGGACATTCGGAATGTGTAATAAATGGTAGAGGAGGTCATGAAAATCAATTTGGGCAGGGAAAAAGACTGTGGCCGGACACTACATTATATCCCAGAAACATTTTTTCCTTTGCATCATGGTACATGCAGTGCACAATTTGCGCTCCCCTCAGTGTTGACTGTGGTTTCAACACGACAGTCAACACTAAGGGGAGTGCCCTTAGTGTTGACTGTAGTGTTGACACTACAGTCAACACTGAGGGGAGAGGAAATTGTACCATGATACAGAGGAGCAAACTTTTCTGGGTTATGATGTAGTGTCTGCCCATACCCTTTTCCCTGCCCAAATTGTTTTTTATGACCTCCTCTACCATTTATCACACATTCCTAATGTTCTTTTTTGTAAAAATTGCATTCCAGCCCATTGATTACACTTTATCCGGCCCGAGCCGGAGATAACGACTCGAGCAGGAGAGTACGGCCCAAGCCGGAGAGTACAGCCCGGGTGCGGAGATTCCGGCCTGACTGCAGACATAAAAATACGATTCGTAAATTACCTCTGTGAATACCAAAAGTCATAAATGACTTCTGTGAATACCAAAAGTCATAAAATTAGACTTTTGTCTCAGATTACTTTTGTGAATTGGCACATCGGGCTAGAAGTGCAATTTGCATAACTTCATGAGAGCGAACTCGCAACTGGAGTTTGCCAAAACAGTATTGCCCAACCATGGCAACTACTATGTATGTCGATGTCTAGGTATGGGGGTAGCGCATTATGTGTTATTGTTGTCGGTCTACCCCTTTAATGTTTTACTTAGTTATCAAGTGTGTCCTTTAGGGTAATGTTAGCGTGTGTATCCTCAAGCAAGGGGGAGTGCTGCCCCTAGGCTTTTCCCTGCTCCCGCTCTTCTAGTTGAGTAGCTCACTACCTACATGTTGTGTATCATGTGAAGTGTCCAGCTGGTGTCCAACCCCCTGCTACATGTGTAAAGAGTGTGTTACAGTTCAGTTTGCTGCCATCTTACGTTCACTTAAATTATATTGTCTGATGTTTGAGGCGTGTCAACCGGCAGGTGTGGCGAGTCCAGGTTTCCAGACCAAATAGGGGAGGAATAATCTTCGCTCTTTGATCTGGTGGACTCCACCTCTTGGTCAGAACACCGCATTGTGGCTCGGAGTGCTGACGCCATGTGAAGCGCTTCCTGTCTTTCCGTCAATATTTGCTCCAGGTCAGGAGCTGCCGATGGCAGGGCATGGCGGTCTGAGCCTCCACCCCTGCGCCGCCCACTTCTGTTTCACTTTAATGCCAGTGGTTCATTGGGTAATTTAGGTCCAGTTGCCAGGCCAGCACCTTCTAACCAGTCCCAAGCATCCGATGGTGTATCAAAAAAATGCATGGGTCCATTCGTCATCACTTGAAATCGGGTCGGAAACTGTAGAGAGCGGCCCTCCGCATCTTCTAGTTTGTCTTCTAAGATGCTCACCTGGTCCAGTAAGTCTTGCAATGCCGTCGGGTGAGTGTGGGCTGTTGGTAGTAGATCTGTTAATGCAAGTTCATTGGCGTGGAATTTCTCAGCTAGTTCATGGTGGTCAGCCCTCAGGAGTGTAAACTCAGGTGTGACTTTATCGATTTTGGACTCCAAGGATGTGCGTGTTTGGTCTAGTGTTGCTCTAATTTTCTCGATTGCTGCTAGGACCGAATCTAATTTAGTTACCAACGTCGAGTGCACAGGTTCCCGGGTTCTGTTGCTTTCTGCTTGTGATACCTCACCCATTTCCCAGTGTGTAGACGACCCCTGGCAAGTATTTGCGCCAAAGGCATATGTGGGCTATCTCAGGCACTGCACCAGTTAGCGCCGACTGTACTGTCGCCAACCAGGTGTCCAATGGGACTGTGTCCAGTGGCTAACTGCTATCCCTCCAGCTTCCTACATGGACTAATGATCACTCAAATGTCTATGAGCTGGTCATGGGTGGTCTTATCTTGGCAGCTATTCCTGGTGGCGTGTTCCCTTTGATGTTCTCATCCGAAACAAGCTGTCAGCAAGGCCTGACTGATGTGGGGATGATGCGGTCTGTGGTTGGATGTGACCAGTCCTACCTCCTGGTCTATTGTGCCTGGTGCCTGTTGTGGGTCATGCCACATCAGCTCTCCTCTGCCATGGTTGTCGCAGAGCGTGACAGTATATTGGGCACACATGGCAGCCTGAGTATTTGGGCCTCTCTATTGTCCTGCAGCAAGGGGGGGGCTTTTATGTTCTCAACTCCTGATCTGGTATGGGTGCAGAAGAGGTGGGCGGCCTAGGCCTAACAGGACCCCCGGGCCACCCCCAGCTTGATTAGGTCTAAAGGCTGACTGTGCGACTCCGTGTGTGCCTGTGCTTGCTGAGTTGTGCCTTACTGCATGGTCTGTATCAGTGTTCCGGGGGCAATAATTAGTTTGGTCGGGACCACCTCCGACTCTAAGGCAGGTGGGGAAGGGCCCTATGTGGTACCAATGCTTCCACACATCTGTCCAGTGTCCTTAGACACCAGCTAGTCACCTCACAGCGGGGACTCACCTCTGCATATTCGGGGTGTCTCCGGGCTATTGTAGGTAGTCGCCGCTCTCTCTGTGGTCACTGCTTCCGTTCAAGTGTGGGAAGGCGGACCGCAGATCAGGCCCCAGTCGCCACCCCTGCACTCCACTGTGCCGGTGTGTGTTAGCTTGAAATTCCCACATCACAGAGCCGCTGTGGCCTTCGAGAGCCACTTTGGTAATCTCAGGGTCCAGACAGCAGGACCACCCTGCGTGTCTCCGTGCAGCCGGCTCCCAGCTCAGACTTGGCCACCTCGCCCCGGTCACAGCTCTTCACCGGGTTCGTGGGAACCAGTCATGGCAGTACGTTCACTTTTCTCCACTGCTGCGGGGTACCCACTACTTCCCTGTAGGTTATGGTTTATGTAACGGCCAGCTCTGTGAAGTAGCTCTGCACCGGCTGTAGGCCTCATTCATCTGATGTGTGCCGCGGATTCTTCGCCGGTCTCGTCACAGAGGGCTGATCCGCAGCCACGTCTCTCTTCAGGTTTCGGGGCGTCGATCTCCGGGAGGGATCCCACATCTGCTGTCGCCCAAAATGTGCATGGATGTGCGGGATTGATCAGGATAAAAAGGGGGGGAGACACGGAGCAGTATTAGCTTGCGTCCACCATCTTGGCTAGCTATCCACGCCCCCATTACCCTTAGGAATTTTTTGTGCTTTATAAATCCCGTTCAAATCAAATCAAACGCTAGAAGCCATTCAGTGCACCATCCAGTACTTCCTACTTCCTCCGTCAGAGGTTATGAACTACACTTCCAGTTCTGCGCAGTCTTATTATTATCTCGTCCCACTACAGCGGGAGATTATCTGATATGGCCAATTGGAACCCTTACCAGCTGCCCATCGGTTCCCCCTACCCACGCCCCTTGATAGTGCATGAGGCTCCTAATTCTGCTAGTGTCCACTTCCGTGCATCTTTTAGCCATGACTTACACTCAGGCGTGGTGTGTGCCTTCCACCCCATTGCTATGTGCCTCTTGTCCAGTGCTAATACAAGGTCTATGAAAGGTGCTCATTCTTTAGTTCTTGGAAAGCTGCATCAGTCTCACTAACAGACACCAAAGAATCTAGAGGCATCACCTTCCCTCCAGTCTCCCAAGTAAGTTCTACTAGATGACCAATACATCCGGATCTGTGAGCATCCTCACACCATTTGGTAGCAAGCATTGGCAAAGCCAATAGGTCTGGCCTTGACAAGGCTGCATTTTTTGTATTTTATTTTTGCAAGTGTATGCAATAAACATTAAAGGTGTAAAAGATGTAAATATAAACATGCTGCCATGAACAGAGAAACCATAAAATTAATACAAAATTGAAAGCTGTCCTTTAATGAAGAGGACTATTCTTTTGGTCAATTTGTACATGTGAACACACAAAATGCTGTCACTCACAATGAAGTGAGTCAAAGGCTGAAGAGGGATGACCCATTGGACCATGCTTTATTTCACTTGACTGATACAGAGAAATGAAGCCAAAGGCTGAGTTCCTTTATAAGGTGATGAAACACCAAGGTGACTTGCAAAACACTTTAATGTACGATACAGGGTATTTTATTTGTTATAATACATGTTCACACCTTCACCCTTCCAACAAATCCCTTCCACCCTGTCTGTCTTGATCTTTCATGTTCATTGCAGACATGAAAATAAAAACAGAATCTGAGATGCAAAATTAAACAAATCAAAAATCAGTAAATTATATAAAAAGTTTCTAGAATACTGTTAATGTAAGTCAGATTGATAAAATGATGTGACTCAGATTGTGTTGAAACATACAGAGATTCTATTTTCCTGTAATGGCCAATAACATGTAAAAAATAAACATGATACCATAAATATCTCCTATCTGCTGATCACTTTTTATTTTAGAAAAAAAGATCAGAGGAAATAAAAGCAAATTCCCAATTTCTTTGTTTAAATTGTAGCTGTTGCTCTCTGACCTGCATTTCACTCTGTATGATGGCTCAGGCAGCAGGTATTAGGATGTCAGAACTCAATTGTAATAACTTATAACAGTTGATCTGCTAAGTATTGCTTTATTACAGTTTACTGTAAAGGTCACAACTTGAATATAATAATTTAATTAGAGACAGTCTTTTGTACAAGGAATCCAGTCTCCCATATGTGTGTGTGTGTCTGTGTGTGTGTGTAGATGTATTTGTGTGTATGTGTGTAGGTATGTGTGTGTGTAGGTGTGTGTGTGTGGGGGGGTGCATGTGTGTGTTTGTAGGTATGTGTGTGGGTGCCTGTGTGTGGGTGTGTTTTTATTCTTATTATAAGGTTTTTTTCAAACATGAAGTTGGTGAGGCAGATAAAACTGTCTCCATGTCAGACCTAAAACTAAGGCAGACATCAAAAATGTGAGCTATAAAAAAGTACCATTAGCCTAAATTATTTGAAAAATAATTTTTGCTGTAGAACCTCCAGCGGTTGCAAGCACCTTAGGACAGCGTCAGAGTTGTTTGATGTGCTTGCTCAGGGCAATCCAATCACAGCATGAAAGGTTAATTTGAATTGGTGTGGGGTTTTCCTTGTGTTCTGTTTTTACTTTATCACTGTTTGAAGTACTGCATGGAAGTGGCCCTGAAGGTGCTCTGCCAGCCCAGATGTGATCCTGTAAGCAGAACAGATGTAGCATGACACATCTCCTCAAAGCCACACCAGAAGTGCCGCAGCATGCCACATCCTCGATGTCAGTCCTTGAATCACTGCTCACAGTCTTCTAGGAACTGCCTCTGTGAAATGCATCCTTAAGGGGAGCTTTCGCAATGCAAGCTCCTCGGCGATGGCATGCTCAATGAATATGCAGGACTCTGCATCACAGCCCCACACCTTGTTCGGAACCTCCAATGCGCAATGCATCCTTGACGCAGGACTTCCCATTGGGAGCCCCTAGTCGATGCCAACCCCGACAACAATGTCAGACTCTGTATCGCAGTCCCACAGCTTCTTCAGAACCGCTGGTGTACGACACACCTTCAATGAAGGACTTTGTATCGCAAGCCCCTTGACTATGGCATCCTGAATGATGAAGCAGGACTCCACATCGCAACCCCGGAGCTCCTTCAAACCTCTGCTGGAACACGCAACACTCTGCAAGCAGGCTTTAAGTTATTTTGTTCTGGTGACCTAACTTGGTCCCTGTATCCGCCGCACACCCCATCACATTTGTCCCAAGTCAGCATGACTAGATTACCACATTTGGCGATTTCTGCTTCTGGATACTGTTTACACTTAAATCTTTAAATTTGCATTTCTCCGGTCCTACTGATTAGATTTTTGTTGTTTTGATCTCCAATAATTTATTAAATCTTACTCTAAATTGGTGTGGGGTTTTTCTTGTGATTTCACTTTATTACTATTTGGGGTGCTTCATAAATACTTTGCACATTGCCTCTAAGTTATGCCTGGCTGCTTTTCTGCCAAGCTACCCAATGGTTGAGCACAGGTTAACTTGGGTATTGCCTATGCCTCACACTGACATAGATTGTGGTTGCTACTTGAGTAGGGATTCACCCCCCTCAACCAGTAACCCAATTTCCAACAACCAGTTTCATCCTTTACATTCTCAAAGGTACACAGCAAGCCACCCTGATACAAGCTACCCACAACTTGAATCCTAGCCTTTGTTCATGGCTGCTTATTGAAGTGTACATCAGTTCTTTGAAGACTGGTAAACACGACACTGGTGCATACTTATGCCAACAATGCCACATGAATGGCTTTGGTGTATCTCTTCAATCGCTTCATCTTCTCAAGTTCTACCCCCTCGACTCCCCCCTCGCTCAGACTTGCTCTGATCTTTAAACTTTCCTAAATCCCTACTTTCAAAATCCATCTTATTGGCCACAATAACAGTGCTGCACAACAGCACACCTCCAGATTAGGCACTCCCATTCCACTTAGGGCCTCATTGTTTTAGTTATGGTCAGTCTTTTTCTCCTGGTTGCCCAAGTTAAGTTTGTGAGAAGGCTGTTTATATCTATAAAGAACACTTCTTTCAAAACAACGGGGATGGCCAGAAAGTGGTACAGGAATCATGGCAAAACTAACATTTTAGCAATGACCACCCATATAATGGGTGAGAGGGGAAGCCTGGTCCAAAGGAGGCTGGATGACATAATGCCAGGAAAAGTTTTTCCAAAGTTTTGTGTTTCTAGATGTTCATCTCTGTGATGGATTTGTACCCACAAATACCTAAACATATTGGGCTCCGATTTAAAAGGGGAATCTGTATGTAGTGGGTCAGCTGTATCACACATCCGAAAGATTGGGAACAGATAAGATTTTTCCAAATTTACAATAAAACACCAAGAGCAGCCAAAATTTGCCCAATAGCTTCATAACTCCTGATAGACACCGCGGGGGTGCCCTCAAATATAGGGGAATGCCATCTGAGTACCAGAAGTCATAAGTGTACTAAAGTATCCAAAGCAATATCACACACTCTTGGACTGCTGGTGATCTCTCAGCAATCTGCCCCTCCCACACTCGTACTAGCTGCTGAATTATTATTATAAAACAAGGAGGTGAAACTACAGAAAGTAAACAAGAACCAGTCAATGCTTTTTGCTTCTGTATACAACTGCATGTATGGCTCATGAGACCAGGGGTAGTAACAGCAGAGCAAAGGGTAATAAAGGGAACAAGAGGCAGGAGTAACTATGCCTGGCTACCCCGAATTTATATGCATGATATTTGTGTTATAAAGGATCACCCAAACTCCCAGCAATGAGTATTAAGTCTTTCTGTTGGACATGACTCCATCCACAGTTTGCAGTTACATTTGGACCTTAAAGTTTAAAGGCTTGTAAAAATTTGTGTTGTTTTGGTCCTTTAGTCAATATTGCTTTTTTTCTTCCTGAGGGCCTTTGCAAATCCTTTGTTTTTTAGGGTGTATATGATGGGGTTGCACAGTGGAGGAACAGCCGTGTAGAGTAAGGCCAAGATCTTGTTCTCTTTTATTGAAACTTTTGATGTTGGTCTCATGTATGTGGAACAAACAGACCCAAAGAATAAAATAACCACAGTGAGATGGGAACCACAGGTTGAAAAGGTCTTGCGCCTCCCCTCTGTCGACTTCATGTTCAGTATCGATGAGACAATCTTGACATAAGATGTGACTACAGTAATTAAGGGTAACAGTCCAAAAGTACATCCAATGACAATGGTAAGTGTCTCAATACCGTGGATGCTGGTGCAAGATAGCTTCATCAGGGCAGTGAGATCACAGAAGAAGTGGTTGATGGTGTGCGACTGACAGTAGGAGAGCCTAGAGATTAGTATAGTGTGTGAAAACGGGACCAAGGTACCACCAAGCCAACTTCCAGTGGCCAGCTGTATGCACATATTTTTGTTCATGATACTCAGGTAATGTAAGGGAATACAGATGGCCACATACCGATCATAGGCCATAACTGTGAGGATAAGGAATTCTGTCGCCACCAGGAAGATAAAGAAATACATCTGCAGCAGACATTTGGTGAGAGAAATGAGTGTTCCTGTCTGAAAGAAGTGTATCAGCATATGTGGGAAAGTGAGTGAGATGCAAGTGATGTCAATGACTGCAACATTTATAAGGAAAAAATACATGGGGGTGTGCAGGTGTGAGCTGGAGTATACTATTGACATGATAAGAAGATTTCCAATCAAAGTCATCACGTAAATTATTGTAAATGTAATAAAAGGGGAACTTGAAGCAGTGGAAGATCCGAAAATCCCACTATCAGGAACAGTTCCTCTGAAGTCAGATTTCCTCCCTCCATTTGGGATTGGAAGACAGGCTGAAAGAAAGCACACCAGCAATGTGAATAACATTTTTGACTAGCTGGTTTGGCTTGCAATTTTTTGTTTGTGGTTTTAAGCCAAACTCCTAATTTCACCCTTTGCAAATGTTTAAAATGTATGGTTTTCTTTCAATATGCCAATAACAAATATTTTCTCTTGCATCACAGTTTTAGTGGGTTTTATCATCTGTCTATAAAGAAAGGAACAACATTCATAGCAGACTACATGTGTGCCTAAAATTGTTATCTCTGCTTTTCATGAAGAAAAATGTATCAGCTGCTTTATACTCTCTAAAATATTCTATTCAATTGCCCATAGATAGACTATTGACTGTCAATTTCTGATGTATTCCTTCAGTAGAGAATTCCATTGTGATTAAAACATTTTAATGTCATATTTACACAGAAATACAGGTAACAGCGCAATTGTTTTTGGCACATGAAGTTGTAGCCAAACATACTAGAAATATGCCACTGATGTACATGAATATTGTGTTGAACATATCAAGTGCCATACCAACTGTTAGAGCTTGAAATGGAATGCAATCAAAGCACAGTATATTTCACCACTTGAGGGTGTGAGAAATTGGGTTGTTGGTTGACTGGGGTTTGAGCCCTGGTCAAGCAGCAAACACAATCCTTGTCCAGGGTGAGGCACAAGCCAACCCGAAATAACCTCTGGTCAACTCTCTAGTAGCTTGGCACAGAACAGTCAGGCTTAACTTAAAGACAATGTGAAAAGTATTTATGCAGCACTTCAAACAGTAATAAAGTGCAAACACCACACAAAAAGGATCCCACCCTGTACGAAAGTCATCCTTTGTTCCCTGATCACCTCCATTTGTTTACTGAAACTGGTGGTTACTGACTAGGAAAGTACCTTGGGCTCTGCTAACCAGGCCCCCAGGGCCAGTGCTCTGTCTGTAAAGGATATATGGTGTTTGGTATAATTATAATTGGCCAAGACACCCTATTGTAAGTTCCTAGTAGATAATAGGACAGGGAGGTCTAGGGACCCCAGTGGACCTAATGCACTTAAGTATGCACTGCTGGGGTGTCTGGTCATATTAAATCCAGCACTGTCTTTCAGGCTGGTTTTAAAATAAAACTGTTTCCAAATATGTCTATGGAATTAAATGTACTTCCAAAGTCTAAAACTACCTTTTTATTACATAGGAGTCACCCCTAAGGTCTGCCCAAGGTGCCCCAAGGGTAAGGTGCCTTGTTTTTACCTCATCCCTGGTGAGGGAAAAACAGCCAAAGTCGTTTTTCCCCATTGTAGTGCTATTAGCTTCATAGGCTAACATGGGAAGGCTTTATTCAACTTTAATAAAGTCTAACGTTTGATTGGAAATAGCTAGCAACATGAGTCAAAGTATCAAAATAATAGTTACACTAAATCCAACAACTTGCCAAGGTCGGATTTAATATCACTATGGCAGGACTTACTATCCTGAAGTTACCTAAAACAAGCCTGTAGCAGCCTCTTCTGGTTGGCCAGCCTCTGACAGCCTCAGCCAAGCTGCTCCCTGATTAGGTGAGAAGAGGCCTGGGCCGAAACAATAGAGCCCTTTTGGTGGGAGGAGAATAACTTCCTAGAGAAGCCAGGGACAGGACGGTGGCTGAGGAGATAAACTGACCTTCAAAGGTAGAAGCCCAGATGTCACAGGACCCGGTCCAGCCCCCACTTCCTTAACACCCAGCCAGATGGGAGCCCCTCTAATTAGATTAGGAGAAGGGCTGGAAGGTGAGTGTAGGGACATATTAGCCACACCTGTGGTTTGGGTTAGCCAGACCTGAACTCCAAGGAGAGATTTTCTCTATTTTGATTTTTAAAGAGATTTTGCATTCTGGGACAAAAATATGCCACACTTCCCAGGAAGTTGTCATAGAAGAGGATGTGTTAGAAATGGAGGTTTCTAGTTATGTATCTTTGTCCAAGTAGGGATCCTTGCTTGTAGTCAGGATAAGGGAGTTACACACTTTAGATAACCCCTGCTCACCCCCTTGGTAGCTTGGCATGAGCAGGCAGGCTTATCCCAAAGGCAATGTGTAAAGTATTTGTACTCCCAACACACAGTAACACAGTGAAACCACCACAAATGGACACCTCACCAGTTTAGAAAAATAAGTATCTTTATCGAAACCAAGCAAGACCACAATGACAAAAAAATACCAACATACATGTATTAAAATGTGATTTTAAAATGATTATAGCAAAAATAGAACTAGTAGAAAAAAAATAGCTCCACCTGGGACTATTACAACATTGTGACAGGCATAAATTCAAAGTACGGTGCTGACATCGAGATTCGCTGAGTCGGGCACGGAGTCACACTGACCCCCAACCAACAGCACATTGGAAATGAAGCCTAAGGACGATGCACAGCATCGTGGAGGTGAGGTGTTGGTGCTGAGGTCGACGCTCATTCCCTGGTTGCCACAGGGGAGTGGAGGCATTGTGTCTGCAAGGAGGTGCTGTGTCGAGTCTAGGACAGGGGAAGTGAGGCTGTGTCGGCGGTGAGGCGTTTGGTTCCGGTGAGGCGATGCAAAGTCAAAGAGTTTGTGAAGTTACCTTCGTCAGTTATCAGCTCCGCGATAACGGGATGCAGGCTCTGGCGGTGACGGCGTCAGTGTGAGCACTGGCATTGGGAAGGCTGATAACTGCAGGCATTGAAGGGCATCAAAGGGCGTCAGAGCTGTGGTGCAGGCGGGGCCGTGCATCGTGCACTTCATGAGTGGTTCCCCCGGCCTCTGTGCAGGTCATGGCATCACGGCAGCAGTGCTGATGGCGTTGGATATGGTTTTCTTCCATTGCAGCACCAACCACACAATTCTCACGGCCCCGGAACTGGAATTGGCGCCCTTTGGAATATAGGAGTCCACACAGGAGTCCAGGTGCTGGTCAGTGGTTTGCAGGTGAAGTCTTTGTGTCCCTGAGACTTCAGAACAGAAGGCCAGCACAAACAAGCCCTTGGAGATTCTTCTTCTAGCAGGTTCACAGCAAAGTTCCAGCCTTTGTCCTCTACTTGGCAGAAGCAGCAGCTGCAGACAAACCCAGCAAAGCACATACAGCAAAGGGGCAGTACTCTTCCTTACAGCTCTCCAGCTCTTCTCCTTGGCAGAGGTTCCTCTTGGGTGCAGAAGTGAACTAATTCTCTGGGTTTAAGGTCCAATACTTATACCCCATTTTATCTTTGTTCTCATTTCATTTCATTTCATCTTTATTTCACATTTAAATAAATGCATAAAAAGTACATAAAATCATATGTAAAACACTTCCAATAAAATCATCACATCAACCAGACAAGGTTAAAAAATATAATAAAAGCCAATAGCGAGTTAATAAGAGCGGCTATACAGTTACAGTTGAATGGCTCAATAGGGCCTATAGCATGCACACAAAAAAGTAACCTCAAACAATAAACATTACAAGTCAAGTCAAGAAAGCTTTATCCCGATATCACGTTTTGAGTAAGGACCACATTGAAATTCAATCCGGCTGAATCTTTTGAAAGGTGGTTCCCCGTCAAGCCCTCCTTCATGCCTACATTTAAGGATTTGTTGGATGTAGATGTCTAGTATCCCTAGGCCTATATGGCTTTTTTCTGAATTCAATCCTGTTGGATGAAGTTTTGATAGAATACCTCAATAGGTATTTGAGTGTCCCACGCTATCTATTTCTCTGCATATGACCTGCCCTGATGAAGGTGTAGCCCTTGTGTAGGGTTTTCACCGAAACGCGCGTCGGCGTTTGGTCCCTTCAAACCCGGAAGTGGTTTCTAATTCTACATCTGGACCAATTTATTAAAACATCAGCTCACCTTTTGGCCTTCTTAAACATCGGGATATATGCCAAGTGTACAAATGTTTGATGGATGTAAAGAGCTCATGTGAATTTTTTAGTGTGTGTGTGTGTATGACGGTTTGTTGTGGGGTACACTTTTTATTGTATTTTATTTGTATGTATCACTTTGCTATGATATAATATATATTTTTTTGATATCCTGTTAATAAAAAGAAATAATTATCAATTGCACTTGCTGGTTCTTTTCAATATATGCACCTGATAGCCTTGGTTGTTTAAGTATAATTACAGGACTCCTTTGTGGGCCTTAATAATTTATCTCTTGAATGGGTGGGTATTCTTCTGTCTTGTGCTGTTTACTTGATCCCCTGTTTTTACCCACCCTCATTCGCCTATAGGGGTCCCTCCTTTTTCTTTGGAAGAAAGCTTTATTTGACTATGCACGCCATAAAAGCATTGCAATTAATAAAAATAGAACAATGATTACAAAAATGTAAGATCTGAATTAAACAATTGTGCAAATAAGCAATCAGGACCGTCATTATATTACACATAAGATAATAAAAACAAGATTAAAAAAACACATTATTAAAATAAGGCACATAAAACAATCATTAGCCCATCGGCAGGGGTAGAAGAGCCCGCAGGGCCACGTGAGCTCAATCCTACACACTAATGGGACATGTCGTCCTGCACTTTATCCTTCGTTGATTTGTTTAGAACGTATAATCCACATCCACCTAAAAAATATTGCAACCGGAATTGCAAACCTGGGAGATGGATCTGTGCAAAGGATACGCAGGGCTACAACATGTGATCTTGTGCCCAGGTTCTTACATAGCTGAACCAACCAAACCTTCCGTGGCCTAACGTACGCAGGGCAAACAAAAAACACATGTGCAAAAGATTCTACCTGTGTAGTGCATAAGTGACATCTGTTATCCCTAATAACGGACCAATTAGATGTAAAACAATTCAATGGGAGAGATCCAGATCTAAACTGGAAATAAAGTTTGCGATCCAGAGGCTCCTCGATAAGATCCCAATACGGCTCAAGGCCAGGACATGGCTTAGACTGAAGAAAAAGCCCTGAAAGAGAAGTCGTATCATGGCGAATAAACTCATCGTGCAGCACCATTTCCCAATAAACTTCTTTAAGACAATTTTTTGTTGGGAACGTTTCGGTGGAGGGTGAATCCCACAGGTGTTTCAGTCGCATTTTATTTAGCAAACTTCTCAGTTCGCGCAGCCAACTAATTTTATGGAAACGATCCGTGTTTACGATATCCCTTAGGCCCTGTGTGAACACGGCCAATTCCTTTGTACACCAGATTCTATGCCAGAATAGTATTGGGCGTAGTCTGGCCAGGTCCTTCAGGGCTTTTCTTCCTAAATCGTTCCTTAGAGGGAGCATGGGTGTACTTTGTGGCATGCTAGTAATTGCGCGGAGAAACGCGTTCTCCGCTATTATAAGCTGGGCCAGGTTTCCAAAACCCCACAGCTCAGCCCCATAAAGAACTGAGCTCACCACTTTGGTGTTATAAATTTGGAGCACTGAACTTAGGGGTTTTGTAAAAGAAGTTTTAAATTCTTTCCTAAGGGTTCCAGCTAGCTGCCTATGCTTTAATGTTATGGCTTCAATGTGTGGCTTCCACCTCATATCCTTTTGCAGTTTGATGCCAAGATAAATAAAAGCATCAACCTGCTCCAGGGGTAGCCCACCCATCATCATTCTCCCTTTAAACGATCTATGCTGATTAAATGCCATAAACTTGGTCTTAGCGGAATTGATTATAAGACCCCTCAGAAGACAAAACTCTTCAAAACGCTGGAGGGCACGCTGCAATCCTCCTGGTGTTTTCGAGATTATCAGCGTGTCGTCCGCAAACATTAAAATGGGGATTTTTCTACCAACTAAGACAGGAGCATCAGTGTTAATAGCATCAAGAAAGTTTGCAACTCCATTTATAAAAAGGGAGAACAATGTGGGAGCCAGCACACACCCTTGGCGGGCACCCTTTCGCACAGGAAAAGGATCGGTCTTGTTACCCGCCATCCCCCAGCGTATCTGCGCAAAATTATCCTCATGAAGACGGACAATTAGGGAAAGTAAATCCAGTGGCATCCCCAGCTCCTTCAGGACCTCCCACAACTTATTTCTTGAGACCAGGTCAAAGGCGGATTTAAGGTCGACAAAGGCAGCATACATGCTGCCTTTGCCGAGAACAATGGTTCGCCAATATATAGGAACAAAGTGGAAGACCTGGTCATTAGTACTGATGTGGGCTCTGAAACCTGCCTGGAATGGGGTAAGGATAGAGTTTGCCTCAATCCATGTCTGGACCTTGGCCAAAACAAGCCTAGCAATCACTTTATGTATAGAATCTATGAGGCTTATTGGCCTATAGTTACCTGGTATAGATTTGTCACCTTTTTTATATATGGGGATTATCTCCGCCCCCCGCCAGGTAGCCGGTAGTGGTGCACCTTGGGCTATAGCATTGGCTAGTAGTAATATGTAATTGGTCCATCTTTGTCTGTCATACAAGAAAACATCAGCAGGGATGCAATCTAGCCCGGGTGCCCTTCCCCCTGTTACGGCAGTGAGTGCACCACTGACATCTGCCTCATTGAATACCCCACCAGCCAGAAAAGGAAGGATTGGAAAAGGTAAATTAACATCAGCCTCATCATCAGCATATTGAGTGGAAAAATGACTAACCCATGCATCGGGTTCAAAGTGATTTTCCGGTGTGTGTGCCATCCCACCCCTACCCCATTTTACCACATTCCAGAACCATTTAGGGTTGTTACTGTCACTGGCACATTTTAATTCCTGCCACCTACTCTCATCCCAGGATTTTTTGGCCCTATGAACAGTGGCCTTATAAATAATCCGTGCGGACCGTACTCCCTCCACGGCTCCGGTCTTTATTGCTTCTCCTAGCCACCTTACGAGCACGCCTGCATTCATGGTTGTACCAATGATGTTGGTTGAGCGTGGGAGCCTTCGCCCTGGGCCTACTCTGTTTCAGAAAGTGCCCTTGAATTTTTAAGAAGAGTGTATTGTGCAATATTGTAAGATCATTTACCGTTTGAGGGGAGGTGGAGCTTATCTCCATCAGTCTTACTGTGCACTCGAGCTCACTACTTATGGTAGTTAATATTTCTGGGCAGGCTATTATCCTGGACCACTTAACTCGGCGCGTATCGTTTGAAACTACAAGGTCGCTAGTGTTGGGTAGGCTGGCTGGTTGAACTTGTTCACTTAGGTCCTTAAATGTAAACAGAGAGCAGAGGGGATCATGGTCGCTCTCTAGGCGCGCCTGAATAGACATATCCTCAAGGGTGTACCATAGGTTTAGACTGACTAGCAGATAGTCAATGCGACTAGCGTGGTAACCATTGTTGAACTTATTTGAGCCTAGTCTGTCAGAAGGAGTACGCCCATTTGCAGCTCTAAGGCCATGCTCCAGGGTAAAGGCTTTTAACTGAATAGCGGCCTCAGTCCACCGTTTGATTGGGTGTAATTCCAAGAGTGGGACACCCCATTGTTCGTCCTCCTCCCTCGCTAACTCGCTATCCTCACTGTCAAGCGGTTCAAAAGTAGTGTTTAGGTCCCCGGCAACTATGACTCCATCGACCACTGGGATGTTATATAAAAGCCCTCCCAGGACATTGACTGTGTCAGAACTTTTCCCCCCTCTCCGGCCCCTAGCGTATACATTAAAGATGTTAATGTATACGCGCGGCCCCAACGCCACCCTGATTGCCAGAATATCACTGCAGTTCGTGGGTAGGACCCGGATCTTAAGCCCTGGGTCTTGTCTAACCCAGATTGTAAGACCCCCTGACGGCCGCCCCCTGTCACCCTTTGTGGCTGGTATATAATAGTTTAGATATCCTGGGTGATATAATGGCTCTATTGACCAGGTTTCCTGGAAAACACAGAAGTCATATTTCCCTATATAATTGTTCCAGTTGGGGTCATCACTCTTATTCCTCAACCCAGCAATATTCTAGGATAGCAAGGAGATGGTCCTCAGCTTTTGGGATGTGTCTAAATTCCTGGGAGGAGTAGGGGCTATAAGATCAGGTTCTCGAAGTGGCTGGGTCTGAACATTTTCATAGGATCCTATCTTTATTGATGGAATCACTGGTGTAAGTTGAATAGGATGCGTACTGGTACGATCAATTAATATAGCCTGGATGCTATCCCTAGATGTCGAAAGTGACTGTCAATCTGCCTCATTTAATGAGGATACAGATGGTTGGGAAGCATCAGAATTGTATGGGGTGAGTTTGCTCGTACCACTAGGGGGGCTAAATTTGAAGCGAATACCTGTTTTGAAGAGGTGTTGTGTCCGTAAGTCATAATTTACCAGGCTCTCAACCATGTCAGGATGTATTAAAGTGAGAGCTATGGTGTCCATATTTTCCCCTGGGGTAGAGAGCCTTCTAGCCCCAACAATGTCTTCCCTGATAACAGATCTACATCCCCGCACTTGTCTTATCCAATGAATGGATTTGTTAATCTGGGAGACCCCATCCTCTATTTTTAGTCCAGGTGCTGGCTTAGGTACCTTGGTCAGATAAATTGTCCGTCTCCGCGTTGGGTTGTTATCACTACCATAAGGGTCATTTCCACAAGTGGACGGGTATTTTGGGGCCCTAGGACATGAGAGGCTTTGAGGGAATGCTGTCGCTAGTGGGGATATAGATGAAGTGTGAGATACTGCCCTATTAAATGGAGAATTAACACTCTTAACCAATCCTGGGTGTTTGCGCCTATCTGCGGTACTACCTTCTTTGTTATCAGTGGAGCGGAGGTTTCTTTGCATAGGCTGATCATTACCCATTCCACCCTGGTAATGGGCCTGTGTGGTTGATTTAGTACTTAGACTGTCTTTTATAAGCTTAACTTCGTTAAGAACCTTATTAAAGGAATCAGAAAAACAGCCCACTAGTAGTTTTAATGTTTTAATTTCTTCTGTCAATTTCTGGATTTGAGCTGTTAAAGGGCTTGATACCGACTGTTCGCTACGAGCGGAGTTTGAGTGTGGGTCATTTATGTCACTTTGATAGGCCTCAATTCCCCTATTGCTGGCTATTGATCTGGTGGCTATATTTACTCTCCTTTTATGTCGTTTTATAACCTTTGGCCCCCCCTTTTGTGCCTTGCTTTTCGTAAAGGCAGGTGTATCTAAAGCGTCTGCCGCATCAGAAAGCGGGGCAAAACTATTGCTGCACTGGAAGATTGAGAGGTCATCCGTAGGTGCCTCCTCCACTGTGGCTTTGTTCACACCCCCCCTGTGCTACTCCTATTTCCGGCTAAATCGTGGGTCTTAACTTTCCCTGCGCTATGGGATAATGAATGGCGGCCATTGAATATGCTGTATGTGGGACCTGCCTGTGTCTGTATGCTATGATCTAAATTACCAGGAGTATTAGATTCAAGGATACATTCGCATTCAGACAAGAGATTATCAATACGATCAAGTACACCCCCTCCACTTCCCCCTGCTATACATGACTCAGGGTCAACCATAACAATTTTGCTCTTCTTTAGTTTAGCGGGTTTGGGGCCTTCCTCCTTGGCCTTTCGCTTTCCCATTGGGGCTACTAATGTGTGGCACCTTAGGTTAACAAACCCCCATCAGATAGTACAACAACAACAGTTCCGTGGTTCGGACAGTGGGGATAGACAAACAGTACCTTAATCCACAGTTCTTAATCCTCGGTGGGCGGCCGGTAAGAGTGTAGTCAATGAAGGGCAGTGACACAATTGTCAGGGGGGGTGGCCCAGCCCAGCCTCTTACGGGCTCTGACGGGCGCGGCCCGGGCACGTCCGCGCTGCGGGAGAGCTGCTGGATGTTTAAAGGGCCTCCTGACCCAGGTGAGCCTCGTTGGCGGCAGGCTGAGGGGCCGCAGAGTGCACTGGGACCCGTAGTCCTGGTACCCGGTTCAGCAGCAGTGAAGGAAAGAGCGTTCCGCGCTGCGGGAGAGCTGCTGGATGTTTAAAGGGCCTCCTGACCCAGGTGAGCCTCGTTGGCGGCAGGCTGAGGGGCCGCAGAGTGCACTGGGACCCGTAGTGGCAGTGGAGGAAAGAGCGCTCCAATACCTTCGGGTCGAATTCGCGCTATATAAATCTCGTTTTGCTGCACGCTTTCTTCCCGGCTTCTCTCCCACCCGTAAACATTACAGACCCTTTTAAGTGTGTCCCTTATGGTGTAATGTTCATCTTTCTAAACTTTAGGACAGCTAATAAAAAAGACTTGGTCATACCAAACGTATGGTCTTTCAGTGATTGAAAAGTTTCAAGTGACAGGTTGTGTGAGCGTAGGCTGCGTTTTTTCAGCAATGAGATAATAAAGTTTTTCTTCTCAACATTATAGAATGAGCAAAAAAAGAGAAGATGCAAAATAGATTGGGTCTACAGGCTGTCACAGAGACATAAAGACAGCTGGTTTACCGAGTAAACTTGTGCTGGGAACCCAGACATTAGCGGTATATAATTCAATCTAAATCTCACCAGCACAAAGCGGTGTCTGTTATTTGTAACAAATGAAAGGTAAGATAGGTGTCCAGTTGCCACGGTTGGTGATGCTCGATAAGTGGAGACTGAGATTTTAGTATGATTTTTATGCCATCTATCTTGAGTATGTTTGGCAATAAAAAGTACTTTTAATCTGGATTTAGAGAAAGATATACACTCGGGCGGTGAATTAAACAAGAACTCTAGGTCTAGCTCTCGTAAGGACGGTTTCACATTTGCAAGCCAGGCAGTCGAGGAAGCTGGGTCCAGAGATAAAATGTCCTTTATCACAATTTGATCTAAAAGGTCTGTTTCCCATTTCCAGATTGAGAGCCAAGCTAAGACTGGGCCATTTTTAAAGTGTCAGATATAAACGGGAATCCTAGCTCTGTGTGAACTAAGATGTTTGGGCATGTGCTGGGAAGGGACAGTAATCTCTTTAAAAATGTGTCCTCTATGACTTGTAAAGGATCAACATAAGTGTTAGACCTGGCATCCTTGGCGTGGGTCTCCCTTCCATTTTTTTCATAATGCCTCCACTGTTGTCGATATGTTTTTGCTGGACTAGATGCTCATGGGCACTTTGCCACTGCTAATCAGTGCCAAAGTGCAAGTGCTCCCTATGATAAATTGTGTTGTGTATTAGTGACTCCATGATTGGATGATTGGTTTACTTGTCAGTCCCTAGTACAGTGCACTGAGTGTGCCCAGGGCTTGTAAATCCAATGCTGCTGGTGGGCTTGCAGCACTGGTTGTGCCACCCACAGGAGCAGCTTGTAAAGTGTGTCTCAGGCCTGCCATTGCAGAGCCTGTGTTGCAGCCTAGGGCTGCCATGTCGACTTGGTAAGTACACTCACTTACCAGGCCCTAAACCTTCCCTTTACTGCATGTTGGTCACCCCTAAAGTAGGCCCTAGGGCAGGGTGCATTGTAAGTATAAGGTAGGACATGCCCTGGTGTGTGTGGCATGTCCTAATAGTGAATTACAGCCATTTTCGTTTTTCACTATTGCAAGGCTACCTGTTCTCCATAGGCCAGAATGGGCAGTTAGATTATTACATTTTATAATCCTAACTGACTCAGGGAACATGGTGGAAATTCGAGTTTAGTATGCCTGAACTCAGAATGATAAAATACATCTTTTAGTGAAGTTGGTTTTAACATTCTGTGTTTGAAAATACCACTTTTAGAAAGTAGGTATTTTCTTGTCTAACTATCCAAAGCCTGCCTCTGCTAGGTTGTGTATTCCTTGTCTGGTGTTTTTTGAGTGACAGGGCTGGGGATTCCAGGAGACAGAATGAGTCAGCCCAGTGGTGAATAGAGAGATCTGAATCTAGATGGGTGGGAGGAGTTGCACCTGGGACCTGAATAGGACAGTGCCTGCCCCCCACAGTGCTGGCTCCACCCCCTGTGGTGCGTCTGATGTCTCTGCCCTGCACAGTGAAAGAAGAGAAGGAATCATGTCAACAAAGTGCTCCAGGGCTGGGCTTTCCCTCCACAATGCTGGCTCCACCTCCTGTGGGGCGTCTGATGTTTCTGCCCTGCACTGTGAAAGGAAAGAAGGAGTCATGTATTCCAGATCAAAATCTGTAAGAGCCAAGAAGATAAAGTATATGTATATATAGTAAATGAGCATTTTGTGACAGATAGGCCACAGATTACATACCGTAGAGGCAGAACGCTTAGCATGATACTGAGTCCTTCACATCTTCAACATCATCCACATAGAACACCTCATTTACCTCATTGTCATCGCTTGTGCCACTGATAACATTCACCCATTCACAATCGTGCACCCACTCAACTCACATCACTCTCACCATTTATGGCAATATACCACTTTCACTAGTTACACCACTCATGTTATGTGAGTCACTTGTTACACATATCGCTCACACCTCTCAAACGACTCATAATGCTTTCTTCATTAACACCCTCACATCACTGATATAATTCTCACCTCACACAAAATTAACTTCACTCACACCAACACTCATATCTCTCACACATTGTCCTCTTGATTTACAGTCTGCCAAGCACTTATTCTTGAACACTTTCCTATGTCAGATGTCCTACAGTTTGCACCCTTGTGTGCCTAGCTTGTTTGTGTCTGAGAGGCTGGCAGAATTTTTCTTTTAAGTAAGTTCAGGTACCCAATTGTTTTCTTGGAAGGCCACCACCCACATCCCACACTGGCACCTCCAGCTGGCTGCAGGGACCATGTCCAAAGCCAGAATGCAGAAAAGAAGATGGCACCATCCTCAAGGGAGGTTTTCAACAAATGTGAGAAATTGAGGTATATAATACTGCATCTTAAATGCCACTTTCATTTAAAGTTGTCTAAAAATCTCTTACACATTCAAAGGACTCTCTGAAAGGGGACTCTTAACAACAGCTAGTGTTTTCATGATTCAATTTGGGTGGACGTTGGATGAGACTCTCATCACTGGAAGGGAGGTGGAAGATGCAGATCTTGTAGCTCCAGAATATTCTTACCATTTACAAACAGGCAGAAAAGACAGGCTTCCATAGTGAGCTCTGGGGAAGAAGAGACATGCCATTACAAAGAGATCTGGGAGGGAGATTCTTGTTTGAGCTCTGTGTTGGAAGTGACTGCCTCTTGGCATGAGCTCAAGGTGGAAGAGCTGTAGCATAGAGAAAAGGCTAAGATAGGTGCTTGTCATTGGCTCTGGGTGTAAGAGACAGACCACTAACCAGTGGTGGCTCTGCCGCTGTGGCGGAGAAGCGTCGCCCCACTGCTTTTAAGCAGTGCAAAGTAAAGGAAATATAAAATGATAATAACTTTGAGTTATTATCATTTTATGTTTCCGTGTTGCTTTGCGGGTGGGCGGGACTGCTCTGCCCTCGGAGCAGGGCAGGGGAGGAGTGGTTTGCCCACTCCTAAGTGCCCAAAACAGTCATGCGCACTTTCCCTGTTCTCCATGCAGGCTGCATTACAGCCTGGTGGAGAACATGCCCAGTCCCCCATTTTCTGGCTGAGCATCGAACCAGGACGCTCAGACCAATCACAACGCTGCATTGCAGCATTGCGATTGGTCAGGGGAGCCTGAGTGCTTTCCAATCACAATGTTGTGATTGGTCAGGGGAGCCTCCTCCTTCCTCGAGTCTGACGAGGCGAGCAGGAGCAGAGTCGTGGGACCCGGCGGCAGGGTAAATGATTATTTATTTACATTGCGCACCCCCCCCATGCCCAGCCCACCCCGCTTCACCACCCACGAGATATGCTGGCCGCCACTGCCACTAACTGGACAGATGGCTGCAAGAGGCAGACTTTCAAAATTAGAATTTCATGTGTCAGAACAGATTTATTATTAAAAGTCCAATTTTCATTTATATGTGTTTAAGTACACATAACCAGGCCGCAACAACAAATCTACCAGGCCTTTCTCATTTTGCATTTACAGTTGACAACAAACTCAAAAGTACAATTGAAAGTTTTCTATATGCATGTGTTTCTCTCTGACCTTGACTGGTAGGTCGCTCCCCCACCACACAGCTCCGTCTGTGTGCCCTGCTGCTGCCCCTGATTGTACTCGTTTTTTTCCTTTCTGTGCCCCCTTGCTGCCCCTGATTGTGATCGTTTTTTCCTTTCTGTGCCCCCTTGCTGCCCCTGATTGTGATCGTTTTTTCCTTTCTGTGCCCCCTTGCTGCCCCTGATTGTGATCGTTTTTCCCTTTCTGTGCCCCCTTGCTGCCCCTGATTGTGCTCGTTTTTTCCTTTCTGTGCCCCCTTGCTGCCCCTGATTGTGATCGTTTTTCCTTTCTGTGCCCCCTTGCTGCCCCTGATTGTGATCGTTTTTTCCTTTCTGTGCCCCCTTGCTGCCCCTGATTGTGATCGTTTTTTCCTTTCTGTGCCCCCTTGCTGCCCCTGATTGTGATCGTTTTTCCTTTCTGTGCCCCCTTGCTGCCCCTGATTGTGATCGTTTTTCCTTTCTGTGCCCCCTTGCTGCCCCTGATTGTGATCGTTTTTTCCTTTCTGTGCCCCCTTGCTGCCCCTGATTGTGATGGTTTTTTCCTTTCTGTGCCCCCTGCTGCCCCTGATTGTGATCGTTTTTTCCTTTCTGTGCCCCCTTGCTGCCCCTGATTGTGATCGTTTTTCCTTTCTGTGCCCCCTTGCTGCCCCTGATTGTGATCGTTTTTTCCTTTCTGTGCCCCCTGCTGCCCCTGATTGTGATCGTTTTTTCCTTTCTGTGCCCCCTTGCTGCCCCTGATTGTGATCGTTTCTTCCTTTCTGTGCCCCCTTGCTGCCCCTGATTGTGATCGTTTTTCCTTTCTGTGCCTGTTTCCCGCCGCTGCGCCCTGCGGCCCCGCCCCTCACTGCCCATTCGCTGCCCCATTCCCTGCTCCTCCCTCCCACCTCCCCATTTATGGCGGCCGCTTTGCGGCCGCGCCGAGCGCGCGCCTAAGGCAAGCCCGTCTGCGCCCGTCCGCGCCGTGGCCGCGCCCAGCGCCAGACCCCTGGTCCGGGCATCCCCCGCGCCCGCCACATCAACAGACGCCGATACGACGCCAGCACCCTCCACGCACTCAACCCCGGAAAAGATCACGCCTGCTACCAGGCCACCCCGAAGCGCACCCAAGGGCCCTTCACCTGCCGGAACTGCAGCTTCGCCAGCACCCGCCCCGCCAAACCACCGCCCAGGAAAGAACCCAACTACCTCAGATGCATCCTCCTCAACACCCGCTCCGCCCGCAAACACGCCATCGAACTCTAGGACCTTCTCGACTCAACCTCCCCAGACGTCGCATTCCTGACGGAGACCTGGCTGAATCCCGCTTCAGCCCCCGACATCGCCATTGCCATCCCGGACGGATACAAGATCACCCGCAGGGACCGCACCAACGGAGTCGGAGGAGGCATCGCCATCGTCCACAGGAACACCCTCAGAGTCTCAACCAACACCGACGACACCCTCAGCACCGCCGAACACATGCACTTCCAGATCCACACCGATCCCAACACCACCCTCAGAGGAACCCTCATCTACAGACCCCCGGACCCCGACCACAGTTCAGCGATTCCATCGCTGACTTCGTCAGCACACACGCCATCGCCTCCACGGACTACATCCTCCTCGGGGACCTGAACTTCCACCTCGAGAACAACAAGGACACCAACTCCACCACCCTGATCGACAACCTCGCCACCCTCGGACTCAGACAGCTCGTGACTACACCCACCCACGCCGCCGGCCACACGCTAGACTCCATCTTTTCCGCAAGCCCACACGTCTCCTTCAACCACACCTCCGAACCCCACTGGACTGACCACCACTGCATCCACTTCACCTACAGGAAGCCCACCACACACCACACAAATGCCTCGCCGCTGCTGGAGCAGAGTCACGGAAGACCAGCTAACCACAACCCTCGCCCTGAGCCCACCCGCCGAACCCTCCGACCCCGACACCGCCGCCCGCAACCTCAGACAGTGGATCGACGACTGCGCCAACACCCTCGCCCCGCTCAAGAATCCGCCCAACAGCCACACCAGCAAGAAAGCCACCTGGTTCACCGAAGACCTCCAGGCCTCCAAACGAACATGCCGAAAACTGGAGAAGATCTGGCTCCACGAACGGACAGCGGACAGCTACGCCGCCCACAAGAGCGCCACCCGCAATCACCATCACCTCATCAGATCCGCCAAAAGGGCCTCATTCAAAGACCGCCTAGACAACAACGCACACAACAGCAAAGAGCTCTTCAACATCGTGAAGGAACTCTCCAACCCCAGCTCCAACACCAACGACATCCAGCCGTCGCAAGACCTGTGCGACTCACTGGCCACCTCCTTCCACCGCAAAATCGCCGACATCCACGACAGCTTCAACACCACGACCGCCCCGGCAACCACCGAGACCACTGCCCCCACAACCACCAACCGCCTGCTCTCCTGGACCAACATCAACGACGAGGACACCAGCGAGATCATGAACACCATCCACTCCGGTTCACCGCTAGACCCGTGCCCTCACCACATCTTCAACAAAGCCAGTACAGCCATCGCGCCCCATCTCCAGAAAATAATCAACATCTCCTTCGAGACAGCAACCTTCCCGGAAAGCTGGAAGCACGCCGAGATCACCGCCTTACTCAAGAAACCCAAGGCAGACCCCAATGTTATGTTAAATGTTATGTTAAAAATATTTATAGAGCGCACTAACACCAAACGGTTTCATGGCGCTGAGAGCAGAGGAGCGATAGTGTTGTAATAAACAGAAGCTTTACTCGTAGGCCTGAGAGAACAAAAGAGTCTTAAGAAGTGTTCTGAACTGGGCGTAGGAGGTAGCTAACCTCAGTCCAATAGGGAGGGCATTCCAAAATTGAGGGGCCAAAAAGAGAATCCAAGGCCACCGTGTTTTTGCGTTTGAAAGTGGGGATGGTGAGCAGATTCAAATGAGAGGAGCGTAGTTCACGGTAGGGGACATAACGATGGATCCTAGAGGAGATGAATACTGGGCCAAGACCGGCAAGGGCTTTAAAGATGGTGCAGCCCAGTTTAAATACACACCGTTTAGCCACCGGGAGCCAATGCAGGCTCTTCATCAGGGGCGGACGTGTTGGTATCTGGATTGACGAAAGATGAGCCTGGCTGCTTGATTTTGTACCAGTTGCAAGCGGTGGAGTTGGTATGCCGGAATGCCAACATAAAGTGAATTGGCATAATCAATACGAGAGATAACCAAGGCCAGAATGACTATGGTCAAGGCCTCGGTGGTCAGAAATCTACAGATTTTCCGAATTCTGCGTAGGTGGAAAAAGCAGGTAGAGACCACTGCACTGATCTGAGATTTCATGGATAGATCATTACTGATTATGACCCCTAGACTTTTTACAGATTCTGCTGGGCGAGGTGAGCTACCTAAGAGAGGGGGCCAAAAATTAGAATTCCACGGGTTGGCAGTACCTCCTGTCAGGACCAGCTCAGTTTTATCAGGGTTGAGTTTTAGTTGATTAGCGTACATCCATTCGCTAATATAACTCATAGTGGACTGGAAATTAGATACTGTGGTGTTAGAAGAATCAATTTCAAACACCAGCTGGAGGTCATCAGCATAATTAAAAGTGACAACTCTCTTTTGCGTAAGGACCGAATTAGAGGAAGCATGTACAGATTAAACAGGAGGGGTGAAAGGGATGAACCCTGGGGGACCCCGCAAGTCAGCCTAGCTTTCTTGGCTGAGAAATTAGCGAGATGGACTGCCTGAGATCGATTATGTAGGAAAGAGGAGATCCACTTCAGGGCCAGACCCTGAATGCCAGCATTACTGACACGATCGATCAGGAGGTCATGATCGACCGTGTCAAAAGCAGCCGATAAATCCAAGAGCACCAGGGCCTGGGTGATGTTTTTATCGGCCCCTTTCCTAAGTTCGTCCATAACTGCAAGAATGACTGACTCCGTAGAGTGTGCAGGTCTAAATCCTGCTTGATGGGGGTCAAGAAACTGAGAATGTTCAATAAATGAGCTCAAACAATTTGCTACGTGAGCTTCTAAGATCTTACTGAGGTAAGGAAGTAAAGAGATTGGGCGGAAGTTACTCAGGACCAAGGGGTCTGCATTGGGTTTCTTCAAAATAGGGACGATTTCCGCATGTTTAAAGGTGTCTGGGACAATACCTTGTTTAAGAGAGTTATTGAGGAGTGAGAGGAGCGGATCTGGGCAGGTAAGGAAAGCCTCTTGTAGGATATGAGAGGGGCAGCAGTCAGTGGGGGAACCTGATCCAATTTTTTTTAGAAGGACAAAAAACTCTTCCCTGGAAATCAGGGGGATTAAATCCAACACCAGGGGATTATTACATGTGATAGGGAGGACAGTTGAAAGTGTGGAAGACGGAATATTGCTTTTGATGGTGACAATTTTTCCAATAAAATACGAGTTCAGGGAGTCACATAATAATTGTGAGGGGACAGGTTTAGCTATCACTCTGTCAGGTTGTGTAAGTTCATCAACTATTGAGAAAATATCCTTGGTCTTAGTGGCAGAGTTTGTAATTTTCGAGGAAAAGTAAATTGCCTTGGTCTGAAGGATAGAGTTTTTATAGTCTTTTAGCAGGGTAACATAGGTGGCTTTTTTTTCAAGCGCATAATCTCGTCTCCAGCTACGCTCGGCTTGCCTAAGTGCCAGTTTTTTTATTTTCAGATCGTCAGAGAACCAGCGTTGAGCATCGTGAGGGCGTTTAAGTTTAGTTTTCTTAAAGGGAGCAACGCTGTCACTGGCTGAGACAAGCCATTGCTCAATGCTTGATACCTGATCGCAGAGGGAATCTAGTTCGGTAGGTGAAGTGGCTTTTAAAAATGTGCAGAAATCGCCAATATTGGCCCGACCCCAAGGACCTCAAGAACTTCCGACCCATCTCTCTGCTCCCGTTCCCCGCGAAGGTCACCGAGAAAATCGTCAACAAACAACTGACCCGCTACCTCGAGGAGAACAACATCCTGGACCCTTCCCAGTCCGGCTTCCGCAGCAACCACAGCACCGAAACCGCCCTCATCGCCGCCACCGATGACATCAGGACCCTGCTAGACAACGGAGAAACAGCAGCCCTCATCCTCCTGGACCTATCAGCCGCCTTCGACACGGTCTGCCACCACACACTACGAACACGCCTTCACGACGCCGGGATCCAAGAGAAGGCCCTGGACTGGACCACATCCTTCCTTTCCGGCAGAACACAAAGCGTCCGCCTCGCCCCCTTCCGATCCAAGGCCACCAAGATCATCTGCGGCGTACCCCAAGGCTCCTCCCTCAGCCCAACGCTGTTCAACATCTACATGGCACCCCTCGCCCACGTCGCCCGACAGCACAACCTCAACATCATCTCCTACGCTGACGACACCCAGCTGATCCTCTCCCTCACCAAAGACCCTCACACAGCCAAAGCCCACCTCCACGAAGGAATGAAGGCCGTCGCCGAATGGATGAGGACCAGCCGCCTGAAGCTGAACTCGGACAAGATGGAGGTCCTCATCCTTGGTTCCAACCCTTCAGCCTGGGACGACTCCTGGTGGCCAACATCACTGGGAACAGCCCCGCCACCCACCGACCACGTACGCAACCTAGGGGTCATCCTCGACCCCACCCTCTCCATGACTAAGCAGGTCAACGCCGTTTCCTCATCCTGCTTCAACATCCTCCGAATGCTCCGCAGGATCTTCAAGTGGATCCCCACCGAAACAAGAAAAACAGTCACCCAGGCCCTCGTCACCAGCAGGCTGGACTACGGAAACGCCCTCTACGCAGGAACGACGGCTAAGCTCCTGAGACGGCTGCAACGCATCCAGAACACCTCTGCACGTCTTATCCTCGACATCCCCCGACGCAGCCACATCACACCCCACCTGAGAGACCTGCACTGGCTCCCTGTCAACAAGAGGATAACCTTCAAGCTCCTCACCCACGCACACAAAGCACTCCACAACTCCGGACCAGCCTACCTCAACAGACGACTCAGCTTCTACACCCCCACCCGCCAGCTCCGCTCGACCAGCCTCGCCCTCGCCACAGTCCCCCGCTTCCGGAAAACGACCGCCGGCGGCAGATCATTCTCCCACCTCGCCGCCAAGACCTGGAACACCCTCCCCACCAACCTCCGACAGACCCAAGACCTACTGGCCTTCAGAAGACTCCTCAAGACCTGGCTCTTCGATCAGTAGCAGCACCACCCCCCTCTTCCCCCAGCGCCTTGAGACCCTCGCGGGTATGTAGTGCGCTTTATAAGTGACATGATTGATTGATTGATTGATTGATCTCTATAATGCCTTTTTTTTTCATAAAATAGGAGAAATGGGATCTATTTTGTGGTGATATGCTGAAACAAACTGCAATTTCTTTTGTAGCTTCCTCTGAAACTGTGTTCCAACTTTGTGCACTCTTGCAATAAGTCAATGAATTTTCCTGTTTCTAGGGATGACTCTGAAGAGACCATTGTATTTAATACGTGCAAAGTTGTAATGTCATTCTTTTGTTATTAGGTTAAGGGTTAGCATTAATTATGCATTTTGAAGGCAGCTCTAGCAATGTAACAGTTAATGTAGCATGTGTTTTTGAAAAGATATTGGGGGCATATTATCAAGGGCAGTATCGCCACTTTAACTGCACTTTTTGCCGATAAAGCGGCGATATTTTTATCGCCCTATTAGCAAGCTGTCGCTAACAGCTGTTAGCGACAGCTTAATGGCGATAGCGGCCGTTTTGTTGCCGCTTTGCATGTTAGCGATAATTATCGCTAATGACATGCCAAGTAGGCGTTCCCAACTAAAAGCAACTGCAGTTGCAAACACAACTTCCCCCTATTATCAATGCCCGCGAAGCGATATAAAAAGTCGCACTAACCGCGATTATCGCTGGAATTTAACACCTGCTAAAAACTTGACTTACCTATCTTCTCAATGGGAGGTGGATTGTGAGGATAAGTCCAAAATGGCCTATCATCAAGGATTCCCCTATCGCTGGTGTTTCATCGCAGGATTTCCTGCGATATTCTCGCATTTTGCCGCTATCGCTGGATTTTTTATCGCCTTGGAGATAAGCGTTGCTAATAACGCGCTATCTCGGCGATAAAATCCAGCGATAGCCGGCGATAAAAAAACAGCGCTACGCGCGCTTTGCGATAATTATCGCAAATCGTTGCTAATATGCCCCCCGGTTCTTGTCATTATTACCGAATTTCCCACCATATCATGAGCCTTACTTTCACTATTTGAAAACCTATAAAAAATGCCTTTTGAGGGTGTGTGCCAGACCTTTCCTTGCTTTCATACTGAACAGTCTCCATGGCAGTTTATAATATTTACATTTTTGATTGCCAGATTTTCCTTCCTTTCTCCAGAGGCAGACTTAGTGGCAGTCCTCTTGATGAACCGATACTTAGACCATTTCTCTTTACTCATGATGCATATTGAGGTGGATTTGAATGAGTTAACCAATTGCCATTTTGGTTTCTGTAATGATTCTTAAATTTAAATAAACCTTCATGGTTCTGACATTTAATCTTGAATTGTGCAGGTTTCTTTTTATTTACCTTGGACCTTAGTTCTTTGGGACTCACATGGCGCCATCCTTCTAATCAGCCTTTTGATAATTTATTAGAGCAAAGGGCTGCCAGATTTTGGTATCAGAGGATGGCATCGGGCAACTGGGTAAATTTGACATCAAATCTTAATGAAATTTGCATTGCAAATGTTGTCAGAATTAGAGTTCTGGAATCGTGTGGATTATCCTGGCATATCAGTCCTGTTGAGGTTGTTGGAGTTGCATTACATGAGTATAAATAGGTGAAGAGAGTTGTCCTGCATGCATTATGTGGATTGTGATGGTGGACTTGTATTTTCTTGTGGCGTGTAGTTTTTAGTGAGTTAATTGTTCCGCGGCATATGTTATGCTTTGTTGTTATGTTATGCAGATTTGTAGAGTACACTTTGACACAGGAGTGCGTCCTGGTGGTGAGCAGGTGTGAGTCTAGTCAAACCTAGAGCCTAGTGGAACTACTCACAATTCCAGGTTTTCATCTTCTTGCAGAATTCAAAAGGTGAGTATGAGGATCCTATGCGTAACAACAAGTTGTGCCATGCTTTTGGAGTGATGTAGCAGAATGCTCGACTGCCGAATATATGTTTCCGTGTGCATGGGATGTGTGCAAGTAGGAGTCCGGACGAGCAGACCTGTCTGGAAAGTTTGTACAGATGCAATTGTTGAGGTATGCTGGGCCAGTGTTACGTAGTATCTTGAGTGTGTGGGGGAGGGGGTTAAATTGGCACATTTGTGCATGGGGAACCAGTGGAGCTCTGGCAGGTATACAATTGTGTTGTTATGCCAATGGTGTTTTGTGTTTTGTGTTGCACATGCGTTGAAGTTGAAATTTGCACTACATTGCAATGTTTTGCATCAATTGCTAAAGCAGTTTAAATTGTGCTCTTGATGTACGGTATTGTGATTTCATGTGATTTATAAGCAAAGGTTTGTGAACTGCAGGTGTAATGTTAGTAGATTTATGGAAATCAAAAAATCATGAGTTAAAATAGAAAGATTGTCTGCAGAAGTCCTATAGGTTAAAGTTCTATGAAACCATTAATAGTCTAGCTGTGCATTATCTAATAAGGGTGGTGGCATTTACTTTTTTGCGCATAGGGGATGGACACATTGACTCACATTTTAGGGTTACCATCACCATCTTAGTGTGATTGAAAGTATTCTCTGTACCCCTTCTGAGCTAGGTTTAGGTTACAATGGCTGCACATTTGAATAAGCCAGATATTCTCCACCCCTGAATGTTACTTCTGCCCACGAGATTTTGATAATGAATTTGTTACGTGCAAAGCACAATGAAAAGCTACAATTTCCCATGCATGGTAAATTTGAATTTAACCAATATGCACTTCTAAAAGTACATGGTACGTGATAAGGCGCATTTGGGAAAATAATTTCCATAACTCACCCACACAATCTGTACTATGAACATCTGCCCAAGAGGGTACATTTATTAAACTGACATGTACGCCCTTTAAAACTGTCATGTGTCTCAGGTGTAATCAAGAAGGCAGCGTTCTTGCAGGGATCCATATCAACTGTCCAATACTAGAAATGGGGAACACAGCAAAAAGATGGGTTTCCTCACAAGTCTAGTGGTAATGCCTTGCTCCATTGACCTCCCCAGACTTCAAGCTGGCACTCCAAAGTACATACTACACGGCACAACACATATCATCCAGGTCCTGACGAAATATGATAACATCATCCCATCCTGACAGAGCACCACTTGCTCCCCTTGCCGGCCTGCACCATCTCCAGAACCAGCTGCATCGTTTGCAAAGCTATTACAGCCTGCACCCCCCTTATCTTGCAGGTGAGGTCGCCATCTTTGGAGTTTCCTAGAACATCCGTAATGAGGGCACCATCAGAGTGCAGACTATTGGGGGGGGAGGGGGTAAAAAAGAAAAACCAAGGCGATACGTGCTTTTCATCGATGAACCCAGGACCTGGAACAACTTTCCGATACCCATTAGAGTGGCCTCAACGCTGCTACAATTTAAGAAAGAGTTGAAGATGCACCTCTTTAAGGAACACTACATCACAATGCAGTAACAGTCCACAAACCAGCAACCTCTCCTGTGCTTTTCTTTGACTCCACTGCTTTTTGGCTAAGTTTGTCCTGTAGAAATACACATTCATATATACCTACAGCCAGTGGTTAATTTTGCTCGGAGCCAAGCAAGTGTGGTTTCAGAAGCAGGATGACGTCAGCGTGTCCGCTCTGTGCACATGCATTGCTGACTAGACTCTGTATTTGTCTCCATCACACATTCTCTTAGACCTGAGGGTGTAGATGGACACAAGGGTTGTTGCATCTGTAACAGGTTTTGTCTGCCGTCTCTCTGTCTGAAAAGTGGGAGGGACCTGTTTGCCCTCGTTTCGGAGTTGAGCATGCGCACAATTGCACACCGGCTGCTTATGCACTGGCCCTTCCTCCTTCTACCACCTTCTAGGATGATACCTCAGGGTGGCAATGATGTGACACATATAAAACTTCATCAGCAACAGGGTAAACACAGTGATGATGTATCTAGGGGTGCAGCACCCCCATAAAAGTTGAGAGTTTAGATGCAGAATGAACAATAGAAGAGCCCCTCAAATGGTTTCTTCTGGCAGCATTTGGTGTGTTTTCAAAGACAGCCTGTCACATGTCCCCCATGCCTTTAATAAGGTGGCATTATTGGTCAGTGCCCCCACTCTAAAAATTGTTCCAGGGCAATGAGCAAATAACCTCTAACTCTCTCAACCAAAACCTGCAATGCTGAAGACTTTGATGAAAGAAAACCCACCCCCCTGCCTTAGGTTGAAGGCCCAGGCCACGCCACTTAAACATTTGTCACAGTCAAAGTGAGGGGGGGACGGGAAGGAGCAAAGGGGGGTACCAAGGTCAGTCAAATGACCTGTTCTCATTCCTGACACTGGTACTTTGCAACAGCAGGTAACAGGTGCTCCCCTTTGCCACAAGGTGTTTGATAAAATATTATCTTGATATTACTTGTCCTGGATACAACTAAGGTCAAATCTCAGAAACTGTGCACACAAAGAACTATTTTTCCAAATTAGAAAAAAGTGCATAATGCCAAAGCTAGACATAGCGGTTTAGGTAGTGGGTGCACTTAGACGTGGCTGTGGGTAACGTTTCTGGTTGTTCAGTCTGTTTCTCATCTTCTACCTTTAGTTGCTGGTGCACGGAATGCGAACTGAAGCCATTTATTCGGAATTCAGAAACAGTGCATAATTTGTAAATACATAAATGAATAAGTCCCTCAGGTTGTTTTAGGAGCCACCACTGTTGAATGCTGGGGTTCCCAAATGCAAAGGCCGCCTGGTCATGATTCCACCTCCAGCCTCTCTGCCGCCATCCACTTTTTTTTCTTTATCTCACTCCAGAAGCTTCCTTTTCCCTACTGCTATCTTCCCTTGTCATTATTGTCCTATTCTCGTCCTCCTTCTTTCTTCCTTTTATGGCTTTGTCTCTCTCAGTGTCTGCTGTTGAAAAGTAAGTCCCAGTCCTCACAAATGAGTGCTAGGCACAAATTAAGCCCTGCAAAGTGGTAAGAGTGGCCTGTCACTAGAATCATACGTTTTCCTGAGTCCCTTTAAGTGACTGACTGGGCTGCACTCCAGTCATTCCTTACTGCTCTTTGGTGGTTTCCTGTCTCACTTCCTCCCTCCCTTTCACACACCAGTGCCTTCTCCTGTCTCACTTCATCCCACCCTTTCACACACCAGTGCCTTCTCCTGTCTCACTTCATCCCACCCTTTCACACACCAGTGCCTTCTCCTGTCTCACTTCCTCCCTCCCTTTTACACATCAGTGCCTTCTCCTGTCTCACTTCCTGACACACTTTGACCCGTCAGTGCCTGCTCCTGTCACACTTCCCCCACCCTTTCACACACCAATGCCTTCTCCTGTCTCACTTCCTCCCACATTTTCACACACCAGTGCCTTCTCTTGTCTCACTTCCTCACAACCTGCTACACATCAGTGCCTTCTCTCATCTCACTTCCACCCTCCCTTTTACACATCAGTGCCTTCTCCTGTCTCACTTCCTCCCAGCCTTTCACACATCAGTGCCTTCTCCTGTCTCACTTCCTCCCACCCTTTCACACACCAGTGCCTTCTCCTGTCTCACTTCCTCCTGCACGTTCACACACCAGTGCCTTCTCTTGTCTCACTTCCTCCCACCCTGTTACACATCAGTGCCTTCTCTTGTCTCACTTCCGCCCACCTTTTCACACACTAGTGCCTTCTCCTGTCTTACTTCCTCCCACCCTTCCATACAACAGTGCCTTCTCCTGTCTTACTTTCTCCCACCCTTCCACACACTAGTGCCTTCTCCTGTCTCCCACCCTCCCATCCTTACACACACTGTACCTTCAGCTGTCTCACTTCCTCCCACCCTTTCACACACCAGTGCCTTCTCCTGCCTCACTTTTGCCCACACTTCTACACATCAGTGCCTTCTCTGGTCTCATGTCTTCCTACCCTTTTACACATTAGTGCCTTCTCCTGTCTCACTTCCGCCCACACTTTTACACATCATTGCCTTCTCCTGTCTCACTCCCCCCACCCTTTCACATATTAGTGCCTTTTGCCCATCTCTTGTGAAACCTGTGTCAGATTGTGAAATCCCTGCCCAGTCCTTGATTCTTTCATGATCCCCACACTGACCCCATGCTTGTCTCTTGTCTTCACTGCTCGCCGCTCTGGCCAGCTCAGCTGTCTCTGGTTCAGTCTGAACATTGTATTCTGTGATTAGTGAACACCCTCCTGGCACACAATACGCCAAGAATGACTTCTGTTTAATTTCCTCTTATTTTATGTACTTGATGTAGAGTGGTTCAACTGTCAAGGAGCACAGCATGCTTCACAGCAGACTCTTTGGACCTGATAAGGTCCTGATTACAAGTTCATGGCTAAATAGTGATTTTTACATAAACAGAAGATTGTGGCATCAGATGTCCAAGCTACGTTATCATTTTCACACGCGTTGTTTTCCGTGACAGATTTTGGCAAGTCAAACTTGTTGAAATTTAGGGGAATATTTACAAGGGGATTGCTACACATAAAACAATGTTGCCTTTTGCTAGTGTAAAGCTTCCTTTACCCAAGTATTGAACAAACTAACGCTACCGCCAGCCTACTCAACCAGGCATATTATTCCATATGCAGCACATTTCCATGCAGATGCAATTCCTTTAGCTGCCTGCACTCTATGGAGGTGAGACCACTCTCCTAGGCGAAGTATCCTTACTCAGCCTTACCCACCTGCACTCTCCGGAGGTGAGACCACTCTCCTAGGCGAAGTATTCTTACTCAGCCTTACCCACCTGCACTCTCCGGAGGTGAGACCACTCTCCTAGGCGAAGTATTCCTACTCAGCCTTACCCACCTGCACTCTCCGGAGGTGAGACCACTCTCCTAGGCGAAGTATTCTTACTCAGCCTTACCCACCTGCACTCTCCGGAGGTGAGACCACTCTCCTAGGCGAAGTATTCTTACTCAGCTTTACCCACCTGCACTCTCCGGAGGTGAGACCACTCTCCTAGGCGAAGTATTCTAACTCAGCCTTACCCACCTGCACTCTCCGGAGGTGAGACCACTCTCCTAGGCGAAGTATTCTTACTCAGCTTTACCCACCTGCACTCTCCGGAGGTGAGACCACTCTCCTAGGCAAAGTATTCTAACTCAGCCTTACCCACCTGCACTCTCCGGAGGTGAGACCACTCTCCTAGGCGAAGTATTCTTACTCAGCCTTACCCACCTGCACTCTCCGGAGGTGAGACCACTCTCCTAGGCGAAGTATCCTTACTCAGCCTTACCCACCTGCACTCTCCGGAGGTGAGACCACTCTCCTAGGTGAAGTATTCTTACTCAGCCTTACCCACCTGCACTCTCCGGAGGTGAGACCACTCTCCTAGGTGAAGTATTCTAACTCAGCCTTACCCACCTGCACTCTCCGGAGGTGAGACCACTCTCCTAGGCGAAGTATTCTAACTCAGCCTTACCCACCTGCACTCTCCGGAGGTGAGACCACTCTCCTAGGCGAAGTATTCTTACTCAGCCTTACCCACCTGCACTCTACAGAGGTGAGACCACTCTCCTAGGCGAAGTATCCTTACTCAGCCTCACCCACCTGCACTCTCCGGAGGTGAGACCACTCTCCTAGGCGAAGTATTCTTACTCAGCCTTACCCACCTGCACTCTCCGGAGGTGAGACCACTCTCCTAGGCGAAGTATTCTTACTCAGCCTTACCCACCTGCACTCTCCGGAGGTGAGACCACTCTCCTAGGTGAAGTATCCTTACTCAGCCTTACCCACCTGCACTCTCCGGAGGTGAGACCACTCTCCTAGGCGAAGTATTCTTACTCAGCCTCACCCACCTGTACTCTCCGGAGGTGAGACCACTCTCCTAGGCGAAGTATTCTTACTCAGCCTCACCCACCTGCACTCTCCGGAGGTGAGACCACTCTCCTAGGCGAAGTATCCTTACTCAGCCTCACCCACCTGCACTCTCCGGAGGTGAGACCACTCTCTTAGGTGAAGTATTCTTACTCAGCCTTACCCAGCTGCACTCTCCGGAGGTGAGACCACTCTCCTAGGCGAAGTATTCTTACTCAGCCTTACCCACCTGCACTCTCCGGAGGTGAGACCACTCTCATAGGCGAAGTATTCTTACTCAGCCTTACCCACCTGCACTCTCCGGAGGTGAGACCACTCTCCTAGGCGAAGTATTCTTACTCAGCCTTACCCACCTGCACTCTCCGGAGGTGAGACCACTCTCCTAGGCGAAGTATCCTTACTCAGCCTTACCCACCTGCACTCTCCGGAGGTGAGACCACTCTCCTAGGCGAAGTATTCTAACTCAGCCTTACCCACCTGCACTCTACGGAGGTGAGACCACTCTCCTAGGCGAAGTATTCTAACTCAGCCTTACCCACCTGCACTCTACGGAGGTGAGACCACTCTCCTAGGCGAAGTATCCTTACTCAGCCTCACCCACCTGCACTCTCCGGAGGTGAGACCACTCTCCTAGGCGAAGTATCCTTACTCAGCCTCACCCACCTGCACTCTCCGGAGGTGAGACCACTCTCCTAGGCGAAGTATTCTTACTCAGCCTTACCCACCTGCACTCTCCGGAGGTGAGACCACTCTCCTAGGCGAAGTATTCTTACTCAGCCTCACCCACCTGCACTCTCCGGAGGTGAGACCACTCTCCTAGGCGAAGTATCCTTACTCAGCCTTACCCACCTGCACTCTCCGGAGGTGAGACCACTCTCCTAGGCGAAGTATCCTTACTCAGCCTTACCCACCTGCACTCTCCGGAGGTGAGACCACTCTCCTAGGCGAAGTATTCTTACTCAGCCTCACCCACCTGCACTCTCCGGAGGTGAGACAACTCTCATAGGCGAAGTATTCTTACTCAGCCTCACCCACCTGCACTCTCCGGAGGTGAGACCACTCTCCTAGGCGAAGTATTCTTACTCAGCCTTACCCACCTGCACTCTCCGGAGGTGAGACCACTCTCCTAGGCGAAGTATCCTTACTCAGCCTTACCCACCTGCACTCTACGAGGTGAGACCACTCTCCTAGGCGAAGTATTCTTACTCAGCCTTACCCACCTGCACTCTCCGGAGGTGAGACTACTCTCCTAGGCGAAGTATTCTAACTCAGCCTTACCCACCTGCACTCTACGAGGTGAGACCACTCTCCTAGGCGAAGTATTCTAACTCAGCCTTACCCACCTGCACTCTCCGGAGGTGAGACCACTCTCCTAGGCGAAGTATTCTTACTCAGCCTTACCCACCTGCACTCTTCGGAGGTGAGACCACTCTCCTAGGCGAAGTATTCTTACTCAGCCTTACCCACCTGCACTCTCCGGAGGTGAGACCACTCTCCTAGGCGAAGTATTCTTACTCAGCCTTACCCACCTGCGCTCTCCGGAGGTGAGACCACTCTCCTAGGCGAAGTATTCTTACTCAGCCTTACCCACCTGCGCTCTCCGGAGGTGAGACCACTCTCCTAGGCGAAGTATTCTTACTCAGCCTTACCCACCTGCGCTCTCCGGAGGTGAGACCACTCTCCTAGGCGAAGTATTCTTACTCAGCCTTACCCACCTGCGCTCTCCGGAGGTGAGACCACTCTCCTAGGCGAAGTATTCTTACTCAGCCTTACCCACCTGGGCTCTCCGGAGGTGAGACCACTCTCCTAGGCGAAGTATTCTTACTCAGCCTTACCCACCTGCGCTCTCCGGAGGTGAGACCACTCTCCTAGGTGAAGTATTCTTACTCAGCCTTACCCACCTGCACTCTCCGGATGTGAGACCACTCTCCTAGGCGAAGTATTCTTACTCAGCCTCACCCACCTGCACTCTCCGGAGGTGAGACCACTTTCCTAGGCGAAGTATTCTTACTCAGCCTCACCCACCTGCACTCTCCGGAGGTGAGACCACTCTCCTAGGCGAAGTATTCTTACTCAGCCTTACCCACCTGCACTCTCCGGAGGTGAGACCACTCTCCTAGGCGAAGTATCCTTACTCAGCCTTACCCACCTGCACTCTCCGGAGGTGAGACCACTCTCATAGGCGAAGTATCCTTACTTAGCCTCACCCACCTGCGCTCATTTTAGGAGATTGGGGCTCATTTTTCACCAACAGGCCATGACTCAAAGCAAGAGAGAAAGACATAAAGGGAAGATAGAGAGAGATAAGAAAACAATGATGAAGGCAGAAAAGGGGATGAAAAAACAACCTGCAAGCACTTTGAGGGTAGTGAAAGAAGAAGGTTATGGCAACCTTGGCATTCAGCAATAGGACCCTGAGACAAGGTTTGGGGCTCTGCACTTATGTTTTTACAAATTACACAGTGCCCCCCCCCCCCAAATGTCATCTCCACATTTACCAGTAGACATCTCTCATGCTCTTATTGCTGGCACAACTATATCTAAACCATCCTCACATTTACCAACGCAACAGCTCACCCTGGAGTCAGTACCACCCGAATGCACATCCCAAGAATGGACCATACACTTCAAAGTAAGAGGTATCAGCTTCACTTTGAAATAAGAGCAAGCTGCATGGTATCCAAGGATGAGACGGAATTGGTGACAAAGGTAACTCACAAGAAAAAGGCACATACGATTCCAGTCCAAACTACCACTTTCACGAAAATATTGGCCTTCAGAAGGAAATATTACTCATTTGTGTAGAACAACTATCCACGTGGGGAGATATAGGAACAGCAAGAGACACCACAAACTATCGTCAGTAATCAGAATCTACACTAGACTATGCTCGCTAATAAGACCTCTGCATATTCTAGACATGTTACACTGCCAACATGGTGCACCAGAGACAGCCTACTTGACCTACTTGTTTAAAGTAACACTGACCTGTGGGCTCACCTATTCACTGTAACCTCATCCTGAAAGAGCCAGCCCTGGGTAAGCACACATGATCGTTCATTTCATAGTTAGTATAACTCTGAATTACATCAGTCTCCCAGACCTAAGAGCATCATAGCAACAAAGCTAACCGGTGTTATTGTGTTTTAATGAAGTACATTGCAAATTTTGCAACATTGCTGCAGTAGGTAGGTGTGAGAAAGGCAAAAAACAAAACCACCCATACCTCGGCAGGGTAACAACTTGGCAAAGTTTAACACAGCCATATCCAGCGCTCTCGAATTTCCAGAGTTACATAAATGCAACATGTCTTCCTTTCAAGGAAAACAGCTCTTCAACATTTAGGGGCCGATTACAATGTGGCCCATAAAGGCTCCAACCGATGGCCAAACCTTACCGGCCGCATCTTAATCGGCCCCATGGTTTACTTTCCGACCGCTGCAATACAGTGCTGGCAGACGGAAACTAAACCAGCCGGTCATTCAGTCGGAACTGGCTCATAATCCTAAAGGGCAGGCCTTTCCACCCTTGGGATTATGATGCACAGCTTTCGGCATAGTTTCCATGCCGGCCTGTCCGACATGGAAACCATGTCGGAAAGAGTGTTTGAGGAGCCCCAGCTGGGCCTCCTTGGGTGCGCGGCCTCCGGTTGGGGGCCTGGTGCCCCCCCCTGTTGAACCATGCACTCTGTGGCAGGCACCTTGAGGTGCCTGCCACGGGGTGCAGGGATGAACTGCACCTCCCATTTCCCTATGGGAATATATATTACGGCCGGTTTATGGCCATAATTCATGCTGCCATAGGGAAATGTAGAAATGCGACCGAACAGTGTTCGGTCGCATCCTAATTAGGCGGTCAGGACCACCGACCAGAGGTCGGTAGATCCCAGGACCGAGACGGTGTCGGGCAGACTTAAGTCCGCCCGGCATCATAATTTGGCCCTTCGTGATTGAAACTGGTAAATAAAGCACATCATTTCAAATGTTTGGAAATCATTTTTTGTTGTGGTGTGACAGATTTAGACTTTCTGCACAAAACTGAAATATCTGGGTCATGGAGGAGCAAGCAGGATTATGCTTATTTAAAGTGAAAAGTGTACAGTTGCGGCATCTGCCTGCCACCCATGCTTCAACCTTATGTGCCAAGAATTAAAGACAAAGCATTAACTTTTGATGTGAAAAAGGAGAAATAAAGAGATGTCCATCTAATGGCTGAAATGAACAATGTGAAAGCAGAAAACCTGGGATAAATCCTGGCTTCCCAGCTTGACCGAATTCTGTGATCCTAGGCAAATCTCTCTTTAATAGGCTGTAATGTTATACCATGTATAAAAAGAATCTAGGATGCGGGGAAAGGAGGAACCAAAAATTTTCACAGCCAGGAAGAGACGTTTGATGAAAGTTTTACTACAAGGTCCACCTGCCTCCGTACCCTCATGGAGCTCTAAATAGGACTCTACTAAAGAAATACTAACATAACGACCAAATTAGTCAGTATGTATGACATATATGAGTATGGTGAATGGAAGTTTCACAACTGAATGCAAACAAATAAGATACTAACAGGATCCTTTCGAGGTCCTGATGAAAGGGGAGACGATGTGGCCTTACGGCTAGAGCGATCGACTTCAGAGCTGTGGAAACAGGTTTGAATCTTGGCAGAGAAGCTCAAAATCCTGTGATTCTGGTCAAATCACTTAATCTCCCCGTGCGTAACAAAAAAGAATGTGTCCGTCTGAAACACAACTGTTGCTCATGTAAAGCGCTCTGATACCTTCTGGTCTAGTTCACGCTATATGAAACTCAACAAAAAAAAAAGACAACTATCCCAGTGAGGCATTGGTGTGATGGCTGAAACATGTTGACCCAGGGTTACAGAGGATACTAGTTTCTTTAGTGCATCCCCACCTATTTTTAACTCTGTCAGGGTGCCATTTGAAAATAAAATTAACCCTCAGGACACCCTAGACTATTTTAAATCTAGGATCCCACCCAATAACCAAAGAGTTTCCTTGGCAACCAAGGTTGAGCCCGCCCAGATACATTAGGTATCTGGACGAGGACTCTATGATGATGCATGCCACTTGGAATTCCAGTGGGTGAGAGCCCTTTTAATACCATAGGGTGATCCTCTTGGGCTGGTATGGAGAGATGGGCTAAGCACGGTAGGGGTTCGCTCCTGTTGTTTTTCTATGGTTAGGTGTTTGGGAAAGTGAGCAAACCATGTGTCACTTCTCACTCACTCCTCCTTGGAATATAGTAATAAGAATCTAAGCCACATATATGATGCATTTGACGCTTGACCTTCATGTGCCAGCCACACTCAAACCTCAGGCACCAAGAATTAAAGACAAAACATTGACCTTTGATGTAAAATAGGAGAAATAAAGAGAGGTCTATTTAGTGAATGAATTGCAAAAAGTGAATGCAGAAAACCTGTGTGCTGCCCATGACCTCCGTATGGCAGTTGGAGGCTGCGGTGATGATAGATGGCTGTCGTCCCGGTGCATTGCTCTGTGGAGACCAGGGCCGTCGCACGGTGCAATGCTGTGACCTGAAGGGGACCTTTTCCTGTGTGCGTTGTCACAAACCCTGAATGCCAGGAGGGGGGCTATGGTGAAGTGGGAGGGCTGTTGCCATGGAGCAGCGTGCTGCTTTGAAAGAGATGCAAGCCATTACCCATGGAGGAAGAGCAACAATTCAACTACCCAACAATCCAGGAGGACCCAAGACCTGCTGCCGGATTCAGTGAGGCTTACCACAGTAGGTGGAGGAGCGTGTGTACACCTGCAGCCTCTACCGTAGCATCCAGTCTTCTGCTAACCATCGGGCTGAAGATGTGTGACAGGGCACTCTGAACCTCCCTCCCGCGAAAGCGGGTAATACTGAATACTGGGCCACCAATACTGGGCTTGCTCTGACTGGCACACTAGAGCCCTGAGGCACTTTGACTTTCTCCAAGCCATCATGGAACATCTAAGACTTGAACACACTAGTTGGGCCTAGTTTGAATGCCGCCTCACATAAATAGGGAATAACCTAGATCCAAGGATCCAAGCTAGTGTGCCTGCCTTTAGACTGTGAATATTATTTGCACACAAAATGCGTGGGTGGATGCTCGGGAGCGCCAATGCACCACCGATGTAAATCCTACCTGACGCACGGTAACACAAGGCAGCGCAATCGGCTGCCTTGCATATTTTTTTTTTTCCCAAACTATCCTATGAGCTATTTCCTCTTTGCATGTGTGCTGCAGAATGCAGCATACATGCAAAGAGGAAATAATGAGGAGAAATGTATATATTTCTCCTTGTTACACCAGCCTCAGGTAGACTCATCGATTTGGTGCAAACCTTTGTTTTCAAGTCTTTGTAAATATGGGTTTCCATCAAAATACATCGGTGGATGCACAGGAACGCCCTAGCACCACCCATGTAATGCCTACCTGACGTAAGGTAACGCAAGGCAGGGCAATGTGCTACCTTGCGTTAGTTTTTTTTTTTTTGACAAATCCACACAAACAGGATTTGTGTGGTACTGTAAATCCCAAAATAGATTTTAAGTCAGGGCTCTGCCAGAAAAGTGACTCAACCCTGATGCAAAATGTGGACCTCAACTTATACATTTATTTTATGTTTTTACTCTGGCACAAAGAAAGCGGCAACAAGGAGAAAAATGAAAGTAAATCTGTTCTGCTTAATTGGTTGCAAAGCCACCTTTTGCAAAGATCTGTGTGTTCCCAGTAAATCATAGTGAATAATAATGGTAAGATAACTCTGGAGGTTAATGCACTTGCTGGAAAGATCTGTGTTTTGTCTAGCCTCAGTTTTGACTGAAAGTAGAATGGAGCATTAATGTGCCTCCTGCAAAGCACATCATGTAACATGTAAATGACAGATGTTATTTTATGTAGATAGGTAAGTGGACTCCATTCAACACAGAGATCCTTATGTTACTCGCAGTTGCATTGTAATCCTTCTACTATAGCACAGTGAGCTATAAAAGATGATATGTGACTTCTACACCTTGTAAACCCCCACTGTTTTATGCAACACATCCTGTACATTGATTTACAAACGTATATAATTTTTTGTATATGTAATATGTACGTGTGATGGAAAGCGCTCTGACACCCTGCATTAGGATGAGTAGTGCTATACAAGAAAGAAAAAAATAGTGCAATTAAAATGATTTCAATGCCTCCTCGTGGGAAGTAAGCGCTATATATATTTATTTTGTGTAAATATTGAGAAAGACCGACTCATCTGACATTCTTACAGTGCATGCATTTCTCATAAACAGGGACTGAACAAAGTGAAAAGCAGCCTCTCTTAAGTATGTGTGAAGTGCTAACAAGGTGTGAGCCTTTGTTCCCCCCCCCCCACAGCTGCTTTTGAAAAGCGCGTACTATAAAGAAGCGCGCCATTAGGACCAGGGCCCCCGGGATCCCGGCCACGCCCTCGTGGCTCCTGGCTGAAGCAGTGGTCGCCGCAGACGGCGGGAAGTACTTCTGGGGCGAAGTAACGTCACTTCCGGCCGGGGCCGGTAATGAGGGGGGAGGAGAGGGCTGGGGGCCTATTTAGGGCACATTGCCCAGACCCTCGCCCTCTCTTCCTTGCAGCGTTGGCCCCGTGTGCAGGGGACTTCGTGAATCTTCTCGCAGCAGAGAGTCGTCTTTTTTCTTTATTCCCCCCTGCAGGTGGTGGACGGGGTTTGGAGAAGGCCAGGGGCCGGCGATAGTCGTGGAACATCCGGTCGGGATCGTGTAGCTTCGCGGACTAGAGAGAGCAAGGCCTTTGTAGTAGAGCGTTTCGCGACGATCTTCCTTAGCGGTGGGATTCCCCAGGCAGGCAGGCTTTCGGTGGTGGGTGTGCTTTCCAGCACACGGAGGTAAGGGGCGGGAGGCTTTGGTCTTTGTGGTTGGGCAGTCGCGGGGAAGGTGCGTTAAATAAGTTGTTAGAAACAAAGGGGAGCTATAACACGGTGACCCCTTGCGCCTCCTTTTTCCTTCGGCTGCCCGGTACAGAGAGCGGACGAATGCACCGTAACGGTGTACGCGGGAGAAGTCCCCCATTCCCCCTCTTTATCGGTACACGATTATCCGCCTGATTAATAAGGTTCCCGGGGCGCATTGCGATTAATCCTCAGCTATTTTATCATGAGCTTACCCCTGTCGGATAGCAGCGCAAGGGGGTTGTGGTTATGGTGGTATATCGCCACCTCCTTGTGTTTGTGATTGATTTATCGCACCAATTGCCGGGAGTGTGGTGGATAATTATGCCGGTCGAAACGGAAAAAGGAAGGACAGGGGGCCTGATTTGGCCCAGTTGCTTTAGCCTTTCACAATGTAAAATAAAAAGTACTTTCGAACAGACGACTGTTCATCAGTTTGTATTTAAGAACACGAGTGTTACGTCTAGTGCAGCGCGGGTCTGCTCATTCAAAGGCCTCGATGCGCTTCCTGATTAGGCACAGAGGGCACACATGGATCTGAGAAAAGGTGACTATTGTAGGGGATTTCTGGTGAGATGGTTGCATTTGGTGCAGTCGGTCATAGGGGGGCGTGTTCCTTGGACTCCCAAGAGTGGGCCTCTTGTGGGGGCGTCCCGTGTTAAGAGCAATGAGTGTAGCCACCTGCCAGGGTGCGGTACTGTAATTTGCGCCTTCACGCGGTTGTCTTGGTGGTTGCGGCCGAGGGTCTTGTAGGCCACCGGGGCACCGCCTGGAAGTTCTAATAGCGGTTTATGGGAAGCTTCCGTGGAACAACAGGATGGTTATCCCTCTCGCGAGCCATATTTACCCTGAGGCGAGATTGTTTGTCACGTTAGTGATTTAATATAGCTGTGTGGGACCCCAAAGGGGGACAGATCACCCTACCACAAAGTGTAAATAGGATAAGATATTGTACTGCCATGCAAGTGTAAGATAAATGACATAAATACACCAAGAAAGCAAGTAAGATTGGTGTAGGGGTTTAGCTTTCTCTTTCGCTTCTGTTCGAGATGTGTGGGTTGGAGTTTCGGCAGGAAGGCTCAGCAATTTGCGATTCCGGGCACATCACTTAATTAGCATTGTGGGGGTCCCTCTGTAGCGGAATTAGCGCTCACGCGAAGTGCGCTGATACCTCGATTGCTATTCGGTTCTTTGGTTTAATAATTTCACAAGTTGCTAGTCGGAATTGTCACACCGGGGATATTGTACTCCAGCAAGATATTCAAAGCGCAGGGGTAGCTTGGCTGCACTTCGACACTGCTTGGAAGGGGCCAGCCATTTAGCAAAGTGAAATATAACAGAGGTCAAAGGTTGCAGTTCTAGTATGGCGGGTTTGATATTCATCATTCTAAAGGCAATAAAAAGAACCAGAGTTGAATATTTTGGACCCTTGTGGAGGACCCCGGGATTGGGTTCGAGTTTCGGCAGGGACACTCAACATTGTATGATTCAGTGGAAAATTACTTAGGTGCGTGGGGTATGTGTCCGTTGGTAACAAAATTGGTTTCTGTCAAGCGCTCCGATACCCCAATACTAATTGGTTGTGTGGTTTTTATATTTTGACAGTGTTACTGATGCTAAATTAATCAGTGAACTTACAGTACAATACGGTGTACTGGTACGCGCTTCGAGGGGCTCTGCTGCATTTCTGTGGCTTAGTCTGTGGTAAGGTTGGCATCTCCAGCAGCATGATGGCATATATAACACGAGTGGGAAGGAGTGCAGTGGGGACACAGTGTCGCAGCGGGAGCTGGGGGTGTGTGAGTAGTAGGTGCTTCATGAACCTTGTGTAGGGGAGAAGCCAGTGGACAGGGACGACTAATGGGGTAATCCCGATGACGCACAGTCCCAGGTGCGATGAATGGGTGGTGATGTCCTAGGTTACACTCCAAAGGTTCCTACAATACGGACATTAATGGGGGCCGGGAATCATGCCTCCTTAGAAACGATGCATGTGGTGGAACAACCTCGTTTCTCTGGCCACCAGTTGTGTAGTAAGGGGAATGAGATCTATCCTCAAGTGTACACTGCTCTTGGAGAGATATTTGTGCCTGCTTACGGGAAGCAGAGATAGAAAGAGCGCAATGGGGCCAACGTGGTCATTCCTGATGTGCACTAGGTCATCAGTGGAGAATTGGGGGTAGCAGAGGTAGCTTCTTCCTTAGGGCTCCCTGCCCCCTTTTTCCATCCCTGGGTCCAATACCCATCTGAGGCATTACTCCCTCCGGTGTAGAGCCTTCAGGTGCTAAAGGGGCGATGTGGACGTTACGCATGCATGCAGGCTGGCATTGAGCATGATCAGTCCTTTCTTTCATGTGTTTCAGAGGCACCCTTTTCACAGGGACCGCCAAGCGTTTCAGTCTTTGCAGCGTATGGACAGTTAGCATACTTTCTTAAAACAGTGCTTCCTTGGCAACATGTTCAGGTTACAAGATTACGTAATTTCACCTTCGGGATACCAGTCGGTCGTGCACCCTTTCTCCGGATAATTAGGGCTAGGTAAAGTGTCTTGCTTTGCCGCCCATCTAGGCATCATGTAATTCCTTTCAATTAGCCCCATCTCTTATGGTTTATGTATTTTCCGTGCCTACCCCAGCTTATTCCAGGATCAGATCTTTCACGGGTTCATTGCTTGATTTAATCTCCGTGGCCGGGCTAGAAATCCTCCCTCTAGTTAGTTTAACTGTGCACTTAATACACTCTTGTGTAGCCGGTCCAGCATATTGTTTGTTTCCTTTTGCAGCACATGAGGGAGATGGCGGCTGCCAGCCAGTGGCAGGGCACAAGTCGATGGTGCAAGCTGGTAGAGGGCACCGACCCATTATGTTTCGACGGTGGGACGATTTTCATCCGTCCAAGAGGTGGGGTCCCACAGAAATATGCTGAACGTACGTGTCCGGGGGTAAGTGGCGGACACAGGAACACTTTCAGCTGCACCGGGAAGCTTTCTATTCTTGTTCTGAGCGGCAATGTCAGCCAGGGAAGATGGGTAGCTGGTCCCAGCCGCGCCCATAGCATAGGCGGAAGTCAAGGGGCCATCAGGCCTCAGATCGCTAGGTTCCCGACATCTCTTCAATGGACTGGAGTCCGGCCCTAGCACAGTTGGTAGGGGCCTCACTATGAGCGCACTCCGAGGTCATGCCAAAAGGGCTTGGGGCTTACAGGGCCTTTTTGCATGTCGAGGGTGCACGCTGGTAGACGGCACCGATCCATTATGTCGGAAGGGGAGACGCGGTTCACTCTTAGGGGAGTGGGATGCCAGCCCTATCACAGTTGGTAGGGGCCTGGCTACGAGCGCACCCCGAGGTCATGCAAAAAAGTGCATAGGGCGAAATCGCAATGCAAGCTGGTGTCTTACGCGATGGCCAAAGGGGCGTTGACCGGTCTTCACCAAGCCTGGGGGTTACAAAAATGAGGGCAATTCTTCCAGAGGGAGTAAGACCTTAGCAGGATGCATATTGGCTAACCTCCACTTAGGGAGCGGCGCTCTAGCGAGCTTACCTACTCTCCGCAGCATGTGCAGTGCCATTGTAGGGGGATCAGATTGGTAAGGTTATCACGACACTGGGCACTGGCGAGGTCTGCAGCTCGTGGACTCTGGGATATAGGCAGACGGGCTCACTCCTAGGGGGAGGTTCGAACATGACACTACCGGTAGGGGAGCGCGAATCAACATAAAGGGATAGAGTGGGCCTGTAGATGATCTTGGGGAAGACATGTGCATCTGTCCGCTGGTAGAATAATTTTGCGTAGTGGTGCGTAGCATAGTTGGGGCTACCTATTGCAGCGGGGATGGATCAAGTCCATTACTCAAAACAGAATGGGGGCTGCGACATGCGCAGCGGGCCTGACATTTACTGCACAAGATTAGGGTAATATGTCCTCCAAAGTCGTGTGGGTTACTTGCCCGTACAATGGGCCACTTATGGTTGCAGCAGTGGCAAGGGTTGAAGCTAGTGGGCTTAGAGAGTGTCTTCTTTCATTGGATTGAAGCGATGGGCCTTCAGATTGCACACATTCGCCAGCTGGTGGAAGACTCAGTGTGGCATGGGGGACTGCAGTTCCCAGAGTTGGTTATCCTACAATTAGGAGGTAAGGATATGTTTGAGCTGGGACACAGACCCGCGAGGGAGGCTGTCTGGTTACGCCCAATTGGGATAGGACGTTCCCAGGATGGCGTGGTCTCATGGTGCCATGGCGAGATTAGGAGCCTGGACTATGGTCAAGTGCCCACCTTTTTAATGTTTCGACCAAGTGCCTGGAAGGCCAGAATGGCCTAGCAGTGCCCGGGGCTGGGGCATGCTTGGTGATGCACCCGCAAGGTAGGCACAGGGATCACAGGGTCCACTGCATTGGTGGGCACATGTCTACCTGGGACCCAGACTGGTGAAGCCAGGCATTTGAATCAGACATGGCCCTGAGCCGGGGGACTGATGGAACTTGGTGGTTTCAGAAGTAGGCTGGTGGTGGGGAGGGCGAAGGGCGGTTGGCCCTGGTCGCCCTTGTGGCGGTAAGTAGGCCACATAAATTGCCTTACATTGTTAAGGGAGTCCTCCTGCATACTCCATAGGCCAGCACTGAGGGGAGATACGGTAAGCTCACCCCAGAGAGAATGCAGACACCGGCTGGGGGCAAGGGCGCCAGTTTACAAACTAGGGCATGGGGCATCCGCCCCTGGTTATTCCCTACGAGCCCCGATGGGCAGCCTGGTGGTGGAGGGGTGGGCCCCTCAGGTGGCGGACAAGGACCAGATGGCAGGGGCTCACCTCTCAAGGACGCAGGTGGGTTGCGCCTTGCGTGGTTCTCAGTTGGTTGGGGGACGCGAGCCAGAAGGCCCCTTAGTGCTGGAGCGATAGAGAACATTCTTTGTCGATAAATTAAGTTCTGTCATTTCTGCTGATAGATTATGAAGTTATGATCAACATAAATAAAATATCGTTCAGTGATCAAAGTTGATAAATATGTCATGAAATTTGAAGATTATTGATATATTGTCATGTTTATATGTGTTCGTGTATAATAAACATGGCCTCTTTACCCACAGCGCTGGTCGTCAAGTCTTGATTTGTGGGTTCTGATGGGGGCGGGGCCGGGGACAACCTGGGGGGTCCGGGTCCTATGAAAAGCGCGTACTATAAGGAAGCGCGCCATTAGGACCAGGGCCCCCGGGATCCCGGCCACGCCCTCGTGGCTCCTGGCTGAAGCAGTGGTCGCCGCAGACGGCGGGAAGTACTTCTGGGGCGAAGTGACGTCACTTCCGGCCGGGGCCGGTAATGAGGGGGGAGGAGAGGGCTGGGGGCCTATTTAGGGCACATTGCCCAGACCCTCGCCCTCTCTTCCTTGCAGCGTTGGCCCCGTGTGCAGGGGACTTCGTGAATCTCCCACCCACCCATCCCTAGAGGTAGAGCTTTGGAAGGTGGTGGAAGTTGAATTAAGAGTGGCGGTAAGTAGGCCACATAAATTGCCTTACATTGTTAAGGGGAGTCCTCCTGCATACTCCATAGGCCAGCACTGAGGGGGAGATACGGTAAGCTCACCCCAGAGAGAATGCAGACACCGGCTGGGGGCAAGGGTGCCAGTTTACAAACTAGGGCATGGGGCATCCGCCCCTGGTTATTCCCTACGAGCCCCGATGGGCAGCCTGGTGGTGGAGGGGTGGGCCCCTCAGGTGGCGGACAAGGACCAGATGGCAGGGGCTCACCTCTCAAGGACGCAGGTGGGTTGCGCCTTGCGTGGTTCTCAGTTGGTTGGGGGACGCGAGCCAGAAGGCCCCTTAGTGCTGGAGCGATAGAGAACATTCTTTGTCGATAAATTAAGTTCTGTCATTTCTGCTGATAGATTATGAAGTTATGATCAACATAAATAAAATATCGTTCAGTGATCAAAGTTGATAAATATGTCATGAAATTTGAAGATTATTGATATATTGTCATGTTTATATGTGTTCGTGTATAATAAACATGGCCTCTTTACCCACAGCGCTGGTCGTCAAGTCTTGATTTGTGGGTTCTGATGGGGGCGGGGCCGGGGACAACCTGGGGGGTCCGGGTCCTATGAGTCTGGGTGTGAAGCTCCTGATTGCTCCTAGCCAGGAGACTTGAACAAAAGGGGGCCTGATGACTCTTTAAATTTGGCCTTTGTTATCACCCAGCTGGAGTCTGAAATAACAAACCCCCTCCCCACCTGCAGGTTGCTGCTAGAAATGAAAGTAGGCAACGTGCAGGCGCAGCTTAATGTGTTCCAGTGTTTGAAAATTGCACTGGGACAAGTTCAGCACATTTTTCAGTGGGGCCCAACTTCCTGGCATAGTGGGTGGACGCCGTCCACCCGCTTGTACACCCGACTTGTCCCCTGGAATAGCGCATCGAGGAGAAATACTTTTATTTCTTCTCGTTTTTGCTTTTTTTATGTGTGCTGCATTCTGCAGCACACATAGAAAGAGCAAAAAGCCATGAATGAATGTTTATGTGCAGGAAGGTGTTCTTTCCTGCACATAAACAATCATTAAATATTGGTGATTTGCTACTTCTATGTGTGCTGCAGAAGTAGCACATCGCCATTATTAATTGTTTATGTGGAGGCAGGGACACCTTCCTGCACATAAACAATCAATACATGCAATGCAGTCACCCTTGCACTATAGCGCAAGGATGTCTGTGTTGGTGCTAGGCAGCTATTTTTAGCGCCAGAGCTAGGGAAAACATAGGGGTGTGCTGTATTGTTGTAAATACGGCACATCCCTGCATTTTGGAAATGGCGGAGTGCGGCGTTGCACAATTTGCCTCAGCTCCGAGCTGCGCCATTTTCTCGCAAATATGCCCCTTAGTACGAGAAAATGCTGTGGATATAAAAGGCAAAACATACCGACTCTGGTTGTCCAAACAGAAACTCAATACAGGAGGTATTTACTACCCCTCACTCCACGCAACTTGTAATCAGGGCCTAGATGCATTAGCCTTGAAGCACTAGTCGTGTTTCAAGACAAACTCTCTTCTTAGCTGCACCACTCATATGTCTGTTCGGGTTGCTATCTTTAGTCCAGTATATAACATATGTATTTGCAACGCATACGTTCAGCCAGAAGGGTTTCTTGGCACTGAATAACAGATGTTTATTGTTACCCAACTCAATGGCACTTATTTTATTGACCTCAGAATGCTGAGAGGACCTGCGGGGATTTGAACCTGTGACCACGAGGTCAAACACAAGCCCTTGGAGTGGACGCATTAGTCCATTAAGCTGTGCTTTAAATGGGCCAGTACTGCCTGGTAGGGAGTACCGGCACTGTTTTATTTTGAGAGGGAGAGAACCGGCACTTCTCAAGAGAGATGTAGGGGCATATTAACAAGGGCCGGCGATAAATATCGCAAAGCGCGCTTAGCGCTTGCATATTTATCGCCGGCTATCTCTGTAATTTATCGCCCGGTTAGCGCGTTATCAACAACGCGCATCGCCGAGGTGATAAAAATTCCAGAGATAGTGTGGATATCGCCGTTTTCCATGGTGGAAAACGGCGATATCCTAGATGATAGGGCCTGTGGTCTTAGCCACAGAATCCACCCCCCATGTTAAGTATGCCTTAGTCAGGAATTCAACAGACGTTAAATTCCTGCATTAAGGCATACTTAACGCGATTTAAAAAATCGCTACCCTTCCTTGTTAATATCGCGAAGCTGCCTTCGCGATATTTTCCCTGGTTGGTTTCACAGCCACGCCTACTTTGCATCTCATTAGCGATGCAAAGTTAGGCGTGCTGGAAACGGGCGCTAAGTCAGCAAAACACGCGATAGCGTGTCTTTGCTGATAAGGCCGAAAACGGACGCAAAAGCGGCGATAATTTCATAGCGCCGCCTTGATAATATGCCCCGTAAACTTTAATTTGGAGAGTACCGGTACTTCTCAGAAACAAGCAGGTACTCTGGTACAGAGTGCCTGCACTTTTATTTTTCCATTTCAAGCACTGCCCTAAGCCACCAGACCCGGAATATAGCAGTTTCCTCAAAGTTGTAATCGAAAGAAATCACTATATCTCCACGTATTGTTCTCTGCTCTTATAATGTTTAATCAATTCATGATAGTCCCCATCACGCATTTAATGAAGTGCATTTTGACGTCCCAGTACTTTACAGAGCTCATTAAAGCCCCCAATGCATCTTCATCCGGAAAGGGGGGCGAAGGGGGTCATAAGGAATGAAAGAAAGGCCCTTGGTGGTTCCTAGTGGTGAATTCTAGTCGGATATTTTGTTGGCAGTGAATGCTAGTCAGATATTTTGTTAGCGGGTAACACTAGTCGGATGTTTTGGTGGTGAGGGACTAGCAGTCACTATCACCAGCAGGTACACCAAGTCACGTGTACTTTTCAAACCAAAGGGACGTATCAAAGGGGCACATCAACTAGGTACTGTATCACATCTTATCAGACGTACCTTGTTCATCGTGGTATCTTGTTTACTTCATTTACAACAGGAGGCAACAATATTAACATGTGCACGGACAGGATTTCTTCTGTTTAAAAACCTCGAAGATACCGATCATTTCATGTTAATCTGTGTGCACATTGCTTCACTTTGTTACCACTTGTGTTGTTTTCATTCACCCCTTCGGACACACCCTTCGGAAGGCCCGAGAGGGGTCAGAAATGCATTCGGATATAACATTTGGCGCCCAGGGTGAGAGGGTGACACCCCACCAGCACACCATTAAAGCACGGAGAAGCAACGAAAAGGAACAGCAAACAGGAGTGCGCCGATATTCACATTTTTTGCGATTCTGAATATATTAACCACATCTTTTACGACATAAGAGTGCGCGGGCTCCGGGGGGCACCAGAGTACAGGACCCTGGATGTGAGGGTCAGGGAGCCTGGGTCATGTATACTGTACTAGACAACACACATTAACATGCTTTATAATGCACACTTAATTATTAATATTCTGCCATTACTAGTGTTTTCAGTGTTTCCCACAGGGGATGAAATAGTTTCTCCCGAATGACAAGATTTTTGGCCCCTGGCAGAGCCTGGTTTCCAGGTCAGCATTTTAGGCCCTCGGCCATAACCACAGAGTTGTAACTTTATATTTTTATAAAATGGGTGTGACTCTCACAGGATTTGTCAATCTCGGTTTGCATCTATGTTTGTGTGTAAATGTATGAATTTTTGGAATTCTAAAATAATTGCACGAGTACTCCTGAAAATATGGCTCTAGTCAGGGCTTTAAGTGGGATGAAAAATCTGGGGGCGAGGGGGTCTCTCACAGGGGCATGGCCGATGTAATTAAGGGCTTGGCTTAAAACACTTAAGCTAAAAATCTGTATTTAGCATATAGTGTGCCCTTCCCCGACCGATCCCCGGGATTTTGCTGCTCTGTCCATTCATCCAAATATATTACACAAGTAACATTACACCTACAACAAGCCAGGACTATTGGCTTTGTCAATGTCTGTAAATTGCATAAGATAAATAAGCAACAGCTATGACTTCGTTGTACATAATATTGAAAATGGGTCAGTTCTTGAGCGCGCAGTTGTGGCTAAGGCTGGAGCTGCGACCTTCAAGCTTAGAAAGCAGGTTCGAGCCCCAGGTCGGCTCAACATCCTGTAATTCAAAGCATGAATATGTGATGTAACGCGTGCTCAAGTTTGCCCTATATAAAATTAATCTAGGAGGTAGCACCTCTCGCATGAGCGGTGTCCCTCTAGGCACAGCCTTTGATCTGCCCAAAGCAGATTAAAAAAGTCGTAATCCCAAGAGTTGTAAACAAAACAAGAATGTTATGAACGCGTTTTTTCAACTCTTCTCAAGTTTTATTCAGTGTTTGAATTATCTTCATTCAAGAAACACATGACAATGATGTGAATCAACTTCACGTTTCCAAAATTAGGGAATCCATCTCCCGATGCATTTCGGGCTATTAAAGCCCTTCGTCAGGGGAAAAGATCTAGAAAATGCAGAGAAAACAGAGCGTCACTGTGCTAAAAAGATAGAGCGTCACTATGCTAGAAAAATAATACATAAACGAAGTTTCTCATCAATAACCAAAAGCATAGCCTTATCTGAACAGTCAACTGCGTGACAAAATGTGCGTGGAAATATAAAAACATTGTGCTTAAATAAAACCTTAAAAAAGGAACAACAAGATAGAATGCAAGCATAACTGAGGGTTGCTCGTCTCAGCCAAAAATAACAACCTGAATCTAGTGCACCACGTGAGATAGTGAAAAGTGCGAATATAACATTAGTTCAAAGCTTGTGTTATAAAATCACAAGACGTGCATGTGGAGGTTCCTGGGAGTGCTGTTAAAAACAATGCGAACTATTCCAGTGAAGGTGACGAGGGTAAAAGTTTAAATCAATAAGACGGCGCCACAAAATGAAGTCCAACGAAAACCGTGATCAAACGAGAATTAATATGTGCGGTATTTTAAATAAACGTGAATACAAGTGTGCCCGTGAATATAAGGAAACCAAGGGAAAACTTACGTCTACCCGACGTGTGTGCTGCGTGCTCCACGAGTAAGAAAATCACCAGGGGAGTATACACCGCTTGATATGTACGGTTTGGGTGTGCGTGAACATAAAGGAAGGACACACGAGTGTATGAAGTGAGTAGACTGGGAAGTGTATGTGAGTGCCATATTGGAATGGAGCAAAAAACGTACTCATAGTTGAAAGTGTTTAGGAAAAGTGTGAGTAGTGATATACTTACAGGTATAAAGATGATACATGAGCCAATGCAATGTGATTATCAAATTTAGACAATCTAACAGAACATAATCCCAAAATATTCGCGGGATGATCTCGGATGAACTTGCTTCATGAAAACATCATAACTGACATAACACACGACTTACAATGAATGAAAAATAAACAGGTGATCACAATGATAAGAAAGCTGATAACAGTGAACTACTAATCAGAATGAAAGTAATAATGGTAAAAAGGAGATTGTCGCGTAGGGTGAATGACAGCATGATGACAGTAAGATATAAAAAAAACTAAAGGAATATAACGAAAAGAGAAAATTGAGTTAAATTCTAATCCACGGAGTATTGAAACAAGTGTGTATGACTAGAGTGACGGTCTGTGTAGAAATAACAAGAAGTGAAGTGATAACGTGTGTTATGATGAAATATAATGAGAAGCTAAAAATAATCAGAACATGAAATGGTGAATGGGGAAACCGTGCTAAGTGTAACCAAAATAAAATTCCAAGATGGAAAATCATGATGCATCAAAGTGACCAACATAAAAATGAAATGTGAATCAAAAATAGAAACGCATTGTGACTAAATAATATTGAAGATGTGGAGAGGAAATATAAGAATGCCGTGAGGTTATAAGGCGGATAGAAGGATTAACATGATAAAGTGAAGAAAAGTGTATTGGCGGATAAGGTGTAAATATAGGGATGATAGAGAGCAAAAGTGCTGTTGTCACTGATATCATATAAAGTTCTAAGACGTACAGAAACTGTAAAAAGAAAATGTGCAAAAAAATGTATGTAAAGAAGACAGATAAGGCATGAATACCAAGATGAGATAGGTACAGAGGTAATGTTGTCACAGATAGCATTGAAATTCCATCCGGTCATTCAGACCGTTCGGTTTCATCGTGTCCAGAAATTTAATCCAATGATTTTCTCTTTGTAAGATGTAGTTGCTGTTGTTTCTGCCCTCACGTCTAATGATGGATTCCAGGACGGCGAACTGTAATTGGCTGATGTTGTGTCGATGTTCAATGAAATGTGTCGCTATGACAGATTTGATATTTTTGATGCGTATGTTGCTCTTATGTTGGTTCAAACGGGTTTTAATTTTTCTCTCCGTCTTTCCGACGTAGGCTAGTCCACAAGGGCATTTCAACATATAAACGACGTTTTTAGAGTCGCAGTTTGCATTCACTTTCAGTTTGATTTTTGTGCCTTTCATAGGATGTGTGATAAAAGGTCCTTTGATGATGTTGTGACAATTGTTGCAATTGTGACATGGTGAGTTCCCTTTGAAAACCAGCTCCGAGGATGTCGTAGGTCTCTTCGTGATAAATTCTTTGATATTCTTCCCTCTGGTATAAGCAAAGATCGGTGAAATCTGAAAAATGCCTTTGAAATCTGGTTCCATCCTTAGAATCTGCCAATGTTTGGTAATCGATTTTTTAAAGCGCGAGCTGAGAGTAGAAAATTTGGACACAACCACATTTCGTTTGGATGTAGGCTTGTCAGTAGGTGTCAAGAGCTGCGTACGGTTCTTTTCATTGCATCGTATGTTGGCTTGCTCAAGAATCTCCTGGGGGTACCCTCTCTGTTTGAATTTGTCCGACATGTTTATGGTTTGTTGTGTGAAGTTGCCGGGATTTGAAACAATTCTCTTCACCCTGAGAAACTGTGAATAAGGTAAATTGTTTTTGAGAGATGCTACTGAACTCGGATTTGAACACTGATTTTCAACTTTTTCTAATTGAATTGGTCCAGTTCACCTTATATCAGAGTTATTTTGAATGGGAAGATCAATGTTACCTTCAATTGTCAGGAACTTCTATGGGCAATTGTGCCGCGCCTGTATATGCTAATACCTTTATGTGCAATTTCGAGGAACACAACATACTCCACAACACACCATGGAAAGAGCACGTCATCACCTTCCTCAGATACATAGATGACATTTTGATTATTTGGAATGGTCCTCATCTCAGCCTCGTTCAGGCACTCAACACTCTCAACAACATCAATGAGAGAATTCAGTTCACTTTCAATATGGATCAACAATCCATACCTTTTCTGGATGTTTTGATTAGCAGATCTGGCAACACTCTAGAGACTAACATTTACAGAAAAGAGACCGATAGGAACAATTTACTACATTACCAAAGTTTTCACCAGACATCTCTCAAAAACAATTTACCTTATTCACAGTTTCTCAGGGTGAAGAGAATTGTTTCAAATCCCGGCAACTTCACACTACAAACCATAAACATGTCGGACAAATTCAAACAGAGAGGGTACCCCCAGGAGATTCTTGAGCAAGCCAACATACGATGCAATGAAAAGAACCGTACGCAGCTCTTGACACCTACTGACAAGCCTACATCCAAACGAAATGTGGTTGTGTCCAAATTTTCTACTCTCAGCTCGCGCTTTTAAAAAATCGATTACCAAACATTGGCAGATTCTAAGGATGGAACCAGATTTCAAAGGCATTTTTCAGATTTCACCGATCTTTGCTTATACCAGAGGGAAGAATATCAAAGAATTTATCACGAAGAGACCTACGACATCCTCGGAGCTGGTTTTCAAAGGGAACTCACCATGTCACAATTGCAACAATTGTCACAACATCATCAAAGGACCTTTTATCACACATCCTATGAAAGGCACAAAAATCAAACTGAAAGTGAATGCAAACTGCGACTCTAAAAACGTCGTTTATATGTTGAAATGCCCTTGTGGACTAGCCTACGTCGGAAAGACGGAGAGAAAAATTAAAACCCGTTTGAACGAACATAAGAGCAACATACGCATCAAAAATATCAAATCTGTCATAGCGACACATTTCATTGAACATCGACACAACATCAGCCAATTACAGTTCGCCGTCCTGGAATCCATCATTAGACGTGAGGGCAGAAACAACAGCAACTACATCTTACAAAGAGAAAATCATTGGATTAAATTTCTGGACACGATGAAACCGAACGGTCTGAATGACCGAATGGAATTTCAATGCTATCTGTGACAACATTACCTCTGTACCTATCTCATCTTGGTATTCATGCCTTATCTGTCTTCTTTACATACTTTTTTTGCACATTTTCGTTTTACAGTTTCTGTACGTCTTAGAACTTTATATGATATCAGTGACAACAGCACTTTTGCTCTCTATCATCCCTATATTTACACCTTATCCGCCAATACACTTTTCTTCACTTTATCATGTTAATCCTTCTATCCGCCTTATAACCTCACGGCATTCTTATATTTCCTCTCCACATCTTCAATATTATTTAGTCACAATGCGTTTCTATTTTTGATTCACATTTCATTTTTATGTTGGTCACTTTGATGCATCATGATTTTCCATCTTGGAATTTTATTTTGGTTACACTTAGCACGGTTTCCCCATTCACCATTTCATGTTCTGATTATTTTTTAGCTTCTCATTATATTTCATCATAACACACGTTATCACTTCACTTCTTGTTATTTCTACACAGACCGTCACTCTAGTCATACACACTTGTTTCAATACTCCGTGGATTAGAATTTAACTCAATTTTCTCTTTTCGTTATATTCCTTTAGTTTTTTTATATCTTACTGTCATCATGCTGTCATTCACCCTACGCGACAATCGCCTTTTTACCATTATTACTTTCATTCTGATTAGTAGTTCACTGTTATCAGCTTTCTTATCATTGTGATCACCTGTTTATTTTTCATTCATTGTGAGTCGTGTGTTATGTCAGTTATGACGTTTTCATGAAGCAAGTTCATCCGAGATCATCCCGCGAATATTTTGGGATTATGTTCTGTTAGATTGTCTAAATTTGATAATCACATTGCATTGGCTCATGTATCATCTTTATACCTGTAAGTATATCACTACTCACACTTTTCCTAAACACTTTCAACTATGAGTACGTTTTTTGCTCCATTCCAATATGGCACTCACATACACTTCCCAGTCTACTCACTTCATACACTCGTGTGTCCTTCCTTTATGTTCACGCACACCCAAACCGTACATATCAAGCGGTGTATACTCCCCTGGTGATTTTCTTACTCGTGGAGCACGCAGCACACACATCGGGTAGACGTAAGTTTTCCCTTGGTTTCCTTATATTCACGGGCACACTTGTATTCACGTTTATTTAAAATACCGCACATATTAATTCTCGTTTGATCACGGTTTTCGTTGGACTTCATTTTGTGGCGCCGTCTTATTGATTTAAACTTTTACCCTCGTCACCTTCACTGGAATAGTTTGCATTGTTTTTAACAGCACTCCCAGGAACCTCCACATGCACGTCTTGTGATTTTATAACACAAGCTTTGAACTAATGTTATATTCGCACTTTTCACTATCTCACGTGGTGCACTAGATTCAGGTTGTTATTTTTGGCTGAGACGAGCAACCCTCAGTTATGCTTGCGTTCTATCTTGTTGTTCCTTTTTAAGGTTTTATTTAAGCACGATGTTTTTATATTTCCACGCACATTTTGTCACGCAGTTGACTGTTCAGATAAGGCTATGCTTTTGGTTATTGATGAGAAACTTCGTTTATGTATTATTTTTGTAGCATAGTGACGCTCTATCTTTTTAGCACAGTGACGCTCTGTTTTCTCTGCATTTTCTAGATCTTTTCCCCTGACGAAGGGCTTTAATAGCCCGAAATGCATCGGGAGATGGATTCCCTAATTTTGGAAACGTGAAGTTGATTCACATTATTGTCATGTGTTTCTTGAATGAAGATAATTCAAACACTGAATAAAACTTGAGAAGAGTTGAAAAAACTCGTTCATAACATTCTTGTTTTGTTTACAACTCTTGGGATTACGACTTTTTTAATCTGCTTTGGGCAGACCAAAGGCTGTGCCTAGAGGGACACCGCTCATGCGAGAGGTGCTACCTCCTAGATTTCTTGTTAACACCCTTTCCAGAGGGTGATACCTCCAGTGCATGCTACAACTATACATCTTCATATACCCCTACGCTGTGCATGCTCATATGCTTTATTGTCTATATAAAATTAAAACACGAGCCTCTCTGCAGTTACATCAAAAGCAGGGATGGATGGTACTATTCCGAGTTAGGCTTTTTTTTCCCTTCACCCTGGAGGTAAAAACAGAGAGCGCGATAGGGACCCGTCTCGGCACCTGCTGTTAAAAACTGCCACTGCTGAGCACCGGCAAGACCCGGCCCACTTAAAGCCCTGGCTCTACTCCAAACCGCGAGCAGTTTCACATACGCAATTACAAACAGTAACATTGAGCTTATGACACTCTTTCCCCAAAATGCCACCTTTGTTCTCTCCGGAGAAATCCCCCTCACTGATCTGAGAGTGGTTCCTGCCGATTCCCACCCTGCAAAAATCACTTCTGCTCTTCGAGACGCGTAACTCGCCAAGTGTTCTCAGCATGGAAAAGGACTCAGAAAAAGTTCGTGAATTCCTGTAACCTCAAAGAGGTTTGTGAGTGTTCAAAAACTTTCCAGGACATCCAGGACTAACTCCCATGCAACATTACACCTTCCGGGCAAAATATTACATGAACATCAAACAAATGCACCTTTTGTAAACAGCCAAATTCATTTGATCTTGAAAACTATTACATTTCTGCACCAAAGTGGAATTCAGGATGTTAAATGGGTTTTTGAGAAGGTTGCCTGAGTGTCATGCAGGGAAGAGTGAAATAAAAGAATGAAAGGGAAACTGAGTAAGGTTCCACCATGGTATACATTGCTTATTTCAGAAGTACTAAGCACAGTGTTATATGTTTACTTCTGAGGGGATTCACACATGCACTTTGTTGGAGCACAGCTGCAGGTGCCCGCTGCAGAGATACTGCAGACTCATGTTATTTCATTCCATTGGAGGGTGATGATCGCACAGGAGTAGTAGATTTCAACGCTCACTACTGAAGCAGGCTGTGTCTGGTATACTACTGCGTCTGAGGCGCAGCTCAGGGTGTGAGGTATACAGTCCTGGTCTGCAGCCAATGGGAAGGGTCCGTAGGATCTCCAGTCTGCCTTTCCAATCAAAGCCTTGGCACAAACAACTGGGGCAAGAGACACAACTTCCCATCGAGATGGTTTACGTCAGGGGTGTCCAACACTGGTCCATGTCAGATTGTATTCTTTACCAATGACTATGTAAATGAGTTCCATTTATAATCATTGTTTGTAAATATGGCCCTTTCGGGGAACATTGGATGATGAACTAAGAAACTGGGTGACCTACCTGGGAGAGAAGAAGAAAGCAGGGTATTTTTGACAGCAGCGGCCACACGTCCAATGAACGGGATCTCAGGGCCGGGTTCTTTGAAGCTAGATGTTGGCAGCGGAGTCCACAGGCTGACTCCAGTGGATTTCATGTCCTGCAGCCCCAGAGGAGTGAGAAAGATCCTCGGTTACACTCAGGGAGCCAGAGGAGGCTGGACAAGCACTAAATGAGGGAGGTACAGGTGTGTGGAAGATGCACCCTCGAGTTCCTTCTGCACAGGCAGCCTGATATAAGCCAGTTTTCCATCACCACACGGTACCTTGGGACATGATTAGCAAAGATGAACAGAGCACAAAAACTGCACAGGTGCGGAGACGTAGTAATTAACAGTTAGCTGATCATTAAAAGTTATTCTTTAGAAAAAAATCCTCTTTACTAAAGTGAACAAAGAAAGGTGCAAAGGTGTCGTATGAGCGCTGTGAGACCTATGGGTGATACATGCGCTTAACAAATCCCAAAAACATACATACATACATATGAGCTGGGCCTCACTCAACTGACTTGAGGGCAAAGACTGCAGAAATTGTGAGAATGTACAATGCTGTCTGCAGAGGGGTCTACGTCCCTCATAACAAGGACGCGGTACATTCCAATATGTGACCCCTCACCGCACATATCGGAGTTAGAAGTAATGTGGAGAAAACACATGGGGTACTCACCCTCACAAGTTTCCAGGGGCAGTTCACAATGGAAAAAATACTCTCTAATTTCTGGGAAATGTGGATTTTAGTGAGAAAAGCACCCAAGCTCAGCAAGTCATTCCCCATTATTAGGGATAAATTTGTAATTTGAGACATCAGGTGCGATAAAAATTGCACCAAACTCCGGGCCACTCATAAGGAGGGAGTAAGTATGTGTCAACTGCATCTGGAAGTAGGAGTAAAAAATGGTAGGTGGCCACGAGGTTCTGCTGTGCAGTGTGCAGCCGCCACCAAGTGCAGTGCTTCGATAGATGATGCCGAATCAATGAATCGACATTAGGCACATGATATGGGGCACAACTGTGGTAGGAGGTAATTAGGGAAAGGACTGATCTAAACTGTCAGTAAGCCTCAGACTTTAAAGAAGAAGGGAATGGGCTCTGTCAAGAAACACAAAATGTTTAATGTCAAAATCAAAAACAGTGGTTGACTCAATTCAACGCAACTGAAATCATAGAGGGGAAAAGTATGACAAGATAAAATATTTAGTAAAGAAGTGGTAAAACAGTAGAAAAATTACAAAAAATGAAATATATGTGATAATCCATAAACTGTTAAGCACGGCGGCCTGGAAGTAGCTGACTGTGACGTGGCTTGACCTACGGGTCACTTCCAGGTCAGCACAGGGTCGCTGTAGAGGTGTCAAACATGTTAGTGTTTCTGGGCGTTTAAAGTGTCAATGACCAGAGTCACAGGAGTCACAACTCCCAGGAGCTGAGCAGAGCTGCAGGCCTACAGACCAGACCTTTTAACTTCTCCAAGGAGTGCCTCAGCATAGATCTGCATCCTTCAAAATATTCGCTAAATTTAATGAGACCAAACATGGGGGCATATTAGCAAGACTGGCGATAAAATTATCGCCGTTTTAGCGGCAGGAAACTGCCGCTAAAACGGCGATAATGGGCTTGCTAATAAGCGTTATAGAATTCCAATAGAAGCCCAGGTTAGATGTCCTGCACATCTAACCTGGGCTTCTATTGGAATTTATAACGCTTATTAGCAAGTCAATTATCGCCGTTTTAGCGGCAGTTTCCTGCCGCTAAAACGGCGATAATTTTATCGCCAGTCTTGCTAATATGCCCCATGGTTTTCATTGAATTAAAATTGAGTTGAAGGTTTAATAAACACAGAAATGGATTAACTTAGGGTGATCCATGAGCAGCCAGTGACAAGAAGCCCTAAGCTGCTGCTACTGGAGTTACACGACCCTCCAAGAAGAGTTACATCTGCAGTTTTCTTTTTGGGGTTTTCCCCACATCTATACTCCATGGTTCAGGAAATACTGAGAAACAATCACGTGTCAGGCACGAAGTTCATCAAGATTTTACCAGTGCAATGAATATTGGGGGCACACTCACGTTCTCCTGGGATCCTCCCATTGGGGCTCCATAGGTGCTGCCTTGAAGCCCCCTTCTGTGCACTTTATTAGGGATGTTTGAGACACTGATGTCTTTTGGATCGCCCTTTAACTCTGCAGAGCCTCAGTGGTGCCTGCTGCTGCCCACGAGGATCCCTAGAATCTGTGTTGTTGAAAGGTCTGAACTCCCACCCTGCCACTTCCAGGGACTCTTCTAAGAATCCTGTAAGTTTAACAGTAATGTATCCATGCTCCCTCTGCGGAGTCGCACCCCAACGCCGTCAAAATATCCATTGATTTGAGGGGTCAAGGGTTGTGTGTAAATAAACACAAAATCTCTCCTCACGATGAACGTCTGTGTGGTGCCTTTCCAAGAGTTTAATACCCCTCTCTTATCAGACTTCCTATCTGCCTGGGGTCTGATCTCTGACTCACAGGGCCCCAGTATTCTACGAATGGCCACCAATGATTCTCTCATGGTGGCTGCTAGAGCCCTTCTTCCAATGGATCTCAGTACATCCACGACCCCACCCCAGAAGACTTTGTCCTAGTCTGCTGATAAGGTTTGTCCAGCTCGTGCCAGGGAAACCTAACAATGTAATCCCAGCATTGTTGAAGCCTTCCTCCAGCTCACCGCCTTGAATGTTGTGCTGCCATACCATCGAAGGAGTAGCCAGCCAGCAACCCACACCCTTTATCCTGGCAACATGAGATGCAGAAACGTTTAGCAAACATTTAATAAATAACCCAAGTTAACCACATAAAAAGCTCCTATTACACACAAAATTAATGTCAAGCTCTATTTTCATGTTTCTAGACATTTCTGTAGTCTTTACCAAGATTGATTAGCCATTTTTCTCAAAAATGTGTTTTCATATTCTTAACACAATTCTGACAATTTTTCAACAGCGGTGACTCGACACAGACTCAGAGAATAACATATATTTTGAATGGACCTGATTCCCATCTCCGCATTGTTTTGATACCTGCTGGTATATGGTCCCCCTTCCCCTCTGTGGTCGCTGCCCTAATCCTAAATGAAAATATGGAGTAATGTCTGTCTGCGTGATCTGCAGTGGTAGAGGGCCATTGGTTTTCTGCTAATGTGGCAAAAACTTCTCATTCTCCTTTGCTAATGTTGTCTCAACATGAGCAATTAAAGCTTCTTATTTGCCCGGGACAGCCTGGACAGGCCATGTGATGTGTCCAGAGTGATGCCCAAGAAAGTTAGCTTTTTTCTTGGGCTTTCTGTCTTGGATAGGGCCACTGGGATGCCCGGACATCATAGCAATACAACAAGATGATGGACGGAGTGCTGAAACTTTTCAAGCACTCACTACCAGTTAAATCCATTGTTCATTTGCTCACCATGACACCCCAGTTTGGACCCAGCCATATGCAAATCAGTGTTGATCCTTTTCCCCATGGGTACAGTCCAGCCCGAACTGGCACGCCAGGTCCTCCCTGGACCGGTAACAAGCATCCTGGGACTGCTTTCGGTGTATCACCCCTCATCAGCCAGGCTAGCTTGAATCCTTTGGCACAGCGAGCATGGGACCTATGTCTGGGCATACCCTAGCCACTCAGGGCAAACATATTAACACAGCAAGATGATGGACGGAGCACTGAAACTTTTCAAACACTCACTCCCAGTCACAGATCTGGTTTAAATCCATAGTTCTTTTGCTCACCATGCCACCACAGTTTGGACCCAACCATATGCAAATTAGTCTTCACCCTGCTCCCCTTGGGAACAGTTCAGGCCGAACTGCCAGGCCAGCTCCTCCCTGAACTGGAAACAAGCATCCAGAATCCAGTGGCACAGCAAACATTATGTCAGGTCCGGCAATGCCTTTAAGCATCTCTGGAAATCGTGAGTGCCGTCTCTACTACAAAGAGAAAAGCATCAAGGTAATGGGTTCTCTTGCTAGCCAGCTGCGCCCTCAAAAAACCAATGCCAGGAATGTGCTAAAAGACACAAAGTAGGCACTCAAAACCAAACTGTCCATAGTCAAAATAGGAGCTGCTCACTACAGAAAAAGAGTAAAAATTGGTCTGTGATTTTGCTCTTGTTAGATTTGGGGGTCTCTAGTTGGCATAGGTAGGTACCTGTGACAAATAGGGACCCTTGCGTCTAGTCAGGGTAAGGGGCTACACTCCTAAAATAACCCCTGCTCACCCCCTTGGTAGCTTGGCACGAGCAGGCAGGCTTATCTCAGAGGCAGTGGGTAAAGCATTTGTGAATACATACAGTAATACAGTGACAACACTACAGATGGACACCACACAGGTTGTATTATAAAAATAGTATTTTTATATAGACTTAACACAAGAGCAAACGACAAAAATCCACAATACTGTACTCAAAAATAGATTTTCAAATGTTATAAAATAGCACAGTTCTCTCAAGTTGTAAATGCGACACTTTACTCTCAATGTACCTTGAATGCGTAACGCAAAGAAAACAAAAAGGTCGCAGGGAAGGTGATGCGTCGGTTCCTTACACGCAGGGGAGTTGATGCGTCGGTTCCTAACTGCTGCGCAGGGGAGTTGATGCTCGCTTCCTTACTGTGTGGGGAGTTGATGCGTCGGTTTCTTACTGCTCTCCGGTACGATGCGACAAGATGGCACCTCGATGCGATACTCTTCTCCGGTGCGATGCGACAAAATGGCGTCTTGGTTGCGATGCGACAACGTTGGTGTGATGCGTGCACGCCCGACGGCCGTGCGGCAACTCGAGGATCTTTGGAGCCGTGACAGGCCCTGCGATGCGCTTCTCTGGTGATGCGACGATGACCTCTGTGGCAGCGTCCCGCTTCTCCGGCGATGCGCCGCGCTTCGGCGAAGAGATGATGACAGCGGCAGCGGCGTCTCGCTTCCTCGGTGATGCGATGACAGCGGCTGCGGCGGTGACACGCTTCTCGTCGTTGCGTCGCGCTTCCAGCTCCCAGCGAACCGCAGTCTCTCAGAAGGCCCAGCACAACATCAGGCACTTCAATTCCCAGCAAGGGAATTCAGGGGGAGCTGGTTGGTGAAGTCTTGTATCCCTGAGACTTCAGGCAGGAGGCAAGCTCTAGTTCAAGCCCTTGGAGATTCTTCTTCAAGTTGATAGAAAGCACACTCAGTCCTTTTCTCCTCTCTTTGGTAATGAAGCAACCACTGCAGGCCAACCCCCAAACACACAGCCCAGGGGTAGTCTCCTCCTTCAGCTTCCTGGTTCTTCTCCTCAGCAAAGGTTTGTCTTGATTCCCAGAAGTGATCTAAAGTTCTGGGGTTTGGGTCCCCTCTTTTATACACATATTCTCTTTGTTCTCTGAAGGCAGAGAGGCCTTTGCCTAGGCCAAACCAGTTCTGCTCAGTCCTGGAGCACTTTGTTGACAAGACTCCTTCTTTCCTTTCACAGAGTAGGCCAGGGACATCAGACACACCACAGGAGGTGGAGCCAGCATTGTGGAGGGAAGGCACAGCCCTATTCAGGTCCCAGGTGCAACTCCTCCCTCCCATCTGCATGCAGATCTCTCTATTCAGCCCTGTGCTGACTCACCCTGTCTCCTGGAATCCCCCAGCCCCTGTCACTCAAACTCCAGACAAGGAATACACAACCTAGAAGAGGCAGGCTTGGATAGTTAGGCAAGAGAATACCTACTTTCTAAAAGTGGTATTTTCAAACACAGAATGTTAAAACCAACTTCACTAAAAGATGTATTTTATCATTCTGAGTTCAGGCATACTAAACTCGAATTTCTACCTGGTTCTCTGAGTCAGTTAGGATTATAATATGTAATAATCTAACTGCCCATTCTGGCCTATGGGGAACAGGTAGCCTTGCAATAGTGAAAAACGAAAATGGCTATAATTCACTATTAGGACATGCCACACACACCAGGGCATGTCCTACCTTTTACCTACAATGCACCCTGCCCTTGGGCCTACCATAGGGGTGACTAATATGTATAAAAGGGAAGGTTTAGGGACTGGCAAGTGGGTGCACTTGCCCAGTCAACATGGCAGTACCAGACTGCACACAGGCCCTGCAATGGCAGGCCTGAGACACACTTTACAAGCTGCTCCGGTGGGTGGCACAACCTGTGCTGCAAGCCCACCAGCAGTATTGGATTTACAAGCCCTGGGCACACGCAGTGCACTGTACTAGGGTCTGACAAGTAAACCAATCAAGCCAATCATGGAGTCACTAATCCATACCTCAATTTATCATAGAGAGCATATGCACTTTAGCACTGATCAGCAGTGGTAAAGTGCCCAGAGTCATAAATCCACCAACACCATGTCAGAAAAAAGGCTAGGAGAAAGGCAAAAAGTTCAGGGATGACCCTGCAAAAAGGGCCAAGTCCAACAGCTCTCAAGTATCTTTTTAGTGCCCAGCCCAACCCCAGAAGTGACACAGCTGAGGAAGGGATGGCCACCTGACCCTCAGACCCTTAGCTGTGACCTGGATGCCATGACATCTAGGGAGACTTACTGTGGCAATGGGAAACAACACTATGTTGCTGTGCTCCTATGTTCCACACACCTGCTGGATATTGTGGCAGAGAAAGATTTATCCCACCTCACTGCATCAGGATTGTCCTTAGCTTTGAGTTCCTGCCCGCCTGCCTCCAGTACCAGCCGGGTTTTTAAGCGAAGACTCTTCATAAGGGAACTCATCCCTGCTTCCAATTCCTGCCATTGCCACTTCATAAAATCTTGTTAAAAGACTAATTTCTAATGTATCAAAAATGTTTGCATTATTACATCTCAATGCAACCAGTCAGTAGATATTGCAGTGTATATGCATTACTATATATAAATTCATTAAGAAAAAATCACAGGTTGGCAGATCATTTGTTAAAACCAGTTACAGATCTGTGCATTAAATGATACTCCAACAACACATGCTTTCTCGATCCACAACGATTATTTGTGCTATATATTTTTAATTCAGCAGGGACTGAGCAAGTGATTAGAGCTTTTAAACAAGACCTGAACTAAAGGTTCCCTCAGTGGTGACCATCTCCTTGGGTATAAATAAATGAAAGAAATACAGATCTTGTACTCCTTGCTTTTAGCATCAAAAATACGGAATGAGAAGTACCATTGACTCATTTTGCAGTAAATCATTTCAACCATTATATCTCTAACCTGAATCTTATGGAAAGAGGACGACGATGTGTTTGCTCTGCTCAGCAATGTGCTGCACAGCAGAGGAGATGCGTCGGTTCCGCTGGATCCACAGAGGCTGCCAAGCACCTCAGGCCCACTTCCAAGAGTCCAGGACTGGGGTGGCACCACTCAGCAGGGTAGATTCACAGATAGCAGAGTCCAGTTGCGTGAAGGTGCAAAGTTGTTTGAAGCCTTTTATGTCCCTGAGGCTTCAGAGGCCAGCCAACTAGCCCTTGGAGTCACTCTGGGTTCTGGGTTCAAGAGATGCAGGTCCAGTCCTTCTCACCCTGGCAAGAGGGCAGCAGGCAGCAGGTTCTGCACAGCAAAGCAGGAGTCCACAGAGTGCTGTCTAGAAGAGTGGCAGTCCTTCAGCAAGACAGCACTCCTTCTTCCTGGCATAGTATCTACAGGTCCAGAAGTGTACTGAAGTGGTGGTGTCTAAGTTCCATTTTTATACCCTGGTGCCTGGGTTCTGGAAAGTGGGAGAAACTTCTAGACAGTGTCTTAGAAGTGCAAGAAATACCCTGCCTCCCCTGCCCGATGATGTCATCCAAGCTGGCTGGAGTGACAATGCAGGGTCATTAGGCCCTTTGTGTGTGGCCAGAGAAAGCCTATTCAGGTATAACTGAGGCTGTGTCCAGCTCCTCCCTCCCATCCTGCCCGAGATGGCCCATCAAGTTACACCTAAGCTCCAATTGTGTTTGGCTGTCTAGGAGTAATACACACAGCCCAACTGCCAACTACACCCAGTCATGTGACTAGAGACAGGGTGCAGGCCCCAAATGGTTAAGGAAAGAAAATGTCCACTTTCTAAAAGTGGCATTTTCAGGATTGCAATTTAAAATCCAACTTCACCATGAGTTAGGATTTTAAATTGTGATTCCAGAGACACCAAACTTGAAGGAGTTATCTCTTCCCATCTGGAAATTAAATTACACATATAAATTGTAATAAGGCGACTCCAATTTAATCCTATGGGAGAGATAGCCCTTGAAGAAGTGAAAAATGAATTTAAGAGTTTTTCACTGCCAGGACATAAAAAAACGTAAAAGTACATGTCTCCCTTTTTAAATACATTGCACCCTTTCACTAATTAATGAAACCTTCTCGATCATCAGAAACTCTATAACTAGTAATGAATAAGCCCCCTCCCAAAGTTGTCCTGACTCTTCAAGCATCCCACAGGAACCCCTCATAGCGCTTCACCCCTTCACCCCCTTGTCCCACCGTGGTATGCAACACACACAGCACTGTCACTCCATCACCTCCCATGGAATCTGAGTCTCTATCCAAGAATCACTAAACTAGACCACACCCTTAGTACACCTCGAGAGCAGCTATCACAGAGATACACAGCAACAGAAATATCCATATCGCTCAGACTATCCCCTTGACTGCTGAATACAGCCTCATGGATACTTTGAGTGTGCTCAGGGCACTCCTTTGGCCCAAATGATGTCACCCTCGTTACCTGATAACCCAAATTCGAACAGTATCATACACCATAAGACCGCAGCACTCCTACCTAAGCAGCTCAAGAGTTCTCCACTTCCCCTCCTCATGCCTCACTCTATCTACAACCTGATCTCCACCCCGCTGTCCTTCGAGGCCAGCAGCTTTCTAATATCACAGTCTTGAGCACCCCCCACCTCACAGCTTATTGACCCAAACTTCCGCCACCTATTCTCACAACTCACTAGAATCCAGACTTGGTGAGATTACACATGACCTACAACTACTTAAGGCAGATCTACAAAGCCTAACAAGCATCACTTCAGAGCTGGCAAATAATAGATGGCTCAACAAAACTCATGTGAAGAATAGACACAACCAGTACCTGGATATTAATTACCACACTAGACCACTGTTACATCCCACAGCCAAAGTGACATTAACAATATCGGCATCTCCCCATATGAGATGGAAAACAATACTCTACCCCCAGCGCCTACACGCGGCCCATCAGACTGAATGATCCTCTTTCTGACAGTGACATTCACTCCCTGCTACTTCCATATAATTCTACATACTCCGGTAAAAGAGTCGATTTGGACCAAATCCAAACAATTCTTACAAACGTACAGAGAGAACCAAGGCCCAACCACAGAACCGTAAACAAGTCTAACCTTAAGCAAGTGCCCATCACTCAGTCTACCTCTGCTGACACCAAACCACACTTGAAATGCATGCTACTCAATTGCAGATCGTCAGTGAAACACGTGGCAGACATCGTGGACTTCATCCTTGCACACGAGCTGGACCTCCTAATCCTGGTTAAAATATGGCTAAATGATGATGCCACACCTACCCTTGACTTGATAGTTCCACCTAACCACAACATCATTAGATTAGATAGATCAAGCAGACCAGGCAGAGGTATTGCTTGCATATACTGAAACAATCTCTCAGTGAAACAGTCACATACCATTGCCCTATCCTCATGCGAATACTTGTACATAGATATTTTGAGTAACAACAGTCCATTGTGCAAACTGCACATGATCTACCATCCAACAGGCGATAACATCACAGTCATAGAATAAATCATGGAAACCATCTCAACCAATGCAGGGCAACACTGCACCCAGATCTTCCTCAAAAATTTCAAACTCCACTGGAAGGACCCTAACGATCCAGCAGTCAACAACCTTAAAAACTTCCAAGCTGACCTCAACCTGACTCAATTCTGCAACAGTCCTACCCGCAACATGGGTGCAACTCTGGACCTTGCCATTGCCAAAAGTAGTATCATCCAACTGAAATCTATCATCCCTTGTGACTGGACAGATCACCACCACATCACTTTCCTCACCACGGAATCTGTGAGGACAAAAAAAGCTCAACTAAAGAAACCCAAACACTGGAAAAGAAGCATGCAAGGTATAAACCTGAATGATCTGACATCCCTGAGCAATAACATCTGGTCACCTCCCTTGGATATGGCTGATGTTCATGACCTCACAGATCATTGCAACAACTCCCTGCTGAACAATCTAGATTTGATAGCAAGTTTACAGCTAAAAAGAATGTCCACCAAAGAATCCAAGCCATGGTTCAATGGTAGCCTACATGCAGAAAGACGCAAGCTTAGACCAGCTTAACAGTCGTGGAGACTCTCACCGTCCCTCGAACACCTTAAACACCCGAGATTACTGAGGAGCATTTACAACAAATGCATCAGAAGCTCGAAAGCCGATTTCTTAAGAATCCAATTAGATAAAGCAAGAAATCATCCAAAAAAACGGTTACAACTTGTGAAGCTACAATACAATAGACAACCCAACCCTCCCCCTACAGGGTCTAATCCACAGCCAAACTGTGAGGATTTTTCCTCCTTCTTCACAGAAAAGACAAGAAAGATCAAAAGTGATTTGCGGACAGCTAAGGAGCACCCTCCTTTCACACCTCATATTAGCACCGGCTGCCCCAGATCGCTGAGCCACTATGTCTCTCAGTACAGACCCCAAAAACAATGCGTTATGGAGCATATTCAAAATCTGTGATGAAAGCGCCATTCTCAAAATCCTAACAGCACTAAAACCCTCAAACCACTTTACCAGAAAATGTCTTCAGTGAGATTAAAATGTCCTTACTCCCTCGCTGGACCAAGATAGTTGATGTCTCCCTACCTCAAGGATCGATCCCTGATTGCCTTAAAGTTGGGCAGGTTACCCCTATTTGAAAAAAACCCATGGCGCATCACATAGACCCAATCAACTTTCACCCAATCTCTAATAGAAGTAGGGGGATATTCACAAGAACGTTCCCTAAACATCTCCAAAAAATGTTAACGCAACTTTACACATCGCAGTCTATCGCTGGAAAATAACCCCGTGTTAACGTGGAATTCACAACACGGCCATACCATGCGATAGTCTCCCGAAAACGCGGCCAATGTCCGCGATACAACCACCGCGACGGAGATAAAAACACAAACCCCAACATCCAAAAACATGCGATGAGCCCATTTGCGATGAGGAAAGCAGCGATAAGCAGCGTCAGGCCCGCGACACACATACGGCAGGCGGGAATAAGCACAACAAAAGCAGGAAAAAGAAAGACAAACCAAACAGAAAACAACAGCTAAGCACAATGGAGGCAACCGGAGCCAGTACACAACCCCACAAGCCCCATTGGCAACAAAACATTGTACATGGCAGGCCATCGTGGACAAGGTGAATGCAGCCGGATAGCGGAGGAGGACAATGGAAGAAAACCAGAACAGCTGGAATGATGCGAAACGCACAAACAAGCAGAAACACGCCAACAACCAGAAGGCAGCAATGCACACCGGAGGTGGGAGTCCAGCGCCACACCAGGAGCTGGATGACATGGAGGAAATGGTGTCCACCACATCAGTCTGGAGATGGTGGCAGGAGTCGGGGACCGGAAACTGCTCAAAATCAACAGACACAACAGCAACAGGGAGAGGAACGACCTGGACTGGGGGGACGGGGGGAGAGGGGCACAATGGCACACATGCACAATTAAGCACAGCACAACTGCAGACAAACCATGCCCAAGAGTAACAACAACAACCAAGAGCACAAGTCACACAACCCGGCAATCTTACACCACTGAACAAGCACAGAAGTGAAAACCACACTGCCTGAATGGGAGAAGGGTGAGCCAAATCAGAGCTGAAGGGACATCTCACACACAATGCAGCACACACACATAGGAAGCAGAGCACCCCAACATCGAACACAATGTGGTACAAACAGCAACATTTGCACAACCGAACACAGGACACAAGTGCACCCGCTTGTGGCCGGTAAATGGCCATACGCATCTGGCAAAGCACGAAACAGGGACATGATAATGCACAAGTACCAACCCACAGCCCTGATGGGGTAGCAATGCATGTATGGCAGGGACCCAGATAGGCTGTGACACACACATTGGCATACAAATAAACACTCAACACAGTTGGAGACAAGTGAACGTGCAGAAACTTTATCAACAATTGCGTGTCAGTACAGCCAAGAGAAGTGCCACGACATGCAGCCCAATGCAGCAGCATGTCTGATTGAGGAACGTTGGAAAGCGCCCATGTCCACCCCGGGGGAGTCCATCACCAACACAAGTCAGTGCCAACCCCCGTTGGTTGTCCATGCATGGATCAGGAGTCCAGGCCAATGCAGCCATGTCCACTGTCGTCTATGGACATGTGACCAGAACCCCAACATGCAACCAGGCGTCGGGACACATGCAATGGGTCACATACAGTTCTGGCTGCAGGTACCTTGTCACTCGTCCATGAACGCGAGTGCAGAAGCATAGGCCAACATTTCCTAAGAGAGCGTTGTCCACCACATCTAACATGTCGGCGACATAGCCCATCAGCTGTCCCGGACAGATGTGCTGACTCCAACCCCTGGCCCCAATTTGCACGAAAGCCCAATCGGGGAGCGGCTCAATGTGGTCACTGCACACGACGACTCGTGCAATCTCCCAGGTCCAGTTGCCAGCATGCATGCCAAACATCCAGGCATGCCATAAACGGGCATCACGGTGACACTCCTGGTCGTGGGCCAACAGGGGGCGCACACACACGTCGAAATCCAGGTCAGCTACCGTAACGTTGGAGAGGCAGACATCCATGGACCACTCGAATATGCACGAGCGACAATGCAACACAGGCTGAACGCAGGTGACGTTGGCAAGGCGGAAGCTCAGCCGGTAACTGATCCACAGCACTGCCAATGGCAGTGCCCCCAGTACATGCAGCAGACGTGCGCGGTACAGGTCCACGTGACTGGAGTTGAGCATGTGTCCGGGATGGTCTGCCATTGCGTCAGTGGCTCTACTTGAAGCGGCACTGGCTTGCCCCACGCCAGTCCTGTGGATGAAATGGCACAGCTCGGAGCAATGAGCAGTGTCTGTGTACAACGGGTACAGGCCTGGGGTGGGGTGGGAGTATGTGTGAAGGCCATTTCACGCACGCTCACTACGACCAAGGACTTCTGCGTGTGGGATGTGTACACGTTGGTCTCATGTCGGGCAGTGCGTAGTGTGGGAGTCGCCAGCAAATGCTATCGTATCTGTCAGGGGGTGCTGGGCACATGCAAGTCCCAGCTCGGAGCTGCAGATGTGCTACCGCCTGATAGTTCAGACAAAGGACCTTTCATCCCTACAGTAACTTCACCATCTGCATGCATACAGGAGATGTACAGAGGCCTGTCATGGGTGGGGTGGGATGTCTGTGACCCAGGGAGTCATGGATGATATGCCTAGCACGTGGCACATGAGCGGCCTCACTGTGTGTTACGTTGCCTCACAGCTGCTCCTCCCTCCCACGAGCCCCCACACGTGTGCACTGTGCGGTTGTATCACGTGCACTCCTACGGCACACCATTGTCATGCCTGTCCGCGCATGTCCACCGGCATGCCAACAACACCTTGAAGATGGCTGTTGAGGGTGTCCGGCCATGTAAGTGTAGGCCAATGGTCCGGACAGGGCGGACACAGGTGTACAGTCCATGGCTGGCTGTGATCGTGCTGCGATTGAGGCTAGGCATCTGACTCATGCAGCCGCAGGACTGATACACATAACACTTGGCATGCATGTGCCAAGACCCCGAGCGGTCTTGCGCTCCTACATTTCCCCGTACGTGCGGGCCCGCCCTCCGGGTGCATGCTACATTGCAACATCGACTACTGTGGCCCTGGTGGCGACAACACCCCAACACAGAGACACACTTACCGCACTTCCTGCTCAAGGCCAGACCAGAGCCACGCCCTGATCCCCCTGCCGAATCAGCACACCCCTGCGCTGTCCTGACGTACGTCGGACCAGCACACGCCGCTTATGCATGCAGGGGGGGGCGGGTGAAGCTACATGTCCAAGGTCTCAGCCACTGCTGAGGTGACATGGTATCCTCCGCTGAAGACAGCACACTGTGATGTTGCAGGGCTCCGGCCCATCATGCTGACATAATGACCACACGGACACACTTGCTTAGATGGTGGGAATGGCTACGGGCACGTGCGTCCGGCCACTTTTATTAGCAGGCTCACATGTCGAGTGACACCTGTGTTGGATGTGTGTGGGGTGTGTGCACACCAGCCGTCATGGAGTGCCTGGTGCAGTAAAAAAACGACAACAGTGTACATCGTTAAGGACACACCCATTCAACCATAAAGGCCCCATGACTTGAGCTGCACAGAGTTAGTGGCCCCGGATGCACAGCGTCCTGCACGGGCCTACCGTCACGGGCCGCTGACTTGCGGTGCACTGGGGCAGGGTCACGAGAGCAGAGCAGGTTCTCGTAGATGACAAAGGGGGTTGTCGCGGAGTGTCTCGGTGGACAGTGGAAGGTGTACCCCCAGGACATGATTCAGAGGGCAAACCACGCAGAAACAGTCACTATGGTGGAGATGAATGGAACAGACACATGTCTGACACCAAGACCGGCCCAGCCAGATGATGATGCAGACAACCCCCAGGCCATGGACTCAGACGCCACCAAAGTCCAACCAGAAAGTGCCCATGACATCATTGCGCACAGAGTCAGTGGCACCAGTGCTGATAGGGGATGCCCCCTGCGATGAGGCGTGTCCAATGGTGTGTACTCCTCCATATCTTACCCAGGACACAGTTCCACATGTGTGACCTACTGGACCGCAGTGTAGGCCTGAGGCAGCAGTCAGCAGGGGCCATTCACCGAGTGTCGCCGGCTTACGTTGGATGGTCTCACCGGCCTGTGTAGTTCAGGTTCAGTGGCACCACGGGACGTGGACTTGCGGTGAACAGGGTTAGTGGCACCAGGTCAGTTGTTGCTAGTGTTCGGTCACCTCCGTAACGAGGATCCGGCTTTCATCCGGACTGAACCGCATCTTCCTCTTACTCCTCTCCGTGCGTTCACTGGTATGGACTCTGCCATTCATGAATCACGACTAAGTGCTGGATGTGGGACCTACTGGACCGCAGTGTAGGCCAGGGGCAGCGGTCAGCACGGGCCCACAGACCGTGTCGTGTGCTTGCGATGCAGGGTCTGGGACACTGATCGAAGGGAGTTCAGTGATATGGACGCGGCAATTAACCTTTGGTCACTGCCATTCTAGACTCAGGACACAGTTCCACATGTGGGACCTACGTGACCGCAGTGTAGGCCTGAGCCCTCATCCAAGTGTTGCCGGCTTGCGTTGAACAGGGTTGGTGGCACCACGTGTCGCAGGCTTGCAATGCAGACTTTTGCTTCACTGATCGGAGGGAGTTTGGTGATGTGGACGCTGCCACGGACTTGGGGTCACTGCCATTCAAGACTCAGGACACAGTTCCACATGTGGGACCTACTGGAGCGCAGTGTAGGCCTGAGCCCTCATCCAAGTGTCGCCGGCTTGCGTTGAACAGGGTTAGTGGCACCACGTGTCGCCGGCTTGCGTTGAACAGGGTTAGTGGCACCACGTGTCGCCGGCTTGCGTTGAACAGGGTTAGTGGCACCACGTGTCGCCGGCTTGCGTTGAATAGGGTTAGTGGCACCACGTGGCGCCGGCTTGCGTTGAACAGGGTTAGTGGCACCACGTGTCGCAGGCCTGCGATGCAGACTTTTGCTTCACTGATCGGAGGGAGTATAGTGATGTGGACGCTGTCACAGACCTTTGGTCACTGCCATTCTGAACTCATGACTCAGTTCAACATGTGCCAACAACTGGGCCGAAGAGTACGCCGGTGGAGTATGTCAATGAAAAAGGAGTACTGTGGGCCAGCGCCGCGGAGGCCAGCGATGGTCTGCGGAGCCTGCAGAGGTCGCGGGACTGGGGCCTGGAGCTTGCACCAGCACGTGGTGGGCCCTCTTTGACACACGCCAGTGTCGGCAGGTGAGTGGAGCCTCCTTGGTGTCTGGGCCAGGCATGACGGGTCTGGGGACCAGCGGCCCGGGGTGCAGCAGGTGCACAGGGACGCAGGCTCCGCCGCGCACAGCGCCGGCCTTGTGGCGGGCTGGGAGGCGCCGCCCTGGCAGATGCGTTGGCCATTCCGAAAGAGAACCACGCCCAGTGTGACAGTCTTTTTATTCACACCCCTACGCAGGCCTGGCTTTCGCAGGGCCAACCCACTCCGCCCGCGCATACAGGGGGGACGTAACGTGCAACATTTCCGCGTTCTGCCCCACAGCCTGTGGGACATGGTAGCGTCCACTGGCCACTACACTCCATGCACCAGCAGTTAATGTCCACATGGCCATTTCTGTGATTTGCACACTGAAGTCTGTCCGCCACCTCCACGCCACACCTGGCATTGGGTGGGTTCTCATTCATTAGTCACTTGCCGCTCTCGCACATGCCTGCTCCAAGCCTCTCCTCACATCCTGCTATTGTGTGGCTGTGGTGCCATGCCGTGGCTGGGTTGTGGGCATGGCAAGCCCAGGTTCCCAATGGAGTCGTGTTGTCGTGTCTGGTCGGTTGGCATGTTGTGTGGCATGTTGAATGTAGTTGTGCTGCGTGCCCATTGCCAGTGTCGTGAGTTGCATGACTGTGGGGTGGAGGTGTGTGGTGTGTTCATTTTGGACTTACCAATGAGCACTGCATTTCCATAGGTGCCATCCTGGGAGCGCTGGTTGATGATGGACTGTCGGGAGATGTAGGAATCATGCACTCTGCCTGGGGAGTTGGCCACGACATTGTTGAGGAGTCCCGGGCGGTCCACTATTGCCTGCACATTAATGGAATGCGTGTGCTTTCTGTTGAGGTAGTTGTGTGCAGTGTAGGCAGCGGGCACGAGGGGTACATGTGTGCAGTTGATTGCCCCCGACATGTGAGGGAATCCAGCTATGGCGTGGGAGCCTTGCTTGGTCTCCAGCTGCTCCTGCGCAGTGTGGGTGGAGTGGGGGTGCTGGGGTACCAGGCTGATGATGGCATCCAGGACAGGTGTGATGAACTTGGATGGGGCTGGCTGTGAGACTCCTCCGACTCTGGCAGTTGTGGGTTGGAAGGTACCAGAGGCCAACATGTGCAGCACAGCCGGCAGCTTTGTCTGCGGAGGGATGTTCGTTGTGCGCTGTGTTGGTACCGTCAGCAGGTGGGCGATGTGGGTCAGGATGCGGGGGATGGTTGTCCTTTTGGGCCTGTGGTGGGAAATGTCCTCCTCTGGCATTCGGTCTGTGCGGCTGGTGCGTTTACGGTGGGTCCGCTGTCTTTGTGTATGCTGCCTCTGTGGTGGTCCGGGGGGGGCGGGACGGGTCCTTGGGGTGGTGGCGGGCCTGGGGGTGGTGGCGGTGGGTGTTGTGGCCCTCATGGGTCTCCAAGCTGCATGATCATTGTCTCCATGGCATCTGTGGGTCTTCAGATGTGGCTCTTGGCTGGGCTCCCTTTCATGCAGCAGGTAGTCGTCCTGCTTAACACCAGCAGAAGGCAGGTGTTAAATCCCTGCTGCTACCGCGGCTTATCGCCTGTTTTTGGTTCGCATCGCAGATCTGGCAGTTCGTTGTGAAAGTGGTGTAGTGGTGTTTTCGTGTGTTTTTACACGGGAACGCCTACTCTGCATCTCATTAGGGTTAGTTGGTGGTGTCACCCGTGGAGGTAAATTTTGAGGCAGTTATCGCGGGAATACTTGCGTTGTCTGCAGTTTGCACCTGCTTGTGAATGGGGCGTTAAATCTATCTCCACTTTTGATGCGTTAAGGTGGCGATAACTCGGCGATAAGTCCTTGTGAATGTGCCCCGTAGTGTTTTTTTAAGGAGGTGTACCACTATAGCGTGTTCCCACTGCCCGGGAATGCATCCAGAAGCCAGAGAAAGATTGATAAGATCACACAGAACCGGTTGAATAGCTACACACCCCTGTTCCATGATAGCAGGGAAGATTAGGTAAGTTGGAGTTCTCGATTTAATGATGGAACAAAGGGATGTGATATCCTTGGCTAAAATGGGGCCAAAATGCCCGAGCTTAACATTTCCACCTGATGGAGCAAGGACTCGTAAATGAGACTTGCTCGGAAGCAATCCTCTCGTTTAACTCACTAACGAATTATTAACAACGTGTTTTGTGAATAATAATACGCATTTCCTTTATACGCGGGAGAAAATGAAGCTTGCCTATGTGTTTACTAACTGCAATAACATGAACGAAGGACTAAGATGCATTCTGACACGGGATCTTTACTGCGCATGAGTCTACTGCATCTACGTAGTATGACGTACTAACGCTTGGAGGGAAATTCTGGCGCCTGCGCAAAGAACCATAAAATGGCCGCTTGAAAACTCACATGCATGGCACCTGCTTGTTGAAATTAGAAAATAAGTTTTATACTAACGCAAATGCAGAAAGGGAAATAATAAATGGAATGGGTTAGAGTAGAGGTTGGTGGTATACAGTGAAATCATTTATTTTTGAGAATAACATTTTTCCTTTTGACTTTATTATTAGTGCGTATTTGGGCCTGTCAAATTTGTCTGAGTCGAGCAGACTGACGTTGCGCAACGCATGCACCCTGGCGAGAAAGTACGAAAAGATCACTAAGGACTTGTCACGCGTCCAAGGCCAGCGAAGATGTGCCCTGGGAACATGAGGGTGAAGAGTTCATATGAAGGAACTTTATTCAAGAGATCGCAACATTTGTATTAATAAAGTTTGAAGATGTATGGGAAAGGAAGTGGGGAATAAAGTTTGAGGGGAGGAGTTTTGAAACAATGGTTTAAAGAAATAAGTGAAATGTAAGCATGGTGTGATGATCATCCCCCCCTCGCCTGTCCAATCAGAGTTAGTATTTTGTAAAATTGAAACATTAATGGGTGGTACATGTTTATGGAAGGGCATAATTGAGGTAGTTTTAGTTAGCTAAGAGAGGATTTTTTGAGAATTTTGAGAGTATTCGGAGAGATTTGTTCGGAGAACTGGGTGTGCTGGGGTGGTGCTGAAGCTGTGAGACGCCGATGAAGAAAATCGAATGCAGAATCATCTACTTAATTTGAGTGGGTTAGAAAGAAGATTGCGGAAGAACCACGAGGAGGAAGAGAGTGTCAGAGAGGGGTGCGACGTAGTCGTCTGTATCTAGAGAGGTGAAGTATCCTGTCCTGATTCCTGTCCTGAAGTCTTTGTCTCCTGATCTGTCCTGGGGACCCTTACCAGCCCTTTGGCCAGGGGGTTGGTCTTCACACCATACTTGGTAACTATAAATTCATCGTCTTGATAAATGCTCTTCTCTCTCTATCCTCTTCTTTCTGAGCATAGTTGTTGTGTGGATCTGAATTATTACATCTATTGAATTTTTGATTGAATTGGCACTCTTGCGAATGAGGGTGTTTGTACTGAAACGTTTGAGATGGTTCACAAACAACTAATTTAGATAAAGATTTTAAAACTTCTCGAGTCTGTGATTATTTCATTTTAATCGAGAAATGTTTAATAAGTTATGTTAATTATCACCATCAACTAGTTCCACCTAATGGTCCATTGACCAGAGGAAAGAACTATTTGATTAGTGAAAGGTTTAGTTGGAGAAGAAATAACTAGATCTTAAGGTATGAGAATCATTAAAAACTAAAAGTTCCAGCAGTCTACTTGGTGTTTAGTGGAAGCGAGTTGTATGGGCCCAGGTGAGTATATGGTAGTGGAGTATCTGTTGCTAGTACGCTGCTGGATCACACCTGTGGGAGTCAAACCAAGCCTCCAGCTTTGGATGGTTTCTGGCTTCTACCGAAAAGAAGGCATAGATGTTATTCACCTTTTCGAAGAAAAATGAGGCCAGGGCTTTACAGCTCCCTTCAGATGGACAGGAAGCCTGTGCTCACTCAGTTGGTTGAGCACATAGCGAATGTCCTTTAGATGCCATTTGAAGAGATGTGATCAACACATCATGCACAAAGGTGATGTTCCATCTTTCAGTGGAACCTGAAATGGAGCAAGCACTACAATAATTCACGCTATGCATGCACCCAAACGATTGAGGGCCTTATTTATGAGAAGTGATGCATCGCTGTGTGAAAACAGCGATGCGTCACTTCTCAGTGCGCCCTCCTTGCGACATGATGAATGCGTCATATTTACTGTATGATGCATCATGTAGCAAGGAATGACAGAATGTCAACTGACGCATTGCTGGAGTTGTGTCGGAAGCATGAGGCAACTCCAACAATGCAGGGGGGAGGGCTATGAACATAGCACTGCGTCACCCTTACGCCTGCTATGAGGCAGGCATAAGGATTTGACGCAATGGCGTCCTAGAAGTGGCGCACTGAAATCTTATAGATTTCACTGCTCCACTTCTACAAGGCTTGGCGTCGGGGGAATGCCCACCCTGCATACATTATATCTGACACAGGTATAATGTAGCGCAGGGGTTTACAAAGTAACGCATCTGCCTAGATGCGTCACTTTGTAAATAGGGCGCAACATGGCACATTTTTTACGCCGCCAGAGCTTCACAAAAAGTGACGCACCCGCGGTGCAAGAGTGTCGCAAGGGCTCATAAATGCGCCCCTGAGTAGTCAAGAATGCTACTGAAACTGAACATCAGCTCGTATTACACATAAAATATTACATTTGTTATTCACTGGCACTCAGGTGTCAAATAAAGGCAGGAGAGTTCTTTCGTTCTCGGACCTTTGTGAGTCACTGGCAACCTTTTATAGTCGGGAGACATAGAATTTTAAACCAATTTTGAGTAAGTTTGACATAACTTCTCGCAAGAAAGCAATACTTTTTATTTGATTTGCATTACCTTGATGTAATAATTGCTGTCGGCAGGATTTTACAGACGGTAACAAGGATACAGATTCTTTTTAGCTAATTTTTAAGTGTTAGAATAATAGTTGATTATTTTGAACTACTAATTTTAGTTTTTCTGACATCATTTGAAACGTGTTTTAACCCTTTCGGTGCTCATGACGGCCTGGAGCCGTCATGATGCACAGTGGGCATGTGCTCATGACAGCTCCAGGCCGTCATGGCACCCACCCACGGTGGAAGCGCTGGTGCTCCCCCCGTGGGACGCCGATCTAGGTGTTTTCACCGGGGAAGGCAGCCCTTCCCCTGCCTCCCCCCGCCCCCCCTCCACATCATCAGAGGTTTCCCTTTCTTCCCCGACGCGCTGGAAGCCATTTGCTTCCAGCGCGTCGGGGAACAAAGAGGTAAGTTTTTCCTCTGGGGAGGGGGGTATTTTAGCAAAAGAGGCATCGGGGGAAAGGAAAGGGTTTTCCTTTCCCCTGATGCTTCTTTTGTGCATTCCTGCTGCAGGAATGCCCACTAGAGCCAGGGATTTTTTTTTTTTTTCAAATCAGCAATTTATTTACTGTTTGGGGGAGCGGCCCCTTAGGCAAGGGTCGCTCCCCTTATTGGGGCATAATTTATTGGCTTTGTCTGCCCCCCTTGGGGGGCAGATTAATGTATATTTTGGCACACTGGACCACGAGTCCATTTGTTGTGGGGAGTGGCTCCTTGGGCAAGGGTCACTCCCTTTGGGGGTATGTTTATGGCTGTCTGGCCCCATGGGGGGCAGATCTTGGCTTTTTTTTGTTATCTAGGGCCCACTAGGCCACAAGGGTTTTTTTTTGGGAGAGTGACCCCTTGGGCAAGGGTCGCTCTCCCTTGGGGGCTGTCTCTCCCCATATTTGGCCCACTAGACCACCAGGGATTTGTTTGTGGGGAGTGGCCCCTTGGGCAAGGGTCACTCCCCTTATGGCGGCAATGTTTTTTGGCTTTGTCTGCCCCTCTGGGGGGCAGATTTCTCCATTTTTTTTAAATGTGGCCGACTGGACCACCAGGGAATACTTTGTGGAGAGTGGCCCCTTGGGCAAGGGTCACTCCCCTTCGGGGGCTATGTTTTTGGCTGTCTGCCCCCATGGGGGGGGCAGATCTCACCTTTTTTTTTATCTAGGGCCCACTCGGCCACCAGGGAATTGTTTTTGGGAGAGTGACCCCTTGGGCAAGGGTCGCTCTCCTTTGGGGGCTGGGTCGCTCTCCTTTGGGGGCTGTGTCTCCCTATGTTTGGCCCACTAGACCACCAGGGATTTGTGGGGAGTGGCCCCTTGGTCAAGGGTCGCTCCCCTTATGGGGGCAATGTTTTTTGGCTTTGTCTGCCCCCCCAAGGGGGCAGATTTCGCCATTTTTTTTAAAGTGGCCCACTGGACCACCAGGGAATACTTTGTGGGGAGTGGCCCCTTGGGCAAGGGTCACTCCCCTTCGGGGGCTATGTTTTTGGCTGTCTGCCCCCATTGGGGGGGGCAGATCTCGCCTTTTTTTTAATCTAGGGCCCACTAGGCCACAAGGGTTTTTTGGGGGGGGAGAGTGACCCCTTGGGCAAGGGTCGCTCTCCTCTGAGGGCTGGGGCTTGTCATGTTTGGGCCCACTAGACCACCAGGGATTTGTTTGTGGGGAGTGGCCCCTTGGGCAAGGGTCGCTCCCCTTTATGGGAGGATGATTGTGGCCATTTCTGTCCTCTTTGGGTGGCAGATCAGCAGTATGTTTTTTAGGCCCATCCGCCCCCAAGGGTGGCAGAAGCCACTAGACAACAGGGGTTTTTAAATTTTTGAATTGGGGAGTGGCCTCAAGGGCAAGGGTTGCTCCCCTTTTACAGGGGTGAATATTTTATTTATACTCTTAGGCCCACCTACCCCTTAGCTTAGCTGGTGGATTGTGCGTGGACTGGTGCATTATTTGAATATGTGATTGTAATGGTTTATTTTCTCCTTTTTATTCTAGTGTAAAGCTTTTGATTCCTGTTTGCGGTTACGGCAGTGGTTGTTCTGCAGTTTTGTGTAATTGCATTTATTTTGTAAGAAAAACATTTTTGTTGTGTTTACTCCAAATGAGTATTATTGTCATGCATGAATGAATTTTTTTGTAAGTGGTGTCATAATGGCAGCATATTTGTTAGTGTTCAGAGCATGAAATTCTTTGCGATGTGTTTTGCATTGTCTTATGTGTAATTTTTTTTTCCTTCTTTTTTAGTGGGATATTGTTGATCCTTACTGTATCTGTGCAGAGTAGGTGGTGGTGAGTCTAGCTGCTTCTGTCAAGTGAGTGGTATAGTGTTGGAGTATATAGGTCTTTGTGATAAAGCTACATTTTGTTTATTTCTTTTTTTACAAAGGGTTTGTTGTTGCTGACTTGTTTGACAAGTAACCTTTATTAGTAAGCATTATGGCTAGCCGTAGAATGACTGCTCAGCAGGTGGTTGGTAGGCTTCTTGAATCTTCCTCTGAGCAGGATTATGAGACTGACAGTGCGTCTGAGGGAGAGGAGGGAGGGGAAGATTCAGGCAGTGAGTTTTCTCTCCACATGGAATCATCGGATGATGAAGGTACTCTCAGTGCGGATGAAGCTACTCTCGGTGTGGATGAAGCTACTCTCAGTGCCTGTTTTAGAGGAGGATACTGCTGTGCCGATGGTGCAAGAGGCATCTGGATTGCAGCCTGAGGCTGCTAGGCTTCCTACTGGAAGTGCTGGACTCTGGGTTGATCCAAACATGGTGCAGCTGGTGTTGCCTGCCTTTAGTGGTGATGCAGGGTGTAGAGTGGATTGTGAACATTTTTTGCCTATACAGTTTTCTCAGTTGTTTATGGATGATGTATTTTTGGGTGAGATTGTTGAGCAGACTAATTTGTATGCTGAACAGTTTTTGAGGGACAACAGTGACAAACTTAGGCCCCACTCTAGAGCTACCCGGTGGACTCCCACAAATCTGGAAGAGATGAAGAAGTTTTTGGGTTTGACTTTATTGATGGGTTTGATAAGGAAGCCGTCCATGGCTTCATATTGGTCTACCAGTCCCTTGATGGCAACGGTCATATTTCCTGCAGTTATGACTCGTGATCGGTATTTACTTTTGCTTCGGATGCTGCATTTTGTTGATAATGCTTTGGCGTTGCCACGAGATCACCCTGAATGTGACCGTCTTTTTAAGATTCGGCCTGTTCTTGATCACTTTGTAGATCGATTTTCAGAGATCTATACTCCAGGGAAAGAAATATCTATTGATGAGTCTTTGGTCCTGTTCAAGGGCCGTTTGGTTTTTAGGCAGTACATTCCTAGCAAGAGGGCACGCTATGGAATTAAGCTGTATATGTTGTCTGAGAGTAGGACAGGATATGTTTCCGTGTGTACACTGGTAAGGATTCCACTATTGACCCCCCTGGTTGTCGGTCCACTTTTGGAGTTTCTGAGAAAATTGTGTGGGATCTTGCTAGAGGACTGTTTAACAGAGGCCACCATTTGTACCTTGATAACTTCTACACTGCTGTGCAATTGTTTAAGGAATTGTTCAAAGTGGACACTTTTGCTTGTGGCACAATCCGCTCTAACCGTAAAGGTTATCCAAAAGAGCTTGTTTGCAAAAAACTTCAGAGGGGACAGTGCAGTTCCTTGCGTAGTGATGAACTACTAGCTGTGAAATTTGTGGACAGGAGGGATGTGTACATGCTGACTACCATCCATGATGAGAGTACTTCACCTGTGGCTGTTTGGGGTCATATTGCTGAAGTGCACAAACCTGTGTGCATTTTAGACTACAATAAACACATGGGTGGTGTTGATAGAGTAGATCAGAGGTTGGAACCTTACACTGCTATTCGTAAGGCTTACGTTTGGTATAAGAAGTTGGCCATCCATCTCTTCAATTTAGCAACTTTGAATGCTTTTGTTGTGTTCAAGGAGTGTTCTCCTGCGTCAAAGTTGACTTTTGTTCAGTTTCAGCAGTCTGTGATAGGCAGCCTTGTTGTTGTGGAACAGGCTAGTGTTCCTAGAGTTGGAGTGGTGGAGGATGTGGCTCGATTGAAAGATCGCCACTTTCCTGATCACATTCCTCCCACACCCTCAAAAGACTTTCCCACTAGGAGATGTAGAGTCTGTTGGCGAAGAGGTACGCAGAAGGAGACTCGTATGTACTGCCCCGAGTGTCCTTCTAACCCTGGGCTGTGTGTGCCTGCTTGTTTTAGAACGTACCACACGCAAAATAATTATTGGGAGCATCCATGAGTGGTAAAGTGAACTGCCTGGTCTGTATTGTTTAAAAATGTTTGTTCTGTTTCAAGGTTGGCATTAGTGCAATGTATTTAGTTTCAGATTTTGTGTTAGTAGATTTGTATCTATTTGTAATTTGTTTGTGTTTTCTTTTTTGTATAAAAAAATCCTAAATGTGATGGTGGTGTGTGTAGGCTGGCGCTTGGCTGGCGGTGTGCGTGGACTGGCGTTTGGCTGGCGGTGTGCGTGGATTGGCGCTTGGCTGGCGGTGTGCTTGGACTGGCGCTTGGCTGGCGGTGTGCGTGGTCTGGTGCTTGGCTGGCGGTGTGCGTGGTCTGGTGTTTGGCTGGCGGTGTGCGTGGATTGGCGCTTGGCTGGCGGTGTGCATGGACTGGCGCTTGGCTGGTGGTGTGCGTGGACTGGCGCTTGGCTGGCGGTGTGCGTGGACTGGTGCTTGGCTGGCGGTGTGCGTGGACTGGCGCTCGGCTGGCGGTGTGTGAGTAGTGACTTGCTGCTGGTCACTACACACACTGCTAGCCGAGCGCCACTCCACGCAATCCATCAGCTTGTGTGGTTGCTGTGTCAGGAATGTGGGCGTGTGAAAGTGATGGGGCTTGAATGGCGCTGTCTGCTGGTGTGAGTGTTGTAATGTGATGGCCCGCGGCTGGCGGTGTGAATGGTTTTGTATGTGTCACACGTATGAAAGGTGTATGAATGGCCTGTAAAGAGGTTGGTGCCTTGTCGTGGCTTTACAGCTCACGAGCTGTGAGTCAATGGTTTAGTTTCTCGTCCTTTCAATTATTAACAGTGCATTTCATTTTTGTGAAATCACTTGTTAATACAATTGTATATACTGAACCATCACTCGCCCTCGTGCCAAATCCAACCAGTATGTGTGTGTGCTTGAGGAATAGATGGCTGTGCAGTAATATTTGTCTTTTTTGTCTCTCTGCCAAGGTGTACATTCCATCTAAGAATAACCTACCAACTGTAGATATTGTCGTAAACTAAACACCCATGGGAGTACATGGTGATGTCTCTCTTGTGGATCCCAACAAGTTATCTTACCCACAATGTCCTGCAAACCTCAAAATGTCTGTCACATTTTCCTTGCAATATTGTGGCAAAATTTTCACGCTGCAGAAATAAACAACAAATTATCTCAAAACGACCTGGTTTTGCAAGGGGGGTCACCTGGGTTTTTGGCCCCGGGCTCGGCGGCCATCTAGGGAAACCTACCAAACCCACACATTTCTGAAAACTAGACTATAAAAATGGTGCCTCACTCGGGTGGGAGGCCCAAGTACCCGCAACAGGCAAGGGCCCAAAACGTATTGAGGCAACATCAAAATTGCCTATCACAAAATGTTTTGGACCCTTGCCTGTCGCGGGTACTTGGGCCTCCCACACGAGTGAGGCACCATTTTTATCGGGAGACCTGGGGGAACGCTGGGTGGTAGGAAATTTGTGTCAGCCCGGTGATGCCACAACTTTCCCACACAAAAATGTGTGAAAGAAGTGATTTTTTCAGCAAAATTTCAGGTTTGCAGGGGATTCTGGGTAAGAAAACGTTGGGGGATCCACGCAAGCCATACCTCCCTTGAATCCCCCGGGTGTCTACTTTTCAGAAATGTGTGGGTTTGGTAGGTTTCCCTAGGTGGCCGCCGAGCACTGGGCCAAAAACCCAGGTGACCCCCCTTGCATAACCAGGTTGTTTTGTGATAGTCAATTTTGATGTTGCCTCACTACGTTTCGGGCCCTTGCCTGTCGCGGGTACTTGGGCCTCCCACACGAGTGAGGCACCATTTTTATTGGGAGACCTGGGGGAACGCTGGGTGGTAGGAAATTTGTGTCAGCCCGGTGATCCCACAACTTTCCCACACAAAAATGTGTGAAAATACTGATTTTTTCAGCAACATTTCAGGTTTGCAGGGGATTCTGGGTAAGAAAACGTTGGGGGATCCACGCAAGCCATACCTCCCTGGATTCCCCCGGGTGTCTACTTTTCAGAAATGTGTGGGTTTAGTAGGTTTCCCTAGGTGGCCGCCGAGTCCCGGGCCAAAAAGTCATGGGACCCCCATTGCAAAACCAGGTTGTTTTGTGATAGGCAATTTTGATGTTGCCTCACTACGTTTCGGGCCCTTGCCTGTCGCGGGTACTTGGGCCTCCCACACGAGTGAGGCACCATTTTTATCGGGAGACCTTGGGGAACGCTGGGTGGTAGGAAATTTGTGTCCGCCCCTTGATGCCACAACTTTCCCACACAAAAATGTGTGAAAAAAGTGATTTTTTCAGCAAAAGTTCAGGTTTGCAGGGGATTCTGGGTAAGAAAACGTTGGGGGATCCACGCAAGCCATACCTCCCTGGAATCCCCCGGGTGTTTACTTTTCAGAAATGTGTGGGTTTGGTAGGTTTCCCTAGGTGCCGGCAGAGCTAGGGTTCAAAAACTACAGCTAGGCACTTTGCAAAAGAAGGGCCATTTTTCACTGTGAAAATGTGGTGTGTCCACGTTGCGTTTTGCGCTGTTTCCTGTCGTGGGCACTAGGCCTACCCACACAAGTGAGGTACCATTTTTTTTGGAAGACTTTGTGGAACGCGGGGTGGGTGGCATTTTGTGGATCCACACAGATTCCAGAACTTTCCACCACAGAAAATTGAGGAAAATGTGTTTTTTTTAACAATTGTTTAGGTTTGCAAGGGATTCTGGGTAACAGAACCTGGTAAGAGCCAGTCAAGTCACCCCATCCTGGATTCCGCTGGGTGTCTAGTATTCAGAAATGTATAGGTTTGCTAGGTTTCCCTAGGTGCCGGCAGAGCTAAGGTTCAAAAACTACAGCTAGGCACTTTGCAAAAAAAGGGCCATTTTTCATGGTGAAAATGTGGTGTGTCCACGTTGCGTTTTGCGCTGTTTCCTGTCGCGGGCACTAGGCCTACCCACACAAGTGAGGTACCATTTTTTTCGGAAGACTTAGGGGAACGCGGGGTGGGTGGAATTTTGTGGATCCACGCAGATTCCAGAACTTTCCACTACAGAAAAGTGAGGAAAATGTGGTTTTTTTGACAATGTTTTAGGTTTGCAAGGGATTCTGGGTAACAGAACCTGGTGAGAGCCAGTCAAGTCACCCCATCCTGGATTCCCCCGGGTGTCTAGTTTTCAAAAATGTATAGGTTTGCTAGGTTTCCCTAGGTGCCGGCAGAGCTAGGGTTAAAAAATTACAGCTAGGCACTTTGCCAAAAAAGGGTCATTTTTCACTGCGAAATTGTGGTGTTACAAACAAACACATTTCTAAATAACAGGTTTCACTAGGTAGCAACTTAAACTGTTGCTTTGGACTATCTGGGGCAGAAGAAACCATCAGCTCCACCTGTTATAACCTGTCCTTGAGTCGGGAAGCACTTCCGGTTGGTAAGCCTATATGCATTCTCCACTTGTGTTGACAAGTCTTCAGTGGTCCCCCTAACTAGTATGGACGCTCGTGTGATGGGTAACAGAAGTGAAGGGAGTTTCATCTTCACCACAGACCTCATTGATGGGACCCGTGACCAGGTCTGCCAGCTTGGAGTTAGGGTACCAGTGTTTAGTGGTAAACAGCCATATTATCATCTCCAGTGATTCTCTTTGGGATTCCCATTGTGTACTGGAAGTTTTCGAGTTTTTACCTACACTACTAGCATAGATGTATTCATGAAGGACAAACGCATTTGCTTTATTTTAATGACTCATACAAATGAAAACGTGTTTCAGACAATGGTCTGTTTTTCCTAATGCCAAGACTGAATACAGGTTTGGGTTGCTGTTGTCGCTGTTTTCTTTGGGCAGGACAGTTTGATTGCTAACATCAGATACAGCTGCCACCTGATGCAAAATCATTACCAATAAAAAAATCCCGCCATGCAGACACTGATATTTGTTTGCATTTTGTCAACTGGCATTGACTCTTTGGGCAGTGATGTATGTGGGTGGTGGGTACATTTGTTCGAGTTTACATCCTAATGACGTCTTAGACCGTTTCCATCTGAGTGTTACTCCTGCTCAGAGGCCTGTTTGACCAAGATCACAACATTGATGGAACAATGATCCTTATCATGGATTTTCTTTTTAATCAAAGTCACAATTCCATTGTTTCTATTTGTAGGAAACTGGCTCTATATATACTACACCAAAGTGAGGTATAGTGTGTATAGAGTCCAGGTGGCCCCAGAGGTAGGCAGAGGTTAAAGTTAGATAGAACCTTACTCTCTATTTGTGGTAGAGTGGTCGAGCAGTAAGGCAGTATCAGAGGACAGTGTTAAGCATTTGATGCACACACTCAGTCAGCAAATATACCACACACTCAAGAACTGAACTCTAGGCCAATTGTTTTTGTATAAAAAATATACTGTTGTTTATTTTTAGAACCAAGCAAGCCTGACACAGGTAAGCATAAAATACTTTTCAGTAATAAGTTGCTGAATATAGAACAGTTTGAAAATGCAATAGAACTTGTACTTTGTTTGATTTACAGGGGATGCAGCAGGTTGCAACACTTAGCAAATACAGTACATTTGAATGAATAGGCTTTTTCAGTAAATTACAGGTAAGTTACTTTTTATGTTACTTTTCTAACTCAGTGCTGGATACCTAGATTCAGCACTGGGACATTTCCTGTAAACAGGTAAGTAATTACGTTTTGGTTATTTGCATGATTTTTAAGGAATATCTTTAGATTTCAAAACTCCACACTTTAGTCGTTTTATGGAAGAAAAACAGTGCATTGAAATGAATAGGCTTTTTCAGTAAATTACAGGTAAGTTACTTTGTACGTTACTTTTCTTACTCAGTGCTGGATACCTGGATTCAGCACTGGGACATTTCCTGTAAACAGGTAAGTAAATACGTTCTGGTTATTTGTGCGATTTTTAAAGAATATTTTTAGATTTCAAAACTCCACACTTGGAAACTTTTTGGAAGAAAATTGTCAATGTTATCCTATGGAGAAAAAACAGGTTATCGGTTCACAGGTAAGTAATCGACTGTGGAAGTTAAGGTTCTGGGGTTAGACTCAGGGGTTCCACAGGGTCAGTGATGCACTGTTGTTGCACCCTCAGCGGCACTAGGGCGGCCGGGTGCAGAGTGTTGAGGCCCAATGTTATCCAATGGGGGATAGGGGGCCTCCGGTTGGTGGCTGCTGGCAAGCAGGCCACTGGGTTGTGGGAGCAAAGCTCCTAGGGTTAAGGTCAGGGCAAATGGGGAAACAAAGTAGCACAAAAGGTGCACCCTCAGCGGCACTGGGGCAGACGGGTGCAGAGTGCTGTTTCGACGTCGGGCGCCCCGTTGTTTTCTATGGAGAACCTCCGGTTTGCAAAAGCACTGCAGGCAGGGAGACAAAGGACTTCTGGGTGCGACCACCACTTGGAGAGATAAGTTGGGAAGTTAAGGGTTGGTTAGGCACCGTCGGTTTGGGCACACAAGGCCGTGGGGCGTCGGGTGCAGGGGTGCCTTTTGGGGTCGGATCTTCTTACCAGTTCCTGGTCGCTGTTAGGGGGGCCTTCTGGATTTAGGCTGCAGGTGTCGGCTGGAGGCTTGAGGCAGGTCAGGGGTCACCGGATCTCGGGTCAGGATCGCCGGAGGGACCTCCTCGTGGTGTTTTTCCACTCGAGCTCGGGCCGGGTTCGGCGGGTGCAGAGTGGGCTGGATTCACGGTCTCCGGCTGCTGCCAGAGGTTGCACTTGAACAAATCCGGTGTTCACGGGAGAAGCAGTCTTTGGAAGTGAAGGCAGGCAGTTCCTCCGGGGTTTTTGAGGTTGCTGGCTGCAGGACACACCGGGATTTCGCAGGAGCAGGTTCGAGGGGAGACAGGCCGGTAGGGCTGGGGCCAAGTCAGTAGGCGTCTTCCTCTTGTTAGCTTGCTGCACGGCTGTTCGGTCCTTCTTCTTCTTTTCTTCTTGTTGTCAGGCTGGATCTGAGGAAGCAAGGTTCAGGGTGCCCCCTAAATACTAGACTTAGGGGTGTTACAGGTAGGTAAAGGGCAGGGACCAATGGGTCCCTTCCCTGGGGTGGGTACACCCCCTATCGTGCCACCCTCCAGTGTTAGGGGGACAGGAGCCTGTCCCTGGTTGGTTGGGTCCCCCATCCTCAAGATGGCGGGGACTCAGAGTTGTGCTTCACCTCGCCTCCCCCACCTGAGGGGTGGAGTTGGCAGAGGTGGGCACACTTCTTTCCCTCACTTGTTTTTCCTGCCGGCTCTCCCGCCCAAAGTGGGGGGTAGAACCAGTGGGGATCAGTTGCTGAAAGCAGCAAATGGTCTAGGGAGGCTCACAAAGGCGGCATGCCTTTGAAGCTTCCCCTTCGTGAACCCTGCCCTTCCTGGGGGAGGAGACTTGGCACCTCGTCCCAGGATGTGCATTGTTTCAGGCCCCAGAGAGCAGCAGACTCTCGACCCAGGGGTCCAGAATCATGTCTGGTGGTGGCAGCTGAAAGCAGCCACTCAGCCTGGACACTAGTGGTGGGTTAGTTTTCAGGGGACATCTCTGAGATGCCCTCTGTGTGCATTTTTCATTAAATCCCACACTGGCATCAGTGTGGGTTTAATGTGCTGAGAAGTTTGATACCAAACTTCTCAGTTTTCAGTGTAGCCATTATGGTGCTGTGGAGTTCGTAATGACAAGCTCCCAGCACCATATACTCTTAATGGCATCACTGCACTTACAATGTCTAAGAATGGACTTAGACACTGTAGGGGTACAGGGCTCATGCACCTGTACCCTCACCACTGGCATAGGGCACCAGCTAGAGGGGTGACTGATCTATGCCAGGGCAGTGGGTTGTAGGCATGGCACACAGGGATGTGTGCCATGTCGACTCTTTACTTTGTTCTGCACCAAAACACGCAGCCTGCAAAGTCAGTGTGTGTGTGTAAAGGTACAGGGCCTCTAAGGGTGGCACAATAAGTGCTGCAGCCCTTAGAGGTCTTCCCTGGTCACAGAGCCCTGGGTACCTGTGGTACCATTTACTAGGGGCTGACCTGTGGCCAGAGATGCCAATTGGGTTAGTTTTGGGGAAAGAACACAGGCCCTGGGAACCTGATTGGCAGGGACCCAGGGCACACCAAGAAAAAATGCATCAGTAGTCTGGCAAAAAGTGGGGGGGTTACTGCAACAGAAACACACTTTCCTACACTCTTGCTTTGCAGTTTTCTTTAGTGAAATCCCCTTCCTGCTGGTCAACAACACACTTTACTTATTACTTTTCTAAAAGAGGGTGTATACATAGGACAGTGTGAGAGTACATCTGAAGGTAGGACACAAAACATACAACTATAGAATAACATATGTTAAAGATTGGGACATTAACAGTGATGATTAAGTAAGGTAAAAACCAACATTGTAGCACAGTCGAGAATGAGGCGTTCAGGGTCCCAAGAAGATAGGTGTCTCTGAAACTGGAGACGTTTCAGTGTTTCCAAATTCTAGGCTCAGACCCTGGGGTTGGTTGTGCCAGTCTGCAGTGTTTCTTAAAAATGAGCCATCACCAGGAGGGTCTCCTATGTCTGGAATAATAAAAAGTAAGATGTGGATATCTGCACCAGATGTTAGGGTTTGGGGGGTGGGAAGGGGAGTTCTGTGTCCAGGGTTTCATGAGTCAAGTAGCCAGTTTTAGACGTGGGAATTGTAGCATGATTTGGACAGGCTGATTCAGAGGGTTTGGTGCAATCAGTGGTGATTGGGGCGGAGTTGCGGGCGATGATGAAACTACCCAAGTTTGTAAAGGGAGATTAACTGTGGTGGAGACAAGCAGAAACCCGGCGTCCTCTGTGCCAAGACTTGTTTTCATATTTCAGATACAACTAGTATCAAAAGCAAATTGATGACATGAAGCACTGAATCATGAGGCAGGCCATAAAATGGTATGTTGTTAGGTGCACAACAGGGGGACTGGACAAGAGGGTGTGTTCAGACTTTACCTTTTGATCTTTTATGGTGAGAACAAACAAGAACACTACTTTCAGCACCCATTCACTTCATTCCTTATGGACCAATCCCAGATGGTGATCATAAACAAATTAAATTCTGACCCCTTCTCCGTGCCGTTTGGGGTCCCCCGGGGATCCTCCCTGAGCCCTATGCTTTTCTACTTATACATCTCTCCCTTGGGTAGACTTATCCGATCCTATGGTCTTCAGGCCGGGCTATATGTCGACAGCACACAGATCATCTTGTCCATTTCAAAGAACACAGATGCTACAGCGGCCAGCTTCAACAATTGTATGAAGGTGGTGGCCTCATGGATGGCCAGAATTGACTTAAGTTGAATGGCGAGAAGACTGAGGTGTTGATGTTCAGGAGCCAATCACTGGTATGGAACAAGAACTGGTGGGCAGAATGGTTGGAGACATTACCCATCCCTACTAACTCAGCAAAAAACCTAGGAGTCATCAAGCAGAGGGATCTCTCTTTTGATCTTCGGGTCAATCACATGGTGGCGACCTGCTTTTGGATCATCAGAAACTTGCGGAAGATCTTTCCATTCTTACCTTTCCCTGCTCAGAAACAGGTGGCCTTAGCACTAATCTCATCTAGGATTGACTATTGTAATGCCCTCTATTTTGATACTAACAGCCAAACTGCAAATGGTGCAAAATGCGGTGGCAAGGCTGACATTAGATATTTCAAAATGTCAGTCTCAAACGGATTGCATGAACTTCACAGACTTCCTATACAGAATCAGGTCACATTTAAAGCCATGTGTATTGTTCATAAAGCACTGTATAGTGCTAGTCCAGGGAGAATTAAAACCAGATTCCAATGGTACACCCCTTACGGACTTCTCCGATTGGCAGCTCGGTGTCTCTGTCATCCAAAGACAACCAGAATACGATGGCCTTGCATTCTTGTCTTACCCAAGTTTCAGCATGGATGATTGTGAACTCTTTAAAGTTAAACGGAGACAAGACAGAGGTCTTGTTGGTGGGTAACCCCCCTAACCCTTGGGGCTCACACTTGTGGCCTGTGACTGTGGGTAATCTCCATAACCCAGTGCCAGTTGAAAAGAACTTGGGAGTCTGGCTGGATCATTAACTCACTATGAGTCAGAAGATTAACAAGGTAGCGGCCACTTGCTTTGGTATACTGAAATGTCTCAAGAAGATTCTTTACTGTCTCCACACCTCTGCTCAGAGAACTGTAATCCAGGCCCTAGTTATTTCTAGGCTCGACTATGGGAACTTCTTCTACCTAGGGGTGGCAAAATCACTACTCAAACTCCTCCAGATTGTGCAAAATGCTGCTGCACGTCTCTTGCTTCACACCCCCACCCCAGGTTTCCTCTACAGCCAGTCAGTTAAAGACTCTACACTGACTACCCATTGAGCGGCATGTGCAATTTAAGGCATTGTGCTATATGCACAAATGCCTATCAAATACCAGACTATACTATCTTAGATCATTGATTTCTCGATATTCCCCCACACGTCCGCTGCGCTCCAGGCATTTGAGGCTAGCCGCAATTCCCAAAATTTGGAAATAGGATCATTCTTATCTCTTATCAAGACTCTGGAATGACCTGCCTGCAACACTTAGAGAATGTGATTCACGCTTTGCGTTCGGAAACTTTTATAAACCTGGTTCTTTCCATCGCCGGATTTTTTTAAATAGGCTCCCTAAGTATCTGGTACTCTGGAGTGACCCATTCTGCAATTGAGCTAGAGCTGGGAAACCTTTTTTAGGTAGCCATGCACTTTACAAAATATGCATCATAATAATAATGATGATAATAATAATAATAATAATAATAACAATCTAGTTGTCATACCCGAAGTTCGGAGGAAGAGGTGGGGCATCAGAGCTTTTCAGTTGCAGCTGCCATGATCTAGAATTCCCTCCCCCTTCATTCAACTGGTCTGAAACTGCATGTTCATTTTAGGAAGGCCTTAAAAACCTGGCTTTTCTCTCTGTAGCCTCCCAGGGCAAAGGGCAGGGGTACTCTCAGGATTGGCATTCAGCGCCTTGACGTCTTTTGGGCATTATGGGGCTTTACAAATCTATAACACATATAGCATTCAATGACCCAAAGTACCAATGCCTATTCATAACCAGCAGAGTCTCAGACTGTAGTCAAGACTAGGAGCATCAGCAGTCAAGAGTCACCCTAATGAATGACTTAGAGTGTTATCCACTTTCTGGAGCATCAGCAGTCAAGAGTCACCCTAATGAACGACTCGGAGAGTTATCCACTGCCTGGAGCATCAGCAGCCAAGAGCCACCCTAATGAATGACTCATAGAGTTATCCACTGCCTGGAGCATCAGCAGTCAAGTCACCCTAATGAACGACTCAGAGAGTTATCCTCTGCCTGGAGCATCAGCAGACAAGAGCCACCCTAATGAACGACTCATAGAGTTATCCACTGCCTGGAGCATCAGCAGTCAAGTCACCCTAATGAACGACTCAGAGAGTTATCCTCTGCCTGGAGCATCGGCAGTCAAGAGTCACCCTAATGAACGACTCGGAGAGTTATCCTCTGCCTGGAGCATCAGCAGTCAAGAGCCACCCTAATGAACGACTCATAGAGTTATCCACTGCCTGGAGCATCAGCAGTCAAGTCACCCTAATGAACGACTCAGAGAGTTATCCTCTGCCTGGAGCATCGGCAGTCAAGAGTCACCCTAATGAACGACTCAGAGAGTTATCCACTGCCTGGAGCATCAGCAGTCAAGAGTCACCCTAATGAATGACTTAGAGAGTTATCCACTGCCTGGAGCATCAGCAGTCAAGAGTCACCCTAATGAATGACTCGGAGAGTTATCCTCTGCCTGGAGCATCAGCAGTCAAGAGCCACCCTAATGAATGACTCATAGAGTTATCCACTGCCTGGAGCATCAGCAGTCAAGTCACCCTAATGAACGACTCAGAGAGTTATCCTCTGCCTGGAGCATCAGCAGTCAAGTCACCCTAATGAATGACTCATAGAGTTATCCACTGCCTGGAGCATCAGCAGTCAAGAGTCACCCTAATGAATGACTCGGAGAGTTATCCTCTGCCTGGAGCATCAGCAGTCAAGAGCCACCCTAATGAATGACTTAGAGAGTTATCCACTGCCTGGAGCATCAGCAGTCAAGAGTCACCCTAATGAACGACTCAGAGAGTTATCCTCTGCCTGGAGCATCAGCAGTCAAGAGCCACCCTAATGAATGATTCATAGAGTTATCCACTGCCTGGAGCATCAGCAGTCAAGTCACCCTAATGAACGACTCAGAGAGTTATCCTCTGCCTGGAGCATCAGCAGTCAAGCGCCACCCTAATGAATGACTCAGAGAGTTATCCACTGCCTGGAGCATTGGCAGTCAAGAGTCACCCTAATGAACGACTCAGAGAGTTATCCACTGCCTGGAGCATCAGCAGTCAAGAGTCACCCTAATGAAAGACTCAGAGAGTTATCCACTGCCTGGAGCATCAGCAGTCAAGAGTCACCCTAATGAACGGCTCTGAGTTATACACTGCCTGGAGCATCAGCAGTCAAGAGTCACCCTAATAAACGGCTCTGAGTTATAGACTGCTTGGAGCATCAGCAGTCAAGAGTCACCCTAACGAACGACTCAGAGAGTTATCCTCTGCCTGGAGCATCAGCAGTCAAGCACCACCCTAATGAATGACTCAGAGAGTTATCCACTGCCTGGAGCAACAGCAGTCAAGAGTCACCCTAATGAACGGCTCTGAGTTATACACTGACTGGAGCATCAGCAGTCAAGAGTTACCCTAATGAACGGCTCAAGTTATAGACAGCCTGGAGCATCAGCAGTCAAGAGTCACCCTAACGAACGACTCAGAGAGTCATCCACTGCCTGGAGTATTAGCAGCCTAGAGTCATAAGTAGGCATGGGCGGAAAAACTACGCTACGCTCGCGTAGTTTGCGCAACTACGCGCTATGCGAATTGCACGTAGCACAGTGCAAAAACGCGTAGCGTAGCGGGCATTTTTTGCTTGCTCGCGGTCCTCAACGTCAAGTTGGCGACCGCGAAAGAGCAAAATGACATCCCGGCGAGACTTTTTCCTCGTTCGCGATCAGCAACATCAAGTTGCCGATCGCGAGCGTGGAAAATAAACCTCCCGGCGAGATTCTCAACGCGGGGAGGTCAGGTTTCTCATTGCGAGTGATCGCGTATGCTCGCCACCGCTCGCGATGAGAAACTACCAGTCCGCATTGATAAAACTGCCGCTTGAGTAGAAATCTACTCGAGCGGCAGAAAATGACAGCTTGCACTGTGCAAGATGCCTTTTGCAATGATTGCACAGTGCGGACAAGCATCCGGCACTGTGCAATCATTGCGAACAGCATTTCCTACTGCACTACGCAGTTCGCGTACTGCTACGCGTAGCTCGCGTAGTGCGAAGTGCACTTTGCGTAGCTACGTGTAGCGCTACTACGCGAACTACGCCCAGGGTTAGTCATAAGCAGTAAAAATACGGGATTCCTCCCTGGTAGAGGCAAGAAGTATCCAAGATCCTTTGGAACTTAAGAAAGAGGTACAAGACCTGACTCTTCCAAAAACCTTTATACAGTATCACACTGACTAACAAAGATCTCTCACAAAAAGAGGGTATGGACAATAGTTAACTCAGGACTGCACCCACCCCCAAGAACCAGAATTTATGCCAAGCACAGGAGTAGTAGGCATGACCACAATCTCAACTAACCGTCTCTCTCTTTCATTCCACTTCAGATTTTAACATATCTACATGATCACAGTAACGCAAGAAGGGCAATTCACTTTTTATCACTCACAATACCAAAACAATTCCACATAGACCATTCTCATAACCTACACCTTTGCAAAAAGATACAACTATGATATAAAACTTAAGGTCCACATTTATCAATTTTTCATGCAACGCAGCAAGACACCTTGAGGTGCTGCCCTGCATGAAAGGGAGAGGGCAGGAATGCGCTATATTTACCATCATATGGTGCATTCCTATCCTCTCCTTAATCTGGCGCACAATGTGCTGCCATACTCCAACGCAGGCACCTTTGTGCCATGGTGCGATGGTGCCTGCGTTGTAGGTCAGATTCTTTATGTGTAGGAAGGGACACCTTCCTGCAGATTAACATTTTTCTCCTCGTTATTCCTCCCCTGGGAAGGCATAGAATTTTAATGCATTCCCGGGTCTAACACTCATGGTAAATCTGAGAATGCGCCAAAATCCATAGGTGAATAGGTGGGAACACCCCCTCTCCACCCATGGATTGCCTTCCCAGGGCAGACTAACACAAAGCAGTGACTTGCACTGCCTTGTGTTACTCCAGATTTAGCACGCACCGCAGGGCCATGCTAGGTGGCCTTGCGTTGCTTTGTAAATCTGACTTTAGTGTTGTGTTGCCGTTGCTGGGGCAGCCACAAGCTTTACACATTTTTTAACATAACATAATATTACCTTGCGTGACACCAAGTCAAGGCAACACTATGATAAACCTGCCCCAAGTGTTCTATCCCTCAATACTATGAACTGTACTGTAGACCTAAGTGACGTTATGCTGCTTTTTACACCTGATGTTCTGAGGTGATGATGTATGTGAAGTTATGATGAGATGCTATGTTCGATGTGATGTTTCGATCATGTTGGAAGTGATATTATGCTGAATGTGCTGTTGGATGCTGAATGCGAAATTGGATGCGTTACATGATGTAGTCCGATGCAATATAATGATATGCTATGGAATAGCATTGCTATGTTGGTATAATGGGTGTTAGCTTTGACTTTGTAATGCTGGATGATGTTATGAATTTAGGGGTGTGCAAAATCAGCATAATTTGCTTTTACACAGTTACGCTAAATTACGCTAAATTGCATGAATAACACGAAATACGAATCCATCATTTTGCGCTACATTTTAGAGCAAAATGTGTCCTTGCCTTAGTTTTTCACACAGTGACCCATTATAACAAAAGCCCTGCAAACAAAAGCCACTCCCGTTCTGTTGTTTCAATGTATTTGCAGTACATTTTCACATCAAATTGCTCATTCGCGACAAATTTTTACAGTGAACAGTGTAGAATTCTGCAAAGTTGGTAAAAGGCATAATTTTGGGAATTTCATAGCACAAGTGAAACTCAAAATTCCACAAATTACAGTGGCTTAGTTTTCAATTTTGCTCAGGCCTACTTCTGATTTTATGTTTGATCCGATACAGGATTATGGATGCGGTGTTGAACATTGGGTGTCATGTTATGAAGTGATATAAGTTTGAACTGATGTTGGATGTTGTTTGATCTGATGGCGGGGATGGTATTGGATGTTGGATGTAATGGTATGTTGAATGTTGTGTCCATGTGATATTGGATGTGATGTTCTGATGAAAGACCAATCCAATGTATTTCTTGCTGATTTTCTTTAATGCACTTTCAGCAGCAAATCATGTTACATGTTACAATAGTGTCATACATGCAGTCAATAATGAGACCTGGCATGGGGCTCCATGTGGTTAGGCTTTGGTGCAGGGTATTTGCAATTCTAATAAGAGTCCATAGCCAAAGACAGCAATTAGGGTTACTCACTCAAGCAATAGCAAAGAACATCAATAACTTCTAACTTTCAATTTGTGTCTGGTCCAGTAGTGAAGGATCATGTGCAGTGAATGAATCAAGTGCGTTATGTGGAATGATGACCGTTACCCATCTGGTCTGTAGTTCAGAGGGCGATGCTAGGTTCTGTAATGTGTGGTGTCATGTAGGTTAGTGATTGTGACCAAGTTCAATGCTATATGGTTGCAGTGTGGCTTTGGTGTGGGGCCTTCAAATGAGTCTGCTAGTTCATACCAGAGGTCCGGTATTGGGTGTTTGCGGAGCCCTCTGTGTTCTTCATCCAGGAGGGCCATGCACTCAGCCTTCTCCCACCTACAGACCTCATCCCTCCAGCGGCAGTGGGGAGGTCCTTCAGGGGGCTTCTAGTGCATCACCACGGCCTGTCGGGCTATGACCAACCTACAGCCCATGAACCTTAGTCTGAACCCTTTGTGGCCACAGAAGAGGATAGAGACCTAGTAAACAGGCTTCTATTGTTAGCTCATGGGGGATTTCAGTCACTCTCTCTAGGTCCTGACAGTGGTTGGGCACATCCACATCATATGGAGGAAGTCCGCATCTGGTGTCAGGTACCACGGACATGCTTCATCTGTTGTCATAAAAATGGTGTTTAAACTGTGATAGGTGAGGTACGTATTGTGCAAATAATTAAACGGAGTGTAGCACAATCTAGTGTTTCTGGAGATCTTGAATATGTGAGCCAGAATGTGAGTCCACTCCTTGTCCCGCAGCTACCGGCCCATCACAGTCTATCAGTATGTTCTTTGCTTGTTCAGGGGGGTGGTAGTTGCTGCCTGAAGTGATTTATACAACCAGTAGTTTGTGCCTGCTTTCAAAGGTCAACAGGACCTACAGCACATCATGGGTTTTGGGCTCAGAGCAGGTATCTCCCCAGATGGCGTCCAAGGAGCACACAAGTGCCCGATAGGTTAGGAACTGTGAGTATGGCAGTCCATCCCTGTCGATGAGAGAGCTAGCTGTCTAAGCTGCCCCTCTGCACAGTAGTTGCCTATCGTGGTCAACCCCGCCTCTGTCCATTCTCCCATTCGCTGAGCAGTGAAGTGCAGTAGCGAGGTCCACCAAGGGGCGAGCAGAAGCATAAGTCGAGCGGGGGGCATCCGTCTCAGTTTCGCTAGCAGTGGAGGGTGACAGATGTTAGTTTAGGGAGCTTGGGCTTCCGGAGTTTACCTCCCAGCATCTTTGCCATCAAGGCACACTCCCACAGCCTGGTTACCCATTGCAACTGAGAAACCAGGTAGAATAGTTCAAAGTCGGGGGCCTGAGGCTTCCTATGTCAGTAGGGCATTGCAGGAACGTCAGGGAAACTCTATTCCTGCCCCCGTCCCATAGAGAGTTTTCCATTTTAAACTAAGTCTGTGGAATAAGGATGGGGAGGTTTGTGAAATGATAAAGCACGCGCAGTAGCCTAACCATTTTAGAATGGGCAATTCTTGCCATTAATAGCAGTTGTAGGGTGCACCAGAACTCCACACTGCCCTTGAGACCACAAGACCTAAATTCTCTTCCCGGATCTCTGCTTGTCGTGGTAGATATATACACCGAGGTACTTAAATGAAGTCGGTTACCATCTCAGACAGAGACAAGCGACTCCTGGAGGAGTCTGCTGCCAACGTGGGGCTAGCAGGAACGCTCATGCTTTCGACTAGCTTGTGTGGAGTCCCGAGACTCTGTTCAAGTTATCCAGGAGGTTCACGCATCACAATATCCAGTCTCGGCCACTCACCAATACAGCAGCATATCGTCGGCATAGAGTGAAATGCAGTGCTTCTCATCCCGTAATTGGATTCCATACTGCAGCCTTGCATTTGGACTATGCAGGCAAATGCCTCCAGTGCCAGTGCAAACAACATGGGGGATAATGGGCATCCCCACCTGCTTTTCTCTATGGACTCCAAAGAGTTCAGAAATGCAGGCACCAAACTGACCCTAGCTTGCGCATCCGCACACAGCAGTGATATCCATTTTTCCCATCGCTCTCCCACGGCATTCTTCCACATTACCACGCTTAGGTAGTCCAAATGTAGGGCATTCAATGCTTTTTGGACATCGATTGATAAGACAACTGAGTCTGAGGGGCTCCACCTGTCTAGCTCACTGATGACTCCAAACAACTGCCCAATGTTCAAAGACATATTCCTAGATGGAATAGACCCATTTTGCATCTGATTAGTATGGGCTAAGACGATCAGCAAGGATCCTATTAAAATTTTTATAATTTAAATTCAGCATTGATACAGGTCTGTAGGATGAGTGTCCAGTATCTCCCTGCCCGGTTTGGTAATAAAACCTATCAGTGCAATGTGGGTGGTCACCAGCAGAACACCTTTCGAGAACACCTCCTGGTACATGTCTACCAGGGGCGGTGCCAGCAGGGGACGTATATCTGGTAGAATTCTGCTGGCAACCTGTCCATGCCCGGGGTTTTAATGGTCACCAGCCTCTTCTGTGCTGCTCTTATCTTGCTTTCTGTTATGGGTCTGTTTAACAGCTCTCTTTCTGTCTCTGGCAGCCGGGGCAGGCCAACCTGCATATAAAAGCAGTAATATCAAGGTCCATAGCTCATGGATGTTAGGCATAGAAATCGGTATAGTAATAAACTCCTTGTAGTTCACCAGTTGGGCATCCACTACCACACCTGTTGAGACTCTAATACTAGTGTTTGGGTGGGAGGCATGTTCCTCCAGTATGAGCCATGCTAGTAGCCTACCCACTGTGTGGGACAGCGCTGTGTATTCATAATAGGAGTAAGTGCAGAGGTGCTCTTGTGCGGTCCTGCACTCATGTTTCACTGCGCGGAGGGCCTCCCCGATGGGCTCCCATGTTTGTGCCTTTTGCTCTAACTCATGGATCCTTCCCTCAAGCATAGTAACCTCAAATTCAAGTGTTATCCTTACCCCCACTGCCTAGCCAATACAGTGACCTCTCACAACCACCTAGAAGGCCTCCCACTCAATGGCCCAGAAATGTGTTATATTTTCATTTATAGTGAAATAAGTGTGGATGGCGTCCTTCAGTAGATCCCTGAACAAAGGATTCTGCAGAAGCCGGACCCGCAGTTTCCAGGTTGGTATGGGGGTTGTATGGCAACCCCAGTGGAGAGACACCAACAGGGGGTTGTGATCCAACAGAGTGTGCCATAAGTACGCTACACTTGTGAACACGTCAGTGAGTCTATGAGTGCACAGTATTATTTGTATTATTTTAAGCACTTCATTGCCCCTTATTGGACCACTATCATCAACTCCTCCCTTACCACGGGATGTGTCCCTGCCTCCCTCCAACTCGGACAAATCACTCCCATTCTTAAAAATCCCAATGTCGATCCCAACTACCTTAATAATCTCCGCCCGATCTCCAACCTCCCCCTGCTTTCTAAAGCCCTTGAAAAATGTGCCCTGCTTCAACTGGACAAACACATTGACACTTTTACCCTACTTGACTTCTTACAATCCGGCTTCCGAAAAGGCTGCAGTACTGAAACTGCCATGCTTAACATTGTGGATGACATCCACCACTCCCTAGATAATGGCGAGACCTGCCTACTTATTCTCCTCGACCTCTCTGCAGCATTTGATACTATTAACCACCCTGCCCTACTTAACGTGCTCAAAGTTCGCTTTGGCCTCGATGGTCCTGTCCTCAAATGGTTCTCCTCCAACCTCCAACATAGACCACAACAAATTAAAATCTACAACTGCCTCTCAAACCCCACACCCGTCTCCCTTGGTGTCCCCCAGGGTTCTATTCTCTCTCCCTCTCTCTTTAACCTCTTTATGGAACCCCTTACCCTCATTCTAAAACAAGCTGGAATCAACTACCACCTCAATGCTGACGACACCCAACTTTACTATAAGATTAGATCCCACTCTGATGTTCTGCACCTTAACAACACCCTGGCAAGAATCCAATCCTGGTTTCACTCCAATTATCTCAAACTCAACCCTAAAAAAACTGAAATCATTCTCTTCTCTCCAAAAAACAACCCTCTTCCTATCCAAACATGGATCTCTGACCTTAATGCCCTCAACTGTCCGCTCTCCCTTTCCAACTCAGTAAAATCTCTTGGTATCGCCATCGACAAGAGCCTCTCCCTTCAGGACCACATAAAAAACTGGGCCAAAGGAGCACTCTTCTCTCTCCGTCATCTCAAGAAAATTAAACCCTTCATTCCAGCTGACGACTTTAAATCTGTCGTCCAATCTCTAGTCCTCTCGAGAATAGACTATGGTAACGCTATCCTCTCTGGAACCCCGAAAGTTCACCTTGCCCCGCTTAAATCTGTGCTCAACCTGGCTGCTAGACTCATCACTGACTGCAAACGCTTTGACCACATCTCCCCAGCCCTCAAAGCCCTTAAATGGTTACCCATCGAAGGCAGATCCTCCTACAAGATTGCTTGCATTACGCACAAAGCCCTTCACCAAAAGGCCCCGCTATATCTCACTAACATACTCAACAAAGCGGGCTGCTCCCGACCATTGAGAAGCACCAACGCCCTCCTCCTTGTTCCACCTCTGTTAAAAAATAATTCCACACAATCTCGCTCTTTCTCCGGTAACGCCCCTATCATCTGGAATGCCCTCCTTAAAGACCTGTGTTGTAACCCCTCTTACATCAGCTTTAAAAAAGACCACAAACTGCATCTGCTCAACAAATTTTGGGGTCCTTAAGCTTTTCATTTCGCTCATTTTCTTCTCTCTCCCTTCCTCCTCTTTTCCCCTCCCCGCCCTCGCCTTTTTCTTTCCCATCTCCCTACATACTCCCTTCCTTTTAGTTACTTCCTCCCCTTTATTAGTCCATTCTTCTTCTCCCCCACTCATTCCTAACCACCCTCTACCCTCCTACCTTCCAGCCTTCCTCCATCTCTCGTTACTGTTTAATAATTCGAGAACCTGTAACCATTTTATTTATGTAGATAGTTCTTTCTTGCCACTCTGACACATGTAAAAAGTTTTTTTGCTATATGTTCTCTGTATTATAGCCTGTTTGAATCCTACGTTATGAAACTCTGTATTATATCCTGTTTGAATCCTACGTTATGAAACTCCTGTACTATATCCATACTCTTGTAAAGCGCTCTGATACCCCCGGGTCGAGCAAGCGCTATATAAAACCTTTAAATAAATAATAAATAAATATTTGTCAAGTCTCACATACAGGTCATGAACCGGAGAGTAATAAGAGAAGTCTTGGCGTTTACCATTGTGCAGTCTCCAGGTGTCTGTCAGTCTCTAATGTGTCATCTATGCCACAAAGTCATGCACCCACTTGACGGTGGGCAAATAGGGGAGTGGAAGAGCGGAGTGGTTGCCACAAATGTCCACCACGCAATTGTAGTCAACCTCAAATATCCAGGGCAGCTGCACTCCATCCTACAGGGGGTGCACTAAAGAGGTAAGAAATGGAATCTGCCCTGTGTTATGTGCATAGATACTGCCCAGTAGCACAAGGGTCCCATCGAGTTGACCCTGTAGAATCACATACTGCCTTTCTCTATCAATGTGCTTAAGCAGTGGCTCAAATGGTATCCCATCCCTAATTCAAATTAGTGAGCCCCGGTTATAGGAGGAGACGTCAGTGGAATAGACTTGGCCATCTCCATCTTCTTTTCAGTTAAGCAACCTCAGCGGGCACCAAGTTCTTTTCCTGCCCACATCCACCTTCTGTTGTTTAAAGTATGTCAGGATTTTGTGTTGCTTGACCAAATTGCTCATTCCCCTCATGTTCCTTGTGAGGACCAAGTAGGTATTTGTGTGGTGTGTCATGGCATGTCAGGTGTGCTGTTCCAGGGTGCAGCCATCGCGGGATCACCCTCCACCCCTCCATCCCTTTGCAGAGGCTCCCGCATACGGAACAGAGGGCTTTCATTCTTCTAGTATGTTGGGCAGTGATTCATGGGTGACATGTATGCTGGGCCAGGCAGTGACAAAACAGTGTTCCCGAACACCCTCCCCCAGGGCAGAAAAGCAACAGCAAACTGTCCATTAATACTAAACCTCATATCAAACAATGGCTTTTCCTCTGAAACGCAATCGTGCATGGAAGTAGTGGTGGAAGGGGGGGGGCGAGAGAAACGGTTGCAAAGGTGGCCTTAATTGCCCTTCACCCAAGTCAAAGATTGTATCTCAGGGGGGTTCTTCCCCCACACCCCCATCTGCCAGCAACCCCTCTCAATACCTGCCCACCAGGCTGCAGCAATCTCGGCAGATCAACCCAGCAATGCTTGGCTCTAAATCATCTGCCATCTCAGAGTCAGCTGTGGTCCTCCCCGGAGCCCCTCCAGCTGCGTGTCGGAGTCTGAGTCACTCTGACAGGCCTGCGAAAAGTGTGCACTCAAGTCCTGTGTCTCCAGTTTCCACCGCTGCTGCCCTCTCCCGCTCCACTAGTTGTTTGGTGTGCCCTTCCAGGTTGTGTCATTTCTGTCTATGCATGTGTATTCAGAATTGTCAGAAAACAGTTTTACATGGGCCACCTTAAAACCTTGTTTATCTCTGACTAAATTTAGACAAGCATGGGAAAAAAGGGAACCAGACTAGTAGACTTTCAAAATAATTACATTGTGGTGGTATTGAAATATTATTGAACTAGATTGACACTCAGAACTGTTGTTAATAGAAAATACTTAATATACCCACTGTGGTTGATATTACTTTTGGTATTCCCTCCTAGACCCTATTTCACCTACTATGTGGAAAGAAAGAGCAGAAGAACTGTTACCTTACTTATTTGAAATTTGCAACGAATCACTGACGACAGGCACGGTACCTCAGGCCTGGAAGAAAGTCCTGGTTAACCCATTGGCAAAGAAGCCAACGGCAGTTAGAAATGATCCCAGTAACTACCGGCCAATCTCACAACTGTCTTTTCCAATAAAAATAATGGAGGATTACATCAGCAAAAATATTGACGTGCTTTTAGGAAAAGTACAATTTTCTGGAATTGGCGCACATGGGATTTAGACCAGCCCATGGGACAGAATCTGCACTTATTCTCATCTTGGATGAGTTAAGGATGAGAGTGGACCGTGGTCAATCATCACACTCTCATTCTTAGGCTGCAGGAGATAGGTGTAGATGGCACTCTCCTAAGATGGCTAGAATCCTATCTGACAGACAGATTGCCGGCAATCTCACTTCCACCTTTTCATTCAGAATATAAGAGAGCAGAGTATGGGGTACCTCAGGGCTCTGAGCCCCATACTCTTCCACATATATCTAGGACTGCTGCTGACCATTATTAGATCTTATGGAATCTTGTTAGTAAACTATGCAGATGACACACAGCTGATCGTGGCCTTAGATAAAAACAACCATACTCCAGTGGAAGGCCTGCACAGCTGCCTAAACAAGATGGCCAAATGGTTGAGAAGGAACTCTCTGAAACTTAATGGAGGAAAAACAGAGTTTCTCTGCTGCGTACACTCCAAAGAGCTCCATTATCTCCTGTAGGGTTTCTGGCTCTGGACTCTCACAGACAACCTCAAAATATCCCACATAGTCAGAAACCTAGGAATTCGTGTGGATGACAAACTGACTCTGGAGACCAATAACAATAAAACTGCTAGCACCTGCTTTGGTCTTTTTTGTAGCCTCAGGAAGATTGTACCGCTCTTGCCCCAGCCAGCACAAAAATTAGTGGTTCAGAGCACGATTCTAAGCAGAATCGACTACTGCAATGTTCTTCTTCTGGGGGTTCCAGAATACTAGAGTCTATATCGAGTACAAGCAGCAGCTGCTAAGCTCACTCTAAACATATCCAGATTTGACTCATCCTCTAGGACATCAAGCAAATTTTATTGGCTCCCAGTCAAGGATAATAATCTTCAAATCTATGGTGATGGTCTATAAGGCCATAAACAAAATAGGTCCCAATGCTCTGCAAAATAATTTTAGATGCTACAGACACCAGAGAAATGTATGCTCTGCCTCTGCAAATCTGGTCTGTGTCCCAAAGTTCAGAAGAGTCAGACTAGGAGAAATAGCCTAAGTCAAAGCAGCTCAACTCTGGAATTATCTCCCTTTTCCCCTTAGATCTAATCCAAATCTCATTGGGTTAAAAAAGAACCTGAAGACCTGGCTACTTCCACAATTACTACTAGTTCCTTCAAGATGCCACTGATCTGCATTTTATTTTCTAGATGTGAGCTAACTTTGCAGGGCTCCTACTGTAAATGTTTGATAGGACCAAGATATTTGTCAGGTAAATGTTTTCGTCCATTACTTACTTACTTACTATTTGTACTTGCAGATGATCACAAATGCAATGGATACTTACTGTCCCTGGTCAAAACAAATATCTCCCCGATTGCTACAATCATTGTGTGCAATATTATTAGCAATTACAAAGATAGTGTCAGATAAGAAAACATTATTGAGAAACATTGGATTAACAAGGGTATTCTCTCGATTAGGACTTTACAGGAGAATTCAATACCATCATCATTAGTCCGGGAACAGGAGAGACTTTATTTTAATTAAATTGGACTTCTATGACTTCTTGAAGTCAAAAAGTGCTCTTTCCAAGCTAAAAATCTTTCAATCTACATAATCCGTTCTTCCACTACTTTCTAACATTGTACAGAAAGGACATATTGCTTCTTCTACTTATATATTTTTCTATCTTAAGGACTCTATACCTTATTGAGAAAGAAAAATTGAGTGATAGGTTCAGAGACTTGTTAAAAAATATAAAATATAACAAACAAGTGGGGGACATTTGTCGCCTGTGTCGGAAAATCTTAAAATATATTCTCTGATCAGGCCTTGTCCCCTAGAAAACCAGAATAACTGACTCCCTTTGACCCAACCCTGTCTGGCACTTTAAAAGGCACTATCCACTTTAAGAAAATGTTATTTTCTGTGGTGTGTGTTGCGTTTGAACATCTGTGTATTAGCTAAGCTTTGAGCCCTAGCACTCAGGTACTACCTGTATGATAATCTTTCCATCTCCTTTGGTTACTGTTACAGGCACTATGCACTTTAAAGAATGTTTACTCTTGGGGTTTTACTTTGGCACGCTTGAAAATTGAATAAATTGTCGTTTTATCGAGTCTGAGTAAGGATAACAAACTTCAAATGACTTGACCCAGATGACCATGATGTATTTTCATGAATCCTGAGTATGCTGAGCTGCTTTTTCTTTTATTCTCATGCTGTTCATGTATTTTTGTTTTTATATGTGTGACTTTTATGGTTTGTCAAAACCGAATAAAGTTTTATTGATCTAATAATCTAATATAAAATAAAAATACATAATATAAAAATAGTACACATTAGTTCTTTTATTATAGATATAAATATAAATTATTTAGTATTTTATAATTAAATAATAAGTATACACCTTTTAAATATGTTTAACATCAATTTATATTTATTTATAAGTTTAACTATTTTAACAAATGTAATTTAATTTAACATTTTATCTTACGGGGTTTTATTTTAAGTCCATACCTCCATTATGTATTACAAACGTGTAAGTTACTACAAAACTGTAAGTTACTACAGAAGTGCTGCTTCGGAATACGGAAAGTAGTAAACTTACTCAAAAGAGTAAACTTACTCAAAAGTGTAAGTTACAATTGTGAGTCTGGCCGTGAGTATGGATCGTCACTTATTCACTGCTCCACATTTCTGACTTTCACTGTATCACTCCTCCCTGCAGTTGCCCTCCAGGAATGTGTATTGGATATTCCAAATTACTACTCTAATTCGTGTATCTTTAGTAACCCTTACTCCTGGTTCGACAAACCTGACCTAAAGTAGATGGCAGACCTACTCAATGATCTTGAGGTGCTTAATTTATAATTGATTTGTGAAAAGAGCCACACAAATGACATCATCTCAGTCATAAGAAAACAGTGCATCACTTTGAGTGATCATCATATCTTTTACTTTAACCTAAACCTCCCAAATGCACAAACTTAACTTGTAGCCGCTAACACCGCCTCTCTCAACAGACATGCAAGACCTTCGAGACTGGCAAATTCCAGACAGAATTGTCTGCAATGCAACCACCGAATACACTGATATCCATCAACCAATTTCACCACTCGCTCATCGAAATGTTCGACAAAGTGATTCCACATAAAACCTGGTGACAACTGCAACTATGGCGGAGGCGCTCTGGCTTAATTGAAAACATAAGCGTACCGTATAGGTAAATAAGATATCTAGAAAAGCATTGGATGAAAACTCATGGTTTAAAAGAAAAAAATGCTTTTACAAAGCAAAAAAAGGATCAATTTTCAAGACAGCAATGATAAAAGTAGAGGGAGATCGCTGATCTCAACATATTACAGTTGTCACTACTTGAAGAAAGATTTAGTCAAAATTATAGACACATTTTGAAAAAGCAGACTACACTTCAGGCTGTTCCAGCCACTCCCAAGTATTCTACAACCACATCACTGAACACCTGATAAAAAAGTAGAATATCTTGAGATCCACTTCCTGGCACAGACATTAAGAAACCACATAATTCTCTCAGTTTGGGCAAGCAAAGACCACACGATCACATATCCAAAACTATGCTTTTTAAACACTCTATACATAAAATATATAAATAATTGAATTACATCAATGAACATCACAGGAGCACATGTCTCCTACATATATTTAAGCACATTGTCAAAGGTAACTCTGAGTATACCAGTTAGATCAATCATTACCAAAACATTGTTGTCAGAAAAATAGTTTTTATGGTTCTGTAGTCTATACTGTTTCCATTTCCTTTTTCTTCCTCAGGGCATTTTTAAACTCTGTGTTTTTAAGACTGTATATGATGGGGTTGGACAATGGAGGAAGAGTGGTGTACAGCAAAGACAAGATCTTGTTTTCTTTCATTGAAAATGTTGACACTGGTCTCATGTATGTAGGACAAATAGATCCATAGAATAAAATGACCACAGTGAGGTGGGAGGCACACGTGGAGAATGCCTTTCGCCTTCCCTCTGTAGACTTCATCTTCAGGATCACTGAGATGATCTTCACGTAAGATGTGATGACAATAATGAATGGTACCAGCTCAAAGGTTGATCCAAATGCATAGGTTAGTATCTCAATAATGTGGGTGCTGGTGCAAGATAGCTTCAGCAGCGTACTGAAATCACAGTAGAAGTGGTTTATGATATGGGACTGGCAGTAGGAGAACTGAGACAGCAGTACTGTGTGTGGCAGTGAAAGCACAAGACCACCAAGCCTGCACACTGCAGCCAGTTGGGGGCACATAGTCTTGTTCATGATAGCTATGTAATGCAGGGGAATGCAAATGGCCACATACCTATCAAAGGCCATGACTGTGAGGAGAAAGAATTCTGTCACCAGAAGGAGAACATAAAAATAGATTTGCAGCAGGCATTCAGTGAGTGAAATAAGTGTGCCTTTCAGAAAGAAATGGACAAGGATCTGTGGGGAAATGACTGAGATTAAACTGATGTCTACAAAGGACAAATTAATGAGAAAAAAATACATGGGAGTGTGCAGAGATGGGCTGGAGCATATTATTGAGATTATGAGTAGATTTCCAATCAAAGTAATCACATACACTATTGCAAATGCACAAACAAGGGGAATTTGGAGCTGTGGAAGATCTGAAAATCCCACAATCAGGAAGTTGTCCTCTGAGGTAATATTTTCTTCCTCCATCTATCCAACGATGTATCTTTCCTTGGATTTGCAGACAGTCTGAAAAAAATACACAAACAATATGAATTGACGTGTTAGTTGAGGGCTCAGTGGTCTAGAGTTAAAGGTGTATTTATTGATTGTGATGTCTTGTGAAGTCTGTGGTGGTGTTTTGTGAATCTCCTGATTATGACCCTGGTGAAATTCCCAACTATGCAAGTTTATGCTGAGACTTTTCTCTTACACCAACATTTTAGTGGATAAAACACCCTTCTGCATAGGTTCTTGTAACACTTATCGCAAAAGATATTTATGTTAAATTCTTGTCACATGTCTGTATGTAGAGAAGGTAATAGCTTCTCTATAATCCCTGAAATATATGCACTTAATGCTCACAACATACAGTATTGCAAAGAACAAGATTTTCAGAAACACCATTAGTCAGAGGTCCAGAAAATGTGTAAGATATAGATCTAATGCTTGTAGTATGCACACTGTCATGAATCACATTCACAAAGTGGTAGGTTGTGCTACTGTTTTTGGATGAAATAGTGTTTTCTGTTTTCTCGGCTTGGTGGCAATGCCTGGCCCTGACTTCATTTCACTTAGACCTGACCCTGACTCCCTGGGTTTTCTCAGCATTTTTTGGACCTTTGTTTTTTTCAGTTTTGATCCCTGAAACTATTGTCTTCCAGCTGCAGCTTGTCTCATGATGAGATGGCCTTCCTTACCCAGTATGTTTAATGGGTCCTCTGTGAAACAGGGGAAGTAAAAGAAGGAGATAGATAAGCAATGAATGCGGGCAATTCCTGGGAGGAGTTCATTCAGCTGCCAGCTGAATAAACACCCTTTTTCATACTATTCACCCAGCAGAGAGGGTTTCAGGCATAGAAGTTTAATGGCCCCATGTCATGAGTGACCCCTTCAACCACACTGACTTTTGAGTGACCCTCCCAATGTGACTTGTGAACGGTATTTACATGTTTAACATGCTAAGCAGTGATTTAAATAGGCAAGCTATTGTCCCTACTGGGCCATCAGTCCTGTCCTTGACAGTGCTGTCTCAGCAAATGAAATCTGGGGCCGAAAAAAATGATAATCTGAGTAACAAAATGGAAGGCTATAACTGACCAAAACCATAGTGAATGGGAGCTGGGGAAGGAAGGAGTAGGACCAGTGAGAGGATGTTGATAAACCGCAGGACGTTAAGGGGTCAGGATATAGACTACCAGTAGTGCTAGTACGGTCAGAACTATGAGGAGCAGAACAAGGACAATTCGGCCTAGGGAGACTTAATCTATAAGGGCTAAGGTACTAATGAAAGAGGGGACCAGGAACAAATAGACGAGGAGGAACAGGACAAGGGCCAAAAGAACAGAAGGGCCAGGGCTAGAAGTAATACAAGGACCTGGACCACAACAATGAGGAGGGCTAGGAGGGCCTGCATGCATTGATGAGGACCAGAGGGATGCGGACATCCAGGCCAGGTGAAGTAGAACCAGGTAAACAAACCAAAGAGGACCAGTACTTGGAGACCCATAGAAAGAAGAAGCATAGACAGGAGGAAAAAGACCAAAGACGTTAGATCAAGGTGGACCAAGTATCAAGGGCAGCTCTTCTTGGCAATGCCTGGAGAGTCTGTTTTGTATGTAGGAATGCCCTACTATCTTCAGAAGCAATGCCATAAGCCAGGATGTAAGTGGGACTCTAGTATTGTTCAAGAAATAATATCCAGCAGGAATGGAAAACCTAGAGACTAGAAAAAACCTTCCAGCTATCCAGGCCAAGCAGCAAGGCAACGAGCAAGAATGATCAAACAGGAGAAGGTGGAGAAACCACGAAGTCCAGTGAGCAATAAAGCAAGAACAATTGTTATGTTATGGTTTTTTATGTTATGTTATGCTATGTTATGTAGATTTCTATAGTGCACTAATCACCCGTGAGGGTATTCAGACGTTTGGGCAGATATGCAGGCCTGTGGCTCCCACTGTGTTTTTTGAAGAGTCAGTTCAATGAGGAGGAGGCTCTGATGTGTTGATGGCAGTCGTTACACGTTTTGGGTGCAATGTAGGGGAATAAGCGACCTCCTGCTTTGTTTTTGTGGAATCGGAGGGTGTGTACAAGTGACAGTGAGGCAGAACGAAGGAGTCTGGTAGGCTGGTGAAAATGTATGCAGGTGTTCAGGTATGCTGGTCTTGTGTTGTTTAGGGCTTTTACTGTGTTCATGAGGAGTTTGAATTGGCTATGCTTGTGAAGCTTCTTGAGGTGTGGTGCGATGTGTGTACAGCATGGAAGGTTGAATATGAGTCTTAAGGCTGCATTATAAAACGATCTTGAGTCTATGTAGGAGTTGTTTGCAGATTCATGTGTAGAGTGCATTACCGTAGTCCAGCCTGCTAGTGATGAGTGCTTTTTTTGACAATCCAACTAGTGTTCTGTGGCAGCCATTTGAAGATTGTTTGCAACATGCATAGAATGAGGAAGCAGGAGGTGCTCACTGCATTGACTTGTACTGTCATGTTGAGCTTGTCGTCTTGGATGCTCCCCAGATTTCTTGTGTGGTTGTTGGATGTTGGTGTTTGTCTTAGCTCCAATGACTACCAAGTGAAGTGCCATGGTGAGGTCTATTATCGAAGATTAGTACTTCTGTCTTGTCAGAGGTGAGCTTCAGGCAGTGGTTCACATCCAGTCTGCTACCATGGTTGTGAAGTTGGTTCTGGTGGTGTTTGTCTTGTCTGTCATGGAAAGGATGATTTGGGTGTCATCTGCACAGAAGAGCAGATGATATTGGCAAACGGTGTTATGTAGAGGTTGATTAGGATGGGGCTGAGGGATGATCTCTGTTAAACTCAGCAGATCAGGTTCTTGGTCTCTGATGTGAAGGGTGGCTATCTGGCCCTTTGGGTTCTTCCCATGAGGAAGGAGCAGATCCAGTTGAGTGTGGATCCTTGGATGCCAATCTCATAGAGTCTCCTAATGAGGGTGTAGTGGGAGACCATGTAAAAAACCATGGAGAGGTCTAGCAGGATGAGTGTTGCTGACTCTCCTAAGTTCAGAATGCTCCAGAAGAGAGCTGGGAAGAGAGCTGTTTTGGTACTGCATTTTTTTTCTGAATCCCCATTGGGTGTTGTCTAATAGGTGGTGAAGCTCGAGGCGGATTGTGAGTTGCTTGGTGAAAGCTTTCTCAATCACTTTGGCTGGATAGGGGAGCAGGAAGATGGTTCATGTTGGCTGACGGCCTATTGAGGAGGGTATTGATTTCAATAAGTTTCCAGTCACCTGCGAATGTAGCATACATGATGGAGGTGTTGATGTAGGTCAGGGTGGTGATCCTTTGTGCAAATCCCAGGTTGTAGATGTGGTGGGGGAATAGATCCATTGGGGCTTCTGAGTGGATGGTCCACATGATTGACGCTATGTTGCCTCTGGTGAGGGTTGTCCATTCGGGCAGGTGGGCATCTTGGTTGGTGGTGGGATCCTTCTGGGGTCATGTTAGTGTGCAAAGTTGCTGTAGATTCTTGGTATTTTGTTGTGGTAGAAGTTAGATAGATCATCGCAGACTTGTTGGGTGGTGATGATGTTGTTGATGGTAGCTGAGGGTGAGGTGAACTCTTTGTTAATCGAGAAGATCTCCATGCAGCTCTTGGAGCTTCCTTTGATGCGATCCGCTAGTGCTCTTTTCTTGGTGTCACTTAGTTGCTAGTGGAAGTGTCTGAGTGCCACCTTGTAGGTGGTTCTGTCAATGGATTTGTGTTTGGCTCTCCCCTTCCTTTTTACCTGTTTACAGTGCTGCTTGGTGTCTCAGAGGTCTTCTGTGTATCAACTTACCTGCTTGTTCGATCTTCATTGGTCCATGAAGTTCATGCAGTCCATGCAGTTCTTAATCCAGTTGTTGAAATTGGTGATGCCCTTCTCGACGTTGTCTGTGGGGTTAGGTTGATCTATGCTGAGGGCGCTGAGCTTGTCTTCTTCTGGGATTTTGACCCAGCTGTGGCTTGGAATGCTGACATTGGTGGGAGTGTTGACTTGCAGTATGCTAATTGGGAAGTGGATGATGTCATAGTTGGTCCATGTGTGTGGCCAGGTGGAGTTGTATTTGATGATGTCAGTGGTGAAGATGGTGTCCAGTGTGTGTTCCGCGGTGCGTGTTGGTCCTGAGTTGAGCTGGTGCGTCCAATGTTGGCCAAGTTTCAAGGATTGCTGTAGCACAGGGGTCTTTTGTGTCTTCCAGATAGAAGTTGAGGTCACAGAGAAAAATGTAGGCTCTGGAGTCGATGGTGAGTGAGGAGTCAAAGTCGGGGATGAGGTTGGTGAATGTGGCTCGCAGTCTGTGTGGTCAGTGGGCTAGGGTTTTTGTTCAGGTTGAAGTATTCAGAGATCTGCAACTTGACATGTAGATGTTCCATGAATGGGGTGGTGTTCTCCGTGGATGTAGAACATTTGATGGATTCCTTGTAGATTATTGTGAGTCCTCCTCCTGGCTTGTGAAGCATGTCAATCAATCAGGGGTTGGTAGAGCGCGCTACTCACCCGTGAGGGTCTCAAGGCACTGGGGGGGGGAGCGGCTCCGGATCAGTCGAAGAGCCAGGTCTTGAGGTCCTTCCAGAATGTGTGCAGGGTCAGGGAGCGTCTGATTTTCACAGGGAGCTTGTTCCAGGTCTTGGCTGCGATGTATGAGAAGGCTCTCCCGCTGGTTCTGTTTCTGCAGATGCGGGGGACCTCTGCCAGGGTGAGGTCGGCGGAACGGAGGTTCCTCTTGGGTACGTGGAAGGATACTCTCTCATTGAGGTATTTGGGTCCGATGTTGTTGAGGGATTTGTAGGCATGGGTGAGGAGTTTGAAGGTTACCCTCTTCTCGACGGGGAGCCAGTGGAGGCCTCGTAGGTGTTGGGTCATGTGGTCGTGACGTGGTGTCCCGAGGACGAGTCTGGCTGCGGCGTTTTGGATGGTCTGGAGTTTGTGTAGAAGGGTCTTGTTGATTCCAGCGTAGAGGGCGTTGCCGTAGTCCAGTCTGCTGGTTATGAGGGCGTGGGTGACGGTTCTTCTGCAGTCGGGGGGGATCCATTTGAAGGTCTTACGGAGGATGCGAAGGCAGTTGAAACTAGTGGAAGCGATGGCGTTGATCTGGCGGTTCATGGAGAGGGAGGAGTCAAGGATGATGCCAAGGTTCCGAGCGTGGTCTGTGGGGGTGGGAGGGTTCCTGAGGGCGGGGGGCCACCAGGTGTTGTCCCAGGCGGAGGTGCAGGGTCCGAGGATGAGGACCTCGGTCTTCTCTGAGTTGAGCTTCAAGCAGCTGTCTTTCATCCAGGCTGCCACGTTCTTCATTCCTTCCTGGAAACAGAGTCTGGTGTCTTCGGGATTCTTCGTGAGTGAGAGGATGAGCTGGGGGTCATTGGCGTAGGATACGATATTGAGCCCATGCTGTCTGACAATGGCGGCGAGGGGGGCCATGTAGATGTTGAAGAGCGTGGGGCTGAGTGGCGATCCCTGTGGTACTCCACAGTTGATTTCCGTGGGTTTGGAGAGGAAGGGAGGGAGTCGAATCCTCTGGGCTCTGCCGGAGCGGAAGGATTGGATCCAGTCGAGGGCGGCTCCTTGTACCCCCGCGTCGTGGAGTCTGGCTGCGAGCGTGCGATGTGAGATGGTGTCGAAGGCTGCGGAGAGGTCTAGAAGGATGAGGGCCGCAGTGTGTCCCCGGTCTAGTAGCATGCGGATGTCGTCAGTGGCGGCGAGGAGGGTGGTCTCGGTGCTGTGGTTGCTGCGAAAACCCAACTGGGAGGTGTCTAGGATGGAGTTCTCTTCGATGAAGGCGGTCAGCTGGGCGTTCACAAGTCTCTCGGTGACTTTGGCCGCGAAGGGGAGGAGAGAGATGGGCCGGTAGTTTTTCAGGTCAGTTGGGTCGGCCGTCGGTTTCTTGAGGAGGGGTTTTGACCTCCGCCCGTTTCCAGTTGTCTGGGCAGATGCCGGATCTGAGGGAGGCGTTGATCATCCGTCCAAGTTCGGGTGCGATGGCAGCGGCGGCCCTGTGGAAGATGTGCGGAGGGCAGGGGTCCGTTGGGGCTCCAGAGTGAGTTTTCTTCATGGTCGCGGTGATGAGTTCGACGGTCGCGGGTCCCATGACGTGATGGTTTGCTTATCAGCGGCGGTGGGAGGGGGGGTGGTGTCCGACGCTGGTTCGCTGAAGTTATCGTAGAGGACCTTGATCTTCAGATGGAAGTAGGAGCTGAGCTTGTCGCAGAGTTCTTGAGAAGGTGTGACGTCCATGGCTTCGCAGGTGGGTTTTGCGAACTGCTGTATGACGTTGAACAGTTCCTTGACGTTGGTCGCGTTGGTCTGGACTTTGGGGTATATTCACAAGAACGTGCGCTAAACATCTCCAAAAAATGTTAACGCAACTGCACACATCGCAGTCTATCGTGGGAAAATAACTAACCCTGGGCGTAGTTCGCGAAGTAGCGCTACGCGAAACTACGCGAAGTGCACTTCGCGCTACGCGTAGCACTACGCGAACTGCGTAGTGCGCTGTTCGCGATGATTGCACAGTGCCGGATGCTTGTCCGCACTGTGCAATCATTGAAAACGGCATCTTGCACAGTGCGAAGCTGCTTTACTGCCGCCGAGTAGATTTTTACTCGAGCGGCAGCTTTCAACACGGACTGGTAGTTTCTCATCGCGAGCGGTCGCGAGCATACGCAACCACTCGCAATGAGAAACCTGACCTCCCGCGTTGAGAATCTCGCGGGAGGTTTATTTTCCACGCTCGCGATCGGCAACTTGATGTTGCTAATCGCGAACGAGGAAAAAGTCTCGCCGGGATAGTCATTTGCTTGCTCGCGGTCGCCAACTTGACGTTGAGGACCGCGAGCAAGCAAAAAATGACTGCTGCACTACGCTACGCGTGTTTGCACTGTGCTACGTGCAATTCGCATAGTGCGAAGTAGCGCAAACTTCGCAAACTACGCGAGCGTAGCGTAGTGCTTTGCCCAGGGTTAAAAATAACCCAGTGTTAACGTGGAATTCACAACACGGCGGTACCATGCAATAGAATCCCAAAAACGCGGCCAATGTCCGCGATACAACCACCGCAACGGAGATAAAAACACAAACCCCAACGCAAAAAAACATGCGATGGGCCAAACCGCGATGAGGAAATCAGCGATAAGCAGCGCCAGGCCTGCAATACACACACGGCAGGCGGGAAAATCACTACAAAAGTAGAAAAAACACACAAACACAAAATAACCAACACCGAAGCACCATGGTGGCATCCGGAGCAGGCACAGAGGATGAGCGGAACCCCACAAGCACCCCTGATGACCAGCCTGGGACCTCGGGGACAGGGAAGGGCAAGGACAAGAAGAAGAGGAAGAGGCGGTTCGGTCCGCAGGAGAATAGGATCCTGGTCACGGAGGTGATGGAACACCATCAAGAACTGTTCGTCACCTCCAACGTGTCATTGGGCACCAAAAATGGAATATGGCAGTCCATAGTGGACAAGGTGAATGCCGTCGGAGAGCACAAGAGGTCAATGGACGAGGTCAAGAGGCGATGGATTGACATCAAGCGCAAAACCAAGGAGAAACTCGCAGGCAACCAGAAGGCAGCAATGCAGACTGGAGGTGGTAGCCCAGCGCCACAGCTGGAGCTGGATGACATGGAGAAGCTGGTGTCGACAGTCATCAGTGTGGAGACTGTGGCAGGAGTCGGGGGAGCGGACACTGCTCAACATGACACAACACAACAGCAACAGGGTGAGTAACCACCAGGTACTGGGGGACGGGGAGATGGCCACAATGGCACACATGCACAATCAAGCAGAGCACAGTGCACACCCACAATGACTCTGGATCATGGCCCTGATCTACAGACTGTCACAATGTACATTGCCATGCTGTCTGAATGTGAACATGTACCATGCGGCTACATACATGTGGACACATTGTAATACAGCATCTCCCCTTCACATTGCAGAGGCACCAGTCAACACCTCCTGCAGAGCAGTCCCAGCCACTCTTCACTGATGACGAGGAGGACACCCCCAGCATCGACACCCAAGCTCTCCAAGACATCATTGACATCATCCGCAACTCACCTCCAGGATCAGGGCAGCCCAGCTGCATCGAGGAGACCCCACCCACTCCACAAACCACCAAGCAGGAGGCACCCACAACCCCGGCTGTCTCCCCACAAACAACACATGGCCTTCCAACGCCGTGTGTTGGAGGGCCAGAGGGAGATGGCTGAGCAGGTGCAGGTGGGGTTCGACCTCATGGCTACCAAACTTGACGCCATCCATGGGTGTCTAGGTCCCATCAGGGACCACCTCCCGTCCCTAACGGACACCCACAGGCCGCTCCATGGTCTCCAACAAGCACTGGCTGACATCGCTGGAGTCATGACTCGGCGACAAGAACACCTGTCTGCTCAGAGTGGCTCCAGCGATCTCAGCCGTGAGCTGGCACACATGCGGAGGCTCATGGAGGACATGGTGCGGATGGAGGCGGAAAGGATGGCAGCCACCGATGCACATCAGCAAAATGTAGCTGGGATCTACCATGCCCTGCAGATCCTCATCATGGCATTGCTGCCACAAGGCGTGGTGCAGATGAATGCTGCTGCTCCTACACCATCCACATCTCCGCCCCCTGGTGTGTCAGTGCCTCACAGTGCGGCAGGCATTTCCACTCCGGCACCTGATGTGTCACTGCCACACAGTGTGGCCGACAATCCACCTCCGGCCCTTGATGTGTCAGTGGCACACAGTGCCGCAGCCAGAACTGCACCACCCACAGGTGGGGCAGAGCACACATCCGAGGACGTGGATGGGATTGAGATCAGAAGGAGGCACTAGCATTAATTTCCGCCACCTGGCCTGTTGCTGCTTGGTGCCGCACATGGCCCCATGACCTTCCACTTACCCCCGGTACACTCTGCTGCACTCACCTTGGACAGCGACATGGACTGCTATATCCTGTTTGGTGACCAATGACACGGCGACCAGACTGCGGACTGTACCCTTCCTCTTCCGCTGTACTTGTCATTCCCCGATGGACTCTGGCTGGCCCTCCATGGGCCCATATTGTGAAGTGGGGTTGGCATGGCCCTGTACTGCTCCAGCTGCAAAACTCCACTGGATGTGCATTAAACATTCAAAAACGCACTGCTTTGTCATGTCTTTCATCATTCATGTATGAATGTGTGGATGAATATAGGGACAGTGATTCCCCCTAACGTCAATGATGCTCATCTAGTGGGATTCCAGTCACAGGGTGCTACATTGCTGATTGCATTCCGGGTGCCGTAGACACTACAACAGGGACACATGCATTAGTCACTTCCTTGTCAGGACATGGACTGAACCACGCCCAGAGCCCCTGAGTCATTGTTGCAAGCCCTGCGCTGGTCCGGCATACGCCAGGCCAGACCACTCCGCTTATGCTCCAAGGGGGGGGGCCACATAGCTACATGTCGCAGGTTTACACGCTAGTGGTATGCAGGTCACTGGTCTAGTTGTCAGCATGTCACGGCCACTCCCTGAGGGCAGGTTTGCACACACACCACACCCATCCGGCACAGGCGTCACAGGCCATGTGAACCCGCCAATATAAGGGTCCGACAATGTCACATTCCCCACTGCCGGTGGTGACTGGATGACGGACGTTCCACGATTCTCAATCATAAAGGGCCCATGAGTTGTTGCGCACAGGGTTAGTCGCACCCGAAGCCATGCGGCCGTCATGGGCCTACCACCACATGGCGCTGCCTGGGGTTGCACAGGGTTAGTGGCACCCAAAGCCTTGCGGCCATCACAGGCCTACCACCACGTGGCGCTGACTGGGGTTGCACAGGGTTAATGGCACCCGAAGCCTTGCGGCCGTCACAGGCCTACCACCAGCGGGTGTGCGCCCTGCGATGATGACGTGTGCACTGATGTGGTCTCTGCCATTGATGCCTCAGGACTCAGCGTCATTTGTGGGACCTGCTGGGCCACGGTGCGGGTCCGCATGATGTGGAGCATGCCAAGGTGGCGGGACCGGGGCCTGGAGCTTGCACGGGCACGTGGTGTGCCCACTGGTGGACACACCGTTGGCGGCAGGTGAGCAGTGGGGCCTGGGTGTGCAAGTGCGGACAGCCAGCGCTGGCCGACGGGAGGGGGTAGGGTGCGGCTGCATGTGTGCGCAGGGACGGACAGGCGTTGTTGACGTGTGCAGTGAGATGGACTCTGCCATGATTGACTCTGGCCTCGATTACAGATTGCAGACCTGGTGGCTTGCAGTGTATACCGGCACGTGGTTGGAGACACACCGGTGACAGCAGGTGAGCAGTGGTGCCCGGGTGCGCGGGGGCAGCAGTGTCCGTCCCTCTCTCTCTCTCTCTCTCCCTTCCTTTCCTTCTCTCTCCCTCTCTCTTCATTTCCTTCTCTCTCTCTCTCTCTCCCTTCCTTTCCTTCTCTCTCTCTCTCTCCCTTCCTTTCCTTCTCTCGCTCTCTCCCTTCCTTTCCTTCTCTCTCTCTCTCTCCCTCTCTCCCTTCCTTTCCTTCTCTCTCTCTCTCCCTTCCTTTCTCTCTCTGCCTTTCTTTCATTCTCTGTTTCTCTGTGTCTCGCTCCTTTGATGTGCGCATGACACACGTTCTGATTTTGTGCTTTATTTTCCAGGCTGTGACATCAAGATTGTCCCGGACGGACCCGACAGGAGTCTCCCGCATTGGTGTTTTGTGTTGTATTTCAATAACGTTTTTGGTTGTTACTTCAATGATGAGTGACTGTTTCTCGTTCTTCTGACCACACATGTGTGTTTCTTTTTGTCATTGTGCGACATCATGCGCTTTTTGTGGCTCTTGTGTCGTGCACCGTATGTGTTTGTCCAGGGGGGGACCCGGTGGGGGGGCCTGGGAGTGGTGGCGGTGGGTGTTGTGGCCCTCTTGGGTCTCCAAGCTGCATGATCATTGGCTCCATGGCATCTGTGGGTCTTCCGATGTGGCTCTGGGCTGGGCTCCCTTTTGTGCTGCAGGTAGTCATCCTGCTTAACACCAGCAGAAGGCAGGTGTTAAATCCCTGCTGCTACCACGGCTTATCGCCTGTTTTTGGTTCGCATCGCAGATCTGGCAGTTCGTTGTGAAAGTGGTGTAGTGGGGTTTTCGTGTGTTTTTGCACGGGAACGCCTACTCTGCATCTCATTGGGGTTAGTTGGTGGTGTCACCCGTGGGGGTAAGATTTGCAGCAGTTATCGCGGGAATACTGGTGATGTCTGCAGTTTGCACATGCTTGTGAATGGGGCGTTAAATCTATCTCCACTTTTGATGCGTTAAGGTGGCGATAACTCGGCAATAAGTCCTTGTGAATATGCCCCTTTGTCTCTTATGAAGGTCCGTTTGGTGTCTCTTATGCGCTGGTGGTATTCCCTCAGGGCGCTCTTGTGGTCGTTCCGAGCTTCCGTGGTTTTCTGGTTTTGCCAGGTTTTCTCTAGGCGTCTGCAGGAGCGTCTGGCTTCTTGAAGTTCTGTGGTGAACCAGGCGGCCTTCAGAGGGCATTGTTTCGGGGGTGGCGGAGGGGAGCCAGCTTGTCGGTGCAGCAGGAGACCCAGCGGTGAAATTCCCTGGCTGCGGAGTTGGTGACGGTCGTGGCCATGGGGGGGGTTTTGCCGGAGGGTGGTGTTGAGGTGTTCCTCTGTGACCTTGCTCCAGTTTCGTCGTGGTGGGCGCGGGGCGGGCTAGGGTGCGGTGGTGGCGTTGAAGGTGAAATGGACGCAGTAGTGGTCCATCCAGATGGGCTGGGTGGTGTGGCTGAAACGGATGTTTGTTGCTCCCACGAAGATGGGGTCGAGGGTGTGACCCGCTCTGTGGGTGGGCGTGTTGATGAGCTGCTTCAATCCTAGATTGGCAAGGTTGTTGAGGAGAGCGGTGGAGTCGGGGTCGTTGCTGTTGTCGAGGTGGAAGTTCAGGTCCCCGAGTAGAATGTAGTCCATGGAGGTGATGGCGTGGGGTGCGGCGAGCTCGGCGATGGTAGTTGTGGGCTGGGTGTGAGGTCCTGGCGGTCTGTAGATGAGGGTGCCGTGCAGCGTGGTCCTGGGGTTGGTCTGGATCTGGAAGTGGAGGTGTTCTGTGTTGGAGTGGGGGTCACTCGTGCTGGATGTGGAGAGTCGGAGGGGGGTCTTGTGTGCGATGGCGAGTCCTCCTCCTGGGCGGTGCAGGCAGTCCTTTTCTTGGACCTTGTAGCCGTCGGGGATGGCAGTGGCGATGTCGGGGCCAGAGGTGGCGTTGGTCCAGGTTTCCGTGAAGAAGGCGACATCGGGCGAGAGGGTGTCGATCAGGTCCCAGATTTCAATGGTGTGTCGGTGCAGGGAGCGCACGTTGAGAAGGATGCAAGTCAGGGTTTCGGTGGTGCGTGCATTGTGCGGACCTTCGGCGGTTGCGGGAGCTTTGGCGATGGTGAAGGATCTGCGGCAGCGTCTGCACGAGAACTGCCCATGGGTGGTGGTCGGTGAGGATCTTGCGCAGTCGGCGTGTCTTCCGGAATCGAGTGCGTGGAGGGTGGCTGAGTCGTAGTGGTGGTGTCCAGGAGAACCAGGGTTTCTGGCGCTGGTCGCGGTCGGGTCGCGGACGGGCGCAGATGGGCTTGCCTTAGGCGCGCCTTCGGCGCACCAGCGGCGCAACCGCGCAGCGGTCCCCATATGTAGGGGAGGGGGGCGAGAGCAGAGGCAGGGAGGTGGGAGCGGGCTGAGTCGGGGGCGGGATCCGCAGGGGCAGCAGCGGCAGGAACAGAGGGAAAAACAACTAAGAACAGTACAGCAAGGGCAAAACAACAGTAAAGCAGTCAGCAAAATGAAATGGCGAGAAATAACAGTAAGCAAAAAGCGGAAACACTGAAGAAATACCGGAAGGCACCTAAAGCGAAACCTGAGGCGCAGGGACGGGCTGCTGGCTCGAACCCTGCTCGGGAGAAGGGTTCAGTGCTAGCACGGTCGGCAGTGAGGCGGAGCTGCTGGGGAGAGTGCTGTCCTGTCAAGTGATCTTGTAGCTAAGCTCGGGCAGTAAACTCCGCTCGCAGAGTTTGTGGAATTCGGGCACTCCGCGGAGGAACTTGGAATTCCTGAATTCTGCCATTCGGGCGTGAAGTGCAGTTTTTTTTCAGTTCGCGCGCTCAAGTTTCTTTTTGGGGCTCAACTGCGAGCGGCAAGACTCTTGGGCCACTTGTGAGCGCGCGCGAGACTTTTCACACCGCTAGCGAGCTCCATGAGACTTCGCACTCACTAGCATTCTTAGAGCTGATGGCGATCATAAACGGAGTGGTCGAGCAGCTTTTCTGCTTGAGAATGCAGCTGAGAGGCATTTGGAGTGGATCTTCTTCTCAAACTGGCCGTTGGAGTTGTTTTTTTTTGTGCAAGAGCCATTTTTTGTTTTTTGAACCAGAACAAAGTTCCCCAGAGACTCCAACTTCCTGTTTCTGTCCAGCAGGCTCTTCACAGTGCTTTGTCCCTCTCCTGGTCACTTTTCATTTGGATTTGGAGCTGGAAGGATCACTCTCCTTGTCTGCTGCATATATACCATTGGATTTAAGGACTTTGTAAGTTGAAAAACTGGTGTATAAGGGTTTTGTTTGTTTGACTGGGGGCATGCACCTGGATTAATTTGTACTTTTATTTGATTTTTAAAATTTACTGTGGTGAGTGTAGCCTGCAGTTTTAGTAGGGGCCTAGTTTTTCTTTGTGCATGAAATTTATCTTCTTTTGTAAAGGAAAAATGTTGCACAGTTCAGTACATTTTCTTCTCCATGTTTTTTAATATTGATTGATTTAATTCACTATGGGCCATATGTGTGAAGCTGTTTTGCGATCGCAAACACTGCGAATCGCAAAAAAACGGTGTTTGCGATCGCAAAACAGAGAATCCCTATGTATAAAAGCTTTCCAGTTCGCAAAAATGCTAATCGCAAAATTAGCGATTAGCAATTTTGCGAGGCATAGATTCTGCGAATAATTCTGCGAATTCGCAATCTGCGACACGTCAATTGCGAAAATCGCAATTAACATGTTCGCAAATGGCGAATCCGCAAAATGAGATGCATTAAAAAATCGCAATTTGCGAATTTGCGAAATTTGCAATTACCACCAAGTATGAGCAGGTGGTAACCAGGTGCAACCTATTTAAAGAGGCCCACAATGCCACAGGGGTTATCCACAATGGCTGGGCTGTACCTGATAGCCAGGTGGCTGCGTATCAGAGCTGCTGCACAGAGAAGGAGACGCCAGGAAAGGATCTTCAGAGCGCGCATCACCCTGTTCCAGCGGACTGTGGAGGAGATCCATGTGAACTACAGGCTGGACGAAGACAGTATCCTGGACCTAATTGCAGAGCTCAAACCCATACTAGAACACCCCACACGCAGGACACACACCATCCCTACCCATGTACAGGTTTTGTGCTCACTGCACCTACTGGCATCAGGGAGTTTTCAGGGGGTGATAGCCACAGCAGGAGGGGTCTCGCAGAATGCACTTTCGCGCTTCTTCCATGCTTTCCTTGATGTAATGGTGCAGAGGCTGCATCACCACACCCAATTCCCCAGCACATAACAGGCACTAGATCAGACCAAGCAGGAGTTCTATCAGATAGCCCAATTCCCACACGTTATTGGCTGCATAGATGGGACCCATGTCGCTATTTCCCCCCCTCACAGAATGAGTATGTGTTCAGGAATCGCAAGTCCTTTCATTCCCTGAACATATAGGTAGTGTGCAATGCTAAACATATAATCACTGATATAGTTGCGAAATACCCAGGCAGCACCCACGACTCATTCATGTTTTGCCACAGTGGAATCCACCAACGACTCACAGATGGGGAGTTTGGTGAGGGCTACCTGCTAGGTAAATGCATTGCTTACAAGGACACACCAGTAAAGCACAGAAGTGGCAGGGCAGTGTTTAACCTGATTCTTGTCTCCCTGCAGGTGACAGTGCGTATGCTCTACGTGACTACATCCTGACTCCGTACCTGAATCTAGCCACTGCTGGGGAGCGGAGGTTCAACAGTGCCCACAGAGCCACCCGCTGTGCCATTGAGAGGACATTTGGAATCCTCAAGAGCCGTTTCCGCTGCCTACATAAGAGTGGAGGAGCGCTACAGTACAGCCCAGAGACATGTTGCAAAATCGTGGTCATGTGTGCCATGCTACACAACATCGCCACCAGGAAAGGCACCCCAGTGGAGTTTACAGATTCAGACTCATCAGATGAGGAGGGTCCAGCTCCACGATGCAGACCAGCCGGTGGGATTGGTGCGGTTTCTGGCCGCCAGAGGCGAGATGAGATCACACAGAACTATTTCTAGGTGAGTAATGATGACACAATGCTACAGATTGGTGCAAAACTGTGTTTTTATTTCCTTCAGTGCAGGAAAATATCCGTCACACATCCTGAGGGGCACACTATGTGAGGCCAAATTGCTTGCACATGTTCAACACACAGTGCAAGTCTTTATCCCAAACATGAGTCAAGATGCAATGGGTTGCCTCACCCATTGCCATGTGCCACTCATGGCACTTCAGCGTCTGCGTGCACGGCTTGTTGCCCCTCGCTCAGGGTGCCCACTGCCCTCCCCTGAGGCATGGGCTGGTCTCCCCTGACGCGCACTGCGACGTCTGTCCTGTGGGATGGGTGGAGTGATGCTGCTCCTGCTGGATTTCTCCTCATCCTCTAGTGAGCTGGGGGGTCCTGAGCCACCTGCGGCTGCTGCACGCAGCTGGTCCACGGCATGTGTGACCTGCACCAGGCTCTTGGCTACATCCTGGCAGCAGTGTGCCATCTCATGCTGCATGCTGACTCAGCGACATGCCAGCACTGATGTGGCAGTGGACAGGCGATTTACTGTCTTTGTGTACATGTCCAGGCGGGTGTGGAGGCGCTGTCTCTCCCTTCGCCTGGCTGCCCGGTCTCTCCCCATCTCTGAGCACAGTGCTTCCAGTGCACCAGTCATGCCCATGAAGCCCTCCCTCATTTGGGTCATGTTGTTGTTGTGCGCTGTGAACTGGCGCTGTATTGATTTTATTGCCTTTGCTTGCAGGCGCTGTACCTGTAGCATGTTGCCTTCAAGCCCTGCAAACACCGTGCCTTCGCCTTCGGAAGCTGTGCTGGTGGACGGACGTGCCCTGCGCCTGGATGAAATTCCTGGACTAGGACGGACAGGGGACTGTGCTGTGTGCCGTGCAGCACACTGGCCCTGGACTTGCTGCTCTTCTCCACTTGTGTCCAGTGGATCTGCCTCCAGTGGTGGTAGTGGTGGTACTATGATGCGCCGCCTGCGTGTCACAGGGATTACTGGGCTGCCTTCCTCCTGCTTCTCTTGCCCTGACTGTTCTTCGTTGTGGGGTGCATCCTCCCCTCCTGCCATAGATTCCTGTGTTCCTGGTGGTGCTGTGAATGTAAATGCACACATTAATTGGGTGTCCTGCCTTGCATTGGTTATGCAATAAATGTTTCAGTTTCGAGTTACATGGGTCCTATCTGTATGTTTTTTCCCTTTCCTGATTTACTCATTCTGTTTGTTCCTTGCTGGGTGTCACTGCTCCACTGTTTGGTGCATGTGACTACATCTCCCATGATGCATTGCTGGGTGTGCTTGTGTGCATGCACTGGAGTTGCATTCATGTTTGGTGCCTGGGTCTTTCCTGGGTGGGTGAGTGATGTGGTGATGTATCAGGGGAGTATTAGCATGCTTCTTACCTTGTCTGGTGTTTTGGGGTTCGAAGCTGTCCAGGTCAGCCACGCCACTGACACTCTCCGGCTGCAGGGTGCCCTCCACCAACTCCTCCAAAGGCGTAGAATCAGTGGCAGTGGACGTCCCACCACCAGTCTTCCTTGCCTCAGCCAGCCTTGTAGCCACCTTTTCTTTGGATCTTTTGCGCATATCATACCACCTTTTCCTGAGGTCCTCTACGGTGCGGTGGGTCACGCCGATGGCATTCACCTTCTCTTGTATGTCTGCCCAGATTTTCCTTTTGCGTGCCTCTGGCACACGTAGTGATTGCTTGCCAAACAGGAGATCATGGCTCACCACCATTTCTTGTATGAGCACCTCCTGCTCCCTTTCACTGAACTTATGTTTCCTTTTCCTGGCATTCTCCTCCTGCTGCTTCTCCTTCTCCTGTGTGTCCATGTCTCCTTCACTCAGATGCAGTGCACAAGTGTCTCAGCTCTCCTCCCAGCCTCTCTCTCAGCTTCTGGCAATCAGGTGCAGCATGGGTAGTCCACTTCCTGGTTGTGATGTCATCATGCTTCACCTGAATTGCCGATTCGCTAATTTGCGATTTCTTATTTGTGATTCCTTAATTGCGAATTCGCAATTAAAGGAATCGCAAAATAGGTATTCGCATTTTCTGCAAATTTTTGAGACTCGCTAAATATTTGCGATCTTTTCCTTACATCGGGTTTTGCGATTCTCAAAATGCAATTCGCTATGAATCGCAATTTGAGAATCGCAAACTCCGATTTTGATACATATGGCCCCATGTGGCTTAGTATGCCAATGGGCCTTCCAGCCAGTAGGCCCTGTACTATTCATGGGTGAATGAAACAACTGTTTTTCCTGGTTTCATTTAGGACATGGATGGCATTGGATTAAAATACAAAAAGTGTTTTTTGTGGTTTTTCACTTTTTTCCCCCCTGCAAACAGTGTTTAGGTGGAGTAATACCTTTGGAGGCTGTGTTGTTGTGAAAATATTTAGCCCTGTTAATTTTCGTTTTTGGCATTGCTGAATTAATGCTGTGTTCTCTGTGTTGCCATGCCTTTTTAGTCTGGCCACTGTGTGTGTGTCTGTGTGTTTGGCATTGGCCACCATTTGACTTTGTTGTTCAAGAATCAGTATGCCATGTGGACAGGGGCCATTTTGCATATTTGGTATCCACCCTAGGCCTGCATGTGTTCTTTGTTTTCCAGGCCTCCTGCTTGTCGTTTTTCTGACAATGTGGCTGGCCGACATTTTGTGTAGCCAGCCAGTGTGCTTTACCCATAGGCCTGCATTTCGTCTTTGTTTGTGGTCATGCCCCCTTGCTGGTTCTTGTTGTGGTGACCATGTGGCTGGCAGCCATTTTGTGTACCCAGCCAGTGTGCTTTCCCCATAGGCCTGCATTTCTTCTTTGTTTGTGGCCATGCCCCCTTGCTGGTTGTTGTTGTTGTGTAACCGTGGGCAATGAACTGAGGTTGCAGAGATTTGCTAACTACGCATTACATTGAAAACACGGAATTCATGAAAAACTCCTACTCCGCCACTGTAGCGGAGTTAGCTACTGCACCCACAACCCTTTGATAAAACAACTTTACCTTTACATGCTAAAAAGCATATAACCAATTCACAAAAGTGAGCTTTGAAAAATATCAGGCAATGAGAGAGGTGATGATTTTGGGGTCCCCTAACCTAGGGGAGGACCAAGCAGATGCCTTGAACACAAAGAGCATATCATGCTGAACGATTCAGTGGTGGTCCCATCCTCCTAGAAGCACCCCAAGCAAAGTTATGGGCAAAATTACAATGCCAACCAAAGGCCCAGCAAAGCATTATGGGGCGAGATTCTAGAGTGCAGTGAATATTATAGTATTAGTTCTCAGCTGAGCTGGGAGAGCCGCTGCCACTTGAGGAATGTTTTGCTATTGGAAACTATAATATTCACTGCACTCTAGAATCTCATCCCATAATGCTTTGCAGGGCCTTTCGTTGGGATTGTATTTTTGCCCATAACTGTGCTTGGGGTGGTCCTAGGAGGATGGGACCACCACCAAATCGTTCAGCATGATGTGCTCTTTGTGTTCAAGGCATCTGCTTGGTTCTCTCCCTAGGTTAGGGAGGACCCCAAAATGATAACCTCTCTCACTGCTTGCTACATTTTCACTTTTGTGAGATGACTATATGCATTTTAGCATGTAAAGATAGAGTTATTTGCTGTTTTACCATAGGTATGTGAGGTTTCTGTTTTCTTAATTGGGATGAGACGGAACTGAGTTACGGAGCGGAGTTTCACTGAGTTTTTGTTCAACTCCGCAGAGTTTCGCGTAGTGGTACTCCACCACCTTCGCCCACCCCTATTGTTGTGACCATGTGGCTGGCGGCCAAATTTGTGTAGCCAGGCAGTGTGCTTTTGAACATAGGCCTGCATGTCTTCTCTGTTTGTGACCATGCCTTCTTGCTAGTTGTTTCTGTCTAACCATGTGGCTGGTCACCATTTTGTGTAGCCAACCAGTGTGCTTTTGCCATAGGCCTGCCTGTCTTCTCTGTTTGTGACCATGCCTCCTTGTGGGTTGTTGTTGTCTGACCATTTGGCTGGCAGCCATTTTGTGTAGCCAGCCAGTGTGCTTTCCCCATAGGCCTGCATGTCTTCTCTGTTTGTGGCCATGCCTCCTTGCTGGTTGTTGTTGCTCTGAAGTTTGACCATGTGGCTGGCGGCCAATTTTTGTAGCCACCCAGTGTTCTTTTGCCATAGGCCTGCATGTCTTCTCTGTTTGTGGCCATGCCTCCTTGCTGGTTGTTGCTGTTGTGACCATGTGGCTGGCGGCCATTTTGTGTAGCCAGCCAGTGTGCTTTCCCCATAGGACTGCATGTCTTCTCTGTTTATGGCCATGCCTCCTTGCTGGTTGTTGTTGTTCTGACCATGTGGGTGGCTGTCATTTTGTGTAGCCAGCCAGTGTCCTTTCCCCATAGGCATCCATATCTTCTCTTTGTTCCCCATGCCTCCTTGCTTGCTGTTTGACCGTGTGGCTGGTGGCCATTTTGCGTAGGGATCCAGTGTGCTTTTCCTATAGGCTTGCATGTGTTGTTCTTCTTTCATTATGTTGTGGCCGTGTCTCCTTGCTTGCTGGTTCACTGTGTGGTCAGTCGGTGGCCATTTGATGTGGGTAGCCACTGTGCTTTTGCCATACTGCATGTCTTCTTCTTCTTGTTCCCATTTCCAATGCCCATTTGCTCTGTGTTGTTGTTGTTGATGACCATGTGGCAATTGCAGGCAGTCATTTTGTGTGTCCATCCAGTGTGGCCCTTTGCCATATGCTTGCATGGATGGTTGAGCAATGAGATAGCAGTTTAATAAATTAAAAGAAATGATATGATTGAGGATGATGTCACTTAGTTATAATTTTTTGATGTCATTTAAAAAAAAATGTAGTTATAATTTTTTTTTAAAAAAATTTTTAGATGATTTTTTTAAACTATTTTCATAACATCTGGCATCAATGAATCAACCCCATTTCTGCTATAGGTGCACAACAGCAATCACTGTGTAAGGATTATTCGATTGTTATTTGTCAGCTGCACCTCCCTGAGTGCCACATCCCACATGATGCATTGCACATAAAGCAAACAGTTACAGCTGTATTGTTTTGTTGTTGCTGTTGCTCTTTCTAATCCTTCCTGAGTGTACCATCACCATGAAAGTTTTTGTTGGTGTAGTTGTCCGTTTTACAAACCAACACTGTATACTATTGTCAATTATTTATAATAACTTACGAAACCCCACTAAATGATATTGCTTGTTTGTACTACTACTTGAACTGCAACAATGCCACGTTTCACTGATGTTTTTCTTGCTTGTTTGCTTTTAGGTTCACAAAAGAAGAGACATCACCCACAGTACTGCCAGACAGAAGGCCTGTGCATGACGTGACGCATGACTGACTACGCAACACGGTCATCTCTTCAGCTTGTTGTGAAGCTAGGGGCTTCAAGATGGCCCCAAAGAAAGGTGCTGCCAAGAAATTGGCTAGTGGGGAGCAGAAATAGCAGATTTCCACCACTGGCATGCCGACCGCAACCTTTTTCAAGAAAGTTGTGCCTGCTGCACCAGCCTCCAGAGAGCAAGCTGAGAGCAGCACTCCTGCATCAACGGCACCACCTCCCCAACCTAAGCCCAGAACCATGTCTGTCAGTGAGGCAGCCAGTGCAATCATATCGACGCCGACGAGCAGTGATGGTGAAATTGGATTTGTCCCTTTAGCAAAGTAGTACACAATCTTTTCATGAAATACAGCAAAATGGACAGCAACTGCAGCCAGCAATGGCTTTGTCTAATGTTGGAGCAGAACAGGAGGTTGAGCTTCCTTCAGAGCAAGAAGTTGAACCTCTTCTTTTAGAATCATTGGCTCCCACATCTCCAGCAAGGACTTCTGATGATGATGATAGGGACATGGAGTGGATCCGGACAGAGACCAGGAGACAACAGGAGAGGCAAGGGAAAAGAAAAGTTCCAGAAAGACTTAGACTTATGGTAGGGGATAAAGAGGAAGATGATGATGACGAGGTAGTCATGGTGGAAGGTGACACAGAAGAACATGACATTGCTATTCATCTTGCTCCGAGGGATGAGGCATATGTAGCACCGCCACCAGCTCCCATATTTGCAAAGCCCCAGCTGAGACCACCACCAACCCCTGCCTCAGGAGAAGTAGGGAGGCAATCGACGACATGCCCACCTACCTCCAGTTCATCGTCAGGCATTGGCAGTGGCCCAGTTTGCGACTTTTTTACAGTTAACAAATAGGGGGAGCACATTGCAGTATGCACCATTTTCCACACAAATGTTCGTCGAGGTAAGCCTGGTACACATTATGGTACTGGAGGCCAGACGATCTATATGAAAAAACACCACACAATCAAGTGGGAGGATCACCTTAAAAAAATTGCTGAACGTGGTTGTGGTGGTGGGGAGAGCTGGTGAACATCAGCTACAAGTTCAATCACATGGGAAGATGATGATGATGTAGAAGAAGAGGATGACTTCTTCTTCACGCAAAGCAGCCCTGTCCCCAGCAGTGTGTCACCAGATTCACCCACCTCAGCGACTTTGCAATGGCACAAGAAGACTCAGAGTGAGATGATGGAGACACCGGGGCATACAGTGACTGCCCCACCACCACCACACACATTGAGTCTACCACTAGCATCTACTTCTCAAAAAGACGCCTGTGTCAGTGCCCCAAGAAAAGAAGAAAATCCAGGCTACTATTATGGGCATGCTTTGCCAGGAGGGGCCCTACAAGCGAAACCACCCAACGGCACGTTTGAGCAATGGGAAGCTGGCAAAAATGTTAGCGCTGGACCTCCTTCCTTTTTCATTTGTGGAAGGAGTGGGATTTTTAGAATTTGTGGCAGCCATCTGCCCAAAATGAAAGGTACTATGTAAGACCTATTTTGAGTGGCTGTTCCAGCACTGCATCATGATGTGCTGCAGTTGGTTGGACAAGCTTTGCAGCAAAGTGTTGTTCACACCATCCACCTGACGACAGACATGTGGACCAGTTGTAAGGCAACTGATTACATGTGCAACACTGCACACTGGATCTCTTTTGCAGGGGTAACTCGAAAGATGTCTTCAGGTCTTGGCCCTGAAGAAAGTTATAAGTGTGTTCGGTGGCATGTAACAGTAGCCACGTTAGCCATGGAGAAATCACATACAGCTGTAAACATCTTGGAGTAATTTAACAGCAAGGTGTATGAATGGCTGTGGCCCAGAGATCTTAGAATTGGATTTGTTGCCACAGACAATGGCAGTAACATAGTCAGACAGAGGCTATTTTAGGGTCCTGTGTTTGGCCCATTGCATCAAAATGGAAGTGCAAGACTTCCTCAAAAAGGAAGACAAAGTCAGCAACATACTGACCACCTGCAGAAGAATATGTACCCATTTCAGCCATTCTTTTAAAGCCTGGTAACAGCTGCAAGATATTCAGCGTAATATTAGAGCCCCAGTTAAAGCCCTGATACAGGATGTGCCAACACGTTGGAACTCCACCTTTTACATGTTGCAATGTCTGTTTGAGCAGTACAAACAGGTCAATGACTATATCACTCAAAGAGAAGGGGATGCAGTTGGGAAAGCTATGACAATGGATGCGGACAAATGGGGCTTAGTGAAATGCCTGACACAGATGCTACTCCTTTTTGAGGTTTTTACGCGTAAAGTTAGCAAGGACGACAGTACAATGGGCCAAGCTATCCCATTGCTGCATCTCCTACAATACCAGGTAAAGCAGGCGTCTGAAAGGTTCGCCCCTGCTGGTGTGAATGAAAACACAGAAGCACAAGCCTTGGTTGAGAGCTTAGTCCTGCTGGCTTCTAATATAACCCAGACGTGGGTCCCTTGCTCACTTTGCCACTGGATTCAAGCAAGCCTGGCTGATGACGGCTGGAATGCCAGAAACTGGTCCTAGGATGCTTGTTTCCGGTCCAGGGAAGACATGGCGTGGCAGTTCGGGCTGGACTGTTCCCATGAGGCACAGGGTCAGACTGATTTGCATATGGCCATGTCTGAACTGGGGTGGTGGAGTGAGCTAAAGAATGATGATGGATTAAACCCAGATCAGTTGACTGGGGGTGAGTGTTTGATTGGCTCAAACGTTCCATCCATCATCCCCTTTTGTACGGCTTCTAATATAAGGCTGCATCATGAATGACATCATCGAGTCCAAGGAGTACATATTTGCTACACTACTTGATCCACGGTACAAAAAAATTCTGCCCACTTTCATCCCATTTTTTAAAAGGATGTTTTAAAATACAAGAGGTGGATTGTAGAGCGAGCCAGAGACTTGGAGGAAGAACGGCTGGAACTTCGAGTCCCACCCTGCAGTTTTGGAATGCCGCCTTCAACTTCCAGAGAGGGCAGTCTTGTCTCACAGCAGCCAACAACACCATCAACCAGAACACCAGCAACAACAGTAAAAGAAGGACCAGACCCAACCTCTGCATTGTATTGGTTTCAATTGGCAGGGCTTAAGTCCAGTGCAGAGGTGATGGCAAAACATGTAGAGCAAGTGGCAGCACCAATGACCATCCACCGGATGTTCCAGGAGTATCTGGATGATCCAAAAGAGGTCTATGTGGTTCAAAATCCATTGATGTATTGGTATGGGAAGATGCGCCAATGGCCAGAGCTCAGCAGGCTGGCAATAAAGTATCTGGCTTGTCCTATCACCAGTGTGTCTGCTGAACATGTGTTCAGTGCAGCTGGTGCGGTTGCCTCAGTGAGAAGGACCAGTCTCTTGCCTCAAAATGTGGAGAGATTGACTTTGATCAAAATGAACCAACATTTTATACCACAAATTTACACTGTTCTTGAAACAGCAGCACAGGAGGTAGAAAGAGGGTGATTGGTCTGAAATTGAATCAAATGTGTTAGCTGACCAAATTCTGGGTGAACCACCTGAGTTTGAGGACAAGCTCTACTTCCCGAACTAAGTATGCCAGTGCCCCCATAGAACTTTAAAATTTTTCTCGTTGAACTGAGTTCTTTCTTTGTAAAAATTCAAAAAACAAAAAATTAGCTAGAGGAACATTATTATTTTTGTGTCAGATTTATGCTGCCCCACATTTTTTTTATTAGTCACATTTATATTGCCGAATTGCAGTTGGACCAGTGTGCATTGAAGAAGCCTCCACAATTCCTTAATGACATTGGGGACAATGCCTGCCCCTCTCGCTTGTCTTTTGCCTAATGCCTATCCCTTTTTTCATCACTTAGTACAAGAAGGGCTGCCCCATAAAATCATTTATTATGTACAGGACTGCCTGCCAATACCAAATTCCAATGTGTTGTCTGCATCAAAGATGATTGAATACCTAATACCTGAACTACCTGTGCTTGGATTGGATGAGGTAACTTCAACTATTGCAATGGTGAGTGACTGATTGCGTGAGTGATGATTTAAGTTGATTGATTATTCATGTGGTGGCACACACTCCGGGAGGGTGATTGTTGAACTGTAATATGGGAGATTTCTTGATATGATTATTGATTTGCATTGTTTGTGGCTTGAGTAATGGGCGCTTATTTTATTTCCCTGTAGGTGATGATCGCCCTTTCACACTTAGCCAGATTTAATTAACTGCAGGGGAGTTCTCCTTTTTGTCTGGTTCTTCAGACATCAGAACAGTCACTTTAGTTATCAAACAAAAACCTCTGCAAAATACTGCAATTCTATTTCATTCTCTACTTGTTCTTCAACAGAAGTGCAGTGCACTCCACGTCTATCTTGCTCGGGTCCTCGTGATTCATGATGATGATGGTGACTGGTCTGGTACAGGATTACTCGGAGTCACTCAGGACTGGAGGAGTATCATGGCAGTAGTCAGGGTTGGACTGGGAGATGCAGGTCTACCTCCTCAAGAAGCAAGAAGTTATCGAGTATCGACTTCAGTTCAAAGGTAAACCAAGAGTATGAGGCCTAGTACTACTCAGCTACTTGGAATAGAGAGAGGTGCGTTTGTGAAATGCTGTTCTGTGTGTGTGTGTGTGTGTGTGTTGGACTTGTAGCAAAAGTGTAACTCTGAATCCCCCTCTTGTTTGTTTTACTCTGAGTCTTCTTATCTTGATACACTCCTAATGAAGCTTACCTTCCTTTTGTCCTTCTCCTTGACTCTAAAATACAGTTTCTCTTTTACAATGTGCAGTCCTTTTTCTAGTCTCCTTCACAAACGAAAGGCGAAAGCTAGCTGAGCTCAACAACACTCCTGCTTACCTACCAGACCAGTGCAGAGGGGACCCAAAGAGTGGATATTCCCGAGGAGAATGCAGACGCATGACCCAATTTTGCAATACAGTATAATTTTTCTTTTAACAATCATATTAACTAAGAGAAGTGGGTGGGTGGGTTCACTCCCTAACCTAGAAGACAGAACATTTAGATATATGGTAAATTGGGTCTCGGGGCAGAAGGACTGTTTGCAATGCATGTATCCATACTCTGTCATACTTGTAGGAAGGTGGAATCTGACTATATGGTTGCCCCTACTTTTTTCCTGGTGTTTTGCTGGTTTATGACTTAGTTGGACTGGGATCCTGCTATTCAGGGCCTCAGTCTATCTGCTTCCTCTATAAAATGGTTTCCATGTACCTTAGGTACATCTTTGATTGGAATCTGGAGTGCCCTTATAAGTCCCTAGTATATGGTATACTATGTACCCAGGGCATAGGTACCTCAGAGGCCTACCAGGGGCTGCAGCATGTATTGTGCCACCCCTGGAAGGCCATCCAAAATGACACCACAGGTCTGCTACTGCAGCCTGGGTAAGGTGGTGCAGGCACCCCTTACAGTGGTATAGTCTACCTATATCACTACCATTGCACACACATATAAACCTATAAGTCACTCCTATGGCAGGCCTTACCAATCCTGAAGGCAGAGTGCTTGGTTCTTATGTGAGAGGGTGCCCCTGCATGAGCAGAGCCCCTCTACAGTGTTCGGAGTCCCTCCTCTGATGCTGTTTGTAGTACAGCCTGACCATATACTCTTAAGTGCATTATATCCTCGTGGTACAATGCTAACTTTGGACTGGCTGCACCAAAACATGTCGTGTTTGGTGTCAAACATCTTGGAATACTACGCCCCCCCCCCCGCCAGTCCTGGCGGCGGGGGTAGCATTCCACCCTTTTGGAGGAGAGACATGTACACACCGGGCTACCCGGTAACTTCTTTCCAGAGCCCTGGCATCACAAAATGGATGCCGCTGCCACAGACACGGGTCTGGCCTCCTGCTGCTGACTGAAACTCCGGCAGGGGAGGCCTGGACAATAGGTTTCATGTCGCAGGGAGGTGTAACCACCTCCCCAGACAGGATAATGTGTATTGGGGCTGGGCGGGAGCACTCTCTGGTGCTCAGAAGTCCTGCACTGGGGGCACACTTGGTGTCCCTGTGCATATGCCAGTTCAAACCGGTTGCAGGGGCTACCTGCCCCTGCTCTGGCATGAAACTGGACAAAGGGAATGGGTGTAACCACCCCTCTTCCCTGACCCTCCCATAGGTGGGTCCCCAGAGTATGTCCAACCCCCTAACTTAGTATAAGTATGGGACCCCAGTCCTTAGGACTTTAGATTACCCTGGACGAAACTCTGACACTGAATCCTGGACCTTCGACGCTCTACCTGAAGATTAGAGGACTGAAGAATCTCCCTTGGGGTCAAGGAGTGACTCCCTGCTTGGCAGGCACCTAAGAAGCAATTGTCCGGTCGGCATCGCTGAAGCTCCCGCCGGACGCCGAAGTCTTTGCATCACCAGAGGTAGATTTCCAGACTTCCCCGAGGCTGCCCTGAGTCCCCAGCAAAGCTGAGGCCCATAGCTGTCGTGGGTAACGTGGAACCGTGACCCCTGGACACCAAGTATTTTTGCAAGTGCATCCTCTTCCTGGTCTCCCACGAAGTTGTGCTTTGGGCTTCGAGTAGCCCCTGCCTCCAGCACCGACTGCACCAAAGATCACTGGCCTCCACTCCACGAGTGTCCTGTGAGCCAGCTCCAAGTGCGTCCACTCGTGGCTCCTTTGCGGTCGCTAGTCCGTTGGCTAGTGGGCCCTCCCGAAGGCAACTCTTCTTCTGCTTGGGCTTTCCTGGTTGCTCCAGACATGCCCTGACTTACCCTTGCTGGGTAAGTCCCCCAGACCTTGCTGGTCTGCATCAATGTCCTTTCTTTGTTTCTACGAGACTTGCCGTTGCCAAGGCTTGTTGGGTCAAATCCGGTCGCCGACACCCCTGCAATCGACAGACGTTGTGGGACACCTCGAATCTAGCTCCTGGTCATAGTCGACACCTCCTGGACCTCGTGGCTGAAGAGTCAAGATGACCGTCAACCTACCTGAAGCACCCGACATCGGTGGGCATCTGCTCATCGCCTTCCTGGTCACTGGCTAGTGACCCAGACTCTGTCCCCTCTGCTTTCAGGTTCTTCAGATCTTCGATCCACCCTTGGATCCACCCGAACACTTTCGACTTGGTCGCCAGCAGCACTTTGCAGCAGATCGCCATTGAAAACGAAGACGAAACCCGACCCCGAAAGACACCTATGCACCCGGCTTCCCTGGGTGAGGTAACTCGAGTACTCCAGTGCTCCCTTGGGTATAGACTCTAGAACAACCTAGTTCTAAAGGGGTTTGCTCCAAGTCCTCCTCTAAGTGTCCTTTTTCTTTAAAACTCCAACCGCGAGATTCCCCAGCTTGCGGCTGTGTTCTCACACTGCACGCGTCCCCCGTGGGTCCCCTTGTGTCACTACCTTGGGTGGTTCCTCGAGGGCCAAGCACTTCTACAGGCTCTAGGCCTTGTGTCTAGCTCACTCGTGGTTCTTATACCACTTTAATTGGTATATGGTTTGGTACACCCCTAGGGCTCAAACGTGTATTTGTGCTATTACTGTTGATAACTGACTTGTAACTTATGTACTTCGAACTCTAGCCTCATAAAGAGACTAGAGGGGTGTGTTTAAGACTAAATACATATATTTTATATATATACCTGGTGTGGTCCTCTTTCATTTGGTCACTCAAGAGATTATAGACTGGTAAAACAAGCTGCTTTACATTCCTTCAAGACTTAGCCTGAAGGCTGCTCTCCGTAGCTACCACTAGGATAGCTTTCACTAAAGGTTGTCTTTAACCTATCTCCAATAAGGGGTTGTTTGGACTGGTGCAAGGTGCCCACTATAATTAGTGGACAGCATATACCAGGCCAACTTCTCACAATACTCATTCCTTTGTTTCCTTCTAACAACAGATTGATAGCTTATGATGTGCTGCTGCTTATTGCCCAGATGAACGTTGGACTTGTAATGTAGTGTTTGTCTTTGTCAAACCTTTCCCCAAATCCCATTACCCATCCATTCATCAAACCCCTAACCCTCTTCCCCTGATGCTGTGTGATTTATTGAGGTGTGGCTTAAATTACACCATCAATGGATCACACACTTGTGGGGGTGGATGTGGTGAAAGCAACACCAACTTATTGTAGAATCTTCGAAGCAGTAGCCCACACCAGCCCATTACCAACCCGCGCATTAAAAATGATCCATATTTTTTTAGATATAGAATGAAGAACATCATTGGTCAGCATCATTCAGACCTTGTATTGCCTAACCGTAAACGACTAACCTAAGCTTGTCGACTCCAGACTTTGAGTCCATTTTTGATAACTTGAGGATTTCACAAATAATAGTGCTAGCTCCACATTAGCCAAAACTTACTAGTATTGCTATTTTTTCTATTTTAGCACAATCAGGAATTCTCCTTGTGTCATCATCACATCGTACTCAGGTGGTGTCAATTCTTTGTAAATCTTTGATAAATATATAACCCACTTACTCAGTCTTTCTAATTCCATTTAGTTGCCTAAGATGGATAATCAATCAATCATGCGGATCAGTCCTATAGTTGGAGCTCTCCTGGGTGGAACTGGAAGTGGGACCTCGCTTGTGAAGTTGTGATGCTCCCCTGTTATTGCTGCATGCATATTCAGGTAAGACAACTAGTATGGATGTAATTTAGCTTAGTAAGAAATAAATTAACTGCTACTGTTTTTTATCTAGCTAGTTCAGATCCTCAACACAATATAGCCTAGGCCATCTCATCATGGCAGCATTCCTGATAATGGTCAAGATAGTTAGAGAAGTATAAGCCTAGACTCTATGGGGTATATTCACAAGAATGTGTGCTAAACATCTCCAAAAAATGTTAATGCAACTTTACACATCGCAGCCTATCGCAGGAAAATAACCCCGTGTCAACGTGGAATTCACAACACGGCGGTACCATGCGATAGTCCGCCGAAAACGCGGACAATGTCCGCGATACAACAACCGCGACAGTGATAAAAACACAAACCTCAACGCGAAAAAACATGCGATGGGCCAAAGCGCGATGAGGAAATCAGCGATAAGCAGCGCCAGGCCTGCAATACACACATGGCAGGTGGGAAAAATCACTATAAAAGTAGAAAAAACACCCAAACACAAAATGACCAACACCCAAGTACCATGGAGGCAGCCGGAGCAGGCGCAGAGGATGAGTGCAACCCCACAAGCACCCTGGACGACCAGCCTGGGACCTCAGGGACAGGGAAGGGCAAGGACAAGAAGAAGAGGAAGACGAAGTTCAGTCCGCAGGAAAACAGGATCCTGGTCACGGAGGTGATGGAACACCATCAACAACTGTTCGTCACCTCCAACGTGTCATTGGGCACCAAAAATGGAATATGACGGGACATCGTGGACAAGGTGAATGCCGTCGGAGAGCACAAGAGGTCAATGGACGAGGTCAAGAGGTGATGGATTGACATCAAGCGCAAGACCAAGGAGAAACTCGCAGCCAACCAGAAGGCAGCAATGCAGACTGGAGGTGGGAGCCCAGCGCCACAGCTGGAGCTGGATGACATGGAGGAGCTGGTGTCGACAGTCATCAGTGTGGAGACTGTGGCTGGAGTCGGGAGACCGGACACTGCTCGACAGGACACAACACAACCACAACAGGCTGAGTGACCACCAGGTACTGGGGGGATGGGTGGAGATGGCCACAATGGCACACATGCACAATGAAGCAGAGCACAGTGCACACCCACAATGACTCTGGATCATGGCCCTAATCCACAGACTGTCACAATGTACAATGCCATGCTGTCTGAATGTGAACCTGTACCATGCGGCTACATACATGCGGACCCATTGTAATACACCAACTCCCCTTCACATTGCAGGGGCACCATCAACGCCTCCTGCAGAGCAGTCCCAGCCACTCTTCACTGATGACGAGGAGGACACCCCCAGCATCGACACCCAAGCCCTCCAAGACATCATTGACATCATCCGCAAATCACCTCCAGGATCAGGGCAGGCCAGCTGCATCGAGGAGACCCCACCCACTCCCCAAACCACCCAGCAGGAGGCAACCACAGCCCCGGCAGTCCCCCAAGCCCCACAGGAACAACACATGGCCTTCCAACGCTGTGTGGTAGAGGGCCAGAGGGAGACGGCTGAGCAGGTGCGAGTGGGGTTCGACCTCATGGCTACCAAACTGGACGCCATCCATGGGTGTCTAGGTCCCATCAGGGACCAGCTCCAGTCCCTAACGGACACCCACGGCCCACTCCATGGTCTCCAACGAGCCCTGGCTGACATCGTTGGAGTCATGACTCAGAGACAAGAACACCTGTCCGCTCAGAGTGGCTCGAGCGATCCCAGCCGTGAGCTGGCACACATGCGGAGGCTCATGGAGGACATGGTGCGGATGGAGGCGGAAAGGATGGCAGCCACCGCTGCACATCAGCAAAATGTAGCTGGGATCTACCAGGCCCTGCAGATCCTCATCATGGCATTGCTGCCACAAGGCGTGGTGCAGATGAATGCTGCTGCCCCCACACCATCCACATCTCTGCCCCCTGGTGTGTCAGTGCCTCCCAGTGCGGCAGGCGTATCCACTCCGGCACCTTATGTGTCACTGCCACACAGTGCGGCCGACAATCTTCCTCCGGCCCCTGATGTGTCAGTGGCACACAGTGCCACAGCCGATACTGCAACACCCACAGGTGGGGCAGAACACACATCCGAGGACGAGGACGTGGATGGGCTTGAGTTCAGAAGGAGGCACTAGCATTCATGTCCGCCACCTGGCCTGTTGCTGCTTGGTGCCGCACATGGCCCCATGACCTTCCACTGACCCCGATACACTCCGCTGCACTCACCTTGGACCGCGACATGGACTGCCATATCCTGTTTGATGGCCAATGACACGGCGACCAGACTGCGGACTGTACCCTTCCTCTTCCAAAGTACTTGTCATCCCCGGATGGACTCTGGCTGGCCCTCCACGGGAAAACAAAAATAGTATGCCGTTCCTAACACATAATGCAGATAATGATAAGTGATCATAAGGTTAGACCAATAGGTGGATATATAAGAAAATCAGGAGAAAGTTTCCTCCTTTCGGAAAAAGACCCTCACACACCCAGCGTGCTAGGTGTCATGCATCATCATCGGGTCTGCTCCTTATCGGGTCGGCACTGCAATACCCGATCGGCACCCGTGATGGGGCCTTCTTGGCGGAGATCTTTATTCCTATGCCGTTGGGTGTTGAGTGTGTAAGGGCCCTAAAAAGATATAGTGTAGGTGATAGTGATGTGTAAGGACGTGAAAATTAAAACAGGGAATAGTGAACCACTCAAAACAATTTTAATGAGTCGTGGACACTACCCTGATTAAAAACTGAAAAGGCGCATACTCTCACTCTCAAGTTTGTGGGGAGATATGCTAAAAATAGGTCAACATGTTTCTTGCCTGTTATCTATTCAATGGCAATTCGTCAGGACCATAAGTAGATCTACCTACACTTTTTGGTGGTGGTCGGGAACTCAGTGAAGTGCATAAATGACCACCAATACAGCACCCTAAAAAGTGGTACCTGTAGATCTATACCAAAACCCAAATCGGGTCAAAGGTTAACGGCATTGTGTACCGGTAGAGGCAGACACTAAAGTGTAGTGTCAGTTAAGTCGATAAGGACCATCCGTATTCCGACCCTTCGCTCGACCGGACCGGGCCCATATTGTGTAGTGTGCTTGGCATGGCCCTGTGTGCTCCAGCTGCAAAACTCCACTGGATGTGCAATAAACATCCAGTAACGCACTGCTGTGTCATGTCTTTCATCATTCATGTATGAATGTGTGGATGAATGTAGGGATAGTGATTTTCCTTAAGTCAATGATGCTCATCTAGTGGGATGCCAGTCACAGTGTGCTACATTGCCTATTGTGTTCCGGGTGCCACTGACACCACAACAGGGACACACGCATTAATCACTTCCTTGTCTGGACATGGACTGAACCACGCCCAGAGCCCCCGAGTCATTGTTGCAAGCCCTGCGCTGGTCCGGCGTACGCCAGGCCAGACCACTCTGCTCACGCTTCGAGGGGGGGCCCACATAGCTACCTGTCGCAGGCGTACTCGCTGGTGGTGTGCATGTCACTGGTCTAGTTGTCAGCATGTCACGGCCACTCCCTGAGGGCAGGTTTGCACACACACCACACCCATCGGGCACAGGCGTCACAGGCCATGTGACCCCGCCAATATAAGGAGCCGACAACGTCACATTCCCCTCTGCCGGTGGTGACTGGATAACGGACGCTCCACGGTTCTCAATCATAAAGGGCCCATGAGTTGTTGCGCACAGGGTTAGTGGTACCCAAAGCCTTGCGCACGTCACGGGCCTACCACCACGTGGCACTGACTTGCGTTGCACAGGGTTAGTGGCACCCGAAGCCTTGCGCCCGTCACAGGCCTACCACCACGTGGCGCTGACTGGCGTTGCACAGGGTTAGTGGCACCCAAAGCCTTGCGCCCGTCACTGGCCTACCACCACGTGGCGCTGACTGGCATTGCACAGGGTTAGTGGCACCGGAATAGCTGAGCGGGTGTGCAGCCTGCGATGATGACGTGTGCACTGATGTGGTCTCCGCCATTGATGACTCAGCGTCATGTGTGGGACCTGCTGGGCCGCGGGGCGGGTCCGCTTGATGTGGACCGTGCCATGGTGGCGGGACCGGGGCCTGGAGCTTGCACGGGCACGTGTTGTGCCCACTGGTGGACACACTGTTGGCGGCAGGTGAGCAGTGGGCCCGGGGTGCGCAAGTGCGGACAGCCAGCGCTGTCCAGCGGGAGGGGGTGGGGTGCGGCTGTATGCATGCGCAGGGATGACAGGCATTGTTGCCGTGTGCTGTGTGATGGACTCTGCCATGATTGACTCTGGCCTCGATTGCAGATTGCAGACCTGGTGGCTTGCAGTGTATCCCGGCACGTGGTTGGAGACACACCGGTGGCAGCAGGTGAACAGTGGGGTCTGGGTGCGTAGGGGCGGCGGTTTCTCTCTCTCTCTCCCTTTCTTTCCTTCTCTCTCTCTCACTCTCTCCCCTTTCCTTCCCTCTCTCTCTCTCTCTCTCCTTTCCTTCCCTCTCTCTCTCTCTCTCTCTCCCTTCCTTTCCTTCCCTCTCTTTCTCTCTCTGTCTTTCTTTCCTTCTCTGTTTCTCTGTGTCTCGCTCCTTTGATGTGCGCATGACACACGTTCTGATTTTGTGCTTTATTTTCCAGGCTGTGACGTCGAGATTGTCCCTGACGGACCAGACAGGAGTCTTCCGTATTGGTGTTTTGTGTTGTATTTCAATAAAGGTTTTGGTTGTTACTTCAGTGCTGTGTGACTGTTTCTCGTTCTTCTGGCAACACATGTGTGTGTTTTTTTGGCAATGTGCATCATCATGCGCTTTTTATGGCTCTTGTGTCGTGCACGGCATGTGTATGTCCAGGGGGGTCCGGGGGGGCTGTGGGTGGTGGAGGTGGGTGTTGTAGACTCATGGGTATCGGAGCTGCAGGATCATTGTCTCCATGGCATCTGTGGGTCTTCAGGTGTGGTTCTTGGCTGGGCTCCCTTTCACGCTGTGGGTAGTCGTCCTGCTTAGCACCAGCAAAAGGCAGGTGTTAAATACCTGGTGCTTCCGCGGCTTATCGCCTGTTTTTGGTTCGCATCACGGATCTGGCAGTTCGTTGTGAAAGTGGTGTTGTGGTTTTTTTGTGTGGTTTTGCACAGGAACGCCTACTCTGCATCTCATTAGGGTTAGTTGGTGGTGTCCACCGTGGAGATAAATTTTGGGGCAGTTATCTCGGGAATACTGGCGATGTCTGCAGTTTGCACCCGCTTGTGAATGGGGTGATAAATCTATCTCCACTTTTGATGAGTTAAGGTGGAGATAAATCGGAGATAAGTCCTTGTGAATATCCCCCTATAACTGCTAACCTATCTCTAGTCTTAAGTTACAAGCACTTAAACATGCTGCATAAAACTACTTGAAGGAAGCAGTGCAAAGTAAAAGTAAAATAAACTACTTCAGGCATCAATTTAGATTATAAAAAATAGTTTCCCCATTTTTTTATTTGCAAAGCAACCCACCCTCTCCACCCAAACAACATGCCCACCCCTATCCCAATCAAAACTGACCCAAGCCCCATAACTCAAAATGTTCAAGAAAGTCTCTTGAGTCGCACTCCCAACTCTCTTCCCACCCTTTCCACCCAGCCCCAACAAACAACAAACCCCTCCCACCAAAACAAAATCTTTAAAAAAGGGTCAAAAGAGGAGATTATGGACATTGGTCTGGAGCTGGTCCATGCTCTGCTCGATTGAGGAGAGCCAGCCTTCGATAGTGTCCAGCCGCTGCAGGATGTGGTGCAGCAATGGCCTGTTGCCATTCTGGTGGAGGTGGCAGCAGTTGGCTGGTGGCAGCACTGGCGATGGGAGGGAGGCTGGAGGCTGAGGGGGACCAGCTGCACTGGTGCCCGGCAGCTGTTTGTTGATTTCTTCCTCCTCCTCTTCCAGGACTACCACCGCTGGTATTCCTGTTGGATACGCTCCAGCCTCTGCTGCCGCAAACGGGCCGCTCTCTCCTGCCTGTTGGGTAGTCCAGCTGGACCAGCAGGAGCAGCTATGTTGAGAAAAACAAAAAAGACAAATTGTAAATAATACTCTGTCCAAACAATTTTTTTAAATAACTGCGTGGCACAGTAGCAGTACATTGCTGGTACCCAAGGGCCATTGGAATTTATTTGATGTGATGATTATGTTTAGGAGAATCACAAGGCCAATTTTATGTTTTCTTTTACCCACACATGTTGCCAAACATAAAAAAGCAGTGACTGTGTGGCAGAAAAGTTACAGGCAGACTGGCAGAGAATAACATCACAGGATTAAAAAAACAGTGTTTGGATTATTTTTTTTCTTTTAAAGGCTTTCAAGTAACTGTTGGAAAACGAGGCAGTATCTGTGAGGCCTGCACAAATAACATGACTACATTTGTCCTTCACTGGGAACCAAACACCCAATTGTAGCGCCTCACTCTCAGAGGGTAGCGCTGCAGAGCAGTCTGAGGCCTACTCAAGGGAGGTGGTGTGGGCTAGTAATCGCCATTACAGGTGCGCAGCAGTAACACTCAATAATTGATTGTCCAGTCTGTACTTTGCTTTATAAAAGTAAGAGTACATTTATTAAACACACACACTACTTAATACTATGCAACAATTTACAAATATACATAAGCTGTTGGAATTACTTTGTGACATTGCATAACATCTCCACCCCTCCCGCAGGGGGGTGGGGTCTAGTATCACCCCTCCCATGCCTGCACGTCATCTTGCCCCCTAATGCAGTGGGTTGACACAACTTGGAGTGAGGGCCCAGCCAACTGACACCATCCCAGGGGCACCCCCACCCCATCATCTCAACAAGCATTAAAAATAGGTTCACCTGCCCCAGTGACACATAACACGGACTGAGCATCTCATATTGACCATACAGTATGCACCCTTACATCTTCAGGGCTAACAGTCTGGGTTGTTCTTCACTTAAGCGCAGCAGCAGGAACACATGTTTAAGCGGCACTTTAGAATGACATTACTCATCACCTTAGTTGATCATTATAAGGCATTGCAATTAATGCCCCTAAGAGGCATCACAGATGAAATCACAGGATTAAGTACATACAGCCAGACACCCTAGCAGGAATGTCTGGCAACAAAACCCCACTTTGCTTATGACATCACCTGACACAGGTACCTCACATAAGACATGTGACCTTCAGTCCCTGTAAAAGAAATAACATTAGTAAATGCACTACGGTTGCAATTACACCTCTTCACCTCCAGGGGATGCCCTTCTCCAGACATCCCCAACTCAGCCCTTCATCCCTTGGCGCACTTCTCAATCCTCCTCCAGCTGTAGAACAAAAGTTCCAGCCCAAAAGAAGTTAAAATGCTGGCTGAGCCCTTGAGGGGTTACTCTTTTCAAGTCCCCAGGAGACTTAGGGAGGGACTTTTCTTCGTTGTGCTGGGGGAGACTGCGTTGCTCCTGCAGCTCCCCCTGCACTCTGGCACACGTGTGGTGGCGACCCCGTCCTCCTGGGGCCACCACAAGCAGGGAAAAACGCTGTTTGCCCTTGCAGGCCGGTCCTGGCCTGCAAGGCATTATGGGAATTCTTGCATAGTAGAGCAGCGGCTCCCCCGCTGGCCTGGGGAGAGCCGCGCTGCTCTTTTTCCTGGCGCTTCGTTGCATCCAATGCTCAAAAAGTGAAAAATCCGGGCGGCTCAGAGTGTCAGAACCACCTTCTAACAGTAACTATAAACAGAGTCAGACACTTTGAGTTGAAAAATGAATGACTTTTCATTTATAAGTACAGCATTATGCACTATTATGGAGTACAAGTTGTTTGTGGTTACTAAAATAATGAAGCCATGCTCATTGCTACCCAGCACCTATGCTAGTTTGCTACTGGATGCAGCTGTAGTTGACAATTATCTTTTTTAATTCCAATGGCCCTGCTCTTCACCAAATGCATTACTTTTTCTACCGTGCCTCTAAAGAGGCTGATGAATAATAAATAAGATACTATGTCAGTCACACACATCATGTATGAAATGCGGATATTAATATATTATCCTGTCTGCCGTAAGTAGATGTTGAGGAAAATGTATCTAATGAACTGCACTACAGGTAAAGGAATGGATTATATAGATTTTATTTTGCACATTCGTCACAGTGTATCCCATATGCCAAACTTGATATCAAATCATGCACTTACTCCCACTTTACTCTGTGGCCTCGCCCGTCAGCACGTTTTCCAACAAATTCATTTGCTGGGCAAGAACCAAGGAAAGGAAACTTGATTTTCTCTACTGCAGGGGGTATGGTAGAGGGATTAGACAGGTAGGGTAGAGCTTTTTTTAATATATAATAGAGGGGTCACTACACTGATCATCGATTCATCATCTTTGGCTTTTTCAGTCACGGTTCAATTTAAAGGGAAAAATCTGAACAAGTGTAAATTAATCTGTTATGGGAAACCATGATATATGTTTTGGAATCACTTCACATGGGTATTGCATTATTAAATGTGGGACATGCCAAGAATGGCCCAACCACCCTTTCACTCATATGCCATTTACTTTCTTTTAAGTTACCTTCCGTTCTTTCATGTCTCCCTCAAGCCATCAATGCTCACTATGTGAGATTTTGCTGCATTGCAGATTGAATAGTCCATAATAACTCAACCACCGCTGTGGCTGTTAAGCTGGAGGGGTCACCTCACTGTCATTTTTGATGATGACGAGCGATGCCATGGCAATAGCTAGTGACAATAGTAATTGCAAGAAATATGTGACTAACCAGTGCCCGTCCCTGCTGCTGCTTTGCCCTCTGCAACTGAGCCATCGCCGTCTCTTCCTGCAGTGGCACTGGAGCCGGCATCACTGATGTTCGGTGTTAAGAAAATATAAAACATTACACATAATTTAGAACCCAGAAACGCAACCCCAAATACAACTGCAATGCAGCACTATAGCTCAGTTAGCACGTATCTTCCAAATATCACTCTGGGCATTTGATTGGTTGGTCCACAAAGTTAGACAAGCCAGGAGTGGAATAACGATCAATGGAAAACCTGTGGTGTTGGGTGGCAAATGCAATGCGAGTGGGACCGCATGCTTTTTTTTCAGCATTGCTGCACTGTCATTGGAAACTGGTGGTGTACTGTAACTATAAATGAACAGGTCTGCAGCACACTACACTGGGGGGGGTGTGGTCCATGATGACCATGGCCACTGTCTTGTGAACTGAACTGTGTTAGAGCTAGGCATAGGCAGGAAAAGGAAAGCTTTCTGAACAAACATGGTGATTTTTGTAATTTAAAATACTAGCTTACTTGGGCCTGCTATCTGAATCTTCACAAATAACGATAGATAGCATAAACATTCCAATAGACAGAATAATTACCCCCAAGATTCTATGGTTCTACCCTAAGAAGTCCATAACAATCATACAAGGACTTACTAGGCTCTGCAGAGCCCTCAGCTGCGGCGCTAATGGTCGGCGCGGGCTGACCAGCTTGGCCCGGATCCTCCAAATTGTCCCTCTTCTTCACCCTTGGGTGCTGATGAAAGAAATTAAGAAGATAAATAAAAATAGATTAGTGATTCTGTTAATAATACCCACAAAATGTATTATGAAAACCAAACGCAGTCGCTAAAACAGATCACTTATAGTACTACTAGTTTCTTTCAACTCGAGTCTATCGACTGTCATTAAATCCATATTCCAAATCTCCTTAAGAAAAGCTACATTTGGAACTAATGTATTGCAGTTAATGATCTTTGATTATATTCTATTCCCATTTCTCAACACACTTGATGAGCCAACTCAGTCTCCCTTTTTTGCAGTGCATAGATACAAACTTCACACGATCACTGTGAATTCAATTAAATAACCTGGAACTGCATGAGCTACATAAACAAAGTCACAGAGAGAACGCGCAACTCAGTGATTCACTATGGTGACTGAAGAAACAGTCTGCCATATCTTCTTAATTAATCAGCCCAAGCAAGCGCCTGATGACTGCGATTAGGTAGCTGCGATTAGGTAGCGGCTCGTGCCTAGCAGAAACTAGAAACTGGATCACACAATAATATACCAGCGTAAACTTTACTAAACATAACTTACCTCAGAGTGTGAGCAGCATGTATTCAGATTTTTTTTTAGCATTGTAGAACACAAACACAACAAATAATTAATACTCACTGAGCCCCGGAATCTCAACACCTAGCAGGTCGAGCAGGTCCTGCTCCCAGTTGAGAATGTCGGTCCAGCAGTGCCTCACCTGCGGTACGCCGAACCTCGCTGGTGCGCCTCATGCATCGGTGCACAGTCCCCCAGTGCCACTGATGCAGGGAGTAGCCGCTACCAGGCCTGCCGCATGCTGCCAGCTTAGAGGGGAGGTGGCACTGCACAAAAAAACTAGTGTTGCCACCTCCTCCTTGCCAAAGATCGCCCTGGGCTGCACTCCTGGGCAGTGGCGCCACCCACATGGAAGACACCCCTCTGCCATCGTGCTGGGTGGGGAAATAAATAATAAACTAAGAAGGGAAAAGAAGGGAAAGTAAAGAAGCAAGAAATAAGGAAAGAAGGGGAAATAAACTAAGTCAAAAAGTCACAAAAACACGAAAAAATGTTCACAAAAACATAAAATAGACAAAGAAGCACACTATTGTAAAAAGTAAAAATTAGGGGTAGAAAAGTAATAAAGGAGGAGGATCGCAAAGATTAACAAGAGATTAAAAATTAGGCCCAGCACCATAACAGAGAGCAGAAAAACAAGATGGCTGTGCCCATGCGGACCGCGTGGTGCTGTTCTCGCGTGATTTAGAACGCAAGCACACTTCAGGACCGTGTAGTGCCGTTCCCATGCGATTTTGGAGCGCGTAGATGCACTCCCCGTTCCCAACGCAACGCGGATGGGTGCACCGGCGAACTCCGCCCGAACACGGAACTCCGAGTAGGGAGGCAGAGTTTTTTTGCGACTCATGGAATTCCGAGCAGTGGGACTAGGCGAACCCGCCCACCCCTACTTCTAGCCTGCTGGGATTGCCGTGGCTATGTCAGGTGCTGAGGTGGGGTTGAGACAAGTTTCCGTGATGAAGAGGAGATCTAGTGCATCACTGCTCAGCAGGTCCCAGATTTTGGTCGCCTGACTGCTGAAAAATCATGTGTTGAGTAGCATGCATGCAAGTGGGGGTCGTCATGAGGGCTTTTTATGGCGTGTGGTGGTGGGTGAGGGTGTTGAAGGCATTGTAGGTGCTTGTATGGGGTGGTGTGGGAGGACGGCTGCAGGAGAACTAGCAGTGGGTGCAGATGAAAGACCCTTCTGTTGTGTGAGGTGCAGCATGGCAGCAGCTGGGGGATCGAAGTCAAAGGATGAGCAGCCTATGGAGTGCTGTGGCATATCACTGGATGGTGCATGGGCAAACACAGATGGGGTTACCTTTGGTGCGAATTTGGCTACCTTTAGGTAGGTCCTGAGAAGGGAGAAGAGCACTGGGTGGTGGGCAGAGCTACTATGTGCAGGAAGAAGAGGCAGTAAGGCTGCACAGCAGGACAGCAGGAGGAGCAGGTAAGGAGCAGGTGAGGTGGGAAAACGCACAGGAGGGAGAGAAGGGGCTAGAGGTACTGCAACAGAAGGCCTGAATAGGGCAAAAAGGCACACAAATCTAAGCATGCACAAAACATGCACACAAATTTGTGAAAGAACAGAGGCTTGGATGAGGGAAGATCGGTTGAGAGGCAAGAGTGAAGAGAATGAAAAGAGGCTCGGTGGGGGCTAAGAAAACAGAGACAAAACACGGATGAGAGGTAATAGTGAAAAGAGCGAAAGGAGACTTGGAGGGGGCAGAGAAAATGGAAACAAATAGTGGATGACGAGTGAAAAGAATGAATGGAGGTGCAGAGAAAAACGAGGAATAAGAAAGTGTGAGCGAGAAGCAAAAGTGAAAAGAGGCACAAAGGGGTCCAAAGCAAGAGTGAAAGAATGAAAACAAGGTGTGAGATGAAAGCAGTCATGCGAGAGAGAGAAGGATGTTATACGGGTCCTATGAATTTAGCAGGACTGTGTATTATGTCAACAAATCTTCATAATATAGAGACTGAGGGGCATATTATCAAGGGCTTTATCGCCGCTTTAGCGGCACTTTTTGCCGCTAAAGCGGCAATATTTTTAACGCCCTATTAGCAAGCTGTCGCTAACAGGCGTTAGCGACAGCTTTCAGGCGATAGCGGCCGGGTTTTACATCGCCTTGCATGTCAGCGATAATTATCGCTAATGACATGCAAGGTAGGCGTTCCCAACTAAAAGCGACAGAAAACAGTCGCTTACATACCTATCGCCTATTAGCAATACCCGCGAAGCGATAAAACGCGCGCTAACCCCGATTAGCGCTTGTTTTTAGAACTGATAAAAACATGACTTAGCAATGAAAGTCAATGGGAGGTGGATTGTAAGGTTAAGTCCCCAGAATTAGCGATAGGATTTTATCGCTGGATTTCTCGCGTTAAAGCTGGGTTTCGCCGCTATCGCTGGATATTTTATCGCAATGGAGATAAACCTTGCTAATAGCATGTTATTTCCGCGGTAATATCCAGCGATAGCCGGCGATAAAAAAAGGCGCGCTAAGCAAGGTTTGCGATATTTATCGCATGTTCTTGCTAATATGCCCCTGAGTCTTATATAATCAGTAAATGTTGGTTGTAGCCTAGGTCACAGTACCACATCTAAACCCCTAACCTTTCAGAGTTATAGATGATACTGGTAACCTCGAACTTGACCTCTCTTATTCCCAAGGAATTAGTGGAAACAGATTTAACTCTTTCGCTTGTCACTTTTGCATGCCCAAGGTGTCTGTTAGACCTGGTATCATTGGCGTGAGTCTCCCTTCCATTTTTTTCTGATTGCCTCCTCTGTTTTTGATCTGTTTGCTGGTTTTAGATGCTTTGGGCACTGTGCCACTGCTATTCAGTGCCACAGTGCAAGTGCTCCCTATGTTAAATTGATGCATTGATTAGTGACTCCATGATTGGATCATTTGATTTACTTGTCAGACCCTAGTATAGTGCACCAGGTGTGCCCAGGGCTTGTAAATCAAATGCTGCTGGTGGGCTTGCAGCACTGGTTGTGCCACCCACAGAAGCAGCTTGTAAAGTGTGTCTCAGGCCTGCCATTGCAGAGCCTGTGTGCAGTCTGACTACCATGTCGACTTGGTAAGTGCACCCACTTACCAGTCCCTAAACCTTCCCTTTTCTGCATATTAGTCACCCCTAAGGTAGGCCCTAGGGCAGGGTGCATTGTAAATAAAAGGTAGGACCTGCCCTGATGTGTGTGGCATGTCCTAATAGTGAATTACAGCCATTTTCGTTTTTCACTATTGCAAGGCTACCTGTTCCCCATAGGCCAGAATGGGCAGTTAGATTATTACAACTTATAATCCTAACTGACTCAGGGAACCAGGTAGAAATTCGAGTTTAGTATGCCTGAACTCAGAATGATAAAATACATCTTTTAGTGAAGTTGGTTTTAACATTCTGTGTTTGAAAATACCACTTTTAGAAAGTGAGTATTTTCTTGCCTAACTATCCAAGCCTGCCTCTGCTAGGTTTGTGTATTCCTTGTCTGGAGTTTGAGTGACAGGGGCTGGGGGCTGCCAGGAGACAGGGTGAGTCAGCACAGGGCTGAATAGAGAGATCTGCATGCAGATAGGAGGGAGGAGTTGCACCTGGGACCTGAATAGGGCTGTGCCTTCCCTCCACAATGCTGGCTCCGCCTCCTGTGGTGTGTCTGATGTCCCTGGCCTACACTGTGAAAGGAAAGAAGGAGTCTTGTCAACAAAGTGCTCCAAGACTGACCAGAACTGGTTTTGACTAGGCAAAGGCCTCTCTGCCTTCAGAGAACAAAGAGAAAAGTAGTATAAATATTGGGACCCAGAACCAAGAATTTTAGATCACTTCTGGAACAACAAGACGACCCTTTTGCCACGGAGAAGAACCAAGGAAGATGCAGGAGTTGGACTGCCCCTCTGCCAAGTGTGCTGTTTGCTGGGTTGGCCTGCAGTGGTTTCTTCATTGCCAAGGAAAGGAGAAGGAACTTTTAAAGAACTTTCATCATCTTGCAGAATATTACTCCAAGGGCTTGAATTTGTGCTTGCCTCCTGCTGAAGTCTCAGGGCCAAAAGACTTCACCACCAGCTCCCTCCTGAATTCCCTTGCTGGGGATTCTATCTGCTGAGACCTGCGTGTCGCTGGGAGCTGGAAGCGCGACGCAACGAGAAGAAGCGTGTCGCCATCGTAGCTGTTTCCGTCGCATCGCCGGAGAAGCGTGTCGCCGCCGCAGAGGCTGCCGCCGCATCACCAGAGAAGCGTGTCTTCATCAACAGCCGCTGAGTGTCGCATCACCGGAGAAGCGTGTCGCCACCGCAAGGGTCGCCGTCGCATCACCGGAGAAGCGTGTTGCAGGGCCTGTCGCGGCTCCAAAGGTACAGAGTTCGCCGCACGGCCTTCGGCGTGCACGCATCGTCTTCACATCGTCGCATCAAGGGCGCCATCTTATCGCATCACAACCTGAGTGTCGCATCGCGGCGCCGTCTTGCGCATTGCAACCGGAACGCAGCACGAGAATCAACGCATCTACTCCCCTCCGGTAAGGAACGGACGCATCCCCTACTCTGCGCAAGCATTGAGGCGCGACGCATCGCATCCCCCGAAGTACGGAAACCGACGCATCTCCTTCCCTGCGAACCTTTTGTTTATTTTGCGTTACGCATCCAGGTACTGTTTGTGAGAACTGTGTCGCATTTATCATCAACTTGAACTAAGTAACTTCACCATCTTTTAAGAGTATTTTGAGTACAGTATTGTGGATTTTTGTCGTTTGTGGTCTTGTGATAAGTCTATATAAAGAATACTTATTTTTATAAAACCTGTGTGGTGTCCATCTGTAGTGTTTTCACTGTATTACTGTATGTGTTCACAAATGCTTAACACACTGCCTCTTAGATAAGCCTACCTGCTCGTGCCAAGCTACCAAGGGGGTGAGCAGGGGTTATCCAGGTGTGTAATCCCCTTTCCCTGACTTAGAAGCAAGGGTCCCTATTTGGACAAAGGTGTATACCATTGCCAACTAGAGACCCCCAGTTCTAACATTGGTGGTCAGCGGTGAGGATTTGAACTTTGCATTTGTGACTCATATACAGTGATTGGTGTACACTACTAGTGAGTGCAGACCAAACGCAACCACATACCTTTTGGTAGAATTCTTTTCCTTGGACTGTTATTTTTCCTGAGAACTGCCAAGTCTTACTGCCATGAGCAGACCAGCATCTGTTGCCTCTATGGATCTGGAGCTTGAGGAAGAGAGGGTGGAAACCTACAATTTGAAACAGCTCAAGCACCTTTGCAAAAAATTGAAAGTTGCTACCCAAGGTATCTCCAAGAAGGAGGAGTACCAAAAGGCGCTGAGGGCCTGGGCAGAAGCAAGAAATGCCCCTGGACTGGTGGTGGAGCCAGTTGGGGATGCAGAGGGGCACATGGATGGTTCATTTGTTCCAGTCAGGGCAGGGGCACCGTCCCCGCCTGGCAGTAGTGTCTCTTCCAAAGGCCTGTCCCAAAGAGAGTTGGAGGACAGGGAGAGAAATAGGGTGCACAAGCTGGAGATGGCAAGGCTCAAAATGGAGGGTCAGAGGGACCTAGAAAATAACAGGGTGACTTTGGAAAGAGAGAAAATTATGTTGGAACATGAGAGAATGTTGAGGGAGTTGGAGCTGAAAGCGCAGGGCTTAGGAATCAACCCCTCTGGTGGCAGCACACCATCTGTGCCTGCAGAAGGTAAAGTTTATATTCCCAAAGATGTCATCAAAGAGTTTCACAGACAGGAAGATATTGGGCAGTGGTTTGCAGCCTATGAGATAGCAATGTTGGCCCACCGGGTCCCTGAGAAGGATTGGGGAGCAGGGTTGTGGGGCCGCTTTGTGAGTGATGGGAGGGATACCATGTTAAACCTGCCCAGTGAGAATAGGATGTCTTATGCCCATATGAAGGAAGCCCTGATGACAAGGTATGGTTTGACCCCAGAACTCTATAGACAGAGGTTCAGAAATTGTAAGAAACTGGAGGCAACTACCTGGGTGGAATATCAGTCTTTCTTTTGCAGAGCTATGGATGGTTGGGTGAAGGGTAGCAAAGTAGATACTTTTGAAGCTCTCTATGATTTGTTTGCATGGGAGCACTTGTCTGCCCAGCACCTTATTGATAGCAAGTTCACTAACCCTAGGAAACTTGCTGAGGAGGCGGACCGCTGGGTAAGCACCCGGGTCCACAAGGGTCATGTGGGAGACTCCGCCAAAGGTGGGCAAGGTCCCCAGCAGAAGAGTGAGGGGGACAAGGGTAATCAGAGGGAGTTCCAAAAAGGGCCCCAAAGTAATTCCCAAGGGAACCAGGGGAAGGGTTCCCAGCCTCCCCCTGAGATGAAGCAAGAGGCCCGACAGGTAAACCTGTTCAGAGGGGCCCCTGTAAATGTTTTACGTGTGGTCAATTGGGCCACCGTTGGTATGATCCTCAATGTCCCATGAGAGATCCCAAAGCACCACCCCGTGCACCACCCCGTCAGATTGCCAGTGTAGCCCTGGGGGGGGGAGATGGGTGCCCAAGGTGGGTGGGATCCCGCAGAGATGTCCCTTGTCTCACTAGGAGACTTTGAGATGGTCCCTAAAACTCAGCTGCCTGATAACACTAAAAAGTACAGGCAGTGGGTGACCATCAATGGCCATAGGGTGGAAGCTCTAAGAGACACCGGTGCAAGTGTGACAGCTGTCAGTTGTCGGTTGGTGTCCAAAGAGCAGGTTGTCCCCCATGCATTCTTACCTGTTGTTGCTGCAGACAACTCACAGAGCCAGTGTGAGGTGGCTCAAGTTCCCTTTGAGTGGGGGGTCTCAGGTACTCTCCAAGTTGCTGTGAGGCCAGCCATGCCTGTTGATTGTCTGTTGGGCAATGATTTAGAGGACTCCCCTTGGGCTAAGGTGGAGAGAAGGTCTCATTTAGAGATGTTGGGTCTGCCTGAGTGGGCGTGTGTAACCACTCGGTCCATGGCAGCCAGTAAGGGTGATCAAGAGGTCCTGGAGCCTGAAAATATGGCCCAGACCCCTGCCTTAAAGAGAAGAGGTAGGGGGCGCGGGAAACCAGCCCCCATAGTTCCCACGGTCCAGGAGGAGGCAGACCTTGAGGGGGATGCCCTGGAACCTACGGGGGAACAAGTTGCTGAACTGGGAGACCTGCCTGAGCTGACCCATTGGCAGCAAGAAGGAGGTCCCTCCAGGGAGGAATCTTGTGAGAAGCAAAGGAAGTGCCCTTCTCTTGAGGGTTTGAGGCAACAGGCCACAAACCAGGCAGCAGGTGATCAGTCTGGATCACATTGGATCTACTGGGAGAATGACCTCCTGTATAGCGAGCCTTAGGTTGCTGAGCCTGGGTCAGCCCGTGTGCTGGTGGCACCCCAGCGCTTCATAGCCTTCCTACTGGGTTTGGCTCATGACGTTCCTTTAGCTGGACATCTGGGGCAGAACAAGACCTTTGAAAGGCTTGTTTCCCATTTTCATTGGCCCCAGATGCGCAAGAGTTCAGATACTCATTGTAGGACCTGCCAAACTTGCCAGGCAAGTGGGAAAAGTGGAAGGAAGCACAAGGCTCCTCTCCAACCTTTCCCTGTAGTCAGTACCCCCTTTGAACGGGTGGGCATTGACATTGTGGGGCCACTGGACCCCAAGACAGCCATGGGCAACAGGTTTATCCTGGTCTTGGTGGACCATGCTACCCGGTACCCGGAAGCCATCCCTCTCAGGACAGTGACGGCCCCGTGGTGGGACGTGCACTGATGGGGGTTTTTCCCGTGTGGGGTTCCCCGAGAGGTGGTGTCAGACCGTGGTACCAACTTCATATCTAATTATATGAAGTCCCTGTGGAAGGAGTGTGGTGTTACCTATAAGTTCACCACTCCTTACCACCCCCAAGGTAATGGGCTGGTTGAGAGATTCAGCCGGACCCTTAAGGGCATGAATATGGGTCTTGGGGAACCTATGAGGTGTAAGTGGGACGTCCTCTTGCCATGCCTGTTGTTTGCTTACCGTGAGGTGCCTCAGAAGTCCTTAGGGTTCAGCCCCTTTGAGCTGCTGTATGCTCACCCGGTAAGAGGACCTTTGAGTCTGGTCAAGGAAGGCTGGGAGCAATCTCCCAGGAAACCTCCCCAGGATGTATATAGCTACATGCTGGCCTTCAGGAACCAGACTTGGCGTTTCAGAGAACTTGCTCAGGCGAACCTGGAAGCCAGCCAGGAAGAGATGAAGCGGTGGTACGATCAGAATGCCACTCTGATTGAGCTTCAGCCTGGACAGAAAGTTTGGGTCATGGCCCCTGTGGAGCCCTGTGCGCTCCAGGACAGGTGGACCGGTCCATTTGAGGTGGTGGAGCGCAAGAGTGATGTCACCTATCTGGTGAACTTGCGGTCTCCCAGGAACCCTTTGCGGGTCCTGCATGTTAACCGCCTGAAGCCCCACTTAGAAAGGTCCGAGGTGGGCATGCTCCTAGCAACAGATGATGGAATGGAGGAGGAGACTGAGCCTCTTCCTGACCTCCTGTCTGCAGCGGAGCAAGATGGGTCAGTGGATGGTGTTGGCCTCTCTGCCACACTGACCCCTGAACAGCAGCAAGATTGTCGCCAACTGCTGGGGCAAATCCCTGATTTGTTCTCCCTGGTTCCTAGTGTCACTGAGTGGTGCGTCCATGATGTGGACACTGGGGACAGTCCTCCTGTGAAGCACAAGGCTTACAGAGTGACTGGCATGGTCAGAGCTTACATTAAGGAGGAGGTCTCCAAGATGTTTGCCTTAGGGGTGATTGAGTCCTCTAACAGTCCTTGGGCCAGCCCAGTGGTTTTGGTCCCAAAGGCTGCCGCGCCTGGTGCCACACCCGAACTCCGGCTCTGTGTGGACTACTGAGGACTCAATTCAGTCACCAGGACTGACGCGCACCCCATCCCCAGAGCTGATGAGCTCATTGATCAGTTGGGAGCTGCCCGGTACCTCAGCACGTTTGATTTGAAGTCTGGGTACTGCCAGATTGCCTTAACTGATGGGGCCAAGGAGAGGTCAGCATTCTCCACACCAGATGGGCACTACCAATTCCGGGTTATGCCCTTTGGGATGAAGAATGCCCCTGCCACCTTTCAGAGGTTGGTCAACCAGGTGTTGGACGGACTGGAAGATTTCAGTGCCGCCTACCTGGATGACATTGCGGTGTTTAGTTCCACTTGGGAAGAACATCTGCACCACCTCTGGGAAGTGTTGATGGCGCTGCGGAAGGCAGGCCTCACAATCAAGGCGAGTAAGTGCCAGATTGGGCAGGGTTCTGTGGTGTACTTGGGGCACCAGGTAGGAAGCGGCCAGGTGGCGCCCCTACAACCCAAGATTGATACCATCCTGGCATGGGAACCCCCAAAGACTCAGACACAAGTGAGAGCCTTTTTAGGACTCACGGGGTACTACAGGAGGTTTATCAAGGGGTATGGCAACATTGTTGCACCCTTGACTGAGCTGACTTCCAGGAAGCAGCCCAAGAAAGTGAACTGGACTGACACCTGTCAGAAGGCTTTTGACGCCCTGAAGACTGCCATGTGCACAGCACCCGTGCTTCAGGCGCCCAACTTCTCGAAAGAATTCATTGTTCAAACAGACGCTTCAGAGCATGGTGTGGGGGCTGTTCTATCACAGATTAATGAGGAAGGCCTAGACCAACCTGTAGCCTTCATCAGTAGGAGGTTACTTCCACGGGAACAGAGGTGGAGTGCAATTGAGCGTGAGGCATTTGCTGTGGTCTGGGCACTGAAGAAGTTGAGACCATACTTGTTTGGGACTCACTTCCTGGTTCAGACCGACCACAGGCCCCTCAGATGGCTGATGCAGATGAGGGGTGAGAACCCAAAGTTGTTGAGGTGGTCCATTTCCCTACAGGGTATGGACTTCACGGTGGAACACCGCCCTGGTACAGAACACGCCAATGCCGATGTTCTGTCCAGATTTTCCGCCTTAGTGAAGAGGACTCCCTAGGGGAAGGGTAGTTCTCCCCACATTTCAGCTGGAGGGGACACGTGTTAGACCTGGTATCATTGGCGTGAGTCTCCCTTCCATTTTTTTCTGATTGCCTCCTCTGTTTTTGATCTGTTTGCTGGTTTTAGATGCTTTGGGCACTGTGCCACTGCTATTCAGTGCCACAGTGCAAGTGCTCCCTATGTTAAATTGATGCATTGATTAGTGACTCCATGATTGGATCATTTGATTTACTTGTCAGACCCTAGTATAGTGCACCAGGTGTGCCCAGGGCTTGTAAATCAAATGCTGCTGGTGGGCTTGCAGCACTGGTTGTGCCACCCACAGAAGCAGCTTGTAAAGTGTGTCTCAGGCCTGCCATTTCAGAGCCTGTGTGCAGTCTGACTGCCATGTCGACTTGGTAAGTGCACCCACTTACCAGTCCCTAAACCTTCCCTTTTCTGCATATTAGTCACCCCTAAGGTAGGCCCTAGGGCAGGGTGCATTGTAAATAAAAGGTAGGACCTGCCCTGATGTGTGTAGCATGTCCTAATAGTGAATTACAGCCATTTTCGTTTTTCACTATTGCAAGGCTACCTGTTCCCCATAGGCCAGAATGGGCAGTTAGATTATTACATCTTATAATCCTAACTGACTCAGGGAGCCAGGTAGAAATTCGAGTTTAGTATGCCTGAACTCAGAATAATAAAATACATCTTTAGTGAAGTTGGTTTTAACATTCTGTGTTTGAAAATACCACTTTTAGAAAGTGAGTATTTTCTTGCCTAACTATCCAAGCCTGCCTCTGCTAGGTTGTGTATTCCTTGTCTGGAGTTTGAGTGACAGGGGCTGGGGGCTGCCAGGAGACAGGGTGAGTCAGCACAGGGCTGAATAGAGAGATCTGAATGCAGATAGGAGGGAGGAGTTGCACCTGGGACCTGAATAGGGCTGTGCCTTCCCTCCACAATGCTGGCTCCGCCTCCTGTGGTGTGTCTGATGTCCCTGGCCTACACTGTGAAAGGAAAGAAGGAGTCTTGTCAACAAAGTGCTCCAAGACTGACCAGGCCTCTCTGCCTTCAGAGAACAAAGAGAAAAGTAGAATAAATATTGGGACCCAGACCCAAGAATTTTAGATCACTTCTGGAACAACAAGACGACCCTTTTGCCAAGGAGAAGAACCAAGGAAGCTGCAGGAGTTGGACTGCCCCTCTGCCAAGTGTGCTGTTTGCTGGGTTGGCCTGCAGTGGTTTCTTCATTGCCAAGGAAAGGAGAAGGAACTTTTAAAGAACTTTCATCATCTTGCAGAATATTACTCCAAGGGCTTGAATTTGTGCTTGCCTCCTGCTGAAGTCTCAGGGCCAAAAGACTTCACCACCAGCTCCCTCCTGAATTCCCTTGCTGGGGATTCTATCTGCTGAGACCTGCGTGTCGCTGGGAGCTGGAAGCGCGACGCAACGAGAAGAAGCGTGTCGCCATCGTAGCTGTTGCCGTCGCATCGCCGGAGAAGCATGTCGCCGCCGCAGAGGATGCCGCCGCATCACCAGAGAAGCGTGTCTTCATCAACAGCCGCTGAGTGTCGCATCACCGGAGAAGCGTGTCGCCACCGCAAGGGTCGCCGTCGCATCACCGGAGAAGCGTGTCGCAGGGCCTGTCGTGGCTCCAAAGGTACAGAGTTCGCCGCACGGCCTTCGGCTTGCACGCATCGTCTTCACATCGTCGCATCAAGGGCGCCATCTTATCGCATCACAACCTGAGTGTCGCATCGCGGCGCTGTCTTGCGCATCGCAACTGGAACGCAGCACGAGAATCAACGCATCTACTCCCCTCCGGTAAGGAACGGACGCATCCCCTACTCTGCGCAAGCATTGAGGCGCGACGCATCGCATCCCCCGAAGTACGGAAACCAACGCAAATCCTTCCCTGCGAACCTTTTGTTTATTTTGCGTTACGCATCCAGGCACTGTTTGTGAGAACTGTGTCGCATTTATCATCAACTTGAACTAAGTAACTTCACCATCTTTTAAGAGTATTTTGAGTACAGTATTGTGGATTTTTCTCGTTTGTGGTCTTGTGATAAGTCTATATAAAGAATAATTATTTATATAAAACCTGTGTGGTGTCCATCTGTAGTGTTTTCACTGTATTACTGTATGTGTTCACAAATGCTTAACACACTGCCTCTTAGATAAGCCTGCCTGCTCGTGCCAAGCTACCAAGGGGGTGAGCAGGGGTTATCCAGGTGTGTAATCCCCTTTCCCTGACTTAGAAGCAAGGGTCCCTATTTGGACAAAGGTGTATACCATTGCCAACTAGAGACCCCCAGTTCTAACAGTGTCACAAAGAAAAATTATGATAATGCATTTTCAAATGATTATTGTAAAGCTCCAATCTCTGTAAATAAAACACGAACTCCAATAGTCAGAAACATGAGACACATCATTGTTATACGCATTATTAGAATGGTGAAAAAGACAAAAAATTCAACTGTGTTAATTGTTCAGAATGTTATTAAGGTTAGTCCTATCTATCACTAATATCTCTATGCTTAAGAGAACATGTCAGGAGTACTCATCTGTCAGACCTGTTGGAATGATCAAACCCCATACCTTGGCACTGTTTGTCAGGAAGCAGGCATTGGTGCATTAACAAATCACCTGTCTAAGTATGCTGGCCTGCACATTTCTCTGCACAGCTTTCTTCTTTCTCAAGATAAAGGTCAGGGTCACCAGGGCTGCATCTCAGTCTCAGCTAACAGCAGTGTCCATCATGACTTCGGCAGGAGGTGAAGCACCTCTTACCACATTCAGAATGGATACTGTTTAAATAATGATACAGTATCCCAATCTTACTGTGACAGAGGTGCAGAACAGCATCTTTAATTAATCTGGGGAGAAAGAGTTGTCTCCTATGAGTAAAAATAAAACAAGGCATTGTGTTCCCAAATGTGTGACCCAAGAACTAAATGTGCAGACTATAGGGTGACAATGTCTATTAGAAATAGAAATATGTGTGTTGCACATTCTCGTATTAGGGAAAACATGTGCAAATCAGAAAAGAAAAAGATGCTAAGTTAAAAAAGAGAGCTAAAATGGAGGTGAAAGGTAAGCTCCACAACAAGGAACAGAAGGAAAAAGAACTTGGCAGAAGCTAAAATTGGTGTAGAGAGGGAATTAAAAGAGCTGAAGCAAGGACCGAGGCGGGAGCCTCAGGCAGAAGATGAAGGTCTGAAAGGGCCTAGACTGGACAGTGGACAGGTCACACGTAAGTGAATGGGTGGGCTGGGCATTGTGACACATCTGGACTCAAAATCAACTCACCTTTTATAGTGCCAAACAGGAAGTAACGTCATTCAGAAGACATTTGGCTATCTTGGATTGGGAAACAATTACTAACTGTTCATACAAAAAAATCATAATTAGTTTCAAGGAAGCCTGGTTCAAGGTCTTAAAATAATAATATGCACTCAGTCATTTGCACCAGAAATTATGTCTCAGTCAGAATTTCTCCTGAATGCGGAGTTTAACAAAATGCGAACATGCAGGAACTGACTCGCCCCACAATCCTTTGTGCAAGCTGAGCCTGAGCTGAGGCATGTGGGAAGGTGGAGAAATGCCAGTTGTGAATGTCGCTGAGTGCCAATACCATCCACCCACCAGAGAACCCGCAGATGGGAGCCAGTCGGCAGCAGCCTGGAAACAAGGCCACTGGCAGGAGCCAGTGTAGAGCTCGGCTCGCCGCACTCACAGCATGTAGGGATTTCTCCTTACACCAAGGGCCAGAAGCAATTGGGAATGCCCATAAAGACCAGAGCTAGCAGGACCAAGAGACCCTAGATCAGCAGAACCAGGAGAGACTTAAAGGACCAGGAAGCCCAGGTCTAATGGGACCAGAATCAGAAGGTTCATGAGGCTAAGACTCAGTTGGAACTTAAATCAGGGTGACAAGGACTACATGATTAAGGGTGACCGCAACATGGGATTTGGAGGACCAGCTTCACAGGGATGAGGAAGGCCATAACCAGGAGGATCATGTAAGCGAGGACCAGGGTCAGATGGACAAGAACAAGGTTAACCAGACAAACAAGGAGGCCAGGAAGACTAGTAGGACTAGGAGGAATAGGAAGGGGCAGGAGGACCGGGGGGCTAGGAGGGCTAGGGAATCCAAGGCCATTGGGACCAACTAAAGGAGGACCAGACAAAGGAGTACCAGAACTAACACCAGGAGTACATGGACAAGAGGGACCAGGAATAGAAGGATTAGGAACAAGCAAATCAGAGGACTAGATCAACTAGGTGACCAGGGTAAGAAGGACTTATAAACGAAAATTGAGGTTAAGAGGATGGAGAGGTCCATGGCCCGGAGCCTGTGAAACAGGAGACTGTGGATCCAGAGGACATGGGGCAGGAGTACATGAGAATGACAACCCAACAGACCACCAATAGAAAGAATTGGGGCAGGACATTCTAAGGCTAGCATGAACCTGAGGTAAAGGACCATCAGAGGTAGGAAAGTCTAGGATGATCTGTGGCGGGCTAGGGAAGGCTTTTGCAGAACCATAAGGAAAAGGAGCAGAAGGTCTCGGACCAGTGGGATCTGGACCAAATCGAAGAGAACTATGAAGATAAGGACCAGGATGACAATGGGAAGAAGGACCAGGAGACCAGGATAAGGAGATCAGTGACTAGGATGACCAGGGGTACCAGTACCAAGGGCACCCACAGGACCAGAGCAAGGACGACTAGGTGAAATGAAAGGGTAATGCCCACGTGGACTATAAGTAGGGCTAAGAGGACCATGAAGATCGGGACCTAAGTTACCAGGGCTCAGGTTACCACGTGGGTCAGAGCAATCATCTAGGATAGCAGTATCAGGATGAAAAGGACCTGATGTAAGAAGTCAAGCCAGAGTCTGGAAGACCAACGGGATTGGATAATAGTGGCCCGAACAAAAATGACAGGCTCAGAAGGACCTAAACAAAGAAACCCAGTACCAAGACGGCCCACTCCAGTGGGTGCAGTCCCAGATGGACAATGAGGACAAGGGACAGGAGGACCAAGGCAAACCTAACCAGGAGACGAGGACAAGGAGAGTATGGCTTAAGAAGACTAGGACACAAAAGACTAGCTGGACCCAGGGGACCAGCAGGACCAGGAACGGGTGTACCAGGAATAAGATGAACAAGGCTTTTTTTTTAGTTATAGATATAAGCACAGACTAGTGGTACAGAATACAAGGAATCAAGAGATCGGGAGTAATAAATAGCATTTGAACAGAAATAGTTGATTGATGCGTTAAAAAGTCTTTTGTCACTGAAACATTTAATATTACAAAGTTAAAAAGTTAGAACAAACATTTTTCCCCTTATCTTGGCCCCTTAGTTCTAGTTCTCCAGTGAACTAATTGGCACCCTTATGGAGTATTTCTATGGTTACCTCTCCCTTGCCACTGCCCTCCTTGTTTATGCCTGTTGTTCCCCTTTATCGCAGCTGTTCTTAAATGGTTCAATCTTCCCCCCAGATTTGGATAAACTTGTGAACAGCCCGACCCTTAGGGAATAGAGTTTTTCCTGATTTTTGACTTGACTCCTCTTTACTACCCAATGTCCAAATCTGGGTGGTTCCAACATTCTCCAATTTTGTAAAATCAGGGATTTGGCTACCAGAGAAGCAATAAAAACAAACTGCTTTTGATTAACTGCTAAGTTTGAATTGGGAAACCCAAATAGGGCAGCCAGGGGATCGGGTGCTAAACTTAACTTGAGATTCCTATTGACCCATTGAAAAATCTGGTTCCAATAGTTTGTCAACTTGGGGCAGGTAAAGCAGACATGAGTCCAGTCTCCTGTCGAATAATGGCATGTAAAACATTGTGGTGACACCACTGGAAACATTTTATGGAGCTTGAACAGGGTACAGTACAGTTGCCATTTACAAAAAAGTGCCATATGTTTTAAATTAGTCCAGCGTTTGGCCTTGTTAGGCCATTCATTGTAAGCTTTCCATAATGATGTATCTATCCGACACCCCGTAGACTACAGCACATTTTGCAGGGTAGTGGGGACTATCTGATTGTGGGATTGCCGCTGAAGGATTCAATACCAGTTCCCTATCCCCACCATTTCTCTAACATATAATGCATAGCTAATTGCCTGAGGGAGTGGACTGTCAGGAAGTTGTAGTTTTCTTACTAGACTACATATCTGCATATAAGCAAAAGACAGAGCCAGAAAATGCTCTGTTCTGCCCCTTTTGATCTGCTCCTAGGTCTTCAGCGTCCCCTCGATCACTAGATCTGTTATTTGATAAACTCCTAGCCTTTCTCAGTTCCTTATAGTCTGCAGATCCAACTGCAATCCTAGATCCTTGCAGTGTCGTAACTTGATATCTGGGTGAATTGAGGAGAATTGAAACTCTTTCTTCATTTGAGTAAATCTATCTAGGATTATATGCAGGATCTTGTTTCTATTGCATTTGGGTAGTTTGGGGATCTTGATAACGGGTACTAGCTGTATGTTGTTCTCTAATAACATGTGCTGGAGATAAAAATTAAATCCATAGTCATGAGACGTATCTATGCGTCCACACCAATCCATAAATGCAGCCTGAAAATATTTTTTTATATGAGGCAACCCGAGCCCGCCTTCTTCCGAACTCATCTGTAAGGTTTCTAATTTGGTGTGGGGTTTCTTGCCTGTCCAAAGGAATTTGAGAAACATTTGTTCTATTTCCAGAAAATAACTTTGGGGAACCTTGATGAGGACATTTGAAAAAATGAAAATAAATAGCGGAAGTATTGTCATTTTTATCAGGGCGGTTCTCCTAATTATGGTAAGTGGTAGAGCTTGCCAATTGCTTAAAATATTCTTAACTTTGTTTAAGGTCGGCACATAATTAAGTGAAAAGAGCTGTAAAAAGACGTGGGAAACCCAAATAGCGAATTAATTTAGATTTGGAGACCTGCGTTTAAAGATCTCTGGGTAAAACCTGATATGGGCAATTGAATTATAAAATTTTGGACTTTTATCGTTGATCTTGTACTCCCCTAGATCGGAGAAGCCTCTAATTATGTCGAAGCTTCGCTTGATATTTAAAGGATCTGCTGCCAAATAAAGAATTAAGTTGTCGGCAAACAACTTGAGTTTTGGTGCCCCAGCTACAGGTGCTTTAATTAAGGGGTTCTGGTGTATCGATGAAGCTAGTGGTTCGATAAATAAAGCAAATAAAACTGGGGACATCGGACACCCTTGACGAGTGCCTCTTTGAATCTTGATTGAACCCTCGGTATGCTTATTAATTATTACTTTTGCCTCAGCTTTATCGTATAGATCCTTTAACATATTAACAAAGCATTTGATTTAAATAGCAAACTAAATGGCCCAATTGACTAAATTGAAAACTTTTTCCGTGTCAATAAAAATGATTTCTGCTTTGGTATTGTTGTTTGAAAAGTAATTGTTAGCCTGAACTAAAAAATTTGTATGAACAAGGTGAGGAGGATTAAAAGGACTAGGTCAAGGTTACAAGGGTAAAGAGGACCAGGAAGGAATAGGAAGAGCTAGTTGAAGGGGCAGTAGAAGGATCTGGATGTAAGGAGGGCCGGACCAAGAAGACCCAAAGAAGGAGGACCAGAAACAAGATGATCTAGTCTAGTGGGCACAAAACCAGGAAGGGAGTACAGACTATGAGAACCATGAATAGGAAGACAAGTACTAGGCAAACCAGACTGAGAGTGAGGAAGATTAGGAGACCAGGACCTGGGGAATAAGAAGCAGGCAGCCAAGAGACCAGCATCAACAGAACAAGAGCTAAGAGGACCAAACAAGGAGGATCAGTGGAACCAGAACCAAGGGACTCAGGAAGATCAATTCACAAAGGCAAGACATGGTATACCAGGATAAGGAGAACCAGTACAGGAAGGAAAAGGAGGGCCAGAACAGATAGGGTCAGGATGACAGGAGCCAGGATGACCACACTCAGTGGCTATGAACAGGAGGACCTGAACAAGGATAATCAAGAGTAAGTGGACAGGTTAGTGCATAATCAAGATGCATGGATCGGGAGGACTAGAGCCAAGAGTATCATAACAAGATGGAAGAGGACCAAGAGAACTAGTCAGATCAGGAGCAGCTAGATTAGGGCCAGTAAGAGCAAATTGGGGGTAAATTGGGTGGATTAGAAGGGTCATAATAAGCAGGACCAGGACTAGGAGGAGGCCAGGGGGGTCAGAACCAGGTGGAGCAGGATCTGAAGTACCAAGTAAAGCAGGAGGACCAGGAACTGGGTTATCTCGAAAAGGCTGGGGACAAAAAGGGGGACCAGGACAACCATAGCCATGAGGCGCAATAGGCCCAGACCAGGACCAAAAGGAACATGCTTGGACCAATAGGATGTAATAAGGATTACCAGGACCAGTAGAAGCAGTACCAGGTGAACCACAAGGACAGGGATGAGGGCAAGGAGAATCAGGAAGACCCAAACCTGGAGGACTAGGAGTGCCAGACCCAAGAGAGCCAGGACAACAGACTTAGGCAAAAGGAACCAGGAGGCCAACAGGATCAGGGTGGTGAGCATCAGCAAAACAAGAATCAAGAGGCCCAGGAAAGGTTAATACAAGGAAGGGCCAAGAGCAGAACCAGGAAGATCAAGCTCAGGAAGGACTAGAACCAGGCACACCAGATTCAGAAAACCAGTACCAGGATGACCAGATCTAGTTGGATGAGTAACAGGAGGACCACAATAACCCTGAAAATGAGGACTTGGAACAAGACCAGAAGAAGGGCAGAAGGCATTGATAAACCTACAGGAAAAGGAAGAAAATGGGGAGGAGGAGGACTCCTATGTAATAATAGGCCACATGTCTTAAGTATGTCCCTTTTGGAAATGGTTCTTATTCATGCTTCTTATGCTGTCAACCCCTGGATAGCCCCATCTTTTTCAGCCCTATTATAGTACTGGAAGGTATTTGCTTAAAACTAAGAACATGCAAAGTGAATAAAAAGCCAGAACTGTTACTCTATGACTTCTGAGTGATAACAGAATTTGTCTGATACTGCCACACTATTCAGGTGGTGGTCAGAGAGCAGAGGTACTGAAACCTGTCAGAGAGGTCTAAAGATAGATAAGTGAAAAGGAGTGTGGTTTGTGAAGGATGACAGAAAGGGTTTAAGAAACACAGAGGGCTGAAGACAGCAAAAATTGTTAATACCAAGCAAAGGTGGGACAAAGGTCTAAGACAACTAGCAAATGGGAGCACAGGATCATAACAAGATTTGGATAAGCAGAAGAGGAGGTAAGGGAGGCTCCAGATAGGTCATCTCATTTGGTCCTTCGAGGGATTCTGATTAACAAAGGGCTCCGATTGCCAGCTGTGATAGTACTGGAAACCAAGCCCACCAGTGATAGCTTCAGCACCCGGAGAGTCATCTGTGAAAATCTGAGGGTTAGATGGAGGGTGAAGGAGATACATGTGAGACAGAATTATTTAGAAGGCCCGCAAAGAGGCAATGAGAGCCTACACCAGTGGAACAGTCATTGTGATTCCAAGCCATTTGCACTGACATTTTGTGTGCATATATGTGTGGTGGATATGTATCAAGTGTGTAGTAGTAGGGCTTTGTTTGTGGTGAAAGTCTAAGTGCTTAGACCAGTGGGATGTATTTTGGATGGCCCATGGTTTAGCTTGGCATGTGAAGAAGAGTAGATACAGCTTTCCTAGAGAGGAGAAGTATATTGACTACATCTCTGTGCTGGAGGATTAAGACACAGACACTAATGAGTGTGAAGAAAAGGCTCCCCACAGAAATTATGTGAGGTCCTTGCTAGCAAAGGGCTGATGATTAGTTCTTCCTTAGTGAAGACATAGCATAGATGGTGGGTGTGAGGAGCGAGTCAGAGGTTTTTCTTGTTAAAGTCGACAAAGTTTCTAAGCAGGGCCTGCCCCTTTGTCTGTGCCTGTTGATGGCTCAGGAAGGCTGATAATAGCCAGGAGCTGAGATCTCATGCTTCCTTTAGTCCTAGTTTTGGATACCACTTCTTGGAGCCATCACTATGGCTACTGCTGTGAGAGCTATCACCTAGTACACAGGTTGTTTCTGAGTTGCAGCCTGAAAATAACATTTGAAAAAGAATAACCAAAAATTAGTTCTGAAACCACAACAGTGGATCCCCATTCTGTTTCAGGAAAATTAGTATAAAAGTGGAACTGAGAAATTATTAATCTGTAGAAGTCAAAAATGGAGGTAACAAAAAGTCTCTGTTTATTCATTGTCTTATTTCCTACAATGTTTGTAATAAAGTCAATTAATAAAATATCTCTGTCAAGTTCTTTTGTTCTGTGTCTTTGATGCCTCTATGCCTTTATCTCATTTACTAGGAACATTTATTCATATTCCAGTGACAATCAGTTCAATTAAATATAGCCCTATTCCTTTGCCCGTTGGCTCTTTCGACGAAATACTTCCTTCAACGGCCCGACAGAGTCAGGACCGACGGAGGAAGGACTTTGCACTGTCCACATATTTCGGGTAAAACTTGACAGCAAGGGATAGGAAAAATATAATGACCTCCATTCCCTGTGAGAAAATTCCCTAAGTGTAGATTATTATTTTTTTGTTTTTCAAAAACAAACTATTGCTTTGGGTGTTTGTTTTTTAAAACAAAAAACTATTGAAAAGTTTGCTGGCCTGCCACCCAGTCTGATGGTACCTTTTGTTAAACTTATCCTGCAAGGACAGTAACTGTTATGACAGCAATTCCTGTAGAGAGTTGTCAGCAAGGCTAGTAGACAATTCTAAATTCATCCCCCAAACTGTAAATCAGGCTCCTAGCTTTTCTTCCTTCTGTCATGAGATTAGATTGCAGCCTTTTAATTATACTGCATTGGTGTAGTCATAAAGGGCCATGTGCAATTGTTTGTATTTTGGAGATACCACCCTCAGTATCAGATGGTACCGTGTCACTGGGAAACAACTTTTCCAGTTATGTCCTTTGTTTTTACAAATCATTATTTTCAGGTGTTTTAGTCTCATTTGTTTATCAGAATTAATAATTCCAGAATGCATTGATTTTCTGCAGGAAAGAGGTGCACTGATAACAAGGTCCCTTTTGGTAATCCGACATCTGGCCCTGGGTCATTCCTGGTAGGTTCCCATGGCTTTGTGAGTAAGAGAGAGTGCATAGCTATAGATGAGCAAACACTTTCACCTTTTCTTGCAAAGGTTCTAATCATCTTTATCATGAGTCACCTCTGTAGGCACACTTAAAGGAATAGGAGGATTTGTGGGCCTCCCAAGTCACTGTGTCTTGGCCCCCGGTGTAATAGAGAGACATTCTATGCCATGTCTTTCAAAATAACTGGACACATTCAAGCATTTGAGACCTTTAAACCTATGAGCTAGTGCTTGCATCTGAGCCAGTTTTAACACTAGGCGCTTCATGTCACAAACTCTGTGCTTATTGTGATCATTATGTATAAAAGGCCTTTTACAAGTTAGATAGTTCTTTGGAATAGTAAAATGAGGGGATGTGAAAACGGTGTCACCGCCTCCCATTTCCACTTTGGAAAATACTTTATTCATAGTTTATGATCACAATTGCGGTCGCAAACCATTGATGAGCTACCGACCCCCAAGCTGAGGGTGGTAATTAATTTGCAATGGGGAAGGATTCCTATTAGGATCCCTTTCCCTTTTAGAAATCATGTTCGCAGTCTTAGGGGGAGATTGTTTTCCCCCTGAAGTTTCCTAAACGGAAAACTTTTTTTAAAGAATTGAAGCACTGGTTTCTTCAGGGAACATGAGCTGCTTTAAATAAAATGGGTAGAAGGTTTTCTGTTTTGTAATGCAGTCATAGAGATGGTGGTGAGCTGTCCCTTCCAGGTCACCATACCTGTATTACCGCAAATCACAGTGGATCACAAATTGCCACCTACCATATGAATAATAATCGTTCACTGACATAATATCGACACTACTAATATCGAGCTACAAAATTATCATCACACTAATATCGACAACAAAAATATCGACAACCTGTATTTAAATTAAAAAATACACAAATATTGATATCAAAATATTGTCATAAAATACATGGAAACACCCAATATCGAAAACAAAAATATAGGAAACAAAAATATTGTAAACATTAAATAAACATAGAACATAACAAAAAAATCAAAGCTAAAAATATCGACTACATAAATATCATACAAACACAAATATAGCAATCTTAATAAAATTAAAAAAATTAACAAGTATAATAATAATACCAATATAAAAATTATTCAACACACAAACATAATTATAATCACTTTATAAACAATAGTTATACTTATATACACTACTCCACATTTTTTAAATTTCTTTATTCACCAAAAACAAAATATTATACAAAAACACAACTTAAAAAAATACATATTTTATACATATAATAAATTACTTTCTTGATAAAAGTAATACTTATATATTACCATATTACCATTTAGAACCCAATATACCTTTATTTAAAAATAATTAGAGTTTTCTAAATAAGGACATAACTGTCAAAGCGATTAAAACAGTCGCTTTAAAATCCAATGAAATAAAACTGCAAACAACAGAAACCAATTAAAATCTACCAACAATTAAATAAACACTATATAAGACATACAAATTTAGATATAATCTACCATTATAACTTCAACTACCAGAGCAGGCCGAATCTCTGCCAGATTTCTATCAGAACGCTAGACCTTTAATTATACACTTCCAACAACAACTTTTCAAAGTAAGTATGTTATCTGCTTTATTTCAAAAGTAACCAAAATACTACTAGATGCAATTAGAAATAAATTAAATAACCTATATGTTCTTTCTATACATTATCTCTCGTCTACAGATCTTCTCAGATAAAATCAAACTAACTACAAACAAAATCAAAGGAAAACCACTAAACAACATAAGTATACTTTAAATAAAAACTAACCCACTAGTTTAAAATACAAACCAATCCCACACACAACCTATCCACCTCCATAAAGAAAATAAAAGTATTTAACAAAATATCAACGCACCCAAATATGTAAGTGTATAAAGAAATGTTTTTTATGTTTAAACATTGTACTTAATACATATTTAACATTTTCAACATGTATATTTAGTTACAGTCCAAATAAGAAAAAAACAGAGGGTACAAAATGTATTACTTCACAGAAAGGAAAACTTCTACTGTGCTATATGGAGTATACATATAACCAAGAAAAAGAAACAGCTAACCATATTAATTGGAAATGCACCAAATACTGTTCCAATGCATGTTATGGGAGGGCAACAACAAGGGAAACTACTGTCATAAATGTTGAAGAGCATAACCACCCCATAACGTAACAGAAGTAGGAGTCAGAGATGTTTTGGAAAATATGAAGCAAGCTAGTACCAGCTCTCAGAAACCCACAACAGAAATTCTAAAAGATATTCTACCCCATGTTCCTGGGCATGTAACTGAACAGTTACCTGACATCCCAACTTTAAAAAGATTAATTGCAGAACCAAGAAAGCCTCAACCCATACCCCTATCCCTAAAACCTTCAGTGAATTCCAAATACCACCCAAACTATCAATAACTCACAAAGAAGAACAATTCCTTCTTTATGACAATAAGGGGCCAATTAGGATGTCGGTCGGAAAGCCTCCGACCACAGGTCAAAGGTTTTCAGACCGACATCCTTGGTTTAAACTCCGACCGCCTTATTACAAAGTTGGAGTTTAAACCTGCCGGTCATAACGGCTGACTTCTGACAGGCTCAAGGAGCCCGTCCGCCAGTCGGAGGCCGCTCATAATCCCTTTAGGATGACGTTTATGCCGTCGGGATTATGATGTTGGTTTCAGACAGGCTTTCCATGTTGGGCTTTCCGACATGGAAAGCCTGACGGAAAGCTATCTAGAGGGCCCCTTGCAGTGCCCCCATCCAGCAGCGGCCTCCGGTTGGCGGTCTGGGGGGCAACTTCGATGCCCCCCTGTAATTCCCTGCACCGTGTGGCAGGTACAGCAAGGTAACTGCCACACGGTGCAGGGATTCACAGAAACTCCCATTTCTCTATGGGAGCTTGTGGTTCCGACTGCAGCGCAAGCTCCCACCATGTGCGGTTGCATAGTAATAGGGGGAGCAGAACTGCCAACCTATGGTAGGTCGGTTCTCACACTGAGACGGTGCGTCCGCCCGATATCGTAATAGGCCCCTAAATGTCATGAAAAAATAATTATTGTCTTTGCATACCCACAAACATATTAAAACTTCAACAATGTGAAATAAGGATGATGTATGTGACATTTAAAATATGTCCTAAACCATTCTACCAATTATATACAATCAATGGACAATACCACAACAGTAACATCCCCTTTATTTATGCACTTTTACCTAACAAACAAACAGCTACCTATGTAGACCTCATTAACAAAATTAAACAAGAAACTAACAATTACTACCCCCAGAAAATCATCATTGATTTTGAACAATCAATGATACAAGCCATCCTGAAAATTTTCCTCCACACAGCCATACAACGGTGTTATTACAATTTTAATCAGAGCATATGGAGACACCTTTTAAAAATCTACCCTTAGGGCCCAATTACGAGTCTGGCGGTCCGAGGACTGCCAGACTCATGGTGGCACAGCGGTGGTGGATTCAGCCACCGCCGCACCGGCAGTCCGACCGCCCATTTATGACTCGGGCAGTCAGACTGCCCTGGGACCGCCGGCTCCGCCCTGGAATGGCTGTTCCCTGGCGTAGGAGCTGCGGTCAGAGGCTGCAATATGCTTGGCGAAACTGCCACGGTCCTGCCAAGCATATTAAGAGTTTCCTCTCAACCAGGCTTTTCCTGGCGGTTTCACCACCATCAAAACACTGGTGGAGAGGAAACAAAGGGGCCCTACAGGGCCCCCCTGTGCCTCTACATATGTGGATGCACACAGGGGGTATGACATGAGCCCCCCTGTGTGCATGCACATAGGTGCCTGCACGGCATGGACTTTCGAGCTATTATCAAGTTCCGACCATAATGCCTCATTAAGGCTAGTATTCTCTGAGTTTTGTTTTATCCGGTACCAAAACTTTATAGAGGTATAAAGACTGTCCAATGATTCGTTCATTAATCCAAATTCTAAACGCATTTGCGCTGGCGAAGCAGTCCCAGGAAGTTGAAAACCTTTTTGTAAATGCTTGTTATTAGATTATTGAGGAGGACAGACTCTTTCCCGTGCATGGCAGCGCTAGCGTAAGTTAAGGTAGGAAGAGTTTTGGTAGCTATTACCGAGAGCAACGCCCTTAGTGATGGTCCCACCAGTTTTTTTACCAGCGACCTATAAGCAAATGTTAGAGCACCTGCTCGCCGTGTCATATAGTTTTTCTGCTCACAATGGGATAGCTTGTTATCTATATAATATACCAGATACTTATAGCTGGATACGTTCTCCAAAAGTTTGCCTTCTAGCCAGATGTTGTGGTACGGGGCTAACCGGTTGTTAATAAGCATTGTTTTTGTTTTTGATATATTGATTTCCAACGTATTCGCTGACAAAAATTTGGAGAGTTCAGTTAGTAATCTGGTCAGACCAACTTTAGTTAAACTTAAAAGGACGATGCCGTCTGCATAGGCAAGGTGAGACAGTGGTATCTGACCTAAATATGGTGAGTGGGAATTAGTTTTGTTGAGCTTTTCCGACAGCTCTGATATGAATCGGTTGAACAGCTGCTTGCCAGACTATGAAAAAGTCCTAATCTGGCAGGCGGTGAGGGGGGGTGCGAGCGGTTGCACTGTGGTTTGCACCGCCGCACCACCGCTCCGCCAAAAATCTCGTAATCAGGGCCTTAGTGTAGAATATGCAACCAACAGCCATTTTGCTTATGAATTAAAAAAATTAATAGCACTAGCCTACGTCCCAGTAACTGAAGTTGCTAATCACTACAACCTTTTAATTGAAAGCCCCTATTATCAAGCCAACAAAAATAAACTAACTCCCCTACTTGACTATTTTGAGGATACCAATTAATTTATACTAAATTTTAATTGAAATGTATTGATGTCAATGTCTGATTCGAAAAAATAATAATTAAAAATATACTTAAAAATTAAATCTAACCTTAAAAAATATAAAATTAATTGTCTACAAAACAAATTGTTATAAATACAAATAAATTCTTCAAAGAAAGTAAACATTTTTTAAAATACACCAACAAAAAAAAAAAAACATATTTAAATATGTCACTAATATATATATTTTTTTAACTTTTCATACAATATTATTAATATTATAATAAGCTATACATAAAAATGTAATTTCAAATAAAAAAATAAACAATTACATCACTCGTTTTTCTCAAAAACCCAACAAATAAAGATTTTTTTAACTAAAACGTTTTTCTAAATTCCTCAATAATTGCTAAAATCTACACACCAAAATCAATTACTAAACAAACATTTTAGTTTATATATTTTTTCAATTTTGTTTTCTGAAAATGTATAACTCATAAACACAAAAATACCAACAAACCAGTTTAAATGATAATCAAAATTTAAAAAGTTTCAAAGTGAATTTTAATTCAATTACATTTCTCAACCAATTTTTTCTAATATACTTCCCACTCTTATCCCCTATAAACCCCTCACCCCACTCCTAAATGATAATTAAAATCTATCATTTTTTGTAAAAAATTAAACTTAAAGTTAATACCATACAATTTATTTTCAATATATTTTAAATTACTCCCCAACCTTATCCCCTATAAACCCAACATCCCGTCCAAAAAAAAAATACTGAGTACAAAAAAATAACATTTAAATTACAAAAAAAACAACATTTTAAAAAATAAAAATATTTATGACTAAATATAATTTTTTTAAACTATTTTGAACTAAAATATCGATATTTAAAAAAACGACATTTACAACTTTGATATTTTTTACACTGGTATTAAAAACAAAACCTAATTTCGATATTCTTAACCTCGATATTACATACCACGATATGTTTGTTACTTGATATTTTAAACATGATATTTATGTCCCACAATATTTTTTATTCGATATTCCGTCTAAATACCACTAATAATTACATAGGTCATTCTGCAGCCCCCTGCGATTCAGTATTTTGTCACCCAACATAATAGTACATAAGTCGGTTTGCAAAATACTATTCCATTCGCAAAAAGACTGAGCATTTTGCGACCACTTTTTGTGAATGAAATAATATTACATCAGGATATTAACCTCCATAGGGAGATTGATGCCAATTGGGTTCACTCCTTGTTTGCAGTTCTACCTGGTGGCCTTTTGAAATCTGCTTAAGATAAAATAACACAAAATGCAGGCTGTTTAGATAGAAGCCAGGTAAATAGTGATGTTTCACTTGTCATTTTCATGGCTTCTGACAGGTTGGGCATCCTGTCTGCTGCTTATCCAGCCATCAGAGGAATAATTAAGTTTCTTTTCTATTTGTAGGGCTGCTGGCCTCACAGTATAGAATTTCTGCTTTTTAATCACTGGCCAGGTAAATAATGAAGGGGCATATTAGCAAGACCGGCGGTAAAATTATCGCCGTTTTAGCGGCAGGAAACTGCCGCTAAAGCGGCGATAATGGGCTTGCTAATATGCGTTATGGAATTCCAATAGAAGCCCAGGTTAGATGTCCTGCACATCTAACCTGGGCGTCTATAACGCATATTAGCAAGCCCATTATCGCCGGTCTTGCTAATATGCCCCGAAGTTTCTTTGCTATTTACCCACCCACTGGCCTAAGGGTACATAATGTCTGCTATTAACCAGCAGCTGTGTAAATAGTAACATTTATTTGCTATTTGCAAGGCCACTGGCCAAACAGTACATTATTTCTGCTATTTAGCCAGCAGCCAGGGAAATAGTGAAATTATTTGCTATCTGTAAGGCCACCGGCAAAATAGTACACAAGTCCTGCTATATAACCAGCAGCAAGGTAAAAAATTAAGTTTATTTGTTATTTGCATGGCTGCTGGCCAAATAAAACATATATTTTTCTAATTAGTCTAGAGTGGGGTAAGTAGTGAAGTTCCCTTGATATTTGCATGGTTTCTGGCCAAACAGTGCAGAAAGTCTACTATTTTGCCAGCAGTCGGGTAAAGAGTGAAGTTTCTTTGCTATTTGCTTGATCTCTGGTCAAACAGGACACAGTGTCCATTAGTTAACCAGAGGCCAGGTAAATAATAAAGTTTCTCAGCTTTTTCATGACTGCTGGCCAACTAGTAGATATACTCTGCTACTTAGCCAGGAGTTGGGTAAATAGTGAAGTCCCCTTGATATTTGCATGGTTTCTGGTCAAACAGTGCAGAATCTCCACTATTTAGCCACTTCGGGGTGAATAGTGAAGTTTCTCTTCTATTTGCAAGGCTGCTGGCCAAATAGTCAACAATCACGACTTTTTAGCCAGCGGATGGGTAAGTAGCAGAGAAAATTCACTATTTACTCGGTGGCTGTCTAAGCAGCTGCCAACATATTTTAATTGTGCCAGACTGTGATATCTATATAGATACAATTAATTCATGTTGAACCAGTTCATCGTGGTTGGCAGGATCTATTTAGTTGGCTAGGTGATTGTTTCTCGGGGGCTGGTTAAAAGGAGGCGTCACTTGGAAAGTTTCATTTTGATAATGAGGGTTCCATAAGGAAGAAGTATATGGTGATAAATGAAGTTTAATTATAGTGGATAATGAGAGCAAGGTTTGTGTGTCATCAACAAAGAAATTGTAAGAGAATCCAATGAGACAAATAATTTGAAACCAGAACAACAGAAATCCAATCCGTAGAACAGGAGTTATGAATTTTTTAGTTTTAAAATGAAAAATAGTACTAAAACGAAAAAAGCGTCAACCGTGGTTATCTAGTCGCGTGACATCAGAACAAATTTGAAAGTCAAGGCTGACAATGATGGAGTGCGATCTGGCTACATATAGTGAATTGGGCTCAGTCTCAACTTACTTTGGTCTTGGAAGAAACTTTGCTGAAAGAGCAGGGCAGTCTTCTGAAGTACAAGGCAGTCCTTCTGAGGGTCCTCTGCGTGTCCAGGAATGAAATGAAGAGTTGGTCTGTGGGCTCAATATTTAGATGTGGTGCCAGACTTTGAAGTGGGACAAGCTTCTAGGTCTTTCTGCCATTTGATTCTGGAATTTCCCACCTTCTCCTACCCAGGATCCAAGAGGTCTGGGGTGACAAAAGTTTAGTGTCAAGTTGTTTGTGAGTCTGTTGAGGCTGCTTCTTTGAAATGTAAGTGGGGCAGAGAACAGTTCCACAACTCCCATCCTGCCAACACCTAGTCCCCCTTTGTCTCACTGTCTGGGAGGAATATGCAAAGGCAAACTGTCAACTACACCTAGACATGTGACTAAGGACACAGGCTTCAGGCACCAAATGGTCAGGACAAGAACATGCCAACTTTCTAAAAGTGGCATTTTCAGAATAGTGACTTAAAATCCAACTTTACCATTCAAGAGGATTTTCAATTACAATTCATTGGAGACTAGGGGCGGAGCTTGCCTGGCTTCAAGATGGCCGCAAGCTAGTGGAGCTCCATGAGCCCAATCATCAATCTGACATGATCCTTCAGCACTTCGGCGATCCATCGCCCCACAAGTAACTAGGACACTCCACTAAACTAAAAATGCTCACGGATGCAGAGTTCTCAGTCCCTATACCCACACCAGAGGCGGCGAGCGACGGCCGGAGATGAGACAGGCGGGGCCTGGCCTGCCGTTGAATCTGGAGTGACGGCTTATGCTGATCCCTCAGGCGCTCTGCGGCGATTGCTACGGATGACCCCACAGTGGACTCTCCTTCAGGGGGGAGCCCAGCCTGAGAGTGGACTACGGATCGCGTCCGGTAGGCCCGACGGAACATCGGAGTCCCATGGTTTAGCGGTAGAGGTCTGCAGTGCTGCGCTGTGATGCGGCTCTGCAGCCTTTTTTTTTTTAATTTGTTTATTGGCATTTCAAAAAACACACAATATACATATTATTCAACCCCAAACAACCCTGGTGTGGACCAGTTCGAGTGAAATCAAGATACAAGAGCACACATATATCATCCCTTGTCATTTGCCCAGCACAGCAATACAGATCCTCATCCCCAGATATAGCACACATGAAGTCATAAACGTACAGAGGTGACGTCATTTGAATATAACAATAGCATCCAGAAGGTGTTATACAGTTACCAACCTAAACTTGCAACACCTCCCCATGCTTGACTAGTTGTACATCCCCAGTGTGGACATCTGCAAGAGCAGCCCCGCATTCAAACTTGTCTGCTCCTCTGCCCATGTGATGAAAGGCTCCCATATCTCTCTTGGCCGAGACGTGGGTGGCATCAAGTCCCAGAAAGTGTGCAGTTGGACTTGCCCATATGTAACTTCTCTAATCCAGTCCGTAATTTTGGGCCTCCGCTTCCTCCCCCAGTATACTGCAATTTGACGTTTGGCAAACAGCAGCAATAATGCATGTAATTTACGTTTTTGTACATGAGTGTCTTTAACATAACCCAGCAATCCCAAGAGCGGGGACGGAGTCAGAGACACACCAAGTATTTGGTTAATGGATGTGAAAATCCGGGACCAATATTCGGTAAGTGCCGGACATTCCCATGCCATGTGGAGAAAAGAGGCCTGTGCCATCCCACAACGCCAGCAGCAGTCATCCCGCAGTCCCATTCTATGTAAGCTGATGGGTGTTCTGTAATATCTATGCAGAAATTTGAAGTGGACTAATCGAAGCTTGTAATTCGGAGACAACTCAGTGAGCTGCGTGCAACAGTATGCCCATTGTTCGTCAGATATTGGGGGTACCACCTCTGCATTCCAGCGCAACAATGCAGTAGGCCTCATCACTGGGGCATCAGTTTGCATACGCGTGTATAGTCTGGTGATAAGCCGACGTGGGGAACTCGATTGAAGTACGTTCTCCAGGGCTGATAATGTAGGCGGGGGAGATGGGAAACCACTATACATCGCGCTGCAGTCCGCTTTTAGTTTGTGATAGAGAAACATTTCCCCAAAGGGTACAACTTGTCCCTCCTCCGCCACCGGAGGGTCTCTAAAGGTATCCCCCGGGTAGAGATCTGCAAATGTATGTAGTTTCATCTTCTTTGCAACCGTGGCGCTAATCTCATTTTTAACATTGGGCAGCATTGGATTTTGGGCTAAGGGAATTGAGGGAGCATATAGTATCGGGGCACCTGCTCTCCGTCGCAATCCATCCCACGCCCATCTTACAGTTTCGGGAGTATCTATTCCTTCTGTGGGTCGACGATATGACTGATACACCGCCACCTGCAAGGGAACCGGGGCCACCGCATCTCTCTCCACCGCCACATGGGGCTGAAAGGGCGTCGGGTGTACCCAATGATGTAGGAACTGTGCTTGTGCACAAAGTGCATAGAGCTTCATATCCGGGGCTCCCAGGCCTCCCTGCCGCAGCGGGAGAGTCAATAACTCCCACGATACCTGCGCCTGTCCACCTGCCCACACTATCGATATGAGCAGCGATCGCAGTGTATGAAAGAATGATTGGGTAAGTATAATCGGCAAGTTTACAAACAGATACAAAAATTTAGGAAAGACAACCATCTTTACCAACGCGATCTTCCCTGCTAATGATAGCGGAAGCTTAGCCCACAGTGCAGCCCTCTCCTCTAGCCACATGACTGCCCTTCCATAATTTAGAGTCCAGAGTTCTTGCGTGTCTCGGCTAATCCATATTCCTAAGTATTTCACTTGCTCGCTTTCCCACTTCAGCGGGAACTCGGAAGTTACTGCCGCGGTGTTATCGGTTAGAGGGAAAGCCATTGATTTAGCCCAGTTTATAGATACCCCGGCCAACCCCCCAAATTTGATGAACTCCCTCAATACGGCATCTAGGTTCTGTGCGGGATTTAGAATGTACAGGGTGATATAATCTGCGTATAGTGATATCAAGAGAGTGCGGGAGCCAAACCCCATCCCTTTATCTTTGTGATGTTGTCTTATGCGTGCCGCCAGAGGCTCCATGGCTATCGCAAATAATAAGGGGGACAAAGGACATCCCTGCCATGTGCCCCGTGTAATCGGAAATGGAGCAGACACGAGGCCATTCGCACGCAGCCTAGCAGTTGGCTCAGTATATAAAAGCTTGATTAAGTTAATAAACAGGGGGCTGAACCCTATCCGTTCCAATATTTTAAATAGATAAGGCCATTCAAGTGAATCAAAGGCTTTGGTTGCGTCTAGAAATACCGCCGCGGCCTGCACATCCGGATGTAAATAGTGCAAAGCAGAGAAGACCGTCCGAAGATTATGGGAGGTAGATCTCCCTGGTATGAACCCCGATTGGTCAGGACGCGCAATAATGGGGAGCATAGGTTGCAACCTGTTTGCTATTAATTTCGCCAGGATTTTAACATCCACATTGAGGAGCGACAAGGGTCGGTAGGAGTCAAGGTCTGAGTCCAGTTTGCCCGGCTTGAGCAAGGTGATAATAATCGCTTCTCGCATCGTGGGGGGCAGTATACCTGTCTCCTGGGCTTCCTCATACACCGCTAGGATTTGGGGCGCCAACTCCTCCGCATATGCCTTATAAAAGGCAGTCGTTAGTCCGTCCGATCCAGGAGCCTTGCCCAAGGGCAAGCTTTTAATCACTGCACTAATGTCCTCCACTGTAATGGGCAGGTCCATGTATTCTCTGTGTCTGTTATTAAACCAAACGAATTCTAGGGAGTCTAGGAATGTCTGTAAACCCTCTGGGCAGCTAGACTGCGTGGCCGCATACAATTGGGCATAAAAGGAAGAAAACTCATCGAGTACAGCTACTGGACCCCTGGCCATGCTACCGTCCTTTTTAGTCACCTCAGGGATGTAAGCCGTGGTCCTTGAGTGGCGGATCATATTAGCAAGCGTCCGTCCGGGCCTATCTCCTTCCCCATATCTGCGCGCTTCCGCATATTTACCCAAAAATTTCACCTCCCTTTGCGCTTCTTCATCATATTGCAATAACGCGGCCTTCAGCTTAGCCAAGGTGGCAGGCGTGCCGTCTGTGTAAAAAAGCATCTCGAGGTCTTTTATTTGAGCCTCAATGGTATTGAGCGTAGTTCTAATGGCTTTTAAGACTCCCGCTTGTCGAGAGATACACTGCCCTCGAATTACCACTTTGAAAGCCTCCCATAACGAGGCAGCGGTAGGTACGGACACTGAGTTTAGACTAAAATAGTCAGTGATATCTTTACGGATTTCCTCCTTAAACGCTGCATCCATTAGCGCACACGGAGGCAGTCTCCAAGAAAACGCCCTTCGGGCTGCAGCAGGAAACGAGAGACTCAAGAGACATGGGGCATGGTCCGATAGCGTTCTCGGCAGATGCGCCACCCCTACCACCCAACTTGCCACATCTCGGGTTGCCAACCAGTAATCCAAGCGAGACCAGGCCTTGTGTTGTTCCGAGAAACAGGTGCCCTCCCTGAGTTGTGGGTTTCGCATGCGCCAAATATCAACCAGATCCCCATCCTCAAGTAATGTGTTTAAAACTTTCCCAGCAGCAGGATGAAGGGCCCTCGCCGAACCCTGTCTATCCATGTTATCATTTAATACAGCATTGAAATCGCCTCCCCATAGAATTGTGGTGCACCCAGTCGTTTTAATTTTTGCCCAGATATCTTGAAAAAACCCGGGAGAGTCTATGTTAGGGCCGTATATTGCTACCAAGGCCAGAAAGACCCCCCCTAGCGAACCCAACAGGATGATGTATCTGCCTTCGGGGTCTGTGTGAACTTCCCTTTCTTTCCAGTCAGTGCCGCGTTTTACCAATACTGCCACCCCGCGAGCATAGTTGGAGTAGACCGATGAATATGCAAATCCCCACCGTTTGTGTTTCAGCTTCCGGGAGTTGAGGTCCTGCAAGTGGGTTTCTTGTAGCAAACATAAGTCGACATTGTGCCGTGTGAGATAGGCGTGTACTAGTCTGGTTTTTCTATTATCATTTAACCCTCTGATGTTCCATGATAGGCAATTTATGCTAACTTCCAGGGACGGAAAATGTGCTTTGTGTGACCTTCCTGTGTCTAGGGCAACAGACAGTTATCCTGGTGCTGATCATGTGTGTCATCCGATAATCCACCAGTACACCAGTAAAACAACATACAACAACCCCTACCCACCACCCCGCACCCACACCAACCCCCCAATCAGGTTGAAGATTACCCCCCCCAAAGAAACATTGTGAACCAGTTACACCCAGGAAAACTCCCATGAGGCGATGCGAATGCCGGCGGACTCCCCCTACCGTGGCAGGGTGGCCAAGAAACTTCAGGGAGTCGAACCTACTGCGTGGTAGAATGTAATTTAGTCGACCATTTACCTGTATAATGAACCACCATCCCCAGCTAGGCCATTGTTAACATATGCTATTGTCACATAACATTTAGACATTAGAGCGCCACTAGCGCTGATCAATAGTGTGTACCCGGAGCAGCTTCCCGCCAATGTTTACCCCGCTACAATACCCCGCAACATTAGCAGGCAGAACCAGCAGCTATAAACCCTAAGCAACTGGGCTGCGGGACATGAAATAACAGTTCGGAACCCTAAACCAAACATACATACAGTACTTCTCCGGAGTGCAAAGGGAATTAAAAGTTATTACTTTACGCTATGCAGAAAGCTACAGCTCTCGACCATCAGTCATTGTCACTTAGGCAGTGTTCAGTGGAGTCCTCCAGCCTAGGACTGTTCTTAGCGTGTTTACCACCCACATGTTTGGCAAATTTTGAGGGCAGATTTGGCATCAGAGAAGAAGTGGGATGAGCCATCGTAAGACACCTTAAGTTTAGCAGGATATAGCAACGAATAAGGGATTTGTGCTTGCAGCAGAATCCGCTTAGCTGGTAGAAACTCGCGTCTTGCCGCTTGGACCGCTGGTGTAAAGTCCGGATAGAAGGAGATGTGGTTCCCTTGATGGGTTACACTGCCCATTGCGCGCGCTTGACGCAGCACCATATCTCGGTCCTGGTAATTCAAAAGTCTTGCCAGTATGGGTCAAGGGGTAGCTCCCACCGGGGGCTTGGAGCCCCAAGCACGATGGGCTCTCTCCACCGCAAAGACCGGAGAAAGGTGGTCTCCAAACAAGTCCCGCAGCATGTCAGACACGTACATCTCCATTTTGGAAAGTGCTGTAGTTTCCGGGATCCCCGTAATACGTAAGTTATTGCGGCGAGACCTCGCCTCCAAATCTTCATTTTTAGCACGAATAACCCCCAGCAGTCTATCCATCTGTAGCAGTTGGTCTTTAGTGTCAACCTGAAATTCGTGGAAATCCGACTGCTTGGCCTCCAGTACATCCAACCTGTGCTCGTGCTCACCCACTTGGGTGTTTACCGATTCCATTTGTGTCGTGAGGTTGTCCAATTTCGCATCGATGGTGAGAAGGCTTGAGCGCATCTCGAGCATGAGTGTGCGGAGGTCGTCTCCGTGATCCCCCAGCTGTCCCTCAGCAGAGCCCCCCACAGCCGTCTCCGGGTCCGATTCCGTATGGCGAGTCGTCCGTCTTTGCTCTAAATTGAGCTTAGGCTGTTTAGCATCTTGTTTACCCATAGCTGTACTGCAAGTGCGCCCCGCCACCTCAAAAAGGGCTTAACTCAATGGTCGCTCCACATATATTGTCCCACCACCTACTCCCGGAGCCGCTTCCAACCAGAGCACCACGCCACGCCCAGCGTTTAATTATCTTCAGGCAGTGCAAGTCCCACACCTTTCTTCGATCTGCCACTGTGGGGGGGATAAGTAGTAGGCAGCCAGTTATTCACGAGCGGCGCCGAATAGTAGCCTCACATCCGTCCCAAGAGCAATCCGGGCCCGATCAACCCCCACTCAGCAATCCACCATAGGGCACCCGCCAGCTTTCCTCTCACCTTCTTTGCAACGTGTAGGTAGACGCGGCCCACCGCCTGCACAGATCCGATCAATCCAGGCAGAATGCACTGCTCTCGAGGTTTCCACGCACCGCGATACTCTCGGAGCAGTTCCTCAACAGCAACAGTGCGCAGCTTGAAGCACCACAGACACCATCACGTTAAACACATTTATCTGCCAGGTCCGCATGTAGAGCCAAATAGTACAAGTGCATTCCACAGCAGGGCCACTGGTACCTCCGATAGGCTCTGCTCCTTCTAGTACACTACAGCCACGTCTCCGATCTCTGCCACGGGGCTCACACCTCACCGACTGTCCGATTCCGGCCGGTTGTTCAGTGTGGAGACGGGCGCCGTCTGAGTTCAAATGGAGGATTTCGCGCTTTACACGCCTCGGTGCAGGTTTCCGCTCCTCCTGACTGCGGGATTGCACTGCAGTCACTCCGGGACCGCTCGCTCAGGCAGCAGTCCCCGCACTCGGCATCTCGTAGGCCCACTGCGAGGCCGCGGTCTCTAGTAGCTGCAGACGCCGCCTCACCGCTCCACCCAGAGCTCCGCCTCCACCGCGCTCAGCTCTCCGAGGCGCCTACCTCAGCTCCTCACCGGGGTTGGCCGCATATGAGCACACCGCTGGTCGCAGATTCATTGTCGCTTCCGAGGAAGCGATAGTTGCGGAGCTTCGACTCCCATTCATGCACGGATAAATGCAGGATAAAATCTCGGCCGGCGGAGCGCGCTCACAGAGCGGCCATTCCGCAGCTCGGCAGACCACCTGCGGCTCTGCAGCGTTGATTGCCTCGGCGAGGCCTCACGTCCTAGGGTTTCAGAGTTATCCCTCTGCTGAGTAAAGCCACTGGTAGAGGAGGCAACATGGCGGTGACATAATACTTGCCCCGACCGGTGCCTAGAGAGCAACAGGTTCCCTGCAGAGAGGAGGTGAGCAGGGTCCTCCGCTCTCTTTCCCACATGTGGCCCCTGGGCTTACCCGGCTGTAACAAGTTTCAAAGGGCCTTAAACCAGCAACTATTCATCCCCTAACTGTGACATTGCCCCAGCATCCCAAGGGGACATCACACACCCTTCCGGGTGCAACAGGCTGCCCATAAACACCACACTACCCTTGGCATTATATTACTTTTTGTGCAAGACCACTAGGGTAAACAGCTTTGCTCTTCAGTCGTACCGCCTCTTGCCTGGATTGCATCACTGTGGGGACGCTTAGGGATGGGAAAGTTACCTGGCGCATTGCACCACTAAGCACTTTGTATACCTGCAGCACTATACGCAATAGGCAAAACGGACAAATCCCAGCCTAAGCTTCAATTCGAGCCCTGTAAGACGCCTAGACAAAGGGAAACGGACTCTGGCGCAGCGGAATCTGGCTCGGAGTCTAACGACCCTCCGACAGACCAAGACTTAAAACAAATGCTGTCCGTCATGCAACGCAGTTTAAATAAGATAGATGGCAAAATAGTCACCCTATCTTACAGAATGGACTGCATGATAAACGCACGGAAAGACTTGACGCAGTTGAAAAGAGAGTATCAGATGCAGAGGACACTATTATGGCAGAAACAATGGCCCACTCCAAGCTTGAAAAAACACTGCGTGCTCTCCAGGCCAAGGTTGAAGACTTAGAGGCCCGCTCAAGACGGAACAATATACGAATAGTAGGCATGGCGGAATCAACTATCATTGAAAACATGGAGTGATATGTTGAGCAGCTGCTGGTGACACTTCTGGGGAGAGACTCATTCTCGGAGCTCCTCGTGGTCGAATAGGCCAACCGTGCATTGATGCGGAGGCCTATCCCTGGTGTTAATCCGTGCCCCATTGTTGCCCACCTAATGAATTTGAGGGATCGTGATGCTGCCCTCCGGAAGGCTAGAGAGCTGAAAGTGCTATGCTAAGAGGGCATGGACCTATCGCTCTACCCAGACTTCACGCAGCAAGTTCAAGAAGCCCGTTGACAATTCACCCAAGTAAAGAGAAAGCTACGAGAACTGAACTTCGAATACAGCATGCTTTATCCAGCCAAACTATGGATTTTTTCAGAAGGGAAACCGTACTTTTTTCAGATCCAAAACAGGTGCTGCTGTTCCTCAAAAGTCATAATAGCCCAAGTTCCTGCACAGGCTCCCCTAGGGGTGCTTCCAATGTAGATATTGATATGCCACATGGAGATAATCGCTAGCACGCTAACCACCTTGGACTGTTGGCCGGGAGATTTTCTAGCCTGGGGCCCTGGCGCCTTAGGTAATTACCTTTAAGTGGCACTTGCTGGTAGCCATTTGAATATCCTGCTCCAGGCCCACTCGACTGAAAAGACCTGGTGCGGCAGCGCCTGGGTCCCTGCCATTCCTCCCTGCCCCCTTTCAGTTTCTACCAGGATACGGGTAAGACTGTTTCAACTATATAGGATGATGTGTTGAAAACAAACTCTGGCATGGGACTCGGGATGAAAAAGTTTACTATCATACATGATACTAGCAGTTTTAAGCGAGTACATCTCTCTAACCCTCTCAAGATCTCAGTGAACTCTTCTTTGACTGTTGAGGGTTGTGTTACGCACTTAGAAAAATATTGCAGGGAAGGATCTGCCATTTGGTTTGTTATCCTCATTGGGCTTAACCTGAGATCGTTACACCGGTAACATCCGCCCCATGTGTTTCCCATACGCTGTAGCTAAGGGGCTGATTAGGATGGCGGTGGGACCTCCCCCGACAGCCCGTCGGTGGCGATCCTACCGCCATCGGAACCATTTTATCCGCCCGCCATATTACAATGGCGGGCGTGTTGTTGATGGTCGGACAGATCGACCGCCAAGCATCCGACGGGCTCCTTGAGCCCACCGGTGCGGCGGAGGGGGTTGTATTCCCTACCATGGTGGCGATGCCTGCCAGGCACTGCTGTAGGGATTACAATATCCCTTTTCACCCGCCTTTTCATGGCAGTTAACCTGCCATGAAAAGGCAGGGGTAAAGGGACTTTGGGGGCCCATAGCAGGCCCCCCTGGCCCTAAGATGTGTGTTGTGGGGGCACCTACATATCCCTGCACCATGTGGAAGGCACTGCATGGTGCCTGCCACGTAGTGCAGGGATATATCTGGTGTCCTCATTTTGCACTGCGGTGGGTGCTGCAGCCAGCAGCACCCGCCGCAATGCAAAGTATAAGCATGGCGACCGCCATGGTGGCGGTCGCATCATAATGCCTATGTCGGGACCGCTGATAGCCTGTCGGGCGGTCCTGTTTTCCGATAGGGTGTCTGCCCACCATCCTTATCAGCCCCTAAGTTATTTTGGTTTTCGTTTTACGGGGTTTGGTTGGGAGGTTTGGGGAGGAATTGTATTCTGCTATGCAATGTTGGGGTGTGCATAGAGTGGGAGGGTTCAGTCGTTGGATATCTAACAATAATGTTATTAATCTCAACTATTTACTGCAATGGCTGGCTGAGTACGCAAAAGGTCCAGTTGGAGCCGGGGGGAGATGGGTGAACCTGATAATGCTACTTACTCACAACAGGCCCCCCCCTTTATCAGATTACTCACATGGAACGTGAGGGGCCTAAACGATCACAGAAAACTAAGGTACTAGCGTATTTGAAAAGACACAAAGTTGATGTAGTGATCTTGCAAGAGACACATTTACCCAAGAATAGTAGGCTCTTAATGCAATGGAGACTGCAGAGGCATTTTTGTGTGGCTGGCTTCACCTCACATGCCCAAGGGGTACTGATATGGATCAATATTAGATCCGGCAATACACTACAAGAACTCAGCATAGACCAAGATGGCAGGTTTGTAATAGCACACTGTAATAGAGATGGGAATGTGTTCCTTGTGGTTGGAGTTTATGGCCCCAACCATGAGGACCCACAGTTTTACAATACGCTATGTGCCCGTCTAATAATGTGGGGTGTCCTACCACAGATCTGGGGTGGCAACTTTAATTGAATATTGGACCCCGCTAGAGATCGATCAAGGGGCCCCCTGCGCCGTCCCTCGCCTGCCGCCAGAGCGATCATTGAAACAACAGAACTCTTAGACCTGGTTGATATACGGAGATTTCACTCTCCGGATAGGGCAGTCTACACTCACTATTCTGCTGCACATGATACTCATACACGTATATATTTCTGGTTACTGTCTAAAAGCCTGGTGCCCAGAGATACGAACCACTCCCAAGAACCCTCTCGGATCACTCGCCTCTGGTACTGGATATAGCCTAGCTGTCTCGGAAATTCCCTGCATTTGCCTGGTGCTTCCCTCCAAACTCCTTGTTAGAGTCAGTATTTAGGGCATAACTGGCGCAAACAATTGAGGAATTCTTCCAAAATATAATTGGTTCAGTATCTAGTTTCAGCACGGTATGGGAAACCGTTAAAGTATACATTAGAGGCACAGTAATCTCGAAACACGCAGGGGTGCTAAAGTCTTGGATAAGCTAGAGAGAGAAATTGCTCAACTCAAAAAAAGAACACCAACAGACAGGTAATGCCTGTTCACTCAAAGAAATTAGAGCCAAGCTGGAAGAATTAAATGAGACCGCAGACTCCGAAGCAAAGCACTTGGGTAAATACGCTTCGGCTAGGGTATACTGGGAGGATGAACACCCTGGCACTACTGTGTCTGCAATTACGCACCCTAGACAAGAGTCGAGAATTATTACAGAAATACTAGATGATGACAATCAACCAGTACATGACTCGAAAATGTAGCCGAAAGGTTTTGCAGTTACTATGCCGAGCGCTACCACACTCACACTGTGCCTGATGCGGAAGATGTGACTGATTAATTGGAACATATACATATGACATGGCTCATGGTTGAACACAGGGAACACCTCGAGGCCTCTCTGGAACCCTTGGAGATCCGTTCTGCACTCAGAGGAATGCACGCATCTGGTGCCCCTGGCTCTGATGGTCTCACAGTAGCATTCTATAAGGCCTACCAGGAACTATTGCTCCCTCACTTGGTCACGCTCTAAGAGGAAATGGCTGAGACAGAGGTCATGCCACCCACAATGAGCGAGGCGCTCATAGTGGCCCTTTTAAAACTGATAAGCCCCCCAATAGCTGTGCCTCATATAGGCCGCTTTCTCTTTTAAACATGGCGCAAAATATTTCGCTAAGCTACTTGCAAACCTCCCTGCCCCTTTGCTACCAGTTATTGTCCTCCCTAAACAAGCGGGCTTTGTCCCAGGCAGGAGCATCACCTATAACCTCCGCACCCTATTTGGCTTGATCCAACAGGTGGACCCCGAAGTGGAAGCCGCTGCGGTCTTTTTAGACACCGAAAAAGCTTTCGACTCAGTAGACTTATGAAGGCAGTACTACGCAGAATTGGGGTAGGAGAAGTGTTCTTGCATCTAATCGCATTACTCTATAAGGCGCCATCTGCCAGAGTATGTGTAAATAATCACGTCATGCCCCCTTTGAGATTGCGAGAGGTACCTGGCAGGGATGCCCCTTATCACCCTTATTATATGCGATCATTGCTGAGCCACTGGCTTGTGCTCTGAGAGAATACCACAGGCACAGAGGATTGCGTTTCCCTGGATATCAGTTTATAATATCACCATACGTGGACAACACCTTGTTGTTTGTTGGTGACCCCAAAAACAATCTGTCCCCTATACTAAGGGAAGTTGTCCGGTTTGTAGCCTTTCCGGGCCTCTGGATAAACAGGGGCAAATCTACTATCTTCCCCTTATCCCCCTCTCCTCCGCAACCAGTTATGGAATTTCCCCTACAATGGAGAACAGAGTCAAAACGGTACCTGGGTATAATGGTTCATACTGACCCAACCCTTATAATGCTGGAAAACTACGGTAAGGCTAGTCATAAACTAGAAGCCAATATAGAGCGCTGGATTAAATTACCGTTGTCTTTAATTGGACGCATCGCCCTGATGAAAATGATAGTCTTGCCCCATTGTTTATTTCTATTTCAAAATATCCCAATGCCATTGCCTCGATAATTTTTAGCAAACCTGCGCTCTTTTATGATTAAGTTGGCTTGGGCTGGCAAGCAACCCAGGTTCAAATGGTAAGTCCTCACATTGCCTTATGATATTGGAGGACTGAATGCACCAGAATTAGAACAATATTATAGTGCGGCACAATGGTCACATGCCCATTATTGGTTACATGGCGCATCTAACCTCCCACACCCACAGGTAGAACCGAATGCCGCCCTTCCGCATACATTACCTCAGACCCTTTTTAGAGAACCGAACAGGCAACACAGTTCACTCAATTCACTGTACCCTACAATACGGGCCTGGCATAGAACGCTGGTACAACATTCGGGCTCCCTACTGTATTCACCTCATATCCTGGTGGAATGGTGCTCGTGGTTCCCAGTGGGAAAAGAGAAGATAGTTTCCAAAGCCCTACACTCACTGGGTATACATAAAATGAGAGACCTCTCTGAGTTGGGACTCCGTGGTCCAAGAGGGGTCTGAGCAGACCGCCCTAACTGAATTCCAGTACTTCAGGGTCCGCAGCGTGTTGAGAGACCTCCTGGGTGATGAGTTGAGGGAACCCTTAGAGATCACTGCATTGTCCCTCCTGATTCATAGCAATATCCCTGTGAGGTTGGTCTCCCGGCTTTACGCACAAGCACAGGAGGCCAGGCGCCCGACAATGATTAAGGCAGGGGTGGATTGGCAGAGAGAACTAGAGGTGACCTTAGATGATAAAACATGTACAATACTGTTGTGCGAGGACAGGTGAGACCTCCCTCAATGGTAGACACCGACTCATACACTTCAAATACATAAATCGCATTTACTATACATGTAGGAAAGTAGGATCTGCTTTCATGGTTAACCCCACTTTTTGCCTGGTGTTATGCTGTTTCTGACTAGTCTGACTGGGATCCTGCTAATTAGGACCCCAGTCTCTGTGCTTTCTCACCTAAATTGGTTATGGTGAGTACTTAGGTACATTCCAGATTGGCTACTTGTGTACCCTTATAAGTCACTAGTATATGGTACTGAGGTACCTAGGGCATAGGTACACCAGGGGTCCCCCATGGGCTGAAACATGTATCGTGCTACCCATGGGAGACCACTCAAACTCTGACTACAGGCCTGCCATTGCAGCCTGTGTAAGCTGGTGCTAGCACCACTTATGAAAGATATAGGTTTCTGTATATCTAAGGTCAATGCACTTAAAACCTATAAGTCACCCCTAAAGCAGGCCTTTCAATCCTGAAGTTAGGGTTCTCGGTTCTAAGTGTGAGGGTACCTCTGCATGAGCAGGGCACCCCTACAACCTTCGGAGTCCATTCTCCCGGGTTGTAAGTGCATCAGCCAATACGATATATGGAGTGGCCATGCGTCATTACGCGATGGCTAACTCTAAACTGGCTGTAACAAACCCTGTCATGTTTGGCATCAAACATGTTGGAATCAAACCCCCTCACCATAGACGGTGTGGGGGGTATGATTCCATGCACTGTAAATCTCCTCCGGGAGGCCCTCAGTGCTCCCGGTACCAGTCTTCCCGAACCGGACAGCAAGCTAGGGCTGCTGTCAACCAGAGACATGTTTCTGCCCTCCTGCTGCTGAGCCAAGCTCGAGCAGGGGAAGGCAGAACAATAGATATCCTGTCACAGGGAGGTGTAACCACCTCCCAGACAGGGTTTAGTGTATTGAAGCAAGGTGGGGCGCTTGTCAGTGCCACTGAGACAACTTGAAGGGCAAACTTGGTGCCCTCCTTGCATACTCCAGTTCAAACCAGTTCAGGGAGCCATTGTGTCCCACTTTGACGCAAAACAGGACAAAGGGCATGGGAGTATCCTCCCCACTGTCCAGCCCCTCCTTTGGGAGGGACCCCTGAATCGTCCCAACCCATTCCTTAGGGTACTTAAGGGCTTAACTGTGGATGGGTCCCTAGATTCATACTGGGACACGATTCATATCAGACACCACTTCTTCTTCAACCGTCTGGTCACTCTGGACTTTGCTGGACTTTGCTCTGGGCACCAAGACTGCAACTGGGAAGACTCCTTCTGCTCCTGGTCTCGCCTTCCTGCAAGTCTGCTGCAAATTCTGTGCCTGTGCTCCATACAGGATCCTTCCAAGGCCTGTGGACATCCAAGACACCTGAAGGAATCTCCCTTGAAGTGAAGGAGTCACTTCCCTGCATCTGCAGGCACCGCAACAAAGCTGACCGGTCTGCTGATCCCGGGCTCCCACGGAATCCGAAAGGGTCAGCAACACAGGTGGTGGTTTTGCAACTATCTCGAGGCCTGCCCTCTCCTCTCACCAAGTTTGAGGCCAGTATCCCTTGTCGGAACCGTTGGAACAGAACCCCTGTGCACTGCATCGACTTGCTGTTGCAAAGGCTTTTTGGCTCTCTTCCTCCAAGATCTCTGGGTCTCCTAGTAGCCCCAACCTCAAGCATCACCTATGACCAAGATCTTCATCCTCACCGCATCTCTTGCACCGTGGGCCTGCATCTTTGGTGAGCTGTTCAAGGACCTCTTGCAACTCCTGTGCCTCTGGCCTGTGGGTCCTCTTGAGGATCTTCTTTGCTTCCTGTGGGCTTCCCTGATTGCTCGGGTCCTACTCTGACTCCCCTGCTTGGGGTGAGTCACTCGGACCTTTCTGGTCCCGACACTGCACCTTTTTTGCTTGCCACATTGTTTGCAGTTGCCAAGGCTTGTTGATGCTCCCAACAGACACCGACCCCTCAACTTTCGACATCTGACGTGGGACAGCTCGTGAATGGCTCCTGGTCTTCCACAGCATCGCCTGATCAACACAGCTGCAGCTTCAAGGTCACCGTCATCTCTCCTGCAACACCCGACATCGGTGGGCATTCATCTTCCGTGCCTCCTGGTCACTCCTGAGTGGCCTAGACTCTGTCCCCTCTGTTTGCAGGTACTTCACATCCTGAATACACCTTTGGGTTCCACCTGACACTTTAACCTTTTTCGCCAGCGGCATCTTCCTGAAATCCTCTATTGTGTTTGACCGCAGTTTCCGAAGCCACTTTGCAGCTATGCACCTGGCAACCCTGGTGTAGGTATCCTGGTTCCTAGGGTATCCACAGGGGGGCGGCTCTCTAACCATTTGTCTTCCACTGGGTTTCTTCAGGGTCCACTGGGAAGGGCCCTTATTCTTTAAACTTGCATCCGCAACTTACCCATTGACTTGAATGGAGCATGCGGACGTGTTCCCACTCTGCACAGGGCCTCCGTGGGGCTCCTGGTTACTTACCTTGTGTGGTTCCTTGGGTTCCCAGCACTTCTACGTATTCTGGGTATAGTCTTGACTTGAGTCATGGTTCGAATCCCACTATTTTAGTCTATGGTTTGGTTCCCCTCTGGTGACCACTGTGTATATCGTGCTACTTACCTGTTTTCTTTGCAAAGTATTGTGTGCATTGTGTATATCTCCGGGTAGGAGATATTTGTATGTGTTAGTGAGTATGGTATAATAAATACCTATTTTTATAAATGCACTGTGTGGTTCTTTTTCACTTAATCTATTCCGATAACATTACGTTCTGGTAAAACAACCTGCTGTACACTCCTTCTGGACTAAGCCTGAAGGCTGCTCTCCACAGCTACCACTTAGAGAGCTTTCTGAGGTTTTCTAAGACCACTAAAATCACCATAAGGGTTGTCTGGATTAGTGCAGGGTGCTACACTTACATACTTTAGCACCATATACTAAGCCATCCTCTCACAATACTCCTGAGAGGTTGCACCTCTATGGCCTGTGGAAGTCAGCAGAGTGTCTCCGTTGTCATTCACCAGATTCTGGTTTCCTACATACGGCATGGCTCTGCTCTGGAGTTATGGCGTTCTGGGTCAAAACCTTCCATGAACTTTCGCTCATCATTGGGTACACTCTAGAACCTGACCCCCGAGTGGCCTTGCTGGGACTAGAATAAAGAGGTTAAGAAGGAGGTAAGAAAATTGGTTGCCCTCGGCCTCCTCTTAGTCAAGCACAGGGTAGCTATGCGTTGGGCTCGTGGCCCGCCTCCCACTCTTACTGACTGGCATAAAGATATGTTGGACTGCAATACACAGTCAGATGTTTTGTATGATCTTCTTCCACCACAGAGCCGCCCTAAGGATATTTGGGGACCGTATCAAATTTACTTGGTGGGAAAGTAAACGCGAGAGGCTGCGGGAGACTGCGAGGAACCACCTGAGGGCTGACGCATCTTGTAATGCTTCATGCCAACGATTTTAATGTATGCCAGAATAGCCACCACTACTAGAATTCAGCTCTATTGTGCCCATTTTGGAGTCAATATTCTGTAGCTATCTGGCTATGGTTATTCTGCAGGGGGACCAAATACTGAAACATATTAATTGTATTACCCGTATCGATTCTGGATTTATGTATCTGTAAAATGACAAACTGTTGCACCGCTCCCAGCTAATTGCCATTGATACATTGTAATCTGTTGTAAGTATGCAAATAAATTAAAAAAATAATAAATTAATTGGAGGCTGATCATTACATTTCTACTGTTTCACAAAGGTTAACACTTTTTAAACGTAATAGGAAACCCAATCTTATCCCATTGGAGAGGTAGGCCTTCCTTGCAGTACTGAAGAACTACTTTAAGAGTTTTCACTACCAGGACATGTAAAACTGAAAGGAACATGTCCAACTTTTAAAATACAGTACACCCAGCACGAAGGACTGTTTAAGGCCTATCTTAGGGGTGACGCATATGTATTAGAAGGAAGGTTTAGGCCTCGCAAAGGGGTTATTTTGCCAAGTCAAATTGCCAGTTTAACACTGCTCACAGACTGCTATGGCATGCCTGAGGCATGTTTTGACGTGCTACTTAGGTGGGTGGCAAATACGTGCTGAAGGACCACTGGTAGCATTCAATTTACTGGCCCTGGGTACATGTAGTACAGCGTTCCTAGGAATGTACAAGTAAATTAAATATGTCAATTGGGAATAAGCCAGTTTTCCCATGTTTAGGGGAGAGAGCACAAGCACTCTTTCACTGGTTAGCAGTGGTAAAGTGAAAAGTTCAGCAAACAGGAGGGGAGAAGGCAAATAGTTTGAAGGAAGACCACACCAAAGGCTGACAGGTCTAACGTGTCACTCCCCCCCCTACTGAAAGTGGGGAGAACTACCCACCCTCATGGGAGTTTTCACCACTAAGGTGTAAGAACCTTGATAGACCAGCATTGGAGTGGTTTTAGCCAGGGTGGTGTTCCACCATGAAGTCCATTCCCTGTAGGGAGAAGGACCACTTCAACAATTTGGGATTGTCACCCCTAATCTACATGAGCCATTGGAGGGACCTGTGGTCTGTCTGAATTCAGAAGTGAGTCCCAAACAGGTATGGTCTTAGCTTCTTCAGTGCCCAGACTACAGCAAAAGCTTCTCTCTCAATAGCACTCCAACTCTGTTGCCTAGGGAGTAACCTCCTACTGATGAAGTATAGAGGGTGGTTGAGGCCCTCACCATTTAACTGTGCTAGTACAGCTCCTATGCTATGCTCTGGAGCATCAGTCGGCACAATCAATTCTTTGGCAAAGTCAGGGCCCTTGAGCACAGGTTCTGTGCATATGGCTTAGGGTGTCAAATTGTTTCTGGCTGGCCCGTGTCCAGATATCTTTCTTGGCTGCTTCTTTGAAGTCAGCTCAGTAAAGCGGGTGACAATGGTGCCATATCCCTTGACAAGCCTCCTGCAGTAACCAGTGAGTCACAGGAAGGCCCTCATTTCAGTCTGAGGTTTAGGAGGTTACCATGCCAGGATAGTTTCTATTTTGGCTTGGAGGGACTGGACCTTACCCCACCCACTGGGTGTCAGAGATACATCACAGAACCCTACCCAATCTGGCACTAGCTGGCCTTGCTAGCCAGGTCTGTCTGGTTCAGAAACTGAACCGCCTCCTGGAGATGAAACAGGTGATCCTCCCAGCTGGAGCTGAAGACAACTATGCCATTAAGGTAGGCCACACTGAGACCTCCATCCCAGCCACAACTCTGTTTACCAATCTCTGAAAGGTGGCAGGGACATTCTTCAATCCAAAGGGTATCACCTTAAATTGAAAATGGCCTTCTGGGTTAGAGAACGCAGACTTCTCTTTAGCCCCCTTAGTCATAGGAATCTGCTAGTACCTTGATGTCAAAACAAAAGTACTCAGGAGCTTGGCAGCCTGTCAATGAGCTCATCAGCATGAGGGATGTGGTGAGCATCAGTATTGGTAACTGAGTTGAGCCCCCTCAAATCCACACAGAACCTGAGTTCTGGGGTCGCACCCGGTGTGGCGTCTTTGGGTACCAGCACCACTGGGCTGAGGAAGGGACTATTGAAGTGATCAATCGCCTCCAATTCTAGTATTTGGATACCTCCTCCTTAATGCTAACCCTCACCTTGTCAGGTAGCCTGTAAATTTTATTCTCACAGGCATACAGTCCCCTGTGTCAATATCATGGGTACACAAATGTGTGAGCCCAGGGGTAAGTAATAACAGTGAGGCATCTCTCCCCAGCAACTAGCAATTGTCCCTCTGCTGTTCTGGGGTTAGGGTAGAGGAGAGATTGACACCACCCACTGACCCATCCTGCTCCTTGGAAGATAGATCACTCTTCTTTCCTCTTCTGTCCCATCACCTGGAGCATAGTGACTTTAGACATCTCATAGTGCAGTTTGAGGTGATTAACATGGAGAACCCTTGAAGCATTCCTGGGGGTCTTGAGGTCCACCAAGTGGGTGACCTCCTCATGTCTCTCTTTCACCTCAGAAAGCCCTGCCCAATAGTCTTAGAGGGCACTGGGCTCCACTGGCTCCATCACCCACACTTTCTATCCAGGTCAAAACTCAACCAAAGTGGCCTTCTGGTGATACCAGAGCTCCATCACCTTCTGTCTGGCTCCCAGATTCTCAGAGGCCTTCTTCCAGAAGCGCTGTATCTGGTGTCTGAGAGCCAGCATATACCTGACTACAGTCTGGGGGGTGGGGTTCTTGGGTGCTTGCACCTAACCCTCCTTCCTCAAACTAAGAGGTCCCCTAATAGGATGGCCATAGAGGAGTTCAAATGTGCTAAGCCCAGCTCCCGTCAGTGGCACCTTGATATGGGCAAAAAATAGGCATGTTAAGAGGATGTCCCACTTCTGCCTCATGGGCTCAGGCAGACCCATAATCATGCCCTTAAGGTTCTTCAAGAATCTCTCAACAAGCCCATTGGTGTGAGGGTGATAGGGTGAGAAGAATGTATAAGTCATCGCACACTCCTTCCACATTGACTTCATTCATGCAGACATGAAGTTTGTGTCCCTGTCAAACACTACTTCTTTGGGGAACCCCATTCGGGTAAAAATCCCCATCAGGCCCTAGCCACTGGAAGAGCAGTAACAGACCTCAGATATATGGTCTGTGGTTATCTGGTGGCATGATCCACCAAAATCAGGATAAACCTGGTTCCCAATGCAGTATTGTGCTCCAGGGGCCAAACAATGTTGATACCCATCCTTTCAAAGATGGTGCCAATGACAGGTAAGGGAACCAGGGGAGCTTTTGGATTTGTCCCTGACTTCCTGCTGGCCTGGAAGTGGGACAGGTCCTGCAGAATGTATCTGAGCTTTTTTCATCCAGGACAAATAGTAATGGATTACAAGCCTGGCAAAGGTCTTTTCCTGCTCCAGATGTTCTGCCATGGGTATGTTCTGAAGCAAATACAAGAAGATGATGGACGGAGCGCTGAAACTTTTCAGACACTCACCCCCAGTCACAGATCTGGGTTGAATCCATCATCGATCTTTAGCTCACTTCGCCACCCCAGTTCAGACCCAGCTATATGCAAATCAGTCTTGACCCTGTGCCTCATGGGAACAATCCAGCCCAAACTGCCAAGCCAGGTCTTCCCTGGACCAGAAACAAGCATCCTGGGACCGGTTTCGGGGTACCACCCCTCATCAGCCAGGGTAGCTTGTATCCAGTGGCAAAGTGAGCAAGTGACCCACGTCTGGGCATACCCTGCCAACTTAGGGCAAACAAAGCAAGCACAAGGAGCTGATGGACGGAGCGCTGAAACTTCCATCCCCCAGTGCAGACTGCATTACAAAACAGGAGGAGGCTATGAGGCCCTTCTCCCTTAGAATTGATGAGCCCCTAGGAACCCACCCCCTGGGGCTGAACGCCATAAAAAAGAGGAGGGGGTCACATGCCCCCCGCCCAAGCCTTTAATAGGTTGCTGGAACCCCATCCCCTCAGACCAAACACCATTGAAAAGGGGAGGGGCTGTGCAACACCTTCCCCAAAACGTATTAGGCCCCGGAGGCCTCATACCTGGGGCCCTCATTTCTTTAAGGTGGATGCCCTGGTGCCCAGCCGGGGTACCCAGCAAACAGCAAGTTGGGACATACGAAGGGAGCACCAGCATATCCCCACTTGCTGCAGGAGCCAGAATTACTCACGGCCAGTGGGACCAATTGTTTTTGTTTGCTCCAGTCGGACAGGAGAAATATGTGTTTCCCTGTCCACAGGAATGCATACAGGGAAACACAAGTCTGCGCCCTCAAGGTGGTAATATTTTTAAAGCTCCCACAGAGTGAGAGCAGATATGCCTTCCCTGCCCACACTTCTGCAGATAGGGAAGGCATGTTTACTACCACCCAAAAGGAAGATTTAAAAATGCTCCTGCCTAACCGGACCGAACATATATTTCCCTTCCCACGCTGATGTGGCAGGTAAACTTCTGTGTCCTGGTGCTGGTTTATCTGGGACACTGTCTGTGAGCTGGCCTCAGAGATGAGATCCATGGGCCTTTAGAGGCTCAGGGAGAGGGGCTGCGTGCCCCCCTCCCCATTTAATATGTAATACAGCCCCGGGGGATGACCCCACCACCAGGCTTAGGCACTATACCAAGCCCCCTATGTCTTTTTCTACTCTTTTTCAGCACTCAGATCCTCCACGGTGTGATATATATATAACATTTCTGAGCATTAGTTGCTCAAAAACTTCTGAACGAATTTACACCAAATCACAAAAACGCACTTTTTTCTGGACCATGATCTAACTGTCTGCCAAATTGTGTGGCAAATCAATTCAGCAGTTTGGGCTGTAACTATGCATAAACTTCCTTTGCAAAAATGAATGGGGAAAACTCGTTTTGGCACCCATGCTTTTTCTTGGCCCCTGCCTGACGGATCACCCCAAAACATCCCATGGGCAAACTAGTCAAAAAGTAGCACAGAAAAACTGTCCTTGATAAAGGACCAAAAGAAAAGAAAATGTAGTCTTGACTCATAGGTGAAATGGAGGGGGTGGGGCAAAAATAAAAACACATCAGAAAGCATAAAGGGATTAGGTCTGTATAAAAAAGGGGAAAAAAGGTCTATAACACATAAAGTGTCCTAACACAAGAGTCCGCTGTCCAGAATAAAAATAAATTCAGACCTCCAAATTAGAGGGAGTGTCTAACTTAGGTTTGTGGCTTGGGGCAAAAGTCACTGGCCATCTTCACTCTTGGTCTTAACCACGGTGTGGAGATCCTCGTCTGACGAAGACTCAGATTGGCTGGCTGTAGCAGTACCAGAAACAACACAGGAAGAATGAAACAGAGAGGTAGCAGGGGAAACAGTGATCAAGGACAAACTGGGAGACAAGACTACACATGATGGGGTTGTTTGGCGGAGGCAGACAAGACATAATAGCTGCTGTCAATTAGGTGATGGCTCCACATAAAGTTTTTAGCTGCCCAGGGACCACCCAGACCTCCCCAATTAAGTTCTGGATATGCGAGAGAGTGCTCTGTAAACGTCTACAGTTGGAGTCATAGCCTCCTTGAAAGCAGTCACTTACGTATATGCTGGGAGAAGAGATTGGAAAGCAAAAGAAAGATTAGGGGTGTCAGAGGCAGATGTGTCTCTCAACTCAGGTTCTTCTGGGGGGCGCTGGAAGGAGGAGCTGATGTATGAGCAGAGGTTGCAGCTGGAGGCTGCCATGGAATGGGGGCCTTTGTGCTTAAGGAGCAGGTGGGGGAAGGCCCAGATGATGTTGGGGTCTGCTCCCCCTGGCTGGTAGTGCCCACATCCACCACCTCCCCACCCCACTAGTGAGTGTTCAGCCTCTGTCCAGAGTCTCTTGAAGGCAGATCCTGTTATTCTGCAGGTAGGCACACTACCTTGCTGGTGACAGGTTCTTCATCTGCACTGATGGTATGAAGTGGTCATGCCTGGCTCCAAGCTCAAAATCTGTGTTTTTGACTTAGTTATGTTGTGATGTATGGTGGACAGTCCAGCCCGCTGAAAAGGAATCTGAAAAAAAAAGACTTTGTTAAATCATTGAGTCAACACAGCATATCTGTGTCATTTTAGTTGACAATGTGAAGACTTTAACACATTTCTCACTTCACTGTGCTTTCATACTCAAATGTTGGTAATTTGAAGTCAAGGGTCACAACAGATTCCTCACATTTGGTATCTGAGAGGAGACAGTTTTCCCACCAAACTACAAAGCGTTTAAAGGAGGTTGAACTGGTCTATATTTTTGGACATCAAAATTTCAACAGATTTTACAGTAATTGTGTGAACTTTGAAGGTTAAACTTAGCAAACATATGGTGGTTAGACAGTAAGGTAAAGGCACACATTGTAGTATTTCTATTTTGAAAAAACAGAGTAGCATTCAAGAAAGCAAACAATAGGCATGTCTGAACTTTCTAAACTTCCATTCAACAACAAAACATGTTACATATAATATGTAAGGTTATAACAAATGCTAGGATAGCACTCTCAAAACACATGTTCACCTATATGTGAAATATTAATATACAGATGACGAGCATGAAGGTTTGGCCAGGCATCTCTATGTGACAGGGAGGGCAATCCCATAATGTCCTGGATTTTAATACTGGCCCAGTGACGAATGTCCTTCCAGGGCTTGCAACACAGGTTCTCTCACCTGCAGCATGCGGTGATGCTCCACCAGATTTGGCCTCCACTGCATTGCTCAGCTGAGTATCCGGTCCACAATAAAGCTGAAAGTATTTGTCAATGATGCCCTGACTGATAATTTTTAATTCACTTTCCGAAGAAGGAGGGACCTTCTCGTCAAGTCCCTCAGCCATTTTGGGGGAATGATTGTGCAACAGGATGGAGGAGGAGGATGCTTGGAGAAAGGGATAGCATACAATGAAAACAAAACGGTATGTATATCATTTGCTGTTTGTTTCTGGTAGTCGGAGATTTTTGCCACAAGTATGGAATCTCCATCCCAAGTGCAAATCTCCACCCCATGATCAGAGGAGAACCTAAAAAAATTAGAAGAACACACCATACATGTACTAAAAGACTTCAGAGTGTGAGACACTAACAAAATCAAAGCAGGGATGGTTTGTGACAGGCCTGGGCATAGTTTGCGGAGTTTTGCTACGCGGAACTCCGCGAAGTGACAAAAAAACAATGTGAAGTTCCGCAAGTGGCGGAGTGCAGTGCATACTGCCGTTCGCGTTGGTCTTCCTGCCGCTCAGGTAGAAATGTTACCCGAGTGGCAGATCGCACTCGCGAACTTACAATGTATGCATGTTTGGTTAGAATGCTTATCTTAAACAGAGATACTGTGGTTGCATGTTGGTCTTGATAAGCATTACAATGTTTGGAAAATAAACAGTCATTTTGTTTACTTGCGCATAGCATGTTAGCTGGCAACATTATGCGAATTAACCTGAGTTGTTTCAGGATGGTATATATAGACAGTATTCAACATTCATTATTGACAAAGACTGTCCAACCACAAAAATACAGTAACCAAATTAGCAGTTCAAGCAAAAAATGAATTGACTAGCCAAACCCACACCCGCATACACTTTACCTCTGTTCTGGACCCCACCCCAGGTTCCTGGATGTGACTGTAGATCATCTATATGTAAGCCCTGTTGTATAGCAATGTTCAGCATCATTCAACAGACTACAACAATCTTGCAGACACCTGCTGTGGAGTACACCAGCACCCCCCCTTGATCAAGTCATTTGAACACAACTTGAGGACTGTCTGCAGACAAGATCAAATGAAACAAATTATTTTATCAGGAATAATAAACTTTTTTACTTATCCATATACTTTACCATACGAAGATCTCGGCCCCCAAGCGCAAAGGCTATCTATTGTAAAGTTAAGGGAAAAGTAAAAAAGTTTATTAAACTTAGAAAAAGTTTACAAAATATTTTATGATAAATATCAATATATATAATTTTTTCATACATTCATTTTACAAGTAGAACTAAAGAAATAAAATGCTGCAGCACTTTTTAATTCAATCTTTAATTAGTGTAAATATATTAAATTAAATTAAATAATTTTTCTCAAGTTTAAATCAACAAATGAACTCCCGTTTAGACTGCATCAAAAGAGGCACAGTTCTCCAGTTCGTGAGGCGCCATGCACCAGCGGTGTCACTGCTGCAGAAGATTCATCTCATGGGAACTAAATGTCCTTTTTTAGATAGATACGGGTATGACAGAGTATACCATGCTGGATACTCTCAGTGCTGCATAGGGGTAGCAAATCTCCTCAACAAATCCTTTCCCCTAGTTGTCTCCCAGATGTCTCTTGACCCTTCCCGGAGGTATGGGGCTCTTGAGGGCTCCCTGGAGTGTACTCATTATAACTTGTTGAGAGTGTATGCTGCCCCCTGCTCACCAGATCTACCCTCGTAGCCCTTAGAGGACTTGGGCTAGGTCTCCCATTGGTTGTCTTGATCATTGGAGTGAATTTCAATTACATTATGGACATCCCTGACTCGGACACACCCACAGGGGTGAGGCTGAGGGTGGGGGAAAACATTGGCTGACTGAGTGACTGGCATGAGGATGTGCGACTCTTGGAGAGTTTGGAATCCACAGATCGAACAATATACACAATTCTTGCCTGCCAATCAGTCTATGATCTTGCATTGGCCAATTATTGTTTCCTGCACAACAGCCTCTCATATCCTACATCGAGATGGGATCATGCCATAGTGGTGGTCCACTTTGGGACTCAGGAGAGGGTAACAGACCGGCATGGAGTCTCAATACATACATAGTCACTGGCTGATAACCAGATTATGCTGTTCTTGCTACATGAGTTGCACGCCTACTGGAAACTGAACTAGAGGGTGGTGTACTCTCTGAGTATTCTCTGGGGGCAACAAGACCCATTAAAGAAAAGGAGGTTTTGCTAGGGTGTTCCTTGTTGCTACAATTACAAAACATTTCAAAAAAGGAAATGATGTTTTTTATGTTGTTTATATAATGGTCTGTAGTCTTGTGGTATGTACATTCACAATTTATCACCTGTGTATGTTCCCATTGTAAAATATCACCTATGTCTGTTGTGTATGTATGTTATGTGCTTGATGCAGTAAAGCACTTAGATATATGAATTTTTCAATATATGAATACATTAATTTTCAAAAGAAATGTCTTCTTGTTTCAGTCTTGTGCTATTTAACATAAGATTAAGGTCCCACATATAGGGGTCAAAAAGAATGAATATATTGTTCAGGTAGCAGAACCACTATTCCCATACCGTACTAATCCCCAGGTTCTGTGCATTACTGGGTTACCCCATTGAGATTAATGGTATTCTCTGGGGGAAGGCACGGCCACAAGGCAGAGGATTGCTTATCTTACCTCAGGGCAGGGAGCAGGAGAAATATAGCCAAATTACTAAAATAGAGACTGAAGTGTTGGCGCTGGAGCGAAACAATCCCGGGCATCAAAAAGAAGAAGTAAGGTGCCACCTAGACATCAACAGAGCTTCTCTGCAGAAGCTTTACAAGGATGAGGCATGTCAGTTCTGGATGACAAAGACCAGACAGGTACATGAGTAAGCTGACAAGCTGAGTAAACTTTTATATTGGTTGACAACTAAAGATGCGGAAGTGTATGTGGTGGCCCATATCAGAGATGATATCGGGAGACTGCTCTCAGTGCCGTCTGAGATTGAGACTGCCTATTCAAACAAACCACACCCTGCATGCAAGTGAGAGTCCCCGCTCCACAGGGTACTTCCTATGCCCCACCTAACTCCCTCTAATTTTGAGGACCTTGATCAACCTCTTACACTGCAGGAGATAGGGGAAGCCATTCTAGACATGAATTCCACTAAAATGCTGGGACCAGATGGATACCCAGTCGAATACTACTGGAAGCTTCCACCACTTCATTAGATGTATAGGGAGGCAGTGGACAGGAGACACCAATCTCTCTAATGCCCCAGTGCTCTAATGTTCATAGATTTTGAAAAATTATTTGACTCCTTGGACTGGATGTACCCTAAGGGGATGCTGTGGAAGATTGGGTTTTGCACCTGGTTTATTTCATATGTCTGAGTATTATACACACAACCTTAGGCTCACGTCTGAGTGAACATGGTGCTCTCCCTTAGATTTTGGGTACTAGTCAAGGGAGCCGCCTGCTTCCCCTCTTATTTGACCTAGCCATTAAACCACTGGCGATATGGGTACGTTGTGATGCCCAGGTGTGGAGACTTGACTGAGGGGTGGCAATGGAGGACAGGATTGCACTATGTTTAATAGTCAGGAGTACTTTTCCACAGGCAAAGCATTTATATATATATTTGTGAAGATTATATATACCCCGCTTGATGGATCACCCTAAAACATTCCGGCAAGGAACTGAGGTGGATGAACTTTTTGGGGGGGAAAGTTTTTTGAATATATATCAATATCTATATATATCTATATATCTATATATCTATATCTATATCTATATTCACTGAAAAAACCATAGGTTTCAGGCACGTTATAGTTAGAAATTAGCATTTAAAAAACCTTAGAAATTCACTGAAAAAACCATAGGTTTCAGGGGCGTTATAGTTAGTTGGACATTTCACTCGTACAAAACCATAGAAATTCCCCCGTTATAGTTAGTTCAGCTAACTATAACTCGCGCGCCCGCAATGCACTGCTGATGACGTCACATATTACATCACTCATGACATGGTCAGTGACATCACTCATGACATCACTGATGACATCTCAAATGACATCACTGATGACATCACTGATGACATCATCCTTGTGATAGAGTGGCAGACCTCCTCTCACCCTAATATAACCTTTGATACACACACTCAAAAATACAAACTAACATTTTCAAAACAATGGACATACCAATACCAGTTACAACACACCTATTCAGTAATTCCAAGATCTACACACACATCCACTCATTCACCAACAGTCCCTATACAGTCACTCATACATGTACTCACTCATCATATGTACTCATACACCTATACATCCTGTTACACACCGCCACTCATCCATAGAGTTACTCACACACATAGTCACACATGCAAACAAAGTATCAAACATCCATTTACTTGCATATACAGTTATACACACACTACCACACTTACTTCTACAGAAACTTACACATACTTACTCTCTTAAACAATCACTTATAGAAACACCTACTTATTTGTACAGGAACTCTTCCAATCTCTCACTCTCACATATACTCACTTATATACACCAATACTCACATATACTAGTTTAAAACATATGTAGTTACTCATAAAGACACTATTGAGACAGTCATTCACTCACTAACACACCCATACACATACTCATCCACCTATACAGTCCTGCACACATGCTGTCTTCAACACATACAAACAGTGAGTCACTCATTCATGCATCTATGCACTAAGTAATACCCCCACCGAACCATACAGACACTCAGACACTCATACTGATACTCAAAAAACCAACTAATAACCCATATAGACACTCATGTAGCTACTCACCAACCCATGCAGCCACTTATACACAAAGTGAGAGACTGATACAGATATTTTCATATTTAAACATTACTCACTAACCCATGTATTCACTAAGATACACTTAGTCAGTTATACAATCAATTTTACAAAACAAAATCATCCATTTAGACACTTATATACCCATTTATTCTTCCATCGACCTTGAGATATACATATATAAAACATATTTAATTTTCAGAAAAACACACATTCACTGGATGATGTCATCAGTGATGTCATCAGTGATGTCATTTGAGATGTCATCAGTGATGTCATCAGTGATGTCACTGACCATGTCATGAGTGATGTAATATGTGACGTCATCAGCAGTGCATTGTGGGCGCGCGAGTTATAGTTAGCTGAACTAACTATAACGGGGGAATTTCTATGGTTTTGTACGAGTGAAATGTCCAACTAACTATAACGCCCCTGAAACCTATGGTTTTTTCAGTGAATTTCTAAGGTTTTTTAAATGCTAATTTCTAACTATAACGTGCCTGAAACCTATGGTTTTTTCAGTGAATTTCTAAGGTTTTTTAAATGCTAATTTCTAACTATAACGTGCCTGAAACCTATGGTTTTTTCAGTGAATATATATATATTTATTATACTATGTATACATGTGAAAATGTCTCGGTCCCCTGTTTGCCTCGGTGGCACAGAAAAAATGGGTGGAACTGACGTCAGCACGCCGACGAGGTTCTCTTATGGCTCCGATGACGTCATACGGTGTCGCGAGCGGAGCCGTGCTATTTTGACGTCCTCGTTGACGTGGGAGAGCTAGGAAAGAATTTCCGTGGAATGCTGGTGCAGGGGATATTCACCTAAGTGTTCAGGCTAGTCCTTTGGGAGCAACTGTTTATGTTGCCACTCCAGAAACCGAAACCAGTGATCCGAGGGCAGAGGCCCTGCAGATGGCACATGAGGTGGGGTGCCCAGTCGTGTGCACCGGCGGGGCAGCGAAGTGACAAGCACCACAACCCACAAAAAAGGTAACGAGGGCACTGAATAACACAGGATCTTCTCTTTGTATCTGGCAGGAACAACGAAGTTAAAATGCCCTAGTACCAAAATGTAGAATTAGTGCTACAACGGTCTTCAAGAGGACCTGCGATGCCGCTTCTGCCTCCCGTACCCTGGAGGTGGCATATGGGTCACGCGGTACGGTCATACTGTGGTGGGACGCACACTCGTTGACCTCTCATGGCACTGCTCCACACTTCAGGGAGGACGCTTTCCATTAGCTATGTTTTCTGATGACATGTCGTGCCGGCCCCGTCCAACAACAGAACTCCTTTAGATCCAAACAGTCTCTTACACTCTCTCACCGGAAGTGAAACCAGGCCACGCGGACACTTTCACAATACAACAGCCGGGAATGCACTTTTCGGTAAAAAAAACACATTCCTTCCTCCTAATTAATCAAATAAACGTCTCACTGAAGAACAGGGGCCAGCTTCGATCGGTAAACAGCCGTTACAACGACTTTTTTACTTTGCGATACCATTACAACGCATGCATTACCACGCATGCGTTGTACATCACGAAGTCATTACTACGCATTTTTTAGAACGCATGGTCATTTACCACGCATGCCTTTACAACGAATTTTGTTGTAAAGGTATGTATGGTAAATGACCATGCGTTCTAAAAACATGTAGACGATCCATGTCGTTGTAAGGAAACAGAGGCTGTTCCGTTTCCTCACAACGACGTGCACCGCCCCTCAGAGACAACGTGAAGCAGGAACCACGAGGAGAGAGGAACCACGAGGAGTGAGAGGTAAGGGGAATTGGGCATGGGGTGGGGGTTTCTTTTCTAGGGTTTAGGGTAGTGCAGTGGTGTTTGGGTGGTGTAGGGGGTCGTGCTGGGGGTATTGTTTTAGGGTTTAGGGTAGTGCAGTGGTGTTTGGGTAGTGTAGGGGGTCGTGCTGGGGGTAGTGTTTTAGGGTTAGGGTAGTGCAGTAGTGTAGGGGGTCATGCTGGGGGTAGTGTTTTAGGCTTTAGGGTAGTGCAGTGGTGTATGGGTAGTGTAGGGGGTCATGCTGGGTTAGTGTTTTAGGGTTTAGGGTAGTGCAGTGGTGTTTGAGTAGTGTAGGGGGTCATGCTGGGGGTAGTGTTTTAGGGTTTAGGGTAGTGCAGTGGTGTTTGTGTAGTGTAGGGGGTCATGCTGGGGGTAGATTTAGGGTTTAGGGTAGTGCAGTGGTGTTTGTGTAGTGTAGGGGGTTGTGCTGGGGGTAGTGTTTTAGGGTTTATGTTAGTGCAGTGGTGTTTGGGTAGTGTAGGGGGTAGTGCTGGGGTAGTGTTTTAGGGTTTAGGGTAGTGCAGTGGTGTTTGTGTAGTATAGGGGGTAGTGCTGGGGGTAGTGTTTTAAGGTTTAGGGTAGTGCAGTGGTGTTTGGGTAGTGTAGGGGTTCATGCTGAGGGTAGTGTTTTAGGGTTTAGGGTATGGCAGTGGTGTTTGGGTAGTGTAGGGGGTCGTGCTGGGGGTCGATTTAGGGTTTAGGGTAGTGCAGTGGTGTTTGTGTTGTGAGGGGGTCATGCTGGGGGTAGTGTTTTAGGGTTTAGAGTAATGCAGTGGTGTTTGTATAGTGTAGGGGGTTTAGGGTAGTGCAGTGGTGTTTGTGTAGTGTAGGGGGTCATGCTGGGGGTTGTGTTTTAGGGTTTAGGGTAGGGCAGTGGTGTTTGTGTAGTGTAGGGGGTAGTGTTTTAGGGTTTAGGGTAGTGCAGTTGTGTTTGTGTAGTGTACGGGGTCGTGTTTTAGGGTATAGGGTAGTGCAGTGGTGTTTGGGTAGTGTAGGGGGTCATGCTGGGGTTAGTGTTTTAGGGTTTAGGGTAGTGCAGTGGTGTTTGGGTAGTGTAGGGGGTCGTGCTGGGGGTAGTGTTTTAGGGTTTAGGGTAGTGCAGTGGTGTTTGTGTAGTGTGGGAGGTCATGCTGGGGGTAGATTTAGGGTTTAGTGTAGTGCAGTGGTGTTTAGGTAGTGTAGGGAGTCGTGCTGGGGGTAGTGTTTTAGGGTTTAGGGTAGTCCAGTGGTGTTTGTGTAGTGTAGGGAGTCGTGCTGGGGGTAGTGTTTTAGGGTTTAGGGTAGTGCAGTGGTGTTTGGGTAGTGTAGGGGGTCGTGCTGGGGTAGTGTTTTAGGGTTTAGGGTAGTGCAGTGGTGTTTGTGTAGTATAGGGGGTCATGCTGGGGGTAGTGTTTTAGGGTTTAGGGTAGTGCAATGGTGTTTGTGTAGTGTAGGGGGTAGTGTTTTAGGGTAGTGCAGTGGTGTTTGTGTACTGTAGGGGGTCGTGCTGGGTTCTAGTGTTTTAGGGTTTAGGGTAGTGCAGTGGTATTTGTGTAGTGTAGGGGATAGATTTAGGGTTTAGGGTAGTGCAGTGATGTTTGGGTAGTGTAGGGGGTCGTGCTGGGGGTAGTGTTTTTGAGTTTAGGGTAGTGCAGTTGTGTTTGGGTAGTGAAGGGGGTCGTGCTGGGGGTAGTGTTTTAGGGTTTAGGGTAGTGCAGTGGTGTTTGGGTAGTGTAGGGGTCAACCAACATGAATTTGTCCTTGTGTGATGTAACCAATGCTCATGTAAAGCACTCCAATACCTGACCAGTCTGCACTATATAAAACTGCAAAAAAACGAAAATTAAAAGTGTTTTGCACACTTCTGTCATTGGGCTATACGTGGGCTACCTCTGGGTGATATTTGTGCTACATTTGGGCTCTTTTTTCTCTGGTGGCCATCTTGGGAGATTTATGTGTTATGAAGTTTCCTAATTTCCTCATTTACTACAGTCTCCTCAGTAGGAAATGCTTTCAGTTTTTTACTTTGATTCCATCAAGAAGGCATTCAGATGTGTCACACATTTGCCATAAATTCAGAATGTTAGCACTCTAGTTGTTCATTAGATCACTGTAGTAAAGCTACTGCTCACCAAGGAGTTAACTGGAAGTCTACTGCTGGTATTGAAAGTGATTGTTTCAGTCTGCATGTCAGAATTTTCTAATGAAATAGAAGAGGATTTGAGATCTCACTTAAAACATGCCCGAAATTTTCTTTTTGCAGCACTAACCATAATTTCTATGGCAAAATGAACCCCCTCATTTTGTTCCTTTTTAAATTAAATGTTTTAAGTGTTACCAGTTTATTCCAATCAAGATGGCTTCAGGTGTGCCATACTTTTGTCATAACTAAGGCTGTTAGCACTCTAGTTGTTCTTTAGAACACTCTGGGAAGTTGCAGTAGAACACAAAGGCATCAACTGACAGGCTGCTCCTGTTGAAATATAACAGGAAGATATTTGAGATCTCACTTAAAACATGTCCTAATTTTTCTTTCTACAGCACTAACCATAATTTCTATGGCAAAATGAAGCCCCTCATTTTGTTCCTTTTTAAATTAAATGTTTTAAGTGTTACCAGTTTATTCCAATCAAGATGGCTTCAGGTGTGCCATACTTTTGTCATAAGTAAGACTGTTAGCGCTCTAGTTGTTCTTTAGAACACTCTGGGAAGCTGCAGTAGAACACAAAGGCATCAACTGACAGGCTGCTCCTGTTGAAATATAACAGGAAGATATTTGAGATCACACTTGAAACATGTCCTAATTTTTCTTTCTACAGCACTAACCATAATTTCTATGACAAAATGAACCCCATCATTTTGTTCCTTTTTAAATTAAATGTTTTAAGTGTTACCAGTTTATTCCAATCAAGATGGCTTCAGGTGTGCCATAGTTTTGTCATAAGTAAGGCTGTTAGCACTCTAGTTGTTCTTTAGAACACTCTGGGAAGCTGCAGTAGAACACAAAGGAATCAACTGACAGTCTCTGCCATTGTTGGATGTACATGTTTTACTGAGAATATCAGACTTCATTCTCACATGACTGAGAAAGATAATGTGAATTTACAGAAAATATGCTCTCATTTTAGCTTCTGGAGCACCTTCCAAAACTGTATGGGACAAGCATGTGAAAATAGTTTTCTCTCAAACATGATTCATGATATCCCAGCAGAAGGTTTTTCACAGGGTAAAATCACCTTAGAACACACCACAATTCCTGAAATTAGTATGGTACCATCAACAAATGAATTCTAATGTAACTAAAGTCTGTTATCACCCTTTATAGTTCTCCTTTTGGTAACCCTCAAAATCTTCTATTCACTACAATGCATTTCAATAGGGTACTATCATTTATATTGGTCCCAAGATGGCTGCCAGCAATTCCAGGATGAAGTGCTGACAGCCAATCAGATCTCACGATGACATGTGTGGTTAGGCTCCGCCCAGATATATATGTGTTTTTACTTTTGATTTTCTCAGCAACTACTGAACGGATTTACACCATTTAACAAAAAGGGTTCTTTCTGAACCAAGAACTACCTCTTTGCCAAATTTGGTGTAATTCCGTTCAGCAGTTCGGGCTGTAGCCTTGCATAAAGTTTCCTATGGGAAATTGATTTTTTGACTCTTATTTTTTTAATTTCTCCGCAACTACTGAACGGATTTACACCATTTAACAAAAGGGTTCTTTCTGAACCAAGAACTACCTCTTTGCCAAATTTGGTGTAATTCCGTTCAGCAGTTCGAGCTGTAGCCGTGTCTAAAGTTTCCTATGGGAAAATGAATGGGGAAAACACGTTTTGGGACCCCCTTTTTCTCGGCCCCGCTTGATGAATCACCCCGAGACTTTCAGGGTAGGAGCGGACCGGAGCGGGCCATAAAGTTTGAAAATTTCGCGAAGATTCGTCAACTGGCAAGAGAGTTATTTCAAATAGAATGTCGCGGATTTCCTATGGAAAATAGGTCCTAACTATAACTATCTACTGGCGACCGCCAGTAGATAATATACAGAATGTCGCAGATTTCCTATGGAAAATAGGTCCTAACTATAACTATCTACTGGCGACCGCCAGTAGATAATATATATATGTATATATTATCTACTGGCGGTCGCCAGTAGATAGTTATAGTTAGGACCTATTTTCCATAGGAAATCCGCGACATTCTATTTGAAATAACTCTCTTGCCGGTTGACGTATCTTCGCGAAATTTTCAAACTTTGTGGGGCGCTCCGGTCCGCTCCTACCCTGAAAATCTCAGGGTGATTCGTTAAGCGGTGGCCGAGAAAAAAGGGGGGTCCCAAAACGCGATTTCCCCATTCATTTTCCCATAGGAAACTTTAGACACGGCTACAGCCCGAACTGCTGAACGGAATTACACCAAATTTGGCAAAGAGGTAGTTCTTGGTTCAGAAAGAACCCTTTTTGTTAAATGGTGTAAATCCGTTCAGTAGTTGCTGAGAAAATCAAAAGCAAAAGTACATATATATCTATGGGCGCGGAGGATCCGCGCACCCTGAGCGCACCCTGCGCGCACCGTCCCGATCACGAGCTGCATACTAATTGGCTGTCAGCTGGCTGTCAACATTCCGATTCAGGAAAGGTTGGCAGCCATTTTGTCCCTCGGTAGAACCGAGGGACAGAAACAAGTGCGCAAAGCGCACAAAGGGGGCAGGGTAGAAACACCCTGCCCCTAGGTCTGCTCAGGGGTCCCACAAGGACCCCTGGGCAGAAAAAGCATTTTTTTTTTTTAAATCGGCAGGATGCGCTCAGGGTGCGCGGATCCTGCCGATAAAAAAAAAAACGAGCGCGGTTTCCCGCGCTTCGATTGTATTTTGCCCCGGGTGGCCCACGTCCCGGGGGCATGGTGGGGGGGGGTTAAATTTATGTATGGGGGGCTCAAAGGGCCCCCCAAGCCCCGTGGACCGCCACCCCCCGGGGCTTTCTTTTTAAAATGGTGCGGGAGGGCAGCCCGTCAATTTAACTTCCGTTACACACCACACAGAGGCCCAATACCGGAGATGCAGGCTTTATTTCCACAGGCACAGCAGCGCAAAGGATACCCCTTGTCCTTACGCGTTTCAGCAATGTATTGCCTTGATCACAGGTGGGGATTATTGATTGCAAGTGCATTTCTGCGCGCTTTTTAAACTTCAAAAAATCACGTGACTGGCATTAAAAAATAAAGCCTGTGGAAATAAAGCCTGCATCTCCGGTATTGGGCCTCTGTGTGGTGTGTAACGGAAGTTAAATTGACGGGCTGCTCCGTGCCCGTTGTTAGAGGCCGCCCTGTAGGGTTGGAGGCTCCTTGCTCGGAGGCATGTTGTTGGATTCTTATCAAGGGAGCATGACCCACTCGCCATTTCAAACCAAAGGGGAAATGCTACTTCAGCAAAAGTGAAATGGTTGAGGAAGGGATTCGGAGTGAGATGACCTTTCACTCTGTTCGTGCCGGAGCTGGAGCTTGATTCACGAGGCAGACATGTAATGTGAGCAAATGCCAAGAAATAAAAACAACTGGACGGCGTGAGTAAACTTTAGCCACTTTAACATCGGGTGCATGAATCGAAACAGGAAAGAAAAAATGAATTTAAATGAAAACAACCTGAACTCACTAAGACTCTGTAAAATACTTTCGCATTACCTGTGAAATGCACCATAGGAACTGTATTTTTAATGCCAGTCACGTGATTTTTTGAAGTTTAAAAAGCGCGCAGAAATGCACTTGCAATCAATAATCCCCACCTGTGATCAAGGCAATACATTGCTGAAACGCGTAAGGACAAGGGGTATCCTTTGCGCTGCTGTGCCTGTGGAAATAAAGCCTGCATCTCCGGTATTGGGCCTCTGTGTGGTGTGTAACGGAAGTTATATATATATATATATATATATATATATATATATATATATATATATATATATATATATATCACTTAAAAGTGAAAAGTTACAGAGATGTTAGAGTTAGGAAATCAAATTGAAAAACCTTAGAAATTCACTTTAAAAAAACGAAAGGTTACAGGGACATTATAGTTAGGAAGTAAAATGGAAAAAAACCCTTAGAAATTCACATAAAAAACAAATGTTACACGGACGCTATAGTTAGGAAATAGAACTTTAAAAAAGCCTTAGAAATTCACAAAAAATACAAAGGGTACAGGGCTGTTATAGTTAGGCTCAGATTTTATACACAAAAGCCATAGAAATTCAGTAGTTATAGTTACCTGAGCTAACTATAACTTACACCCCTGCAATGCACTGATTATGACCTTACATATTACATCACTCATGACAAGGTCAGTGACATCACTGATGACATCTCAAAAGACATCGCTGATGACATCATCTAGTGAGTGTGAGTGTTTCGTAAACATTTGTTCAATTTAAATATATATACTAAGCTACTACATAATTTAAATTAGTATACATTCTATACTAGTAATGAGTGATTCTATTTCTAACATATGTTATCTGAGTGGCTGTGTGACTGTATCAGTGTGTGAGTGGGTGTCTGAGCCGGTGTGTGAGGGGTTGTATGGATCATTCACACAGTGGGTGTTTGAGTGACTATAGGTTTGTCAGTGGATATGTGAGTGGCTCTGTTTGTCTGTGAATGGGTATGGGAGTAGTTTTCTGGGCATGTGAGTGGCTACATGGGTGTTTGAGAGGCTGAACCAGTGTATGGGTGGGTGCGTGAGTGGCTGTATCAGTGTGTAAGTGAGTGTATGAGTATGTGTATGAGTGGCTGTATGGGTGTGCAAATGGGTGTGTCAGTGGCTGTATGTGTCTGTGTGTGTGAGTGGTTTAATGGGTGTGTGAGTTGGTGTGTGAGTCTCTGACTATGTGTGTGTGTGTCCGTAAGGGTCTGTGAGTAGATGTGAGTGGCTGTATGAGTCTGTGAGTGGCTGTATGAGTCTGTGAGTGCCTGTATGGGTCTGTGAAGGGGAGTGTGAGTAGTTTAGTTTCTGGTTGTGACTGCATGTGTGACTGCCTGTGTAGGTGTTTGAGTGGTTGCATGGGTGTGTGGGTGGTTGTGTGAGTGAATGTGTGGTTGTGTGAGTGTGTGAGTGGTTGTATACATCTGTAAATATGCCTGTTAGTGGTTCTATGAGTATGTGAGTGGGTGTGTAAGTGGTTGTATGGGCCTATGCGTGGATGTGTGAGTACGTGAGTGGTTGTAAGGGTATGTGAGTGGTTCTATGGATATTGTCATCAGTGCTGTCATTTGAGATGTCATCAGCCAGGCTAGCTTGAATCCAGTGGCACAGTGAGCAAGGGACCCACGTCTGGGCATACCCATCCCACTTAGGGCGAAAAGTGGGCCACTGGATTCAAGCTGGCCTGCCTGATGAAGGGTGACATACCCCGAAACCAGTCCCAGGATGCTTGTTTCCAGTCCAGGGAGGACCTGGCTTGGCAGTTCAGTCTGGACAGTTCCCATGAGGCACAGGGTCAAGACTGATTTGCATATGGCTGCGTCCAAACTGGGGTGGGGTAGTGGGCAAAAGAACGATGGATTTAACCCAGATCTCTTGACTGGGGAGAATGTTTGAATCATTCAGAATTCCGTCCATCATTTGTTGCAGTTACACTTTTCGCCCTAAGTGCGACGGGTATGCCCAGACGTGGGTCCCTTGCTCTCCGTGCCACTGGATTCAAGCTAGCCTGGCTGATGAAGGGTGACATACCCCGAAACCGGTCCCAGGATGCTCATTTCTGATCAAGGGAGGACCTGGCTTGGCAGTTCGGTCTGGACAGTTCCCATGAGGCACAGGTCAAGACTGATTTGCATATGGCTGGGTCCAAACTGGGATGGCGTAGTGGGCAAAAGAGCGATGGATTTAACCCAGATCTCTTGACTGGGGGAGAATGTTTGAATCATTCAGCATTACGTCCATCATTTGTTGCAGTTACACTTTTCGCCCTAAGTGGGACGGATATGCCCAGATGTGGGCCCCCTGCTCACTGTGCCACTGGATTCAAGCTAGCCTGGCTGATGAATGGTGACATACCCCAAAACTGGCCCCAGGATGCTTGTTTCCGGTCCAGGGAGGACCTGGCTTGGCAGTTCGGTCTGGACTGTTCCCATGAGGCACAGGGTCAAGACTGAATTGCATATGGCTGGGTCCAAACTGGAGTGGCATAGTGGGCAAAAGAACGATGGATTTAACCCAGATCTCTTGACTGGGGGAGAATGTTTGAATTATTCAGCATTCCATCCATCATTTGTTGCAGTTACACTTTACCATCCTGAAGGCAGGGTGCGTGGTTATAAGTGAGAGGATGCCCCTGCATGAGCAGGACACCCCTGCAGCCTATGGAGTCCATTCTCCCGGGTTGTCAGTGATGCATCCATATACTATATAGAGGGGCACCTCGTCAATACGCGATGACAATCTCGAAACTGGCTGCAACGAATCCTATCATGTTTGGTATCAAACATGTTGGAATCATACCCCCACACCGTAAACGGTGTGGGAGGTATGATTCCAAGCACCAGAACCGACCTCCGTTAGGCTCGTGGTGCTCCCAGTACCAGCCTTGCAAACCCAGACATCACAAAATGGTTGCTGCCGACCGGAGACACATTTCTGCCCTCCTGCTGCTGAGCCAAGCTCGAGCAGGGGAAGGCAGAACAATAGGCATCCTGTCACAGGGAGGTGTGACCACCTCCCAGACAGGATTTAGTGTATTGGAACCGGGTGGGTGCGCTTGCAAGCGCAACAAAGTCTGCATGAGGGGCACATTTGCTGTCCCTGTGCGTAGTCCAGTTCAAACCAGCCCTGGGAGCCATTGGCTCCCGCTCTGGCGCGCAACTGGACAAAGGACATGGGAGTAACCTCCCCCCTGTCCAGACCCTCCCCTGCATCTTCCCAACCCTTTCCTTAGGGTACTTAAGGGCTTACCTGGGTGTAGGTCCCTAGATTCGTGGTGGGATAAGATTCAATTCCAATACCACTGCAGCTTCTACCGTCTGGGCACCCTGGACTTCGCTGGACTTCGTTTGGGCCTGACTTTGCCTTCCTGCCAGTCTGCTGCAACGTCCTTGCCTGTGCATCGTACAGAGTCCGTGCAGGACCTGTGAAGCATCCAAGACATTGAAGAAATCTCACTTGGAGTGAAGGAGTCACTCCCCTGCAACCGCAGGCTCCGTAACAAAGACGACTGGTCTGCAGATCCTGAGCTCCTCCGGACTCCATGAAGTCTTCAACCCAGGTGGTGGTTTTCCACAGCTCCCGAGGCCTGCCCTGCCCTCTGACTGAGTTTGAGGCCAGTATTCCTCGTGGGGGCTGCAATAAATGAACCCCTGGGCACCGCGTCCATTGCAAAGTGCAATACCTGGTTGACGTCTCACCAGGAAGATCTTTGGGCTTCAAGTAGTCCCAACCTCAAGCATCTCCAGAGACCAGAAGCTTCAGCCACACTGCTCCGTGTGCACGTGAACTGCATCCTTTTGGTGAGCTGCATGAGGTCCACTTGCGACTCCTGTGCCTCCGGTCTGTGGGTCCACTTGAGGGTCACTCTTCTTTTCTTTGGGCTCCCCTGATTGCTCGGGGCATGCCCTGACTCCCCTGCTTGTGGTGTGTCTCCTGGACCTTGCTGGTCCTAATCCCGTCCTTTCTTGACCTCCTGCATGGGCTGCATTTGCAAGGCTTGTTGGTACTACCGCCAGAAACCGACCCATCAGCACTCGACATCCTTTGTGGGACAGCTTGTATCCGGCTCTTGGTCATCCTCAGCATCACCTGGTCCCCACAGCTTCAGAGTCAAGATGCTCAACATCTCTCCTGAAGCACTCGACATCAGTGGGCATCCGTCTACCGAGCCACTGGTCACTCCCAAGTGACACAGACTCTGTCCCGTTTGCTTTCAGGTACTCTTCTGCAAGAATTCACGTTTGGATTCCCATGGACACTTTCTCCTCTTCTAGCAGTGGCACTTTCCTGAAGTCCTCCATTGGGTTCGATGGCGGTTTCCGACACTACTTCACCCCTATGCACCCAGCTTCCCTTGTGTAGGTAACGTGGGTACTAGGGTATCCACGGGTGGGGTGGCTCTCCAACCTTCTGTCTTCCATGGGGTTTCTTCAGGGTCCATGGGGAAGGGTCCTTAAACTTAAAAACTTCAACCGAGACTTACCCGTAGAGTGGTACGGAGCACATGGTCGTGTACTCACACTGCACACGCTCTCCGTGGGGTCCCTAGCTACTTACCTGGGGTGGTTCCTTGGGTCCCCAGCGATTCTACACCCTCTTGACATTGTCTTGACTCGAGTCGTGGTTCTTATACCACTTTATTTGTATATGGTTTGGTCCCCCCCCCGGGGTCCACTGTGTATTAGTGCTATTTACTGTGTTTCTGTGCTAAAGTATTATGCACATTGTGTTTATCTCCATGTGGGAGATATTGTGACATATTAGAGAGTGTTATATAATAAATACTTATTTTTATAAATACTCTGTGTGGATCTTTTTCATTTAATTAATACACTAAGATTGCATTCTGGTAAAACAAGCTGCTTTACACTCCTTCCAGACTAAGCCTGAAGGTTGCTCTCCACAGCTACCACTTGGATAGCTTTCTAAAGGTTGTCTGAGACCTCTAAATTCATCATAAGGGTTGTCTGGACTGGTGCAAGGTGTCCACTTACATAAGTGTACATCATATACCAGGCCAGCTTCTCACAGACGGTGTCTATCGACCAGATCCATTGTTATGTTAGGGACATGTGTACAATACATCGATACATGGCGTAAGGATCAGCTTGTGTCAGACACAATTGCCCATCAGTCTAGCGCAACAGTGATACATCTTGAAGCTAGAAGAGAAAATGATATGACGGCTGGACACGTAGCAGTCAAAATATTTGATGTGGGTAAGCCCTCCGTCACTTTTCAGCCTCTGAAGGCTACAAGAGCTTACCGAGACACCTCTGATGAGGTATTAGGAAATGTATGCACCAGAATGCAGAATGGAGCAGCCATGACCAAATTATGCAGAGGTCAACAAGCCCCACAAAACCATGTCCAAACAAGTTGTAGACCCAGAGTCCCAGGTGAACAGGACATTGTTGGCTGGAAACAGCAATGCAGAACTTTACACTGCGCACTCCTTGCAACAGCATGGCGTCCAATGCCGGTAAGTGCAGACAGTCCCCATTTACTTGAAACCACACTGTGCTTTTGTATGAGACCCATAGTGGTAGACACAGGTACTGCAGTGTTACTGCAGACTGATGTTGAAGGCGGTGCCTGTGTCATGTACGAGACTGTGGGCCCTAGCTGTAGACATTGACCCATACCTGGTGGGAAAGTCTGGCATGTCAGATGTAGACACATTGCTGACATGAGAAGCCTGCATGGCGCACCTTGTAGTGGTGATCATTAGAGGTGCTCCTGATCAGGAACAAAGGGTAGTCTGCATTGCATGACACGCACCAACACTACACTGGGATAACAGGGGAGACATCCTATTTTGTGCTGCACCTCTCAAGATCATCATGCCGGAGGAGGTTGCGCTGCCAGATCTCTGTGGATGGTGAGGCCCCTGGCCTGGACAAATCTTGTGTGGCAGGGGACCTGTGATTAGGCAACTAAGAGGGGCCAGTTGCATCTCCTGCATCTGTAGGTTCCCCTGCATACTCGGAGTACACTGCTGTACCCAGGCTTGTGAAATCTGGACTGACAGATGATTCAGCTGGCTGAGTCACTTATTCAGAGAGGGCGGGATGGTGTGAGGCCTAGTGTTGATGTCCAGGTAGGGAGATGGTTGGGTATGAATCAGAGGAGGCCCAGAGGTGGTATCTGCCCAAAACCCATGGGCACACTGCTTGTACCACCCAGATTTCCATGGGGAATGTGCAACATTTAACCTGCTTGCCAAAGTTGGCATTCAGGAGGCAACCTTGTGGTGCAGCCTTTCCATGTTATTGAGCTCTTGGGTGTACTGTGGATTTCCCTTTGTGCTATCCGGATGAAGATTTCTGTCTAGCATACAGCTGACTGGAGGAGAGGGGCTGGTTGGTCACACTGGACTGCAACACATGCCATACATGGTGCCTGGTCATCTAGCGCAACAATGTGTTTTCAAGAGTATTTTGTAAATTCGTTGAGAGATACAATTGTATGTGACATTGCTATTTCATTTTAGATGCATGGTCGTATTTGTGTTCAACTGTGCCTGCAGATGTGGGGCAATTTTGCATGGTGTCGTTGTGATGTAATCCCTAGATTACACACATCATGTAATTGGCATTTGTAAACTTGTAGTGGCCGTCCAGAGAGAGGTGATGCAACTTCAAGGTGCTACCATTTTTTGTGTGGTCCATCTTACCCAATACAATGAACATTCTAATGCAATTGGTTGTATGTTCCTTGCATGTTTTCGCTGTACTTATTAGTTTCCCTGCTGCACTTCACTCATGTGTATTTCGGTTCTCTATCTTGGGGGTGTCAACACAGAGTAAGTGTGATGGGATGAGGATATAGCCAGTTCTCCACATTAATTGCCATGCCACACTCATGTTGTTGTGCATGTTACTTCAACACTTTCTGCCCATTGCATTGCCATGTCTAAAGTCCTACATACACATTGTTGATTGCTGATGCCTTGCCAGTTGTCCCATGGCTGACCTATGTGTCATTGTTTTCACTGGATTGGGTGTGAAGGGTGGTCAGGCGCTAAATTAGTATTCACAACAATTAGTACGTTAACAGCAAATATATATGTCTTACGGTGCATTCAAAGAGGAAATACACCCCAATTTCCCAAACATCAATCATAGATTGAACAAAACAGTTTACAGTTTTTGAAGCACACGCATCCCTGTTCTAAATCAAAGTAAGATACATTTAAAGAACATGAAAACAGTAGTAAGGGCTTTGTTTCTTCTTTAATAATTCAAAATCTTCCAATCCCTTTAGCCAACGTGTTTCTTCGTATCAGGGTAAACACCGTACGACTTCCTCGGGGCTGGAAGTAATACAAATACCGAAGTTGTAATACAAGAATAACACATGATCTCTTAACATTCAATGCAAGCCCAAACAGTAACCCTGTGCACAAAGGACTAATCAAAACAAAATTTGTGCCTAGTAATATGCATCCTATAGAACAGACACCCATTCTGTGTCTTGTTGTTACTTCATCTAAACATATGCTTATTGGCATTGGTAATAACAAGCCTGCTAAACTTTCATTTAAAAAGCATGTTTAGGTCGAGCCTAGCGTTGCAGCGCATGCGCTGCTCGCTTTGCGAGGCATGCAGTATTCAGTATAGCGTGGAAGCTTTGTGGAAGCTCCGCCCACTCTCCGTCCATCATTTTCATTGGCTTGTGTCTTAAATGCTGCCTTCCGATTGGTTGTAGGCTTGTTAGTCCCTCCTTATGACTGCCATGTCGTCATTTGTGTCCTTCCATGGCTACTGGTCCCTATACTGCACAGACTACTTTCTTCACGTGCCCCACCCTCCCGCAGTCCGATGCCTTCTCGCCTGCCCCCTACCCCTTCTTGCCTTGTCGCCAGCCCGCACTCTCGTTTGCAATGCAATAGGTCTCGCGTAAATGCGAGTCCTATTGCATTGCAAATGCTTGTTGAACCTGCCGCTGACTGGCAAAAGCCCTGTGAGTTGTTTACATTTTTTTTTTTTTTTTTTATATAGCGCAAACTCGATCTGTAGATATTGGAGTGCTTTACATGTATACGTTAGAGAAGAACACGTACATTTTTGGTAGGTGCGTGGAAATTAATGTATTCATGACATCTGAGTGGGCAGAGTCAAGGCTGCTCTTGTTACTTCCGTGACTCCAGTTGCCGCTCCTGCTCGTTTAACACTTGTTTATGCTCAGAACACGAGCACTCGTGTTCTGAGTCGTTGTGGGCTTGTTTTTGGTTGAATTGGTCCCACGCCGTAGTCAGCAGGCATTGGAGGCATGAGGGGGAGAGCGGGCAGCTTTGCCAGCTTACACCAGCCTGCTCTGGCATGCTGTTCTCTGGCCCTCACGCTGCCTATGTCCGCTCCCTGCAGCTGCTAACACGTCCACAGACCGGCCAGCCACAGCCCTCCTCCTTTTATTTTAATTGCTCCTGCGCCATAGATAGGAGGGGTGGGACGTGTGCGGGGAAGAGCGGGGCAGCTTTCCATATTCAAAACACAGAATCTGAAAAGCAACACGCAATTTTATTTAACAGACAGCCGATAGTTCCGCTGCATGGACATTTCGCCTTAATTCCAGTACACTAACATGAAATCACTTGGACGAACGCTGTCATGGTGAGTTTAATCTCCCTTTCCATCACAGCTGTCAGCACTTTCCTGTTAGCTTCCCAGTGGATACACGGTCCATTGTGACCAGCACGGCCACGTCCCTGCTGGTTTACAAACCAGCCGTCCTTATCTCCTCCGCAGCCTTGGAATTCCTCTTCGTTCAAATTACAGTGGCTCCTAGCACGTCACTTCCCAGGCTAGTATTCTGCCATTTGCAGGGCTATATTCTCAAAGGAAACACTTTTATTTAAATAAGTATCCACTGCGTTGACATTGTCACGCAGAAACGTAGTTTTTTTTATTTTTTGAATAAACAAAAAAAGCAAGAAACGGCTGCCATAACGCGCCGTCACTCACAGGAATCTGCTAATCTAGCTCATGGTGGTCGAATGGAACACATGATTACCATGTGATTAGCTTTTGGGCCATATATATGGCTGCTATAGCTTTACATGGAGTTTACAGACCTTAGTGCTAATAAACATCGTTGTGGTTACCATGCCGGTGAGTGTCACGAATGTTTGCTATAAATTGAGTGAGGCATCCTCTTACTTTGTTGAGTTCTATAGCAGTGTGTTTAACTTGGTAGCTGTAATATTTCTTTTCAGAATAGGGTTGTGTCAGGACTCCCGGGTGAAATTCCGAGTTGTTCCTGCCGGGATCAGAGCTTGTGACTTGAAGATTGCACTTGTTTAGTAGATAATAACACTTAGTGCGCAGAGCCATTTTGCTTGATATTGAGAGCACAATATGCCACTGCATCATTCACCCCCAACTACAAATTGCGGATTCGACCGATTAAGCCGCCTTTTATCCAGATTAAATGCTTGTTAGTGACAAGCATGGGGTTTGTTTCGAATCGTTCGTGGCAACCCCTCTGTCACACCATTTTTACTATCCAAGTGTATATATTTGACAGAATTTAGCAAGGAGAACAAAAATAAAATGCTTTGACTACAATACATGGCATGCTCTAGAGCCTAATGTGTGAATGTGCATCCACCAGGCTTAAGTGCGAGCTCAGGCTTTGCCACCGTGTGATCCTGGACAAATTACATCATCTCAGTGTTCCTCTGTGCCTGTATGCCAGCCCTAGGAGTATTTATAAATATGTCACATGCTGCGTATATAGTGCTATCTAAATAACGGACTTGGCCAATAAAATGTGCTGTTCTCATATGCAATGTATTCTTAGCAGAGTGTGTCATTTCGCCGTTAAAATAATGGGGCCTGGCAGGAGCAGCTAAATGTTTTCTTAAGAAACCTGAATACCTGAGTGCCAATCATGGCGCACCCACATGATAAAATTATGTGACCTTAGACCACCCACTTTACTCCTCGTTTGGGCTTACATACAAACCAAAATTTGTAGAGTTTGCAAACAGACTAAACACAGAACTAGTTTCAGTGTATACAAAAAATGGAATGCCTATATATGCGCTCTTTAGTATATATATTATATAGACCTTACTATAGATCACCCCTCGAGTCTCGGCGGGGGCTCAACATCCTGTGATTCTGGGCAAATCCCTTAATCTCCTCGAGAGAGATTTCTAAACGGGTTTTGTGTGTACTTAGAAAAAGGGAGTTTTAGGTCTCCCTGCAAGTAAGTAAGGAAGCGCTGTTCTTTATGCAAATGTAATGCATCGGCAACAGATCATAAGGCAGGACCAGGGCATCAGATCTCTCGGCTCTCCTTGTCACGTGACTTCTTCAGCTGCACACTGTTTATTTATTTACTTTTTTAAACTAAGCCAGACACTTTTTCTATACTGGGAATGGCAATTTTTATTTTCTTTAAGCGGTACAGGCTTACAAGTCTTGTACTGCAAAATATTACGTTAAACCCCGCAGAGACTGGCTTAAAGTGTCACGTGGCAGCTATACACCGAAATCGACCCCAGAGCACGAACAGTATCAGGCTGTACACCTGGTCCTCCACCTGTATTAATTAATAAAGCCATTTGTTGAGATTTTTTTTACAGTCAAATGTTTTGCCAAGCTTCACTAAGGCCAAAGACATGGCATTTTAAATGACAATGCCTTTTATGTGTTTTGAAAACATGCAAGTGGTGCGTAAACACGCACTTTGTACTTATAGTCCTTGCTTACGAGAAGCAAGGCTGGCAGTATTTGTGCCTCTTTTACTGCCAGCCTTGCTTCTCGTAAGCAAGCACTATAAGTACAAAGTGCGTGTTTACGCATCGCTTGCAGGTTTTCAAAACACATTATTAAAAGGCATTGTAATTTTCAATGCCAATAGCTTAAACTCTCGAAAATGCGAGACCTATTGCATTGCAAATGCTTGTTTTATAGTAGTCAAGTACCCCTCTCGTGTGTGTAAGAAATAAAAACTATGTCAATTATGGTGCCTGTTATGTTTAGAACACCACGTGAGTCACATGCTCCCAAGGTGAAAGTATATACCCGGGAGACGTATTGTACCTTAAGTATGTATTCCAGAACAGAATCTGTGAATTCAAAAAGATAGAGTATATGTATATATAACACAAATAAATGAGGCACAAGTTTCACAATACGACAACTATGATCCTAAGTTGAAAACTACAAATAACAAGCATTTGCAATGCAATCGGTCTCGCCTTTGGGACCTTCTAAGTATTTAGCGATGCAGCACATTATCGCACATTATTGCAACATAGGGTGACTTTTCTGATCTGTGTACAGACAGAGGAGCTAGTTTCGGACGTCAGTGTTTTTCTTTTGATAAACGCATGCAATTTCTCCCCTGAGTCGCTCCCAACTCAGCCCTGCACAACCTGCAGCCGACAGAAGCCCCTTGGATAAAGCCTTTACCTTGTACTTTGACCCTGCCTTATCTTTAAGTGTGCAGATCATCAAGTAGACAGCAGCACTCCTGCCCTTAGACTTCCTCTAGAGACGCTGTCTGCCGATGGACAGCATGGCACTGGTCACTTTGCCTCGGTTCCTTATGCCAAATGTTGAAAGCATGCAGTTAACGACCTCCACCTCATACTACAGATGTCTCCCCTGAGTTGCCCCTATGTTAGCCCCGCACAACCTGCAGCCAACACAAGCCCCTTGGACAAAGCCCTTACCTTGTACTTGGACCCCGCCTTATCTTTAAGTGTGCAGATCATCAAGTAGACAGCAGCACTCTTGCCCTCACTTGCTCTGGAGACGCTGTCTGCAGATGGACAGCACGGCATGGGTCCCTTTGCCTCGGTTCCTTATGCCGAATGTCAGAAGCATGTGGTTAACAACCTCCACCTCACACTGCAGCTTCATGTCGTCTCTATGCACACAGCGGCACTGTCAGCTAAATCCCACCATTAACTCAACTCCACAACGCTCTAGAAAGAGGCGAGCCAATTAGAAAGTGAGCCACGGGAACAAAATAGTTTTTAAAGTAAAGGGGCTGATAGCCATGGAAGTATACGAATGACGACATGGCCGTCAGGAGGAGGGACTAACAAGCTGAAAACCAATCAGAATTAACCCTGGGCGCAGTACTACGCTATGCTTGCATAGTTTGCGTAGTTCGCGGTACGCGAATTGCACGTAGCACTGTGCAAAAACGCGTAGCGGGCATTTTTTGCTTGCTCGCGGTCCTCAACGTCAAGTTGGCGACCGCGAGCGAGCAAAATGACATCCTGGCGAGACTTTTTCCTCTTTCGCGATCAGCAACATCAAGTTGCCGATCGCGAGTGTGGAAAATAAACCTCCCGGCGAGATTCTCAACGCGGGGAGGTCAGGTTTCTCATTGCGAGTGGTCGCGTATGCTCGCGTCCGCTCGCGATGAGAAACTACCAGTCCGCGTTGAGAAAACTGCCGCTCGAGTACAAATCTACTCGAGCGGCAGGAAACGACTGCTTGCACTGTGCAAGATGCCATTTGCAATGATTGCACAGTGCGGACAAGCATCCGGCACTGTGCAATCAGTACGAACAGCATTTTCCCTACCGCACTACACAGCTCGCGTAGCTTGCGTAGTGCGAAGTGCACTTCGCGTTGCGTAGCGCCACTACGCAAACTACGCCCAGGGTTAATCAGAATGCAGCATTTACGATGTAAGCCAATCAAACAGAAGGGCGGAAAGTGGGCGGAGCTTCCACAAAGCTTCCCCGCTATAGTGTATACTGCATGCCTCGCAAAGCGAGCATTGCATGCGCTGCAAGCTAGGTGAGACCTAAAAACTAAGCAGCAATTTGACAGAAAACATATCCTGACATTTGACCTCACAGCACATGTGGCAAAATGAAAACAAAACATTTAAAGGCTTCTTTATTGCTCATTCACCTTCCGAACTTCATTATGATTACTTTGGGGCGCTGCAGCACCTCCTGCACCCCTACTTCCAGGGACTATGTATCAATAGGACTATTAACATACTTGACATTTCTGCCATTAGTCAGCTGGTGCTCAGGAAGCATACATTCTGTTATCGGTCTTCCAACACACTGACAGAAATTACACTTTTCTGAAGTTCTTTAAACCCATCAGGCACAGAGTGCGTTAAGTTTATATCTTCAGGCAGTTCTAACATGAAGCAATGCTTTCTAGGGTGACCAACTGGCATGGTTGTAAATTCAGGACGGTGAGTGTAAAAATTCAGGACAAAGGGTCAAAATTCAGGACAAAAATTCAGGACGGAAGGTCAAAATTCATGACAAAAATTCGGGACAAAGGATGTGCAATAGTATAATACAGGCAGGGCACCAAAAGGGCATGCATTCCGACCACTCAGCCCTACAGTGTCTCATTTGTGCAAGCTCAAAAAGACTCTCCATTCTTAAGAACTGTTGTCTGGCTCTACTGTACTCTGGTGTCCTCATCTCTGCACATAATTAGATCAGATAGTGGAGAACGGAGAATACGTATTCTTTATATGTTCTGTGGGACTGTCATTTTTCTGTGGGTAGCCACCTCCCAGAGAGTTCTGACTGTCTTGGCCCACAGTTCTCAACCAGAAACACAACCTTATTTGAGTTGCACCCAGCCTAAATGATAAAACGGTGATGTTGTTGAGGAAAATAGCCATTAGATCAACACTCCCACCCATAGTACTTGGAAACCTGGAGCGCAAATCCCTTGACATAAAATCTCCCACAGAAGTGTTCTTGAACTTTCAAGATTTTGTCATGGGCATCATTTAAGAGCGCAACGGTGACCCTCTGGTCTCAGCGGAGTAAGGGCGGTGTCAGAAACAGGAATGATACAAAGCTCTCATGAGCCTTGTTTACTTTCTGTACCTTTGAGCTACATCATTTGAAAGTAAAGTCATGAAAGTTCTAACCAGTAGCCTGTTGTAAGCTAAGCTACACAGTTGCAAAACATTTATTTCTGAAAGTGGAACCAACCCTAGTAAAAGGTAGTCTCTGTCACTCTTCCACCTCCTGAGCGCGTGAAGGGAGCAAGAAATAAGAAGTACAGCAGCGGGGGAGAAATGGGTAAAAGAGAAAAACTATGAAGGGATATGAGAGGAAAATAAGGAAGGAAGAGCATGAAGAGGACACTAAAGAGTGACAGGTGAGAGACACAAAGATAGGGGTGTGATAGAGAGAGGGATTAAATACATAAGAGACGGGCGACAATTGTAAGTGAAATATAGACATGTGAAAAAGAATGAGACAGGTGACAGCGATAGGTGATATACATATAGACAGGTGACAAAGGATCAGCCAAGAATCAGAGCGAGAGGAAAACTGGTGATATGGGATGACAGTATGAGAGTTGTGATATAAATAGAGGCAGATGCCAAAGAGAGACAGGAAGAGAGGAGAGACAGATGTGAGATGCGATAAAGAGACAGGGTATAAAGACTGCTGAAAGGGTGGGGTGGTAGAAATTTGAGAAAGTACAGATGAAAGAAGGGAGACAATTGAGAGTGTGGTGATAAAGTGACAGACCGGTTATGTCGTTTATAGTGAGAGAGAGAAAGAAAGAGAGAAACTGGTAATAAGAAGACAGATACAGGTTAGAAAAAAACAGCTGGGGGAGAGGCAGGAAGGAGGAAAGGTGAGAGGTATGGACCTGATATTAAGACTGGTGCGAAAGAGACAGACAAGGGGTTATAAGAGAGGTGGAAGACAGGCGAAAGAGGTGAAAAAGTGACAGAACAGGTAAGAAAGTCAGTTGAGACTCCTACAGATACAGATCTACAAAACGGCATCAAATATTTTTGCCCAACCACATCCAAGTGGCAGGGAATTCTACTAGAGCCGAGTGGTGCCCACCGGAACAGGTTTTTTCAAATATTGATTTTAAAGCCAGGAAATCTATCATCTGCTCAATAGCTGATAAATGACAAACTGAGACAGGATGAGCATGCAACATTTATTCACAGCTAGGCTGAACATCTTCACCTTTAAAGACAAAACCATTGATGAGGTTTCTTGAATCATTAACAACATGTTCCAAAAAACACACTATGATATTGATATGATATTTTGCTCCTGCTCTCAGGAAGACTAAGGGGTCCATTTCATGTTGGACGTGATATTGTTCTCCAGATTCCAGCTTTATTGGGTGCAGAAATGCAAACAGTAAAAACAAATGTGTTTCTGTTGAATGTGCAGGCACAAGGCCTCGAATAGGGAAACACATGTACAATTGAACTTGGTATGATTTCCCCGATTTGGGCCCAATAACTCGTGACTCCTTGTAGTTGGGGAAGACAGTGACTGAAGTCATTAACTTTGGCCCAGTATCCCCTCATCTTGTTAACAAGTGTTTAACAAGCGTTCCTCTTATCTAGAGTGAGGCATAGTTTGAAGAGGAAGAGGGCGAGAGAAAGCTAGAGAGAGCCTAGGAACTAATACACTAGAGGAATACTGAAAACAGCAGACAAACTTTGATGATTTGGAAATAAACGCACAGACATGTAAAAGAACGACGAAAAGCACATGTATTCAACTTACAGACTGTTTGAGAAGTAATGGAGCCTATGGCTGACTCTGTAGTCCAGAGACTGGGGCTGGGAGAGTCTGTTGGCCTGGCAAAGGACGTCACTCTCCCACAAATGCAGGCGTCATACCCTCTAAACACCAAACCAAAACCGAAAGCGGTTGGTGACCCTAATGCTTTCCCATCTCATAACATCAGTTTGCGGCCTGCTTTCCTTAGCTCCATAAACAGGAACCATGATGTGAGCAGCTTTTTCCTACAGCTTTGCACCAGCCCCCGAAGCTATCCCGGGTAAGGTGACTATAATAGCTGTTTGGTTAATTATGTGCCCGAACTCGTCCTTACATAAAATAAATCAAAGACAGCTCGTCAGGCAGCGTGCTGGATTCTCGCACCCATACTCAAACCTTCAGCCCAGAAAGGCATTCTTTCCAGAGAATGCAGAGCTCACATTCCAGGCATGAATCCGCGCTCGTTCTAACCCCCACAGAAACCAAGAGGAGAAAGCCTGCCAAACAACACAAAAGCAAATAAAAGGTATACAGCAAACATTTACCGTGGCGTTCCACCAACTCGCGTAAGCCATAGTCCCCGCTCATTTTTGTATTCGAAGCTCTATGTGCCACAAGGCCAGGCGCTATGTCTGTGGTGTGCACCGGTGCTGGGAGGTGTGTGCGCTGCAGTCGGTGCTGCCCACCGCTCCCCGCCTGTTATCTACACTAGGGTGGAGAGGACCCCAGCCTGCTGAGGCTGTCACTCCCTTAATTGTCTGGAACGGAATTCCTCAGAGCGTCCTCACTGTCTCTTGTGAAACTAGCAGTCAGCCTGGGAGCCCGCGCCTGGCCTCATGCCAGGGGTGGCCCGGACAGGTATGGTGAGTCTAGGTCAGTGAGTGGCTGCCCACGCCCCGACTCAACTCCTGCCCTATCTCCACCCTGCCTGGCCTGCACTCGTAGCATAGTCTGGCGCAGCTCCGGACCCGCTCGCATCTTAAGTTTGCGGCGATTTCCCTTCGCTCAAGTCCGGCCGTGTACTAGTGACTCACAGCGCATGTACCGTGATTACTGCCCTGCAAGCCGCGCACACACCACCATTTAAAAGCAATGACATCTATTGTGCAGTTCAAGCGCAGGCATCTACGCAGGTCGATAGCAAGAGCATAAATCACTACAGTAGTCACTAGTTTTGCTGGACTACAGACACGCCTCACCATTGTTCCCTCGGCTCTGAGAAGGCTGCAGGAAACCGCTTCGCCACTGTTTTGTCACGCATGCGTACGATGTAAGGCCTCGCGCGCATGCGAGACAAAGAGTGCGAACTGACCCACCAATCACACGCCAAACAAGCATTTCTTAATGCAATAGGACGCGTTTTTACGCGAAACCTATTGCATTGGAAATTGGAGGGTGGGGGTCCAGGAAGGCACGAACGGGAGTGGGGGGGCTGAGGGGGGGTGGTGAAAAGTCACGGACTGCGGGAGGGGGCGGGGGGACACAGGGGCAAAAATAGTTTTGGAGTAAAGGGGCCAATAGCCAGGGAAGGATATAAATGACAACATGGCCGTCAGGAGGAGGGACTAACAACCCGAAAACGAATCAAAATGCAGCATTTATGATTGAAGCCAATGAAAAACATAGACGGAAAGTGGGCGGAGCTTCCCCCCACAATACTGTATACAGCATCTCTCGACGAGACAGCGCATGCGCTGCCTAGCCGAGACCTAAAAACGAGGTAATCCTTACCCCTTGCAAACAGCTCCGTATAGTATAACTAGTTCCAATAATATGTAAACAATGCTCCAAAACGTGTAGTAAACGCCTCATAAATAAATTCGCACTCGACCCTGTAAAAAAACCACAAGCACCCATCAGATTATCGCCCCCTGATTAATCGGGCATAACTCATCAATTCTCAAATTTTTCAAAATGTGCTTACCGCAAATAGTGCAGCGAAGACTTGGGAGACAATGGACTCCCAAGTGTGAGTATTAAGATCGTAGAACGCCGGAAATTAGGAGACAGTAAATTCCATCTACCGGAACATGTCCCTGAAGTACGGGAATAACTGGAATAACAAGAAGAAGAGAATTACCCTCTCCACACAGAATACTAAGTATTCTTAATAGGTTAAAAGTACTCAAAATCCCACATACCTTGATACGAAAGAGAATTTCCCATAATCCGATGTTCTCATTGGCAACCACTATTAATGGGTTTTTAAAAAAGTGGCATGACAACTGTCTTCTAGACGATGATGAGTTTGTATACCTTAAGGTGGACCGCCCGAGGTACCTATGTTTGTACACACTTCCAAAGATACACAAAAACCTCCCATTTCCCCCAGGAAGGCCGATTGTATCGGGGATTGGGGTCCAACAGAACGCTTGTCACAATTTGTTGACATATTTCTTCAACCTATAGTGGTGAACCTACCGTCGTATATTAAAGATACGAGACACATTTTGAACATACTTGGGGATATCACATGGGATCCTGGTATGACACTTGTCACACTCGATGTAGTGTCATTATACACTAGCATACGCAATGAATTGGGTATGAAGGCACTATATCACTTTCTTTCTAAGAGACAGGCTAGCCTTTGGGAACACACACAGATGCTACTTGCCATGACAGAATTAATTTTGCATAATAATTTTTTCCTTTTTGAGGATGAGTGGTTCAAACAAACCATAATTGACATAGTTTTTATTTCTTACACACACGAGAGGGGTACTTGACTACTATAAAAACATGCTATTTGAATGAGAGTTTAGTAGGCTTGTTATTACCAATTCCAATAAGCATATGTTTAGATGAAGTAACAACAAGACACAGAATGGGTGTCTGTTCTATAGGATGCATATTACTAGGCACAAATTTTGTTTTGATTAGTCCTTTGTGCACAGGGTTACTGTTTGGGCTTGCATTGAATGTTAAGAGATCATGTGTTATTCTTGTATTACAACTTCGGTATTTGTATTACTTCCAGCCCTGAGGAAGTCGTAGGGTGTTAACCCTGATACGACGAAACACGTTGGCTAAAGGGAGTGGAAGATTTTGAATTATTAAAGAAGAGACAAAGCCCTTACTACTGTTTTCATGTTCTTTAAATGTATCTTACTTTGATTTAGAACAGGGATGCATGTGCTTCAAAAACTGTAATGTATGTGTCATTGTTTGTGCATATGAAACTATAGCATTGTTAGATCAGTGCAGTGTTGAAGGATGAATCATGCACAGTGTTAGTGATGCAAAACATGTGCTTATTTGTCATTACAGTGACACATGTGTCAGCTAGGGAGTTAGTGTCACTTGATAATGTTGAATGAATGGGTATGCATGGTGTTAAAAGCTTTCCCTGCACTGTATTGATACATCCTTTAGTCAGATCTACTATCCTTTGAATCTTCATCCTCCACACCAGCAAGTTGGTCCAGTCCACCATTGTCATGTATCTTTGTGACTTTTGTCAGTTACCTTTTTTCCTGTGGCACAGAATACACAGAGATGTTGCATTAACAACATTTAGAATGGATTAGAACTGTTAGGCCCCAGCTACAATGATGCATCAGACATAGATTGTATTTAGTATTACTCTCTTGTGTGAAATCAGACCCGATTGTGCTCAGGAGAACACACAACCTGCACTTTTTATTTCTCAATGAGAAACCATACGCAGTCAGAAGTTCAGATGCCCAAACCATTGTCCCATTCCCAGTCTTACTTTAGTTGGTGTCATATCCCCTGCTAGGTGAGTGATCTGTGTGGCACTGTTGTTTTGCTAACGTAACTTTACATGATTGTTCCCCTTCTGAAGTCACAAACCAAGCATACAAGACATTGTTGTAGTGATATTTTATTGTGCAAAATCACAATGTGGGACCTTTTGTTCAAAGAAATGTTTGTAACAAGACATTTTCAAGTTGGCTTTAGGAAAACAACTTCTGGATGATGGCATCCCTCCTTGCTGTTGCAGCTGCAGAAGCTGTGGTGTGGCTTGCATCGACTTCTTCATCCTGCCCATCCTCCAGATTGTCCAGCTCTTCCTGGTCTTCTGGCAGAGGTGTGTTGGTCCTTATGCAGATATTGTACAAAATACAACACACCAGTATTATTTTGCAGATCAATTCAGGCATGTACAGGAGTCCTGCCCCTGAAATGTCAATGCAACGGAATACGGATTTGAGGACTCCAAAGGTCCGTTCCACGATGGCCTTGTGCGTCCCAGTGCCACATTATAGTCTCTCTGGGCCTGTGTGTGGGGCACTTTGATGGGGGTCATCACCCATGGTGAGAGTGCATATCCTTGATCAGCTGAAATAGAAAATGGAGAGAAGTGTCCATTAGTATTTTGGCCGGATGTGTTTGCAGAGTAGGCTTTTTTATTTTGTGTCCATTGTGCAGCTTTGTACTTTCTACTTCAACACGTTGTGGGACATACAAACAACCTGCATCGATGCCATTAAATTGCCTATACTTTACAGACTACACATCACTATGATGCCATTGGCCAGGTCCTGTTGTAAGTGTCAGGATGTATGGGTACCTCAGAACCCCTTGGGGGTTATTTACAAGCCCCTCGCACCACTGGTGCGTCACTTTTTCACATATTATAACTGATGCACCAGTGGCGCAGGGAGCTGTAAAAGAGCCCCCTTGACCTTTTGCACATTACTAGGTATGTGCATCAGCACTATCCATCATTGTGAGTTGTTGTACTGAGGGTATGAGGGTAGCTGGCACTGAAAGTACTTGAATGCTAAATGTTGTACTCTTTGTGGGTAAGTTGCATCCCCCTTGCACACCAGGTGGATCACTGTTTGAGATGCAGCAGCACTGCTACCTGGTGCACTCTACTTACTGGGACATGTCAAGCCAACGCACATGTCTATTCATGTCCTTGGGCATATGGTAACTTTGAATCCGCTTGAATGCATGTTGGGGGCGAGCCATGGATATTGCAGTGTGTGTTCCCATACAACACACATTTATTTGGCTACATTTGTGCATCTGTTATTAATTCTACACCTGGAAATGCATCAGATTGATACACCTCACCAGGGGAGGTGTAGGGATGCGCATTTCTCTTACATGTGTGCTCTTTCTAGGCATGCTACATTCTGATGCAACCCATAGAAAGGGCCACTTTTGTGATTGTTTGTGTGCAATTAGGTGTCCCTTCATGCAGAAATTTTCAGTTTGTACTTACCAAAAAGCAGTCCATTTCCATAGATGCTATTCTGGAACCTCTGGTTGATGACAGATTGGTGGAAGATTTAGGAATCATGCTGGATACTTGGCGACGACATTGATGAACACTCCAAGATGGTCAACAATTGCCTGCTCATTCATCGAGTATGTGCTCTTCCTGTTGCAATATATGTGTGCAGTGTCTGAAGGAGGCACAAGTTGCACATGGGTGTGGTCAATCGCCACCAAAACATGAGGAAATCCAGCAAAGGCATAGAAGCCTTGCTTGTTGGCAAGTTGTTCTCGAGCAGTGTCAGGGTGATGATGGCATCCAAGACAGTGGGGAGAAACCTGGAGAAGGATGCCTGGGAGACTCCGGCCACTCTGGCAGTCATGGCCAACTTGTGCAGCACAGCAAGTAGCTTGGGCTGTGGAGGAATGTTAGTGCTGTGCTGTGTTGAGGCTTGCAGCCTTGGCGCTATCTGGTTGAGTAGGCATAGGATGGAGGACCTTTTTAGCCTGTAATGGGCTATCACCTCTGGCCGGAGTTATATGAGGGTGATCCTGTGGCAGTAGACCCACTCTCTTCTGCGGCACTGCCTCTGTGGTGGTGGTGGTGGTCTTCTTGGGGCTCCAAGTTGCAATAGTAGTAGCTCCATGGCGTCGTTGAGGTCTAGGACTGTCTTCCTTATATACAGGTGTGTTTGCACCATTTTTAAGACCAGGTAAGTCTTGACGTTAGAAAACCGCCGCTAATTGGACTAAGCAGCAGTTTTGGTGGTTTATCGAAGTTCGTGAATTTCCTTGTAAATGTGAATTTCCTTGCGAATTTTGCAAAGTGTGTTTAGTGGCAGTTTTTTCATGAGAACGCCTACCTTGCATCTCATTTTCGTTAAGTCCCGCTAACAAAAGTGGCGATCTTGAAAAATGACGTTTATGCCGGAAAAGTGCCGCTAACTGCAGTTAGCGGCAATTTGTTAATAAGGCGATAAAAAAAAAGCTGTATCGTCAAAAAACTGATGCTTTGGCAGCATTAAGTTCTTGTAAATATGCTCCCAAGGAACCATACCGTAGGTATGAATTTAGAGTTATTTCTTAAGTCTTCCAATTGATTTGAGGATTATGGTTCCTACTCCAGGTAGTGCCAAGTACGGTAAGAAAATAAACAGCATCTATTAAATTGAATTGAATCTTCTCTACATTCCCATTCTGAGTGGCCATTAGTAAAGGAAGCATCTCGAAGGACATACCACTGAAGTTGAGATCAGTCCCATCAATTCTTTGAATTCTTTCCTTTTCAGTTTTTTCCTTGATAGGAGTCTGTCAAATTGCTTGGAAGTGATTGCCTATGAAATTCTCTATTAAACATCAAGATACCCCATTACTGGTCTTTGAGACGTGGCTATCATAACTTGTAAAAAGCAATGTCCCCGGTATATAATGGAAACTTCAATAATTAGTGAGCCCGTCCCAGGCCCATGATTCTGGGATAGACTGATTGCCTTCCCTGCAACAGTGTGCTTACTCTCACCAAATGGCATGCTTTCACACCGTAAAATCAAAGTTCTTTTTTAGATCTCGGACTAGGCAGTACATGCGCTGTCTGGTTGAGAGATGCTGTATACAGTATAGTGGGGGAAGCTCCGCCCACTTTCCGGCTATCTTTTTAATTGGCTGGAATTGTAAATGCCGCATTCTGATTGGTGCTCAGCAAGTTAGTCCCGCCTCCTGAAGGACATGACGTCATTTTTATCCCTCCATGGCTATCGGCCCCTTTACTTTCAAAACAGTTCTGTTTCCCTGCCTCCCCCCGTTCCCTCCCACAGTCTGTCACTTTTCTGCCCACCACAACCCCCCCACCCACTCCCGTTCCTGGCTTCTTGCACAACCGCAGTTTTGTTTACAATGCAATAGGGCTCGCGTAAATACGAGTCCTATTGCATTTGTAAATGCTTTTTTTCCCCTCTGATTGGCTGGCTGCATTCGCACTCCTTTTGCCTGACCTGTCCCTCTCGCATGCGTGCGATGCTATACATCGTACGCATGCGCTAAAAGTCTGCCTCTTGTTATAAAAATTTCACTTTTGCCTAAGTTTGTTTGGTGCGCACGTTTTTCTTTTTAGTTTGCCTGCAACCATTCTTAGCCCCCCGCGTTCTCTCTCCCCCCCCCAGGGGTAACTACCACACTCCCGTTTACGGGTTTTCCGGGGCCGGTTTTTCTTCTATGCCGCTGACGGTCTAACACATGACCGGTTTCCATAACTACGGGCAAAGGGACTTCTTGTCCCATTCGCCTTGAGACCAGACCACACTTTCCACTTGCTGGTCTCGTGCGGCTCCTTTTGTTTCTTTTCTATGCTGCGGCTGTTGGAACTTTCTTTCCTCACACACCTTGGGATTTAACTGCATTTCCCAGCGGCCTGACTCTTTTTCATGCTGTGGGCGTTGGTACTACAGCTCCCAGCACTCTTTGGGATGACACCACATTTCCCAGCGTCCTCCGCGGCCTTCCGGTCATTCAAACAATTTAAACACCGGCACCCGGTAGCTTCTTTGCATCTACCGGTCCGGACACCTGCCTCGGGAGACAACGGTCTCCTACTCACGTGAGTACCCACGCTCCGGCTATCAGCTCGGGGCTGTCCTCTGTTTCGTGCCACCCCACAGTCCCAGTGTGTCCGTCTCACGTTACTGACACTTCCAGGGTCCGGCTACCTGCTCAGGGATCTCCTTCATCTCATGCCATCATTTCCAGTCCTAGCTGCCTGTAAATGCAGCAGCACTTTTCCCATCTCCAGACTAGGAGATGAGCTAGAGGGTAATCTAGCACTGGCTGCAGCAGGTACAGTTAGCCTTTGACTAAGGTCTAGAAAATAGGGAAAAGGAGCAGGCAGGAACGGATGCAAGCATGGGACTTGAGCAAGCTAGAAATACAGATGGGAAGTGAAATAATTCTTATAAAACTGATTTGCCCCAATCGTCCTATACAACTCGTGGACGTGACGTCCAGGGAGAGGATGCGTCTCAACTTTGGAACCAGAAGACATATAAGCTTCTTGATCATGGGCAAGTCTGTCCATGTACTTGGACCTCAATACCCCTGACTGACATAATTCGGTGTGTTTAGAAGCAGACTGATCACCACTCAGCAGGCTGTTCAGCCTGAAATCGCCTACTGCTTGTTATGCTGCGCTTCACCGCGCTTTTATGCACCCAATGGGTTACTCAGGTGCTCTAGGAAGGAGTCTATAATCGAAAGAATGATTGCATACAAGTCTAATGATGCATAATGTGCTTCTTGACGCATCTGCTCAGTGAGTTCAAACCTGAAGTGTGTTCACTTTTGCAACTGAAGTGTATAGGATTGCATAGTCCACGTCTGGGGCTCTGAAACAAAGCAAGAGCGCGCCATTAATATTCATATCCAGAACTTTACAGCGCGTGCAGATTGGACCTCAATGCTCAGGAAGTCAGCCCGGAGTTAATCAATTCTAATTATTGTAATCAGGAGAGTTAATTAGCTGAAGATGCGGTGAATGGGAAGTTAGTGCCGCGCACCCCTGAGAACACCTTGGCTGATGAAACCTGAAAGGCCCAATGCCAGCGAGGGCTCTCCCCGGAGAAGCTGGTGCTATTTCAGCCCGAGATGTACCAATTATTTAGAACAATAAATATCATTACACTTTATTAGAACTCAACACTGGTGAACCGTGCGGGCCAGGCTTCAATCACTGGGGATTCATTAAATGTTGCAGCCCTTAATAGCTGAAGGCCTAGATAAGTGGTTGTACGCTCTCTGCTGAGATACTCCTAACCTTGAGGTCAGAGGTCGCAACTCTGGTAGGGTTGACTCAGACTTCTCTCCTTCCGAGGTTAACACAATGCGTTTCTCCACCCTCACGAGGATGCCATTAGTGAACTAAGATGCAAGTCAGTTGTCATGTGCATCCTGCGTGGCCTAGATTCTTATTGCGTTTGGAGAAACATTAATAATCTATTAAATCATGCACGCAAGAGGTATTTGTACAGAGCACATGCTGGACTCATGTATTTCAAGGGGCTCGCTTCCTGCATTTACTTGTCACTGGCCTTTTTGTCAGGCTGTAATTTTGCTTGGCCTGCTTGTCTGGGAGTGTTCCATGTGCTTTGCAGAGCTCTCTCAGTTTGCGAACCAGTTACGTAGCATTCTGTCCTTTTTAGTTCCGTTGGATGGTTGACAGAACAATCAGTAGTCGGCTGATGGGTGCTCAACCTTTTGGACAGGTGGATTAGTGTACTTGCCACATACTTTGATGTCGCCTATGCATAGGTGAATTGGGCTCCTTGTCTGTTTTCTCAAAGTGTTACAATGCCTGCGGCATCGCATATTATGAAAGTGACAACACTTCTTATTCATGTAACTTTGGAGGGGGGAATGCATTTTGTTTGTCTGTACATGTGAGGAGTTTGTAGTGCCGTAGGGTGTTGTACAAGAAGAGGTGAGGTAAAGTGCCTTCTCCCCTTAATTGTGTTTTGACTGGTGCACAGCTGCCCAGAAGAGCCTATGTTGTATTCCAGGAGCCTAAAATACATCTTTTAACTGTCAACTAGTTTACTCCTGAAATGTTACTAGCACCTACACCTTTCCACCCTAGTTCTGCTATGTCAAACCGTATTTATTTAATTTGTTTGGTAACCACGTATATTTCTCTGGCCACACTATTTGAGTTTAGAAGACTTTGGCCATGTGACCCAAAGCTCACACATTTTTGTGGGAAATGTTGGAGAAATTTGGGACTGACGGGTAGAGCCTTGCTCTGGTGGGTGGGGGCGTGAGTACTACCTCAAGACCTGTCTGTAAGTTCATTGATTGTGAGAAGGTCCTATAGTGAGAACAGTAGCATTTTGCACAGCCGTGTGAGTATTGGCAGCTGGCTGCCAGTGTGCGTCTGTGCTCTTTAGATGATAGGAGAGCACAGACTTACTTCTTAAGTCTTAGATGTCTGTGCTGAGATGCAGTGTGGTTCATGAGTGAAGAGCTGGCTGTTAGTATTAGTGATGGGACACCTGCACACAGGAAACAAGCATTGGAAATGCAATAGGTCTCGCCTTTGATTAAGTTAAAGCCATTTGCTTTGCTAATGGTATTGTATAGCAAAGCAAATGGCTTTAACTTATTTGCTCTTATTCCTTCTTTCTGTCTAGCTTCTTCTCACTTGCAGAAAACCACGCCTTCAACAAATCACCCTTACCCTCTCCTCTCCTTCCTTTCATTTGTTCCCCTGTGAATGTAGCATTTTACTGACGTTTTTCTATTCCAAACTGCAACCTCGGGATGGAGGAAAAAAGCTCAAAATACAAAGAGGAACAAGCATTTGCAATGCAATAGGTCTCACATTTACGCAAGTTTAAGCCATTGGCATTGTAATTAACAATGCCTTTTATTTATGTTTTAAAAAACAAAAATAATAGCCATAGCTTAAACTCTCGTAAATCCGAGACCTAATTCATTGCAAATGCTTGTTCTTACATAGCTTACATTTTTCAAAGGCAAAAAGAACAATTGATGGACAGAATGTTGAACAATGTCAAACATTCACCCCAGTACAGAGATCTGAGCCTAAATCCATTGGTTTTTCTTTGAGGGAAGGGTATGCCCAGACGTGGGTCCCTTGCTCACTGCGCCACTGGATTCAAGCTAGCCTGGCTGATGAGGGGTGATGCCCCGAAACCTTAACCCAGGATGCTTGTTTCCGGTCCAGGGAGGACCAGGCTTGACAGTTTGGGCTGGACTGTTTCCATGAGGAATAGAGTCAAGACTGATTTGCACATGACTGGGTCCAAACTGGAGTGGTGTGGAGAGCAAAAGAACGATGGATTAAACCCAGATCTTTGTGACTGGGGGTAAATGTTTGCATTGTTCAGCATTCCATCCGTCATTTTCTTCTTTTGCTGCATTTTTCCAAGGACAAAGTCTTTCATGATTTCTAGGTGTGGGCCGAACTCACGCAGTTTCGCTCAGCAGAATTCCGTGGAGTTACATGAAACTCCTTGAGATTCTGAGGAGTTCCGTGAGCGGACTGAAATCGGCACAGTGTGCTGCTTGCACTGATTTTTAGTTCCCGCTGCTTGTTCTGTGCAGCAAAATCAGTGCAAGTGGCACCACGTGGTGCACCAGAGGGTGATGTGCTTCTTTGCTGCGGCTTGAGTAGATTCTCGACCCGAGCGGCAGCTTTCTTACTGCGAACGGTCCAAATGCCTGCGACGACCTGCGTTGAGAAAATCTCACCTGGTGCCCTCCAAGCACGCAAAAATGGTGGGAGGGAGTCCCAATTCTCGCTCCCGCTTGCCAACTTACAATTGTCGAGCCACACACAAGAAGAAACTTTACCAAGTGGTGGAGGGTGGAGTTTGCCTGAAACTCCCCATTACAAACATAACATGGAGTGGCCAAAACTCTGCGAACTCCGCCGGTGGAGCGGAATTGATTGCCAACCTCTATTGATTTTCTGATTTGCATCTGTTGTTCAGTAGAAGCTATACTTTCACTATTTCCAGGTGGGTTGCTGGCCCAAACATGATAAATGTAATTTCGGCACTCTAGTTTCCTGAGTCGCTATTGTGTATCGATCTGCATAGTTAAGTTGATTAAAGATGAAGACATAGTCAGTTGACTCACGATTAATGACAAAGATTCCTTGACTCCTCTCTGAGACCCTAATAAAAGTCAGCAGCTGTTTACCCTTCTGTCCCAAAAGCCTTTGAAATCAGGTACCGAAATGGCTGTCTACTCTTAACACACTAAATCCTGACTGCCTTGTTTGAGGGTTAACAAGCTAGTAAACTGTGCCACGATTTGTAAATAAGATGGGATTCTGATTCAAAACAAATAGTGTAGCCTACATCAAGGCGTCTTTAGTAAGATATGAGAGTACAAAGGTCATTTTTCACTAAACCATTGTGGTTTTGCAAAAAGTGCAACTGACGCCGGACCCGAAAATGTTTTAACTAAAGAGGAACTCTACTCAATTTGTGCGGAGGGGCCTAGGCCAACTTGGGAGTGACTGATGTAACTGAATTCACTATGACAATACCACATGTCCCTTCTGTTGTCATTATGTGGTGAACGTGGTGTAGTGTTATATCAATTAATATTAGCAGGCAAGCCGCCTAAAGCTCTTCATGGATCTTAGTAATAGCTTGGGCAATCATGTGAATGGGACACTCAGAAGGGTCCATTTGAAGGCCTTGCAAACTCTCAGGCTTCTGTGATTGTGGACCAGCCTAAAGCCCCTTCTGTCCCTTGATATCTCTGCTAGTGAACAAGATGGAACATATCACCAGATACAGAAACCAAGACAGAACCAGGGAAGGGAGTGAGACAGAGAATATCCAGACAGGTGCCCACTCTCTGAGATTTCCTCTTTTTCTCTGGATGGCAGCATTCTAGAAATTATATTAGGTAGTGAATCTGAGCAGCTGGAAGACAGAGGGAATAAAGTAAGTATAATGTACAGCATGTAATGTATAATTGAACAAATAATAGTTGAAACAAGGCTTACCGGTTTCAGCAGCGGATGGTGCTATGACAAGCAGGGACCCAGCCTGGAACCCAGTCCGGCTACAAGAAATGGGACAAGAGACAACACAACTAACAAAACAAGGCAGGACTGGAACTAAGGGAAATAAGAAGGGAAAAATGACAAACAATGAAGGAATGCCAAAATGGGTATGAATTAAAAAAGAATTTGGAAAGCCAGTGATGGAGCAGGGTAAATAAAAATAATTTGTACCCCCGAAATAACGATACTAATTGTTTGATGGAGCATGAGTTAATCAACAATTGCACCTTTAGTAAACACTACATAAAGGGTAACCTGCAAATTTGTGCAAAATCTAATTTATTTACAATTGTGAAGTTGATTAACCCTAATATTGTGATTTGCGTACTAATTAGAGTAAAATCGCATGATTTATGCTATGTAGTAGATTTGTATTGTGGCAAAGAATGCAGATGGTAAGTAAAATGGCTTTAAATGTCGCTTCTGCTAGGTAACACCTAACATGGGTCTTTAGAATGGTGGGTGGTAAACAGAAAGGCTTATTTTCTTTGTTTTAATTTTAATTGTGTTTGTTCTTATGATAGTTCGTTCTGGCCTGTTAGGCCAGGCTGTGAAAATGGCTGCCGAGACAGATGCGGTCACGTGACGAAGCCAAAAGATGGCCTCTAAGCGGAAGAAATAGAGGAGCTGAACCACGTGGGTACAGCCTGTGCACGGAGTGAGAGATGTCAAGGTCACGTTGACCTGCCATAAGGAGGGTGCCAAGAAAGACTCAGCGTGTATTCGTGGGAATAAATGAGAAAAGAACATAAGCAACAAAGGACTAACCAAATTGTGACCATCGAGATTGCAACAAAATGAATGGACAAATTGGACTGCTTTTACCCAAAGGTCATGAGAAACCATTGTACTCTAACTATCCCCGAAACCAGTTTGAACAAAGAAGGCGGTGAGGTGATCATCACCACCCCTCAAATGGACCAATTAGCGTAATTCCTGCCCCTATGGATTGCAACATTTTGTGTAGTAAGCTAGAAGTAGGGTATAAAAGGGACTGCTCTTATGTGAGAGGTGCTGCTGTTTCTATAGGTTACTTTTTTGAGTTGCCTTTTTGCTGCTGCTGTGGCCGCTGCTATTTATGCTACTGCCGCCGTTGGTTTTTCCACCACGATATTACTAAAGGACTTTATCATTTTTGGACTTCGAACTTGACTGGGGAAGGAACGAGACCGTTGCGGGAAATCTGTACGGGAGGTCCGGTCGAGGAGGCCATTAGCGGGACAGTCAGCCAGTTTGGGAGTCTATTCTGTGATCTACGGTTTATCTTCTTTTTGGTGAACCATTCCTATCTGCATCTAAATGGGTAATGCATAAGTTTCAAATTCTTTATTATAACTTTTCATATAAATGTTATTAATGTATTAAAGTGATTAATAAATTAAGAATCTCACCCGTGCAAATGAAAATTTAGATAAAATTTCATTCTAATCAACAATGAGTCTGTGGTTCTTTAGTTCATTAATAAGTTTAAAGTTTAACAGGTTTTACAGTGATTGAGCTGGTCTTAATCACCATCAACTTATTCTACTAGTTGGTCCATCGACCAAAGAGCGGAATACCTTGATGTTTGGAACAGACAGGATCAAAGGCTAATGTATATGATGTCTGAGGCTTTATTCTGTCTAATTTAACAAGGTATCCCGTTCCTCCAGCAACACATTTCTCCTTGGTGTGTAATCCAGTGAGTGAATGAATGTATGATATACGGTGTTATGGGCCCCACCGTCATATGGTTTAATAGAAGTGAATGATTTACTTGGATTCGTGTCCTGAGGAGAAATTTATATTAACCGCGCTGGATCAGATTTCTTGGTAGCAGAGTTATGGTTTCTATAGATTAGTTTGGTGATTATTGATTATTGATGTCTAACACTTCATGTCGAATTGTATTATGTTATGTGTAAGTCGAAATCTTGAAGCTTCTGGGAAGTAGGAAGTGGACATGTGTGGCAAGAGAAGTCACATGGAATTGTGCACTGTCTGATTTTTCAAAATTGGTGATAACACAAGGATAACACAGGATTGTGTTATGATAGGGACATTTCATGTATAAAACGCGTATGAGTGAAATAGCAACAGGTTTTCTTGTTAAACTCTGGCCTTAATTCTCAGGAGCAGTGTAGTCTCCACATGTGTTTTATCCCCAGAGAAACGGGTTTACCCCTTGCTTGAGAGAAGGGTAAGGTAGAGAGAAGTACTACGCTTATCGAACAAAACAGTATTCTTGCAAGATAGAGCAAACTATTTCTTTTGTTAGCGAAAACAGACAAATGTAATGTGTTTTACGTTGTAACTAATAAAACTCAGTCGAGAAAAGAAGGTAAGAAAACTGCAGATAAATATTGTAAAGGAGGGGTCAGAAAAGACAGGAGTAGTACTGACGTCAACAAAGACCGCGCTGGTATTGGCCAGCTGTGAGAAAACAAAGAGCATCCTGATTGGTGCGTTGGTGTGAAGACGCGCTGGTATTGGTCAGTTAGGCGTGACGTAGAGTTTTCGGATTGGTGCGTTGGTGTGAGACGCGCTGGGATAGGTCCGAATAGCCAAACAGTAGAAAGAACAGCGTAGTGAAGAATTTCGTGAGTTTATTGGAGAGAAAGAATCGTGCAATATGGCTTATTATGAGTATGGTAGGGAGAAACAGTCATGGATGACGAAGATTAAAAACTTTTTCAAGAGGGACAAAAAGGTAGTGACTAGGGAAGGAGAAGTACTTCCTCCACCGAAGACGCCAGCATCTCATATGATGTTGAAATATGGCTATCATACTTGTATTTGGTTGGAAAATTGGACAAAATATACTCAGAACGATGGAGTATTAGCGTTCCCAGAAAACGGTTTGTTTAGCACGGCTGTACTTCGAAATTTGAGAGAGAAAATGATGAAACTTGAACCGAGACCTAGACCAACACAGTTTGAAGCGTTAGGTGAATGGGAAGATGAGATGTATGAAAGGGAAAGACACAGAGGTGCAAAGAATTATAGGTTAGTCCATGGAAGAGTATGGGGAATGAATCATGAAGACAGGATGAGACGATGGAGGTATGCTAATATGACGGATGGTTTGTTTCCTGTAAGAACGGTTGAAGAAGTAACAGGGAGAAAGTGTGCGGAGAAAAAGAAACATGCAGTAACTGAGAGGTATAGGTATGGAGGTAGCGACACAGAGGATGAGTTGCTGGAAGACATTTTAAACAGAAAACCACCTCCATATCAACAGAATTCTGCGGTGGTGACACCAAATGCACCACCTATGGAAACTGTGATGAATAAAAGCCCTGAACAAAATTATGAAATAAATAGGTCTTATGAAAAATCAGAAACTCCCCAGAGTGCAAAGCCTGATAGTGGTAATACAGCTGAGTTAGCAAGAACCACAAGAGAATTGACTGAGAAAATAAGAGAATTAACTATGAACATGGAAGCCGTGACTGTGCCAGTGACAATAGGACCAGTAATACCGGTATTTGAAAACCAAAGAATAGATGAGCATTCCTTGACAATTCCAATGAACTCGAATATGCAAAGAATGAGAGAAGGGATAATCCCAGGAACTAGAGAGACAAGAGATCCGGTTGGTTCATATAGATCGAGTCCACCTACAAATTTGACGGTTAATGAGAGTCAGATAAATAGGATTCCTATGGGAACTGAGTCAGCAACTGAGACCCCAGAGAGAAGTACAAATTGGATAGAAATAAATAGTACCCCTGTAGGTCCGACTCCAGAAGAATTAAATGAGTGGATGAGGAATTTACAGAAGAAAGATGCAGAACCGCAACCGTTGGATGTAATCAGATTAAAGATAGACATGGAAGAGTTGATTTTAGGGACTATTGGTACAGATAGATTGAAAACATATCAAGATGATGAACTCATGTTCATGTGCAAGAGTGTTACTTGGAGAGCTAGGAATTTGCATGAAAAATTGGAAGAAACAGCGAATGAACTGGGAGTAGAGTTTGGAAAGATCAGAGGACTGCAGAAACCGTATAGGGTAGATTTTAGTGAAAAGGATATAGAAAATCTGAACACATCAGGACGATTAACTCAGATAAAGGAACTGATTGTGTTATTGAGAAAATGGGGAGATGTGGACAGATGGAGGAGCAGATGGATAAGAAGAAAGGAGGGAACAACCGATAAAGCATCGCTGGCTTTTCCAGTGAAGGAAAAGGAACCAATAGCACTGGAATATCCGATGAGGGAAACTCCAGGAGGAAGCTATGTACATGTTCCATGGTCCAGACAGGATATATTGTCATTTACAAATGACTTCCCAAGATTGAGAGAGAAACCCGTAGAATGGTATAGACAGGTAGAAAGATTTGTAAAAGTTTCAAAGGTGTTGTGGGAAGATCTGGATGGATTGTTTGAGATTGTAGTACCAGCAGATTTATGGACAGAGTGTAAGATTACAATTGATTGGCCGAAGGAAGAATATCCTAGAGATGCAAAAACTGGAGCCCCAGGTCCAGAGGTAATGAGAAAGTATGAACAAGCCATCACGTTTTTGAAAAATAAGATTCCACCGAAAGAAACAGATTGGGTAAAGATTGATAGAACAAATCAGGAAAGTAAGGAATCTGTACATGCCTACTACGAGAGGTTGCTTTTGGTTTTCAAACAGTATAGTGGGTATGAGACGTTGAGTGAAAAGGACATGAGTCATTTTGTATATAGATTTGTATATGGATTGAAACCAGAAATAAGTGAAATGATTAAGCAGCATATGTTGTGTTGGCAGGATAGCACTGTAGATGAGGTATTAAGGTATGCCAAATATTGTAGTGATGACATCGAGTGTAGACAGCGTAAACTAAAGGAAAAAGCGATGTGGGCACAAGTAAAGGTTGCAGAAAAGCAAGAGGCTCAAATGAATAATCAGTCTAGTGATGCAGGACAAACTAAATCCAAACTGAATATAGGCAAGCATCTCATTCCGAGGCAAGATGGCGTCTGAGTAGCGGCTACCCGATGCTGCTCCGCCGGTCTGATCCCTAACTTAGTAAAGAAAGAAGCTTCCATGGCTTAAATATTGCTTAAATACTGGATAAAATCTTACCGCATGGACCGGCACTCCATCTCGGCCGTTTTCATCTTCATGCGGGTCGGAGAACAGAAGGAGCAACGAGCGGCGAAGAGACGCCCGGTCCCGGTGACACGAATAGCGAGCCGCGCTGCTCCAGCATCTCCCACATCCTCATTCCACCTCGCCCTGCGGCCGCTTGCAGTGACGTGGCAACCCCACGCAACTCTATCGTCATTCAGAGAATTCTTGACGACTCTGCCAGACACGGCGATCGGAAGCTGCAACTGTAGCAGATTCCAGCGAAAGCAAAAGCGGGGGCTACACCGCTTCCAGGATTCCTCAACCATCAAAGAAAAACAAGTAAGGATGGCAGGGAGAGGTGGTGGGAAAGCTGCCAAAATCAAGGACAGTCAGCTTTTAGCGCCTGCAATGACTGAAGTGGTGCAGCAAATACAGTCAGATCCCCTAACACGGCACCCAGAAACGCGGGGATTAAAAAACAGGGAATTGAATTCCACTGAGAAGTGTGAGCAGATGGTCAAACAGGCCAAAAGATTACAAGCTAAGAAAAACATTAAGCTAATAGATAACGCTCAGATCACACAGCCACTAATATCTAATATGTTTGGCCCGGCAGTGTTGGAAAAGGCAGCGTTGGGAAAGGCATACAATGAATCTGCCATGGTGGGGGCATCTGAGGGGGAGACTATACTATCCACTTCTACAGCAGCTGGAGAAAACTCACAGAGATCCACGGTGGCAAATTTAACAACTATGGAAAATACAGGAATAGCTGCAACCGCAGAGACAGACATGAGTGTAAACTGCGAGGTGATTCAGAATGACCCTTTAAGTGCCCCTTTGGCTCCTCTTCAAAATCTGGAAACAAGCATACCCGGGATAGAGCACGTGGGCAAGGGGGGGCCCTCAAACACTGAAACTGTTTCACAGAAGGCTCCAGCTAATTTAGCAAATACAGCTTCCCAACGGATGGAAAATCCTCACAGTATTGAAAAACTCTACTCTGTCACAGATGAGTCAGAGAGGTACGAGACCGGTATCTCAACATCTAGTGATGGTGACGTGGGAGGCAAAATTGGGGAAGTGCGGACTCAAAGAGCTCAGAGGATTCATGGGAAGATACTACACAAAAAAAGAAGCTGGAAAAGAAAAGGAGAAAACAAAAAAAAAGCAGCGAAGCAGCCACATGAGTGGGGGATCACGGATCAAGGAAGTAACGCTGAGCTCGGATGGGATTACACATCCTCTCAATTTACGACTCCCTCAGATCAAACAGTATTCTCAGGCGGTAATCCCTCAACCATGGCAGATTGGAGAAGTGAAAACTCAGGAGCCCCCAGGAATAATGAGGAGCCCTCCCTCGTCGAAGTCCTGCACTCAATTAAAAGCTTCCAGGAGGAGGTTAAGATCAACAACCGGAAAAACCGTCATGCTACTCAGAAACTACAGGGCGCGATAAGGAAAGTGGGTCAAACATGTGAAGAGATTGCTGACAGAATGTCATCGGTAGAAGTACGCACTGAAAATCTGGAAAAGGACGTCTTCTCCCTTCAAGTACAGGGGGGTATGCATAATGGAATTGTAAAGGACCTAATGCTGAAGATTGAGGAACAGGAGAACAGATCCCGACGCAATAATCTTCGCATTTTGGGGGTTCCTGAAGGTGCGGAAGGAACTGATCCAAGGGCTTATATGATCACGCTTTTCAAAGGCGCATTTCCAGAGCTGCAAACCTGGGATTGGGATAGGGAGATACAACGCGCTCACTGCTCCCCATTAACTCCCTCTAAACGCCCTCAGACTTCGCAATATCCTCGCGCAATGCTAGTTTATGTTGGCAACTTTCTCCTACGTCAGAGTCTCTTTGATTTAGCGAGACCCACCAGCAAGAGGGAGTTTGGTGGCGTTACCTTCTTTAGTAGACCTGATTTCGCCCATGCCACGGTCGAGCGAAGATGGAGGATGAGGCAACTCTTTACCCCCTTTCAACAAACTGGGGCAACGGTATACTTACAAAACCCGGCACGCCTAAAAATCATCTTTAATGGGGTCACACATAGCTTTACTTCTGAAATCCAGGCCCAAGTCTATTAGCGGGAGATCACAGAGACTAGAAGAGACATAACCAAGAACTGAATTATCTAATCTTGTGCTTTAAGGAGTTAAAAATAGAGGCTCCGAACCGACTTCTCATAGTTAAAGCTAGAACCAAGGATTAAATTATCTAAAAACTTTACGCTATAATGCATGATACAGGGGATAACTAAGTGAGGTCAATGATTATTAAATTGATTGGACTATTGGTATAGGGGTCAGACCGGGGAGGGGGCACGGGACCCTGACTGCCCAGATGTCCTCATCCTGGTTCTTGCAGAACCAGGTAGCCTCAGTGGGTGGTGGAGGGTGGTGGGTGGGGTCCACAGGGGATGGGGTAGGGGACGGGGAAGGGGAGGGGGCTGGCACCAAGAGGGTTTTTTATGTTTTTGCCCTGCTTGCATCGTTTTTTTTTCCCTCTGTTTTAAAAATGCGGGTAGCAGTTTGGGGAAAATTTTGCTACACTTAAATGAGTAAACTACGCATAGCGACAATCAATGTGTGTGGCCTTAATGATATCAAGAAACGACGCAATACGGCCGTAGCACTTCGGCTACTTAAAGCTGATATCTTATGCTTACAAGAAACACACATAGAAAGGACGCAAATTCATCTGCTAGATTCACTTGGTTTTACAGTAGTAGGGGCTACTACTCAAAATGCTAGGACACGAGGGTGGCAATTCTATCAGCAAAACACTCACTTCAATTCACACGCACACTAACTGATTCAAATGGAAGGTGGGTTATTACAGTATGCCAAAGGGAAAATGGGAATACACTCACGATATGCACTATATATGGAAGCACCGCAGATGATTCAGCAGCTTTTGACTTTCTGAATAATGAATTGGCCGAATGGCCATTACCTTTAATCATCTGCGGCGATTTCAATATTAACCTACCAGCAGATAAGAGTATAACCGGTGATAGAAACTGGATATACAATGGACGGAAACCAAAAGTTTTTAAAGCCCTTAAGGATTTATGTAGGGAGCAAGCACTCACCGACATTTGGCATTCTCAACACTCCACTGACTCAGGTTATACCTTCTATTCTTTTCCGCATAATAAGATGGTGAGATTGGATTATATCTTTGTATCTCAGACTATTCTTTTCGAGTGTTCAATAGAGAAATCCCCACGCATAGTGGCAGACCATAATCCTCTAGTAGTGGAAATAAGAGGGGTAACGGTAGCTAATAAAGATTTTGTTAACTGGACCTTTGAGCGATCCCTCCTCGTAAATGATGAGTATTCCAAACACATGAAGCACTGCATCCCACAGTTCATTAAGGATAATTTAGGTAGCACAGGGATTGAGGTGGTTTGGGATACATTAAAAGCAGCAATCAGGGGAGAGACACTTAGCTTCTCACTCACTTTAAATAGAGAAAAGCGTCAACTATTGGATAAACTACAACTTCAGCTGGCTGGGGCAGAAGAAAATTTAATTACTGTTCTTAGGGATGGGGAGGACTCAACTGATGCGCTAGCAAGAATAATATCAGCAAAATCGGCCATTATGGGGGTAATCGCTAAAAGAGCAGCGGACAGATTAGCAATTTGGAAGAGGGAGGCATATGAATGCAGTGAACAGGTGGGACACCACCTCGCGATCAGGGCAAGACAAAAAGCCACTAGGAATATTATTATAGCTGTCAAAAACTCCACGCAGGAAGTTGTTACAGATGCTGAGGGCATTCGTAAGGAATTCCTTGCTTATTATCAGGATTTATATTATCAGGATCTATATTACGAAACGACCACTGCTCATTTAGATGATATTGCTAGCTATCTAAACTAAATCCCAGCGGTACAATTATCGCATGAGGACCGGGCACTACTTGATGAGCCCCCCCAATGGATTGACACACTGCTCTGCATTAATAGTCTTTCTAATAATAAAGCCACTGGGTTGGATAATATTCCGGGTGAATTTTATAAAAGATTCTCCACGGAATTAAAAGAGATCATGCTCCAGCTATTCGTTCATGTGTATAGAGGGGAAAACCACCCGAGTCATGGTCACAAGCTAAAATCATTATATTCCTGAAAAAGCATAAATCGGCACTTGATCCCGCCTCCTACCGCCCTATAACCCTGATAAATGCGGACAGCAAGATTTACTCTAAAATCTTGGCGGTTCGATTAGCAGGGGTAATACACAAAGTTATATCTCCGAGGCAACACGGATTTATACCGGGACGAGGCACGGTAGATCATGTTAGGAGAACTATTTCTCTATTCGATGCAGTGCATATCTCAGGAGATCCAATGGCACTTATTCTTCTCGATGCTGAGAAGGCTTTTGATATGGTCTCCTGGCCTTTCTTATGGGAGACCCTGTCAAGGGTTGGGATAGGTCAGGGCTGTATACAAGCATTTAAGATGCTGTATTATCAACCCACTGCAAGATTATTTTTAAATGGCGCACTAACCGATACTTTTAAAATATCTAGGGGGACCCGCCAGGGATGCCCAAGCTCACCCCTCTTGTTTGCACTTTATATAGACCCTTTTCTACGCTTGCTGGAAAGTAATCCGAAAATTAGCCCTATTATTTCTCATGGGTGGGAGACGAAAGTTCTGGCCTATGCCGATGACATTGCCTTGGTGACTGCTAATCCCGAAATGTCTATGGCTGAGGTCGAATTAGAGGCGGCTAGGTTTGGAAGCTTGTCTGGATACTCTCTTAATAGACTCAAAACCCAGATAATCTGTAAGAATGTTGATATGGGCAGGATACAAGACAGGTCGAAAAAGCTACGTATCTTGGAGTGGAAATTATGGCAACTGTTGAGAAGATAGTTGAGGGCAATATTGATCCCTTAATTGATAAAATCAAACCTGAATTAATCCGACTACACAAACTGCATCTTTCGATAATAGGGAGATGTAATCTAATTAAAATGCTTTTTTCCCCCAAATTTTTGTACTTTATAAGAGCTATTCCATTAGAATTCAGTAACATGTGTCTTAAAAAGATTGAAGACCTGTTCTCACGATTTATATGGGCCTATGAAAAACCCAGAAGAGCTTACAAATTTCTTTCTCTACCAAAGATAAAGGGGGGGCTCGCTCTCCCAAATATAAGGCTTTATTATTGGGCAACCACTCTGTTGTACAATCTTACCCTCTTAACAGAAAATGCTACAGATAATCCTCTGGGAGTTATACCTACGCCTATAGAACTCATAATGGGCAAAGATGCATTGGGGTGGATTTGGCGGTTTTTAAATGATTCTCACTATAAGAAGGTACGCTTTAAGACGCTGGTGCCCGGGTTCAAATGTATGAAATTGGTTCGCAAAATGCTGGGGCTGGCTCGCCTGAACTATTACACACCAATATATAACAATCCAAATCTACCCGACATTTTTAAAGACTCAATACTCAAAAAGTGGCAAAATAAGGGCCTGTCGAAACTGGGGGATTTATATTCTTTTTCTGATATAATTTCCTTTGAGAGTCTTAAAGAAAAATATAAACTGGATTGGAAAGATTTCTATAAATTCCTACAAATACGTGATTTTTTAAGGAGAAAGTGTGGCGGTCCAGCAGGATTTATTAACAATTCTATTATTGATAATCTAAGAATGAAACATCCATCTATTGGAACTGTGTATAACTCTTTCAATATATTAATGCCAGACGGATTTAATAACACGAGCTAGAAAGTGGAAAGAGGAAATTGATATAACAGAAGATCTATTTTTTCATTCAGCCGAGTTAGCACAAAATCTGCTAATCCCAGCGCGGCTTCAAGCCCAGTATTATAAATCCTGCTTTTCGTTGTACTATACTCCGAAAAAGATCGTAAAATGGGGGACAGGGAGAGGGACTTTTTGCCCACGATGTTCGCTATTTCAGGCTGACCTTAATCACATGTTTGCCTCTTGTAACGTATTAAGCGAGCTAAAACTTGAGATTACGAACTTTTTTAAAGAAGTGCTAGGGAGGGACATTTTCCTCTCATCCTCACTGATTTGTCTAGGGGTAGATCAGGAGATGCAAGGCAAACCTGGAGAGTATCTGATCTTCATAGCCATGGCAATATACCGCCTTTGCCTTGCCTCAGCCTGGCTGGATCCATCTCCCCCTAGGTATCATCAATGGCTAACACGATTGGTGGCAAATTATAACTTTGAAAAAGCCATCTATGGAAAAAGAGGAGTACGGTCTTGCAAGAAAGGGCTAAAGATTTGGGAACCTCTGACTAAATGGCTTGAGAGATAACTCAGATAATCTTACTCTTTTATTTTATTTTATTTTATTTTATTTTTTATTTTTCCTTTTTCTTACTGTTTTCAAACTCGTATAAAGCTGTGCGAACCTCGGGGGTGGGAGGGGGCGGGAGTGGGGGTAGAAAGGGGGGGAAAAAAAGAATTATTCAATCTCTTCGATAAGCTGTGTGCATGATGCACAATTGTTGACTTAATATTAATCTTCATCTGTGATAAGTAACTCAATTAATATGTAACCTACCTGCGGCGATATAATACATGCATGTGCTGTACTTATAAATTGTTTGCAAAGTGATTGAAACAAATGAAGTGCAATTTGTATCAGTGTAATCATGCACTAAAAGTAAAACTTAATAAAAAAAATAAAAAAAAAATAAATAAAAAAAACTGAATATAGGTAAGGGAAAAGGTCAAATGAGTATAGAAGAGGCTAAAAAGAAATGGCCATGCCATAATTGCGGAAAGTTAGGGCATTGGAGAAACGAGTGTAAATTTCCTCCCAAAGTTAATACGGAAAATCAATCATTAAATTCACAGGTGCAGAATGAGGTGAGTTACCAACAGCTGCAACAACCGCAGGTAGTTACTCAACAGAGTCAGGTGCCACAACCACCTCTTCCTAAGAGTGTAAACCCCCAGAGATACAGTGCAGAGACAGGATTCTACGTAGGAGAGCAGGTAACAAAATTGCAGCGCGCAGCTGCAGTGTCGCAGTATTGGTTACGGCAGGATGGAAATGAATCGGATGAAAGCTTATGACGGTGCCTAGGAGAGGAAGAAGAGTGCTTGCTTGGCGCAACTCTAGAGGTAGATCAGTCAGGTCCATTTGTGGATGGAGAAGTGAATGGTGTAAATGTTACATTCCTTGTGGACACTGGAGCTACCCGTTCTACTGTTAGATCAGTGGAAATTCCAAACCTTCCTCTCTCAGGAGAATATATCCAAGTTGTAGGTGTTTCAAACCTACAGATTAAAGCGCCTCTTACCAAACCAGTAGAGGTGAAAGTAGGACCATTCAAAGAGATGCATCGGTTTGTGGTATGTGATTGCAGTCCTGTAAATTTGCTAGGACGCGATCTGCTTTGTAAAATGAATTGTACCATCTATTGTACCCCGGATGGTATTGCTTTCCAGACACCAGATGAAGATGTCCTGTATAAAATGACAATGGCAGAACTAGAACCAGGAGTAAATAACATGTTTCCTGTGTTTGAGGCAGAGAAAATAACAATTGAATTGAAAGAAACGGTCAGATCTAATGTATGGGATTTCACAGGCGAGGACATTGGGTTAATGAGAGGAGTAGACCCTGTAAAGATTACTATAAGAGAAGGAATAAATTACCCAAATACTCCACAGTATAAATTAACACCAGAAATTATTGAAGGAATAACCCCTGTAGTTAATAAGATGATTGAACAAGGAATTTTGAGAGAGTTAATGAGTAGCACATGTAATTCACCAATAATGGGATTGAAAAAGCCGAATGGGACATATAGGATAGTACAGGACTTGAGGAAGGTAAATAAAATCGTTGTCCCCTGTTGTCCAATTGTGCCAAACCCCGCTGTAATACTATGTCAGATTCCACATGATGCAGAATGGTACACAGTTATTGATTTGTGCCATGCATTCTTTTCTATTCCGTTGCACCCAGACAGCCAGCCATTAATTGCGTTCCGGTTCGGAGAGTGTATTTTGGCATGGTGCCGAATTCCTCAAGGGTATACAGAAAGTCCCTCAATCTTTAATCAGATCCTAAAGAAATCATTGGAAGATTTAAAAATGCCTGAAAAATCTGTGATGGTTCAGTACATTGATGACCTATTGGTGGCATCAAAGACTAAAGAAGCATGTGTTACGGACACAATTGCTTTACTGAATCATTTAGCAGAAGGAGGACACAAAGTGTCCCCGTCAAAACAGCAATTTTGCCAGCAGGAAGTACAGTATCTAGGTCATAAGATTGAAAAAGGGATGCGAAAAGTGACGACAGAAAGAATAAGGATTATCCGAGGAATGAGAGCTCCGATGACACAGAGAGAGGTGAGAATGTTCCTTGGAATGGTTGGATATTGCCGACAGTGGATAAGTGGATTTTCATTAATTGCAAAACCTTTACAGCGATTAACAAAAGAGATGTCAGAGATCCGATTGAATTGAATGAGGAGGAAATGAAGGCTTTCAAAGAACTGAAAACAAAGTTGTGTGAGGCACCGGCATTGGGAATGCCTGATTATGAAAAAGAATTTGAGCTGTATTGTAGTGAAAGAGATGGATGTGCATTTTCGGTGTTAGTGCAAAGGCATGGAAAAATGAAAAGACCAATTGCTTATTTTTCAGCTGTTTTAGACCCGGTAGCAAAGGCATTGCCTGGATGTCTGAAAGCAGTAGCTGCTACTTGTGTGAGTCTGGAACAGAGTGAAGGCATTGTGATGGGATATCCACTGAGAGTATATGTTCCACACTCTGTTGAAATTCTTCTGACTAGAACCAAAACCCAATTCATGACACATAGTCGGCTGACTAGGTACGAAAGGGTGATTTTGAGTGCAGACAATGTAACAATTGATAGATGCACAAGTGTGAATCCTTCAACTTCACTGCCAGATGAAGAAAATGTAGGAGTCAAAGATGAAGTTGATCATAAGTGTTTGGATGTGCTTGAATTTTGCATCAAGCCTCGCCCAGATATTAAAGATGAGCCCTTAAAAGAATCAGATTACGTAATGTTTGTGGACGGGTCATGTCTGAGAACGAGTGAAGGAGTTTTAAGTGCTGCGTATGCTGTATGTACAGTAGCAGCTATAATGGGAGCATCTTGTTTGAGAGGGATACGTTCAGCCCAAGTGGCTGAGCTGATTGCTCTGATTCAGGCGTGCAAACTGGGAAAGAATGTCCGAATTACGGTGATCACGGATAGCCAGTATGGGTTCGGAGTGGTCCACGATTTTGGACAGATCTGGTCTCAGAGAGGTCTCTTGACGTCTGCAGGAACTCCTATCAGAAACGGTGAGTTTGTGAAGAAATTGCTTGAGGCGATACAGCTGCCTAAACAGATTGCAGTGGTGAAATGCGCTGCACACAAAAATGGAGCAGACTATATTACAGTGGGAAATCAATATGCCGATGAAATAGCCCAATATTGTGCCAGAAATATGGTCTCACTGAATAGGAGGAGAGAAAAAGAGAATGTTTCATGTCCCTTGCTGTTTACTAACATGGTCGAAACCTGGGATGAGGTAAGGCAATTACGGGAAGAGGCCAATGAAGAGGAGAAAGATGGTTGGATAAAAGCAGGTTGCAGACAAAGAGAGGAAGATGACGTTTGGGTTTATAGAGATGAAAGACCAGTTATGCCTGATAGCATGATTTCGAATATGGCACGGATGTACCATGGACAAGCTCACATTGGTAGGGATGCCATGATCAGACTTTTCAGACAGACTTGGTACAACCCAAAATTCAGAGCTATAGCTGAAAGTCTCTGTCAAAGATGTCTTACATGCCAACAGATAAATCCAGGAAGGAAAACAGTAGTGAGTTTAGGGACAATAGGACGTGAAGGAGGTCCTTTTACCAGAATGCAACTAGATTTTATTGAAATGCCCCGAGCAATAGATTGAAATATGTTCTTGTGGTCGTTTGTTTGTTTTCTCGTTGGGTGGAAGCCTATCCGACAAGAAGGAATGATGGAGTTACTGTGGCTAAGCTCCTACTGAGAGAATTCATTCCGAGATATGGTTTTCCAGTAACGATCGAAACAGATAGAGGAACACATTTCCAAAATGAACTAATCCAATTGATATGTGAAGCACTTGACATACAACAGAAATTACACTGTGCCTACAGACCAGAAGCTTCTGGAGTGGTAGAGCAAGTAAATGGAACAATAAAGAATAGGCTAGGGAAAATGTGTCAAGCCACAGGACTCAAATGGCCAGATGCCCTGCCATTGGTGCTGATGACTATCAGAAGCATACCTGACAGAAAAACAGGTCTGAATCCTCATGAAATAATCATGGGACGAGCAATGAGACAAGCACATGTACCTGTCAACAAACTGCTGACTATAACTGATGATCTCGTATTGGACTATTGCAAAGGATTGGCTGATGTGGTACATTCTGTGTTTCATCAGGTTGGACCGGATGCGACCACTCTTGAAAGAAAACCAGCTCATGATTTGAGTCCAGGAGACTGGGTCCGCATAAAAGTCCACAGAAGAAGAAACTGTTTGGTTCCTCGCTGGGATAAGCCACGTCAAGTAATCCTGGTGACAACAACTGCTGTAAAATGTGCAGGTGTGAAAAATTGGGTTCATGCCAGTCATACCATCAGAGTTCCAGATCCTGAAGCTCGACCTGTAAGTCGACATCTGGAGATATCGAATACCAGCTCAGCATCTGAAGCAGAACCTGAAACAAGTAGAGTTCCAGATCCTGAAGCTCGACCTGAAAGTCGACATCTGGAAGAAACAGGTACAAGTTTAACAACTGAAGAAGAATCTGAAACAATCAAAATTCCAGATCTTGAAGCTCGACCTGTAAGTCGACATCTGGAAATATCGGATACCAGTTCAGAATCTGAAACAGACCAACCTGAATCTGATCAGAAACAAAAGAGAAAAACAAAAGCTGACATTATAAAGAAAGAAACTGAACCAAGAGACAGTGACAGCGAACAACCAAGTACAAGTTATGGAAGAATTCCTCCAGAGATAGTTGAGTTAACTGAGGGAGACTTAGATTCAGATAGAGAGATAGGAGAAATTCCGGAAGAAACCCGAGGAGTAGTAGGGACAGACCAACTAATAGAAGAAACACAGGGAAATTTAGATTCAGATAGAAAGATTAAAACAAATGCGGAAGACAATCGAGGAGGGATAGAATCAAATGTCCCAACAGAAGAGATACAAGAAGGTTCAGATTCAGACAAAGAAACCGAGATCATAAGGTTCAAGGTTAGAGGAAGTGAAGTAAGGTCTGAGACAGAATCAGAAGAAAGTGAAGAAGAAAGAAAGCAAAGACTAGGACCAAGAAAGAGAACTTGGAGAGCTGAACGAGAGGAAGAGGAAAATGAACTAAAAAGGCCAAGAAATGGAGACAATTGGCCCCACGAAGTTAAAAGACTGAGATATAAGATAATAAATTTGAACAGACATGATGCGGAACAAGTAAATGAAATAACGAGTCAAAGGGGACAAGGACAATTACAAAAAACAAAAAGGGTGAAAAGACCTAACTTGAAATATAAGTCACCTGAGTGGCTATACATCGCATTGACCGACATTAAAGAAGAAGATAACAGTCACGAAAGCCCAGACGAAAGCAATAAACCAATGGGTGAAAGTGAAATGCATCAAAACTGAAAAGACAAAGCACGAAAACCGGACTGGACACAAAAACTGAACAAGACAAGAAAGAGTTCTGGAAAGAGCTGAAGAAAGCACCGAAACGAGACAAAGTAAAGGGTAGAGTGGCCGAAAAGTCATTCTGAGGTGTGGTGACACATTTTCTGTATATATATATGTCATGTGATCAAGGCAGGGATCTGCCGAAACGCGTCATGGCGGACAGTCTCTTTGGTGTAATAAACTGAAACTGAATCTGCACAGAATTTGGGTCTGCTCTCGTTTATATCCCCACGGAGAGGTATTGTAAATAACGAGCATCTTACATATATATATATATATATATAGCTAGATAATAGTACAAGATGGTAGGCACTGAGAATAGAAGATCTAGATGTGAGTTTTTACGTAGATGGTGTAAAATGTGTTTATTTTGTACAGGATTGCTGATGTTTATTTGGCTTATTTTAGCCATAGTAATACCACTTAGGTTAATTGTAGAAGAAACGTCTGTAAAAGGAAATAACACGAAAAAGGATAAAGAAGCTATCACACAAAACACTGCAGCATTAGTAGATAGTACTGATTTACATAAGGATAAGTCTATAACTGATTTCTCCAAGAATGTCTTCACAAAACTGCTGTATGAATATGTGGAGACAATGGATGTGAGGGATTGCTCTGTTTGTATGCAGTTACCTGCGTCTGTCACAGAAGGTGTGACTTATCATCACCTTCCTTTGACGTATGGGATAACTTGTAGTGTTCTAGCTAGTTTATTTTATAAAACAGGTAGATTAGAAAATTATTACACTGATATAGACACTGTTTTGGCTAAAATTCCCGTAATTCCTGAATTAAATGAGGTGAAAGTTGCGAAAATGTTTGGAGAATTTTTCTTAGAAAATAAAGACCTAACATTAGAGTATATAGTTAGACACAATCTTACCTGTGAACTAAAGAAAGAAGAAAAGATTTTCTTGGATATGGTAGAAAACAGAAGAGTTAAGTTTCAGAGAAAGGTAGCAGAAGAAAAGATAAAAACACCACTTTGGGCGTTTGAAGAGAAAAATGAAAAAGGAGAAACTAATGCAGCTATGGTTCTAGATTGGCCCCAACAGGGAAAATTGTGTATTAGTAGAAGTAAAACAATATATGATAACTATTTCGTGGGTTCCAGTGAATGCCGAGATACATATAAAATTTTAGGAGGATGTGGATGTAAAGGTGGAAAAGATCCAGTATTTCCAGGGATCTATTACATTTGCAGAAATAGAGCTTATTATAGGTTGCCGGACCATTGGTACGGAACGTGCTATTTAGGCCTGGTCTTTCCAAAGATTTTTCATGTGGAGAGAGGAACAAAAGGAATACACGACATAGGTAAAATATTATCACGTAGAAGGAGGGAAAGTTTTTCAGAAATAGTAGGTGACATTTTTGGAGCAGTGATACCAGCAGTGGGTATATCTTTGAATGCATACAAGATTCGGAAATTGTCTACAGTAGTAGATCGTTTATCAACGAATACTGCTGAAGGGTTCTTGATGGTAAATACTGAAATGGTTGCCATGAGAGTTATGCTAATGCAAAATCGACTTGCCCTTGACATTCTTTTGGCAAAAGAGGGTGGAGTCTGTGGAATGCTGAAAGTCCAACATTGTTGCACTTACATTCCAGACAAAAGTGAGAATATACAGAAGTATATAAAGAATATTACTGATTTGCACAAAGAAATTGTCCCACTGGAGGTTGAAGGTGTTTGGGAGAAACTTGGTAAGAGTTTTTCCTCAATGCAAAAATGGTTCACAGAAATAGGTAGTTCTCTTATTGTGAAGATACTAATATCAGTAACAGTGATAATAGTGATAATGTTATTAGTGAGATTAGCATATGTGTGTGTTAAAAGGAGAAGAAGAGAAAATAGAATAAAAAGAGAAAATGAGAAAAATAAAGAAAGAGAACGAGAAATGGGAGAAATAGAATTGGAAGAATTGAAAGAGAACATATACAAAAGGTCTAAAAGACAAAATGAGAAAAACACCGTTGTATGAACTAACAAAAGCAAGTGGACAAGAAACTTTTATCTGATAAATTGTAGGATAGGTTTTTAGTGGTGATATTAAAAATCACCAAAGGGGGGAATTGATGGAGCAGGGTAAATAAAGGAAACAAATTATTTTTATTTACCCTGCTCCATCACCAGTGCTACCACTTAACATGTTGCAAGGCACAGGACTGAGCACCCATGATGACTAAATAGAACTATACCCCCTAATTACCCAAAAAGGACTCCAACCCATGAATTGTGCGAGAGGGAGTCATTAACAGTGGTCTGGTGTTCTTTTCTCAGAATTCAAAGAAAAAACCTGGCCTGGCGCTGCGCATCACGCATGGACCTGGGCAACTTGGCAGCTATGCGCATGGTGTGGAGCAAGCTGCCCAAAAATTTTCTGGGTCCAATTTTGAGGACTGCAACTGCGGAAACGTTGTTCTTCGGAAAGGTGCTCTTCAGCACAATGTGAAAGGAACACAATTTTTAAAGTGTGCCAAGCTTAATACAAAACATAAACCTCAAATGAAGGTCTGCGTGCATTACAAACCTGCCAAATAAGCTAGGAACTACAAAGACACTAACAACGAAGTATGGACGAATTACACTTGGACGTGCACATTGCCAATAGCCCCACATCCAACAAATGTGAGAACAATTGAATTGGGCGCCACGAGATGCTGCGGGGGCTCACCACATGCTAACTAACGGTGGTCTTGTCATGAGACGTTGTGTGGCTGCACAGCATACGGTTGTTCTGTGCTATGACTACATTAATCTATCTCCCTGACTGTTTTCCTATATCCTCGTTTCCACTGTCTCAACAATGTAAGTTTCACATTTCCTTTTCTAGTTGTATGTACAGTGCTTGGATGCCCCGAGGGCTAGGTCGGCACTATATAACTACTACAAATAATAACAAATACATATATCACTGACACACTAGAAGGTCCTGTTGTTTAAGTCGATAGCTTGAATCATTGCTACAGCTGTGATGCCATTGAAGCAATGTGAATCATTTTTAGAAAACGAACAACCCTGCAGGTGTTATTTTAGAGGAAACGTCTTCTCGAGTTGCCATGCTTGCAGCCACAGGCATTTGTGATGCAGTCTCCAGATGCGTATTGTGGATACCGAGGCACGTAAGGTGGCAGGAAGGCTCAGTGAGTTGAACACTAGTCGATGACATATGAGGGGGTCTGCAAGTCATGAGTTTGAATCCCTGCCAGCCGATGTGGTCTGCTGTCCTTCTGAGGTCGGCGAGTTGGGTGTGATTAAATTTGGCACTGACGAGACAAGTTCCCTACAGTGCTTAAACGCAGCAGTAGTGAGGTGTGGGGAACAACCTACAATGAGTAATATTACCTGTTGCAACACGCAAATGCAATTTGTGCAGTGCCATCTCCTAGAGGCCCCAAATGCACGAAGGACGTTGTGCGCGTGACTCGTACCCCAAACGAGGTAGTGCACCTGCTTCACGTGATCCATGGACAGTTGCGCACCTGTCAAACCTCTTCAAGGGATCCAGTGATCCCACCGTGGCGCACCTGCTTCAAGTGATCTAGGGACAGTTACTCACCTGTCATACCTCGTCAATGTACTGGCGAAGCATGTTTCACCCACACCAGCTCCCAACTGTAACGGGGGCGGAAGGAACACCACTTTCGTCTGTAATATGGACCGGGAGACAGGATACACTAGCCTTAAAGAAACGTGTGTGGCAGGAACGTGCGTGCCTCAGCTTCAAGGTGCATTGTGGGCCCTTGTGCACTGATTCCAATGTCCAAAGGCACTGCACACTTGCGTGTACCTGCCCAAACTCCTCGAGTCCAGTTCTGCCCCGCTTCCACTGCCCCTGAAAGCAGGCAGCATGTCCATGTCAGTCCTCAGCCTGCATCCCGCGACGGCGGGCGCTTAGCGCATCTCAGGGTGGAAAGGCATTTTAAAGGGAAACCCTGCAATGTACAGTGAGGGGCCCCGCTCCGGATTTACTCCGCCTGAGTACTGTGCTGAGGGGGGCCCCCTGCAGCTCGGGGGCCCCCCGCACTGCGCCCGCAAAGATTTATGGCCCTGCTGGTGTTACTTGTGGGCAGGGGCTGCAGGGCACAGAGCCACAGTCGCACCGCAAATTAGAGACGGGGTGTGGCAGCAGGGCAACCATGGGCTGCAGCGCGGCGGCGCCGCACAAAGCCTGGAATCCGCCGCACACCGGGCAGCTTCTAGCCCAAATTTAGGTAACCCGCCCAACACGATTTTTTCTCGCACAATCGGGCAAAATATTGCCCAATTGTGCGAGAAATAGCCCAATCTGGCAACACTGTTCCTGCCAGCTGCAACGTTTTGGAGCACGGTGATGCCGGGAGCCATCCGGCGTGGCGTCACCGTGTGTGCCGCCATTTTGGGTTTGCCCCAACATCTCTGCCAACCATGTTGCCTTTGCCAACCACGTTTTGTTTGCCATAATAAAGTTATTGTGAGGCTGAAGAGGTCCTTTTGTGCCTCCATCTGCATCAGCGCTCTTCTCCTTACTAAGACATCGGATCGGCCTAGCGTAGTCATATTTCACTGCAGGTACTGTTTTTAAACTTGCTGCCTCTCCTGCGTTGACCTTTTAGTCAAGCTTTCTTTTCTGGGAATGACTCTGGACGTCAAGTTTTCTTTGGGTGCGCTTGCTGATGATGGAACCTTGCACATTTTTAATCCTGCATTTTCAACAGTTTCACTATTAGCACACTCAAAGTACTGGACCTTTTTTTTTCTTTTCTTTTTTCTACCGTGCCATCTAGTTCTTTAACTTTGCCTGCTGCGCTACAAGGATTCACCCTGCTGCACTACAAGCTTTCTTCAACCTGCAATTTGCTTTGACATTTATTCTCTTTCATTGTATATTTATTTATTTATTTCTCTATTTATTTTTTCTTGCGATGTCCTGCGCAATCTACATTTACATGACTGCAAGTTTTTCTCTTACATGCTGTTGTTTCTTTTCTAGGGAACCTTTCTTTACTTGATGTTATTGCTCTGGTAGTTAACTACCCTTTGCTTTTACTACATATTGTATTGTACTGTGTGGTGCCTGCCCACACCTTTCCTGTGTTTGGAATAGTTTTACAGTTCCTATTAGTACCGTGTGGTTATTTCCCACACCTCCAGTTGCAAAGTTTTTTGCTGTACGTTGGGCCGTGTGGCGTGCCCCACACCTAATTTTACAGTTCCTGCATTTTACATTATTACTGTATGGTATTTTACACCACATCTTGCGTTTTACTATATGGTATTTTACGCCATACCTTGTGTTATACTGTGTGATATTTTATGTCACACCTAGTGGCCGATTCCGATTCGGGCCGGAAATCTCTCCGACCGAGCCGGACCCGGAGAGATTTCCGACCGAATCGGACTCTGGCAGTCCGACCGAACGAGTACGATGCGCACGCATGCACCCGGACTCGATTCAGTCGGACTCCCATTGAAGTCAATGGGAGCCGGACGTACAACGCGTACGCGGGCTCCCATTGTCTCAATGGGTGCGAGGCGAACAAAGGCGCCCCCTACAGCGGGTACGCGTCGAAGCGCATCGTGCCGTACATGCACAGGTAGGGGGGACCCATGGGTCCCCTCTGTGTGCGACTCGCGTGGCCACGCGTACAGGGGGGTCCGACGCGGACCCCCAAAGTCCGGCTCCGACAGCTCTTTCGAGCCGGACGACGCGAATCGGTCGGACTGCTCGCGGCGCGCATCGTACTTACCCAGCCGGGGAACGTCTCCATTGCGCGGTGCGAGTTGTGTCCGTGCGAGTCGGTCGGAGCGTTTTGAAGCCGCGTACGAGTCGGTCGGCGATTTCGCGGGCGCTTGCATCGTACTCGCTCGGCCGGACCCGCGTACGATTCGGTCGGGAAACAGGGCTCCGAATCGGATCCGTTAAAGCCAAATCCGATTCGGAGCCCTACCGGGCGAGATCGGAATCGGCCCCTTAGTTTTACGTTTCTGTATTGCATTGTACTGTGTGGTTATTTCCCACACCTGGTTTTTATGTTCGTACATATTTCATTGTACTGTGTGGTATATTCCACCACACCTATTTCTGCTGTTTGCATATATTGCAATGTACAGTGTGGTATTCTCCGCCATACCTTGCTCTTTATTGCATTGTCCGGTGTGGTACTTTCCGCCACACCTAGTTCTGCATTCCTGTATGTTGCAATGTACCGTGTGGCACTTTCTGCCATACCTAGGATTTGCTGTCTTTCTGGGGACTTTTCCCCATGCTCGTGTTTGAGCTAAGGCAACTATCTTTTTACTTGTTCTATCTGCGGCTATCTTCCATGCTTTCACTGTTCTTTTGCTGTTGCTTTTGTTCTCTCCTTCACCTTTTTGCTTATGCCCTTGTATATTTTTGTGTTTGCCTGGCCAGCTTTCATATCTTTGTACTTGGGTTTGTTTTGTTATTTATGTGAGGGAGGATGTGGGTTTGTCTTTCTGTGAGAGAGGGTGTTGGTGCATTAGTCATGGTTTTCTTTTCATCTTTTCTTGTTTGCGTTTTCTACTTTTCCACCTTTCATTTCCATGCTTTCTTCCAGTGTATTTTCTTCTCTATTTTCTTGCTTATTTTCTGATGTATTTTAATACTTCCTTCTTTTCCATTGTAAAGGAGGGAGATATGTGGTATCCTGCTGCTCAGCCAGTATGATTGCGTGAGAGAATGTTGGGATGTGGAATGTTGGAGTGCCTGAGTCAGTTGGTGTATGGGCTGAGCAGCAGGGAAGCTGCTCCTGGTGGGGCTCTTATTCCTCTCTTCCATGTAACCTACTACTCAATAAACCTTACATGGAAAACTACTTGGATCTGTTTACCTTCTTGAATACTACAGTCCTGTCATACAGGAATTTGAACATTTGTTTTCTATTGCGTCACTCTGTATCAGATATGCATTGATGTTCCTAGGTTAGGAATATTTGTCTGCTATGCAGCCTTGTTGAGGCAGTGTAAGAACCTGGGTTATTAGTTGAGAGAGGTGGAAGACCCACTCAAATAATAAATACATTCCTTGTCAGGGTGAACCACAAAAGTCACTAAATTAATCTGCACTTAACCATCTGGTACCTTGGCACCAAAACAGTCAGGCTTTACTTAGAGGCAACGTGTAAAGTATTTATGCAGCACTCAAACAGTAATAAAGTGGAAACACAACACAAGAAAAATCCCAATCCATTTAAGAAAAATAGAGTAATTTTTAAAAGTAAATGACACCAGAATGCCAAAAATCCAATAAGTAGATCAGGATATATGAGTTTTAGGTGAAAATAGTTCAAAGAAATACAAAGCGTCACTCAAGGTTATAAGTTCAGTCTGACCTCGATTGAGCGCAGGTCAAATACAGGGACCAGGATCGTCCCAATGAAAAGTTACCTCCTTAAGTCTGCACGTAGACCTGCTGTTCGTATTGGCAGGGGTCACAAGAAGGTCAGTGTCAGCGCAAGGAGTAGGTCGAGCAGAAACGATGGTCACTGTTGTGACACCACAAACCAATAGTCGCTGAAACTTCACGTTGGTGGTTCTCGCAAGCTGACACTATTGGCATGAAGTGCAGGTCTCACATTGGTTGTCATCATGGATGGTTTCTGTTGGCGTGAAAAGCAGGTCCTGCTGGAGATTCCCATTGGCGGTCATCACTTCATGGTTGGGAGGAGCCCAACATTTCAGCATCTTCACTATTTATTCAGCAGGAGTATACTCTGATGCCAGCCAAGTGTCCAGGGCCTAGGGGCACCTCTTAAGGATGATGGTCTCACTCCAGCATTGGCCAAAAGCAGCGCTCAGGCAGATCCAGATATGTCCAGTTGGTGCTGGTCAGCTGGGCAGTTGTAGGGAGGCCTCTGGAAGCTAGCTGTGTCTGTGTAGCTCAAACAGGAGATCACAGGGAGCAGGTTTCAAGGCAAGCAGGTCTAATGTTACTTCTTCAGACAGCAGGGTCGTCCTTCTTCTGCATTTTTCACAGGTCCAGGAGTGTTCTGATGAGAGGTTTTGAAGATTCCACATTTAATAGTTGATGCCAGGCTTTGTGTATGGGAATTCCCTGACAAAAACCCAGAACTGGTTCTGGTCAGTTCTTCCAGTTTACCTGGGTTTGGCTCCAAACTATCTAGAGGCAAGGACAGGCCTGGTGTCCGGGTCATTTGTTTGCACTGCATGCATGGTCCTTTGAAGTGCAGTCAGAGCAGGGCGTAACTCCTCCCCAGCCACCCAGTCAGGAAGATCCTCTCCCACCTTGCCTCGGCCTCTTTTGTCTTATTGTCTAGAAGCATGACACAAAACACCTCAGGAAAGTCATTCATAGTCATGTGACCCTGTACACAAGCAGAAAGGTGAAGTTGGTTTGGGCATAAAAATGCCAACTTTTTTAAAGTGGTTATAAGAAGGGGCTGGGCCCTAGCTAGATTAGGCCTCTTTTAAATATAGAAAACAAGTGCCTCAAGTTGTACTTTATCAATTATGACTGCTTTGACTCAAAAAGGGGGGGCGCAAGAGACTGAATTAGCTTGGACCTCGTTTTGTTCGTATTATTTGAAAAATATTTTCATCTATATTACTGCTTTTTTAGGTCATCAAAGGGCCACCTTGTAGCATGAAACACTGCTTATTATCTATACAAGGACAGTGAGCTCAGAGCATTAGCATCACATTTCCACATGCATCATCAGGATTACGACAACATATTTAAACAAAAATCCCAAGCCCTTGGGGTACAGTCTGCATGAACAGGACAATATTGTGGATATTGTGGAAAATAAGGACTATTCCACTGTGAACTAAGTTGATGCAGCCATCTCCCTGAGTGTCCAATCACCAAGAGATTCATGAAACCCTGGATAATAGTGATTCATTATCTCTGGTTGTGCTAAAGAAAAAGTTGACTGTTTTTTGGGTATCTGCAGAAGTTTTGTATTTATTAGTGCACATGTATGTTATTTTTATTTAATATGTTAATATGATTTTTGTTTAAGCAGGGGCTTTTGGTAGGTCCACAATACCGAAGCCTGATAGTTTGCCAGTTCTAGTTTTATATGTCACTCAAAATTGAAAAAACACCACTAGATGAACATATAAAACTTGAACCAACTTTTCTTGCTGTTTGCTGCTCTATGAGCCTTTTGGGGCCTACCTTAGCAAGAACTTAAAAATATTAAAAAGAAAGGGGGAGATCTGGACAAAATTGTATTTGGCCAGGCTAAAATGGTAGTTTACATTGCACTATAGGCTGCAGGGGAAGGACTGAGACATATTTAAAAGCTACTTTAGTGGGTGGCACAAGGAGTACTGCAGCTCTCTACTAACATTTAATTTACAGGCCCTGGGTACATGTAGTACCATATATTTACAAGAATAATAAATGTACAATCAGGTGTAAGCCAATGTTAACATATTTTGAGAGAGCAGAAGCACTTTCCCGAAAAAAGTCCTAAAAGCCAACAAAAACTTGTTCAGCATAGAAAGGCAGAGGAAGGCAAAAATCTGTAAGCTGAAACATTTTTAAAGGCAAAGTTACACATTTTCTCTATGCTGGTTCCTTGTCAGAACTGCATGCCAAATCTTTTATTTATAGGCAGAAGATTTGAAAATTGTCCTGTAAAATGCCTTTCTGAAAGATGTAAAAGTGGATATTGTAAAAAGGGACAATAAAGGGGAGAAAAAGTAATTAAAATCTTAATGCATTAACAGGAATTGCAGGGAAGTACTTGAACTGGAAAAGGGAGCAGAAATGGAGAGACAGAAAACACAATGAATCATGACAAGATGGAGATAGAGAACAAAAAACAAATGGAACAAGAACTATGTAAGTGGAATAGAAATATTATTGACTAAAGAATGAGAATAAAGAAGAGAAATCAGTATAAAATAATTCTTATTTGGAGCACCCAGTTGATCAGTGAACCTACTGCAAAAAATTGTGTTTTGAACATAGTGCTCGTGGGTTAATGTGCATTGTAGGTTTTAGAAAATATTTGCCTTACTACATAATGTTAGTGACATGGTAAGGTATGGATCATTCAATCAATCAATCAATCAATCAATCAGTCACTCAGGTGGCTTGTAAAGCGCAACTACTCACCCATAAGAGTCTCAAGGCACTGGGGATGGGCTGCTGGTCCGTTAAAGCACTGTGGTTCAGTGGAAGAGCCAGGTCTTGACGTCCTTCCTGAATTGAGGCAGTGATGGTGATTGCCTGAGGTGGAGAGGCAGGGTGTTCAAAGTCTTTGCTGTGAGGTAGGAGAAGGATCTTCATTCGGCTGTGGTCTTGTGGATACGTGGGCCGGTAGCCAGGGCCAGATGGGCGGAACGGAGGTCTCTTGTGGGTGCATGGAATGCGAGGTGGTGGTTGAGGTACGCAGGTCGTGTAAGGCTTTGTTGGCATGTGTGAGGAGCTTGAAGGTGATTCTTTTGTTGACTGGAAGTCAGTGGAGGTCTCTCAGGTGGCTGATGATGTGACTGCAGCGGGGGATGCTGTGGATAAGTCTGGTGAAAGCGTTCTCAATGTTCTGCAGTTTCTTGAGGAGTTTCTGGGTGATGCTGGTGTAGAGTGCATTGCCGTAGTCGATTCTGCTACTGATAAGTGCGTGGCTGACCATTTTTATGGACTCAATGGGGAACAACTTGAAGATCTTTTGGAGCAGGCGCAGCGTGTGGAAGCAGGATGATGAGATGGTGTTGATCTTGCGGTTTATGGTGAGCTAGGAGTCCAGGATGATGCTGAGGTTTCGTGCATGGTCTGTTGCCAAGTGCTGTAGCCTCCAGGAGTCATTCCAGGTGGAGTTGAGCTTGAGGCAGCTGTTCTTCATTCAGGTGGTGACAGCCTTCATTCCATCATGGAAGTTGTTCTTGGCGACTGTGGGTTACTCGGTGAGGGAGAGAATCAGCTGAGTGTTGTTGGGGTAGGAGATGATGTTGAGTCCTTGGTTCCTGAGAATGGCTGCGAGCTGGGCCATGTAGATGTTAAAGAAAGTGGGGCTCAGGGAGGAGCCCTGAGGCACTCCGCAGCTGATCTCTGTGGGTTCTGAGAGGAACTGTGGTAGTCTGATTCTCTGTGTTCAGCCGGTGAGGAAGGAGCGGATCCATTCCAGGGCTTTGTCACGGATGCTGACATCGTGGAGTCTTGTGCATAGGGTGTGGTGAGAGACAGTATCGAAGGTGGCTGAGAGGTCCAGTACGAAGAGCGCTGCAGTTTCACCTCGGTCGAGGAGGGTGCAGACGTCACTTGTGGCTGCAAGGAGGGCTGTCTCTGTGCTGTGGTTGATTTAGAAGCCAGATTGGGAGAGGTACTGGATGTGGTTCGCTTAGATTAATTCGGAAAGTTGGGTGTTGATGGCCTTCTCGATGACCTTGGCTGGGAAGGGGAGAAGAAAGATGGGTCTGAAGTTCTGGAGGTCCGTAGGGTTGGCAGAGGGTTTCTTCAGAAAGGGGGATGATCTCTGCGTGTTTCCAGTCTTCCGGGAAGGTGGGAGTGTTGATGGAGCAATTGGTGGTGTGGTAGAGTTCGGTGGCAATGGTGGTGCCAGCTCTGTTGAAGATGTGATGCGGGCAGGGGTCCAAGGGTGCTCCGGAGTGGATGCTCTTCATTATCTTGAGGGTGTCATCTGCGGTGAGGGGAGTCAAGCTGAGTAGGGTCTGTTGGGGTCTGGTGTTGCAGGGTGCGGTGGTTGTAGGTGAGGTGGGAGGGTCTTGGGTATCGAGGCTGTCAAAGCTGTCATATATCTCCTTGATCCTGTGGTGGAAGTAGGGGTCGAGGTTGTTGCAGAGGTCTTGGGAGGGGGGAACATCTGCTGTCTTTGTGCTGGGTCTGGTGAATTTTTTGTCCATGGTGAGAAGTTCTTTACTGTTGAGTGCGTTGGCATTGATCCTTTCTTGTAGTGCGGCTTTTTTTATTGTTCTGATGAGGTGGTGGGGTGCGGTGACAGCGATTTTGAAGGCTGAGTCGTCTTCCAGGGTTTTGCTGCTCCTCTACCTCTTCTCAAGCCATCTACAGGTGTGTCTGGACTCATGAAGGGAGGGAGAGAACCAGCTGCCTTTCTTGGACTGTCGCTTGCTTGAAGCATTATGTATACTGTTGCAGAAGTTGGATCAGTATGTGTGTTTGTTCCCTTGTGCGGTTATAGTTGAGGAACCCGTGACTCTGCATCGCCTGCACATATTATTTTACTGATGTTGGGCAGTTACTGTAGTGTTGCATGAGCATGCAATGACTGAACATTTGTGGCTCCTGATAGATTCCATAGAACAATGATGTAAGCATTAGAGCATAGAGAATTGAATTCAGATTAAGAATGTTAAGTCTGTGGCTACACACAGAAGAATAAAGACATGTTATACTAAGCTCTATGTGTGGCGTAGTCAGTCAGTCAGTAATACTTTATTCAGTAATTCAAAACCTTATAAAGTCGACCAAGCCATGCAAACCATATATATTGCTAAATATATATACAAGATAAAATACTTCCATAAAAATATAGAATCCTAATACGATCGCTAAAAGCAGAAAGTATGACAACTCATTAAATGGAAACCCCCTAGTAACTAAATAGCCTTTTCCTAAGTCTAAGGGCACCAGAAAGAAAACTTGAGACCCCAAAACAGAGCATAGGGGACATGAGTGTTTGTAAGTACAACAAAGCTGGTTTTACTTGTGCAAATTGGTTGTCTCTTATTAAGGTAATGATAAATCTGTACCTTAATATCTAATAAAAATCACAAAAGAAGATAAAATGCAAAGTATTTTGCTCAGAGAAATTATCACAGGGACAGGGTTTCAGCTCTCCAAATTTATGAAACCCTTTTTGAGCAGCTAAAGACCAATGCATTAAATTAGGCCTGTACCTTGTCAATAAAAAACAGTGATGGGAATTATTAACAATCGCCAAATATGGTTCTCCCAGAGAGCAAGTTGTCAGTAAAATTTATTGTTTCACTGAGGGTTTAAGAAGCTCCAACAGATCCCTCGACCTTAATGATTTAGGGTTAACAAATAATTCTGGGCGGCCCACACTCTCCAGCATACTTTTGACACAATTAAGCCAGGGAATACGGACTGCTCCCTCAAGTGATCTACAGTCTTCAATCACAAGCTGGTTAAGTGAAAGAGTGGGATTAGACCAAATTCTAAGCCTGATGGGAGCCAAAGTAATAAGACCTGAAATGTATCCCAGGCCTACTTCCTCATGGACCACAACTTGCGGGAACCTATGCAAAAAGTTATATTCTACTACTTGGAGCTCTCTGGCATCTCTATATCCCCATGTAGAAAACAACACCCCTAGGCAACAAATGGTCAAATTTATAACAAGACCTACTCCAACACAAGCATGATATAACAAACTCAGTGTACACTATAATTCATTAAAACTTCATTTTATTAATACAATTTCATATAGTGATATCATAGAAAATAGATAAATAATTCCACAGACATAAAGAACTAGACAATAACATTACGACGTGCTTCCTACAATAAAACAAATGCAAAAAGCACAGTTGATGGACAGAATGCAGAACAATGTCATACATTCACCCTAGTACAGAGATCTGGGCCTAAATCCATTGTTTATTTGCTCACCATGCCTTTCCAGTTTGGACCCAGCCATGTGCAAATCAGTCTTGACCCTGCGCCCAATGGGAACAGTCCAGCCCGAACTGCCAGGCCAGGTCCTCCCTGGACTGGAAACAAGCATCCTAGGACCGGTTTCAGGCTTTCAGCCCTCATCAGCCAGGATAGCTTGACTCCAGTGGCATGGAGAGTACGGGACCCACATCTGGGCATACCCGTCCCACTCGGGGTGACAAAAGCAAAAAGAACAGTTGATGGACAGAATGCAGAACAATGTCATACATTCACCCCAGTACAGAGATCTGGGCCTAAATCCATCGTTTTTTTGCTCACCATGCCTTTCCAGTTTGGACCCAGCCATATGCAAATCAGTCTTGACCCTGCGCCCAATGGGTATGCCCAGACGTGGGTCCCTTGCTCACTGTGCCACTGAATTCAAGCTAGCCTGTGGCTGGGTCTAAACTGGGATGGTATGGTGAGCAAAAGAACAATGGATTTAACCCAGATCTCTTGACTGGGGGTGAATGTATGATTTATTCAGCATTCCGTCCATCATTTGTTTGCGTAGCACTTTTCACCCTAAGTGGGATGGGTATGCCCAGACGTGGGTCCCTTGCTCACTGTGCCATTGGATTCAAGCTAGCCTGGCTGATGAAGGGTAATACCCAGAAACCGGTCCCAGGATGCTTGTTTCCGGTCCAGGGAGGAGCTGGCTTGGCAGTTCGGTCTGGACTGTTCCCATGAGGCACAGGGTCAAGACTGATTTGCATATGGCTGGGCCTAAACTGGGGTTGCATGGTGAGCAAAAGAACAATGGATTTAACCCAGATCTCTTGACTGGGGGTGAATGTATGATTTATTCAGCATTCCGTCCATCATTTGTTTGCGTAGCACTCCTACAATAAAACAACACAGATAAATAGAATGGACAAACATGCATAAATTTATAAGGCTGCGTAATAGACAAATGTTTAGATACAGCTATAATGTAAAAATAATAAACTGGAGCGCTTGAATGCACCAGGATTTAAATGAGTGGCTGAATGATGAGTTTTCTTGTTTTCTACGCGCGTTTCAGCGTACTCGACGCCTTCTTCAGGAAAGCCACAATGATTCCATGGAAAAATGAGGGCCGAACCAGTGAGAATGTCGAGATATAGATGATTATTTGGAAGGCTCCACAAATCTCACGAGGCGCTTGAGTCCAAGTGGCCGTAAGGTGGATACTGAGGTCAGGTGTGGCGGGAGCCTATACCAACTGTTTACTCTTGTATTGGATATGAAAAGGATGTGTGCAAACTTCTTATAGAATAAATGGTTAGTTCTTGCGAAAAACAGGCTCACATCACTTTAATTATGGTAGGTCGACTCTTAGAGTTTCACTCTATTAGAAGGGCAAGTAGCGGCGAAGGTAGCGTTCCGCTCGGTCAGTCGAAGATCTCTATATCCCCACACATCACACCCATAATTTGCCATTGGCATAAGTCAATCTGAATCCTGAGCAAAAATGACAATAATGTTCAAGAGTTCGAAGATTATGTTAGTCCAATTCTTCTTTATTTTCAGGTAGTCATCAGATCCAATAAAACAGATGATTTATAGATGATTTGCAGTAATTAGTACTGTGAGTTGTTACAATCACAACCTGATGATGGCCATAATCAAAATGACGTAGCCAACACGTGTTTCGTCATAGGGTCATCAGCCACCGACTTCCTCAGGGCTACATCAACAACAAAAGTATATACACTCAGTAAATAATTAATTACATTAATACTGAGGTTAGTAAAGTGAAGAGCCTAAAAGGGCCACCAATTTAAAGGTCCAGGCATTAAAGATAGTCTCCCCAGAGTAAAGGAGAAAGATAGTATAGGAGGGTGGCTGGGAAAAGAAAAAAGCTTTTTTGTGGCTGTGTCAGAGTAAACGTTGTCATCAAACCATAAGTGTAAGCGTGCAAAAAGTAAAGTACTCATATATCCATGGCGATAAGGGGATTTAGCGGAAAAGCATCATCCTAGTGATTCCATAACCATATTATTGTGTAAATAGTGGGCTCACCATTTAGTCAACTGTATCCGTAAATCCTCAACGAGTAGTATTACAATAGCGTTTAAATGTAACCTAAGTGTAAAATTTATAGCATATCAGTATCATATACCATTAAGGGCCCAAATGAAAAGAAATAAGATGAGATAGATGTATACCTGTATCCACTAATATTTTTTAAAAACGGGTACGTGCTAAGATGAATCTAGAACCAAAAAAGGGAGGCGAAATGTTATTGTCAAGTAGACCGGCCACAATATGAGTAAAATAGTAACATTGCACAAGAAGAATAAGCGGGTGCGAGCGGTAACAAAAATATAAACTGTACCACAAATATAGGGAACTGGCAAATGTAACATGGCCCAAATATATAGGAAAATGCGACCAGTAATGCACTATCTAAGTTGCAATTTGTCAACAAAAAATACACTGACAATGATGTCAAAAAATGTCGTATCTAGAACTGTAACCCAGAGTGCAAGACGCTAGTCAGAGTTAAAGAATTTACACAAGTTAAAGACTGGCTCAAATATGGTTAAATCCAGGGAACGTGTTCCCAGAGAGTGGTAACGAGCACATACATTGTACCACCATTTATATCTGAAATAGTAAACAGTCACGCACTATCTGCGTTGCACCGAAAAGCTATTAATATTACCAACAAAGAAACGACAATGTTGTCAAAAATTCTTTTGTCTAAACCTGTATTCAAAAATTACGACGAGATAGTCAGGTTTAAGAGCATCCTACCTGTTTCATGGAGAGTACTCTTAAACCTTAACTCTGACTAGCGTCTTGCACTCTGGGTTACAGTTCTAGATACAACAATTTTTGACATCATTGTCAGTGTATTTTTTGTTGACAAAATTAATATGCAACTTAGATAGTAGAGAGTACTCTCCATGAAACAGGTAGGATGATCTTAAACCTGACTGTCTCGTCGTAATTTTTGCAGATAGTGCGTGACTGTTCACTATTTCAGATATAATTGGTGGTACAATGTATGTGCTCGTTACCGCTCTCTGGGAACACGGTTCCCTGGATTTAACCATATTGGAGCTAGTCTTTAACTTGTGTAAATTCTTTAACTCTGACTAGCGTCTTGCACTCTGGGTTACAGTTCTAGATACGAAAATGTTTAGGTTGAGCCTAGCGTTGCAGCGCATGCGCTGCTCGCTTTGCGAGGCATGCAGTATTCAGTATAGCATGGAAGCTTCGTGGAAGCTCCACCCACTCTCCGCCCATCATTTTTATTGGCTTGTGTCTTAAATGCTGCCTTCCGATTGGTTGTAGGCTTGTTAGTCCCTCCCTATGACAGCCATGTCGTCATTTGTGTCCTTCCATGGCTACTGGCCCCTTTACTGCACAGACTATTTCCTTCCCGTGCCCCCCCTCCCGCAGTCCGATGCCTTCTTGCCCGCCCATTACACTCCAGCAGCAACAATTAATCTTGCACGGGATGTGCCTGCTGCTGCACGCGCTAGTGCGCATGACATTAAAAGAAGGTCGAATTGTATTTCAAGAGGGCACGGAGACGGCATTAAATCACCACAGAAGGCCCAGCTCCGCCCGCAGTCTTCCTCATTAGTGGGTTTGGAAACCCCACGCGTAACCTCGGCTCTGATGTTATTTAAAGATTCCCCCAGGGGATTTGAGAGGCGGCTGAATTAATTTGTCAGCTGTTTGCGATTTAGGTTTGTTTATATACCTGTCAGAGTCGGCTAGACTGGGCCCCCATGCACCACGCACTCCTACAGTAGGTAAATGAGATTTCGGAAGAACAGTGACCGAGTGTGGGGGTTTAGGAAGCAGGAAAACTCCCAATCTTTGGAGCCCGCTAAAGGGGAGGAATTAGAGCTGCAAATGAACTTCAGACGCGCACGGAGAGGCCCAGGATCTGCTGGGAAACGTGATGCGCTTGTGGGGCTGGGACAGGAAGAGACATGGGGACGTGCAGACAGAAAATACAAACCTGAGTGTTCTGAAGAGCCACGTCTGTGCTCTTTTAGTTGGATCTTCGCTACCGGGCCCCCATGTCTCTTGAACCACACTGACAGACTGCTTTGTTTGCCTTTGATGTATCAAAAACATGTACTGCGTTTATAAAAAAAAATCAAGACATTTTTAAAAAGAGCTGGCAAGCAGGTTGACAATGGTATCAGCATAAATGCAATAGGTCATGCGTTTTCCCCTTTGCATACCGTTCTTAAACATGTGTTTCTGGGAAACAAATCCCCCCCCCACCAAATATAAAAATAATACGGTTATTTTTAATATCTCCGTGTGGCATACAGAAAGATGTGTCCCGCCCATAAATCCAAAGCTGTAATAAATCTGTGATACTTTGCCGAGTTCAGCATATTTTGTTTTAATTTAGAGAGGCTTAGTTTTGTTGTGTCTGTTAATAAAGCCATCATGCCCCGGGTGACAATTAAGACTACAGACTTTGCTTTACTGCCTCTGTTTCTCTTTACTATAAAAAAATTAATCAAGTCAGGGAAGAACTTCAAAATGATATACTTTTGAAAAAATAATTGATGCCATACTCTCATACAAACACGGTTACAATATTTAATTTAAAGATGCATGACACACTGAGAAAATAGCATGTGTATATTTTTAAGCAATAACAAGTTTACTTAGCAAATGATAACCTCTGTGGGAAGAGGGAGCAGCTCGGTGGATCAGACATATAAAGCAAAACAAAATATAGGTTCCTAGGTCCAGCAATCAAAAAAGTCGGCCACCCTGGAACAAAAAGCCAACACAATTTGCCAAAACGGTGAACATCAAAACCACTTTTTGCACCTTGACCAAGGGGCTTAGAAACTATGCGGGTCAAGTACATATTGCTGTCCTAATCCCCAGAGGGATGTTCACCATTTATTTAATAGGTGGCAGATACTGGGCACAAAGAATCTTGGCTTAGTCTTGCAATGTATACATTTTATCTTTTTTTGGTCTTTACTTTTTAGTGCATTAACAAAGTACATTAAATGTGGTTCGATATAAGGTTGGTCACCAAAGAGCCTATAAACTGTGGGGCATATTATCAAGAACGGCGTTAAAATTATCGCCAGAAAACTGCCGCTAAAACGGCGATAATGGGCTTGCTAATATGCGTTATAGAATTCCAATAGAAGCCCATGTTGACACCAGAACATGGGCTTCTATTGGAATTCTCCAGGGCATATTATCAAGCCCATTATCGCCGCTTTAGCGGCAGTTTTCTGCCGCTAAAACGGCGATAATTTTAACGCCGTTCTTGATAATATGCCCCTATATATCCTGTATATTCTGAGGGTCACTTCAATCATCACATTAATAACCACTCTTTTCCACCAGTATGTTTAGTGAGGAGCGCTCAGCAAGCATTTTAAACTCATAATACATGCAGCTGTCATCAGGAGACAAAGTGGGCAGTCCTGTAACTTTTACTCCTTGTGTAGTCACAAGTATAAAACAGTGCTCACATTACACTTCTAACTGTATTCAAAAATTCAGCACCTTCTGCAAAAAGGTCACTCCCAGCCACAGACACAAAAGAAGAAGTTTCTTCCCATGAACCAAATATTTTTGTACCTGGAAAGCCAAAAAAGAGGCAGCACTGCTCCAGAACACATCTCTCTGAAAAAAGGCATAAAAATACCAATGGATATAAGTGATAATAGGGACCCTATCCGTGCCTCAAATCTTTATCCCAGGCAAATAAAAATTAAACATGGTGAAAACAGCCAACTTGGTCATAGAAGAAACCAACCTGGCTGGTTTTAAGGGGTACAAGCCATCTCACCCAGAGTAAGCAGTGATGTGTTATTTGAAGACACTACAAGATGCAGGGAAGGGACTTAGGGGCAGATGTATCAAGGATTGCATTTGCGATTCCTTAATAGCGAATTTTAGCGAATTGCTATTAAGGAATCGCAAAATGCTATGGGGCAGATTTACAAGCCCCTTACGCCACTTTTGCGCCGCCGTTGCGTCACTTTTGTGACGCAGCGGCGGCGTAAATCATGCGCCATGCTGCGGGGGATTTACAACGTGACGCATCTAGGGAGATGCGTCACGTTGTAAAGCTCTGCGCCACATGAAACCTGCGTCAGGTTTCATGTGGGCGTGCCGGCGCAGGGGGCGTTCCTGCGCAAGGAAGCCCCGTAAAAGTGACGCAGTGAAATCTACAAGATTTCACGGAGTCACTTTACGTCCCTGCTGCGTCAAATCCTTACGCCTGCTTCTAGCAGGCGTAAGGAGTGACGCAACATGTTAGGTATAGGGCACCCCTGAGCAGTACTGGAGTTACGTCGCACTTGCGACACGACTCCAGTACTGCGCCACCCTTCTGCCGACAGATGCGTCACGCATCTGTTTATCCTTGCGCCATGATGCGCCGCATTGTAAATGCGGTGCATCTGTGGTGGCGCAAGGGTAAACTTGCGTCACGCATCTTCCCTGGCGCATCCCTGCTGATTTGCAGGGATGCGCCAGGGAACGTAAATCTGCCCCTATGTATGTAGGAATCGCAATAATAATTGCGATTCCTTAATATTCCTTAATTGCGAATTGCAAATTGCGATTCGCAATTAAGGAATACCTTCCCATTCATTCCTATGGGCGTAGAGGCCCATAGGAATGAATGGGAAGACATTCTCTATTTGCGAATCGCAATTAGAGATTCGCAAATTGAGAATGCAATTTCAAGGGTGCCAGGGTGTCCTTTTGACACCCTGTTGCACCCCTGAAATATGTATGTGTGCACATGTGGCGCACATACATGCCCTAAGGGCATGTATGTGCGCCACATGGCACTTTGAAAATGCTAAAAAGTGAATTTTTAAGAGAAATCTCATATTACCACCAACTTGAAGTTGGTGGTAATTTGCGATTCCTTAAGGCCAAATTGCACTTTTTTGGTGCTTCTTACATTGGATTTAAGGAATCGCAATTTGCGATTCCTTAAATGCAATCGCAAAATAGGGAATCGCAAATTTTGCGATTCCTTATTTTGTGAGGCAGTTTTGCCTTAATACATACCACTAAGCAAAATTGCATTCGCAAACGCCGAAATTCTGCGAATTTCGGCGTTTGCGAACGCAATTTTGCTTGATACATCTGCCCCATAGTAAAGTAAAGCCTAAAACCGAAGAAAAGTAACAAACAGTAATTTTTGGAAATATTATTGAAAAAGGTGAAGTGCAAAGGTGGAATTGAAAAGCTGAATCACGAAGATAGAAGGTTTAATAGATAAGAATCAGAAGAAAAAAAATATGGAATTATGAACTCCCCCATTTGTAAGGTATTCCAAATGAAAAACGCTGCTACAGTTACAAAGAAGAACATAGGGGCTCATTACGATGGCGGTCGAATTTGATCCGGCCGCCACCGTAGCGGTGATTTTGTCCAACAGCCAAGCGTGCTGCGGTCCCGCCTACGCGATTAAGATGGGACCACCACCGCTGCGGTGGGATTCCGCACCTTTAACATTGCGGCGGTGGCTGCTGACAGCAGCACCGCCGCGATGTCAAAAAGAGCATGTTGTGCATTTCACTGCACTACGTGGCAGGCACTACACTGTGCCTGCCACTTGGTGCACTGAAATGTAGGGGTGATGTAGCTCAGATTTCATCTGGATTCAGGCATTGCTTTATTTTTGTGTTTCAGACAGACTGCATTTTAAAATGGCACTTTTGGTGCATGCAAAGTGAAAGACATGAAATGAGGCCTGGTCAAAATGCTTTCAGTCTGAAATGCTTGTGCTAAATTAACATGTGTTTTTGCAGTGTAGAGAAACTCGTGATTTCAGTTTCCTCTTAGCTTTGAAGATAAGCATGGAATGTGTTCTCTCCTCCCAGCTCCTTTTCCTTGTAATCAACACTCCCTGTTCCCGTCTCAAGAGACTTTGGCTTTGTTGCATATTTAGACAATGAATATTCAGTTCATAACACATCTTTCTTATAATGTGTATTAATTAATCAACCATGCACCAACACTACACATGGGGCAAACGCATTTTGCATGAAAAGGTATCTAAAACATTAGAGCATGTTGCTATGAGTATGTAGTAACTGTTTGCGCTTTGAAAATTTGCACTAGAGCATGTTTATGCTATGTTGTACATTGCACATTTTGCATATTGTGCACAAATAATAGAAAAGCTGCTTTAAATTAATAGCTTTTGCTAGGTAATAATTAATACAGGGTACTAGAATGGTGGGAGGTGAACAGAATGGGTTTTATTTCATAAATTAATATTCTTTTGTGTTTGTTTTTGTTTTGGGCCCACTATAAAATGGCTGCCTAGGAATCCAGCATGGCTGAGAATTGTCAGCAGTGTGCTGAATGAGAGACGTCTGCGCAGAAGATTGTGCCAGCTGCATGAACTGCCAAGTGCCTCAAGTGAAGACACATGGGTCAAGGCCACAATGAACTGTACATTCCTGTCATCGTGCCAATGTACCAGTGTTTGTGGGAGAGTGTCATCCCTGCGTGCGATGTGAAAGCAAGGCGGAAATAGACTGATACATTTTTGACGCTTAGATGTTGCAGTATTGTATAATTATTGGTGGTGATACATATGACTGTATTAAGCCTTAACGCTTCCTTTGTTAAAACCGGTATGGGTTGTGTTAGAACTGGGGGTCTCTAGTTGGCAGAGGTAGGTACCTTTGTCCAAATAGGGACCCTTGCTTCTAGTCAGGGTAAGGGGGATACACTACTAAAATAACCCCTGCTCACCCCCTTGGTAGCTTGGCACGAGCAGGCAGGCTTATCTCAGAGGCAGTGTGTAAAGCATTTGTGAACACATACAGTAACACAGGGACAACACTACAGAAGGACACCACACAGGTTGTATTATAAAAATAAGTCTTTTTTTATAGACTTGACACAAGACCCAAAACGACAAAAATCCACAATACACTATGAAAAATATGACTGTCAATGGTAGAAAATAGTTCAGTTCAATAAAGATGGTAAATGCGACACTCAATGTTCAATGTACCTTTGGATGCGTAACGCGATGCAAACAAAAGAGTTGCAGGGAAGGTGATGCGTTGGTTCCTTACACGCAAGAACGGTGATGCGTCAGTTCCTTGCTCCGGGGGAGGTGATGCGTCGGTTCCCTACTGCTGCGTAGGGGACGGTGATGCGTCGGTTCCTTACAGGAGAGGAGGTGATGCGTCGGTTCTTCACCGCGTGGGGAGGTGAGTCGTCGGTTTCTTACTGCGCTTCTGTGGTGATGCGACCAGCAGCGCCTTGATGTGATGACGACCCGGTGCAATGAAACAAAATGGTGTCTTCTTCTCGATGCGACAACGAAGGGGGCGATACGTGCTCGCCCGACAGCCGTGCGGCGACTCGGTGAATCTTCTGAGCCGCGACAGGCCCTGCAACACGCTTCTCCGATGATGCGACGGTGACAATCTTCTCCGGTGATGCGAGGCGATTCGGTGATGCGATGGCGACAGCGCCAGCGGCGGCACGCTTTCTTGGCGATGCGACGACAACTGCTGCGGCGGCGACACGCTTCTTCTTCGTGAGTCGCGCTTCCAGCTCCCAGCGACACGCAGTCTCTCAGAAGGCCCAACACAACAGTAGGCACTTCAAATTCCCAGCAAGGGAATTCAGGGGAGCTGGTTGGTGAAGTCTTGTATCCCTGAGACTTCAGCAGGAGGCAAGCTCAATCTTCAAGCCCTTGGAGATTTTCTGCAAGATGATGAAAGTAGGCACAACGTTCCTTTCTCCTTTCTTTGGCAATCAGGTAACCACTGCAGGCCAATCCCTCAAACAGCACACAGCATAGGGATAGTCTCCTCCTTCAGTTTCTCTGGTTCCTCTCCTCAGCAAAGGTTCTTCTTGTTTCCCAGAAGTGATCTAAAATCTTGGGGTCTGGGTCCCAATATTTATACTAGCAAATCCTTTGTCCTCTGAAGGCAGAGGGTCCTGTACGTAGTCCAAACCAGTTCTGGGTGCATTCTGCCAGTGCACACCTTCTTCCTTTGTCAATGTGGGCCAGGGACATCAGACGCACCACAGGAGGTGGAGCCAGCATTGTGGAACGCAGGCACAGCCCTATTCAGGCCCAGGTGCTACTCCTCCCACCACTCTACATGCAGAGGTCTATTCAGCCCTGTGCTGACTCACCCTGTATCCTGGAGTCCCCCAGCCCCTGTCACTCACAAAACCAGACATACAATACACAAGCTAGCAGAGGCAGGCTGGATGGTTAGGCAAGAAAATACCTACTTTCTAAAAGTGGTATTTTCAAACACAGAATGTTAAAACCAACTTCACTATAAGATGTATTTTATCATTCTGAGTTCAGGCATACTAAATTCATTTTTCTACCATGTTCCCTGGGTCAGTTAGGATCATAAGATGTTATAATCAAACTGCCCATTCTGGCCTATGGGAACAGGTAGCCTTGCAATAGTGAAAAACGAAATTGGCTGTAATTCACTATCAGGACATGCCACACATACCAGGGCATGTCCTACCTTACACATACAATGCACCCGCCCTAGGGCCTACCTTAGGGGTGACTAATATGCAGGAAAGGGAAGGTTTGGGGACTGGTAAGTGGGTGCACTTACCAAGTCGACATGGGAGTACCACACTGCACACAGGCTCTGCAATGGCAGGCCTGAGACACACTTTACAAGCTGCTCCTGTGGGTGGCACAACCAGTGCTGCAAGCCCACCAGCAGCATTTGATTCACAGGCCCTGGGCACAACCAGTGCACTGTACTAGGGTCTGACAGTGAATCAAATAGGCCAAACATGGAGTCACTAATCCATACATCAATTTATCATAGGGAGCACTTGCACTTTGGCACTGATCAGCAGTGGCAAAGTGCCCAAAGCATCTAATCCAGCAAAAACATATCAACAACAGTGGAGGCATAGTGAAAAAATGGAAGGGAGACCCACGCCAAGGATGCCAGGTCTAACATGTGTCCCCTCCAGCTGAAATGTGGGGAGAACTATCCTACCTCTAGGGAGTTCTCATCACTAAGGCGGAAGAATCTGGACAGACCATCAGCATTGGCGTGTTCTGTACCAGGGCGGTGTTCCACCGTGAAGTCCATCCCCTGTAGGGATATGGACCACCTCAACAGCTTTGGATTCTCACCCCTCATCTGCATCAACCATCTGAGGGGCCTGTGGTCTGTCTGAACCCGGAAGTGAGTCCCAAACAGGTATGGTCTCAGCTTCTTCAGTGCCCAGACCACAGCAAATGCCTCACACTCAAAATGTAAGTCCGTTTTTATATAGCGCAGCTACTCACCCTTACGGGTCTCAAGGCGCTGGGGGCCGGAGTGGAAATTAAGTGAGCTATTGCCCAGAGTCACATGGTGCTGAGCTGCCGCCGGGGATCGAACCGTGAACCCTGTGCTCCGAAGTCAGCTGCCCTGGCCGCTGCACCACACCTCTCCACTCAATAGCACTCCACCTCTGTTCCCGTGGAAGTAACCTCCTACTGATGAAGGCTGCAGGTTGGTCTAGGCCCTCCTCAGTTAACTGTGCCAGAACAGCCCCTACACCATGCTCTGAAGCGTCTGTTTGAACAACAAATTCTTTTGAGAAGTTGGGCGCCTGAAGCACGGGGGCCGTGCACATGGCAGTCTTCAAGGCGTCAAAAGCTCTCTGACAGGTGTCAGTCCAAATCACTCTCTTGGGCTGCTTCCTGGAAGTCAGCTCTGTCAAGGGTGCAACAATGCTGCCATACCCCTTGACAAATCTCCTGTAATACCCGGTGAGTCCTAAAAAGGCTCTCACCTCTGTCTGGGTCTTGGGGGGTTCCCAAGCCAGAATGGTATCAATCTTGGACTGTAGGGGCGCCACCTGGCCGCTCCCAACCTGGTGTCCCAAGTACACCACGGAACCCTGCCCGATCTGGCACTTACTCGCCTTGATCGTGAGGCCTGCCCTCCGCAGAGCCATCTACACTTCCCAGAGGTGGCACAGATGTTCTTCCCAACTGGCGCTGAAGACTGCGATGTCATCCAGGTAGGCGGCACTGAAATCTTCCAGCCCAACCAACACCTGGTTGACCAACCCCTGAAAGGTGGCAGGGGCATTCTTCATCCCAAAGGGCATAACCCAGAATTGGTAGTGCCCATCTGGTGTGGAGAATGCTGACCTCTCTTTGGCCCCATCAGTCAAGGCGATCTGCCAGTACCCAGACGTTAAGTCAAACCTGCTGAGGTACCGGGCAGCCCCTAACCGATCGATGAGCTTATCAGCTCTGGGGATGGGGTGCGCAACAGTCCTGGTGACTGAATTGAGTCCTCGGTAGTCCAGACAGAACCGAAGTTTGGGTGTGGCACCAGGCGCGGCAGCCTTTGGGACCAAGACCACTGGGCTGGCCCAAGGGCTGTGAGAGGACTCAATTACCCCCAATGCAAACATCTTGTAGACCTCCTCCTTGATGCAAGCTCTCACCCTGTCAGTCACACTGTAAGCCTTGTGCTTGACAGGAGGACTGTCCCCAGTGTCCACATCATGGACGCACCAATCAGTGACACAAGGAACCAGGGAAAACAGGTCAGGAAACTGTCCCAACAGTTGGCGACGTCTTCCTGCTGCTCAGGTGTCAGGGAGTTAGAGAGGTTCACACCCTCCACTGACCCATCTTGCTCTGTTGCAGACAGTAGGTCAGGAAGAGGTTCTGTCTCCTCTTCCATTCCATCATCCGTTGCTAGGAGCATGCCCACTTCAGACCTCTCAAAATGGGGCTTCAGGCGGTTGACATGTAGGACCCGCAAAGGGTTCCTGGGAGATCGCAAGTCCACCAGGTAGGTGACGTTACTTTTGCGCTCCACCACCTCAAATGGTCCGGTTCACTTATCCTGGAGCGCGCAAGGCTCCACGGGGGCCATGACCCACACTTTCTGTCCAGGCTGAAACTCGATCAGAGTGGCATTCTGATCATACCATTGTTTCATCTCCTCCTGGCTGGCTTCCAGATTCGCCTCAGCGAGTTGTCTGAATCGCCTAGTTTGGTTTATAAAGGCCAGCATGTAGCTAAATACATCCTGGGGAGGTTTACTGGGAGCTTTCTCCCAGCCTTCTTTCACCAAACTCAGAGGTCCTCTTACCGGGTGACCATAGAGCAGTTCAAAGGGACTGAACCCTAGGGACTTCTGTGGCACCTCACGGTAAGCAAAGAGAAGGCATGGCAAGAGGATGTCCCACTTACGCCTCATGGGTTCTTCCAGACCAATAATCATGCCCTTCAGGGTCCGGTTGAATCTCTCAACCAGCCCATTTCCTTGGGGGTGGTAAGGAGTGGTGAACTTATAGGTAACACCGCACTCCTGTCACAGGGACTTCGTATACTTGGATGTAAAGTTTGTACCACGGTCACTCACCACCTCCTTGGGGAACCCCACATGGGAGAAAATCCCCATCAGTGCACGTCCCACCACGGGGGCCGTCACTGTCCGAAGAGGGATGGCTTCCGGGTACCGGGTGGAATGGTCCACCAAGACCAGGATGAACCTGTTGCCCATGGCTGTCTTGGGGTCCAGTGGCCCCACAATGTCAATAACCACCCGTTCAAAGGGGGTGCTGACCACAGGGAATGGCTGGAGGGGAGCCTTGTTCTTCCTCCCACTTTTTCCACTTGCCTGGCAAGTCTGACATGTCCTGCAATGAGTGTCTGAACTCTTGCGCATCTGGGGCCAATAAAAGTGGGTGACAAGCCTTTCAAAGGTCTTGCTCTGCCCCAGATGTCCTGCTAAAGGCACATCATGAGCCAAACCCAGTAGGAAGGCTCTGAAGCACTGGGGTACCACCAGCACACGGGCTGACCCAGGCTCAGCAACCTTAGGCTCGCTATACAGGAGACCATTCTCCCAGTAGATCCAATGTGATCCAGACTGATCACCTGCTGCCTGGTTTGTGGCCTGTTGCCGCAAACCCACAAGAGAAGGGCACTTGTTCTGCTCCTCACAGAACTCCTCCCTGGAGGGTCCTCCTTCTTGCTGCCAATGGGTCAGCTCAGGCGGGTCCCCCAGTTCGGCCACTTGCTCCCCTGTAGGTTCCAGAGCATCCCCCTCAGGTTCTGCTTCCTCCTGGACAGTGGGAACTACGGGGGCCGGTTTCCCGCGCCCCCTGCCTCTTCTCTTCAAGGCAGGCACCTTGGCCGCCCTCTCAGGCTCCAGGTCCTCTTGAACACCTCTACTGGCTGCCATAGACCGAGTGGTCGCGCACGCCCACTCAGGCAGACCCAACATCTCGAAATTAGACCTTCTCTCCACCTCTGCCCAAGGTGAACTTTCTAAATCATTGCCCAACAGACAGTCTACAGGCATGGCTGGCCTCACAGCTACTTGAAAGGTACCTGAGACCCCCCCCCCACTCAAAGGGAACAAGAGCCACTCTGCAGTGGCTCTCTGAGTTGTCCGCGGCAACTACTGGGCAGAATGCATTGGGGATCACCTGCTCTTCAGACACCAGCCGACAACTGACAGCTGTCACACTGGCTCCGGTGTCTCTCAGAGCCTCCACCCTTTGGCCATTGATGGTCACCCACTGCCTGTATTTTTTAGTGTTATCAGGCAGTTGGGTCCTGGGGACCACCTCACTGTCTCCTAAAGAGACCAAGGACATTGCTACGGGACCCCACCCACCTTGGGCACCCATCTCCTCCCCCAGGGCTACACTAGCTACCTGCCGGGGTGGTGCACCAGTGGGTGCTGATTTTCCATACAAGGGACATCTAGTCTCCCAGGAGCAGTGGCCCACTTGACCACATTTAAAGCAAGTCTTGGGCCCCCTGTGAACAGGCTTATCTGTCGGGGCCCCTGGCTTCTTTTCAGGGGGAGGCTGGGAACCATTCCCTTGGGGATTACTTTGGGGCCCTTTCTGGAACTCCCTCTGTTTACCCTTGTCCCCCCCACTCCTCTGTTGGGGACCCTGCCCACCCTTGGCGGAGTCTCCCACGTGACCCTTGTGGACCCGGGTGCTCACCCAGCGGTCCGCCTCCTCAGCAAGCTTCCTAGGGTTAGTCAGCCTACTATCAATAAGGTGCTGGCATAGCTCTGGAAAACAATTTCCTGACAAGTGCTCCCATGCAATCAAATCAAAGAGTGCTTCAAAATCATTCACTTTGCTACCCTTCACCCGACCATCCAATGCTCTGCAAAAAAAAGTCACATATTCTACCCAGGTACTGGACTCCAACTTTTTGCAATTTCTAAACCTCTGCCTATACAGTTCAGGAGTCAACCCATACCTAGACATCAATGCTTCCTTCATATGGCTATAAGAATTGTGGACTTCAGAGGGCAAGTCTAATAAGGTATCCCGCCCCTCACTAAGGAACCGCTCCCACAACCCCGCTCCCCAATCCTTCTTAGGGACCCGGTGGGAGGACATAGCTACCTCATAGGCCTTGAACCATTGACCAATATCATCATTCTTATAAAAACTCTTTGACCACATCTTTAGGTATATACACCCTGGCTTCAACAGGCATGGACGGTGTACTGCCACCAGAGGGAGTAATCTCTAAGCTCCTAGCTTTCAACTCCAACTCCCTCAAACTTCTCTCATGCTCCATTTGCATCCTCTTTTCCTCTAGGGCCAATTTCTTAATTTCCAATTCTAACTGCCCACCCATCTTAAGCTTGGTCAGCTCCATTTCATGCATCCTACTTCTCTCCCTGTCCTCCAGCTCTTCTGGGGACAGGCCCTTGGAAGAAACACTGCTGCCTGCTGGGGAAGGTGCTCTCCGCCCCCGTGGACCCAGTGGCCCATCTAGCTGCCCTTCTGCATTCTCAGCCCCCTCCTCCTGCTCTTCCACATGCTCAGGGGTGCTTCTTGCTTCCACCCAGGCCTTCAGTGCCTTTTAGAACTCATCCTTCTTGGAGAGACCGGTCATAGCAACTTTAAATTTCCTGCAGAAGTGCTTCAGCTGTTTCACAGTGTAACTTTCTAGTTTCTCTTCCTCAAAATCAAAATCAACAGATGCGATGGGCGCTGTTTTGCTCATGGTGAAACTTGGCAGTTCTTGGCAAAAATAGAAATCCCAGGAAAAAACAATTTACCCAAAAATTTATGTGGTTGCGTTTGGTCTGCACTCACTAGTAGTGTACACCAATTACTGTATATGAGTCACAAATACAAGTCCAGAATCCTCACCGCTGACCACCAATGTTAGAACTGGGGGTCTCTATTTGGCAGAGGTAGGTACCTTTGTCCAAATAGGGACCCTTGCTTCTAGTCAGGGTAAGGGGGATACACTACTAAAATAACCCCTGCTCACCCCCTTGGTAGCTTGGCACGAGCAGGCAGGCTTATCTCAGAGGCAGTGTGTAAAGCATTTGTGAACACATACAGTAACACAGTGACAACACTACAGATGGACACCACACAGGTTGTATTATAAAAATAAGTATTTTTATATAGACTTAACACAAGACCCAAAACGATACACTGAAAAATATGACTGTCAATGGTAGAAAATAGTTCAGTTCAATAAAGATGGTAAATGCGACACTCAATGTTCAATTTACCTTTGGATGCGTAACGCGATACAAACAAAAGAGTTGCAGGGAAGGTGATGCGTCGGTTCCTTACACGCAAGAACGGTGATGCGTCGGTTCCTTGCTCCGGGGGAGGTGATGCGTCGGTTCCCTACTGCTGCGTAGGGGACGGTGATGCGTCGGTTCCTTACTGGAGAGGAGGTGATGCGTCGGTTTTTCACCGCATGGGGAGGTGATGCGTCGGTTTCTTACTGCGCTTCTGTGGCGATGCGACCAGCAGCGCCTTGATGCGATGACGACCCGGTGCAATGAAACAAAATGGTGTCTTCTTCTCGATGCGACAACGAAGGGGGCGATACGTGCTCGCCCGACGGCCGTGCGGCGACTCGGTGAATCTTCTGAGCTGCGACAGGCCCTGCGACACGCTTCTCCGATGATGCGACGGTGTCTGCTGCGACAGCGACACTCTTCTCCGGTGATGCGAGGCGCTTTGGTGATGTGATGGTGACAGCGCCAGCGGCGGCACGCTTTCTCGACGATGCAACGACAACTGCTGCGGCGGCGACACGCTTCTTCTTTGTGAGTCGCGCTTCTAGCTCCCAGCGACACGCAGTCTCTCAGAAGGCCCAACACAACAGTAGGCACTTCAAATTCCCAGCAAGGGAATTCAGGGGAGCTGGTTGGTGAAGTCTTGTATCCCTGAGACTTCAGCAGGAGGCAAGCTCAATCTTCAAGCCCTTGGAGATTTTCTGCAAGATGATGAAAGTAGGCACAAAGTTCCTTTCTCCTTTCTTTGGCAATCAGGTAACCACTGCAGGCCAATCCCTCAAACAGCACACATCATAGGGATAGTCTCCCCCTTCAGTTTCTCTGGTTCCTCTCCTCAGCAAAGTTTCTTCTTGTTTCCCAGAAGTGATCTAAAATCTTGGGGTCTGGGTCCCAATATTTATACTAGCAATTCCTTTGTCCTCTGAAGGCAGAGGGTCCTGTACCTAGTCCAAACCAGTTCTGGGTGCATTCTGCCAGTGCACACCTTCTTCCTTTGTCAATGTGGGCTAGGGACATCAGACGCACCACAGGAGGTGGAGCCAGCATTGTGGAAGGCAGGCACAGCCCTATTCAGGCCAGGTGCTACTCCTCCCACCACTCTACATGCAGATAGGTCTATTCAGACCTGTGCTGACTCACCCTGTCTCCTGGAGTCCCCCAGCCCCTGTCACTCACAAAACCAGACATACAATACACAAGCTAGCAGAGGCAGGCTGAATGGTTAGGCAAGAAAATACCTACTTTCTAAAAGTTGTATTTTCAAACACAGAATGTTAAAACCAACTTCATTAAAAGATGTATTTTATCATTCTGAGTTCAGGCATACTAAATTCGTTTTTCTACCATGTTCCCTGGGTCAGTTAGGATTATAAGATGTTATAATCAAACTGCCCATTCTGGCCTATGGGAACAGGTAGCCTTGCAATAGTGAAAAACGAAATTGGCTGTAATTCACTATCAGGACATGCCACACATACCAGGGCATGTCCTACCTTACACATACAATGCACCCGCCCTAGGGCCTACCTTAGGGGTGACTAATATGCAGGAAAGGGAAGGTTTGGGGACTGGTAAGTGGGTGCACTTACCAAGTCGACATGGGAGTACCACACTGCACACAGGCTCTGCAATGGCAGGCCTGAGACACACTTTACAAGCTGCTCCTGTGGGTGGCACAACCAGTGCTGCAAGCCCACCAGCAGCATTTGATTCACAGGCCCTGGGCACAACCAGTGCACTGTACTAGGGTCTGACAGTGAATCAAATAGGCCAAACATGGAGTCACTAATCCATACATCAATTTATCATAGGGAGCACTTGCACTTTGGCACTGATCAGCAGTGGCAAAGTGCCCAAAGCATCTAATCCAGCAAAAACATATCAACAACAGTGGAGGCATAGTGGAAAAAATGGAAGGGAGACCCACGCCAAGGATGCCAGGTCTAACAGGTTGGATTTGCAATGAGAACAGGATGATGAGACCCCTATGTCACCTGTGCTAACCATTCACAGTGCGAGTTTCTACTGAAACTGCAACATTATTAGTATAGTCAGCCAAGAATTAGAGTATAAATAATGACCCCTTAGGGGGCGTGTCAGACTTAGATTAGTCTTAGAGGAGAGATGAGGAGGGAGCAGATCTGACCAGACATCATATGGGTTGGGGACGTGAATGTTGCGGGTGCAGCCTGGGAGGAGATTGCGTCCGAGGAGAGACAGAGGGAGGTGGGGGTCTTGCTCATATTTTTTTCAGAGAGTCCTTGCACGTCATATTTTTGCCAAGGCAGATCACATTCCTCTGTGGTCTTGTGAAGGGAGGGCTTTTTAGGAGCAGCTCCTCTATGTCAGACAGAGAGGCAGAGATGAACAGGCGAACACAGAGAAAGAGCAGCTGAGATATCAGGACAGATTTTGATGCTAAAACTTTAAGTTTCATGCTTTTGACTAACTGGTTTTGAAAAGATTTATTTGTCTTATGCATTTATTTCTCTTTATGGGAGATTTTTATCAATTATTAATTATTGATTAGGCTTGCAAAACTCACTCTTGAATTATATTTTTCCTGAATCTCTTTAAAGAGTTCTGACTGACATTTTATGCCTCATTCCCTTTTCTTAATGGAGTGTTTTGTATGCAATCTATAATATGTTCTGTATTAATTCTATTTTTCCTATTTTTCAATTCTGTAACCTGATTGAAAATTGACTAATGAATAAAGAATCAGAGAAACTTAACTTTTGACTAGAAAATAAAACCCTTTAAAATACTCACAACTCTCATTATTGGCTTAAATATTAATTGCATTTGGATTTTTCATGTTTATGTAAAGTCTCCTGAAGGTGATACACGGTGGCAAAGGTCCATCACCTTTAAAGCGGTAAACTAGAGGTAAATGATGTTTTGCATTGAGAAATTACTGTGAAATTACAGCTGGATCAGTTTCTGGTAGCAGAGGTAAGGTTAACACCATCACCAAAAGGAGCATAGTTTAGTTTAAAGCCAAAATAGCGCTAGAAAAAGAATTGCCCAAGTTAGATAAATGTCCAGATTTTCAAAAAGTCCTGATTCCTGTTCCAATGCTCAGAAGTTGAAGACTGGCAAAGCAGTACTGGAAGGTAATGCAAGAAGGCGATTGCTGGAATGGTGTGAGTATCAATAGGGTTGTGAAATGTTGTTAATGTGCTAGAAGGTATGTTTTGTTCTTGAAGTGTTGAAAAATAGTAAGGGTTTTGACTGTTGGTGAAATTATGCTCATTTTGAATTGATGGTTTTATTGATTATATTGGTAATTTCATAGGACAGAATTTTTGATTATTGATTATTGATTTATGTTTAACAAAAAGAGTTTGCGTCTTGTTTTATGTTGTCTGGAAAATTCCCGGGGAATGAATAGCGGGTGGCGATAGAAACCACATTGCAGTGAGGTTACTTGTCTGTTGGAATAACACTGGGAAGCTAGGTAGGGCTGGCAGTGTTAAAGTAGGGACTATTTTCTGTGTAAAAGTGAGAGTGATTGATAGCAAAGAGTTCGCTGGTGAAACTTTGGTGTTATATCACCTAGAAAGGGTAACACTGAATGAGTAGCAGGTTCTTCCGAGCTTGAGTGACAGCAAAAGAGTTCGCTGGTGAAACTTTGGTCTTACATAACCTAGAAAGGGTAACACCGAAGGAGTAGCAGGTTCTTCCAAGCTTGAGTGAAGGGTAAGCGGAAGGGATTAACTCGCAGTGTTTGAAGAGTAAACGGAAGTTCTTACTTTGTGAAGAGTAAGCGGAATGTGTTACTCGCAGTGAAAAGAAATCTATCCTTTATTTAGTGGAACAGACAGAGTAGCGAATGTTTTTATGTTGTTATTAACAGAATTTTGATTAAGAAAACTCAGAAAAATATTGCAGTAAGATTTTGTTTGAGAGGGTCAGTAGTAGGAGTTAAACTGACTTAAATTGAAACTGAAAGCATTGGAGAAAAGAAATTGCATTGAACTATTGCAGAAATGAAAATGTTTGAAGGTTTAAAGAAACTGTTGGGAGGTAAAGTGAATAATTCGTTTTTAATTGGTGATGCTCCTGAAGGAACACCCGTGCATTTTATGTCTATCAGTTTGGGACAAAATTCATGTATGTGGGTTCACCAATGGTGCAAGATTACTGAAAAAGAAGGTCCTTTGAGGTTTCCAAAAGATGGTACTTTTGAATTGCAAATTATTGACAAATTAAGGGAAGTATTATGTGAAATAAAGACACCATCTAGAGCTGCACAATTTGAGGCTTTAAGCATGTGGGAAAAGGCAGCAAGAGACAAAGCAAGTGAGGATAAAAAGGTAAAGCACCAGATACAGGAGAAGGAAATTAAAGATGACAACAAGCTTCAAATAAATAATGATTCAAGGGATGAAATAATGGCTGCATTGTTAACTAAGTGTTCACCAACTTATGTGGTTCCCATTAAAAATACTGAAAATAGTGTACCAGTAAGTACTACAGTGGCTACTGCTTCTGTTAAACAGAGAGAAACACAGATTGAGAGAACTGTGCAGACATTTCAGATTGACCCACTACCTGTTGATTCAGCACTGACAGTGATATCTCCAGGTGTTACTGCTTCAAATGTGACTGATTCAGTCCAAATATTACAAACTGCAGATGCACAGGCAGTGCCTAGAAAAATTGTGACTGTCCCAATTAATATGGCCCATATTCAAAAAGTTGAAAGAGCTGCAGAAGAAGTAATTAAGTCAGGGTTTATTTCAGAATCTCAGAATTCATAGATTATTGAACAAAAACTACCCCAGACAGTCCAAGCACTGAAAGGTGGGGGAAAAATGGTCTTTACAACATCTGCAGCCCAGGATAAAATGAATATATTTGAAGATGGGATTTTTCAAACCTGCTTTGAAGAAGCAGCAGTGATTAAAAAGATAGAGAGTATGGGGGAACAAATTAACCCAGACCCTGAAAAAGAGAAACAGCTTTGTGTTTTAAATTCAACATTTGATCATGAAGAAATTAACAGTACCTGATGTTTGAATCATGAAAATGTGAACCAGTGTCAGGAGAAAGAATTAATTTCCCTGAGTAAGGAAACAGCTACATGTGCAGTAACTACAAATGATAGACTGACTGATTTGGCTCAAAAATATGAAATCGGTGTTTCAGGAAGTTTTCCATTCCAGAAAAGTTTCAGGGTACATATGAATGATGAAGCAAATGAGAAAATGTGTTCTTCAAGAATGCAATTGCACATTGCAGAAATAAATAAATATATTTTCAAATGCAATGGGTTTGAGAAATTAGGAGACAAGTGGGCAAGAAAACATGAGAAGAAAAAGAAACCACCAGACCTAGCAAGGAAACTGGATAAGAAAAAGAAACCACCAGACCTTGTTGAAGAAAATAATAAACAGGATGAGGGAGAAGCTTTTGCTTACTCATTGAGAGAAAAGGTGGGAGAAGTGCATGTTCATGTGCCACGGAACAAAAGTGAACTTGCAGCATTTCTGAACACATTCCCACAATTGAGAGACAAACTTATGCTGTGGTACCCACAAGTTGATGGAATTGTTGAAATTTTAAAGGAGTTATGTATTAATTTGAAAATGATTTTTGACACTGCCATGCAAACTGAATTGTGGTTTGAATGTAAAGTTGTTGTGCAAAGGGCAGGTGAGGAGACAATGAAAAAGGTTTGCATGAATGCACCATCATTTTCTGTTGTTATGGAGAAAAACGTAGCAGTGATTACTTTCCTGAAGGGCAGAGTGCCAGCAAAGGATGTTAATTGGGTACAGATTAAAAGATCACAGGATGGAAGTAAAGGTGTTTTGGTTCGTGGAAATTCAGGTATGGATGTTGCACTGCTGGAAAAAGTGTCCTTTTGCCATCTTTATAACAGATTTGAGCATTGGAAGAAGAAATATAAATTTAAACATGATGCAGCAATTGGAAATGTGCAAAAACAGAGAGAAATGCAGGTGCAAAATGTGCCAGCCAAGCAAATGCAAATGTCAGTTCAGAAACAAGGACCAATGGCAGGAGTTTTTCAAGCTCAGATGGTCCCACAAAATATGGAAAATGCTCAAATTAAGTTAAATAAGTTGTCCAGAGCAAATGTGAATTCTTTCCAGAAACAAAATGAGAACCCATTTCAACAGGTTGCTGTATTTGAAAATGAGAGTTTTAACACTAACAATTCTGAACTTACCAAGTCCATTGTGAAAACAGTGGAAGGTCCAGACTTAGTTGTAGGAGTTTTAAACAAAGAAATTACAAACCCAGTTTTAGAAAAGGTTGGAGCAAAAATAGGCCCATTTGATAAAAATTGCCAAGTTGTTGTTTGTGACTCAGGCCTGGCAGAAAAACAATTGTTTTGCAAATTAAACAGCACAGATTACTGTACACCAGATAATGTTAATTTTGAGATTCCTGATGAGGAGGTACATTTTAAAATGGCCCAACAAGAGACAGCTGTATCATTGTTTTCAGAGAGAACAGTTGAAAATGTACCTTCTGATTTAAAAGAAATAATAAACACAGAAATAAGAGAGTTCACAGAGAAAGATGTCAGATTAATAAAACATGCAGGACATGTCTTATTCAAATTAGAACCAGATGACATGTATTCAAGAACACCATCAGTTACAGAAATTTTACCCATAATTGGAGATAAACTGAGTAAAGGATTTTTGATGGAATTGATTGGAAGTTTATGTAACTTTCTGATCACAGGTTCACAGAAACTAAATGAAAAGAACAGATTAGTGCAGGAGATTAATAGCATAACTTTTCCATGTTGTCCTGTGGTACCGAAACCAGCCAACATATTTTTTCACATTCCATGTGCTGAAGAATGGCTTACTATTATTGATTTTTGTCAAGTTCATGTCACAGTGCCATTGCATGAGAATAGTCAGGAGTACTGTCAAAAAGAAGATGAATGTCTGGGACACATAATTGGAAAGGGAGGTAGAAAGGTGTCACCAGAGAGAGTGGAAATAATTCACCAGAGGAATCCACCTCAAATTCAGAAAGAAGTCAGCAAGTTTTTGGGAATGGTTAGCTGCTGTAGAGTGGTTACTAAACCTTTCCTTAGTGGCTAAGCCTTTACTGAGGCTGACACACAAGGATGTGTCTGATCCGCTTCCATTGGACAACAATTGCACAAAAGCATTCCTAGAGTTGAAAGAGAAAAAGTGTTGCGCCCCGGCACTAGGAGTGCAAGTTTATTTAAAAGAAAATACACCAATTTGCAGTGAGAGGGAGGGCTGCGCTCTCTCAGTGCCTGTGCAAAAACATGAATGTGTTCAAAGGTCTGTGATGTATTTCCCAATGACCTTTGACCCTAACGTCACAGAAATGCCAGAAAATTAAATTGTTTGTGATGAAACTGAATATGAGTGTCTAGATATCATGGATATATGCATGAAGCCAAGGTTAGACTTTAATGATGAACGTCTGATTCCACCCAACAATGTCCATTTTGTAGATGGCCCATATTTGAAAGGTAACAATGACACATTAAAAGCAGCACATGCTGTGCTCCTTATACATTATGTTGCCAAAGCTTCATGGCTTTCAGTAGTTACCTCAGCCCAAAATTCGAAATTGATTGCCCTTACCATAACATGCAGTATATCTGCTCAAATGGGAGTCACTGTTGTCATGGGAGAGAGAAATGCTAATTCAGTTGCACAAAATTGTGTTCTGTTAGCATATTCATTCAATGGAACTTTCACAGGTGAATTAATAGAGGCTCAAGAAATTGTTTCAGAAGCAGAACAACAGGGTTGTATCAGAACTGTTTTTGAGAAAAGTGACAACTGCATAGTAGCAAATGTGTTATTGCAAAAACTGATGCCCAGGTATAGATTGCCAGTTTCTCTGAAATCAGATCATAATGAGGTCTCAAAGATGATATGTGCAGAACAACAGATTGGACAAAGATTGGATTGTAACTATCTGCCTCAAGTTCCAAGTATAATAAAGCAACACAAAGACAGTACAGAGTTTCACTTTGCAAAAGACTGTGTTTCAGCATCACTGAAGTGGCTTGAATATATAAATGCAAATGCACTTGTGAAAAACAGAGATGAAAAGAGTAGCCATTGCTGTGAAGGTCTGACTGATGTGGAGCGCGCAGTTTCTCACCAGATTGCAGCTGCTACACAAGATCTGCATAATGAATGGTGCCAAAAACTTTGATCGGAAAGATGCTGTGAAATGGAAAGGTCTGTTCCAAATGATCCTGGCAAAGACTGTTGTGAAATGTGGTGGCCTTCCAGATAGCGTGCATGCCTCTCACACACGTATGGTCCTGTGTCCCCCTGATAAAACAGCTCCTCTTCAAGAAAAGATGCCAGCAGTGGTCATAAACCCACAGAAGAGGGTCAGTCAAGCTGTAAGGGAACACACAGAGCATGAAGCAGCACTAGAGAAAACTGAAGTTGCACTGGAAAAGCAAAAAGTGGAAACTGACACAGATGAAAGCGGTGTCAAAGGGGTGAATGAGTCAGGTGCAGCCTCTGAAGAAGAAATTAGTGCTGTGGGCCTACGAGTGGAGGTAGGAAAAAGCTGGCTGAAAGGGTATCCAAAACGTCTACAGTGGTCCCTTGAAAAATCATTTGCACCCATAGCTGAAACATCTGAATGTGATCAAAGTGAAAATAAAAATGAAAGGCTTGGATTGAAAAAGTGCAAAGAATTGATGGTGCTCTGTCAGAGTTTCTCAGAATGTGTTCTCTCCTCCCAGCTCCTTTTCCTTGTAATCAACACTCCCTGTTCCCGTCTCAAGAGACTTTGGCTTTGTTGCATATTTAGACAATGCATATTCAGTTCATAACACATCTTTCTTATAATGTGTATTAATTAATCAACCATGCACCAACACTACACATGGGGCAAACGCATTTTGCATGAAAAGCTATCTAAAACATTAAAGCATGTTGCTATGAGTATGTATTAACTGTTTGCGCTTTGAAAATTTGCACTAGAGCATGTTTATGCTATGTTGTACATTCCACATTGTGCACAAATAATAGAAAAGCTGCTTTAAATTAATAGCTTTTGCTAGGTAATAATTAATACAGGGTACTAGAATGGTGGCAGGTGAACAGAATGGGTTTTATTTAATAAATTAATATTCTTTTGTGTTTGTTTTTGTTTTGGGCCCACTATAAAATGGCTGCCTAGGAATCCAGCATGGCTGAGAATTGTTAGCAGTGTGCTGAATGAGAGACGCATGCGCAGAGCCAGCTGAATGAACTGCCAAGTGGCTCAAGTGAAGACACATGGGTCAAGGCCACAATGAACTGTACATTCCTGTCATCGTGCCAATGTACCAGTGTTTGTGGGAGAGTGTCATCCCTGCGTGCGATGAGAAAGCAAGGCGGAAATAGACTGATTGATTTTTGACGCTTAGATGTTGCAGTATTGTATAATTATTGATGGTGATACATATGACTGTATTAAGCCTTAACGCTTCCTTTGTTAGAACCGGTATGGGTTGGATTTGCAATGAGAACAGGATGATGAGACCCCTATGTCACCTGTGCTAACCAATCACAGTGCGAGTTTCTACTGAAACTGCAACATTATTAGTATAGTCAGCCAAGAATTAGAGTATAAATAATGACCCCTTAGGGGCGTGTCAGACTTAGATTAGTCTTAGAGGAGAGATGAGGAGGGAGCAGATCTGACCAGACATCATATGGGTTAGGTACGTGAACGTCGCGGGTGCAGCCTGCGAGGAGATTGCGTCCGAGGAGAGACAGAGGGAGGTGGGGGTCTTGCTCATATTTTTTTCAGAGAGTCCTTGCACGTCATATTTTTGGCAAGGCAGATCACATTCCTCTGTGGTCTTGTGAAGGGAGGGCTTTTTAGGAGCAGCTCCTCTATGTCAGACAGAGAGGCAGAGATGAACAGGCGAACACAGAGAAAGAGCAGCTGAGATATCAGGACAGATTTTGATGCTAAAACTTTAAGTTTCATGCTTTTGACTAACTGATTTTGAAAAGATTTATTTGTCTTATGCATTTATTTCTCTTTATGGGAGATTTTTGTCAATTATTAATTATTGATTAGGCTTGCAAAACTCACTCTTGAATTATATTTTTCCTGAAACTCTTTAAAGAGTTCTGACTGACATTTTATGCCTCATTCCCTTTTCTTTATGGAGTGTTTTGTATGCAATCTATAATATGTTCTGTATTAATTCTATTTTTCCTATTTTTCTATTCTGTAACCTGATTGAAAATTGACTAATGAATAAAGAATCAGAGAAACTTAACTTTTGACTAGAAAATAAAACCCTTTAAAATACTCACAACTCTCATTATTGGCTTAAATATTAATTGCATTTTGATTTTTCATGTTTCTGTAAAGTCTCCTGAAGGTGATACACGGTGGCAAAGGTCCATCACCTTTAAAGCGGTAAACTAGAGGTAAATGATGTTTTGCATTGAAAAATTACCGTGAAATTACCGCTGGATCAGGGGGGTACCATGGGTACCCCCCAGTGCACCCACACCACCCCCCAACACAAGGGGGGCCCGCAACGGGCCCCCGAAGACATTCTCCGCCAGCCTTTCAACCGCCACGGAAAGGCTGGCTTCCGCTGGCATCATAATTGTGCCAGCGGAGCCTGCTAGGCTCCGCCGCCATTCTTAGCATGCTGACTGCTCCGCTGGGCAATCGTGACGATTGCTTCCGGTGGAAAAGCGGCGGTCAGAGTTTCACTCCGCCGCGGTACCCACCGCCATCATAATGTGGGGGGGGGGGTTTTCACGTTACGATGGCGGAGCGGTTGCCACCGCTGGGCCGGCGGTGGCGATCTGACCACCATCGTAATGAGCTCCAAAGTGTCTACTCCGGAAAGACGGAAGTACAAAGGGAGGCAGTGAACATCAAAAGTATTTATGAAAAAAGAATCAATCGGTATCTAACTAAAGGCAATGACGAAATAATGCATATGTCCTAGGTTTTATTTTGTTTGGGAAAGCCAGCCGGGGTGGTGGGTGCGTCCAGCTGTGTTGTCTGTGCAGGGGGTGGGGTATCCTGGATGCAGCAGTGCTGCCCTGCTCCTGGAGGTTGATTGCCTAAGATGTCCATGGACTGTTGTGGGGCATCGGTGTCGGAAGTGTGGAGGTCCTTTTCAGCATCACTGTAGAGTTGTCTGGTCTGCTCTGCTGGAGGTGTTGTTTGTCCCTCTGCAATGTGAAGGGGAGATGCTTGTTGACATTGTGTTGGCTTGTATGTTGCCGCATTGTTCAAGTTTACATACAGACTGCATGACAATGTACATTGTGACTGTTTGGGAGGGGCGGACTATTTGATGCAGGACAGTGGACATCTGGACTACATGACGTAGGTGAGGTTGTACACGTACATTTGCATCTCACAGTTTCCTACTATGTCAGATGTGATTGGCCATTTTTCTACGCACAAACGGACCCAGTTGTGTCCTCTGTTCTGCAGTGTAGGTGTTGGACTGTGTACCACATTGTCGTCCATGTGGGTGTGCTGTCATTGCTATGTGTGTGTGCTGCATTGTGTGGGAGCCGCACCTGCAGCTGTGATTTTGCTGCCCCTTATCCCTTGGAGGCGGTGTGCCTTTGGCTTTTGTGCTTTTGAGGTGCTGTGATGTTGGCGACTTGGGTCATTTGTGCTCTTGGACAGTTTTTGTACTCTTGTGCATTGTTTGTCTGCAGATGTGTTGTTGACGTCAGTGGTTGTTTGTGCAGGTGGATGTGTCAGAGTGTGACCTGTTCCTTTCCGGAAGTGGTCCACACTCAGTCACCTCAGTCTCGTGGCGTGCACAGTGTCATGGTGATTGTACTCCAGCCATGCTGCTCGTCATGTGGTGTCACTTGCATTGTCAGTGTGGCTCTCACATACGCATTTTTGCTGTGTTTCGCACGGGTGCATGTGTGTGTTGTGTAATTGGTGATGTGTGGGGTGGGACCCCTTTGGGCACATGGTGGACGGGGGCCTATTTGATGTTTGTATGTGTGCTGCAGTGTGCCCCGGGGATCAGGGACATGACCCAGGGTGATTGTGGGTGTGCGGTGTGCTACACGCCATTGTGCATGTGTGCCATTGTGCCCGTCTCCCCCCCGTCCCCACAGTCCCTGTTTGTTACTCACCCTGTTGCTGTTGTGTCAGGTCATGTCGAGCAGTGTCCGGACTCCCGACTCCTTGCACCGTCTCCACACTGATGACTGTGGCCGCCATTTGCTCCAGCTCCTCCTGTGGCGCAGGACTCCCACCTCCATTCGCCGTTGCTGCCTTCCTGTTGGCAGCGGGTTTCTGCTTGGTTTGGCTTTTCACATCGTGCCAGCGCATCTTGGCCTCCTCGACACTCCGGCTGCATTAACGATGGAATGCCATTTTTCCGTCTGTGTTGCCAATGACACGGTGGAGGTGACGGACAGTTGTTGTTGGTGCTGTGTCACCTCCGTGACGACGATCCGGTTGTCATGCTGACTGTACCCCGTCTTCCTCTTCCTCTTCTCCTTGGCCTTCCCTGACCCCAAGGTTCCTTGCTGGTGGTCTGTGGGGCTTGTGGGCTTTGCGTTGACCTGGGCACTCATTCCGGGTGCCTCCATGTTGCTACGCTGTTTATTTTGTTTATGGTGTGTTTTTCTTGTTCAGCTTTTATGGTGCATTTTCCCGCATGACGCATGGGGATTGCAGGCCTGTCGCTGGTTATCGCTGATTTTTGTATCGCGGTTGGCCTCATCGCAACTTTATTCGCGTTCGTGTTTCGCATTTTTGCGGCGTCGCGTTAATTTTAACGCAGTCATTTGACGCATTATCGTGGGGTTATCGCATGGTGCCACCAGGTTGGGAATACTACGTTAACACGGCGTTGTTTTCCCGCGATAGACTGCGATGTGCAAAGTTGCGTTAAGCTAAACTTGAGGTGGTTATCACACGTTCTTGAGAATATGCCCCTGTATATTTCGTATGGGTCCATCAATTTCCCAAAAGCTGACAAGGTCTGTAAATGTCATACTCTGTTGTATTGAGAGGCCACAATATTGAGGAACGAAAGCTGATCTTCAAAGATCTGATGTCATAGCAACAGAGAAGGATTTACTACAGTGCAGCATAAATGGAAAGTGAGGAATGCGGAGGGACATATCTTTCTGGTTCGGCGTTGTTAAAGTGATGTTCCCGAAATTACGCTAGTATGCTACATAGCATAATTATGCACCAAATTAACTCCAGTGCACAACCAGAACACAAGCAACCGTTGTTTGCGGCGCATGTTTTTTGCCCTTTTTTGGGGGGTTTAGCACAAAATATGTCGAGGGTGCATTTCACTCTAAAATATAGCACCAAATTCCAGTTTTACATTTCACATAATTACGCATAATTTTACAAAAATTCCGCACATTTGCATAATTATTTTTTGGGTTATACAAAAGCAAATTTTGCATATTACGCACACTTAGGGTGACCAACCGTCCGTAAATTTCACGGACTGCCCGTAATTTGGGCCTCTTGTCCGTTGTCCGTGAAGAATTCTTTCACGGACGCCATTTGTCCGTAATTCCAGACATTACAGCGAGCTGCCCCCTGCAAGCAGCCTGAGAGTTCTGTAACTCTCACTGCAGGGGCCAGCTCGCGCTCCATCTGTGATAAGTGGCCTGCAGCAGCCCCTCCCTGACCAGGCAGAGGCTGCTATCGGCCCATTATCATTCTGTATGTCGGCCTAATTATCACATACAGAATGATAATGGGCCAGTGACAGCATTTGCTGGGCCTCCTCCTACACTCACTGCTCTTTGCATGGATTGATCAAGTGTGCAGCAGTATTGCTCAGTGGGTGTCACCAGCTGCCACTGCGATACCACTTTCATTTTAAAGGGGTTCATTAATGGCTTCTGTTAATCAGGGGCCAGGGAAGCTTTATATACTCCTGTTTATGCTGTACCTCCTAAAGGCCCGGTTTAGTTAGTCCTTGAGGAGTGTAGTGGAACTACTGCTCAGCAGAGGACCGGCAGACCAGAGGTATGAATGAAAACTGAAAGCGTTACCTTGGATTTTGCCACAAAAGCGTACATATACTCTTTCAGGCTGGGACTTTCCTGTTTATGTTATTAAATGTCCTGCTTTTTATATCCTCTGTGCTGTTGGGCACTACTGCTTAGGGAACAGCTTTGGGCTGCAGAAACAGGACTCCTGAGGCCACACACATGTACTTTAGCACAGATTTGACACTAGGTGGGAGCACAGTCCTTATAAGTAGATAACGGGAATGACATTGAGTTCCATGACAATAAACAACTGTTATTTGTCAAGAACGCCAAGAGGCAGCCTCGAGGGTGAGCGTGCAGTACACAAATAAAGGTAATATTGTGTTAACAATATATAAAAGACAATGATAACTATCCGGTGCCTGTGATGGCAGAATGAACCCTCTCAGCTATTCTATGTGAGCGGAACTTTATCATTTGCAAGTGATTTTATCATCTAATCATTTGTTAAGTAAGAGCTTCACTGTTCTCATTTTTCGGCAGAAACAAACAGTGTTGGTTATTTCCTATACACTGTCCTGTTAAGTCTTAACTAATGTATGCAGCTATTTGCTTGATAAGTTACAACAACTCCAAAATGCAGCCGCTCACATAATTTCTTCCAGTAAGCAACAGCTATTATTAAAGGAACACACACAATTAAATCACTCTGTATGGTACACATTGCCATCTGGGCTCAATTGTTTCCTTTTTTCCACCTTTTAAAATGTATAAACCTCAGAAAGCACTGCAGACCGCAAAAAACATGTTGCCCTGTGTGTGAAGATTCAGACCAACTAGGCAGAGTGGACAGACATTTTCATTTTCTGTGGCCTGGAATGGAATGCCTTTCTGCTGCCTATTAGGGATGTTGGAGTTCTGACTGTTGAAACCTAGGCTCAAAAGCCAGCTCTTTGAGCAAGCATGTCACCTTACTTAATTCGTCTAATACACTGCACCTGTTTGATATCGCTGGTCAAGAAGTCATGAGGTCAGTCTCTGAAGTAAGTGCGCTTTATAAGAATCCATGGAGTAAAACGTTGCGAAAAAGAAGAAATAAACTCTAAAAAAGTAGAAAAAATATTCCTGGCTCAGGTAATAATCTTTAAAGCTCATGCTGAAAACCAAGAAAACTTGAGACAGAACAAAGTGATACCGGCAACTGGATCAATAACATGACCCCAGCTACCCGCAAGTGCTTGCCATCTCACTACCATCTTATAAAAGTGCCACTTATGGATAGCAAGTTTTGAATCTGCTGCAGATGTAACCATCTCTGTGGTATTGTTAGAGTAAAATATTTAGAAAGGTAATTAGGCGTCAGACCATGCAGTGCTTTCCATATAATGCATAGTACCATCATCGTAGTCTGGGACGTCACTAATAGCAAAGACAAAGGCAGTGGCGGCTGGTGACATTTGAAAGTGGTAGCCTTAAACGAACAGGTTCAACAAAATTTGCTTTTGTTAACCGGATTAATGATATGGTGTTATATAGCTTGCACCACATATGGAATTGTGTCATGAGCTTTGCACAATATAGCTTCTATTACCCCACCTACAGTTATTTTATGATCCATGAAAGGGTGAAACGCTGAAAGGCACCAGCAAAGTGTCTGAAGTATTACATGCAGGTTGTTATGTAAATCACTGCAGCATGTGCTCAGCTATCTTTCTGAATAAAGTAACACTGTAGAATGTTTATGTTGGTATGCGTAATGGGAAGCTAGTGTACTCACTGCCTTGTTTCCTTAATTATGTTGCTTTTACTTATTTTACTTTTCCTTATATTTTGATGTTGTTGTTGCCTACCATTCTGTTGCCTTCTTTTGTGTGGCTACATAAAGAAGAGAGAGTAACATAAGGAATGATGTAAGGTAGTCTATCCCACAGTGCATCTAGCGTGTCCCACTAGCAAAAGGTGTGTAAAGGCCTCACGTACAAGGCATTTTTGCGATTCACACAATTGAATGCCTGTGTGGAGTAAGGGAGTTGTGAACAGAGAATTTTAAGGATAATGTGGATCAATTATGTCACTGTAGGAATGGTTCTGCAGGTTTGTCGGACAGTTCTCTGGATAGTTCTTTGCATGTACAAGAGTTAGTGTGCGTTTGTTGTGAACAGAGTATTTTAGAATGATCTGGAGAATTCACTTACCGTAATGTTCTGGATCTGAGATTTGAGATTGCAGGAGGCTGGGGGTGCAGTGAAGGAGAGAGCACAGGGAGGAGGGATTGCAGGACTAAAGCACTTGAGTCGAAGGATACCACAGGAGATTGATGGTCCAGAGAGAGAGAGAGCATCAGGAGGAGAGGGAGCATACGAGCAATGCAAAGGTGTCAAACGATAGCACAGGAGACTTCTAGCACACAATGTGCTGGAACTGAGGGAACACAGGCAGCACAAGGGGTTGACTGTCTGGAAACTAGGTGGAGATAAGGGAGAGCACAAAAACAGTAGGACCTGGCAGGAGGGAAGATAGAGGCTGGGGCTCGAGAGGAGCCAGGGCAGAGAGAGACAGGCAGCCATGTCAGACAGACTAACAGCTATGTGGTTATACTGAATAAGCAGCTCCCTACGTCATTATCATATGAAATCTCTTTATTGATGCAGTAACTACACTTTCACAATTGCTTTATTTACCTTCTTGCTTTCTCAAATATTCTTGAAAAGGCACCATTCGCCCACTCTTTTTTCAAACTTTTCTCGGGAGAGAATAAGCCCCCCTAATGACGTTCAGGCTCGCTCACTGCGCTCGCCACTGTGCACTCATCACGAAATTTTACGCCACACCACTTTCAATTGTCACCAGGCACCACTGCTCCTGCCAGAGCCCAGGGCATGGCAAACTGTTTTTGTTTATGGGCTCCTGTCACCTCACCAGGGGCCAAGCTCTGGGGGGGGGGGGGGGGGGAGGTTTCATTTTGGCTCATCTTACCCAGGTGCATCCAATATGCAAACGCCCGTATATAAGTTTCAATCCGGCACACAACAGATGCAGTGCAAGGTTCTCTCAACCTAATATCAACTTATTTTGACTTGTGCTTGTGTTGGTTGTCTATTTACTTATGTAATATTGCGCGACCTCCTCTGATGTGTCTGTAAAATGTACCTTTTGTCCCAAATATTTGTCCTGAATTCTGACCTTCTGTCCTGAATTTTTGTCCTGAATTTTGACCTTTTGTCCTGAATTTTTACACTCACTGTCCTGAATTTGCACCCATGCCCGTTGGTCACCCTACGCACACTCCTGCTTTCAGCCAATAAAACACTGAAACAGGACGTTGCACTTTTAACCTCGTTTGTAATTGGCCAACTATTCTATGTTGCCTGCGGCTGTTGACTAAAAACTGAGGACTGGCAGGTGTTACATAATACACGAGGCCTAGTAAGCTATGTTTATGAAAGGAAAAACATTCACTTGATTATTTGTTGCCTTGTTTATCATTTTGTTGATTTAAAAACTTGTTTTTTAAAGCTCATGTAGCTTCCTACAATGATTTTTCCTATGTGCAAAGAAACCCACGAACAAACAAAGATTACAACTACTCCTGCATAGGTCACTTGTGCAGTTTGCGTCAGTCGAACAGTATTCTATGGAGAACAGAACCCGATAGACTCACCATAGTTCACATCAACTTAAAAAAGCCAACTACAGAAACAACAGGATGCATTAGATTTTTCAACACAATGGAGCATCGATTTAACATTTAGTACTCTGTATATCTTATTGTAATGAGTCATTGGGGACCAAACACTGCTTTTAATGAGGTCAACTGCAGAGGACACACATTCAGACAAGAGGGTGGCCCTTATAATCGACTGGCAAGGAGGACATAAAAAAATATATTATCACTCGTCATCCCTCAATGTTCACACCTAATTCACTGCTGTGAATGCATGGAATGGTTTACTCATGTATAGCGCTCTGCTGGCTATTGACATTTGCAATGCCAATAGCTTAAACTCTCGTAAATGCGAGACCTATTTCATTGCAAATGCTTGTTAACATCATTGTCAGTGTATTTTTTGTTGACAAAATTAATATTCCGGTGCAACTTAGATAGTGCGCTACTGGTCGCATTTTCCTATATATTTGGGCCATGTTACATTTGCCAGTTCCCTATATTTGTGGTACAGTTTATATTTTTGTTACTGCTCGCACCCGCTTATTTTTCTTGTGCAATGCTACTATTTTACTCATATTGTGGCCGGTCTACTTGACAATAACCTTTTGCCTCCCTTTTTTGGTTCTAGATTCATCTTAGCACGTACCCGTTTTTTAAAAAATATTAGTGGATACAGGTATACATCTATCTCATCTTATTTCTTTTCATTTGGGCCCTTAATGGTATATGATACTGATATGCTATAAATTTTACACTTAGGTTACATTTAAATGCTATTGTAATACTACTCGTTGAGGATTTACGGATACAGTTGACTAAATGGTGAGCCCACTATTTAAACAATAATATGGTTATGGAATCACTAGGATGATGCTTTTCCGCTAAATCCCCTTATCACCATTGATATATAAGTACTTTACTTTTTGCACGCTTACACTTATGGTTTGATGACAACGTTTAATCTGACACAGCCACAAAAAAGCTTTTTCTTCTCCCAGCCACCCTCCTATACTATCTTTCTCCTTTACTCTGGGGAGACTATCTTTAATGCCTGGACCTTTAAATTGGTGGCCCTTTCCGTCTCTTCACTTTACTAACCTCAGTATTAATGAAAATAATTATTTACTGAGTGTATATACTTTTGTTGTTGTTGTTGTAGCCCTGAGGAAGTCGGTGGGTGATGACCCTATGACGAAACACGTGTTGGCTACGTCAATTTGATTATGACCATCATCAGGTTCTGATTGTAACAACTCACAGTACCAATTACTGCAAATCATCTGTGTATCATCTGTTTTATTGGATCTGATGACTACCTGAAAATAAAGAAGAATTGGACTAACATAATCTTCGAACTCTTGAACATTATTGTCATTTTTGCTCAGGATTAAGATTGACTTTTGCTTTGGTTTTCGGGACCTTGTGTCCACAGAAATATTTGGGAACGTGGGTGGCCGTTTCCCCTTTCTCCTTTGAGAATCTTATGAGATATTTCAGTGAGCTAATTGCCTTTATGGTTATGCGCAGACTCTAACCCAGACACACTGCTGAATCTGTCTTTGCCATTGGCATACACCGGTTTGGGGCTGAGTCTCTTAGCAAAGTCCATAGTTGCACCCACTGCTCTCAATAGGATATTCTTTTTAAGGGACTTTTGAGGAATCCAGGACTCTCGGTCACCAAAAATTACACCCAAGCATGGGAAAGAAGCTACTTTAGTTAGTTCTATCACTTTTCCAAATAATTTATTCCCAGCAATCTTTCGGTGGCCAATCGTCATTGTATGTGACTTAGCATAGTTTGTTGAAAGTTACAGTGAGTCCATAAAATCAATAAAACCGTCCAAGAGAAGGTGAAGACCCACTGAAGTCCTTGCAATGAGGACTGCATCATCGACGCACAATAATGCGTGAATTCATTTAGATCCAGCCCTTGGAACATCCCTGCAAGCGGCTGAGAGCACATTGCCCAATTTGATTATGTATAGGGTAAATAACAGGGTGCCAAAATGCACCCTTGTCTTATCCCCCTTTGGGTCCCCTAAGGGGTGGAGAGGCTAGAATGGAGACTATGTAGAAAGACCAATAACTCAACCTCTATACCCAGATCCACGAGAAGGGGCCACAGCTTTGATCTGTTTACTCTGTCAAAAGCCGAGGTAAGGTCCATAAAAACCATGTGTAAACAGCCTTCCTTTGCTATAGTTTATTTGCCCACAATAAGCTGCAGATTAATGCACTGGTCCAAGGTTCCTCTCCCCTGCCAAAAGCCATACTGAAGGTCAGATATTATGCTATTGTTGTCGAACCAGGAAATTAATCGCTCCAGCACAACCCTCCTCATAATTTTTGCAGCTGAATCTATAGGGAGATGGGACAATAGCATTGTGGGTCATCCCTCGCAGCTTTTTTGAAGCTGGGTAAGATAATTGATTTGGACCAAGAAAAATCAAGGTCTCTCTGTGGCGTAGGCATTGGCGAGTACCCGGGCTGGGGATGTCGCTACAGTTACACTAGTGAACTCTCAGGATAGAGCCTCTTAGAGTGGCCTGTGAAGCTCATGATATTACACAAACATATTCGGTGTTTGACTGAAGGTGCCTCTAAGGTCCCTGTTTGTTACTATTATTTCCAAGGTATTGGTAGAGGTTGTCTCTCCTTCACAGTTCTGTTTACATCATATCCGTTCTCAGCAAAGATATCGCATTGATGTAAAATCGAACTATTTGCCACCACTTTCTCAATAAATCTTCCAAGTCCCCCTCCCTAAAACTAGCATCTAAATCGTGAGCTGTTTTCACCAGTTTTATTCCCCCCCCACCTCTGCTTATTAATTGCATCACTTGCCACATAATTTCAGAGAGAAAATCTATGTGAATATAGTACCAATAGCTGTCTTGAATCATCTTCAAATTATTTTCTCATCAATTTCACCTGCACCTCTAGCATTAAACTCTACACTACTTATGCACTTTGGGGAAATACCTTAAACATTGTTCCCAAATAAACGTCACTATTGAGAATCGGGTAAACAAGAATCTAGTCATTCATTACTGGGTAAGGAGGAGCCATTGATCTTGCTTGCATCAGGGCCCAGGGCAGCCTTGCTACGTCACTAGGAAAGTGCGGCTGTACCATAACTACTCAGTGGTGATTGTGTAATATACACCCTCTGCAGGGCTGGACAAGTGCCCACTTTTTACTGTCCTTTTGTTGCGTGTCTGAAAAGCTTGCACTGCTGCCTGCATCAGACATGGACAGGAAATAGACATGGGCACCAAAATAGAAGTGGTCCCCATTCGTAAAACAGAGAGTTGAAATGTAGCCCATATTCGCAAATCAGGTCGGTTTTTAACACTTGTGAAAACAACTGTATAAGTGTTTTCAAGGGACGGAAGACTGCATGTATTAGTGCTAGCTGTAGGTTAATGTTTGTTTTAATATCAGAGAAATTAAGAGTAATCTGACCATAAAACAGGCCCACAAATAGCCAAACAAGCACTGGTAAATGCAATAGGTTTCGCCTATGTGATTAGTAATACGCTGTCTTTTGTTGTACATTGTCTCACTGCACAGAGACATAGGTTATGTCACCACTGGCTGATATTGGGGCCCAGTGTGGTAAGTTTACACTAAGGCAATTAGTCTGAAATCCAAACAAAATCAGGTTAAATATAAACATATACCGCATGACCCCCTACACTACCCAAACACCAATGCACTACCCTAATCCCTAAAACACTACCCCCGCACGCCCCTACACTACCCAAAGACCACTGCACTACCCTAAACCCTAAAACACTACCCCCACAACTCCCTACACTACCCAAAGACCACTGCACTACCCTAAACCCTAAAACACGACCTCCTACACTACACAAACACCACTGCACTACCCTAAACCCTAAAACACTACCCCCTACACTACACAAATACCACTGCACTACCCTAAACCCTAAAAACTACCCCCAGCACGAACCCCTACACTACCCAAACACCACTGCACTACCCTAAACCCTAAAACACTACCCCCAGCAGTACCCCCTACACTACCCAAACACCACTGCACTACCCTAAACCCTAAAACACTACCCCCAGCAGTACCCCTACACTACCCAAACACCATTGCACTACCCTAAACCTAAAACACTACCCCCAGCAGTACCCCCTACACTACCCAAACACCACTGCACTACCCTAAATCACTACCCCCAGCACGACCCCTACACTACCCAAACACCACTGCACTACCCTAAACCCTAAAACACTACCCCAGCATGACCCCTACTCTACCCAAACACCACTGCACTACCCTAAACCCTAAAACACTCCCCCAGCACGACTCCCTACACTACCCAAACACCACTGCACTACCCTAAACCCTAAATCTACCCCCAGCATGACCCCCTACACTACACAAACCCCACTGGACTACCCTAAACCCTAAAACACTACCCCCAGCACAACCCTCTTCACTACCTAAACACAACTGCACAATTTGTTACAGGCGTTGCAACGCAGGCCTGTGTTGCTTACTGGAAGTACCTGGTGGGCTAGTTGGGCCCCAGGGACCCTCAGGATTCAAGGTGACCTAATCCCCCAACTTAAAACGCTCCACGGGCGCGTTTGCACAGTGGTGAAGGGAGGGCGGGGCCTCAGGTGACATGTGTGCAAACACGCCCTGTGGTGCGTTTTAAGTTAGGAATTAATTCCCTTTGCATCCTGAGGGACCCTGGGGGCCAACTAGCCCACCAGGTACCTTCAGTAAGCACAACAGAGTTGCGTTGCAGAGAGGTGAAAAAGGTGCGTGGCCGCGGGCACGCCTCTCTGCAACTCAGCTCTGTGGTCCTAACTGTGGGTACCTGGGGGCTAGTTGGGCCCCAGGGACCCTCAGGATTCAAGGGACTTAACCCCGCAGCTTAAAATGCGCCACGGGCGCGTTTGCACACATGTCACCTCAGGCCCCCCTCCCTTCACCACTGTGCAAGCGCACCCTGTAGCGCGTTTTAAGAGTTAGTTTTAATCCCCCTGCCCTATTATGTACTAGGGACTTGCAGAGGAGGTCATGCTAATCACAGGGGTACCCCAACGCATAGTGTTCCTTAGTGTATGTAGGTGTTTTCACTGTATTCTAAGTGTCTTTTAGCATAGCACTGGCTCTGGTTAGTCAAAGTCAGTTACCACCAGTACCCGTCTGAAAAAGTTGTGGGCACAGGATGATTTTGCAACAAGGCCTCTTTCTGCTCCTCTGTTGGTTCGTTCTGCACATCTTTTGCTTCTTTCTGTGTGTTTTTTCTTCTTTCTTCACATGTCCTACCTCTGTAGGCATAGTTAGAAACTAGCATTTAAAAAACCTTTGAAATTCACTTAAAAAATCATAGGTTTCAGGAACGTTATTGATAGAAATTAGCATTTAAAAAACCTTTGAAATTCACTGAAAAAACCATAGGTTTTAGGTTTTAGTGACAGTTATAGTTAGTTGGACTTTTCACTCGTACAAAACCATAGAAATTCCCCCGTTATAGTTAGTTCAGCTAACTATAACTCGCGCCCACAATGCACTGCTGATGACGTCACATATTACATCACTCATGACATGGTCAGTGACATCACTCATGACATCACTGATGACATCTCAAATGACATCACTGATGACATCATCCATATGATAATTTCATGAATCTTCTCACACCCTAATATAACTTTTGATACACCCACTCTAAATTACAGACTGCCATTCTCAAAACCATAGACACTACAACACCAAAAACTACATACCCACTCACTGATTCTTAGGTCTACACACACATCCACTCACTCACCCGTACAGTCACTCATACTTACAGTCACTCAGTACAGGACTATCATATGCACTCATACACCTATATAAACACTCACACACCGCCACTCATCCATAGAGGTACTCACACACCTAGTCAGTCATGCAAAAAATTAATCACACACCCATTTACTCACCTATACAGTTATACACACACCAGCTCACTTACTCATACAAATACTAGCACATTCTTACGCTCTTATACAATAACTGATACAAGCACACACGCATCCATACAGCCACTCTCACTATCACACACTCTCACTTATAGCCATTTAAATACTCTAACACACATATATACTGCCTTTTACATATGTAGTTAGTCGCACATGTACCACTGAGATATACATTCACTCACTAACACACCCATACACACACTCACCCACCCAAGCAGTCCATCACAGATGCACTCTTGAAATCATACACCCAGTGAATCACCCACTCACACATCTATGTACAGAGTCACACACACCCCACCCACACAAACACTCAGGCAGCCATACAGATACTCAGAGAACCAATCAATAACCCATATAGACACTCATGTAGCTATTCGCAAATCCATGCATCCACTTACACACCAACAAACAGACGGATACAGACATTCACACAGTTTAGTCACTAACCCATGCATTCAGTAAGATACGTTTAATCACTCACTTGTAGAGTCAGTCACTCACGTACTAAATCATCCATTCAGACACTTATACACCCACTCATTCTTCAATACGCCTTTCCCTATATATATTAAACATATTTAAACTTTACAGAAACACACAGTCACTGGATGATGTCATCAGTGATGTCATCAGTGATGTCATTTGAGATGTCATCAGTGATGTCATCAGTGATGTCATCAGTGATGTCACTGACCATGTCATGAGTGATGTAATATGTGGCGTCATCAGCAGTGCATTGCGGGGCGCGAGTTATAGTTAGCTGAACTAACTATAACGGGGGAATTTCTATGGTTTTGTGCGAGTGAAAAGTCCAACTAACTATAACTGTCACTAAAACCTAAAACCTATGGTTTTTCAGTGAATATATATATATATATATATATATATATATATATTCACTGAAAAAACCATAGGTTTCAGGGACGTTATAGTTAGCTGGATATTTCACTCGTACAAAACCATAGAAATTCCACCGTTATAGTTAGTTCAGTTAACTATAACTCGCGCCTCCGCAATGCACTGCTCATGATGTCACATATTACATCATTCATGGCATGGTCAGTGACATCACTGATGACATCACTGATGACATCTCAAATGACATCACTGATGACATCACTGATGACATCATCCAGTGACTGTGTGTTTCTGTAGAGTTTAAATATGTTTTATATATATGGCAAGGTGTATTGAGGAATGAGTGGGTGTATAAGTGTCTGGATGGAGGATTTAGGAGGTATGTAACTGATTGTATAAGTGACTCATTAAACGTGTCTTACTGAATGCATGGGTTAGTGACTAAACTGTGTGAATGCCTGTATCAGTCTGTCTGTTGTTGTGTAAGCTGCTACATGGGTTGGTCAGTAGCTACATGAGTGTCTATATGGGTTATTGATTGTTTGCTTGAGTATTTGTATGGGGGACTGAGTGTGTGTGTGGGTGGATTGGAGATGTGTGACTCTGCATAGATGTGTGAGTGGTTGATTCACTGGGTGTATGGGTTCAAGAGTGCATGTGGAAACAGCTGTATGGGTAGGTGAATGTGTGTATGGGTGTGTTGGTGAGTGAATGGATGTCTCAGTGGTACATATGTGAGTAACTACATATGTAAAAGGCAGTATATGTGAGTGATGGTGTATATAAATAACTATATGTGAGACTGAGTGATTGTGAGAGTGGCATGTATGAATGAGTCTGTACTTATTTCAGTCATTACATAAGAGAGTAACTATACGTTACTGTCTGTATGAATTAGGGAGGTGATGTGTGTATAACTGTTTAGGTGAGTAAATGGGAGTGTGATTGATTCTATGCATGACTGACTAGGTGTGTGAGTAACTCCATGGATGAGTGGCGGTGTGTGAGTGTCTGAATAGGTGTATGAGTGCATATGATAGTGTTGTATTGATAAGGGACTGCATGTATAAGTGATTGTATAGGTGAATGAGTGGATGTGTGTACAGACACAGGAATCAGTGAGTGAGTATGTAGTAACTGGTATTGGTGTGTGGATGCTTTCGAAAATGGTAGTGTGTATTTTACAGTGGGTGTATTAAAGATTATATTAGGGTGTGATGAGGTGCATCAGATTATCACGTGGATGATGTCATCAGTGATGTCATTTGAGATGTCATCAGTGATGTCTCTGACCATGCCATGAATGATGTAATATGTGACGTCATGAGCAGTGCATTGCGGGGGCGCGAGTTATAGTTAACTGAACTAACTATAACGGTGGAATTTCTATGGTTTTGTATGAGTGAAATGTCCAGCTAACTATAACGTCCCTGAAACCTATGGTTTTTTCAGTGAATTTCTAAGGTTTTTTAAATGCTAATTTCTAACTATAACGTCTGTAAAACCCATGGTTTTTTCAGTGAATTTCAAAGGTTTTTTAAATGCTAATTTCTAACTATAACGTCTGTAAAACCTATGGTTTTTTCAGTGAATTTGATTTTTTTTTAAATATTAAACTACTATTCTGCTATTTGTCATTAGTACTGTTTTTTCTGACTTTTCCACTACAGAAAAGAAAATAAACTGTAAAACTGTTGTGTAATGTAATATATTTCACAAATTACACTGTTACTTATCAAATAATACAACATAATATAACATTTTCAAAACATATTTTTTTCCCTTTTTCTGCTGTTATCAGATTCTACTTAACTTCACTATTCACAGTGATATCAGTGTAGTATCATCATAAACAGCTGGGGAAAAAAACAATCAACTAGATTGTTAAAAAAAAGCAAATGACTAACTCTTACAACCACAATAACAAATCAACACAAATAACACATCCAATACTATTTCCAATTTTTAAATCTTACCTTTACTGTGTAGTTTCTGTTGACATTTTTCCTCAAGGCCAAATAATGTGTGGATTTTTTTTTTTAAATCATCCAGTATCAATTCCTTAAAGCATCTTCCCATTTTCCCTCTAGGCCGAATAATGTATCTAAAATTTTTGTTTCAGAAATATCAAGTATGAGTTGGGTAATTCATAAGGCAATCTCGGTTTAATTTCCAAGTGTGTATCGTTGCAGTGACTCCAACCATTTTTGCATTTCAAATATACAGTATAATGTCCACATGTGGTAGTAGCTCCAGCATGGAAAACAATAGCCAGTGTTGTGAAAGTTCTTCCAGAAATAGATACTTGACTAGCAACAACATTTTTAATTTTCGTTTCCACTTTTCTTCCATTTGGTCTACAGCGTTGTAGCATTAAAATTACATATTTTCCATATCTTTCTAGGCATAATGTAGATAACATTTCTGATTGACAACGAGAACATTTCATATCATGATTTGCTTCTTTTACTAATTTCGGAAAAGGTACAGATTTGCAGTCAGGTATTGTTAAATATAGAAATCGTTCTCTGTCAACTATAGTACTAGAAGTTAATGAACACTGTTCACATTTGTGATCCCATTTGTAACTGAGTCCAAATAAACTCTCAATCTGGATTCCTTCATCTTCTAATACTCCAAGCATAACCATCAGAAACTCTTGTGCATCTTGTTGTATATTAGGACTGAACGTTAAAGATCCAGTACATGTATCCAAGAGTTGTCGAATACCAGAAGCAGTATGGATCTTACTTCTGTCAGTTCTCAATTGTTCAAATAAAGTATAAAGTGCAGAACATAATCTTTTTTCCTGACTTTCCATAATTTCACCATAAAGATCTTCTAGATAAAATATAACGTTTAGAATAACATTACCATAGCAGTTGACACCAGAAGCATTTTCTAATTGGTATCCCACAACATCATCACTTGTTTGTATTTTCTGTTTCTTTGCATCTTTTCTTTTCTCTTGAATTTTTTTCTGCTTTTCAACCACACTTGATTCATCAACATGTTTGCGTTTTGAACACACAGCACGTTTTTCATAAATAGGATATTCACCTAAAGTTGGTGCATAAAGTCTTCTTAAACGATTATATTCTCTTACACAATTTACATCAGCACTAACCTTGTTTTCATCGAAATCAATTAAATACAAACCAGACAATGTTCTAACTCGAGATAATGCAACGTATGCCATTCCCTCTTTAAACACAGTTCTTCCAACATTTACTAAAGCATTATCTACACTTAAACCTTGAGATTTATGAATGGTTATTGCATATGCTAAACAGAAAGGAAACTGTTTTCTTCGAACATACAAGTCTTTTACCAGCAAAAAACGTACAGCACAATGCCCAATTTGTTTCACCTCTGCAATCTGATCAAATTTAATTTTCAAGAATTCAATTGCATTTCTGTTTTGATATTTTACAAATTCAACAACTTTCCCTATTGCTCCATTCACTAAACCTTGTTTTATATTCAAATTACGCCTCAAAATTACCCGACAGTTTATACATACATCTAAAAAAAATTCTAAGCCAGCAGTTTTTGATACAGACTTTTCCAAAGAATCCAATTTAGTCTGTAGTTTATTTGAAAGAAGAATTGTTATTCCTTGATGCTCGATTTTATCAATAGCTTCAATGTGAACTATTTCTTGATTTTCCAATTTCAGAAGCTCTTGATTAAATGTATAACACTCTTCCAGTGTAGGCATTAAGCAAAGTATAGACTTTTTTCTGCAATGTTCTTGTACAGTACTGCTGCTGGTGTGTTTTCAGTTGTAAACAAGTTCTTTAGTAGACGACTTTGTAAAGCTTGTTTACCATGTTTGCTTAGAACACCAATTCTTACATCTTTCAGAATATTTCCATAATCTTCATCACTTGCTTGTCGCATATTCTGAGTGAGTTCTTTATATTCAAAATTTAACCAGAGATTCACATTTCCAATACTTCCCAAAGATTTCCTAGTGTCTTCATGTAGAAGAGTTTTAAAGACTGGTTCTCCTTTTACAGGAGTTAGTTGTAGCAGATCTCCAAATACAATTAAATGTTTTCCTCCAAAGAGAACGTCGTAATCTGTTTTTAATACCTGTTGCATTCTTAAATGCACGAAAGCAAGCATTAAGTTTGAGACCATGCTCACCTCATCAATAATTAAAAGTTTCATCTTCTTCAGCACTCTTGACACTTCATAAGAAGCTTCTCCAGACAACTTCTGATATTCTAATTTATTATCATGCTCAACTGGTAACATTAGTAATCTATGCAAAGTAATTCCTTTAACATTGTGCGCAGCTAATCCAGTTGGAGCTGTTACTACACAAGATAAATGTGAACCAGTAGTTTTTTAAGATAACTGGTCAAAACTTTAATTAAAAAACTTTTACCCGTTCCAGCTTGACCACTGATGTACATCAGAATAGGTTTAAATGATGAACATACACATTCTTTTTTTCATGCAACAAACCATGTTCTATCTGTTCTCTCACTTGTACATATATTTCTTTCTGTTCAATATTTACTTGTTCTTCTAACTTTTCCAATGTAATATTCTCCTCTTGTGCTTGTTGCATTGCAATTTCCACTTCATGCATAGCAATCGCTGCTTCATTTTCCACTATTGGTTGTCCAAGTGGATCTTGACTACATGGACCAGAACTTTGACTATCTTGAGAACTTTCATTTGCAACTTCAGCTGTAATAGTCTTTTCCTGTTCAACTTCATCATTCAACATTTTTAAATATGTAGGGAAAATTGAACATGCAATGCTATCTTTACATGCATTAAAAGAATCTTCGTAGCAGTCGAAATCTCCAAGTAATTCACTTTCGCTACGCCATGGTTTGAACAGTTGGAGAAGTGCTAAATAGTAAAATTCTCGCTTGTCTGGAGTTTCACAACTGAGTTTCTTGTGGTTGATAAGGTTACCTTTTGTGTGTTTTACTAAACATCCATGACATCCAAGTACTGCATATTTTCCTTGTTTTAAATTCTGTTTAACATTTCTTTTGAAGCTGTAATGTTGAAGTACTTCATACAGACATAGCTGTTCCAGATGTCGACTCCTTTTCGGATAGTATGTATCCAACATATTAGTTTTAAGAATTTCTGTACTGTCTGGTTCATTTGCTGCTAAGTATTCAATTTCTTCTAATGATTTCAACACTCTATTTCGTGAGCAGGCAAGACCTAAACTTACCCAAATGATCCCTCGTGATTTTGAATATAAACTTGAAGAGGACAAGCGGTCTGAACATTCATACGATCCAATTTCTCTGTGGGAAAGCATTTTCAAAGTAAAGCTGTACAATTTTTTGCTAAGGCTTTTCTCTTGTGCAATTTCTTCCCACATTTGTTTCATCTCGGTTTTTTCTGATTTCGTTATATATGATGTAACGTAGCGTGCAACAGCAATTGAGTTGTCTGCAACATACTGGATGTCCATATTTGCATTCCACATTTTTAAAATAACCGGATTGTAGTCATTAATATACTTTGACAGTTCTGTTCTTTTCAAGTTGTAGGTATTCTTTGGAGATTTGCGAGTTATTGTGTGCCTTACAGAAGAAAAAAAGAATTTACTCTTCCTTTAGAAATTACTGGACGTGGAAATCCAAACCGACACTTGGTATAAAATTTTCCTTTAGACTTGTATTTTCGTCGGCAGTACTTTCCACAACGGTGACTTTGGAAACGTAAAACTTGCTGTCTCAAGCTTCTATCTCCTCCTTCTCTTGGAATCTCACATGTCACATACTGTTCAATGAAAGACAATACTATTTCATCTGAATCAGTTCCAAATTTAGGTGCATCCTTGATCCACAATAGCATATGTATATGAGGAGCACCTCTCGCTTGGTACTCCTTTCTCCAAAAGAAATCGGTAACTTCTCCAAGAGGTGGATTCTTTTTATTGCAGATGAAAGACATCATAGCTTGAAACCTATGATTAAAATATCTGCACACATTTACAGGATCCAAAGAACACAGTTCTCCAGGTGTCTTCATTTCAACATTCTTTATATTGGAATTTGCTTCTCGTAGAAATTCAAGCAAATCTTCCCATGCATACTCTGCACAGCTAAGTGTCACAAACCATGTTGGTGTACCTAAGTTCCGTAACATACACTTCAGTTCTCCATGACGACGATACCAATACTCATTTGTTCCTCGTTGACATGCCATCAAATTAATTAACTGTGCTTCTAAATTTTCATCTGTTTGTTGAACTTTCTCCACAAATTCTTTCGCTGAAAGAAGTGATTGATGAACTCCAGTTTTCAGTATGTGGTTCACTGCATAGGACAGAGAAGACAGATCACTTTCAAACAAAAGGTGAAATATATATGGTATACACTGCCGGAATCTAGGATCTTCAGAGTATAATCTTGTTGAGCGATATTCTGAAGCTGGAATACGTACAGGTCGGTCATCATATCGTCCACCTTCTCCAGTAGGAAACAGCTGTGGAAAACAACGAGCTTCTAAGCTTTTCTCCCATACACTCATTGGAGTTCCCTTTGCTTTTTTCATTTGAAATAACTCAATACTGTTTCCTATTACTTCTTTTGAATGTAGAGGACATATTGTGTAATGTTCATAAATCTCTTCACTCCTTGACTTGTCCACTTTCTCTATTTGACCACTTGAAATTTCAGATTCATCTTCCAAACTTATTACCTGTTGTTCCACATTTACACTTTTATAATAAATATTATTCTCCACAAGATATAACGTAGCCTTTTGAAGTTTTTTAACATCCACAAATTCTTGCCATATTTTCCGACTCTTTGTTGGTACTCCATTTACTAGAATGACTACTGCTTCATTTTCATCTTTGTCTCCACCAACAATTTCAATATTTTTCTTAAAATCCAAAGGTAAGTACACTACTCTTCCTTTCAGCCCTCTTTGTAAGTCTGTTGGTGGCAGTTTACCTGTTTTAGGCTCCATGCGAATTATAGTTTGAAATGGATGAACAGATTGAATTAGAACTGACTCATATGTATTCAAATCTGCCAGTTCCTCCGGAATAGCTACTAATTCTAACTTATTATGTACTGCTCTAGCGGGCATTTTGTTCTCTTCTAATTTGTTATAACAATATTTACAAATACGTTGATCACTGCCTAACTCAAATTGACCTTCCACTAACAAGTAAGTTGCAAATTCTTTCCATTTATCATTATTCTTCTTTTCAGATTTCAAATACAAATCAACATTCCTAGTTTGAATTTTATAATTAGTACGTCGACAACAAACACAAACATAGTTTGGAATTTCAGAGCACACTATGTTAAACTTTCCAATTTCTTCTTCAAACTGATCAATCATAATCACTTTCCCATCTTCTTCAACATCTGTAATTGTCAAACTTTCACTTTCTATACACTGCTCTTCTGAACCAAAATATCGGAACTGAATATCATCACACTTTTTTTGTACATCTGATAAAGAACCGTGTAAAAGAGCTGTATTTAGTTCACCTAAACATAATGCAGGACTTTTTACATAGTACAGTTTCCTTACAAACTTCCGCATTTCTGAATGGTGTACTGCTAACATCCTTAAGTGATGAAAAACACTTTTACACACTTTTCTTGAAAGACAAGCCAGAGAATGCCCATGTTTCTCAGTATATTTTCTTACATTACAAGGATCTAGTGTTTGTAACAACCTAATCTTCTGTTTTACACTTTTCTGTGTATATTCTCGTAACAAATTTCGCATTATATCAATAGATTCCTGTCGAATACTACAAATACTGCTACAACCCCACTTATACACAGGAGCTTGTGTGCGTTTCCCTTGCACTTCTTCAGCTATTAACTGTTCTGCACTAATAGTAACCATTTCCTCTTTTGCAACAGGACAACCATTCTGAACTTCGTAGCAACGACCTCCAGTATCAACTGCAAATGGTAAACTATTTTCTTGGAAGTAACTCTCTTCATTAAAAAAAGGTTCACTATTAGATGTATGTTTCCATTTTCCACTGAAGATTTTACAAAAGTTGCTTCTGTTCACACGTCTTTTTTTTTACTTTTGTCTTTCAGAATCTTCATTGTTTTATCCAACACTTTCATCCTCTTCAAAATGAAAATGAATATTTTTTGTTTTAACTTAAAAGCAGTATCCACTATGCTTTCAACACGCTGTTTCTGTTTCAATTGCAGCACTTTCTTTTTATATTTGCGGCATCCTTTTATTAAATTCTGAATTACTCTATTTCGAAAAACTCTTTGACGAATTTCTTGAAATTGTTTTTGTCTACGGGTAACAAATACTCTTTCCTTATCATGGTTTTTTTCTTGCAATTTGAAGTCGAAGTCTGCTTCTCCTTACTTGAAAATGTTTTATTTTTCCTTTGTGTGATGTTATTTTCATTAAATGTTCGTAGTACTTTTTTTAGAAATTGTCTAGTGTTTTTACCAGAAGAAACTATTTTTGTAGTACTCTGATTTTCTTCTAATCCACATTTTTGACTTTTCTTTAAGTAGATTGCCTTTTTGTTTTTCCTTTTTTTTTCAGTTCTTCTAGGCATTTTCAATTTTTAATCCAAACAAAATAATTGTTCTGCGAATGGAAAAAAAGTTTCAATTATTTGTTATATCTGTTCAATATGTCAAAATAATCACATACAATTATATAAGTTCCAGTGGCGGCTTGCAGAGGAAATGCTGCATGGTACTGGAGCAGAATAAGGGAACAGTAGGGTGGCAGGTAGTGTCATCCGACATACAGCACGTATTTATTGAATTATTTAGATTCAACTTCCCATTTTATATGTGACTCCACTACCTCCTACTTTTCCCCTCGCCCCCGCCCCACCACCCCGTCCCATGCACCCCACCGTCCCACGCCACTTCCTCTGCAACCCACTACAGATAACTTTGTAGATACTATTTTGTAAAATTGTTATCTGTATACTTAGAGTGATATTCTCAACTAAATGGCACATGTAAACGTTACCCTTATTAGTTTAACACTTCTATCGGCAACTTAGCAAGCATAACACTGCACCATATTAGCACAAATATGGTACAGGCTTACATTTCATTGTGGATGTACATAAACAAGTACAGATCAACTGTTAGACAGCAACAAAAACCACCGACATGGAGATGGAGAGGGGGGAAATATTAAGGGACATATTCACAAGGAGCCATCGCCGAATTAACGGCACTTTATCGCAGCCAAACTCGTGATAAATTTACCCCCCATTCACAAGCCGGTGTTAACAGCCCACACCACCAGTATACCCACGATAGCAGCCTCAAAAAACATCGCCACAGAGGACCCTAGCAAATAAAGCTAATGAGATGCAGAGTAGGCGTTCCCGTGACAAAAGCCGAGACAGCACACCTCAACATTCACAATGACCAGCCACATCCGCGATAAAAACACAAAACCGGCGATAAGGCGCGTTAGCACCAGGAAATTTACACCTGCTCTGACCTGGTGTAAAGTTGGATGGCAGCCAGCACCACAAAAGGGAGCACAGCCCAGGGCCACATCCGAAGGGCAACAGATGCCATGGAGCAACTCATCATACGGCCCGGACTCCAAACAGGGCCACAACACCCACCGCCAACACCCCATGACCCCATCCCACACCCGGAACACCCCCCCCCCCCCGGCACCACCCCCAACACCGGACTAAGAAATTGCACACCAACACCACCAACCCCAAAACAAACATCTTGCCTGATGTCGCACAAGCAGCAAAATAAACATACATGCGTGACCAGAAAATGAAGAATCAGTCATACAGCAATACAACCACCAACACAAAACACCACACAAACAAAAGCAGAAACAACCCCTAGGATGAGTCCTAGCTGCTCCCACTGGACAATCCGTAGCACACAGCCTGGTAGACCAAATCCAAGACAAGATGGTGTGCCATGCGCGCAACAAATGAAACAGAGGGAGAGAGCGAGGGAGAGAGATGGAGTGAGATAGCACAAGCAGCGCAAGGACGCACGGGCACCTGGCTCCACATGCCAACATATGTGTGCGCATCGCCATCTGTACACCATGAGCCCAAGGCCGTGTCCCAATCTTAGCGTCAAAGCCACATCACAATCCCAAAACGAAAGTAGTAGTGAGACAAACATCAGAGATGAAAGCACCATTGTCCCAATGCAGAAGCCGGGAGAACACCTGCACCTCTGACCTTGGTCCCGAACGCGCCTGGAACACCCTGATAGAGATACAATGGCAGATGGGGACGACTCCCACACCACGAATTCCGCAAATAAACCATCCGACTTATCCACAGCCCACACATAGAAGCCCCTGCCTGTGGTACCCCCGCATGGGAAGGCCTTGACACCCACGGAAACAGCAACCAATGTCCCACAACGTTGCACACACATTCAAATTATTGCTCAGAGCTGTGGCATATCCTCCACACAACAGCCGCAGTCCAGAAGAGTGCCTGTTCTCAAGACGCACCAAGGCAATGGCAGGCCATACCGGGCACATGCACAACACCCATCACGTGGAACAGTACCGTGCATGTATGCTGCATTTACTGGGTGCACTGCCACTGGCAGTGCTGTGGATCAGTTACAGGCTCAGCTTCCGCATTGCCCACGTCACCTGCGTCCAGCCCTGGTTCCACTGCCGAACATGCACATTCGAGTGTCCCATGGATCTCTGCCTATCCAACACAACTGTTGATGAATTGGACTATGACTTGTGTTTGCGCCCCCTGTTGGATCACGAACAGGAGTGTAACCGAGACAGCCGTGCATGGGATGCCTTGACATACTGCGTATGTATTGGTAGTTGTGCATGGGAGATGGCACAATTTCTCGTCTGCAGTGACCACATCGAGGCACTCCCCTATTGGGCTGTGTTTCGGATCGGTGACACAGCGTGGGCTGAGCACACCTGCCCGGACCACCTAATGGATTGGCTCACCCTGGTGTTCCTTGAAGACGACAACGACGTACTATTGGAACACAGTGCACATGAAGCTGCACGGGCATTCATGGACGAGTAACTACGTACCTGCAGCCAAATCCTATTGCCACCCACAACACATGGCCCAACAACTTGTTGCACAGTGGGGATTGCTCACATATCCCACCAAATCAGAGGACATGTCTCCCTTCGGTCGGGCTCTGGATGCATGTGCGTGGAATAACACGTGTGCACACACACCTGTCCAAGGCGACGCAGGTCCGTGGTCCGAGCAACACAGCGTCGTTTGGCAACGTTGCCAATTGGGACACACTGCTGGGTGAGAGCACACACATGGCGATGTAGCACGACATGCGAACCTGTCGGACCCTCACACCTGATCACTGTCGGCAGAGCAGACAATTGCCGCACCCCGGAGGCAGAGCACCATGCAGACCCCACGTACAGTCAGTCGTGCCCCCTCACACAGGGCACTGTGCAGACGCCAAACAACACATGACTCATCCAGCAAGGCAGGGTGGGATGTGAGCGTTGCCATATGTGATCAATCTTGTCCATTTGACCCCCAACATCATCTGCCCCTGGACATGTACCCATGCCGCGTGTAAGTGTCTTAACCATGTCCGTGCCTGTTGTGGCCGTTGCCTCGTCCGTACTGACACACACATGCAAATAAAGCCTATGCCACTCCACTGGTGTCTAACTTTGAGGTGTGTTGTAAAGATTGTCCACTCGTGTGCCACAATGAGCCTCGTCCCAACACAGGGAAGAACTGACTGTCGCATGTGCAATGGGGGTGTATCCCTTTGGCAAGCTCCGCCTCTGTGAGCCAGACATTGTTTTTGCATAGGTGCTGGACGACATCTGATGCAGCCCCATCACCTACGCAGTCTGATGTGTCAGGGGCACACAGCCATGCAGCCATCACCCCGCCAAACACACCGGACACAGAACCCATATGAGGGGAGTTTTTTACCACATTGCCTTCATTGCTGATGTTCTGTGATTGCTATGTGTGTGGGCTGCATTGTGGGTGAATTGCCCCTGTAGCTATGATTTCGTGTAACCTTCTCCCCTTGAGACGGGATGCCTTTGGATTGTGTGCTTTTCGGGGCCTGTTTTGCTTTTGACTTGGGTGATGTGTGCTCGCGGACTTATTTTGTGGCCTGGTGCGTGTATTGTAAGGCATGGGTTGTGGTTGCACGCGGACACGTCGGAGTGTGACCTGCTCCTTTGAGGATATGATCCGCACTTGGCTCCGTCCATGTCGCTTCGTGGGCCATGTCATTTTCTTTGCGCAGCTGCTATGCTATCCGAAATGCAGTGTTACTTGCATAGTCAGTGTGGGTCACGGATCTGCTGGTTTGCTGGATTCAGCATATGTGCAAGGGTAGGTTGTGATATTGGTGATAGTAGGGGCACTCTGTGCACATTGTTGATGGGGGCCTACTTGGCATTTCGATGTGTGCTGCAGTGTGCCAAGGCATTCAGGGACATGTTCCAGTATTGTATTGTATTGTATTGTATATGACATTTATAAAGCGCAACAAACACCCTACGGGTACCCTGGCGCTAAAAGTACATGTATACAGACCAACGTCAAGCAAGAAAGGACAGAACCTAAAGAAAACATTGCTCAAAAGGAAGACAGGAACACTATCTGGGGAACAGCCACGTTTTGATCCTTTTCCTAAACAAAGACAGGGTACTGCATTGTCTGATTTCAATTGGGAGTGTGTTCCAGAGCTTTGCAGCAGCAACACTAAAAGACCTTCCTCCCGATCTGACCTTATTGAACCTGGGTATCTTTGCCAAGTAAGCAGAAGAGGAACGAAGGGTCCGGGTAGGAGTATACCAGACCAATTTCTTCTGCAACGGTCTAGGACCGAGTCCATGTAGTGCCCTAAACCCCATACAAAGGGATTTAAAATAGATTCTTTGCTGCACAGGGAGCCAATGTAGCTCCGATAGGCACATTGAAGCAGAAGAGCTTCGAGGTCTAGACAAGGCCAATTTCGCAGCCGTGTTCTGGACACACTGCAGTCTCTGTATCAAATACTTTGGGGACTCCAACAGCAGAGCATTGCAATAATCAAGTCTACTTAGGATGGCGCCTTGAACAACCAAGGCTCTAGCCGAAATTGGGAGCAACGGAAGAATCTTTCTCAGAGCCCTAATGAGGCCAAAACAGCACCCCACCAACTTGTTCACTTGCGTCTCCAGAGATAGGTTGGCATTGAACATAACTCCCAAATTTTGCACCGTCTTAGATGGCGCCAAAGTAGTAGATGAGCCAAGGGGCCAGAAGTTGTGAGGAAGAGGCCGATGGACCTTCCCAACTGTGCAGTGTACAATTTCGGTTTTATCCGAATTGAATTGCAAAGAGTTGTTACGTAGCCACTGCGCAGTGTCATGCATACATGCATGAAAATCCTCCAGGGCATTGGGCGACGTTTCATCAAGAGATATAATAATCTGAGTATCATCAGCATAATTCACCAATTTTACACTATGAGCCCGAATGATATTAATCAATGGGCTCAAGTAGATGTTAAATAAAATTGGGCTGATGGCGGATCCTTGTGGAACTCCATGACAGATATTAGTAAAGGCTGACTGGAAAGGGGGAAGGGCCACTGCCTGACACCTGCCAGATAAGTAGGATCGAAACCAGTCCAGGGCAGTGCCCACTACTCCCACCTCCTCTAAACGTGTTAGCAAAATGTCATGGTTGACCGTGTCGAAAGCGGCAGACAGGTCGAGCAAAATAAGTATTGCTGATTGTCCCCTGTCTGCCAACAGACGCAAATCATCCAGCACGGTCACCAAGGCTGACTCTGTTCCGTGTTCTGGACGGAAGCCGAGTTGTACATCTGCCAGACAGTTGTTACGTTCTAGAAAAACTGACAGAGATTTGCTAACCAAACGTTCAAGGATCTTCACTGGATAGGGGAGGAGAGAGATGGGCCGATAGTTACCCGGACAGGTTGGATCAAGAGTGGCCTTCTTCAAGAGTGGCATAACTACAGCCTGTTTCCAGCCAGATGGTACAGCTCCACTAGATAATGATTGATTACATCTCTGTCGGAGTCTGGGGAAAAGTTCTGAAGCAAATTCCTTCCAGATTTTATGAGGAAGGGGATCCAAAGGAGAGCCCGAAGAAACACCCATAGCAAGCCTATAAAATTCCTCATCCGAAAGGAACTCGAAATGGTCCAAGAAACTCTGTTTATCGGTCCCTTCACCAATCTGTGTTCCTGCGCCAGGCACCCCTCCCGTATCGACAAATGGAATAGCTGCCCCTGGAGTCACAGCCTCTGTCCCCCCAGAGAGGTTCTTTTTGAGACCTGAGATGATCGTTCTAATTTTATCATTAAAAAAAGTAGCCAAACCGTCACAGAGATCTTGAGTAGGCTGAACCTCATTTTGTGAGCACTGAGGATTAGTAAAGTCATGAATGATTTTAAAGATACATTTAGACTTATTCAGTGATTTCAAGATAAGCTCTGCAAAATATTCCTGCTTCGCAGCAAAAATTTCTTTCTTATAGAGAGAAATAGCCGCTTTCCAGGCGATCTTTCTCCACTTCCTTTCTGCCTGTTTGCATTTTAATTTCAGGGCTTTTAGTTTTTCGTTGAACCACCTAGCAGAAGGTCTACCCCTGTTTTTACAATTTTTGAAAGGGGCGATTTCATTGACAAATGAGGAAATGAGATTGTGAAAGTCCATATAATTCTCCTCCACTGACCTAAGCATATCCAAATCCCCATTAATAGAGAACGTAGGTGACTGTGACGCCTTTTCCAATAACCTCTTCCAATCCCTTCCCACGAAACTCCTGACATCCCTCAGAACAGGAGCTCCTCGACTGGGGATGACCGTCCGAAATTTAACCAAATGGTGGTCAGTCCAATCTACGGGTAGCACCTCCATATGGTCAATGACCCCTTCCTCACTAAAAACAAGGTCAAGCAAGTGCCCTCCCATGTGTGTAGATCCGGTTACTCCTGGAGCAAACCCAGACTTTCACAAGATTGGAGAAGAGTATTAAGTCCTGTATCTAGGGTCCCATTTAGCCAGAGATTAAAATCCCCTGCAATCAGCAGTCTCGAATGAGTGACAGCCATATTATTAAAAACATCAATCAGCACCTGCAATTGAGATAGGTTGACCGCACCAGGGGGCCTATAGCATACTATACCATCTAAAAAATGCCCCTGGGGTCTTTTAAGGAGAACCCCAGCAGCTCGAAACCCTCTACAGCATCAATATCCAAGGGGACAAAATCCCATCCTTCTCTAAACATGAGACCCACCCTACCGCCTCTGCCTATGGTTCTGGGCTTGTGAAAAAACTTATAACCTGGAGGACACGCCAATCCTGGTTCAAGAGCAGAATCAGGATAGGTCCAGGTCTCTGTCATAAGTAACATGTCAAGGTGATGTATTTCAGTGAGCAGTTGGATCTCTGTGACATGTTTAGGGAGAGATCTAACGTTAAGTAGCCCACAGACCAGTGCCTCTTTCCTAGGACAATCAAGACTTGGGTTAGCCAGGTCCTCAGTTGGAGGCAGTTCTACCCTAATACCACCATTCTCACCTATCTCCCGCAATGTCCGGCTCGAATAACAGAGTCTTCCAGAATCACGCATAGCATGGCTGGCACTGTGCGCGGATCGTGTGCGGACGGGCGCAGATGGGCTTGCCTTCGGCGCGCCACCGGCGCGCCCGCTGTGCACGTCCGCTGCGCTCCCTCGATCTTGCCGGCATTAATATCCGGTATTGGTGTCAGCTCCACCCCTCACCCGCTCTGATTGGCTGCCCTGGGGGAGTGGCACTAGAAGATTAAAATGAGGCTGGTAGCGCTGATAGCGCTGATCACGGCGAAATGAAGCGTTTTAAAAAAAATACACAGTAGCAAATTCAAAGCAACCACAATACATGCAAGATAAAAGCAGTATTTAAAAACTGGTTCTGAGGACCTCCCTGAGCGCTAGGCAACAAACACACACTCTGTGAGCGCTCCCGCGATCTTGCCGGCATTAATATCTGGTATTGGTGTCAGCTCCACCCCTCACCCGCTCTGATTGGCTGCCCTGGGGGAGTGGCACTAGAAGATTAAAATGAGGCTGGTAGCGCTGATAGCGCTGATCACGGCGAAATGAAGCGTTTTAAAAAAAATACACAGTAGCAAATTCAAAGCAACCACAATACATGCAGGGTCATTGTGGGTGTACTGTGTGCTGCACAAATTAACGCCGTATTTGATTTACAAAACTACATACTCGTTTAAACATAACAAACTATACTGCTTATTTGTTACCTCTATACCTTACTCCTAAAACCATGTCATCTTTCAAACATATGTTACGTCACTTTTGTACCAATGAAACTGATTACGACCTTTTCTTTACACTACAGATCCCATGAACATACTAATAAAGATATAAGTGCTATTTTCATACTAAATAAAGCTCTCTTGCTTACTTTTTATAAACACTACTGTTTGGTGCACAAAATGGGGATGACACATGAGGAGAGGAAACGGAGGTGTAATCCCTAAACTTTTATTGTACCGTTCCTTTAATATACGTATATTGAGGGTTTTAAGTGGGATGAAAAAAAATGCGGGTGTTCAGCACCGGTAACACCCAGTCCACTTAAAGTCCTGCGTATATTCAGCACAGAGACACACCCTAACAATTTTCATCACTTATAATCACAGTTAGTTTACTAGTGTGAAAAAATCGTATAGAAAATTTACTAAGAACATTTTTAATTGTATTTTATCTCTCACACATTTATAAAATATCTCTTGTAAAGAAACGCCCCTCTCCACCTTTATTTCGTACGAACGAGCAATAAATAATACCTTTACCAGCATCTATTCACTAACTACTAACACTGTGCACTGTACCCAATTGTAAAGCAGAAATAGCGTTTAGATTATGTCTTAAAGTATCATCAAATGATTCAAACCATGCATACATACACAAAGCAACGTGCACGTTTACTTTGTCCATTTACTCTCTATGTAATCTGTGCACATTCTGAACGGGTTCGCAGTATATAACCTGCTTTCACTTATACTCAAATGTCGCTTACAGTAAAAAAATGACATCACAACCTATGCATATGTAATATTTCCGACATAATACAGTGCATTTCTATACCATTGAACTGATTGCAACATTCTTTATATAGTACAAATTCTACCAATATGCCAATAAACCTATACGTGCTATTTTTATAATACAAAAAGCTGTATTAGATTATTTTTATAAACAGTACTGCTGGGGGCACAAAATGGTGGTGCAAGGTAGACAGAGTAAATGAAGGTGTAATTCCAAACTTTTTATGGATCGTCCATTTACTATACGTATATTAACAGCTTTAACTGGGATGAAAAAATTGGCGGCTCTCTTAAAGGGGTGGCGGAGCCTACTACTGATAACACCCGGACCACTTAAACGCCTGCGTATATTCAGCAGAGGAACACACCGTGAGAATTACTATCACTAATAATCACATTTACTTTACCACTGTGAACAAAATCGTACAGAAAATATACAAAGAACATTTTCATTTATTTTTTATCTCTCACATATATAAAAAAAAATGACTTCTGAAGAAACGCTCCCTAACAACTTAGATTTCCTAAGAACACCCAAATACAAAGCCTCGCAGTACCACACCAGACTTGACTGACATTGAAATCTACCTCTCAGTGTAAAAAATGAGACCACAAACTGTGCACATAACATTTCTTCTTTTTTTTCCATCTCTGTTAACTTAATAACACATGAATTTTCTACTGTCACCCCTTCTCCACTATTTCCAGACTGAGCATAATTTCCAAACGTGCGACATTCTGTTTATCTCGGCGGAATAGATATACAAATCGAAATTAACGCTACATCGAATTTCCAAACCCATACAGGGCTATATTCACAAGAATGGCAATAACATTATCGCCGCTTTAGCGGCAGGAAAGTGCCGCTAAAGCGGCGATAATGTTATCGTTCGTCTTGAGAATATGGCCCACACAGATAACAACTTACACTTTTTCTTTGTGATAACTCCTAAACATATATAAAGTACTTGTTTAACAACTAGTTACACATTATGCATATTTTAGAACCAATAAAACACCAGACTTTACTAACACTATGTTATTTAGAAATAAAAAATACTTTCAAAGTTAAAAATATCGTCTCAAATACTTAACCACTACTACAAAACACATAACACACCTTCTTAATTTCTAATTTACCTTCGTAGTTGCTATGCAGACTTCAAATGTCACAAACGCATGCAATTCTTTTCTTGTCACACAGTACATGTAATGCACCGCTTTCATCAAGAATGGAACCAGTAATGGCACAATTTCCTGTTGCTCCACACATAAATACATGTAAAGAACAAATTAGAATAGTTCCTTTTTTTTTCGATAGCAAAACCTCTCTTTATTGGTTATATTTGAACTTTCCATATAAACAGTTTTTTTAAGGACACATACAGGTGAAAAATTCAACGTATTGAATCAACACTTTCTAGAACATTCTACGACACGTGCAGGTTAAAAGTTCATCATTTTTTTAAACCAACTGATATTTTTTTTGCAACATTTTCTCCAACATTTAACGGCACGTGGAGGTCAAAAGTTCACCATTCTTTCAAGTTTGAACTGCACCTTCCAAATACAATTAGCAGGTGTGGTTGAGCTGAGCAAATTTCATCCTATAATATGTACTCCACGTATAAACTGCTTTTTATTAACCAATCACAAAGATGCTTTTCATCAAAACTAATATACACCCTACTTTTAGGACACAATACATTTGATCTCCCAATCGATTAACGTTTTGTATATAAAAAAAAAAGTAGTTCCCCATGTTTAAACATATCTCTTATTCTACGAATGGACTGCATGAGCTACAGACATTTATCCATATCTTCTAGCCATACCTTCAAAATGCTAGTGTGGATTGTAGGACATAGCTATGTTTTCTGGTGCAAGAGGTATGCAGAACAGAGACATATTGACTTAGACCTAGGTTTACAAAATGTGCACATTAAATGGTTTGCACAGAGAGGATTCAAGTGGCACCAATTGCTCCCTTTGGTTAAAACCTGTTTGCATCTCCAACACCCTGATCTCATGATTGTGCACTGTGGTGGTAACCACCTAGGCACATTGACTGGGCTAGGTTTGGAAATGCTTATGAAGGACACCTTTGGACAATTTATGTTACTTTTTGTATATTCCAATATATGCCAAAGACAGAAGTGGAAATGATCAAACCAATTTTGTCATAAGATTGAAAAATCTAGGAAGAATGTCAACAAAGCTGTGTCTGCATACCTCAGAGACCATAGAATGGGGTCGATTTACAACAACAACATACGTTTTGATATGGCTGATATCTAAAGAAGTGATGGAGTACACTTCACAGATGAGGGAAACCGAGTTTTCCTGATTAACCTAAAGCTTTGCATTCGCACTTACATGTAGCTCCAACTAATAAACACAAGGGCTCTTTTTAGAGTTGCCTTATATTCCCAATTTCGGCTCGCAGAGTGTCAGCTGCAGTTTGGCTAGCAGAGGGACACCTGCGGGCCGTCGGGCAGGCTCGCAGAGGAAGAGCTGCGGCCCGTGGGCTCAGCTCGCAGAGGGAGACCTACGAGCCGTTGGCTCGCAAAAGCACAGCACCGTACTGGCTCGCAGAGGGAGAGCTGTGGCCTGACTCGCAGAGGGAGACCAACGGGCCAACAGGCCTGCTAGCAGACACATAGCTATCGGTTAACGGGCTGGCTCGCAGAGATACAGCTGCGAGCCCTCCGAGCTGCAACACAACGGGCTAACTCGCAGAGGGAGAGTAACGGTCCGACGGGCCTGCTAGCACAGACACAGCTACGAGCTAATGTGGTGGCTCACAGAGGTAGAGCTGCGGGCCCGACGGCTCGCAGACACAGAGCTGCGAGCCGATGGACTGGCTTCTAAAGGCATAGCCACGAGCTGATGATGTTTCGTAAAGATTCGTCAAACGACGCCAAAGTTATAAGCACATCAAAAAATGCTTTTCCTATGGAAACGTGGTCCTAGCTTGCAGAGATACAGCTGCGAGCCCTCCGAGCTGCAACCCGACGGGCTAACTCGCAGAGGGAGAGTAACGGGCCGACGGGCCTGCTAGCACAGACACACCTACGAGCTAACAAGGTGGCTCACAGAGGTAGAGCTGCGGGCCCGACGGCTCGCAGACACGCCGACGGACTGGCTTCTAAAGGCATAGCCACGAGCTGATGATGTGGGGAGAGGGAGCGTAAATGGAGTATCTCGCACAGACAGACCTGCGGGATATTTTCAGTATTGCCTCGCAGAGGTAGAATTACGGATCCAATGCCTTTTAGAGGGAGAGATACGAGCTGACGGACTGAGTCACAAAATGGCTCACAGCTCGCAGTCGCAGAGCTGCGAGCCGACGGACTGGCTTCTAAAGGCATAGCCCCGAGCTGGTGATGTGGGGAGAGGGACCGTGAAAGGGGTATCTCGCACAGACAGAGCTGCGGTATATTTTTAGTGTTGCCTCGCAGAGGTAGAACTACGGACCTGATGCCTTGTAGAGGGAGAGTTGTGAGCTGACGGACTGAATCACAAAATGGCTGCCAACACTTCCTAGTTTCAACAGTTTGCAGCCAATGAGCCGCAAGCTCGTGCTCGTAACGCTTCAGCCAATCAGATGTCAGAATTCTTAAATATCGATACCTGGAAAATTAGATATTTCTCTAAAACTACTGAACGGATTTACCCGATTTAAACAAAAGCGTGCTTTCTGGACCAAGACCTTTCTCTGTGCCAAATTTGGCGTAATTCCGTTCAGCAGTTTGACCTGTAGCCTTGTCTAAAGTTTCCTATGGAAATTGCATGGAGAAAACACGTTTTGGGACCCCCTTTTTCTTAGCCCCCCTTGAAAAATCCCCCTAAACTTTTAGGATAGGAGCTGACCTGAAAAGAGGAACTTTTGGAAAATTTCGTAAAGATTCGTCAAACGACGCCAAAGTTATAAGCACATCAAAAAATGCTTTTCCTATGGAAACGTGGTCCTAGCTTGCAGAGATACAGCTGCGAGCCCTCCGAGCTGCAACCCGACGGGCTAACTCGCAGAGGGAGAGTAACGGGCCGACGGGCCTGCTAGCACAGACACACCTACGAGCTAACGAGGTGGCTCACAGAGGTAGAGCTGCGGGCCCGACGGCTCGCAGACACGCCGACGGACTGGCTTCTAAAGGCATAGCCACGAGCTGATGATGTGGGGAGAGGGAGCGTAAAAGGAGTATCTCGCACAGACAGACCTGCGGGATATTTTCAGTCTTGCCTCGCAGAGGTAGAATTACGGATCCGATGCCTTTTAGAGGGAGAGATGCGAGCTGACGGACTGAGTCACAAAATGGCTCACAGCTCGCAGTCGCAGAGCTGCGAGCCAACGGACTGGCTTCTAAAGGCATAGCCGCGAGCTGGTGATGTGGGGAGAGGGACCGTGAAAGAGGTATCTCGCACAGACAGAGCTGAGGTATATTTTTAGTGTTGCCTCGCAGAGGTAGAACTACGGACCTGATGCCTTGTAGAGGGAGAGTTGTGAGCTGATGGACTGAATCACAAAATGGCTGCCAACACTTCCTAGTTTAAACAGTTCGCAGCCAATGAGCCGCAAGCTCGTGCTCGTAAGGCTTCAGCCAATCAGATGTCAGAATTCTTAAATATCGATATCTGGAAAATTTGATATTTCTCTAAAACTACTGAACGGATTTACCCGATTTAAACAAAAGCGTGCTTTCTGGACCAAGACCTTTCTCTGTGCCAAATATGGCGTAATTCCGTTCAGCAGTTTGACCTGTAGCCTTGTCTAAAGTTTCCTATGGAAATTGCTTGGAGAAAACACGTTTTGGGACCCCATTTTTCTTAGCCCCCCTTGACGAATCCCCCAAACTTTTAGGATAGGAGCTGACCTGAAAAGAGGAACTTTTGGAAAATTTCGTAAAGATTCGCCAAACGACGCCAAAGTTATAAGCACATCAAAAAATGCTTTTCCTATGGAAACGTGGTCCTAACTATAACTACCTACTGGCGACCGCCAGTAGGTAATATATATATAGATATAGATATAGATATAGAAATAGATATCTATATATATCTTCAACAAAAATCCAATTAACAATCACTCAGAGGTTTGTGCAATTACCAACAGTTGGTTTATTTCCAGGTTATGTGTTTCGCTTGCAAAGCAAGCTTGGTCACACAGTGTATTGAGGGAAAGGGCATACAATACATAGACGGTGTAGTAAGTGAAAAGGGGAACAAGAAGTGCAACAAACATTGTGTTACATGGCATCCATTTTGTAATGTGCAAAATAACGTATCTGTATTCACATTTCATACAAGGATACTCAAATTGAGCTTATATAGGTCAAATGCACATTTCCAATATATACATTTATTATTCCTCTCATGTGTATATAACCTGTCACAGTGCAAGAAATGGAAAAGAATGAATAGAAACGAAAATAAAAGTTAGAAGATTGTGGCATAGTGCCAGAATTCCCTTTCCATGGATGTTGGAGTAAATTATACTCGCAAAAGTCCCCTCCGTTCGTGTGTGGAATCAGCCCCGGGCGCTTTGATTTCTACTCATTTATATATGGATAGAGTGGATAGAGTTCCCTTGAATAGGGGTCCAACGGTTGAGGTTTTGTATTGCTCTCGGCATAGTGCCTGCCTTAATCAATATCCGGTCCTTCATTGTCTGCTGACCCATATTAGTAAGTAGCGGTGACCTATGTCTACACAATGGTGTGCGGCGCGCTCCGCCGGCTTTGAACGATCCTCTGTGCAGAAATTAAAGAGATATATTTAGGTTGTGGCTTATACAAAGCTAGAGTGTTTCACCATATGTGGGACACTCACAGTGTTTTCGTTTTTAATCTAGCCGCAGGCGAGGGGATGTACAGGCAGAGTTATTACGGCTGCCAATTGATTTTTTTAGCGATGGGAGCGCCATAGATATTGCATTAGGCAATAAATAATTAAGACGGCGATGCCCCATTGCCGGCCCTTCATTGGCCAAGGATCCACCTACCATATGGCAGGACCGTTTAAATGACTGTGTTGTTTTATTGACGGCTTTTCCGCACTGATAACGGCAATAGCCAGAAAAGTGTCTGCGGAAGTTTTATAGCTGACACACACCCCGTGAGTGCACCGGACCCTGTGAGTACCATGAACTCCTTGTTTTTGTCGTTTTATAAGCGGTTTCCACCACCGCTTTCCGGTTGCACCCACCACGAGTTCGGCTGGCCACAGGTGGAATGCTGTGCTTTGGATTCAATTTGGCTGCCTGAACCGCTGCTTACAGACTCTGTTGACCTATTTAGGTTGTGGCTTATTCAAAGCTAGAGTGTTTCACCATATGTGGAACACTCACAGTGTTTTCGTTTTTAATCCAGCGGCAGGCGAGGGGATGTACAGTCACAGTTATTACGGCTGCCAATTGATTTTTTTAGCGATGGGAGCGCCATAGATATTGCATTAGGCAATAAATAATTAAGACGGTGATGCCCCATTGCCGGCCCTTCATTGGCCAAGGATCCACCTACCATATGGCAGGACCGTTTAAATGACTGTGTTGTTTTATTGACGGCTTTTCCGCACTGATAACGGCAATAGCCAGAAAAGCGTCTGCGGAAGTTTTATAGCCGACACACACCCTGTGAGTGCACCGGACCCTGTGAGTACCATGAACTCCTTGTTTTTGTCGTTTTATAAGCGGTTTCCACCACCGCTTTCCGGTTGCACCCGCCATGAGTTCGGCTGGCCCCAGGTGGAATACTGTGCTTTGGATATTATATATATATATATATACATATATATATATATATAATCACTGAAAAAACCATAGGTTTTAGGGACAGTTATAGTTAGTTGCACATTTCACTCGTACAAAACCCGTGAAATTCCCCCGTTATAGTTAGTTCAGCTAACTATAACTCGCGCCCCCGCAATGCACTGCTGATGACGTCACATATTACATCACTCATGACATGGTCAGTGACATCACTGATGACATCATTGATGACATCTCAAATGACATCACTGATGACATCATCCAGTGACTGTGTGTTTCTGTAAAGTTTAAATATGTTTAATATATATAGGGAAAGGCGTATTGAAGAATGACTGGGTGTATAAGTGTCTGAATGGATGATTTAGTAGGTGCGTGACTGACTATAAGTGAGTGATTAAACGTATCTTACTGAATGCATGGGTTAGTGACTAAACTGTGTGAATGTCTGTATCTGTCTGTCTGTTGGTGTGTAAGCGGCTGCATGGGTTTGCGAATAGCTACATGAGTGTCTACATGGGTTATTGATTGGTTGTCTGAGTATCTGTATGGGTGCGTGAGTGTTTGTGTGGGTGGGGTGTGTGTGACTGCACATAGATGTGTGAGTGGGTGATTCACTGGGTGCATGGTTTCAAGAGTGCATCTGTGATGGACTGTATGGGTTGGGTGAGTGTGTGTATGGGTGTGTTAGTGAGTGAATGTATATCTTAGTGGTACATGTGTGAGTAACTAATATGTCAAAGGCAGTATATATGTGTGTTGGAGTATATAAATGGCTATAAGTGAGAGTGTGTGATTGTGAGAGTGGCTGTATGGATGAGTGTGTACTTGTATCAGTGATTGTATAAGAGCGTAAGAATGTGCTAGTATTTGTATGAGTAAGTGAGCTGGTGTGTGTATAAGTGTATAGGTGAGTAAATGGCAGTGTGATTAATTATTTGCATGACTGACTAGGTGTGTGAGTACCTCTATGGATGAGTGGCGGTGTGTGAGTGTCTATGTAGGTGTATGAGTGCATATGATAGTCCTGTACTGAGTGACCATAAGTATGAGTGACTGTATGGGTGAGTGAGTGGATATGTGTGTGTAGACCTAAGAATCAGTGAGTGGGTATGTAGTTATTGGTATTGGAGTGTGTATGGTTTTGAGAATAGCAGTCTGTAATTTAGAGTGGGTGTATCAAAGGTTATATTAGGGTGTGAGAAGATGCATCAAATTATCACATGAATGATGTCACCAGTGATGTCATCAGTGATGTCACTGACCATGTCATGAGTGATGTAATATGTGACGTCATCAGCAGTGCATTGCGGGGGCGCGAGTTATAGTTAGCTGAACTAACTATAACGGGGAATTTCACGGGTTTTGTACGAGTGAAATGTCCAACTAACTATAACTGTCCCTAAAACCTATGGTTTTTTCAGTGAATTTCAAAGGTTTTTTAAATGCTAATTTCTAACTATAACGTGCCTGAAACCTATGGTTTTTTCAGTGAATTTCAAAGGTTTTTAAATGCTAGTTTCTAACTATGCCTACAGAGGTAGGACATGTGAAGAATGAAGAAAAAACGCACAGAAAGAAGCAAAAGAAATGCAGAAAGAAGCAACAGAAGTCCACAAAGACGAAGAAAAGTGCAGGAAGAAGCAAAAGATGTGCAGAAAGAACCAACAGAGGAGCAGAAAGAGGCCTTGTTCCAAAATCATCCTGTGCCCACAACATTTTCCGACGTGTACTGGTGTACACGGGGAACAATCGATTGTTCCCCGTGAGCAAGGTCTCGGCTGAGACTGAAACGCGTTGGGGTTGTGTGTTGGCAGCTTTTGGAAATTAAACACCCTTGAACTACTAATGGATGATTGGTGCCTATTTGTTGTTTACTACAAGGAGCAACGAGTGCGGTGAGACTAATCCCTGTCAAAAGGGATATTGTGGCGATATTCGGAACGGCTTGGTCCTGCCGTACTCTACACGCACCACCAGAGAGGCGCCCAACAGTCAGGAAATGGGACTATGCGGAAAGGAATATATATATATATATGTATATATATATATATATATATATATATATATATATATAGATATGTATATATATATATCACTCCGAAATCCCTTAGTATTAACATCCACTGCGGCGCAACACCAGGGCACAGACTCCAGAAGCTGATTTGAATATCTTTTTAGAAGTTTAATGAAGCATCAAGGTCCAAATTACGCATTTCGGCTGCCAGACATGCAGCCTTGATCACATAGCGTTGACAATACATTGGCGAAATATATACAGGTAAGTGAAGTAGTCTTGTTACTATGTCAACTACAAAGAGAAGGCATTTTCCCACACTTTACTGCATGGATCACATGTGGGTTGATTTACTTTACTTTACAAGACAGCATGCCTGAGACATAAACAGGCATGGACAAACATAAAAGACAGACTTGCAATTGAAATTGATTAAATGAATTGTAACTCGTAGCCGTGAAAGAACACCTTTAGGAGGATAATAAAAAGCAGAATAAAGCACGACTTATTTACAAAAAGTAAATGAACCCATGTTTGAACAAATTTCCAAACGAAGATACGGGCCATAGTGGCATATGAAAATTAACGATTCTAACATGGGCATAAACTAAGGTACGTGGAATTATGCATCCTAAAAGAAAAATTAGTCGTCTATAGAGAGATATATATATATATAGATATATATATGTGCAGCATGCAGTTTCAAGAACAAATGTGAGCCACAGCCAGAAGAGCATGCTGGTGTAATAACAACTACGGATACTACTCCATCTCCTAGGAAGCAAGCTTTAAGGAATTGGCAAAATATGGCTTTTATACAGTGTCTTTGTCAAACCTAATCCATCCCTCCCTGTTACCAAAAGGAAAGAGTCCTTGAAAAAGCACATCATCAATTCTCTAAGGCAGATGTAAAACATGCAGTTACCTCTACTCGGGGCTGGCTTTAATGAATTGAAGAACCCACATTGGGGAACCATCTTAATTTCCATATTGAAATGTTCTCCTCAATGCCTAATTTATTTTTTCCTTGGAATCTGCTGCTAACATAAGCACTAAAATGCTGCAGATTAAAGTAAACATCAATGAAGGACATAACAATGCTATGACGGTTACAAATATGTGGAACAGTAATGCAGAACCGTGGCAATTATCTGAGTATTTTTAAGACATGCTTACCACTCGATATATTAACTCAACAGTGCTCGTCTTCAATAGACTACAGCTATAGCTTCTGTAGATATTTGTACAACGCATCTCCCCGTACAACAGCAATGTTCTCCCCATTTATATTTATTCCATTTACTAAACAGATTTGTGCTGGAGTCGCTTTTTAAGGTTGGCTGAGTAATAGCTGTAATCTGATGTGACAGGCTGAGGTTAACCATCTCTGACACAGTATCTACTCTCTACTACAAAACAAAGCTGCCCAACCCAAGCTTGCATTCCAATCCGCGTTGTGGTTCATCAATTGAATTTTACTAATTTTAGCAGCTAACATTCAGCACTTCTGCACAAAAAAACAGTTTACTTAATTGGGCATTGGTGACGCATGAAAGACGTCATTGCACTGATACAAATGAACACTATATTCCGTCACCAAAGTTATAACAATTATTCAGAAATCTCAGTGACTGAGAGAGCCAGAGGTAATGAGAAAAATGTCCATATCTGGGCATAAACACTGTCCATTAGTAAGTAACCAAGTGTTAACCTACTGGGCTTCCAATATAGAAGCAACACCATAACAGCGGAGTCAATCCAGTGGAAAATCATATTATAATTATACTTAAGAAAACGCCTTTGGAATATGTTTCAACTGAAGAGTACATTTTAGTATTTTTTAAAACAAGTCATGGTTTTGTCAGAATGCAATTATGGTGAAGAAACAAATACACTTCTCATTTGTTATTTTACTCACAGTTCTTTGTTGCTACTATGTAAACAAGTGCTGGCCTCTGATGTCACGCTCCCGGGTTGGAAACAAAAGGGAGCACTAGAGTGGGTCCCTGCTTCGGCCCGGGGGGGGCTGGTGAGTGCACTTCGATCGGAGCGTTCACTTCCCTGCAGAGATGCTGACACACTTAAAAGAAGTTACAGCAAAGCGGATGAAAACAGTACTTGGGACTTGGGAGACTGATAAGAGAAGCACACGAGGAACAACAGGAAATAGTATGCTACAGTCAATAGAAACAGATGAAAAGTAAGTGGTAAGCACACAAACCAATGAAAAGCAAGTGTGGTATGTAAACCCCTTTTAAGATTTATATTAAATACAATAGATTTCACAAGCACAGCACAAGTGCTGTGCAGGAGCAATCTAAAAATGGCCCACACACTGAGCTACCAGACCAGTCCTTTTGTCGTTGCCTACCTGCCCTAAAGACCAGTCTGACCATGATTGCTGCTGCGAGAAAGGAAACAAAGAAAAAGTATATTTTATCTTTCTTCCTCCCAATACCTAGCTGACAGTATTCCGAGCACTGAGAGTGTGTTAATATCTGCTGTATTCCAGTGCGTGACACCATGATGTTTGTCTTAAGCTAAGAATGAAAATTGAGTTTATCTCACACACGTGTCAAAATTACTGTTTTATTTTACACTGTGTGAGGCACATGCGGTTTACTTCACGCTCAACCCGGCAATAAGTTGTCTCTCTCTTCCTGGGTTTCCCAATAAGGGCTTTTGTTTATTCCACACTAAACGTGTCTATATAAGATGTATCTCTGCCAGTGTTTGAAAACACAATGTTCAGCTCACCCAATATGTAACTGCACGACTGTGGCACAAACTGTGAGGTTTTTCTAGCGCTAAATCTAGCAATAAACATTGACCTCAAGGCGTGTTTCCCAACAAGCGGATTTTTTCACACTATGTGGCAACATGCGGTTTAGGTTCACCAGTACTTGAGATAAACCGCAAGAGGTTCGCCTCACTCAGTTTGTGATTAGAGGGGTTTATTCCTCCTCATCCCTCCAGTTTGTAACAATGCAAGGATAATGGCACTCATGTTTCATAATACATTATCACATCTGTTGGTGAAAACAGATGTTTTTTCTCACAGACATCCCCCTTTGTTTGTGCTTCCTGTGAGTTGCCTTTTTTGGTTGAGTCTACTAGACACCAGTCCTACCAAGTCTTCCAGGTCCATGAGTGTTGTGTTGCCCCAGTCCATGTTTTATCAGTTAATTGTGGGATTTCTAATCTTATTTATTCCGTTATAAAACAGAACTATAAGTCCCAGAATTCTAATTAAAAGCCTGGACTGGAGCAGCACGTCACGCATGGACCTGGAAATCTTGGCAACTATGAGGCTGCACATGCGCTGTCTGTTGCAGGGTGCATTGGAGCATACCAAGAACACAGAGGGGCTTGGAGCCTGCCAATTCCTTACTATTGGTTGCCTTTCCTGGCACTCATTTTCCTGCTTCTTATTGGCGTTCCATCTTGTCAATATTGTGTTTGTCCTTCCCATGGAGCATTGCTGCTTTACAGTGTCTTTGGTTGGCTGACATCTCTGCTTCCACTGCTTACTCTTGAAGCACTACTGTTTCTTTTGTATCAAGCACTCCATTAGAGTTCATGTGTTTATGAGCTGACTCTCACATGTACTTCTCTCCTTCTGCCCTCTTGTTTGCTTTATATTGCCTGAGTGCTTCTCCCTGCCTCCCTTCCTGTTGATCTCGCCCGCCTGTTTCTCCCCCTGCCTTACGTGTTCCTTCCGATCACCCACACCTTCAGTGTTGATTTCCGCCAACCCCTGTTTTGTTCCCCCTCGCTTTAGAAAAATGTTTTTGCATGTTTCATTTTCATTCAGTTATTGATCTAGCTCAGATCAATGACTTAAAAAAAGAAAAAAAAGTGCAGTATTTGTTGGCCTTTTTTTATACACTTTAGCCACGCTGCACAGCATCCAGGATGCTGTGCAGAGTGGCTAAGAGCGATTGAGAAGGCCTATAGAGGTTTCAAAGGCGAGATCTATGCGAGAGCTCTTGGCTTAGTCAATGTCTTTTGCCCATGTGATACCTGTGCCGGGATGCTGTGCAGCTTGGCTGAAAGTAAAGAACAAAAAAGTGACATGATGCGGTCAGTGCTGGCCAACTCATACCATTTTTTTCTACTTTACATTCAGCCATGCTGCACAGCTGCACTGCTGTACAACGTGGCTAACAAAACATTGAAAAAGCCAATAGCTCTTGCATGGGCGAGACTGATTGGGTTTGCCAATGCTTCTTTAATTTCTGATTCATGCTTCAAACGCTGTGTTCAGCCCACAGTCCTGGCCATTTAAATATATGTGTCTCAGCTATGACCGTAATCAGCTGTCAGTATTAGACTAACATCTATAGCATCGCTGCTAAGAGGTCCTGTTACTGCGGACATAAACAGATGTCAGTCCTGCAAGGAAGTTCTGGTCCTCTCCATTCCACAAAACAGATCTTTGCTGACTAGATATGGAGATGGAAGTTTAAAAGCATGGCAGCCATGTTTAGTAGTTGTGGTAATGTTTTATCATCAGCCATTACGCCATGTCTGGAATGTAGAAGAGGATCCATAGTGCCTGCCCATTCAGATATAGGTCTCTTTGCTGAGACTGCAAACATGTATCTGTAATAAAAGCAGAGAACCTTGCTGGGAAGTTCCAGTACTGCTGAGTTAAACAAATAAAAGTGCTAAAGAGAAGTTCTACTACTGTTCCACTAAGAATAATGTTGAGAAGCTCTGGCAATGTCAGCTGAAAAGCATGGTTGCCATGCCGACGGGCACTGGTACTGTCCAATGACATGCACATCCCCCTTTTTAAAAGTGCCAGTAATGTCCTAATAAAATTAGAGAAGCAACGTTGAGGGGTGGTGCGAATTATTTAATAAGGTAAAGAAGTCCTGTTTGTATGCTCCAAAACATCTTCATTAAAATATGACATTCTTTTGAGAAGCGCTTTCACAGCCCCATTAAAATACAGCAGCCCTCTTAATAAGTGCCACTAGCCTCGAAATTAACTTTGCTAGGAAGTACCTGTACTGCCCTATTTAAGGTAAGTAGTACCTGAGAAGTCCTGGCTCTGTCCCATTTACAGTAGAGTGATGTAACCCTCCAGAGAAGGGCAGCAGCTTCTCGCACTTCCTACCTGCGTGCACTGTCCCTCCTTAGGAGAGTGCAGTGGAAGTCCTTGTTTTGAGACTTCTGAAAGAAGAAAGTGCTCTCTTTGGTTGCACAGCTGCTTGAAATACAACACACCCTCATATCTATTGGTTTATCAGTCAAGGCTGATTATCGTCCTGCATTTACTAAAGCATTTACTCCATTTATCAGTTCCAGTCAAGCCAGAGCAGGTGTCTTAATAACGGGTAACAGTGCCCAGAGGAAACTAGTGATGGCCATAAGCACATTTGAGTCATTATTGCAGCTGAATCTTTAGTTGTCTGGTGTCTAAGCTGATTAAAGCATCCACTGCAGGTATCTGTGTTTGACCTCATGGATGGAGAGTAAAATCCTGGCCCCCCCACTCTGCTTTTCATCCTTCCAAAGTAAATAAAATGAGTCCCATTGAGTTAGAGAAGAAAAAACATCTGTCATCTGTCAGTAGTGCCATGACACTCCTTGTGTAAATGCATGCTCTTTAAATATGTTTCTTATGTTTCTTATGTTTATGGGGGGCTCCAATGTTTGTTCTTGCCTCATCGTTATTTGGACTGAAGGCCTGCCCGGGGTCTTTGAGTGAGATATGAGTGACAATAAATATGGGTGACTATAATTCGGATCCTGCTACATTGGGAATGGGACTTCTTGGCAGGATCTGTAACCGTCGTGGAGATGGTATATGTGGGGTGTCCAACAGAGCTCCAGGAGTGCCAGATCAAAAACATCTGGACATGGGCTGGGATAACTGGTGACTATGCAAATAAGTGCTCATTAGGTTTATTGAGCCTGAATTTATCATATGTGGCGATCCTGAACCTCTGTCCTAAAGGACTTCCGAGTTCATGTCAATGACTCTACTTCACTAAACTTTCAAAAAAGACAACTGCGGGTAAAGTTTACAGGCGCAAGTCACACTTCTCGTTTGGAGAACCAAAGAAGTCCAGGGCCGGGCTGGCAATTCTGTCACTGAATTCGGCTGGGAGATCTAAGTGCTGCCGAGAGGGAAGGGGGGATAAACAGCTCTTTCAAGTGCACACAGTCACAGGTGGATGTGCATCACATGAAAAAAACAGCCTTGTGTGAGAATTACATCTTGGAGACATTAGTCTGAGTGATCCTCTCAGCTTGTGCTCTCTTATAAGCCAGTTTTTCATCGCCTCATTGACCCTGGAGACATGATCCCTTGAGATGGGAACAGAATAGTAATTGTGCAGCTGCAGATCCCATGTAATTTAAAGATAGGTGCTCATTAACAGCAAGTTGATCATTAAAAGTCAGTTGATCATCACCGGTGTCTGCAGATGAGTCTATTTCTGGGTCAATGGTCCTTTAATGTGGCTATAGTGTGCGCGAGATGACCAGACTTATCTTTGGTGCTATTTGTAGCTGCACCAAGTCCAATGATTCCACTGACAAGCAATGCACAGTTTATCATTAACATTAGGTCCATGGGCAGTGGAGATGTTATTGTAGCGCAGTCGGGCAAGGTTTCATCTAAAAACCCTGTGACTAAATGCCACCAGACTTTCCAGAATGGGGAAATTAGTTCAGCTCATCTTCTGGCGTAGTGCCTTTGTGCGACATGGGATTCACCAATCACAACGTGGCTAGCTGACTGGAGCTTTGGCACATCCAACTAGTTCAGTGTGGGAGGCTGACACAGGATTATTGTCTTAATCTACTCATCACTGTGATAACATCTAGAAAGTCAGCTTATTGTTACATGCCTCTGGAGCAGCAGATGGCTGCAGTCACCGCCAGCCATGGTTAGATGTCTGGCTGCAGCCACTAAATGCCATAGCTAGATGTCTGGCTGCAGTCACCAGATGCCATGGTTAGATGTCTGGCTGCAGTCACCACCTGCCATGGCTAGATGTCTGGCTGCAGTCACCACCTGCCATGGCTAGATGTCTGGCTGCAGTCACATGCCATGGTTAGATGTCTGGCTGCAGTCACCACCTGCCATGGATAGATATCTGTCTGCAGTCACCCCATGTCTTAGTTAGATTTCTGGCTGCAGTCACCACCTGCAATGGTTAGATGTCTGGCTGCAGTCACCACCTGCAATGGTTAGATGTCTGGCTGCAGTCACCACATGCCATGGTTTGATGTCTGGCTGCAGTCACCACCAGCCATGGTTAATGTCTGGCTGCAGTCACCACCGGCCATGGTTAGATGTATGGCTACAGTCACCACCGGCCATGGTTAGATGTCTGGCTGAAGTCACCACCTGCCATGGTTAGATGTCTGGCTGCAGTCACCACATGCCCTGGTTATATGTCTGACTGCAGTCACCGCATGCCATGGTTAGATGTCTGGCTGCAGTCACCACCGGCCATGGTTAGATGTCTGGCTGAAGTCCCCACATGCCATGGTTAGATGTATGGCTGCAGTGACCACCGGCCATGGTTAGATGTCTGGCTGCAGTCACCACCAGCCATGGTTAGATGTCTGGCTGCAGTCACCACATGCCCTGGTTATTTGTCTGACTGCAGTCACTACCTGCCATGGTTAGATGTCTGGTTGCAGTCACCACATGCCATGGTTAGATGTCTGGCTGCAGTCACCACATGCCCTGGTTATATGTCTGACTGCAGTCACTACCTGCCATGGTTAGATGTCTGGCTGCAGTCACCAGCTGCCATGGTTAGATTCTGGCTACAGTCACCACATGCCATGGCTAGATGTCTGGCTGCAGCCACCACATGCCATGATTTGATGTCTGGCTGCAGTCACTACCTGCCATGGTTAGATGTCTGGATGCAGTCATCACATGCCATGGTTATATGTCTGGCTGCAGTCACCACATGCCATGGTTAGATGTCTGGCTGCAGTCACCACCGGCCATCGGTAGATGTCTGGCTGCAGTCATCACATGCTGTGGTTATATGTCTGGCTTCAGTCACCACATGCCATGGTTAGATGTCTGGCTTCAGTCATCACATGCCATGGTTATATGTCTGGCTGCAGTCACCACATGCTATGGTTATTTGTCTGGCTGCAGTCACCACCGGCCATCGGTAGATGTCTGGCTACAGTCACCACCAGCCATCGGTAGATGTCTGGCTGCAGTCATCACATGCCATGGTTAGATGTCTGGCTGCAGTTATTACATGCCATGGTTAGATGTCTGGCTGCAGTCATCACCTGCCATGGTTAGATGTCTGGCTGCAGTTATTACATGCCATGGTTAGATGTCTGGCTGCAGTCATCACCTGCCATGGTTAGATGTCTGGCTGCAGTTATTACATGCCATCGGTAGATGTCTGGCTGCAGTCACCACCTGCCATGGTTAGATGTCTGGCTGCAGGAGTCCCCCCTAGCATGGATCCTAGATGATGAACCATGTTGGAGGGCCAGGCCCTCCCCTTCATCTGATCCATCTCCTGATTTCACTTCTAACCCTTCCTGCTTCTGTCCTTCGACAACCCTTACAGCATGGAGGAACAACACCCACTAACAGAGCCAGTGCCACAGCTGAGGGTCTGACACTGGGATATATTAAGCAACATGAGAAGAATACTTCGGCCCTGATTTATCAAGAAGTCACACAACGTAGGGGAAGCAACTAAATGTGCTTTGCAGCATGGCATGCAAGGTAGAGAGCAGAACAGCACTCATCATCATCATATAAACTTTTTTTGATAAACCATAAAAGTCACAGACATAAAAATACATAAAATGCATGAGAAACATAAAGCTAACGCATATAAAATTCATGAAGAAGAACACGTCATGACCATCCGGGTCAAGTCAGAAACAAATTCATTATCAGTTTTCACCCTCAACAGGGCAATTTTTCTTTTTCAAGCACTGCCAAACCCCACAGTCAAACACTCATTCCTAAAAGTGCATGGTGCCTTTTGTTGATGCAATACTTTCCTAATTAACAGAAATGCTTAAACATAGCATGTTGACATTCACTATGGTGAGTAGTGACTTTTCAAAGTGGCCGGCAAGTTTCGATCAAATGAAATCCATTGTCCTATTTTTATTTACTTTCAAGATAGGATTTGGGTTTCAGCACTATATCTACTGAGATGTTGCGCTGTTCTGCTTTCTTCCTGCACTGATGCATTTTAGGCGGCCATGCGCCATCGCAGAAACCCTTGAGCCATAGTGCATCGTTTCTGCGCTGTCTAAAACCGATAAAATCTGGGGCCTAGCCCTAGAGCTGCAGGGGTAGGATTTCTAACCACATGGTGCAAGGCCTCAGTCAATGCACCAAAACTAATTAGAAATCCAATTGGACTGCAACCCAGACAGAACCCACTGAGCAATATTGAGTAGGAAGTGTTTCCTGGTGATGATCAGTCCCATAAGATAGGTTCAGGGCCACAGTGAATTCCGAATCCTCTTTTGTGAATGAATAACACACTCAAGGATATCTAGAAAGGGAATAAGCATTTTAGAATATGTACATTATGAATGGTAACATCAGTGGAGATAAAAACTAAAGCTGTGAAGCATTTCATGAAAAGTAAGAACAACAGGGAAAAAATATAAAATACTAATTGAATTTTTCATTTTACTACTCTCACTGTTATCTTCTGTCACTCCTCTATTTCGTTTTTTCCATCTCTAAGCTCACTTTTCCTACCAGCACACTGGAAAGCTGTGCCTCGCAGCACATTTCTAGGAGAAAATGGAAGCGATCGTATCCCTTTCATGCAAAGTGTTGCATGTAAAGGGGCCATATTTACAAGGACATAAAAAGCTGTGCAGGGTGGCTTTACGTGTCCTTGAAGATATGGGGCACCACACTGCATCACAAAAAGTGACGCACTGCTGGCGCAAGGGGCTAGAAAAGGTGCCCTTAGGTTTGCACCACAAGAATGAATTCTGGGTTGGCCCACAGCAGTCACATTTAAAAATACCCCGTGAAGTAGTAGAGCAAACTCTACCCTAAATTACACTACAAAGAGCAGTAACACACTCTATCTCTTTGCAGAGGATGCACCTACACCATCTATCCAGGTGGATGATCCACTGGAATTTCCTGACATGGATGAGAGCCTGTCCACCATTGATCATGATACCCACCACCAAATACTGGGCTCCATACAGTCATCTTCTCTGATTGCTGAGAGGGACACCAATGTAGTGGGGTCTCAAGATGACCCACAACCAAGTGCACCCACTGCATCTGGCAGCACAGAAACCCCCCCTGGACTCTGAGGACACACCACTTTTGTTCCAACAGAGTGTTGTTGGACTCCAGTGTGACCTTGTGCAAGAGATGCATGTGGGGATAGATACCATGGTAAGCAGCCTACAGGCCATCCATAGATGCCTCAACACCAATGATGACAACCTTGAGGATACACAAGGCAACTACCCTCCACGCCCTGGCCTTGTTCAATCCCTGGCTACCATCGCTGATGTCATGAGGCAGAGGCATGAACAAATGCTCTGTCAAGATGTGGCACCAGTGAGGTGGGGAAACATCTTGTGGAAATATGTGACATCCTAATGACAATGCAGCGAAAGCAGGATACCTGCCTTGCCACAATGGCTGCCTACCACCGGGATGTAGTAGCTGTCCTTACAAACCAGCAGAACATCCTAAATGTACTGATGCCTTACCTGTTGTCACAGAGAAATGCTGCTGCAGCCATGGTTTCAACATCCTCAGGCCCTGCTGTTGGTGTCACTCATCCAACTCAGTCACCTACTACAGCCCCCACAGAGCAGCCAACAGACACACCTGAGGAAGAGGATTTGTCTGAAATACAATTACAGCGTAAGACTGCTCACTAACATTTTGCTGTGCCACATGTGATGTGAAATCTTGGAACTTTGATCATAAACATGCCTGTGTGAAAACAGTAGATACTGTCCTCCTCTTGCTTTGTCCACATGTTACACTTCACTATTGCTGTCAAGTTGTCGTTGCAGAAAATCATATTGTGGCACTGTCATTCACATCCTCACTAGAACACTACTTGACCACATGTGCCTTTCGCGACCCCCCTGGAAACATGACTGCACATCCAAAGTGTTGCTCCCAGATTCATGGATGATTGTTTGAAGTACTGCTACTAACCCTTTGCTTTCTGTTGCATGTGTGCAATAAATGCACACTGATGAGATGATGACATGCCACAATGGAGTCAGGCATTTACAGATATCCGTGATCTACTAGTCGTACTAGGCTTCTTTGTTGCTATCATGACTGAAAGACTGGTACAATGACACAGCACCCTAACAGATGAGGCACCAGTGAGGATGTACCTGAACATCTTTTTGCCCATGTGAACTTGCTCACATGTGATGATGATGACAGTTTTTCCAGAAACTGTCCTGGATGCTCACATACAGTGCAATGACAGCTCATGGTAAGTCATGAACATACAGATGAAAGAAAATTATCCTGTTGCAGCAAATGCTCCAAATCTAACTACATGTTTGGGGTTGACATAATAACTAAGCAGCCATTGCCTTGATAGTCAGTCCACACACAGGAATCAGCTCAGCACACTGCTACATGTGACTCCATATATGCATTGGGCAAAGCAAAGTAGGTCTGGGGTTGGTACTCACACAGCTTTCAGCCCTGGCCAAAGCTACATACATGAATTGTCCTCACATACTGATCTTGTTAAGTCTCAGCCATTCTCATCCAATAGTACATGGTGACTCTTTCATGAGGCCACATGAGCCTACAAAATGTTGATGTTACAGTGGAACAATCTGGCCCGGCATGTTTACAAGGCCATGCATAGCCACTTGACGTGGTTTTCCTCAACTTTGAACTATGTGCTACCTTGCACACAGATATTTGCATGAAAGTGGCGTTCCATGGTTGTTGCTGTGGGTGTTGCCATGCAACACTCATGAAATCTGACACATTCCCAGATTACTTACAAATCGTACACCTTGAAATGTGTCAGAAACTGATCCCACCCCAGGGCTGGCTTTAGGGTGGTGCCACAAACAGAAATGTTTCCATCTCTCCTCTTTTTCTACTTTCTAGTATATTTGCTGCATTCTGCACTACACATTGAAATAGTTAAGTTAGAAAAATAAAATTGTGCAGGAAGGTTTCCCTTCCTGCATATAATCAGACAACACTACAACGCAGGCACCCTAGCACCGTTGTAAAAGTGTTTCTGCATTGGTGCATGGCGGTGCATTGTGCGCCTGTTCAGGGTGAAAGGAGAGGAATGCACTGCATATCATAGCTAAGGGCCATCCCTGCCCTTTGTTCTGGATTGAGGGCAGCGCTGCAAGATCCCTTGCGCTGTTGCCCTACACCAAAACCTCAGAATTGAGGCCCATGTTGCCTGGAACAACAAGTTGCGTCACAATACATTATCACAGATGCACAGCTACCCTAGTATCCTTGGTGTTGTGTTGCAGTGAGTGAAGAGATGGCTACAACAATGGAGAAATGTTAAATGTTAGAGTGAAGTTTGTACCTTCAACTCTGCACTAGCACACATGGATTTGGCATGTGGCAATGCTGACAATGCTGACAAGCGTGCATGATGTTGTAAGGGTGTCTGCATTGTAGGCAACTTTGTGTTAGTGTGGGTAGGGGCAACTTTCCAGCTCATCAAAATTCTGTGATGGGATTTTCATCTTGCTGTGTGTGCTGCACAATGCAGCACATGTGGTAAGAGCAATATCCAAGGTCAAATATGTGTAGCTTAAAGTAGCACCTGTTACTCAGCGTACATTTTGGGACCTGAGCCACGTCTTAAAAATATGGGGATGCATAAATCCAGCAATGGGTGTTGAAGTAGAATTTCCTTTTAAAAAAATAAATAATCTTTGTTCATTTTAATTTATTTTACATGCAACTCCCCCCCACCCTAATGCCCTCCCCACTCAGGCAGGTAAAACAACAACACTTAATTTATCAGGTGCAATAAAAAACATCATTGATCATTACAATACAGATAGTCTTCCCACAAGTATAAATCATCCAAATATAATATTGTGCATCTCAATTCAAGTGGTATCCAGGGAACATGCGGATATATTTTTTAAAGTGATATGTGCTTATACCCTATTTTGCAAAAATAAGGGGGGAGGGAATCTATATATATAAAAATTGATAAAAAAACATATATAGTTTCTCATGACCCACTATGCCCTTGCATCCATTTGACTAGAGGATTCCAGATTTCCATACCTTTTTTACGTGCAAGATGCCCTTTCCGTTTATATATGGCTATCTCCAGGCTACATGTTGCTAACAATCTGGCCTGCCATTGTTGAAAACCCGGTGGCCTAGGGTCCAGCCAGGCAGAGGCGATGCAGATCCTTAAGACAGCCATAGCTAAAAAAATCAATCCATGTCCATTCCTTTCTCGATTCGCACCTGCCATGCCTAACATTATCTCCTCTTCTGATAATGTGATTTCAGTTCTTAACACTTCTGATAAGAAATCCGAAATATCCTTAATCAATTTCTGTAATACATTACAGGATGCAAACATATGGACGATATCAGCTTTATAAAGTGCACAGCGTGGGCATAATGTCCCTTTTCCAGATCCCCATTTGGCTATCTTATCGGGTGTATAATACAGTGAAAACCATGTCTTATAAAATTGTGATTTGCAGCCTAGTGGACATAAAAAGGGATTGTGATAATTCATAAGCGTAAAAAAAAGTTTCAGCTGGGATCCCCAATTTAGCCTGCCATTTTAAAGAGCATTTATCCAGATCGTCGGGTATAGCAGCATTAATAAAATCATAGATTTCACCAATAGTTCCAGTTTTATCACTAACTATATTTTCAATGATTTCCACTCTCTGAAACTTAACCCTTCCCCCTCCCTTTCACCAGAGAAAGTCCCTAACCTGAAGGAACTTAAAAAAGTCCCTTTGATCAAGGGTATATTCATTCCTCAATTCATAAAAAGACAAGCCCTAAAGAAGAAAAAAAACGCCAATCTGGACAATCCCGCCTCAGACCCATTTATCCATATATAAATCTCTAAAAATCTAAGGAAGATCGTGGTTGTTGGATATAGGTGTATAAAGGATACTCCTGTTTCTCCCCCCAACAAAAGTTCCAATAGTGAGGGAACCCTAGCATTCGGCCTGTTATCCATATTCATCCTAAGCAGCTCGCGGCCAAAGATTAGTGTGGTAGCCCAATAATATATTTTCGGGTTTGGGAGGGCCAAACCGCCTCTATCTCTTGGTAAAGTGATAAACCTGAATGCTATACGCGGGCGCGTTTATGCCCATATAAACCTGGAAAACATGTTCTCAATTGCTTTAAACCATTGTGGGGTGAACTCTAAACATAATGCCCTAAAAAAATATAAACATTTTGGGAGGAAACCCATTTTTATTACATTACATCTACCTCCAATAGATAAATGTAGATTATTCAGCCTTGCTAGGTCTTTTTTTGTGTGTTCCATTAAGGGTTCCATATTATTCTTAACCAGATTATCTAGGTTGGAGGTTATACTGACACCCAAATACGTGGCTCATTCAACTACCCTGTCATCAGTCATCATGATTTTTTCGTTATGCACAATCTGCGTCTTATCCTGATTAAGAGCATAACCAGATATCTGCCCAAAACATTCAGTCTCATCTTCAATTATCTTTATGGCGGTGTTTGGATCGGATGTAACCAATGCAATATCATCAGCGTAGGCCAGGGACTTAGTCGGCCATGTATGTGACCAGATTGCCGGTATTAGCGTATTATTCTCTAACCTCCAAATAAAGGGGTCTATGAACACCGCAAATAGAAAGGGGGAGGACAGGCACCCCTGCCTGGTCCCTCTAGAAATTAAAAAAAATTCAGACGGTGCACCATTGACCATAACTACCGCTGCTGGTTCAATATATAACATTTGTACTGCCTTGATAAAGCCATCCCTGATACCAATTCTGGACATAGCTATCCATAAATACTGCTAGGAGACCCTAACGAACGCTTTCTCAGCATCTAACAATATAAGTGCCATAGGGTCTCCTGCCACTTTAGTGATGTCGAATAGAGTAATCACTCTTTGTATATGGTCAATAGTGGATATGCCAGGTATAAACCCATGTTGGCGATCCGAGATGACTTTATGAATTACTGGAGCAAGTCGGCTAGCCAGTAATTTTGAATAAATCTTAGAATCACCGTTAATTAGGGTGATAGGGCGATATGATCCCAACTGTAGCGAGGGTTTATCTTTTTTTAAAAAAACCACAATCTTTGCCAGAGACCATGAGCCCGGAGGCCGCCCACCATTAAATACATGAGTGAATAGATCATAGATTATTCCTTTTAGTTGCTGGGAGAAGGTAGTATAAAATTCAGGTGGTATACCATCTGTACCAGCCGCCTTTCCTTCAGCTAGGCTATTCATAGCTAGTAGAATCTCGTCCCACTGCGGTGGACAATCTGAGGGGTATATTCACAAGAACGTGTGATAATTACCGCAAGAGTAGCGCAACGCAACTTTCAGAATCGCAGCCTATCGCGGGAAAATAACCCCGTGACAACGTGGAATTCACAACACGGCGGTAGCACGCGATAGTTGGCCGACACCGCGGCCAATGCTCGCGATACAACCACCTCGATGGAGATAAAAACACAAACCACAACGCGAAAAAAGCTGCGATGGGCCAAAGCGCGATAAGAAAACAGTGACAACCAGTGCGAGGGCAGCAATACTCACGCGCAATGCGGGAAAAAGCACAAGAACAGCATACGGAAAATGCCACAGAACAAAATACATCAACAGCCGAGTACCACGGATGCACCCTGGCCAACTGCAGAGGACAACATGCACACCACAACATCCAAGCACCGTGAAAGAACAGAACCTACAGGCACACCTCATGAAAGAGACCAGTGGCAGACAAATCAGAGCCGCAGGAGCGACACACCCACCGTGCAGCATACGCACATAAGCAGAAGTGCACCCCGACAGTGACAACATCCCGGTACAAACAGCAACACCTCCGCAACTGAACACAGGACACAACTGGTTCGGAAAATGTGCACAACATGGCAAATCACATCTGAAACCCCAGGGACATGTATCATGACAATGTACAATTCCAACATGTAACCTGCAAATATGTTTTATTTACACATGCAGTGCAATTGGACATCTACTACTGTCCCATGAATGCCACGGACAATGTGACGTGCTCATGAGAAGTAAGTGGCAATGATGGAGTCCCTACGGGCCATTCCTGCCGCAGCTGCAGTGGGATGTGGGCCACCTGCCCCATCACCACCATCATCGTCCGGTACCTCTGGAACTGGGATAAATGGGGCCCTGGTGCGAACACAGATGTTGTGCAACACACAACATGCAACGATCATCTTGCACACGACGTCCGGGCTGTACAGGAGCTTCCCACCCATGCCGTCCAGGCACCTGAAACGTGTCTTCAACATGCCAAATGTGCGTTCAACGATGCCCCTGGTGCGTATGTGGACCGCATTGTACTGCCTCTGGGCGGGTGTGTTCGGGTCACGGAGGGGTGTCATCATCCAAGGGCAGAGTGCATATCCTTGATCACCTGTGACAGTGCAGGGAGAAAAGAGTCAATACTTGGTTCGGCAGGATGTGATGGCAGGCCCACCAATTCAGTGACGCCTGTGCTGGCTGTGTGTGGGGTGAGTGTAAGACAGCCCTCAGGGAGTAGCTTGTGCTGGCAACTACACCAACAGTCATCAGGCACACAGATATGCAATGTCAGAACTACAAGGGGGGATGACGAGAGTCGCACAGGGCTAGTCGCCCCGGATGCACAGCGGCCAACACGGGCCCACCACCACGGGATGCTGACCTGCGGGAGACTGGGGTAGGGTCATGAGGGCAGAGCAGTGCCTCACGTGTGTCATGGCTGCATTCCGCATCTCCACACGTTCAGCTGTTGTGTGGCTGTGGTGCCATGTGAAGTCTGTATTGGGTGCAGGGGTAGCCCAGGATGACCATGGAGTGGTGTAGTCGTGTCTGGTAGGTGGTCGTGTAGTTTGACATGTCGGATGTGGTTAGGTCACGTGTGCATCCCCACAGTTGTGCTTTGTGCATTGGTGGCTGTAGGATGTGTGGTGTGTTGATTTGGTACTTACCAACGAGCAGTCCCGTTCCATATGTGCCATCCTGGAAGCGCTGGTTGATGATGGACTGTCGGAAGATGAAGGAATCATGCACACTGCCTGGGTAGTTGGCGACGACATTGGTGAACATTCCCCGGTGGTCCACTATTGTCTGCACATTGATGGAATGCGTGTGCTTCCTGTTGCGGTAGTGGTGTGCAGTATCCGAAGGGGGCACATGTGGGACATGTGTGCAGTCAATTGCCCCCAACACGGCCGGGAATCCAGCTATGGCGTAGAAGCCTTGCTTAGTCTCCAGCTGTTCCTGCGAAGTGTTGGGGAAGTGAAGGTACTGGGGTATGAAGCTGATGATGGCATCCAGGACAGATGTGATGAACTTTGATAGGGCTGGCTGTGAGACCCCTCCGACTCTGGCAGTTGTTGGTTGGAAGGTCCCAGAGGCCAACAGGTGCAGCACTGCCAGCAGCTTTGTCTGCGGAGGGATGTTTGTTCTCTGCTGTGTTGGGACCGTCAGCCTGTGGGCGATGTGGGTCAGGATGCGGAGGATGGTTGTCCTTTTGAGCCTGTAGTGGGCAATGACTTCCGCGGCCGTTAGGTCTGTGAGAGTGGTGCGTTTTCGGTAGGTCCGCTGTCTTACTCTACGCTGCCTCTGTGGTGGTCCGGGGGGGCGAGTCCGGGTCCTGGGGGTGGTGGCTTTCTTGGGGGTGGTGGCGGTGGGTGTTTTGGCCCTGTTGGTGCTCCGAGCTGCATGTAGAGTAGCTCCATGGCGTCGTTTGTTCTTCGGGTATGGCTGTGTGCGGGACTCCGTTGCCTACTGTAGGTAGGCGTCCGTCTTTACACCTGCTTGAGGCAGGTGTTAAATACCTGCGGCTACCGTGCCTTATCGCCTGTTTTGTATTCTTATCGCCGATGTGGCTGGTCGTTGTGAATGTTGAGGTGTGATATTGTCTCGACTTTTGGCACGGGAACGCCCACTCTGCATCTCATTAGCGATATTTGCGGGGGTCCTCTGTGGAGATGTTTTGTGCGGCTGCTATCGCGGGTAAACTGGTGCTGTGGGCTGTTCACACCGGCTTGTGAATGGGGAGGTAAATTTATTACGACTTTGGCTGCGATAAAATGCCATTAATTCGGCGATAGCTCCTTGTGAATATGCCCCTAAATTGCCCTGATCTTCTTCCTCCAATCTTAAAAGTGGGATTAGATCCAGGTACTCCTCGATCTTGCTCTGATCCCCTCCCGTACTAGCTTTATCTAAGATTTGATAGTACCTCCGAAATGCTGCCCTAATTGTTTCAGGTTCGGTTATCCGACCGTATTCTGGATCAGTAATTTCTCGTATTATATTCGAGGTACCTTGCTGTCTAATACGGACTGCCAGGTGGTGACCGACCTGCTCACTTAGTTCATACACTACTTCTTTTTGAGTTGCCGCCTTAATTATTGCTTTATCTGTTAATATATCCATAATGGCAGCTTTAGCATTTGCCACACGTCTTTGTTCAAGATCCGCTTCCCGTCCCTCGTGTATGGCCCTTATTAGTCCCTCTTCTGCTGCCCCCAGGTCTTCCTGCAGCGCCTCCATTAGTTGTTTGGCCTCTTTGTTGGAATTTAAAGAGTACCTCAGTGTTTCCCCTCTAACCCTTGCTTTCAAAGCATCCCATACCACCTCAATCGATGTGCTCCCCAGGTTGTCCTCCACAAATCTTGGAATCCATTCCCTCATATGTCTACAATACCCCTCATTTGACAACATTGATCCCTCGAAGGTCCAGGTTCTTACATTGGGGTTTACCACTTCTATTTCTTGATTAAGGACTAAAGGATTGTGATCTGATAAGACCCGTGGTAGCTTTTCTATTCCGCATTGCGAACTCAGTATTGCAATGGTTGTTGCAGTGGAAGTTGAAGTAGAATTTCCCCTGCAACAACCATTGCACAGACCAACCGTGCTAAATGGTGCATGAATAGGGGCATAACCTACATGGTGGCATGTTGCCATGTTAGCTTGCTTTTCCGTCAACTTGTGAATCATGTAAAGGAGTTAATGCCATATAGGGGTATAGACTCATTGAGAATTTGGACATCAGTGTGGATTGATGGCATGCACTGTGACATGATACATTTTACGCAGATGGATACTTTGATGTGCCACCTATCAAGATAGCATGTCAGGGCACATGTATGGTACTATTTATTTGCACATACAGCTGTCAGGTGTGGCAAATGTGATTGTTAACAGTCCATGCAAATTATAATTAGTAGCCTTCTGGATCATACACATTGAGACTTGATACTCACAGGCAGCATTTGGGTCCTGGAATGAGTCCACTTCTCCTCATGTGTATGCCTGGGTCCACCTATGAGACCTAAACAGAGGTACAATGACCTGTGATTGCAGGACATGTGTACAGTGAATGCACTGAGCACAGTACAAAGCCAGTACACAAGTATGGAATTGACATACAATGGCTTTTGTGAGCCAAGCCATGTTGAAACGCAAGAGTTATGGTAATTGGCATGTCATCATGCAATCATGCCAGTACATAGTGGCCATATCAGCCCTGTGGAGCACTGCGTTCAGTGTAGGTAGAAGATGTAGCATGGCTACCTACATGGGTGACAGTTGTATAGATGTCTGGGCTGTGGGGAGAGTGGTTTTGGAAGTTGCACACGTGAAATACGTTGGCAGCAATGTTTGATCACATACTTACATGTGATTACATGTAAGAGACACATCACACTGTTCACATGTTCATTGTTGTCTCACACCCCATGCTTCACAACACACAAAGTGCCTGATTTATGAGGGCATTTGCACTGCCAGAACCACACTTTTCAAGATGTTCTGTGGGGCAGGAGCACACTCCATATTTACAAGACAGCACTGAGCCACTCTTTTTTGGATTAATGCTGCCTCATAAATATCGATTCCTTTAACTCAGTTTTCTGCATTAAAGGGGCGTGCAATGGGTGTTGTTGGTGGCGTTCACTGTGCCATCCATGAAATTTTGACAATGCCCCAGAATTACGTGCAATCTTTTATCTGATGCAGTGCAAAAAACATACGCCTCTCCATAGGAGGCGTAAGGGAGACACAACGAGGAGAAATATCTTTCTTTTGCCTTGTTTTTCATTCTTATATATGTGCTGCATTCTGCAGCCCACATAGTCTTAGCAACAACCCTCTTGTGATTCTTTTTGTGAAGGAAGGTTTCCCTTCCTGCACAAAAGCAAACATCCATGCAACGCAGGTACCCTTGCACCATGGTGCAAGCATGCCTACGTTGGTGCATGGCAGACAATTGTACACCAGCACAGGGGAGACGAAAGTTATGCTGCACGTCTCAAACAAATGTCTTGTCACCACGCTGCATTATTTTTACGTACATAATGGTCGAGGTTTCTCAGCACCACTCATTCACTTTCACTCAGTCACAATCCTTATGCATGCTTGAAGCAGGTGTAAGGAGTGACGTAAGGCTTTACACATGGGAATCACCCTTGTGTAATGACACATTACTGGAGCTGCAACTGTTGCGCTACACAATCCATCAATGCTTTTTAAAAGAATAAACAGTGTAAAAAAAAAAAGACAATACAAAGAACCATACAGGGATATCGATAATGTCACAGTGCGGCCTCAGCTACAGCATCATTACTAGTTCAAAGCACATCATGGTCAATATAAGAGCGAATCCAGCAGGGTAGAGAGGTGAAGATGAATCAAGCATCTCGACTCCATAAAGAAATACATAGCGGAATAATATAATCACATCATGCAGTGTAAATGTTGTATTACATATTGAGAAAATCCTCCACAGCCCCCATAGACACATATACATAGGCCCACAATCCAGATCTGGGCGGTCCCAGCTCACTCCGTCTCCTCAAGGTGAAGTAACAAATAGGAACTAAGTGGTTGCCAAATATTTTTAGGCCTGTGGAAGAGCGGTAGTAACGTCCCATAAGTGTCACTAGTGGTGTCACAGTACATTATATCCCTCATCCATGCCTTAACCATTGGAATTGTGGATGAACCCCAGTGCCCAGAGACCTGCCTCTTAGCAAGGAGCAAGGCACTCAATGGCTTAACCTATTCCAATAAAGCCAGCAATGGAAAAGGGTTCAAGTTGGAATCAATCATTAAAGCAAGGTGTCGAAAGACTTCTACCCAATATGCCCGTATTGGTGTGCAGTTCCACGCTAGGTGAGAGATAGCCACCTGTTCTGCTGCATACCTCGGGCAGGCATGAGGTTTAGTGGGTCCATCTTTGCTAACAATTTGGGTGTAATATATGCTCTGTGCAAATACTTAAAATGGATAAGTTTGTGTCTTTGATTACCAGATGAAGCGCGTCTGTTCGCAGCAATAGGCTCATGTCTCATCCGATAAAGGGTTAAGGGGGGGCCCTAGATCCCTCTCCTATGCTGCATGTACCCCCATCCCCACCGGTGGACGAAGCGTCTGGGCTAAGTGATATAAACGGGAGACCAAATGAACGATATCATTAGATGTAATGACCAGAGATAGCGTAGAAAAATCGGTCGGCTCTTATAGAAGAAGACTGAAATGTAGTATACATGGATGCACACGTTCTATGCAAAATAAACCTGTCCATGTAGGGCACATTTTGCCCTCCTGCAAGGTCCACAACCGAGCGCAGCTGAGCGTCGCGCAATAGATCTCCTATAATCTGTAACCCATAACGAGTAAGAGTTCTTTTAGTTAATGTTTCCGTGGTTGGGGAAAAGCATGGGTTATCAAGAAGCGGCAAGTGTGGAGAGTAGAGGAGCTCAGCATGTAGATAGTGGCACAACCTCTCCCAGGCCCAGTATGTGGTTTGGAGAGTCTGTATCTCTGTGGGTGTCCTAGATAGGCCATGTGGAATAATAGTGGAAAGTGAACAAGGGTAAGCCTGTGACTATTCGGGTTTTAGATACTGCAGTCTCGCATCCGGATGATACCAATAATACACATAGTGTGCTTGTGCCACTAAATAGTATAAATAGAATTCTGGGATGCCAAACCCTCCACGCCGATAAAGCATTGTCAATGTCTGCCACCTGATGCGTGCCTGCCCGCCGGCCCATATAAAAATATAGTAAGCATGCCCCTGAGAGTATCAAAAAATTCAGAAGTGAGTGGGATAGGACTGTTAAGAGAAAGATATAAAAAATGGGTCAAGATTACCATTTTAATAATGGCAATCCTACCAGCAATGGACAATGGAAGCTTGATCCAGGCATCAATTTGAGCTGACAGCCGATCAATAGCGGACCCGTAATTGAGGCGAATGACCTCTGACGCATTGCGATGCAGGAAAATTCCCAGGTAGCTGGGGGTTCGTCACACCAACATAGTGGAAAGTCCACAGTAAATGGGGCCGCAGCGTCGGTTAGTGGGAATATTTCGGATTTGGCCCAATTTAGAACTAGTCCGGAGAACACTCAGAATCGCACAATTTCACAGAGGAGTGGAGGGAGGTTAGTAACGGGATCCCTGAGAAACAACAGAATGTCATCTGCTTATAACAAAGCCAGCAGGAGGCCACAATGAAATCTTAACTCGTGTTGCAAGTGGTGCGCCTCCAGGTGTCGAACCAGTGGGTCCATAGCTATAATAAACAGAAGTGGCGATAGGGGACAATGCTGTCTGGTACCCCGAGATAGGGTGAATTGATCTGTGAGCTCGCCATTCACACGGAGCCAGGCCAAAGTATCTGCATATAACAGGCGTATAAGATCAGAGAAGCCCCATCTTCCACAATGTGGCATATAAAAAGGTCCACTCCAGTGAATCGAACGCTTTTTCGGCGACAAGTAATACTGCTGCAGCAGGAAGATTGGGATCAATTTGATTAATAATTGCGAACACTGTGCGAAGGTGTACGGAAGTGGACCGATTTGGAACAAAGCCTGTTTGAAACAGGGATATGATTTGGTCGACTAAAAGTGATAAACGGATCTTTAGCCAAGATTTTGTAGTCCTGATTAAGTAAGGACAGGGGCCTGTATGAGGCACACCGATAGGAGGGTTTGCCCGGTTTGAGAAGAAGAGAAATAACGGCCTCCCGCATTGTTAGGGGAAGTAGTCTGGTCTCAAGAGATTCAGCATACACCTCCAACAGATGAGGAATTAACAGAGACTTATATGTTTTGTAAAAGATTCCAGTTAGGCCTTCCGTGCCGGGGGCAAGGATCCCGCTAAGATCTTCGATGGCCTGTGATATCTTGTCTGCTGTAATAGGCGACGCCAAGAATTGGCGTCGACCATCCTCGAGCCAGACCATAGCTACCTCATCTAGGTAATCAATGAGAGCATCGTCAGAGGGGGGAGAACGGGTGGCATATAAGTGAGAGTGATAGGAGAGGAGGGTTGTAGTGATATCCGTGGTACGTGTAATCGATGTACCATCATCCAGCTGCAGCTGCATAATAAAAGAGGATTGGTGCCGAGGGCGGAGTAGCCTGGCTAGTGTTCGACCTGGTCTCTCGCCCTCACCATAAATTCTTGCACGCGCATACTTGCCAAGATCGTTAGTCTCGCGCGTGGCAAGTTCCTGGAATTCCGCGAGAAGCTTCGCCCAGTGGTGCAATGAAGGAGGGGGATCTTTAGTAAAAGCCCACGCATCCAGATCTCTTAATGCCCTCTCTATGGTCTCAAGATCGTGGCAAATCGAGCGTAGCACCCCCAGACTTCTTATTGGTACATATGCCCCGTATACAGACTTTAAAAGCCTCCCAAAGTGTGGCGTACCGGAACATTAGGAATCGAAAGTGTCAACAACACCGGCGAATAGTTCGATAAAGTACTGGGAAGGTGGTCCACAGTGAGAACATTTATCAAAAGTTTAGGGGATAGGTACCAGTGGTCTATGCGGGACCAAGTCCCATGGGGAGCAGAATAGATTGAAAAGCCTTTATCAAAGGGGTGTTGAACCCGCCAAGCATCCGCCAGGAAAAAGGATTTTAATAAAGTGTTGAGTGCCTTACTAGACTGTGGTTTGGTTACTAGGCCCCGGCCCGTTGTGTCAAGGGTTGGGGCTGACGTAAGGTTTATATCTCCCCCCATTAGTATAGAATCAACAGGAAATCAAGCAATATGTGTAGAAATAGTGGTGAAGAATTCTGGTGCATCTGTGTTTGGGGCATAAATGTTGATCAGGAGTAGGTGTTCTTCCCCAAGAGTGCCGTCCACCAGTAAGTACTGGCCTTCAGGGTCCGCAACCGTCTTGTATGCTTGAAATGGTACTGTTTTATGGATTAGTATGCATGCTCCCCTGGAGTATGTGCTATAATTAGCGAAAAACCAGTTATCACCCCAATTGGAGGCAAACCGATTGGCAGAGTTGGGGGCATAGCGGGTCTCCTGCAGGAACACCACCCAAACTGCATGTCAGATTTTCAGGCAAGGTACGACAACACTTGCAGTCCCTTTCGAGGGTTAGATAATCCCCTGACATTCCAAAACATTCACTTCAGTTCCATCACCCTAGGACTCTTAACTATCAAGGTTCACCTGAAGTTTCACGGGAACGAGAGGCAAGAGACTGAAGAGTAGGTCCCTACTTCCCGCTATCACATAGTCTGCCCAATCAAGGTCAAAGTAAGACAAGTGTACAGGGGAAAGAGGGAAAACAAGGGAAAGAAAAAATGAAAAAGGTCCCTCAGTATGATCTGGGCAACAAGGATTCGTCACTGGAAACGCCTGTGATCATGTAAGCAAAGAACCGGAATAAGACTACACTCAGGGTAACATGTAACAAGGGTGTAAACAGCAACTAAGCGTATATAAATGTTATCTACCTAGTTCATTCCCCTCTTCCACTAATGTCTAAAAGAAGTGTTACAGGAGTCAACAATTAATTCTGCATTGAAGAGATGAACAGAGAGAATTACCATGTGTACACTGTTCCTTTTATGCAATGTAAATGTACTAGGTCATGTGCTTACCATTGCAAAGAACATAGAAAAAAGAAACATAGCCCAAAAAATGGCAGCCTAATCACAAACCCTAATGAAATGCCTGAGTAATCAGTAACAAGGAAAAAATGCAAAAATGTGTGGGCTAACGTAATTTCTTGTCTTGTTAAATCAGGAACCAGGTCACTGAGCACTATAGTGCAGCCAGGATTTACACAACAAAAAGGAATGCAGATGCCTATTTCAGCCATGGAGATCCAATCAGATAAGTATTTACTAGATTCACTTAAGAAAGCTTCTGGTAAAGGTAATTGCAGCACAAGTGCGTTACCGCCTTTATTACTGTGATTCTTTGCAGGATTCTTTCTTTTGTCTTTCAGGCTGCATTCCCGTCGACAACGCCGTAAGGAGAGCTGAAAACCGCCAACTGAGAACCCGATGATAGGAGTTAGGTGCCGAGAGGACTGGAGCCGCAGTGACCCAGAAGCAGGCACACGCACCCGGACGTGAAGGAACGCTCGTTCGAACTAGAACACGAATCGCACCTTCCGTTCGAACGGGTGCTTTTAAAACTGCGCGGCTCCACCCCTGTTGCAAACTGCGGCAGGGACGGAGCATTCCCGACATTAACTGATAGCGTCATCTGGAACATGGAGAAAGGTATGGACGTGTAGCAATGTGTAAGAGGATGCCGAGCCGATCCCTAGTCTGACCAATGTCCTGTATGGAACAATCATAAAACATGAACCACATAACAACCCCGAAGCCGCCACCCCCCGCCCACATCGGATAACAAACCAACCAGTATCCAGTGGATCCCATCTTGTCCCCATCAAACAGTAGGCGATCTCCTTGGTGGGAGGCAGCGCTCGAGGAGACCGCCATAACCATGTTTTAGATTTCTGAAAAAAAGAGTCATGCACAGCCAGCTATATCTAGGTAGTAAAAAAAAGGGGTGGGGGTATGGCAAGTGATCCGATAGATTTCACTGCCAGTAAGAATGGCATCAGTCACCAGGCTAGACAGTGTTCATGGGTCTGCAGGGAGTGAATGTGGGGAGGCAGCCGCCCCTCTGCTAGCAGGGGAGAGGCAGCATGACTTATGCTGCTTCCAAAAGTCTGTCGCATCAGCAGGTGAGTCGAAAACGTGATGTTTCCCATTGAGATTAATGCGTAGCCTCGCCAGGTACATCATTGCATATCGAAATTCACCTTTTGTAATGTACGTTTTATGTCCTGGAATTTGCGGTGGGCCTCCTGGACAAGGGGGGTGAAATCAGGAAAGAAAGATAATGACATTCCCTGATATTGAATAGGCCCTTTTCACGAGCCAGGCAGAGAGCGACATCGCGATTATGATAATTCAGGACCCGGGCTATGATTGATCGTGAAGGTGCACCAGGAGCTGATCTCGGTGCAAGCGATCTATGAGCGTGCTTGACTGCAAACGTTGGTGAAAAGGCAGCTTTTCCGAACAGATCATCTAAGAGCCGCTCCATATAGATATCGATAGGGCCCGTGTTGGTAGTTTTAGCCACACCGGCTACACGAATATTGTTCCGGCGTGATCACGCCTCCAAATCTTCCAATTTGGTGGCCACCGTTTTGAGGAGTTGTTCGGTTCGCTCCAGTCTCTTGATAACGGCAGGGTGGGTATCCTCCAACTCAGATAGGCGTTGTTCAGCAGTCTCAAGATGAGTTTCATGTTTTTCAATGCGGCCATGCAAATCATCCAGGCGGAACGCTAACGTGTTGAATCTTGCATCAATAGTTTCGAATCCAGCTCGCAACTCCACCATAATGGCCGTGGTTCCATCAGTTGGAGGGGGATCCGATTCCGACTGACCGGAGGGTTCTCCCTGTGAGGGGCCATCACTCTCCTCATGCCGGGGCATTTTAGCAGCATCAAAGGAGAGCTGGCACTGCTTAGGGTCGCTGCATCCCATGATGGAGAGTGGGAGGACTATGCACCCAAAAGTAGGGGAGAGATTCCAATGTGCAGCAGGGGATATACGCTGTGTAGCTTAAGACAGGGCAGGCAGCAAATGTCGCACAACCCCTTCAATGGAGCCCAGAAACAGAGATGTAGAAGGCCTGCACAATGGTAAGTAAGCGCTGTGGGAAAATTAAGGTGTCTGCCCACTGTGCCGCTCCCACGAGTCCTCTGCTTTCTGGGCCCCCAGTCTTCCGTGTAACATGCGGAGATGAGCACTGCTCCCAAAGAATACAGCATGTGGAGTAATGAGGGGCAAATGGATGGATCTCACCCTAAAGCCACTGAAGGGAGGATCCTCTCGGCCACACATCTTACCGCCGCCTCGCCTGTATGCCAGTCCACAGCATAGCTCACCAAGCCCAGAGGCGAGGGGAGCAGCAGCGCAGAAGAAAGAGCAAGGGGGAACACTCACCACTGCAGCCCCTTCATTTACCAATACTCTCAGCAGTGGAGCATGCCATGCCTTGTTGCGCACCTTGGGCCTTCTGCTGCCACAGCCTCGATTTCAGCGTGGCCACCCGGCTTTTCTGAGACCCAGCCCTCAGGCTCGCCCACGACCCCTGTTGTCGCGATGCCTCCGAGAGCCGCGTCAGGTCTCAGACAGCAAGGGCCGACGCGTCCCCCTACGGGGAGTTCAGCTCACCGTTGTGCGGTCCGGGATTCTCCGCAAGTCAGAGGGCATCACTGACCACCGCAACCACCGTGCTGACACGGGTAAAGCAGAGCATGGCTGCAGTTATTGAGCGGCGGCTCCGGAGCTTCACGGAGGAGCGGCCATCTTGGTGCTCGGCCCGGCCACGCCCCCACTTCAGCAATGCTTAATCACTGTGCCAACAGATTAGTCAGGATTACAGACGTATCTGATGATTCACTGTGCCATAGAGCTCCGTAAAATAAATACAGTTCCACCAAGGTGTTTCAAGATTGGCACTATTGAAAGATTTGCATTGCTGTCTTTCACCAGCAATGCGCCACTTTTCACACATAAGGCCCATAGTGACTCACAAATTGTACAGGTCACTAGCCACACAATGCATATGTATGTGTGAGTTGAGCTATGGGTGTTTAGGTATGTATTGACTTAACAAGAGGGCCACCAACTTCCAGTCCGAGATGGTCCAGCAGATCTGCCTCTCTGCTGACAACATCCTGCCAGCGGTGCTTCAACTTGTGGACCGTTCTGTCCATCTTGTGCTGGACCTTTTCCGACCTGTCCATGTCATAGATCCGGGCCATTTGGTGCTGGACGTTTTCCCACCTTTGATGGCGTACCTGTGGTGGGTAGCCCTTACTCACATGTCCACCAGTGCCAATCATATTAGGCAAAAAATGGACAATGAGCCAAAGTAGGCCCTCAAACTCATTGGGCAACAGGTTTTTGGACCTGCCTGACGTCACTATGACTCTTAGTAAAAATTAAAAAAATATAACAGAAACTTATAACCCAACCTTAACCTTTAGCCTACAACTAGTGACCCCAAAAAAGCATGCACACCCCACAACACAACAATATGAACAAGACAATTTATTATACAGGACAATAAATGGACAACATTAGATAATGCTTTCACAAAACAAACACAAAAAAACAGCCCAATTCAGCTCCAAACTCTCTGCTCCACACAATTGACTCCACCACTAAGCACGCTCCTAGGAATAGTAAGTGAAAGAGAAAGTACTTCCTGTTTTGCAGCATGGCTGAGTCATTGCATTAACTCCTGTATGGATGCAACATGTTTCGACGATTTGCGTCATATTTTCTGCCTCTGCGTTGGTGTTTTGGATGCAACATCCATCACAAGGTCACATTATCTGCATGCGTGACGTTTGTTGTTAAAGCTTTGTTTTTCCATACGGAACGTTACGCTTAGTGAGGAATCAGTCATTTGTACAGGAGATGCGTGAATGTTATCTTTGATGCGTCATTTTTCTGACAGATGCAACACGTTTTGTGTACCAAAGTACCTCTACCAAGAATAGCGTGGACATCTGAGGTGATGCGTGGCTTTTTGTAAGTGATGTGTCACTTAATGCTTAGGTTATGTTACCTTACATCAAAATGCATGACATTTACTATGAGGAATCACTTTTGGGACAGACATTATAATTTCTTGTGCATCACTATTGTTGAATTGGTGTGCTAACTAATGACACTTTGCATGGGAGATGTCCAAAGCACTGATGTGACACATCCCATTAAAGCGTACTATGCACTGTTGGTTACACTTTGACATTGCCTATTGGTCTACTGTTCCACTACCTCGGGCACTATTAGGTAAAGGCCGCATTTTATCTGTTTGTGCCGGGAACTTCTTGAGAAAGGTGCTCCTGCCGCAAAAGGCAAATTGAGCACTATTACATGGAAACCGCGGACCCCATGGTTGGCACATACGTAGCTAGCCCTGACAACAACACATTCCTGTGAAAGACACAGTGGCTGCTTAAAAGCAGCACCATTATTGCACAGTTCAGACAGCGACACAATAGCACTTTGACGAGGGAATGTGAATCCCCTTGCAGGTGGGTACAGTGAGTGATTGCACCCGCATGAAAGGGGATGTCGGGGGGCTTGCAAGCCCATTTCCCCGCTCCACAGGGCTGCCATCATGGTGAGCTATAACAGTGCCACAGATGTTGTTTTGCATACTGTCAATGTTTTACCAGAGAGCTTATTTGCCTCTGCACCCACGTCTGTTGTATGGCACAGGCGCAAAGGCAAAGTTTTTGCATGGCCCCATTTTTGTGGGGCCATGCACCCATGCCAATGTGTGTGCAGTTTCTGGGGATGGTGCTTGCGTTAAGAGTGCACCTGGACTATCGGTATCAAGGAAGAGCATGCACATGCAGCTGCAGCATCTTTTGTTATTCAAATAATTTTCGGGGGCAGCCAAGGCGGGTGGAGACACATGTTGCACCCCCAGGGCAGTTGTATGATACAGCCCCTAGTGTTTTTTTACAATTCCGAGCATTTGTTATTTGATACAGTTGATGTATCATGACCTGCGAACAAAAGAAACACACCTGCAACTCTTTCATGAGTATTTGTGATTTTATTGTGAGCCTTAGTGCTATTTTGGACACGTTGAAAATATCTAGTTCATTGAAAAAAGTGATTGGCAATGTGTGTGCGTCGTCTGATCCCAGCAGCAGTGTTGAGGATGTCTCTGCCATCTGCTTCTGCTTCATCCTCATCATTGTCCATTGTCTCCGGGGGGGGGGGGGGGCGGATGTTCTTTATCCCAGGGCACATCCGTTTTCACACATATATTGTGGAATATTGCACAAACTATGATCATCTTACAGACCATTTCAGGTGAATACAGCAGCCTGCCACTGGATAAGTCCAAACAACGAACCCTGCCCTTGAACAGGCCAAAGCTTCTCTCTATCACGTTTCGTGTTCGTCAATGTGCATGGTTGTAGGCCTTTTGAGGGTCTGTCTGGGGTGTCCAAATGGGGTCACAGCCACGTCAGTAGGCCACATCCTTGATCAGCTGTAAGTGAAAAGTAAGAGAACTGTCTTAACTGTTGTTCATGCTTGACAATACATGACATGTGGTGTATGTTATCTATGCTGCTATTTTCTGCAATATTACTGACGTTATGATTAGATGAAGTGTTTCACATACAGTTGCACATTGTTTTTGACACGTGTCACTTAACTTGCTGTGTGTCATGTCAAGTGCGTGACAGGGGATGGTACATTGCTGGCCATGAGTTCCTGACTGCAATGTGTAATGGCTTGGATTCTGTAATGGATACCTGGGTCTCTATTATGTATGGTGCACTCTTTCCCTGTTTGCGCATGGCACACCTTGGAGTCGGTGCATTGGACGCAAACATGGAAAATGGGACCTATTACATAGATTGTGCTGAACCCATGGCTGCCACTTACTCATGCTGCCATGAGGCCAGCACATTCAATTGATATGCAGAGCGGCTTTTAATCAGCTGCTCCGTGTTTCACTGTGCATATGGAAATCAACATGCAATTTGAGAGGGAATTTCATATTCCCTTGCAGGTGGGTACAGTGATTGGCTGCACCCGCATGCAAGGTGATGTCTGTGGGGGCTATTGGACACCCTTTCACCCCCCCTGAGGGCTGCTCTTAGTGGACACACTTACAGTGCACCACCTTCAAGGTGGTGCCTTGTTAATGCGCATAATGAGAGCTTCTTGGAATCTGTGCCTGGGCCTGTGATACAGTGCAAGTGTAGAGACAAGGGTATTTCCTCATTTGAATGGGGCACACCACCATGCAAGAGAGGTGATGCCCCCTTCTGACAGCACTGTTACCTTATGGGCACTAGCGCTATCAGCATTACACAAGGTGAGGTACATGCATCTGTGGACACCTCTGTAATTACCAAGTGCCCTGGGGGCGCACATAGAGGGCTTATAGGCCTCTGGCATCCCCAGGGCATTTTCTGTTATGCTGCCAATGGTGTATGTACCATTATACTGTATGTTGTGTGCTTATAGTGGATACGTGTGTTATCCTTTGCACAATAACTTATTGGGTCAGTATTATATGAGGCCCTGAAATGTTCCAGATGTCCAGCTATTGGTACAGAGTATTGGTATGTGAATTATTTAAATGTTGCTTACCTACAAGTAGACTATTGCCATATTGCCCATTTTGGAAGCAGTCATTGATTATGCTGTTGCAGAAAATATATGCATCATGCACACTACTATCATATTTGGCCAGTACATTGGTCAAGAGTCCATGATGGTCCAAAATGGCTTGGACATTGATCGAGTGAGTGTGCTTCCTGTTACGGTATAGATGGGCAGTTGCTGCAGGAGGGACCAGTTGTACATGCATGCAGTCCACTGCCCCAAGAACATGTGGAAAGCCTGCAATGAAATAAAAGCCTTGTTTTATCTCCATCTGCTGATGTTGTGTGTTGAGGAAATAGAGGTACTGTGGTGTGAGGTTAATAATGGCATCCAGGACGGATGGAAGGAAGGCTGAAAACGATGCCTGGGAGACACCTGCCACTCGTGCTGCTGTGGTCTGGAATGAACCCAAGGTGGTAGGAAGGTGGAATCTGACTACATGGTTGCCCCCACTTTTTATTCTGGTGTTTTGATGGTTTTTGACTTAGTTTGGCTGGGAACCTGCTATTCAGGTCCCCAGCCTATCTGCTTTCTCTTATAAATGGATTCCCTGTACCTTAGGTACACTTCAGATTGGATTCTGGGGTGCCCTTATAAGTCCCTAGTAAATGGTATACTATGTACCCAGGGCATAGGTACCCCAGAGGCCTACCAGGGGTTGAAGCATGTATTGTGCCACCCCTGCAAGGCCCTCCAAAATGACACCACAGGACTGCTACTGCAGCCTGAGTAAGGTGGTGCATGCACCCCTTACAGAGATATAGGTTCACTATATCTCACCTATCACTGCACATACAAACCTATCAGTCACCCCTATGGCAGGCCTTATCAATCCTGAAGGCAGGGTGCTTGGTTTTATGTGAGAGGGTGCCCATGCATGAGCAGAGCCCCTCTGCAGCCTTCGGAATCACCTCTCCGGGGTTGTCTGTGGTGCAGCCAGACCATATACTCTTAAGTGCAATATATCTAAACAGTAAATGCTAACTTTGGGATGGCTGCACGGAAACATGTCGTGTTTGGTGTCAAACACCTTGGAATCATACCCCCACACCAGTAACTGGTGTGGGAGTATGATCCCACCCTTCTAGAGGGAGAGACATGACAGCACCGGTATACCCGGTACCAACTAAACAGAGCCCTGGCATCACAAAATGGATGCTGCAGCCACAGACACGAGTCTGGCCTCCTGCTGCTGACCGAAACTCCGGCAGGGGAGGCCTGGACAATAGGTTTCCTGTCACAGGGAGGTGTTACCACCTCCCAGACAGGCCTTAGTGGATTGGGGCTGGGTGGGTGCCCTCTCTGAGTGCTTTGAAGTCCTGCACTGAGGGCACATTTGGTGTCCTCGTGCATACCCCAGTTCAAACCAGTTGCAGGGGCTACCAGCCCATGCTCTGGCGCGAAACTGGACAAAGGAAATGGGTGTAGCCACCCTCTTTCCAAACCCTCCCATAGGTGGGTCCCCAGAGTTAGTCCAACCCCTTCTTTAGTATAAGTAAGGGAACCCTGGCAACAGGACTTTAGATATCCCTGGATGAAACTCTGAAGCTGAATCCTGGAACTTTGACGCTCTACTAAAGACTAGAGGACTGAATAAATCTCCCTTGGGGTCAAGGAGTGACTCCCCTGCTTGGCAGGCACCAACATAGCATTTGCTGGTCTGCATCTCCGAAGCTCCCGCCGGACTCCGAAGTACTTGCAGCCCAGGAAGAGGATTTCCAGACATCTCAGAGGCCGACCCGAGTCCCCAGCAAAGCTGAGACCCGCAGCCCTCGTGAGTAGCGTGATACCGGAACTCCTGGTCACCGTGCACCTTTCCTAGTGCATTGACTTCTCGACGATTCTTGAAGTCCTCCTTTGGGTTACTTGTAGCCCAGGCCCCGAGCACCATTTGCACTGAAGATTGTGAGTCTACACTCCACGAGTGTTCCGTGGGCCCACTTCCTGCATTTCCACTTGGGGCTCCTTTGCGATCCCTGGTCTGTCGACTGGTGGGTCCCTGTGAAGGCAACTCTGATTTTCATTGGGCGTGTCTGGTTGCTCCAGACGTGCCCTAACTCCCCACCAAGTGGTGAGTCCCTCAGACCTTGCTGGTCTGCTCTGAAGCATCTTTCTCCTTTCTGCGTGGGTAGCTGTTGCCAAGGCTTGTTGTGTTCAATCCAGACACCAATGCTGCAGCACTCGACATCCTTTGTGGGACAGCTCGAATCCAGCTCCTTGTTGTCATCGACACCTCCTGGTCCTCGTGGCTGAAGAGTCAAGCTTCACCTCTTTCACCTGAAGCACCCGACATCGGTGGGCATTCGACTATCGTGCCCCTGGTCACTGGCAAGTGACCCAGACTCTGTCCCCTCTGCTTTCAGGTTCTTCTCATCTTCGATCCAGGCTTGGATCTCTTCGGATACTTCGCATCTTCCCTTGAAAACGACGACGCGACCCGACACCATTTGACACCTATGCACCCGGCTTCCCTGGTTGAGGTAACTCGAGTACTACAGTGCTCCTGTGGGTGTTGACCCTAGAACTGTCTAAGTCCAAGAGGGTTTGGTCCTAGTCCAATTCTAAGTGTCCCTAATCTCTAAAACGATAACCGCAACTTTCTCATAAACTTCAACGGAGCTCGCAGCTGTGTTCACACACTGCACACAGCCCCCGTGGGTCCCCTGTGTCACTACCTTGGGTGGTTCCTTGGGGTACCAACGATTCTACAGGCTCTAGGCCTTGTGTCTATTTAAGTCGTTGTTCTTATACCACTTTCTTAATATATGGTTTGGTACGCCCCTAGGGCTAATCGTATATTGTGCTAATTTACTGTGCTATTTGACTTGTAACTTGTGTACTTTGACCTCTAGCCTCATAAAGAGACTATTGGGTAGTGTTTAGTTATAAATACATATATTTTATATATATACCTGGTGTGGTTCTCCTTTCATTTGGTCCTTCATGAGCTTATAACTGGTAAAACAAACAGCTTAACACTCCTTCAAGACTTAGCCTGAAGGCTGCTCTCCATAGCTACCACTAGGATAGCTTTCAATAAAGGTTGTCTTTAAACCTATCATCAATAAAGGTCATTTGGACTGGTGCAAGGTGCCCACTATAACTAGTGGACAGCATATACCAGGCCAACTTCTCACATTGGTGTGCAGCGGTTGGATTCAAGCTTGCCTTTGTTTTACCAGATAATCTCAAGTGTGTGATCAACTGAAAACCACTAAAGGTACCTCAGCTACATATAAATTCAAGCTTAGCAATACAGTAAGTTCTACTGAACTTAGAATTGTGTGTTAAGGGCTTAGCACACCCTTTCTACAACTCAAGAGAGTTTAGTAGGCCACACTAGAGTAGTTAGTGCATACACCACACCTCACTAGTGATGCCTTCAGGGCCAGGAACCAGTAGGTCTCTGCCAGGAACCAGTGGGCTCCTACCCTCCAAACATGACAACCTCCCATTCTTGGAATTGAGAAAGTTGTGCAAGATTAGGAAGCTGAAGACAGGCAAAAGTGCCAACACCCAACGTCTCATGGAGATGCTTCTGCTGGATGATCTCAGAAGACCCATAGAGTCTGCAGGGGTAGGCAGAGAGGGTGGGGCAGAAGATGAGGAAGGGACCAGGGGTGAAAATACCCAGGACCTGCCCTCTAAAACTGGCCAGGAAGATGAAAATGATCTTGCCCTGGACAATCCAGCTCCTCCTGCAGATGAGGATGAGGATCAGAATGACCTCCCCTTTGTCCCACCAGGAAGAGTTGTGAGTGTGCCTGGAAGGTCCAGATCTCCTTCTCAGGATTCTAACCATTCTGACACCTCAGTAGGGACCTCTGTTTCTTCTCATAGGAGGGAAACCTCTAATGAAAGGAAAAAGAGACTGCTCCAGTATGAAGAAGCTCAGCTTAGGATCAGAAGAGAGCAGCTGGCTACAGACAGGGAGTCCCTAGAGCTTCATAGACAAAGAAAGTTGGGACTAGAGTCCCATGGTGGCAGCAACTTCCCTAGTGGTAGGGAAAGGTCTTATGACCATAGAAACCTGAGCAACATTGTCCCTCCCTACCAGAGTTGGGATGACATCCACAAATGGATTACTGCACTGGAAAGGGCCTGTAAAGTTCAGAGGGTCCCCCAGGAGCAGTCGGCAGCAATCTTGTGGCTCTCCTTTGCAGACAAAGGTAGAGACAAGCTCCTCACTGTAAGAGAAGAGGATGCTGACAATTACAAAGTCTTGAAGAGTGCTCTGATAGATGGGTTTGGCCTAACCACTGAACAGTACAGGTTGAAGTTCAGAGACACCCAAAAGGCTCAGACTCAAGACTGGGTTGACTTTGTAGATTGTGCTACTAAGGCTCTGGAAGGTTGGATACATGGCAACAAGGTGCATGACTTTTTAGGATTGTACAATTTGATTATGAGGGAGCAGATCCTTAATTGTCAAAACCAGCTTTTACACCAGTACCTGGTGGACTCTGATCTGACCTCTCCCCAAGAATTGGGAAAGAAGGCAGACAAATGGGTCATAACCTGAGTAAAGACTAAGAATCAGGGTGGTGACCAGAAGAAAGATTCTACCAAGTCCCAAGAGAAAGGTGGGGATAAATCTAAGGATAAATCCACTACAGGGCCCCAAAAGTCCTCTTCTGGGGTGGGCCCCAAACTCCTTCCTCTCCTGAAAAGAAACCATATTGCCATGTCTGTAAAAAGCCTGGACACTGGAAAACTGATCCCAGTTGCCCCCGGATTGGCAATAAAGAAAATGTTCCTCCAACAAATACTACCACCCCTCCTGGTACTACCAGTAGTAATCCTCCAGTTGGGAGTAGTGCACCCAAAACGTTAGGTGCTTTTGCAAGGGGAACAGAGGTGGGCCCTAGTTTAGACAGCACCCCCTCAACAGACTCCTCTGACTCTGATGGTGGTATAGGATTTGCCACCTTTACCATGGGTCCCAATGCATTGGGCAGGTACAGACTGGAGTCAATGATTAATTGTCAGAAAGCTGTGGCATTCAGGGACACAGGGGCTAGTGTCACCATGGTGGCAGGGAAACTAGTCCCCCCTCACCAGCTTTTACCTGAGTTTAAATACCAGGTGACCAACATTGATGGTGTCAGAACAGATCACCCCTTGGCCATAGTCAATCTCAGCTGGGAAGGGGTCACAGGCCCAAAAAGAGTGGCAGTGTCCCCCAACTTGCCTGTAGATTGCCTGATGGGCAATGATTTGGAACTTTCAGCCTGGGCTGAAGTTGAACACCAAGCCCATCTGAGAATGCTTGGCATCCCTGAAAGAGTTAGTGGGGCTGTGATGGCCACAGCCCAAGCCCTGGGAAATTTTGGAGAGATGGAGCCTGGAAGAATGGCCCACTCTCCCCCAAAAGAGAGCACAAGGGTTGAAGAAAAGTCTTCCTCCCCCCAGACAGTAGGAAAGGGTCAGCCTCCTCAGGGAACTGATCCTACCCCTAGTGAAGGAACTGCCCCAGAGGTAGTCAGGCCTGGCCTGGCCACACCCCTGATGGCAGAGGACCCTTCCAAGGTGGTACCCAGTCTGGAGCAGGTAACCTGCCCCTCTCTACCCTGCCTCAGTCAGCCCAGGGCTGCAGAGGTCAGGAAGGTCAGTGGACCCCACAGGGCCCCCTGTCCAGAGGAACCCCCATCAGCAGATTAGGGGCACCCAGTCTAATAGCCCTAGCCAGGTGAAAATTCCTCAACACACTGAGGGATCCCCCATACCTTTGTGTAGGGACCTCCCCCAGAAGGACTCTGTTAGGCAAGGGCAAACCTGGGACCAAAAGGTTCCAAACCTGCCATGTCCCTCCAGTGTTCCACCCAAAGGGACCCAACCCCCAGCTGTAGGCAGCCAAAAGTTGACCCTTAGAGCAAAGTGCAACTCAGTCATGGAAAGACAGGCATACATGGTGACCAGTGATCTGAGGAAGCTGAGACCAACTTTCATAGGGTCTCACTTCCCTACTCAGACACCTCATCAGCCTTTTACTTTACCAAAGCACACCACAGGTAGTAATTCCCCATGGTGGAGACCCTCTCATACCCTTAGGGTGAGGGATGGCTTAGTGGACCATAAGACAGGGGGTAACCATGCTAGTGCAGGTACTTCCTTATATGGCCACTTAGTCAATAAAGGCTCAACTGGCCAAGGTTAGCCTTATCTCCTTTCGTTTGGGGGGTTATGTAGGAAGGTAGAATCTGACTACATGGTTGCCCCCACTTTTTTTCTGGTGTTTTGATGGTTTTTGACTTAGTTTGGCTGGGAACCTGCTATTCAGGTCCCCAGCCTATCTGCTTTCTCTTATAAATGGATTCCCTGTACCTTAGGTACACTTCAGATTGGATTCTGGGGTGCCCTTATAAGTCCCTAGTATATGGTATACTATGTACCCAGGGCATAGGTACCCCAGAGGCCTACCAGGGGTTGAAGCATGTATTGTGCCACCCCTGGAAGGCCCTCCAAACTGACACCACAGGACTGCTACTGCAGCCTGAGTAAGGTGGTGCATGCACCCCTTACAGAGATATAGGTTCACTATATCTCACCTATCACTGCACATACAAACCTATCAGTCACCCCTATGGCAGGCCTTATCAATCCTGAAGGCAGGGTGCTTGGTTTTATGTGAGAAGATGCCCATGCAGGAGCAGAGCCCCTCTGCAGCCTTCGGAATATACCTCTACGGGGTTGTCTGTGGTGCAGCCTGACCATATACTTTTAAGTGCATTATATCTAAACGGTAAATGCAAACTTTGGGATGGCTGCACGGAAACATGTTGTGTTTGGTGTGAAACACCTTGGAATCATACCCCCACACCAATAACTGGTGTGGGAGTATGATCCCACCCTTCTAGAGGGAGAGACATGACCCCACCGGTATACCCGGTACCAACTAAACAGAGCCCTGGCATCACAAAATGGATGCTGCAGCCACAGACACGAGTCTGGCCTCCTGCTGCTGACTGAAACTCCGGCAGGGGAGGCCTGGACAATAGGTTTCCTGTCACAGGGAGGTGTTACCACCTCCCAGACAGGCCTTAGTGGATTGGGGCTGGGTGGGTGCACTCTTTGAGTGCTTTGAAGTCCTGCACTGGGGGCACATTTGGTGTCCTCGTGCATACCCCAGTTCAAACAGGTTGCAGGGGCTATCAGCCCCTGCTCTGGTGTGAAACTGGACAAAGGAAATGGGTGTAGCCACCCCTCTTTCCAAACCCTCCCATAGGTGGGTCCCCAGAGTTAGTCCAACCCCCTTCTTTAGTGTAAGTAAGGGAACCCTGGCAACAGGACTTTAGATATGCCTGGATGAAACTCTGCTACTGAATCCTGGAACTTTGATGCTCTACTAAAGACTAGAGGACTGAAGAAATCTCCCTGGGGGTCAAGGAGTGACTCCCCTGCTTGGCAGGCACCAACAAAGCATTTGCCGGTCTGCATCTCCGAAGCTCCCGCCGGACTCCGAAGTACTTGCAGCCCAGGAAGAGGATTTCCAGACATCTCAGAGGCTGCCCCGAGTCCCCAGCAAAGCTGAGACCCGCAGCCCTCGTGAGTAGTGTGGAACCGGAACTCCTGGTCACCGTGCACCTTTGCTAGTGCATTGACTTCTCGACGACTCTTGAAATCCTCCTTTGGGTTTCTTGTAGCCCAGGCCCCGAGCACCATTTGCACTGAAGATTGTGAGCCTACACTCCACGAGTGTTCCATAGGCCCACTTCCTGCATTTCCGCTTGGGGCTCCTTCGCGATCCCTGATCTGTCAACTGGTGGGTCCCTGTGAAGGCGCCTCTGATTTTCTTTGGGCGTGTCTGGTTGCTCCAGACGTGCCCTAACTCCGCACCAAGTGGTGAGTCCCTCAGACCTTGCTGGTCTGCTCCGAAGCATCTTTCTCCTTTCTGCGTGGGTTGCTGTTGCCAAGGCTTGTTGTGTTCAATCCGGACACCAACGCTGCAGCACTCGACATCCTTCGTGGGACAGCTCGAAACCAGCTCCTGGTCTTCGTGGCTGAAGAGTCAAGCTTCACCTCTTTCACCTGAAGCACCCGACATCGGTGGGCATTCGACTATCGTGCCCCTGGTCACTGGCAAGTGACCCAGACTCTGTCCCCTCTGCTTTCAGGTTCTTCTCATCTTTGATCCAGGCTTGGATCTCTTTGGACACTTCGCATCTTCCCGCAGCAGCACTTCGTGGCAGGCTGCCATTGAAAACGATGACGCGACCCGACACCATTTGACACCTATGTACCCGGCTTCCCTGGGTGAGGTAACTCGAGTACTACGGTGCTCCCGTGGGTGTTGACCCTAGAACTGTCTAAGTCCAAGAGGGTTTGGTCCTAGTCCAATTCTAAGTGTCCCTAATCTCTAAAACGATAACCGCGACTTACCCATAGACTTCAATGGAGCTCACGGCTGTGTTCACACACTGCACACCCCCCGTGGGTCCCCTGTGTCACTACCTTGGGAGGTTCCTTGGGGTCCCAGCGATTCTACAGGCTCTAGGCCTTGTGTCTGTTTAAGTCATGGTTCTTATACCACTTTCTTAATATATGGTTTGGTACGCCCCTAGGGCTAATGGTATATTGTGCTAATTTACTGTGCTATTTGACTTGTAACTTGTGTACTTTGACCTCTAGCCTCATAAAGAGACTATTGGGTAGTGTTTAGTAATAAATACATATATTTTATATATATACCTGGTGTGGTTCTCCTTTCATTTGGTCCTTCATGAGCTTATAACTGGTAAAACAAACAGCTTAACCCTCCTTCAAGACTTAGCCTGAAGGCTGCTCTCCATAGCTACCACTAGGATTGCTTTCAATAAAGGTTGTCTTTAAACCTATCATCAATAAAGGTTGTTTGGACTGGTGCAAGGTGCCCACTATAACTAGTGGACAGCATATACCAGGCCAACTTCTCACAAAGGTCAACATGTGTAAGACGGCCAGGAGCTTGGACTGTGGTGGGATGTTGCAGACCCTGTCAGTTGGTGGCTGTAGCCGTGGTAAGATCTGATGCAGCAAGGTCATAATAGACACCCTGCTGGGGCGATAATATCTTATGACATCTTCATCCCTAAGCCCAATGAGGGTGGTCCTCTGGCAATAGATGGGCTCCCTTCTCCTGCGCTGCCTTTGTGGTGGTGGAGTTGGGGGCAGGTGTGGTATTTGGTCTGGTGGTGGTTGTCGTCTTCTCTGTCCAACTTCCAGCTGCAAGATTAGGAGGTCCATGTTGTCTGATTTGATGCCAGACTGTTCTGCCAGGCTTCTCTTTTATTTCTATAGCACATGCATCATTTCCTACACGTGGGTTTGTGAGGCACAGGGATTCCAACACATTTTTCAAACTGCGTGACACAGCCCAGGGATGCGTCTTCACGCGGAATGGTTCTAAATATCCCTGCATCAGTATTGCGATAAATCTTACGTAGGAATGCCTACCTTGCATATATTTAAACTTATGTGGCACAGCAGGTTCTCATGCAGATCCATTCCGACGCAGGTCTCTTTTCCTTGAAGCATCTCCCTAGATGTGTCACTTTGTGAATATGGCGTAGAAAAAAAACCCACTGGTGCGTCTCAAAAAGTGGCGCACCGGTGGCGCAAGGGGCTTGTAAATAAGCCCCACAATATCTTCGGGTACTTAACAAGGTTGTCCTCTACCTCCTATTTTCTTTAAATTTTTATTGAAGCATTGACATCTTCACTTCGTAACAATGAAACAATCTTGTACCAAAATGAAAACTATTTGCAGATGATATCATTCTTTACTGGTCAGGGAAAAGCTAATATTGAATTTGAGATATTTATAAACAGAGCCACATGAACGACAACTTTTCAGTCATAATATCAGCCATCAAGTTGACTATGGGGCATATGTATCAGCCCATTTGCGAACGGGAAAAAGCCTTTTGGGATGTATCATCCCAAAAGGCTCTCGCAAAATAGGGAATCGCAAAATTTGCGATTCCCTATTTTGCGAATGCATTTAAGGAATCGCAAATTGCGATTCCTTAAATGCAATGTAGGAAGCACCCAAGTTGTGCGATTTTGGCTTAGGAATCGCAAATTACCACCAACTTCAGGTTGGTGGTAATTTGCATTTCTTTGGAAAATGCACTTTTTGCATTTTTCAAAGTGCCATGTGGCACACATACATGCCCTTAGGGCATATATGTGCCCCACATGTGCACACATGCACATTTCAGGGGTGCAACAGGGTATCCTTTAGGAACCCTTGCACCCTTAAAATTGCGTGCGCTATTTGTGAGTACCTATTGGGTACTCGCAAATTGCGCACGCAATTCCCATTCATTCCTATGGGCCTCTTGGCCCATAGAAATGAATGGGAAGCCATTTCTTAATTGTGACTCGCAATTTGCGAGTCGCAATTAAGGAATGTCAGGGATTCGCAAAATATTTGCGATTTTTTGATTACATCTCGTTTTGCGATTCTCAAATTGCGATTCTCAAAAAATCGCTATTTGAGAATTGCAAAAACCATTGTTTGCTACATATGCCCCTATATGTTTTAATTGATATTAATGGGCCGATTACGATGCGTTCCAACCGCATCGTAATCGGATGTTCGTATTCCTTTCCGACCAACCCATTTTGATGGAGTCGGTCGGAAAGGAATCCGAACCGGTCTTCCGAATGGCTTGCGACGGGCTCGGAGATCCCGTCTGCCATTCGGAAGGCCTTCAGTAATCCCAAGGGTGGCTCTTTCCGCCCGAGGGATTACGATGTCGGATTCCGACATCGTAATCCCTTTCTGTGCCGGCCTTTCCGACACAGAAAGGCTGTCGGAAGTCGACTTTGGGGGCCCCCAGCAAGGCCCCCATGGGTGCAAGGCCTCGGAATGGTGGCCGAGACCCCCATGTTGATACCTGCACCCTGTGGCAGGCACCTTGAGGTGTCTGCCACGGGGTGCAGGGATGAACTGCACCTCTTCACTTCCGGTCAGAATCCATGCTCCCATTGTAAAGAATAGGATTGCGACCGAACAGTGTTCGGTCGCATCCTACTTGTTGGTTTGGGACAGCTGAAAGGAGGTCGGTCAGTCCCACTTCCAGATTGATGTCGGATGAACTCCGGTCTGTCTGACATCGTAATCGACCCCTAAATCTCTGAAATGGCCAACCATAACATTGACAAAAGAATTCTCTGGATCACGACCTATAAATTCACTGATATCCATCTACACATTTATACCACCAAATGCCACTACTCACTCGCTCTGGTTTTAGACAAAGTGGTTCCCTATAAAGCCTGTTAACAAAGGCAACTATGACAGGGTAAATCAGAATTCTGGAAAGACATTGGAGGAAATGCTAGTCCATAAGTAATAAAGAATCAAGTTTAGAGTAATAAAAGCTCACATCTCCCAGCATATTTCGGATGTTACCAACTTGATAAAAGAAGTAGCAACAAGTATAGAAAACATGGACTGCACACTTGACTGTGTAATCACTTCCAAGAGCTTTACAATGATATTCCTAAACACCTGAGAAAAAAAGCCAAATATCTTGAGATGCACTCCCAGACAAAGACAGTCAGTAACCACATTCACCCTCTCAAATGGGCCAAACTATGACCAGATACAATACTATTTTCCGTTATCCCACTATGCATAAAAGAAAAATAATTAACTTATTACAACTATCTGCCTAATCTGCTGATCCAATCCCTCAAATACATTCAAGTGCATTTTCAAAAGTACATCTGCTTCTATACTGGCCAGAGCAATCACTGCAATATAACTGTCTTTAGGAGAGATCCTATCACGTTAAGAATGCCCTATACAAAGCTTATCCTGAAGAATCAAGGATGAGATCCTGAGTACCTAAGTACCTATAACCAATGGTCCATGAGAGGTTCCTGTCATGAGAGTCATTTGTAGCCCAGAAGTGAGAAATCACGACAAACTCATCACTATTTGGTGCAGATCTATTGGCTGTGTGTGTGTCTCCTGTTAACACTGATCCTGGCACAGAGTAGATTCTGTGCCCCAGTGAGGATAGATGAGAGTACACCAAGGTACTTAAGAGCTTTGTTTCACCACACTGTCCTTTCCAATCCCTATCCCGCTGTGCTATTTCATTGTTTCCCTCTAGATCACACATAAACTCTTTGTACTTAAACACTGCTAAACTGATAACTCTTCCCTTTATAAATGCCTTCTCCACTGTATCTTGTTCCAGCTGAGTGAACACTATCTGATCTGTCAATAATGTCCTATCTAACATCCATCTTGGAGACTTTTGGTCCTTTGCCAGGAACAGATCTAATTTAACTGCAGAGTGATCAGATAAATGCTCAGGAAGGTGATTCATCCCATTCCCTCTACTGGTCAATCTAACATCCAAAAGGAAAACATCTGTTCTAGAAAGATGACCATACTTCTTATTATGAAACGTGAAGCTTTTAGAGTTACTGGCTCTTTGTCTTCAAAGTTGCATAATTCTGTTCATCCTGTCCATCTTACCTTCCAATACCTCACAAGAACCTTGCATATTTGCCTGTTTTTTCTCAGAAATTGCAAATTTGGACCTAACCTGTTCCGTTAGCCCGATTTGGAGCCTCTCAAGCACTGCTTGTCCTGTAGGGTTTGTGCATTGTGAGATCGTGATTGTTCTTGTGCTCTCATGTTCTGTTCAGGACATTTCTCCGTTAGCGCCTGGAATCTATTTTTTGTAGGTACCCCTTCTATGGGCCCCTCTGTGCTGGCGATCTCTGGTGATCCTTCTACCCCTACTGCCATGATGACTCTGCCCCTTTAAGTGGTGCTAAGAGGCTTTGTGAGGAGGGAGGGGGTTAATCTGCCTCTTTTGCTGCCGGAACCTTGAAAAACAACCTCAGAGAAGGAGTAATTTTAGTGTTATACAGAGGTTTGACCACCCCCCAGTTGTTCTCCTTGACTTTTCTCCACTTTTGAAAGAGGAAGGCACCGATACGGTCAGATCCAAATCCTAAGGGCCGATTGTGATATCGGGTGGGTTGACCGCCATCCGCTCTTGCAGCGGTCAGGAGACCGCCTGACAACCAGTCAGCAGTCTGACCACCCAAATATGATATGACCGCCGTGGTGGCGGTTGGAAAGTGCTCCTTTACACTACAGCTTGTGCTTCACTCAGGAAAAGGGCCGGATTACAATTCGCCATGCAAGAGAGCACTTTGTGAACATCCATGCATGGCACACTGTACCTGGATGTTTGTGGGGGCACTACATGTGCCCCCAGGGCCACTTGCAGGGGCCCACGAGGGACTGTGCCCTGTTTGGGGGCCACAAAGTCCCTTTCCAACAGCCATACATTTTCCTACATTTGTGTGTCTGATTATGATAATGAACATGTTGTCAAATGTAAAAGTGGTCACACAGTAAGCGACATGCATTTTGAATAAGCATATAGCCACCAGATGCTTTTCATTACGGGTACCATAATAGTGCAAGCGCACTACATAAGTCGTTAGCCATTTCTCTGCTATGATGCATTAACATAATGCCACAGTGGGGTTCTGTTATAAATGGGATTTCTGGTTGGCTAGGGCATGCGCCTAAGTCAGGCAGAAACCCCCACTCTAGTCAGGGCAAGGGAGTTACATGCTGAAGATAACCCCTGCTCACCCCCTTGGTATCTTGGCACGAGCAGTCAGGCTTATCCCAGAGGCAATGTGTAAAGCATTTGTGCAACACACACACACAGCAGCGACACACTAGGCACACCACAAAAGAAACTCCATGCAAGGTTATGTAAAAATAGCCTTTGTATTATCCATAAAACACATTAGAACACATCACATATATACACTGTGCCACCTGGCACTAGGTATCACTTTAAAGGGATTATATACATGACAGGGCCAATCGGGCCACTGTCAGAACCATCACATATATCACTGTTAGCATCGTCTGCGCTAGTGAAAACAACCAGCGACTACAGCCAAGGAACACTTAGCATAAACACATTTCGCCTAAAGTATCAGCAACAGTGCACCACAGCATTAGGCCTAACTCACACCCACTGTGCCCTATCATGAACACTTATAGAGGGCATACATTAGGCCAGAACTTAGTACAGTATGGCCTGAACACCAACAGCAGTGCACGTAGCAAACATCATTAGTGGGCCCATATTGTAATCACTTGTGGGTGCCCATAGTACAATGACATCTTCACTGTACCCTTCTCTGAGCTGCTGCTCAATATCCTGCTTCCTCCCTGGCAGGGTTCTGGGACTTCTGCCCACCTTCACACAGGACTGCGGTAATGCCCGAGGGCTTCTTGGCCCTCAATCGCCTACCCCCGGTAAGTCCACACTCAGTGGGCGGGGCACCCGGCCAACCCAAAAACGGCGGGAACCCCCTCACTGCCAAAGTCTGGGCAGTGCACTCACACGTCAGCATGCAGCTTCTCTCAGGGAGCGGCCTGCCAGCCCGCGGTGCCGTTGTTGCTCCCAGCTCACCTTTGTGCAGCAGAGCTCCTCCTGTTAGCCCACACACCCGGTGGCCCGCAGACTAATACCGGGAACTGGCAGCCAGATAGGTTACGGGTACCACCCAGGGAATAAGGCGGGGCCACACCCAGCCGTCACAGGCTGCCAGGCAATCCTGTAATGCGGAACTCGGGGGCTGCGTCGGAGACACTGGGACAGCCCCTGCTCACAGCTGCTACGTCTCCAAAATGCCGGCCCGGGCAGCCATATAACCACCTGCCTTCTTTGCCTCACAGGGAGCGCTCCCTCTGTCACGAGTGCTGCCCCAAAGCAGAGCCACAAGGTCAGACCGACCCGAGAATCCCAGTTCTCACCACGCTTGGCTAAAATTAGCAGGGCTCAACACTCATTTTATGCACTGTGGTCCATCAGCCAATGCAACCCAGAAAGCCCTGGTAAATCCCAGAAGGCCGGGCTCCGGCAGGCCAGCACACTGGGTCCTCTCAACAGGGCAGCTGTCCCCTCAGCTGCCAAGCAGGGCGGCAAGTCAGTCCCCAGTGGCGGTTCCTCCTGGCACACTGCAGTCCACGCAGTGTGCTCTGCCAGTAAACACAAAGTACATGGGGTCACAGCCCCAATATTTATACCACTTTCCGTCTTTGTTATTTCCCCCGGCACAGGCCTAAGCCCAGTCCAAACCAGTTCTGGGGGGCACTCAAACATTTGTTTACAGGGCACAAACACCCTCATTGTCAGTGTAGGCTCTGGCCCCAGACACAGCACAGGGGGGCGGATCCAGCATTGTGTAGTGCAGGCCCAGGTGCTACTCCTCCCACTACTCCAAATGCAGTTCAGCCTATTCAGCCTAGCGCTGACTCACCCAGCCTCTCTGGAGCCACTGCACCTCCCCAGCCCCTGTCACTCCAGAGCCAGACATGCAATACACATCAGGCAGGCACAAAGACACATAGCACACAGAAATGCCCACTTCTAAAAGTGGAATTTCTAAAATAGTGATAATAAATTTGCGCACACCATTGCGCAGCATTTATTACCACTATTCCAAACATACCAAACTTGATCCTGCTACTCCTCTCCGATCAGGAATTACCACTGAAACACTTATCAAGGAATCCCCAATGCATTCCTGTGAGAGGGCAGCCTCACAGCATTGAGAAACCAAAATAGTTGTTTGTCACTACCAGGACATGCCACACAGTTAAGGCACATGTCCTACCTTTTACCTACAATGCACCCTGCCCATAGGGCTAGCTAGAGCCTACCTTAGGGGTGACTGATATGTAGTAAAAGGGAAGTCACAGATGTGGCACCCACTTTATGTGCCACTTCACAGCGGCAGTAAACTGCACGTGCAGGCCCTGCAATGGCTGAGTCCTGAGACAGGTTTGAAAGGCTACTTTGGTGGGTGGCGCAGGCAGCACTGCCAGCCCACCAGCAGCATTTAATTTACTGTCCCCTGGTATATGAGATACCACATTACTGGGGACTGATAGGTAAATTAAATTAGCCAAACAGGTGTAGACCAATCTTACCACGTTTTACCATAGAGAGCACATGCACTTTACTCTGGACAGCAGTGATAAAGTGCCCAGAGTCCTAAAACCACCAACACCAGGTCAGAAAAAATGCCAGGAGGAAGGCAAAAAGTTCAGGGATGACCCTGCAAAAAGGGCCAAGTCCAACAGGTTCCTTTAGCTAAAAGCCAACCAGAGAGGAGTTGGCCTAATGGCTAGGGCGGTCGTCCTCGAATCTGGGGAACTGGGTTAGAGTCTCGGCAACGATGCTGAACATCCTGTGATTCTGGGCAAATCACTTAATCTCCCCGTGCCTAACAAAAAATGAATGTGTCCTCATGTAACTCAACTGGTGCTATGTAAAGCGCTCTGATACCTGATACCTTCGGGTCAATTTCGCGGTATATAAAACTCTAAAAAAAGAGAGCTGGGAATGTAAAGGGATCAATGTGACCCAACAGCATGAGGTAATTTTCATACCACATAAGTCTACTCACTCATAAATTGCCACTACGGACATTAGCTATGTGTTGAGACAGAGAAGCCATACTTCATACCTTACCATTGCAGTAACTCTTTTTCTTATTACCAGTGCAAGGGTCAGTTGTTCCATAGACTAATTTCCACCTTCTGGGTATTGTTAATGAGTTCACTGAGAATTACTACTTGTCCTTAACAAACGGCCAGATCATTGCAGTTTCCTAATTGATTAGACCTTTGGCCCCACTAGGGCACTATGAACTATGTACTAAGTACTCTCCGAACCTCATGATAGGACTACTGTGTTGTCACCCTTTGAATAGTGTGTGACTACAAAGGACTTCACCCTCTGTGGCCAGGAAGCCAGTATCCCCTAAAATTTAGGATAAGAAATAGGTTGTTTTTTTCACGATCAATGAGAATTCACCATATTGTTTGATGTTACAGCCCATTGTCAGTCTTGTGAGAGCCTTACCACAGTAGTTCACAGGTGTCTCTCTGTTTTTAGGAGAGTGCAGAGAGAGAGAGCATTTGCATGATCACAGTGTTTTGCCAAAGACTTGAGTGTAAATGTCTCTCTTGTATAACCTTGCATGTTATATTTAAAATTGTCTCCTTTTCTAGATGTTTTAAAATGCACTTACATGTTATGCTGTCTCTGGTAGGAAGCAAGTTACCCATGTCCAGATTCAGGTAGGAATCACCTGGGTTTAACAGGTAGCTCACACTTTTGTAGCATTGTGTGTTAGTTACTGGTTGAGTTACAGTATCTAGTCTTAGGGATCCAATAGCCCTGAAGAATGCCCCAGACCATTTAGGCTACTAAATATTGGCAGAAACATGTTGGTAGATAGGAGATGGGTTTGAGCCATTGTTCTCAACATACCCATCCACGTTTGGTTTTTAGTCCTACCTAGTGTCCTGCTGAATAAAGGTAATAACCTAAGAACACTTTAGTATTTTAACTCAATCTGGATCCCCTTCTTTGCTTTGTCCAGTAGATTTTATTCAAGAACTCCCTCCTTCCTGTACAGTCTTCGAGGAGTTTGAGTCCTGGTGGCATTGTCCTACCAGGGTGGGGAGAGGATGGCGATGATGAAGCATGACACTAATATGTGTGTGAGGTTTCCTCTTCCATAAAGGATGAATTTTACTAGACAGGAGGCAATATGTCAGTGATATCCATAATTTGGATTCCCGTACTGGACCACAACTTTGGGATATAGTACACTACTTTGTTTGTTCTAATTGCCACCGTACTCTTGTTTGTGACTGGTTTAACATTTCTACAACATTTTTTGAAGTGTTTTACATGTTTAATAATTTTTTACATTGTCGACACATTTATTCAAAATTTCGTACTTATTTTCCCATTCATTTAGATATAGTCTTTATTTTAGTGTCATTTAGTGCCCATTTATTACTGCTTTCTTCTATCCTGTAGTCTATTTTTGTCATTTTAGTCTATTTTCCTGAGATTCAGGTTGCGCTAAGGTGCTGCTGTTCTTCTGGAACCGGTAAGTCCTTTTTAAAGTTTTTCTCTAGGGTTTTGAGGGTAAAGTTAATGCAGCGGTAAGATAATTTTTTTGTGGGTGGGTTTTCTGTTTTACTTTGCAGATTTTTCTCTAAGAACATGTCCTATGGGCATTTGGATGTACTTTTTTTTTTAAAAGGAAATCTCTTTTGGCTTATAATAAACTAATATTATTAAACTTCAATATATTTTCAGGTTTCCAGATATGTTTCTATTTTGAAGCACTTTTTTGGGGTTTTTTATGGTTCCTGGCCACTTTTTGAAAAATATTTTTCCTATTTTCGGTGGATTATACATTTTTTACTGCATGGATACAGAGGATGATCTGCAGCTACAGGACAGAAAGTCATATCTAATGTATTTGTTTTGGGTGGGAAATGTTAAATTTTATTATTTGTGTAACTATTATGTGATTGTTATTTGCGAATGTGGATTCCATGTGTTGTAAATATTTTACGTAGTGGATTGAGTTTTTTCTTTGAGTTTTTGTGTTGGTGAGGTTTAGATTTTTAATCTAAATAATTTATATATTATTTTACTATATCAGTCTGATTTAAGATTTGAATTTCATTTAATATTATGACTGATGTAATAAATGTATATATATAAAAAAATTATTTGTTGTGTTGGTTAAGATTATGTTATAGTTTTATGGAGTTTGGCAGCTTGGTATTGCTGTTTATGAAGATTTTGACTTTACATTGTAGCACATCTTTCATTATTTTTGTTTGTTTGCTATGTTTAGGTGCAATTTGGGTTACAGATTGTTCAATTTGTAGTTGTTTTTGCAGTGCTTCTATAATACTGTTCTGCCTAGTGTGGATTAGAGGGCATTGTGCTATCCTTCCACTGCGCTGTTTGGTTTGGCTTCCTGTGCCAAGGTGCTGCCATAGGCATTTCACCATGGTATTTGGAATTTGTGTTGGCCTCTGTGTCTGTAGTGATACAGTCTGCCACCCAAGTGTATTCTAAATAATCCATTAGGCAGCTAAACTTGTCTTCATTTTGTTGGTAGAAAGAGATTTCCATTAGTAAATTGTAGTGGTTAGCTACCTCTGTGACAGGGACATAGGCTAGTGCTATAATTTTGTTTTTATTTCAAAGGCAAATTGACTGTTTGTTGCATATTCTACACCTAATGAAGATTGATGAAGGTGTCTCTATATGCTTTGAATGAAATGGTAGTAATAGCCTTGTATGGCTTTGTGGGGGTAACTTTTTAAAATTGTTTGAATCATCGCTGGCTTAAAGACTATGATTATTTTTGTGGGTAGTAGTTATTTATGTTATGTTAAATGTAGTTTAAGAGTTCGTAGTAAGTGCTACTTTGTTTATTTGGTAGTAGGGCATGTATAAAAGGGAAATGTGTGTTTTGATATTCACCATGTTTGGTGTATATCTGAGTGAATGGTTTGGAACATATGTTGAAGGTCCCATCCATCATTCAGGTTTGACAATGGCTTAGTTTTAGTAAGTTTTCTGCTGTAGAAAATATTGATCACAACATTATATTTTGTAGTGGCCCTCCTATAGCATGCCTTAGAATAATATTTGGTACATTTCCAGTTCAGATTTTTCATCAATGTACTTTCTTGGTTGGAGGTGTCACACATGTGACTTAGTAATTGCCTTCCTTTCTGGGCTGTTATGTATCTGGCTTTTTCTCTCATTGTGTCTGAAAGTATTGTAATAGTATAAATAGTACAATTTTAAAATGTGTATAAGTTTGTTATTTACATATACAATGATGCAACTACTTTTATTATTTATACTTACATGTATATTCTTCTTAGATTTTTCACACTTTTTTGCAGCTTTTCAGTTAGGGGTGTTGTAATGTGAAGGGGTGCTTTCTTTTCTGTTGGAAGATAAAAGTGGGTCAGTTTCTTTTTAAATGTTTATTTGGTGGAAGATTGTAGAGGTTGAAGTTGTTAGGTTTTATTTTAATCGCTTTTGGGGTGAGTTTCTATTTGAAATTTATTTATATATGCTTACATTTATGTCTTTTTTCTGGATTGTGATTGGTGTTCTTTTTCCAACAGGTTAGCACTTCAAAGCTGTAGTATTTTCTTTTAGTAAGTTTATGTAAAGAGATAGAAGTTGGAGAGTGTTTTGTTAGTTTTTTGCTATATTACAATTTTAAATAAAATAAGTACTTATTTAAATATAAGTTTTACTTTCTTTTCAAGGTAGCTGTTGAACGTATAGATTTCTTTTTTAAGGTTCTGGTCAGAAAATACGTCAGAGTTTCCTCGACTTGCAGCTTTTGTAATTTTTGAGTTGATAAAATATGTATGCCTTTATATTGTTGATTTGATTGTTGGTGTGATTTATTGGTTAAGTTTGTTCATAGTTTGATTATATTGGTTAATTCGGTTTCAGTTCGATTTTCTTTTATCAGTTATGTCCTTCTATGGTTAATGCTAATCTAGGTTTTATTTAAAATGTTTTGAATATATATGTATATATCTTTAGATTGTTGTATAAATGCTTGCAAGTTTGGTAAACTTTTTTTGTTCATATTGTTATATATTTAGTTGTATATTTTATTGGTCGAATTATAATTATTTTGGTGATTTATTACAATTTTTTTATACAAGCATGTATATATTGTTTAATGTTTAATTATTTGTTTAAAGCAAAAGTAGGATTTTTAATGTTTATTAATGATAATGCAATTATTTTGGCTATATTTTTGCAGCTGATATTGTGTGAGGCTGTATTATGAAATATCACATGTTAATTTAAGTGTAACAATGTTTTTGTTACCGATATTTGCGTTTTCGATATAAGTATAAATCTCCATATTTGTGATTTAATTAATTAAGTATAGGAAGGTGATATTTTTTATTAATAATATTTATTTACCAATATTTTTATGTTTCGGTATTGTTGCATCAATATTATGTCAGTGCTCCATTTTTTGGACTTGGTAGCAGTTTCTGGCCATGGCTTCATCTCATTTTGACATGGCCCTGACTCCTTGGGTTAACAAATTGTATTCCCTTCCCTTCTTTTATGATGATGAAGTGACCTTCCTTATCCAATATGTTTCAAAGAATTTACCATGGATATTCGAGCATGGAGGTAGAGTAGATTTTCTTTTACACAGATGGCATTGTGGGCCAAAGTTATCAGAGAAATGGAACAGTGGAATGGTATACAGTACACAATAAATCTGGCAATAAATCTGGCACTTTTTGAATAAGCCAATGTCTTGAGTCAGGAGCAAGCCTTAGAAAGAGGAAACAACGAGGAGAAATAAAGATATTTACTCTTTCATTGTTGAGAAGGTAGAGGTCAGTGGGACAAGGCACCTGGCAGTCTCTGAGGAGGAGGCGTTGCCACTGGGGAGCCGCTGGACTGAGTCTGTGCTTGCTTAAGATTGCAGCTGTGTGATACGAGATTGCAAGATTGTACTCAGTACTCAGAAAGTATATGTGTGTGTGAGTGGTATACTGAGATCCTTCACATCATGCCGCCTAACATTCCTTCATGATCACTCACTGGCACTGCCCTCACTATACCACAATGGCCCTATCACAACTTTTGGCAGTGCGGATGGCACACCACCGCCACACCCCCGCAACTGCCTTGCAGCACTGCCACCCACCTCCAGATTACAACTTAAAAATGGTCTAGCGGGTGGGCGGTGTGGTGATTCCCGAAGTGGTGCCTCTTTTTAGGGTAGTGGTATCTTTGAAAAAGGCACCGCAATGGGAACGCCACACAAGGTTCCTGCACTGCATGGACTGCAACATCCATGCCATGTAGGAACTGGTGTGCATGCACATGGGGGGCACATGTTGTACTCCCCTGTGTGCATCCACATGGCGTGAGGTACCAGGGGCACTGGAGTGCCCCCTTTGTTTCCTCTCTGCCAAGTTTTTATGGCAGTGGAACCGCCATGAAAACCGTGGTGGAGAGGAAACTCGTAATATGCTTGGCAGGGCTACAGCAGTCCCGCCAAGCATACTGCGGCCTCAGGACTGCTGTGCCACCTCCAGGGAACGCGGTTCTCTGGTGGTGGCGGAGGTACCATGACGGTCCGACTTCCCAAGTTGTAAGGGGACAGTCAGACCGCCGGGACGGCAGTGGCTGGACCGCCACCCCTGTGGACTGCCAGACTCATAACCAGGCCCTAAGTGTTATTAAAGAGATGAAAAAGAATACTTGGATGCACAGATTTATTCTTAAAGATGTAGACACATTAGAAAAAGTAATGTTCTATTTACTTGGTTTGGGGCTGAGCTCTTGGACCACATGTAGGAGATCTGTGGACGGCCACCATTTTGAGATGTTTGTCCTTGAGTAATAAAGCATGAAGGATATGCACATCTCATTAAGGGTGCTGGGACCTTCCTAAGAAAAAGAGATCAGTGTAGGTGGGCTCAAAGTAATGAAGGACGCAATTTAAAGATTAGAATAAATGCTAGCACACAATTTGAGCTGTCCTTTTTGTTTGAATCAAATGAGATTATACACAAAAGCCCAAGCGAATCGGTCAATAACCATGTGTGGCTGTTCACACACGCCATCGCCTCCACGGACTACATCCTCCTCGGGGACCTGAACTTCCACCTCGAGAACAACAAGGACACCAACTCCACCACCCTGATCGACAACCTCGCCACCCTCGGACTCAGACAGCTCGTGACTACACCCACCCACGCCGCCGGCCACACGCTAGACTCCATCTTTTCCGCAAGCCCACACGTCTCCTTCAACCACACCTCCGAACCCCACTGGACTGACCACCACTGCATCCACTTCACCTACAGGAAGCCCACCACGCACCACCGCACCGAACAAATGCCTCGCCGCTGCTGGAGCAGAGTCACCGAAGACCAGCTAACCACAACCCTCGCCCTGAGCCCACCCGCCGAACCCTCCGACCCAGACACCGCCGCCCGCAACCTCAGACAGTGGATCGACGACTGCGCCAACACCCTCGCCCCGCTCAAGAATCCGCCCAACATCCACACCAGCAAGAAAGCCACCTGGTTCACCGAAGACCTCCAGGCCTCCAAACGAACATGCCGAAAACTGGAGAAGATCTGGCTCCACGAACGGACAGCGGACAGCTACGCCGCCCACAAGAGCGCCACCCGCAGTCATCATCATCTCATCAGATCCGCCAAAAGGGCCTCACTCAAAGACCGCCTAGACAACAACGCACACAACAGCAAAGAGCTCTTCAACATCGTGAAGGAACTCTCCAACCCCAGCTCCAACACCAACGACATCCCGCCGTCGCGAGACCTGTGCGACTCACTGGCCACCTTCTTCCACCGCAAAATCGCCGACATCCACGACAGCTTCAACACCACGACCGCCCTGGCAACCACCGAGACCACTGCCCCCACAACCACCAACCGCCTGCTCTCCTGGACCAACATCAATGACGAGGACACCAGCGAGATCATGAACACCATCCACTCCGGCTCACCGCTAGACCCGTGCCCTCACCACGTCTTCAACAAAGCCAGTACAGCCATCGCGCCCCATCTCCGGAAAATAATCAACATCTCCTTCGAGACAGCAACCTTCCCGGAAAGCTGGAAGAACGCCGAGATCACCTCCTTACTCAAGAAACCCAAGGCAGACCCCAAGGACCTCAAGAACTTCCGACCCATCTCTCTGCTCCCGTTCCCCGCGAAGGTCACCGAGAAAATCGTCAACAAACAACTGACCCACTACCTCGAGGAGAACAACATCCTGGACCCTTCCCAGTCCGGCTTCCGCAGCAACCACAGCACCGAAACCGCCCTCATCGCCGCCACCGATGACATCAGGACCCTGCTAGACAACGGAGAAACAGCAGCCCTCATCCTCCTGGACCTATCAGCCGCCTTCGACACGGTCTGCCACCACACACTACGAACACGCCTTCACGACGCCGGGATCCAAGAGAAGGCCCTGGACTGGACCACATCCTTCCTCTCCGGCAGAACACAAAGCGTCCGCCTCGCCCCTTCCGATCCAAAGCCACCAAGATCATCTGCGGCGTACCCCAAGGCTCCTCCCTCAGCCCAACGCTGTTCAACATCTACATGGCACCCTCGCCCACGTCGCCCGACAGCACAACCTCAACATCATCTCCTACGCCGACGACACCCAGCTGATCCTCTCCCTCACCAAAGACCCTCACACCGCCAAAGCCCACCTCCACGAAGGAATGAAGGCCGTCGCCGAATGGATGAGGACCAGCCGCCTGAAGCTGAACTCGGACAAGACGGAGGTCCTCATCCTTGGTTCCAACCCTTCAGCATGGGACGACTCCTGGTGGCCGACATCACTGGGAACAGCCCCGACACCCACCGACCACGCACGCAACCTAGGGGTCATCCTCGACCCCACCCTCTCCATGACTAAGCAGGTCAACGCCGTTTCCTCATCCTGCTTCAACACCCTCCGAATGCTCCGCAGGATCTTCAAGTGGATCCCCACCGAAACAAGAAAAACAGTCACCCAGGCCCTCGTCACCAGCAGGCTGGACTACGGAAACGCCCTCTACGCAGGAACGACGGCTAAGCTCCTGAGACGGCTGCAACGCATCCAGAACGCCTCTGCACGTCTTATCCTCGACATCCCCCGACGCAGCCACATCACACCCCACCTGAGAGACCTGCACTGGCTCCCTGTCAACAAGAGGATAACCTTCAAGCTCCTCACCCACGCACACAAAGCACTCCACAACTCCGGACCAGCCTACCTCAACAGACGACTCAGCTTCTACACCCCCACCCGCCAGCTCCGCTCCACCAGCCTCGCCCTCGCCACAGTCCCCCGCATCCGGAAAACGACCGCCGGCGGCAGATCCTTCTCCCACCTTGCCGCCAAGACCTGGAACACCCTCCCCACCAACCTTCGGCAGACCCAAGACCTACTGGCCTTCAGAAGACTCCTCAAGACCTGGCTCTTCGATCAGTAGCAGCACCACCCCCCTCTTCCCCCAGCGCCTTGAGACCCTCGCGGGTATGTAGTGCGCTTTTTTTTGATTGATTGATTGATTGATTGATTCACCACAGATCACCACTAACGAGCCAGAAGAATAGGTTTTGTTGCTCTGACACTGATACACAGCAAGGTTATCAGTTTATTTGAAGACTACCTCCCATGCAGGGATTGTATTTCTCTGTGGGTTTGCTAGGTGCGTGTGAAATGCACAAGCACCTCGTGCATGCACTTGCAGAGCCTCACTTGTGCGCAGGATGCCCCATTTTGTGCACAGTTGCCTGACACTCTCCGATCATATGCTACAGGTACCTCTTATATCTCACCTCTGCTCTTAAATTCCAGAGAAGTGGTACCCTGGTCCAAAGCTTAAATCCCATTGGACTCCTTTTCCCAGAAGGACTATACCGACCTTCCTCTAAAGGGGCAAGTGAATTATCCAAGCCAGCCTCTTTGCCACTGGTAGGGAGGCAAACACTTAGCATGTCTCAGCTGAAGTTTGAAAATGAACCTGTCTTGAATACTGTTGCGTCTTCATCTGCCAAATATGAGGGATGTAAAATTCAAAAACAACGTCATTAGAAATTATTTTGGTTCAGTTTGCAGACACCAACATCTCGGTGTAATTAAATGCATTAACATATATTCTGATTCTGAATAATAAATCCTTGTACCCACTGCTTAGAACATTAACAGCTGGTAAACACCCTCACTTGAAGTGGGTGTTAACCAAATCAATTGCCTACAATCCAATTATGGGCCTAAGCCAAAGGCAAGGATGGAGCAATGATGGGAAGGTTAATTACCACAGTTAACATCTGACAGCAAGTGCGACGAAAAGCCATTTGCACCACACTAACCAGTCAACTGCCCCACTCAGTGCAATGCCCCTGCTTCAGGAATGGACTGGCCTACAGGGCAATCTGGCAGCGCCTGACCAGGGCTGGTCTCACAGATCAGTGTATGGGCTTTTTTTCTGGCTGTTTTTGTGCCTGTTTTATGGTCTGATGGACCGCTCTGTACCTTGGTTTTCTTTGATATTACAGCAATTATTGTCTGCAACTAACACAGGTGCATGCGGTCTCCTATACCTTGCAATACATTTATATAGCTTGGGCCAGGTTTATCAAGGTTTTGCATCGCTCTTGTGCCACGCAAGGGGGCACAAGGGCAAAGCAAAACCTAAGTGAGATTTACCGAGCCATGCAAGGCCACCTTATGGGGCCCTGCATAGCTTGGTAAATCTGGAGTAACACAAGGCAACGAAAAACACTGCCTTGTGTTACTCTGCCCCAGGAAGGTGTTCCATGTGTGGAACGCCTGCTTTAAACTCTGTATGAATTTAGAATGCAGACAAACACCAGTAAACACTGCCGCCACCGTAAGCATTCAGACTGAGTGCCTGATTACGAGTCTGGCAGTTCGAGGACAGCCAGACTCATGGGGCGTGGTGGTGGCGGTCCAGCCACCGCCGCACAGGCGGTTTAACCACCATATTATAACTTTGGCGGTCACACCACCATTGCTTTGCCGCAACCACCAGGGAACCACGTTCCCTGGCCATCTTGCAGCTGTCAGGGGCTCACAATATTCTGGTGGTGCCACTGCGGCACCGCCATGCATATTACAAGTTTCCAGACCACCAGCAGTGTAATAGAAGTTCTTCCTCCATGAAACTGCTGGCGGTCATGAAACAAAAGCGGCCTTAGAGGGACCCCTCGTGCCCCATGCATGGGTGTGCATGCAGGGGGGCACATGTTGTGCACCCCTGTGTGCATGCGCCCCCGGTTCCAGCCAGCATGGACTTCACAGTCCACGCCCTGCAGGAACATGCTTTGGCGGTCCTACGGCGGTGCCTTTCTAAGGCATACATAGGTGCCTTTGAATGGCACTGCAGCAGGACTGCCATGCCGCCCGCCCAAATTCGGAGCTCATAATTCAAATTAACCCCTATGGTAAAGGGAACAGTTGAAGAGAAGTGTCAGTAGGTGTGTCCTCGATAAAAGGATTTATTTATTTAAAACGAGGCATATTTTTATAAAATGTGATTTCAAGAGAAATTAAATCATAAACAATCTTGCAATGCCCATATTTAAAGTATAATTAAAAATAGGTGGTTTGCTGCAATGTGCTTTTTCATGAATGGTTCAGTTGACACATAAAGTAGTATCTGGGAAGGAGTACTTATATAGTATGGTGCTAATCCCTCAGGACAGTAGGGTGCTGTGAATAGGAACAGGAACTATGGGGAATATTTACAAGAATTGCCGCTAACTAACTCTAACGTTAGTTAGCGGAAATGTTCTTTTCGCCTTGTACCGCCGAAAACTATTGCCATGATACCAACATATTTACAATATGTCGCTACATGGCGATAGGATCTTCTCGCGGCTGCGAAAAATGACACTAACACCAACGTCACAGTGATAAAAATCTTGCCGCTAACGTGAAAAAATGACAAAAGGCCAATTAGAGGCAAAATAACTCACGTTAGTCAACCCAAAGTAACCCTACTGCCTCTAAAGGCAAAAATAGCCTATAAGTCCACTACCAATGAAAAAAAGAAAATAAAAACAATGGAATGTAGAATGGAGCAGCCAGGGCCAAGTCCAGTACAAGTAAACAACCCCCCCCCCCAAACCCGCCAACAGCCAGAATGACCAGCCAAAGTCCCAGGGGAAGAGGAAATGCAAATTGAGTGTTCCATACATGTAAAGAGGCGCATCACAGGGGGAAACCAGTGATGCATCACTTTTCATAGTGCTTCCCTTGCGACACCATGGCAGACAAATCGTGGGAGCATGGACAATCCCCAGGGCCCGGAGGCCTCGCTGGGCCTGTGTCTGAGACCCAGAGTGGGAGGAGGAGGTGCTGTGGAGTTGCTGCAACATGATGGTGGAGGCGGGCCACGTCGGCACCAAGCCCTTGGGCGGTGGGGGTAGAAATTGAGGTATCGGCGATCGCCCTTACCTGGTGGTGAATTCTGGCAGGTCGCATGGAGACACGTTGCTGAACTGTGTGAGAAGACCACCTGGCGCCCCTTGGAGCTGTGATCGGTAGAGGCACTCCTGCGCACCAACGTAGGGAGGTCTGCATTGCATAATGCACCACCACTACACCAGGGTGCATTGAGGAGATTGCCAATGGTGGGCCACGCCTCTCTGCACCACAGGCCGGAGGATGTGGTGCTGCCCGGACGCTGTGGAGGGTGAGGTCCCGACCGGCGCCAAACTTGTGTGGCGGGTGCACTGTAACCTCATGCCTAAGCGGGCCCTGTTGCATCACCTGCATCAGGAGGTTCCCCAGCGTACTTGCCAGCGACTTCTGTACCCAGGTTTGTGAAATCCCACCTGGCTGAGTTTCCTGCTGGCTGAGTCACAGATTCAGAGAGAGTGCAGTGGATTGAGCATCCGGTGTCGATGTCCAGGTGAGGAGAAGGTGGGACGGGAAGCGGAGGAGGCCTGGGGGTCTTGTCGGGCCCAGGCCTAGCACTGGTGGGTGGCGCTCACTGTGTCCTGAGCAATCCTTGCCCTGCGGAGGACGCACATTGCCGAAGGCACCGCACATGACTGGTGTGGGACTCCACTAACTGGCTCAAGTTGCTGAGATCGGCCATTGTTGGCAGCGGGTGCCAGGGGCCGGGGGGCCGCTCAGGGCTCAGGGCCTTGGGTATGCACCTTCTACAGCCGTTACTCACTAGGGAACTGGGGAACACAGAATCTGGTTGCCACAGTTAGATTGGAAGAGGCAACCGGGTGGTGCTGCCTTTCCTCGTCCCCTGGTAGTGAGCTCTTGGGTGTATGGGGGACTAGCCCTTAATGGACTTGCTCTTCCCACAGCTCAGCGCCATCTTGTAGCTGCTGCTGCTGTCCCCATCTGCTGCTGGTTCCTCTGACCCGGAGGTCAGGTGTTTGATGCCCTCCTACCCCACAGGCTCCTGCCTGCGCATCATCGTTGGTGATCCAGTGGTAGAGCGTCACTGATCTGCTGCTTGACTGCCCTCTTGTCCCTCTTATCTGCTATTCCTGTCCCTCTTCCTGCTCTTCTCCATTGCTTTCTACCTTTGACTCTGTATTTTCTTTTCTTTGCTTTGTTTGGCTCTGTCTTTCCTGTGCTTTTGTACAGTTCCTTTTTCCGTGCCCTCTCCCTCGTTGATGCTGCGATCCCCTGCAGCCCCGCCCCCTCCATTGTCCTTTCCTGTGTTTCCCACCTCCCAGCTGTCCAGGCCCCCGCAGCACTACTTAATGGCGGCCGCTGTGCGGCCATGCACAGGGGGTGTGCTACTGGTGCGCCGAATGTACGCCAAAGGCAAGCCCGTCTGCGCTGTCTGCGCATGGACCGTGTCCAGTGCAAGGGACCCTGCCTCTCGGATACTCCAGCGCTATGATGCCAGCACCCTGCTCGCCCACAACCTTGGACGCCATGCCGCCTGCCATCTAGCATCTACCTTCGCCTGACGAAACTGCAAACGCACCTTCTGCCACATCAACATACCAGTGCCTCTCGCTGCCCAGCTGACCAACAACGCACCCGACTGGCTCACCTGCATCCTCCTCAACATCTGTTTCCTCCACAAACACACCACAGAAATCTGGGACCTCCTCGACACCAACTCTTCAGACATCGCCTTCTTCACGTAAACCTGGACCAACCTCTGCTCTAGACGAGACATCGCCATCACCGTCTCCGACGGCTACAACATAACCCGCAAAGACCACCCCGACCGCCCAGGAGCAGGCATTGCCATTGTCTACAAAAGCACACTCCACTGACCACGCACTCTAATGACCCAACGGAGACCATGGAACACATCCACTTCCAGATACGGACCAAGCCCAACACCACCCTCAGCAGGCACCCTCGTCTACAGGCCCCCCGGTCCAAGGCCCCCCATTCACCGATGTCATTTTAGACCTCATCGCACCCCAGACTCTCCCATCCACTGACTACATCCTACTCAGAGACCTCAACTTCGACCTGGACAACCCCAATGACCAGAACACCACCACCCTCCTGGAGAACCTCACCAACATCAGACTCAAGCAGCTACCCACATAGCCAGACACACGCCCGACCCGTCTTCTCCGCCAGCGGGAACATTCAACTACAGCCACACCGCCAAACTCTCCCGGATCTACCATCATTGTATACATCACGCCTTCACCATGCCCACCATACACCACCGCCATCATTGCCCCCTCCCCATCGCAGCTGAATCAAGGCCACAGAAGAACTTCTCATCAACTCCTTCAGCACCACCACTCCGCCAACGCCTACAGACACCAACACCGCAGGGAACAACCTCCACCGATGGATCTCTAACTATGCCGACATCCTGGCACCCCTCAAGGAGAAACCAGGCAAGCAACACTCCAAGAAGGCCAACTGGTTCCTTCCCTCCCTCCACTAGTCCAGACGCACCTGCAGACATCTCGAGAAGAGATGGAGCCATAACATCAATCAACTCCGCAACACAGTCACACTTGCACCATGGCACAAGGGTACCTGCGCATGTCAGCCATTGTGTGCCATCGTAGGGGAAAAAGAGAGGGGGGCTTATTCCTGAGCCCCTTCCGACAATTTAACCCCACAGGTGCATCATTTTCTTGACGTTCTTGCAGCGTGAATCTTGCACCACGTTGCGCCGTATTTACAAAATGACGCATCTAGGCATATGCGTCACCTTGTGAAGCCTGTGCCACATTATACCTTCGTCAGGTATGATGTGTGCAGGGTGGGCGTTCCCACACAACAAAGCCTCATGGTAGTGGCACAGTGAAGTCTCACAGATTTCACTGCGACAATTCTAGGACGCCACTGCGTCAGACGCTTATGCATGCCTCATGGCAGGCGTAAGGGTGACGCAGTGCCATAGGGATATGCTCGCCCCATGCATTGCTGGAGCTGCGTCATGCTTGCAACACATGCAGCAACAGATACGGCAGGATTCCAGACGTATCTGTCAGTGATTGCGACATGGAGCACCGTACATTCAATACGGCACATCCATGGTGTCGCAAGGAGGGTGCAGAGAAAAGTGTTGCAACACTGTTTTGTTGTTGCAGTGATGCAACACTTTTCATGAATGGGGCCCAGGAATGCACCCCATCTTATTGATAGGGCGCATCCCTGACCTTTTTTTGGGGCGCAGGGCAGCACAGCAATGTTCCTTGCAGTGCTGTTAAGCACCCAAACATCTTATGTGTTGACCCAGGTGTTTGCACCAATTGTAAGACCAGCTATTTTTTGGTCTTAAAAAACTGCCTCTAACTGGACTTAGTGGCAGTTTTGGGAGGTTATCACCATACGTGAATTTCATTGTAAATATTACGAAGTGGGGTTAGTTGCAGTTTTTGCAAGGGAACGCCCACCTTGCATCTCATTTTCATTACGTCCCGCTAACAGAAGTGGCGATCTTGAAAATTCACGTTTATGCCGGAAAAGTGCCGCTAACTGCAGTTAGCGGCAATTTGTAAATACGGCAATAAAAAAAAAGCCGCTGTAATGTCAAAAAATTGATGCTACGGCAATGTTAAGTTCTTGTAAATATGCCCCTTTGTGTCTCAGATTCTTCCTACAGAAGCAGGTTTGAACATTTAAAAGGGCACAATGGGAGCAATTTAACAATGAAGGAGCAATGGGGATACCGAGTGTAGGTATCCTACAGAAGAGTGAAAAAAAGACTGTGGATGAGTCCATGAAGGGATAGACTTTTATAAAAATGTGTTTTAGGGCATATCCTGAAATGTCCAGAGTTAGAAGATGCCAGGGGTGCAGAGCGAGGTCAGTCTACACTCTTGGACCTTGGGGAGGACTTCTAGCATCGGTATGCTTTTCTTGCGAGAGTTTGCAGCCTCAGGCCCGGCCAATGAAGAGTTGCTGGTGACACAGGTGTTGCTGGAGAAGAATAGTGAGGTCCTCAAATAGTAGGTTCGCTCTCATGCAATGCATGGTTGATGATCAGGAGGTCATGAAGAGGACCTGTGCTAGCAGTCACAGCCACTGAGATGGTCCAAGGTGGGAGAGATGTGCTCATATATTCACATAGAACATACTTCTTTGGAGTCAGGGCAGGTTGAGGGGGCAGAATTGGAAGGTGTTGCCCCTATCAATGTCTGAATGGCCAGAGTTCTGGTCTGTGGTTTAGATGTTTTTCGAAGAGAAGAAATGTATAATATTTCACAGCAGTTTCATCTGTTAAAATTAATGTTTCTGATTACTTTTTTTACGCTGTCTGTTAATGACAAGGTAGAGTCAATTTAAATGCTTCGGAATTTGAAGTAGAGAGACATACATGGAAAGAAGACTGGCAAGTTCATGCCAATGTGGCACTGGTAAAATGGGGATTTGAGTGAGACAGCATAGATGAGAAAGAACAAATAAATGATGGTAAGTGTGATTTGCCAAGTGTTAAGTTTAGTATTAAGCTATATGTAAAGCAATGTTATAGTGCATGTTATTTTATAGATTTTACTTATAATAAATGTGATCTTGCCACTAAATAAAGAACTTAATGAGTGAACACTGGATTGTTTTGGAAACATCCACGTCTTTATGTTAATGTTAAATGACGTTTGTATAGCGCATAATCACCAACGGTCTCTTAGCGCTTATGACAGAATTACAGAACCATACCAGCAGTTACCTATCACCGAGCCTACCCGGTCAGAGCTCATCTTGTCCCCAGGCCTGTGTGAACAAAAAAGCCTTTAGTTTTTTCCTGAATGGAAGGAGAGAGGCTTCCTTACGCAGACTCTCTGGCAACTTGTTCCACAGTTGGGGAATCAGAACTGAGAAAGCTCGTCCGCCCATGGTGACTTTGTCTTCATATGGTTTTGTAGGGTAAAATGGTGTGAGATAGTTCCTGAATAAGAGCTGGAATCAAAATATAAGACTTATGGCAGAATGTTAAGGAATCTGTGCTTCCACAAAGATTTGGGGGCATATTATCTACAAACTGCGATAAATATCGCAAAACGCGCTTAGCGCGTTTTACATTATCACCCTCTATCGCTGAATCACATCGCTGTGTTAGCGGCGTATTAGCAACGCTTTGCTAACAGGCGAAGTACAATCCAGCGATAGACTGCGATAATCCTCATTAGCGTGTGAAATCCAGCGATGATTTCACAGCGCTAATGAAAAGCTTGGTAATAGGGGAGTGTGTACTTAACCATACAATCCACCTCCCATAGGCAATAATGGTAAATCAGGTTTTATTCAGGCGTTAGGATCATGCGTTAATGAGGTCCTAGCGCGCCTTTTCTCATCACTACGCGGGTCCGCGGCAGCGTTGATAATACAGCGATGTTGTGTTTGCGACGTTTTTCAATGAGGGAATTGTAAGGAACGCCTACTTTGCATCTCATTAGCGATGTATATCGCTAAGATGCGTAGCGTTAGGAAATTCGGCTGCTAACATGCGCTAATGCATGTTAGCGCCGCCTTGTTAATAGGGCGATGAAATTATCGCCGCTTTAGCAGCAAAAAGTGCCGCTAAAGCAGCGATAATGCCCTTGGTAATATGCCCCTTGGTTTGGGTTAACATAGTCAAAGCAAATAATAATGAAAATACCTCCATGTTCTAAAATGATCTGCATTTGTTACAGGAGGTTAAAAAAATATTTTCTCTGTTATGTGTCAATGCCAATGTCACTCTAACACTCGATGGTATTTCAAAGTCTTTAGGGAAGCCTAGGCATGCCCTTTCACAATTCTTTAAATGCATAATATTACAGGATAGTGTGGTTGATGGCCTATGAGAGAGAAAGTAATGCAGGGCTCTATCAATAGTGCATGTTGAGAAATGCAGGGGCTGATTTACAAGCCCCTTGCCCCACTTTTGCGTCATTTTTAACATGGGAAAAGTGACGTACGGGTGGCGCAAGTGGCTTGTAAATATGCCCCGCAGTATTTAGAGCCTACCACTATTTAAATGATTATAGAAGGTTGGTGTCAGTCTCTTGAGTGGATTTGGGTTGGTTCATACAATATCAGACCAGGAATCTGGCCTTTGGGTATAATCTAAACCAGCACAATGATTTCGGTCTTATTTTGATTTGATTTTAGGAAGTTACATTTCGTCCAAGACCTCTTTGCTTTCCTCCTGGCTTCTTTCTAACTTGCCTTTTGAAGGAGGCTCTACCCATCTTATGGGATGTTGTTCATCATTCTTGAAATCAAATAATCTCTGCTCAACACATGTAACAAGAGCAACTAAACAGTAGGTACACAAGATTAAACGGATGGGGCTCAGGGAAAGTTCCTACATTGCACTAACTTCAGATAATTTAAATCAAAAAGGAGGCAGAACAATGTATCAGTACTGGTAAATAATGTATTTAAAGAAGTATGAAAGTCCTTGCCAAGTACCTGGAAGATCCTTGTGCCAGGGAGCTAAGCAGAAAAGTAGGGTTGTGTGCGTCCAATGTGGCAGACCTGTACAATATCAAAGACTTCAGGGCTGATTTACAAGCCCCATGCGCCGCCGGTGCATCACGTGGCGTGATGCACAGGTGGCGCAGCCTGCTAAGTGATATTTACATGAACAGGTAAAGACACCCTGTGTGACTTAACCTGTGCTTGTAAATATCGCCCCTGTTCACGCAACACTTTGCGTGTTAGGGGCGTGACATGGGTGTTACTGTGGGTGTTCCCACGCAACACCCATGTCCACTGATGCATTTCCAGATTTACGAGAAATCGTAAATCTGGAAATGCGTCAGAATGCTACGGCACCCTAGGGGTGGCGTAGCGAGGTGCAACGAGGAGAAATGTTTTCATTTCTCCTCCTTTTGTTTCCTCTTTCAATGCGTGCTGCATTCTACAGCACACATTGGAAGAGGAAATCACCTCAATTGATTGTTTTTGTGCAGGAAGATGCCCCTTCCTGCACAAAAACAATCTCCCCACGAAACAGGCATCCTTGCACCATGGTGCAAGGGTGCCTGCGCCGGCGCATGGCAGCAGTTTGTGCGCCAGCGCAGGGGGAAGCACAGAGATGCGACATATTGTTGTAAATATGTTGCATCCCTGTGCTTCGAAACTAATGCAGCGCGGCGCAGCAAAATGACTTGCGTCACCGCGCTGCATTAGTTTCTTGTAGATCTGCCCCTAAGAATGCACTGGGGATGATGGAAAGGTACCTCAGTCACAGTTGGTCTCATCTGGATGAAGAAGGGTATATTGGAACAATTGTAGCCAAACAAAAGGAAACGCTATGCCTATAGCTGATCCTTGAAACAGGAAAGACAATGGGACATGTGGACAGCAGACCCTTTGCTGACCCAGTAAAATTAAGGAGTGGCTAGACAATAAGCATCTCTAGTTTAAGTTTGTAAAAACCTTCCTATAACTCTCCAAATTATAAGTACATTAATATAATTTTACTCCTGCTCTGAGCCTTATCAGAAGGCTTGGCCTGTTCATGTTCTAGAAGTGAAAACATATGGAGGGTCCAAATTGCGATGGTGAGGCTGCAATTCAATGTTTTTGAAGCCTGTACTGTGCAACACTGTTTAGATAGAACCTGGAAACAACAGACCTGGTGCACCAAGGAAGCTCAGTCAGGGCTTCTTTTTCAGTTGTACACATGTATTTAATCAGTAGGTTTGCAACATACTCTACAATGTAAACAATTTAAGCATTGTTAAATGATGGTGGTGATTAGGTACACTGATGTGCAGGAGTGAAATGTTACTGTGGGCTTCGTGGAGCTAGAAGCTATTCCCAAGGATAAAGGTGGAAACATAAATCTGCAGATTACTAATAGTAGGCCTTGCAGAGGAAGAATAAGCATGGGATGAGCTTGAGGTGTAATGTTGGGACCAGAGGATCATTTCATGTGATGCCCAATTGCACATCTTTGTCTCAGCCAACATTACTGATTAGCCCACGTCTAAGTGACTAGCACACAATTTACTCTCTTTGAAATAATCTTTAATTTTCATTGATGACTGAAGCACTTCTCTAAATTTGGCTTATGAGACAATAGAGGGCACCCCTTCTTTTCTAGGAATAAAATATCTTGCAAAGCAGCGCATCTCTTATATGTTCTCAGGATTTGAAGAACACATTTGGTTGGCTGATCTTAAATATGCCACCAATGTACCCTGACCTCCACTCCCTATCCCCCCACTATGATGCTAGATAACACTAGTAATCGTGTTTGTAGTGTAATCCATTGTTTTATCAGCATGGTCACATTATTCTGAGTGGCTCAGATGTGATCAATAGAAGCTTCCATACAGTGAGACAGTGGTACAACTTCAAGACAGCTGGAGCAATGTAATCACAGGTGAAACCTCACCACTAAACGATTGTGTAAAAAAGAATGTGGTTGACAATTAGGGAGCCTTCAATTGAGTACCCCCCTTAAGAGCTGAAGAATTCTTACAAATGTAACAGTATTACAATCCATTGTGCACACTCAACCACTATGACATCACCCTTCAGTAAAACAGGAGGCACAATATAACATCCCTTCCGTTATCTGCTGTAGCAGTCACCAATTCTCCAGACACTGTGGTGTACACTTCTGGCTATAATGGACATCAAGTACTGCCTTGTAGGGATCATCAGACCATGGGGCAGATTTACAAGCCCCTTGCGACACATTTACGCCGCCGTTGCGTCACTTCTGTGACGCAGCGGCGGCGTAAACCATGCGCCACGTTGCGACTTATTTACAACGTGACGCATCTAGGGAGATGCGTCACGTTGTAAAGCCCTGCGCCACATTAAACCTGCGTCAGGTTTAATGTATGCAGGGGTGGGAGTTCCATCGGAAAAAGCCTCGTAAAAGTGACGCAGTGAAATCTACAAGATTTCACTGAGTCACTTTTCAGAGGCCGCTGCGACGAAACATTACGCCTGCTTGAAGCAGGCATAAGGTGGCGCAGCACGTTAGGTATGGGTGGTCCCTGAACATTGCTGGAGTTGCGTCGCGCTTGTGACATGACTCCAGCAATGCGCCGCCCTTACGCCATCAGATGCGACACACATCTGTCTATCCCTGCGCCACGGTGCGCAGCATTGTAAATGCGACGCATCCGTGGTAGCGCAAGGGTAGAATTGCGTGTCGCATCTTTACTAGCGCATCCCTGCTGATATACAGGGATGCGCCAGTCCTTGTAAATCTCCCCCCTAGGGTCTAGGTTCAAAACTTAGAAGAAACTGTGACGATGAAAATATATTGGTATAATGTGCTTGTAAGTTAACTGGCAGAGGTGAAGCAGACAATTTTATAGCAATGTACAGACTATCATTTAAGACAGTCTTGCCCCTGACTTTAATGGCTTTTGACAATTTTGAGATGGTCTCAAGTTAGGAGCAATACTTCTTAACTCCATCATAAAACTGGGGCAATTCCTTTAATTTATGGTTCAGTCCCATTGTCCTATTAATCTGAAGCTTTAAACAATGAGGTGGAATAAGCTTTGCACCTCCTACCAATAAGCAAATTTCAAGGGATAACTCATCCGAACCTTACTAAAAGACTGCAAATTGATTCTCAGCATCTTTACTTTTGGCCATCCTCCTGTAACAAAGGAAATTACTAACTTCAATTTATGATCTGTCTCCAGTTCTCTGAGCCAATCATGCATATCTTCAACTTGAGCAATAATGCATTCTTCAACCTCTTCCTCCCCACAATCATGTTGATCATCAACCAGTAGCCTTGACAAAAAGTCTTCTCTTACATTGTTACCGCCTGAAATGTGTACAATTGTAAAATTAAATTCCAGCAACTTTGTGGACAACCTGGCTAATCAAGCAGTAACTTTCTTAATTTTTTCTCCAGACAGTATGTCAACCAACGGGCGATGATCAGTTTATAAACAAAATGCCCTTTCCGACAAATGGGGATAGCATTTTTCCATCCACCAGGTGTAGGCAAGCATTTCTTTTTCTATGATAGAATAACTGGATTCCGCATCTCTCAAATGTCTTGAAGTGAATCCTACTGTCACTTCTTTGGAACCATTCCACTAAGACAGCACAAACCCCATTCCATACACACTTGCATCCACCATCATAGGTGTACTACAACTCTCCGAATAGGGCTGTAATGCAGGGGCAGAAATAATGCTTTGGCTGATGAGATCAAAATTCTCCTGATACACCTATGACCACAAAATCACTGTGAGGAAAGCAGAATTTTTCACAAACTTTGAGTGGAATTCACACATGCCCATAAAAGAACGAAGCTGGTCTCTGTCAGAGGGGTGCAGGTCTTTTACTATGCATTGAATAGCCCAGGTTTGGGTTTGACTCCATCTTCAGAAAATGCCCCAAGTACTTATCCCAATTTACCCCAAAAATGCATTTGCCCTTTCTCAGTCTGACACCATTCTCCAACAATACATTGAGTACACAATTCAAGACATCATTGTGATTCTTTGGTGTATCAGCAAATATTAAAATGTCATCCTGGAATGCAACAACATTATTCCTTTCAGCATTTTGGTCATGACCTTTTGAAATACTGACGCACCTGAGGCTAGTCCAAATGGCATTGTACAAAACTGAAATGTACCATCAGGTGTCACAAATGCAGTTAGGTGACCTAAACCTTTACCCCAATCCACCTGATGGTAAGCTACAGACAGATCAAGTTTTGTAAACCATTTGGACTGGCCTACAAAAGTTATTAGATCATCAATGCAAGGTACAAGAAAATTCTCAAACCAGAAGTTATTGTTGAGGCCTCTGAGGTCGATGCAGAGACACAAATCCCCTGCTTTTTTTTTGTTGCTAGAACAATGGGGAAAGCCATAATGTTGCATCCACTGCCTCAATAATTCCATCTTCATGCATTTTTTAAAGTATTTGAAAAATATTTTCTCGTACACTAAGAGGAACATTGTGTCACTTACGTTTAATAGGGACACAAACTTCTTTTACCTTAATCACATGCATGACATTTTTCATTCGCCAAACTCCCTGTTTGAAAACATCCACAAAACTTGACAACCATGGATAGCTGGTGTTAGAAGACACCCCTGGAATCTCAACGTTTTGCTCTGGAGTCACAGGGCATTTCTTTTAAGGTCTGATCAACATTCTTAAGTCGGCCTGATGCCACCATCCCAAAACATTAATCACCTTCTGAGCCATATAAACCTTCCCTTTAATTTTCATGCTCTAAAAAGCAATGTCTTCCCAGAAATACCCTAGTAGGTCAATTCTACTGCCTTCGAATTCAATACTTTTCACATCTGGGGTAGTAGCTGTAGGAAGGTGGAATCTGACTATATGGTTGCCCCCACTTTTTTTATGGTGTTTTGCTGGTTTATGACTTAGGTGGACTGGGATCCTGCTATTCAGGGCCCCAGTCTATCTGCTTTCTCTGTAAAAAGGTTTCCATGTGCCTTAGGCACATCTCTGATTGGAATCTGGAGTGCCCTTATAAGTCCCTAGTATATGGTATACTATGTACCAAGGGCATAGGTACCTCAGAGGCCTGCCAGGGGCTGCAGCCTGTATTATGCCACCCCTGGAAGGCCATCCAAACTGACACCACAGGTCTGCTACTGCAGCCTGGGTAAGGTGGTGCATGCACCCCTTACTGTGATATAGGTTACCTATATCACGAAATACATACACACATATAAACCTATAAGTCACTCCTAAGGCAGGCCTTATCAATCCTAAAGGCAGAGTGCGTGGTTCCTATGTGAGAGGGTGCCCCTGCATGAGCAGGGCCCCTCTGCAGCGTTCGGAGACCATCTCTGATGCTGTTTGTAGTGCAGCCTGACCATATACTCTTAAGCGCATTATATCCTCGCTGTAAAATGCTAACTTTGGAATGGCTGCACCTAAACATGTCGTGTTTGGTGTCAAACATCTTGGAATACACCCCCCGCCAATCCTGGCGGCGGGGGTAGCATTCCACCCTTCTAGAGGGAAAGACATGTTAACTCTGGCTTACCCGGTAACTTCTTTCTGAAGCCCTGGCATCACAAAATGGACGCTGCTGCCACAGACACAAGTCTGGCCTCCTGCTGCTGGACGAAACTCCGGCAGGGGAGGCCTGGACAATAGGTTTCCTGTTGCAGGGAGGTGTGACCACCTCCCCAGACAGGATAATGTGTATTGGGGCTGGGTGGGTGCACTCTTAGAGTGCTTTGAAGTCCTGCACTGGGGGAGCAAAAGGCTCCTCTGTGCATATGCCAGTTCAAACCAGCTCAGGGGCTACCTGCCCCTGCTCTGGCGCGAAACTGGACAAAGGGAAGTGGGTGTAGCCACCCCTCCCTTGACCCTCCCATAGGTGGGGTCATAGAGTTAGTCCCTCCCTGTTTTACTGGTTAAAATGGGGAACCCTTGCCACAGCAAGATTAGATATCCCTGGACTAAACTTTGAAACTGAATCCTGGACCTTCGACGCTCTACATCACGATTAGAGGACTGAAGAATCTCCCTTGGGGTCAAGGAGTGACTCCCCTGCTTGGCAGGCACCAAAAACGATAACGACGGTCGCAAACTACGCCGCTCCCGCCGGAGTCCGAAGTCCCTGCAGCCCAAGAAGTGGATTTCCTGACTTCTCCAAGGCCATCGTGAGTCCCCAGCGAAGCTGAGGCAAGTGGACCCCACGAGTGACGAGGAACCGCGACCCCTGGGTACCGTGCACTATTATCGAGTGCAACCCCTTCACAACGTTCTACGAACCTGTGCTTTGGACCACGTGTGGTCCCAACCTCCAGCAAGAATCCCTCCAAAGATCAGAGGCCTACACCGTCCTGAGTGACCGTGGACCCCTGTTGAGTGATTCCGCCCGAGGTGTCTTCGCGATCCCTTGCCAGCCGGCTCGTGGGTCCCCAGAAGACTTTCTAAAGAAACCAAAGGGCTCCCTGGTTGCTCCAGGCCTGCCCTGACTTACCCTCGCTGGGTGAGTTCCCCAGACCTTGCTGGTCTGCACCATCGACGATCTTCAGCTACATCGAGACTTGCCGTTGCCAAGGCTTGTTGGGTCCAATCCGGTCGCCGACACCGCAGCACTCGACAGACATCGTGTACCAGCCCGAATCCTGCTCCTGGTCGCCAACAACGCCTCCTGGACCTCGTGGCTGCAGAAACGAGACGACCGTCAATGCACCTGAAGCACTCGACATCGGTGGGCATCTGTCCATCGCCTTCCTGGTCACTGGCTAGTGACCCAGACTCTGTCCCCTCTGCTTTCAGGTTCTTCAGAACTCCGATCCACTCTTGGATCCACCCGGACACTTTTCTCCTGGTCGCCAGCAGCACTTTGCAGCAGATCGCCATAAGAACCGACGACGAAACCCGACCCCGAAAGGCACCTATGCACCCGGCTTCCCTGGGTGAGGTAACACGAGTACTCCGGTGCTCCAGTGGGTAGAGACTCTTCAAAGTCCTAGATCTCAAAGGGTTTTGTCCTAGTCCTCTTTTAAGTGTCCCTTTCCTCTATTTTCCCGATCCCGACTTTCTCCATAGAAGTTAACGGCGTATCGCGGTTGTGTATTTACACTGCACGCGTCTCCCGTGGGTCCCCTGTGTCACTACCTTGGGTGGTTCCTTGTGGTCCAAGCACTTCTAGAGGCTCTAGGCCTAGTGTCTAGTTCAGTCGTGGTTCGCATACCACTTTATTGGTATATGGTTTGGTACGCCCCTAGGGCCCAAACGTGTATTTGTGCTATTACTGTGATTTAAGATCTTATAACCTATGTACTTCGAACTCTAGCCTCATAAAGAGACTAGAGGGGTGTGTTTAGTAATAAATACATATATTTTGAATATATACCTGGTGTGGTGCTCTTTCATTTGGTCACTCAAGAGATTATAGACTGGTAAAACAAGCTGCTTTACATTCCTTCAAGACTTAGCCTGAAGGCTGCTCTCCATAGCTACCACTAGGATAGCTTTCAATAAGGTTGTCTTTAACCTACCTACCATAAGAGTCGATTTGGACTGGTGCAAGGTGCCCACTATAATTAGTGGACAGCATATGCCAGGCAACTTCTCACATTGGTGTGCAGCGTGTGGGATTCCAGCTTGCTATTGTTTTACCAGATAATCTCAATTGAATTGATCAACTGAAAACCACTAAAGGTACCTAAGGTACATATAATTTAAGCTTAGAATATCAGTAAGTTCTACTGAACTTAGAGTTGTGTGTTAAGGGATAGCACAACCCTTTCTACAACTCAAGAGAGTTTAGTAGGCCACACTAGAGTAGGTAGTGCATACACCACACCACACTAGTAATGTCTTTAAAAGCAGGATCTAGAGATGCCCTGCAGGAAGCCATTGAGCTTCCCCCTCCAAGTATGACACACTCCCATTCTTGGAACTGAGAGCTTTGTGTAACGTGAGGAAATTAAGGACAGGCCAAAGTCCCACCACCCAACACCTCCAGGAGTTGTTGGTGGCTTATGATCTTAGTAAGTCTTCAGAGACTGAAGGGGTAGGAGCAGAGGGTGGGCCAGCAGATGAGGAAGGGGCCAGGGGTACCACTACCCCCAGCCCCCTCTGAAACTGACCAGGAGGGTGACAATGACCCTGACCTGGAAAACCCAATCCCTTCTGGGGAAGATGAAGATGAGGATCTAGAGAACCACACCTTTGTCCCCCCAGGAAGGATTATGAGTGTGCACAGAAAGTCTAGGTCTCCTTCTCAGGAGTCTAACCACTCTGGCACCTCAATAGGGAGCTCTGTTTCTTCTCACAGGAGGGAATCCTCTCATGAGAGAAGAAAGAGACTGGTCCAGTATGAGGAAACTCAACTAGAGATCAGGAAGAAGCAATTGGCTTTAGATAGAGAATCCCTAGATCTCCTTAGAGAGAGAAGAAAGTTGGGACTAGAGTCCCATGGTGGCAGCAATATCCCTAGAGATAGGGACAGGTCTTATGACCATAGAAACCTAAACAAGATTGTCCCTCCCTACCAGAGTGGGGATGACATCCACAAATGGATAACTGCACTGGAGAGGGCCTGTAAAGTTCAGAAGGTCCCCCAGAGGCAGTGGGCAGCAATCTTGTGGCTCTCCTTTGCAGACAAAGGTAGAGACAAGCTCCTCACTGTAAGAGAAGAGGATGCTGACAATTACACAGTCTTGAAGAGTGCTCTGATAGATGGGTTTGGCCTAACCACTGAACAGTATAGGTTGAAGTTCAGAGACACCCAAAAAGCTCAGACTCAAGACTGGGTGGATTTTGTAGATTGTGCTACAAAGGCTCTGGAAGGTTGGATACATGGCAACAAAGTGCATGACTTTTTAGGATTGTACAATTTGATTATGAGGGAGCAGATCCTTAATAATTGTCAAAACCAGCTTTTGCACCAGTATCTGGTGGACTCTGATCTGACCTCTCCCCAAGAATTGGGAAAGAAGGCAGACAAATGGGTCAGAACCAGAGTAAAAACTAGAAATCAGGGTGGTGACCAGAAGAAAGATTCTACTAAGTCCCAAGAGAAAGGTGGGGATAAATCTAAGGATAAGTCCCCTACAGGGCCCCAAAATTCCTCTTCTGGGGGTGGGTCCCAAACTCCTTCCTCTCCTGAAAAGAAACCCTATTGCCATGTCTGTAAAAAGCCTGGGCACTGGAAAACTGATCCCAGTTGCCCCAGGATTGGCAATAAAGAAACTGTTCCTCCCACAACTACTACCACCCCTCCTGGTACTACCAGTAGTAATCCTCCAGTTGGGAGTAGTGCACCCAAAAAGTTAGGTGCTTTTGCAAGAGGAACAGAGGTGGGCCCTAGTTTAGACAGGGACCCCTCAACAGACTCCTCTGACTCTGATGGTGGTATAGGATTTGCCACCTTTACCATGGGTCCCATAGCATTGGGCAGGTACAGATTGGAGCCAATAATTAATGGTCAGAAAGCTGTGGCATTTAGGGACACAGGGGCTAGTGTCACCATGGTGGCAGGGAAACTAGTCCCCCTCACCAGCTTTTACCTGAGTTTAAATACCAGGTGACCAACATTGATGGTGTCAGAACAGATCACCCCATGGCCATAGTCAATCTCAGCTGGGAGGGGGTCACAGGCCCAAAAGAGTGGCAGTGTCCCCAACCCTACCTGTAGATTGCCTGATGGGCAATGATCTGGAAATTTCAGCCTGGGCTGAAGTGGAACACCAAACCCATCTTAGGATGTTGGGCGTCCCTGTAAAGGTTAGTGGGGCTGTGATGGCCACAGCCCCAGCCCAAGAATTTGGAGAGATGGAGCCTGAAAGAATGGCCCACTCTCCCCCAAAAGAGAGCACAGGGGTTGAAGAAAAGTCTTCTTCCCCCAGACAATAGGTAAGGGTCAGCCTCCTCAGGGAACTGACCCTACCCCTAGTGAAGGAACTGCCACAGAGGTAGTCAGGCCTGGCCTGGCCACACCCCTGATGGCAGAGGACCCTTCCAAGGTGGTACCCAGTCTGGAGCAGGTAACCTGCCCCTCTCTACCCTGCCTCAGTCAGCCCAGGGCTGCAGAGGTCAGGGAGGTCAGTGGACCCCCAGGGCCCCCTGTCCAGAGGAAGCCCCCATCAGCAGATTAGGGGCACCCAGTCTAGTAGCCCTAGCCAGGTGAAAATTCCTCTACACACTGAGGGATCCCCCATACCTTTATGTAGGGACCTCCCCCAGAAGGACTCTGGTAGGCAAGGGCAAACCTGGGACCAGAAGGTTCCAAACCTGCCATGTCCCTCCAGTGTTCCATCCAAAGGGACCCAACCCCCAGCTGTAGGCAGCCAAAGGTTGACCCTTAGAGCAAAGTGCAACTCAGTCATGGAAAGACAGGCATACATGGTGACCAGTGATCTGAGGAAGCTGAGGCCAACATTCCTAGGGCCTCACTTCCCTACTCAGACACCTCACCAGCCTTGTACTTTACCTAAGCACACCAGAGGTAGTGATTCCCCATGGTGGAGACCCTCTCATACCCTTAGGGTGAGGGATTGCTTAGTGGACCATAACATAGGGGGCAACCATGCTAGTGCAGGTGCTTCCTTATATGGCCACTTAGTCAATATAGGCTCAACTGGCCAAGGTTAGCCTTATCTCCTTTCGTTTGGGGGGTTATGTAGGAAGGTGGAATCTGACTATATGGTTGCCCCCACTTTTTTTATGGTGTTTTGCTGGTTTATGACTTAGGTGGACTGGGATCCTGCTATTCAGGGCCCCAGTCTATCTGCTTTCTCTGTAAAAGGTTTCCATGTGCCTTAGGCACATCTCTGATTGGAATCTGGAGTGCCCTTATAAGTCCCTAGTATATGGTATACTATGTACCAAGGGCATAGGTACCTCAGAGGCCTGCCAGGGGCTGCAGCCTGTATTATGCCACCCCTGGAAGGCCATCCAAACTGACACCACAGGTCTGCTACTGCAGCCTGGGTAAGGTGGTGCATGCACCCCTTACTGTGATATAGGTTACCTATATCACGAAATACATACACACATATAAACCTATAAGTCACTCCTAAGGCAGGCCTTATCAATCCTAAAGGCAGAGTGCGTGGTTCCTATGTGAGAGGGTGCCCCTGCATGAGCAGGGCCCCTCTGCAGCGTTCGGAGACCATCTCTGATGCTGTTTGTAGTGCAGCCTGACCATATACTCTTAAGCGCATTATATCCTCGCGGTAAAATGCTAACTTTGGAATGGCTGCACCTAAACATGTCGTGTTTGGTGTCAAACATCTTGGAATACACCCCCCGCCAATCCTGGCGGCGGGGGTAGCATTCCACCCTTCTAGAGGGAAAGACATGTTAACTCTGGCTTACCCGGTAACTTCTTTCTGAAGCCCTGGCATCACAAAATGGACGCTGCTGCCACAGACACAAGTCTGGCCTCCTGCTGCTGGACGAAACTCCGGCAGGGGAGGCCTGGACAATAGGTTTCCTGTTGCAGGGAGGTGTGACCACCTCCCCAGACAGGATAATGTGTATTGGGGCTGGGTGGGTGCACTCTTAGAGTGCTTTGAAGTCCTGCACTGGGGGAGCAAAAGGCTCCTCTGTGCATATGCCAGTTCAAACCAGCTCAGGGGCTACCTGCCCCTGCTCTGGCGCGAAACTGGACAAAGGGAAGTGGGTGTAGCCACCCCTCCCTTGACCCTCCCATAGGTGGGGTCATAGAGTTAGTCCCTCCCTGTTTTACTGGTTAAAATGGGGAACCCTTGCCACAGCAAGATTAGATATCCCTGGACTAAACTTTGAAACTGAATCCTGGACCTTCGACGCTCTACATCACGATTAGAGGACTGAAGAATCTCCCTTGGGGTCAAGGAGTGACTCCCTGCTTGGCAGGCACCAAAAACGATAACGACGGTCGCAAACTACGCCGCTCCCGCCGGAGTCCGAAGTCCCTGCAGCCCAAGAAGTAGATTTCCTGACTTCTCCAAGGCCATCGTGAGTCCCCAGCGAAGCTGAGGCAAGTGGACCCCACGAGTGATGAGGAAACGCGACCCCTGGGTACCGTGCACTATTATCGAGTGCAACCCCTTCACAACATTCTACGAACCTGTGCTTTGGACCACGTGTGGTCCCAACCTCCAGCAGGAATCCCTCCAAAGATCAGAGGCCTACACCGTCCTGAGTGACCGTGGACCCCTGTTGAGTGATTCCGCCCGAGGTGTCTTCGCGATCCCTTGCCAGCCGGCTCGTGGGTCCCCAGAAGACTTTCTAAAGAAACCAAAGGGCTCCCCTGGTTGCTCCAGGCCTGCCCTGACTTACCCTCGCTGGGTGAGTTCCCCAGACCTTGCTGGTCTGCACCATCGACGATCTTCAGCTACATCGAGACTTGCCGTTGCCAAGGCTTGTTGGGTCCAATCCAGTCGCCGACACTGCAGCACTCGACAGACATCGTGTACCAGCCCGAATCCTGCTCCTGGTCGCCAACAACGCCTCCTGGACCTCGTGGCTGCAGAAACGAGACGACCGTCAATGCACCTGAAGCACTCGACATCGGTGGGCATCTGTCCATCGCCTTCCTGGTCACTGGCTAGTGACCCAGACTCTGTCCCCTCTGCTTTCAGGTTCTTCAGAACTCCGATCCACTCTTGGATCCACCCGGACACTTTTCTCCTGGTCGCCAGCAGCACTTTGCAGCAGATCGCCATAAGAACCGACGACGAAACCCGACCCCGAAAGGCACCTATGCACCCGGCTTCCCTGGGTGAGGTAACACGAGTACTCCGGTGCTCCAGTGGGTAGAGACTCTTCAAAGTCCTAGATCTCAAAGGGTTTTGTCCTAGTCCTCTTTTAAGTGTCCCTTTCCTCTATTTTCCCGATCCCGACTTTCTCCATAGAAGTTAACGGCGTATCGCGGTTGTGTATTTACACTGCACGCGTCTCCCGTGGGTCCCCTGTGTCACTACCTTGGGTGGTTCCTTGTGGTCCAAGCACTTCTAGAGGCTCTAGGCCTAGTGTCTAGTTCAGTCGTGGTTCGCATACCACTTTATTGGTATATGGTTTGGTACGCCCTAGGGCCCAAACGTGTATTTGTGCTATTACTGTGATTTAAGATCTTATAACCTATGTACTTCGAACTCTAGCCTCATAAAGAGACTAGAGGGGTGTGTTTAGTAATAAATACATATATTTTGAATATATACCTGGTGTGGTGCTCTTTCATTTGGTCACTCAAGAGATTATAGACTGGTAAAACAAGCTGCTTTACATTCCTTCAAGACTTAGCCTGAAGGCTGCTCTCCATAGCTACCACTAGGATAGCTTTCAATAAGGTTGTCTTTAACCTACCTACCATAAGAGTCGATTTGGACTGGTGCAAGGTGCCCACTATAATTAGTGGACAGCATATGCCAGGCCAACTTCTCACAGTAGCACTTTCTCAGTCAATCTTTTCTTGTACTTATTAATGGCGATCATTGTAATCCTTATTCCTGAATAAGGTAACAGTGGGATATCAGACCCAAAATATGGGGATCACAGTAAATCTTATTGTTGTTATCAACACTATAAAGTTCAATAACCTCTATTAGCACTAGATCATTGACCTTAGTTTCAGCATTGTCAACCTCATCATACAGAACCTGACCCTGTACACTCCTGAAACTATAGCTATTCCCTCCTCTACATACCCTGCAAAAAATAGCTGATTTTTCTGCATCGCCAACACTCCTGAGGGATTGCTGGACACTTCTTGAAATTGGACAATGAGTAAATAAACCACATCTAAATCATTGTGAATTTGTAACAGTGTGAACCGCACCTCTAGCTCTGCTAGTTTTGAAATTAGAATAGCTAGGTTGTATTTTGTTAATGCTACTCACTTTCTTGACATGAGTGAAGTGTGATTCTAATAGTTTCGAGTCTTTTCGGAAACACTCTATAGTTTTTGCAATATCCAGTGTTTCATCTCAACTTGGATTTTTGGATGCAAAAAGCCTCTTTTGTACTTTTTTGGAATTACATCTAGACACTGTGGGCCTCATTTATGTTTTTTTTTGCCATAGGGCAGCGCAGCAGGCCTTGCTGTTGTGCTGGCCTAGGGCAAAAGAAAAGGGCAGGAATGCGCCGTATCTACCAGATACGGCGCATTCCTGTCCTTTTCCCATGCGCCGGAGCACAATGGGCTGCTGTGCGCCAACGCAGGTACCTTTGCACCATGGTGCAAGTGTGACTGCGTTGTGGGGATCAATATTTTTGTGCAGGAAGGGACACCTTCCTGCACAAAAACAATCACAAGAGGCTTTTTCCTCTTTCTATGTGTGCTGCAGAATGCAGGACACATAGAAAAAGGAAAAATGAGGAGAAATGAAGATATTTCTCCTTGTTGTGCCTCCCTTATGCCTCCCCGGGGAGGATTACGTTTTTGGTGCTGCCTCCGACTTACGATTTCTCGTAAATCTGGGGCAGTGTCAAAAAGCCATGGGTGTTGCTAGGAACGCCCCTAGCAACACCCATGGATGCCCCTTTCACGCAGTTTTCTGTGCGAAAGGGGCACATATTTATAACGTGGCTTTACGTGGCCTTATAAATATGCCAGTGGCACATTGCGCAACTGGAACATCAAAAAAGTGACGTTCCGGTGGCGCAATAGTGCCGTGTCTGGTCACGGATCAGTTAGGATGTAGAATTTTCAGATTCACAATATTAAGCTAACATATTTAAAGCAGTAACATAAGTGTCTATTGATTTAGTTGGTCCTTGTACTCTAATGAAAGATTTATGTCTGATTACTACCTAAATTACCTTGCCTTCAAAATTAATTTCTAATTGTTTCACCACAACCTGAAATTCATCAAGAAGTTCATCTGGTGTAAAACCTGGTAAATGTTCAAAGACATTTTGACCCTCTATCCCCAGATAGTAGTACAATACATTTGTTTCCAGGTTTAAACTTGACCCCCACCCCATCAATCTCTCTTAGGTAAGCTTTAAGATGTAAACCACATTTGCCATTTCAATGGGGGTTCAATAGGCTCATGAAGAAAAGGAGCAGAAGGAGCGACTATTTGCATCATGTTGAAAAATAAGAATAAGGCAGGACAAATGGACAACACAATCTGTAAGAAATTAAAAGAACTGGAAGTGATGAAGAAAAGAAGAAAAAGGATATATGAGACAAACTGCACTACGAATAAAATAAGTATGCTTAGAGTAAATCACATAGCAGATTCATTTGTCACTAGTTTGAATTGCCTTAAATTAATATTTTTTTAATTTCCCGGAAAGAAATGCAAGCTTGCACGTTGAACACTTGATCACCAACACGTAAAATCCAGTATCTTCACAAGTATGCAAATCGCTGCAGAAAATGTTACAAAGTTAAATCCTATATTCAGCCACTAGGTGCCAGTATTTCTCCACGCTGAAGCTGGAAACGTTGTCATGTGGAAAGACGATGAGGAGAACACGAAGGTTTTCAAGGGCAAGTCTCTTCTTTTAAAATGAATTTGATGTTTCATAAAATGTCCAGCTGGCAGTGCGAGTGCGTGAGATCAAACACTCAGCTGTTCTTAAGCGGGCAGACAATGTCACGTTTCCGCAGTCATGAAAGATAAGATTTGAGCGCGAGTTTACAGAGCAGTGAATTGAGGCGGGCTCCAGGACAGGTGAGCGTGGGTCTCCCACAGCCTCAGAGAGGGGAGAGACGAGCGTCTGAGCTCACTCTGAATAACCGAGAGACCAGTCACCTATGCAGCCAAGAGCTGTCCTGCTTCAATAGATCATAAGCGGCAGACCTGCTGGGCCTTAAAGGTACCTGCAGAACAGCCTTAGGCCATGGGGCACGTTGAGAATACAACAGTAAACAGAACCTTTGTCCACCTAAGAGTCATAGGTTCCCTGCAGTTCGTCGTCAAATGTGTAGTGAAGCCATCCACATCCAGGATCCAGAGCTGCCGACTCACACGGTGCCACCGTGTGTCACACGATTTCAGATCCCTTCCCAAGGTCACTGTGAGAAGTTGGCCTGGTATATGCTGTCCACTAATTATAGTGGGCACCTTGCACCAGTCCAAACAACCCCTTATTGGAGATAGGTTGAAGACAACCTTATTGAAAGCTATCCTAGTGGTAGCTATGGAGAGCAGCCTTCAGGCTAAGTCTTGAAGGAATGTAAAGCAGCTTGTTTTACCAGTCTATAATCTCTTGAGTGATCAAATGAAAGAGCACCACACCAGGTATATATTCAAAATATATGTATTTATTGCTAAACACACCCCTCTAGTCTCTTTATGAGGCTAGAGTTCGAAGTACATAAGTTAGAAGTTATTTAAACACAGTAATAGCACAAATACACGTTTGGGCCCTAGGGGCGTACCAAACCATATACCAATAAAGTGGTATAAGAACCACGACTGAGCTAGACACTAGGCCTAGAGCCTCTAGAAGTGCTTGGACCACAAGGAACCACCCAAGGTAGTGACACAGGGGACCCACGGGGGACGCGTGCAGTGTAAATACACAACCGCGATACGCCGTTGACTTCTATGGAGAAAGTCGTGATCGGGAAATTAGAGAAAAGGGACACTTAAAGGAGGACTTGGAGCAAACCCTTTGAGATCTAGGACTTTGAAGAGTCTCTACCCACGGGAGCACCGGAGTACTCGTGTTACCTCACCCAGGGAAGCCGGGTGCATAGGTGCCTTTCGGGGTCGGGTTTCGTCGTCGATTTGAATGGCGATCTGCTGCAAAGTGCTGCTGGCGACCAAGTGAAAAGTGTCCGGGTGGATCCAAGAGTGGATCGGAGTTCTGAAGAACCTGAAAGCAGAGGGGACAGAGTCTGGGTCACTAGCCAGTGACCAGGAAGGCGATGGACAGATGCCCACCGATGTCGAGTGCTTCAGGTGCGTTGACGGTCGTCTTGACTCTTCAGCCACGAGGTCCAGGAGGCGTTGTCGGCGACCAGGAGCAGGATTCGGGCTGGTACACGATGTCTGTCGAGTGCTGAGGTGTCGGCGACCGGATTGGACCCAACAAGCCTTGGCAACGGCAAGTCTCGGTGAAGATGTAGATCGTCGATGGTGCAGACCAGCAAGGTCTGGGGAACTCACCCAGCAAGGGTAAGTGAGGGCAGGCCTGGAGCAACCAGGATGCCAAGTTAGAAAAAGATTGGCCTTCGTTAAGGGCTCCTAGCCAACGGGCTAGCGACCGCGAAGGAGCCTCAAGACGCCGCACGTGGATCTGGCTCACAGGACACTCGTGGAGTGGAGGCCAGAGATCTTCGGTGCAGTTGGTGCTGGAGGCGAGGGCTACTCGGAGCCCAAAGCACGACTTCGGGGGAGACCCAGAAGAGGATGCACTTGCAAATGTGCTCGGTGTCCAGGTGTCACGGTCTCAAGTCACCCACGATAGCCACGGGCCTCAGCTTTGCTGGGGACTCAGGGTAGCCTCGGGGAAGTCTGAGAATCCACCTCTGGTGATGCGATGACTTCGGCGTCCGGCGGGAGCTTCAGAAATGCGAACCGGACAGATGCTTCTTTGGTGCCTGCCAAGCAGGGGAGTCACTCCTTGACCCCAAGGGAGATTCTTCTGTCCTCTAATCGTGAGTAGAGCGTCGAAGGTCCAGGATTCAGTTTCAGAGTTTCGTCCAGGGATAATCTAAAGTCCTAAGGACTGGGTTCCTATACTTATACTAAGGATAGGGGTTGGACTACTCTGTGGCCCCACCTATGGGTGGGTCAGGGCAGAGGGGTGGCTACACCCCTTTCCCTTTGTCCAGTTCGCGCCAAAGCAGGGGCTGCAAGTCCCTGATCCGGTTTGAACTGGGGTATGCACTAGGGACACCAAGTGTGCCCCCAGTGCAGGACTTCAAAGCACCCGAAAGTGCTCCCGCCCAGCCCCAATACACATTATCCTGTCTGGGGAGGTGGTCACACCTCCCTGGGACAGGAAACCTATGTCCAGGCCTCCCCTGCCGGAGTTTCGTCCAGCAGCAGGAGGCCAGACTCGTGTCTGTGGCAGCAGCATCCATTTTGTGATGCCAGGGCTTTGGAAAGAAGTTACCGGGCTAGCCAGAGTTAACATGTCTTTCCCTCTAGAAGGGTGGAATGCTACCCCCGCCGCCAGGATTGGCGGGGGGTAGTATTCCAAGATGTTTGACACCAAACACGACATGTTTAGGTGCAGCCATTCCAAAGTTAGCATTTAACGCGAGGTTATAATGCGCTTAAGAGTATATGGTCAGGCTGCACTACAAACAGCATCAGAGAAGGGTCTCCGAACGCTGCAGAGGGGCCCTGCTCATGCAGGGGCACCCTCTCACATAGGAACCATGCACTCTGCCTTTAGGATTGATAAGGCCTGCCTTAGGAGTGACTTATAGGTTTATATGTGTGTATGTATTTAGTGATATAGGTAACCTATATCACAGTAAGGGGTGCATGCACCACCTTACCCAGGCTGCAGTAGCAGACCTGTGGTGTCAGTTTGGATGGCCTTCCAGGGGTGGCATAATACATGCTGCAGCCCCTGGCAGGCCTCTGAGGTACCTATGCCCTTGGTACATAGTATACCATATACTAGGGACTTATAAGGGCACTCCAGATTCCAATCAGTGATGTGCCTAAGGCACATGGAAACCATTTTAGAGAGGAAGCAGCTAGGCTGGGGTTCTGATTAGCAGGGCCCCAGCCAGACTAATGTCGAAAAACAGTGAAGCATCAGCAAAAAGTGGGGGTACCCATGTGAAGCAGATCCTACTCTCCTACACAACCCCCCCAAACGTAGGGACATTAAACTAACCTTGCCCAGTTAAGTCTTCATGTTCTAAGTGGAAGTACCTAGAGAGTCCATCTGCATTGGCATGGTTACTCCCAGGTCTATGTTCCACTGTAAAGTCCATCCCCTGTAGGGAAATGGACCACCTAAGCAGTTTGGGGTTTTCACCCTTCATTTGTTTTAGCCATAAGAGGGGCTTATGGTCTGTCTGAACCAGGAAGTGTGTACCAAACAAGTATGGCCTCAACTTCTTCAGAGCCCAGACCACAGCAAAGGCCTCCCTCTCTATGGCTGACCAACGTTTCTCTCTAGGGGTCAGCCTTCTGCTAATGAAAGCTACTGGCTGATCCTGACCTTCTTCATTCAATTGTGACAGTACAGCCCCTACCCCCAATTCAGATGCATCAGTTTGAACAATGAACTTCTTGGAGTAATCAGGACTCTGTAGAATGGGAGCAGTGCACATGGCCTGCTTCAGGTCATCAAATGCCTTTTGACAGCTAACTGTCCACTGAACCTTTTTGGGCATTTTCTTAGAAGTTAAGTCATTCAGGGGTGTCACTATTGATCCATACCCCTTGACAAATCTCCTATAGTACCCAGTCAGGCCTAAGAAGGCTCTCACCTGAGTCTGGGTAGTGGGAGCAGTCCAGTCCATGATAGTCTGGATCTTGCTCTGCAAAGGTTGAACCTGGCCTCCACCCACAAGGTGGCCCAGGTACACAACCTGACTCTGCCCTATCTGGCACTTAGTGGCCTTGATAGTCAGGCCTGCCTTTTGCAGGGCCTGTAAAACATTCCTGAGGTGGACCAGGTGATCCTCCCAGGTGGAGCTAAAGACAGCAATATCATCTAGATATGCTGCACTATAGGCTTCAGACCTGTGAGAACTGTATTCACCAACCTCTGGAAAGTGGCAGGTGCATTCTTCAGACCAAAGGGCATCACCACAAATTGATAATGCCCACTAGGGGTTGAGAATGCTGTTTTGGGCTTTGCAGTATCAGCTAGTCTGATCTGCCAGTAGCCAGCTGTCAAGTCAAATGTGCTGAGATATTTGGCTGAGGCCAAAGTATCTATGAGCTCATCTGCCCTTGGTATTGGATGGGCATCAGTCCTAGTGACTGCATTGAGACCCCTGTAGTCCACACAAAACCTCATCTCTCTTTTTCCACCACTGGTGTGAGGTTTTGGCACAAGGACCACTGGACTAGCCCAAGGGCTATCTGAGGGTTCAATAACTCCCAACTCCAACATTTTCTGGACTTCAGTCCTGATACAGTCCCTGACATGGTCAGGTTGCCTATAAATCTTATTTTTAATAGGCAGACTGTCCCCAGTGTCCACTTCATGAGTGCACCAGGTGGTCTGACTGGGTGTCAGTGAAAACATATGTCTAAACTGATTGAGAACTTGCCTACAATCAGTTTGTTGCTGGGTAGTGAGGCTGCCTGCCAAGGCTACACCATCTACTGACCCATCGTCAGGGTTCTGTGAGAGCAGGTCAGGGAGTGGGTCACTCTCTTCCTCCTGCCCTTCATCAGTAGCCATGAGCAAGCCCATGTCTGCCCTGTCCACATATGGTTTTAACCTGTTGACATGGAGAACCCTGTGGGGACTCCTGGGTGTTCCTAGGTCTACTAAGTAGGTAACCTCACCCTTCTGCTCAACAATAGTGTGGGGTCCACTCCATTTGTCTTGGAGAGCTGCTGGGGCCACTGGCTCCAACACCCACACCTTCTGTCCTGGCTGGTAAACAGTCAGAACAGCCTTTGGTCATGCCAGGCCTTTTGAAGTTCCTGGCTAGCCTCAAGGTTTTTGGTTGCCTTTTTCATGTACTCAGCCATCCTGGAGCGGAGACCAAGTACATAGTCCACTATATCTTGCTTTGGGGGCTTGAGAGGTAACTCCCATCCTTCCTTCACCAAGCACAGTGGACCCCTCACAGGGTGGCCAAACAGAAGTTCAAAAGGGCTGTAACCAACCCCCTTCTGAGGCACCTCCCTATATGCGAATAAAAGGCAGGGCAAGAGTATGTCCCATCTACGCCTAAGCTTTTCTGGGAGCCCTTTAATCATGCCCTTCAAGGTTTTGTTGAATCTCTCAACTAAACCATTGCATTGTGGGTGATAGGGTGTGGTGAACTTATAAGTCACTCCACACTCCTTCCACATTGCTTTTAAGTACCCAGACATGAAGTTAGCACCCCTGTCTGATACTACCTCCTTAGGAAAGCCCACTCTTGAGAAAATTCCCAGGAGGGCCCTTGCCACCACAGGTGCTGTAGTGGTCCTGAGGGGAATAGCTTCTGGGTACCTGGTGGCATGATCCACTACCACCAGGATAAACCTGTGCCCAGAGGCTGTTTGGGGATCCATGGGACCAACAATGTCAATCCCTACCCTTTCAAAGGGCACCCCCACCACAGGTAGTGGTATCAGGGGGGCCTTTGTAGTGCCACCTGCCTTGCCACTGGCTTGGCAGGTTACACAGGAGCGACAAAACTCCTTGCTGTCTTCAGACATGTGGGGCCAGTGAAAGTGAGGGACAATTCTGTCCCAAGTCTTGTTCTGGCCCAGGTGACCTGCTAAGGGAATATCATGGGCTAGGGTCAATAGGAAGCCCCTGAACTTCAGAGGTATAACCAACCTCCTGGTAGCACCAGGCTTGGGGTCTCTACTCTCTGAGTACAGGAGTCCATCATCCCAATACACTGTATGGGGACCACTAGCTTTCCCAGCAGCCTCAGCAGCAGCTTGCTGTCTGAGGGGTTCAAGGGAGGGGCAGCTCTGCTGCTCCTGGCTCAGATCTGCCCTAGAAGGTCCCCCTGTCCCCAAGAACTCAACCTGGTCAGGTTCAAGTTCCTCTGGGACAGTTCCTTCTTCAGGGCTGAGATCATCCCCCTCAAGGGACTGATCTTCCTCCTGAGCCAAGGGGAAGGCACTGCCTTAACCCTACTACTCCTCCTCTTGGAAGGCACTTGGTCCATTCTTCCAGAATCCAAGGCCTGTTCAGTGCTAGACATTTTGGCTTGTGACCTGGTCACAGCAAACACATCTGCAGGGATCCCCAGCATTTCTGCATGGGTCCTGAGCTCCACTTCTGCCCAAGCAGAAGTCTCTAAGTCATTGCCAAGCAAGCATTCGACTGGTAGGTTTGCACTCACCACAACCTTCTTAAGGCCAGTTACCCCTCCCCAGGAGAAGTTAACAACTGCCAGAGTATGGTCTGTTCTGACATTGCTAGCATTGGTCACTTGGTACATCTCACCAAGTATAACTTGCCCAGGATTCACAAGGTCTTGTGTCACCATTGTGACACTTGCCCCTGTGTCCCTAAATGCCAAAGCCTCACGTCCATTGATTAAAGGCTGTTGTCTGTACTTGCCCAGATTACTGGGACTCACAGAGGAGGTCACATCCATGCCTCCATCACAGACTAACACAGCCTGAGTCAGTTCTCTGACTAGGTCAGAGCCCAACTCAGTACCCAGGGTGAACCCTACTAAACCCTTGGCTGGAGCACTCCCACCAACTGTACTAGGGGGAACAGGTGCCTTAGGGGCATTGGTGGGTGCTGGACTGGAGTCTTTGGACTTGGTGCAATCACTGGTCCAGTGGGTCTTTTGCTTACAGACCTTGCACCATGGTTTTCTTTGGCCTTTCCCTTTGGTAGACTGTGAATCCCCACCAGAAGAAGATTTTTGGGGGCCTGATGAAGACTTTTGATCTTTACCCTTCTCCCCACCCTTTTCAGAGTTCTTAGCATCTTGCTTCTTGGTTTCCCCACCTTGGTTCTGTACCTTCTGCTTCACCCTGGTTCTGACCCATTTGTCTGCCTTCTTTCCCAATTCTTGGGGAGAGGTCAGATCAGAGTCTACCAGGTATTGATGCAACAGCTGATTTTGACAGTTATTAAGAATCTGCTCCCTCATTATCAGATTGTACAATCCTGAGAAGTCACACACCTTACTGCCCATCAACCAGCCTTCCAGAGCCTTGGCAGAACAATCCACATAGTCTACCCAGTCTTGAGTCTGTGCTTTTTGGGTATCTCTGAACTTCAACCTGTACTGTTCAGTGGTTAGGCCAAACCCATCAATAAGAGCACTCTTCAAGACCTTGTAATTATCAGCATCCTCCTCTCTAACAGTGAGGAGCTTATCTCTACCTTTGTCAGCAAAGGAGAGCCACAAGATTGCTGCCCACTGCTCCTGAGGGACCTTCTGTACCTTACAGGCCCTCTCTAGAGCAGTTATCCACTTGTGGATGTCATCCCCATTCTGATAGGGAGGGACAATCTTGCTCAGGTTCCTATGGTCATAGGACCTTTCCCTATCTCTAGGGACATGGCTGCCACCATGGGACTCTAGTCCCAACTTTCTTCTCTCTCTAAAGAGATCTAGGGACTCCCTGTCTATAGCCAGTTGCTTCTTTTTGATTTCAAGCTGAGCTTCCTCATATTGAACCAGCCTCTTTCTTCTCTCATGAGAGGATTCCCTCCTATGAGATGAGACAGAGCTCCCTATTGAGGTGCCAGAGTGGTTAGACTCCTGAGAAGGAGACCTAGACCTTCTGGGCACACTCATAATCCTTCCTGGGGGGACAAAGAGGGCATCATTCTGATCATCCTCTTCATCTTCCTCAGGAGGGATTGGATTATCCAGGTCAGGGCCATTGTCGCCCTCCTGGCCAGTTTCAGAGGGGGGCTGGGGGTACTGGTACCCCTGGTCCCATCCTCATCATCTGCCCCACCCTCAGCTCCTACCCCTTCAGTCCCCAAGGGCTTACTAAGGTCATAAGCCACCAACAACTCCTTGAGGTGTTGGGTGGTGGGGCTTTGGCCTGTCCTTATTTTTCTCAAGTTGCATAAAGCTCTCAATTCCAAGAATGGGAGTGTATCATACTTGGAGGGTGGAAGCTCAGTGGCTTCCTGCAAGGATTCTTTAGATCCTACCCTTAAAGACATTACTAGTGTGGTGTGGTGTATGCACTACCTACTCTAGTGTGGCCTACTAAACTCTCTTGAGTTGTAGAAAGGGTTGTGCTATCCCTTAACACACAACTCTAAGTTCAGTAGAACTTACTGTATTCTAAGCTTAATTATATGTACCTTAGGTACCTTTAGTGGTTTTCAGTTGATCAATTCAATTGAGATTATCTGGTAAAACAATAGCAAGCTGGAATCCCACACGCTGCACACCAATGTGAGAAGTTGGCCTGGTATATGCTGTCCACTAATTATAGTGGGCACCTTGCACCAGTCCAAACAACCCCTTATTGGAGATAGGTTAAAGACAACCTTATTGAAAGCTATCCTAGTGGTAGCTATGGAGAGCAGCCTTCAGGCTAAGTCTTGAAGGAATGTAAAGCAGCTTGTTTTACCAGTCTATAATCTCTTGAGTGATCAAATGAAAGAGCACCACACCAGGTATATATTCAAAATATATGTATTTATTGCTAAACACACCCCTCTAGTCTCTTTATGAGGCTAGAGTTCGAAATACATAAGTTAGAAGTTATTTAAACACAGTAATAGCACAAATACACGTTTGGGCCCTAGGGGCGTACCAAACCATATACCAATAAAGTGGTATAAGAACCACGACTGAACTAGACACTAGGCCTAGAGCCTCTAGAAGTGCTTGGACCACAAGGAACCACCCAAGGTAGTGACACAGGGGACCCACGGGGGACGCGTGCAGTGTAAATACACAACCGCGATACGCCGTTGACTTCTATGGAGAAAGTCGTGATCGGGAAATTAGAGAAAAGGGACACTTAAAGGAGGACTTGGAGCAAACCCTTTGAGATCTAGGACTTTGAAGAGTCTCTACCCACGGGAGCACCGGAGTACTCGTGTTACCTCACCCAGGGAAGCCGGGTGCATAGGTGCCTTTCGGGGTCGGGTTTCGTCGTCGATTTGAATGGCGATCTGCTGCAAAGTGCTGCTGGCGACCAAGTGAAAAGTGTCCGGGTGGATCCAAGAGTGGATCGGAGTTCTGAAGAACCTGAAAGCAGAGGGGACAGAGTCTGGGTCACTAGCCAGTGACCAGGAAGGCGATGGACAGATGCCCACCGATGTCGAGTGCTTCAGGTGCGTTGACGGTCGTCTTGACTCTTCAGCCACGAGGTCCAGGAGGCGTTGTCGGTGACCAGGAGCAGGATTCGGGCTGGTACACGATGTCTGTCGAGTGCTGAGGTGTCGGCGACCGGATTGGACCCAACAAGCCTTGGCAACGGCAAGTCTTGGTGAAGATGTAGATCGTCGATGGTGCAGACCAGCAAGGTCTGGGGAACTCACCCAGCGAGGGTAAGTGAGGGCAGGCCTGGAGCAACCAGGATGCCAAGTTAGAAAAAGATTGGCCTTCGTTAAGGGCTACTAGCCAATGGGCTAGCGACCGCAAAGGAGCCTCGAGACGCCGCACGTGGATCTGGCTCACAGGACACTCGTGGAGTGGAGGCCAGTGATCTTCGGTGCAGTTGGTGCTGGAGGCTAGGGCTACTCGGAGCCCAAAGCACGACTTCGGGGGAGACCCAGAAGAGGATGCACTTGCAAATGTGCTCGGTGTCCAGGGGTCACGGTCTCAAGTCACCCACGATAGCCATGGGCCTCAGCTTTGCTGGGGACTCAGGGTAGCCTCGGGGAAGTCTGAGAATCCACCTCTGGTGATGCGATGACTTCGGCGTCCGACGGGAGCTTCAGAAATGCGAACCGGACAGATGCTTCTTTGGTGCCTGCCAAGCAGGGGAGTCACTCCTTGACCCCAAGGGAGATTCTTCTGTCCTCTAATCGTGAGTAGAGCATCGAAGGTCCAGGATTCAGTTTCAGAGTTTCGTCCAGGGATAATCTAAAGTCCTAAGGACTGGGTTCCTATACTTATACTAAGGATAGGGGTTGGACTACTCTGTGGCCCCACCTATGGGTGGGTCAGGGCAGAGGGGTGGCTACACCCTTTCCCTTTGTCCAGTTCGCGCCAAAGCAGGGGCTGCAAGCCCCTGATCCGGTTTGAACTGGGGTATGCACAGGGACACCAAGTGTGCCCCCAGTGCAGGACTTCAAAGCACCCGAAAGTGCTCCCGCCCAGCCCCAATACACATTATCCTGTCTGGGGAGGTGGTCACACCTCCCTGGGACAGGAAACCTATTGTCCAGGCCTCCCCTGCCGGAGTTTCGTCCAGCAGCAGGAGGCCAGACTCGTGTCTGTGGCAGCAGCATCCATTTTGTGATGCCAGGGCTTTGGAAAGAAGTTACCGGGCTAGCCAGAGTTAACATGTCTTTCCCTCTAGAAGGGTGGAATGCTACCCCCGCCGCCAGGATTGGCGGGGGGTAGTATTCCAAGATGTTTGACACCAAACACGACATGTTTAGGTGCAGCCATTCCAAAGTTAGCATTTAACGCGAGGTTATAATGCGCTTAAGAGTATATGGTCAGGCTGCACTACAAACAGCATCAGAGAAGGGTCTCCGAACGCTGCAGAGGGGCCCTGCTCATGCAGGGGCACCCTCTCACATAGGAACCATGCACTCTGCCTTTAGGATTGATAAGGCCTGCCTTAGGAGTGACTTATAGGTTTATATGTGTGTATGTATTTAGTGATATAGGTAACCTATATCACAGTAAGGAGTGCATGCACCACCTTACCCAGGCTGCAGTAGCAGACCTGTGGTGTCAGTTTGGATGGCCTTCCAGGGGTGGCATAATACATGCTGCAGCCCCTGGCAGGCCTCTGAGGTACCTATGCCCTTGGTACATAGTATACCATATACTAGGGACTTATAAGGGCACTCCAGATTCCAATCAGTGATGTGCCTAAGGCACATGGAAACCATTTTAGAGAGGAAGCAGCTAGGCTGGGGTTCTGATTAGCAGGGCCCCAGCCAGACTAATGTCGAAAAACAGTGAAGCATCAGCAAAAAGTGGGGGTACCCATGTGAAGCAGATCCTACTCTCCTACAGTCACCAAGTGAGGAGACGAAATCACACAGTGGCAGGATAAACTAACCTGGAACCATACGACAGAGCAGCTTTCCTGCTTGTTTTCGGAGGCTGTAAGCAGCCGATGTCCATTAACGGGTGTGAAAACATCAGTGACGGCCTCAGTGACCCTATGTTTTTTTGGGCGGGTTTGGTGGAGGGCAGAGAGCCTCTAGGTAGCTCTCAGCATGAAGCCCTGGCCCCCCTCTCCACACGGTGACATTTCTTTATAAGTTGGCAGGTATGAGATGTTGGTTGGAATACTGAACACTGTCAAACATCCACCCCCAGTCACAGATGTGGATAAAATCCATCAGGGCAGATCTACAAGAAACTAACGCAGCGCGGTGCCGCAAGTCATTTTGCTGTGCCGCGCTGCGTTAGTCTCGAACCACAGGGATGCAACATATTTACAACAATATGTCGCATCTCTGTGCTTCCCCCTGCGCTGGCGCACAAACTGCTGCCATGCGCTGGCGCAGGCAGCCTTGCACAATGGTGCAAGGATGCCTGCATCATGGGGAGATTGTTTTTGTGCAGCAAGGGGCACCTTCCTGCACAAAACAATCACTACAGGCATTTTCCTCTTTCAATGCGTGCTGTAGAATGCAGCACGCATTGAAAGAGAAAAAAAACGAGGAGATATGAAAACATTTCCCCTCGTTGCACCTCGCTACGCCACCCCTAGGGTGGCGTAGCATTCTGACGCATTTCCAAATTTACGATTTCTCGTAAATCTGGAAATGCATCAGTGGACATGGGTGTTGCGTGGGAACACCCACAGCAACACCCATGTCACGCCCCAACACGCAAAGTGTTGCGTGAACAGGGGCGACATTTACAAGCACAGGTTAAGTCACGCAGGGTGACTTTACCTGTTCTTGTAAATATCTCTTAGCAGGCTGCGCCACCGGTGCGTCACACAACGTGATGCACCGGCGGCGCAAGGGGCTTGTAAATCTGCCCCATCGTTTTTTGCTCACCATGCCACCCCAGTTTGGACCCAGCCATATGCAAAACAGTCTTGACCCTGTTCCCCATGGGAACAGTTCTGCCCAAACTGTCAGGCCAGGACCTCCTTGGACAGGAAAACAAACATCCTGGCACCGGTTTGGGGGTATCACCACTCGTCAGCCAGGCTAGCTTAAATCCGGCGACATAGTATTGGAAAATGCACCTTTTTTACATGGCACTCACACTTTTTGCCTGGCATTGAATGTGAATTCGACTGGAAGTGCTCTCGGTCCCTGTACCAAATCTCTTTAACAAAAATGTACAATTGTTTTCCCCAATTGGCAATACTGTTAGCACTCTCTGTAAGTCTATAGTAAAAGGTAACTCTGGTACCTAGGGCTGAGGTACTAAAGAGGATCTCTAAGGGCTGCAACACAAATTGGGCATCCTAAGAGACCCCTCACCAAATACATGCAAGATTGCCATTGCAGGCTGCATGTTTTGGTGCAGACCAAAGTGAAAACACAACATGGCACTCACACCTGTGTGCTATGTCCCCTAACACTGCATGTAATATTTGTAAGTCAACACTATAGCAGGCCTTACAGCCCTAAGGCAGGGTGCCAAGTATTATATGTGAGGACATATATCTGCCTGAACAGATATGCCCCTGTGCTGGTCAGTTCCATTACTGCCAATGCAAATGAGCAGAAAAGCCATTTTAAAACAAGTGGACACTGGTGAAAATGAATTCCCCAGCTAAATGATGGCTTTACTGAAAATAGGTATATTTGGTATCAAACATCTCATATTAGTAAACCCACACTGATTCCAGTGTTGGATTACTTAATACATGCACCCAGAGGGCACCTTTGAGGTGCCCCCTGAAAACCTACCAACCCCTGGTGTGTTGGCTGACTGGATTTGGCCAGTCTGCCACCAGAGACGAGTATCTGACCCCAAGGGTGAGAGCTTTTACTCTTGGGAGGTCAAAAACAAAGCCTGCTCAGGAACAGGGTGTTCACACCCCCTCCCACAGGATGACCTGCTGACTAGCCTCCCAAGGCAGGGGAGCTTGAAAGAAGCTATCGCCTTTGGAATGCAAGTCTGACTTCCCCCACAGGAGAGGGAGCGGACCCCTTTGTCCAGAGCCCTCTGGCACCTAGACATGCGGGAAAATTAGCTAGTCAGGGAGGCGTGGCCAACCCCCAGGCTAGTACCACCTCTAAGGTGGCCTAACCTGAAGGCACAACTTTTTAGAGTTGCATATACTTGTGATGGCAAACTTAGGTGTGTAATGACAATGTTATTTTTACTGATGAACTCGTGGGATTATAAAGCCATGATGGAGATGAAAAACCAATCCAGAACAATTCTCACAGTTGACGAAACAACCGATCTCATGTTACTAAAGAATAATTGATAGTTCATCAGTAAAAATAACATTGTCATGTGACATGTAAATGTCAATATATAAAATATTGAAAAATGTATAATTATAATGATGCAATATTGAAATATTGGATACCTCAAAAGATAGTGAAGGATGAATGAAGAAGAATGACCAATGTTAGGGTTGTTACGTCATACAGCAATAAGATGGTATTTTTAGCTTATTGTATTATATATAGATTGAAATGTATGTATTTATGATTATTTTCCATTCCCTTTTGATGTAATTAAAATATTGAATTTCATTAGTGATCTGGGTTTTGGTATTTAAGTTTTGGTGCCCCCATCTATTATAGTTGCCTAAGTATTTTCTCATACAATTGCTTTTGTATCCCTGACTTAATAACTCTATTGAGTGTCAGGGGAATCCCTATATTTGCATTTGCTGCCCTGGACCTTGCTCATCACTCAGCTTCAGTCCAGGAGATTGGTCCCGTAAGTTACTGTACTGTACCCGAATGCTCTACTTGCTCTACCTCCTATAGGATAACATTGGAGCTTTGTGTCGACTTTTTAAATGCAAACGTATTTCTATTGAAAAACGTACTTACCTGATCGTATTGATTCTGGTGCCTAAATATATATAAAGGTATGTGTTATTTTTATAAATTTGTGCAGATCTCCTTATTGAGTCGTGGGCCTCATTTACTGACTATTGTGTGTATTTGCAGGTGTCTAACACTCCTCTCTGATAAGGCTAAGGCTGCTCGACCACACTACCCCCTAGACGAGCCCCTTGGGATTGCTAGAGCAAACCCCTGTCCACTCATAAGGGAATACCTGGGCTCTTTGCACAATATACTTCAATTTAATATATCATATAAAGAGCCAGCTTCCTACACAAAGCAGGATGCTTGTTTCTGGTCCAGGGAGGACCAGGACTGGGAGTGCGGGCTCGATTGTTCCCATGGGGACCAAGGTCAAGACTGATTTGCAAATGGCTGGGTCCAAACGGAAAAGGCGTGGCAAGCAAAAAAAAATAGGTTTAACCCAGATCTGTAACTGAGGGCAAATGTTTAATTTGTTCAACTTTCCGCCCATAGTCTGTTCTTATTGTATTTGTCTCTCTAAGAGGGAAGGCTATGCCCAGACGTTGGACACTTGCTTGCTATGCCACAGGATTCAAGCTAACCTGGTTGATGAGGGCTGATACCCAAAAACCGGTCCCAGGATGCTTGTTTCTGGTCCTGGGAGGACCTGGCCTGGCAGTTCAGGCTGGACTGTTCCCATGGGGAACAGGGTTAAGACTGATTTGCATATTTCTGGGTCCAAACTGGAAAGGCATGGCAAGCAAAAAACAATGGATTTAACCCAGATATTTGGCTAAGGGTGAATGTTTGATTTTTTCACCATTCCGTCCATCATTTTTGCATTTATCACCCTAAGTGGGAAGGGTATGACCAGAAGTTGGACCCTTGCTTGCTATGCCACCTGATTCAAGCTAGACTGTATGATGAGGGCTGATACCCCAGAACCAGTCCCAGGATGCTTGTTTCTGCTTTTATTGATCACCTGTTTTTTTTGTGTCATAATTTTTTATTGAAACAAAAGTATACAACATGGGTAGAGTGCAGTATAGGTGGGAATCATTACTACTATGTGATACAGTGGGGGGAGGTAGGGAGGTGAGGTAGAGGGGAGAGCACAAGAAAAAGGAGCACATATCACATGTGGAATCGGTAGTGCTAGCCAGCCTGGAGCTGAGTGACCCCCTGGATAGTAGTGGATATGAAGCTTGCGGGCCATGGCTCCTCGCAGAGGGGGGCTCGAAGTATGAGAGTCCGAGCAGTCCACTGCATGGGGAGGAGCGGGGGGTCACCACCCCTGTTGTGGGATGAAGTGGGCCGCGTGCCCTGATCTCTTTTGTTTGTTATTTAATGGGGGGGGGTGCATGTCAGTGATGTGGGGGAGTTCTGTAGTAGTGGATCGGGGAGGGCGATCATCTGTTTTTTGACTTTTTACTGTGGGTGAGTCTCACAATATTTGCCTCACCCACAGTAATCACATGGCAAACAGACTGCACGTGTTTACCACCAGTGTCCACCTTTTAAGATAAGGCTGCTGCAATGCAGCAAGGGTTATGGGCAGTTTTCTGGTTATGCATGGGAGACTACTGTCGTGCGCAGCCCGGTAACTGCGCCCAGATAGCCTAGCACAATGGCACTCTGCAGGATTAGCTATTGACCTGGTAAACGCCTTATAATATTAGAGAACACTAATTGGGAAAGCCAGTGTGATTTACTTTTTTGTCTGTAGTGACACTTTACCATACACTTAGGAATAAAATTGCTTTATAGTGCAGTTTTGCTTCCCTTTGGCCTACAGTGACTGTACACATCGAATTGGGGCATAACCTGTGCGGGGAAAAACAATTCTGCAATTTGTAAATGATATATGTACGCATTATTGGCCATCCAGAATTGCCATATTTCACTGGCTCAGCTCAGGATCAGAGCCCAGGCCTTTTGTCACCCTGCTGTGCCCAGGTAATACATTTCTCCAGCAGCAGGAAGAAAGGCCTCTCCACACAAAGAAAGCAATAAACAGTACTTCACCCAGCTCCTGGAGATGAAAGGGGTGGGGTGGAATGATTTGTATCAATCAATCAGCTTTCACACTGTACCAGGGATGGGCCTGCCCAAGCCCACTGAACAAAAGAGGGAGTCTAGACAACTGGAGCCAACCCAGGAGGGAGCTCTCTTTGAACTTTTGGGGCATATTTACGAGGGCCTTGCATCATGCTTGCACCACACAACATATTACATCCACAACTCAAAGCCCCAAGTCACATTTATGCAGCCACGCAAAGCAACTTTGCGTGGCTCTGAATGGCTCCACAAATATGGAGTAATGCAATGCAGCGCAAATCGCAGTGTTGCCTTGCTCTGTCTGTACAAGGAAAATGTTCCATGGGCATTGTGGTGGGTGTTCCCACACAACTCCCATGGTTTTTGATGCATTCCCAGATTTACAAGGACTTGTAACGAGGAGAAATCTGTTTATTTTTCCTCGTTTTTAGCTCTTTCTATGTATTCTGCATTTTTCAGCACACATAGAAAGATGAAAATGCCTCTATGGATTGTTTTTGTGCAGGAAGGTGTACCTTCCTGCACTAAAACAATCCTTCCTCTAATGCAGGCACCTTTGCACCATGTTGCTAGTGTGCCTGCATTGGCGCTAGGCTGCCGAAACAGTACCAGTGCAGAAGGAAAGGACAGGAAAGCACCTTATTGGATAAATGCAGTGCATGCCTGGCCTTTCCCTGTGACGCAGGGCAGTGCAGCAAGGTAACTTGCAGCACTGCCCTGTGCTACTATTCTGGTAAATATGCCCCTTGGTGTGCAACACCTTGAATGTGATGTCAGCAGGGTGTGGAGCTGAGACCGTAGGAGCAGATGTGACCAGTGGCTCCTAGGTGATGCCATTTTGAAATGTGCATCATGGTGCGCAGGAGGGTTGAGACAGGCAGAGAGGTGACGTGGTACGTAAGAATTTGCCAGAGGTGTCTGACTCAAAACTTCCTCTGCCTTTTAAAGAACTCTTGCACAAGGGGGAGACTCTCTCTTGCCTTGAGATGTTTCTACACTTCACTGCTGGATCCTGGCACAGCCAAGGAGAACTGGAAGGAAGAACCCCCTGATACCCAGAAAGGACTAAGGACTCTGGGCAGGTACCCCAGGACCAGTGGGTCTTCCCAAGGGCCAATGCCAATAAGACTGACCCTCTTACACCCTCTGAGGTCCAGTTGGGGGAAAGCCCTGGACTTTTGAGCCCAGAAACTAAGACCAGGAGGAAGGATGTACAAGGGAGTCAAGTGATCCAGGTTCCTAAGGACTGCACCGCTGTGGAGGTCTGCTGCAACTGCTAGAGCTCACCACCAGGAGTAGATTAAGCCCAGGAGCATCATAATCAGCACAAAGGGGCCTGAGTAATGGCATTTTAAAGTTTGGCTACCTTTGACCTTTCTCCGGCGATGCAGCATGTGGGGATCTGCCACCATTTCTTAAATTACCCCCGGGGTGGGTCAGCGCGTGAATTATATATTTTATTGTACCAGGGAGGGGGCATGTGTGGAGCCCGCTACCTGTCTTCTCTTCCGCCACTGGGGCCCCCCATGTCGCTTGGGGCCGATGCAACAGTATTGAGAGAGCACCATTGTGCCCACCCCACAATGGCGGTGGCCTTTCCCCTGCTCCCCGTGCCCATGTCTAGGTGGAGCGGGTGGCCACTCAGCAGACAGCACCCTGCCCACAGGGGCAGGCAGGGAGAACAAAGCTGCCAGCCTCTGCGGCCTCAGAATCTATGTACCCTGAACTCTCGACACTCATTTAAACTACTGATTTTTGTTACTCCAGGTCATCTTACAAATTTGGAACCTTTTTGGGAGTCTACAATCTGGCAAAATTGTTTTATACAACTAAATAATAGACCTATCTACTGCTCAGCTTGGAGAACTAAAGGGCTACTTTAGGTCAAACAATTGTATAACAATGATTCTTTTATTTCTTTCTTAGAAGCTTCAACAATATTTGGTTTATCATCCACTTCTCGTCACAAATGTATGATCCTATAAAATATAATATCTCAATCATACACTAATTTTCAGTCAGTTGCCCTCACTAACCCACCATCCTTCATTAACCTAAGCAATCTTTTATATAAAAAACCTAAAGCCTCTTCTATTTATTCCTCTAACATACACTTAGTGATTGTCCTAAATCACCAACAGAACTTGCGTGGGAAACTGACCTTCAAGTTACCTTGCCTATATCTACATGGAAACAGATTTGGATCAAAATCAGGAAATACTCTTGCGCAGCAAATACTACACAAACAATTTTTTTTGTTTATAATAGAATTTTTACAACACCTGTTCTCCTTCATAATATTCATTTGGATACTCCAGACACTTGTTGGACATGCTCTACACAACATGCTGACCGTAAATATTTGGGGATACCAAAGGGGATGATGGACGGAGCGCTAGAGCAAATCAAACACTCACCCGCAGTCAACTGATCTGGGTTTAATCCATCATCATTCTTTAGCTCACTCCACCACCCCAGTTCAGACATGGCCATATGCAAATCAGTCTGACCCTGTGCCTCATGGGAACAGTCCAGCACCGAACTGCCAAGCCATGTCTTCCGTGGACCGGAAACAAGCATCCTGGGACCGGTTTCGGGTTCATAACCCTCATCAGCCAGGCTATCTTGAATCCAGTGGCAAAGTGAGCAAGGGACCCACGTCTGGGCATACCCTGCCAACTTAGGGCGAACAAAGCGTTACCAAAGGGGATGATGGACGGAGCGTTAGAGCAAATCAAACACTCACCCCCAGTCAACTGATCTGAGTTTAATCCATCATCATTGTTTAGCTCACTCCACCACCCCAGTTCAGACATGGCCATATGCAAATCAGTCTGACCCTGTGCCTCATGGGAACAGTCCAGCCCGAACTGCCAAGCCATGTCTTCCCTGGATCGGAAACAAGCATCCTGGGACCGGTTTTGGGTTCATAACCCTCATTAGCCAGGCTATCTTGAATCCAGTGGCAAAGTGAGCAAGGGACCCACGTCTGGGCATGCCCTGCCAACTTAGAGCGAACAAAGCGATACCAAAGGGGATGATGGACGGAGCGTTAGAGCAAATCAAACACTCACCCCCAGTCAACTGATCTGGGTTTAATCCATCATCATTCTTTAGCTCACTCCACCACCCCAGTTCAGACATGGCCATATGCAAATCAGTCTGACCCTGTGCCTCATGGGAACAGTCCAGCCCGAACTGCCAAGCCATGTCTTCCCTGGACCGGAAACAAGCATCCTGGGACCGGTTTCGGGTTCATAACCCTCATCAGCCAGGCTATCCTGAATCCAGTGGCAAAGTGAGCAAGGGACCCACGTCTGGGCATACCCTGCCAACTTAGGGCGAACAAAGCGATACCAAAGGGGATGATGGACGGAGCGCTAGAGCAAATCAAACACTCACCCCCAGTCAACTGATCTGGGTTTAATCCATCATCATTCTTTAGCTCACTCCACCACCCCAGTTCAGACATGGCCATATGCAAATCAGTCTGACCCTGTGCCTCATGGGAACAGTCCAGACCGAACTGCCAAGCCATGTCTTCCTGGACCGGAAACAAGCATCCTGGGACCGGTTTCGGGTTCATAACCCTCATCAGCCAGGCTATCTTGAATCCAGTGGCAAAGTGAGCAAGGGACCCACGTCTGGGCATACCCTGCCAACTTAGGGCGAACAAAGTGATACCAAAGGGGATGATGGACGGAGCGCTAGAGCAAATCAAACACTCACCCCCAGTCAACTGATCTGGGTTTAATCCATCATCATTCTTTAGCTCACTCCACCACCCCAGTTCAGACATGGCCATATGCAAATCAGTCTGACCCTGTGCCTCATGGGAACAGTCCAGCCCGAACTGCCAAGCCATGTCTTCCCTGGACCGGAAACAAGCATCCTGGGACCAGTTTCGGGTTCATTACCTTCATCAGCCAGGCTATCTTGAATCCAGTGGCAAAGTGAGCAAGGGACCCACGTCTGGGCATACCCTGTCAACTTAGGGCGAACAAAGCGATACCAAAGGGGATGATGGACGGAGCGCTAGAGCAAATCAAACACTCACCCCCAGTCAACTGATCTGGGTTTAATCCCTCATCATTCTTTTGCTCACTCCACCACCCCAGTTAAATATTTGGGGGCCGATTAAGATCGTTGGATTCACTTCTGACCGGCTGATTACAATACATCCGGTCGGAATTGAAACCGGGCAGTCATTCCGGCTGGCTTCCGATGGGCCAGTCGGAACCGGCCCGTAATCCATATGGACGGCGTTTTACGCCATCCGGATTACGATGCACGGTTTCCAGCAGTCTTTCTATGCCAGGCTTTCCGACATGGAAAGCCTGCCGGAAAGCGTGTTTGGGGGCTCCTAGCAGAACCCTTATCTCTTTTCAGTCTCCGGTTGGGGGGCGAGGGGCATGATCCCTGCACCTTGTGGCAGGCACCTTGAGGGATTAACACAATCTCCCATTTCTCTATGGGAGCTTGTGTTACGGCTGGTTTGCAGCAATAACACAAGCTCCCAAAGAGAAATGGGAGCATGCGATCGCACCATGTGCGGTTGCATCATAATTAAACGGTTAGGACTGCCGACCGGAGATCAGTCGGTCCCGTTTCCGCAACAGTGTTGGGTAGACGCAAGGCCACCCGACATCGTAATATGCCTCTTATTCTTTACTTGTTCCTATGTCTCCACTTTCTGGCAACAAGTTTGGGATCAAATTAATTCCATATTTTGTTTAAATATTCCTTACACTAATTGAAATGTTTTTTTAGGAAGTGTCACTAGTGTGTGGGCTATTGTTTCAATTAATGTGCAAATAATAGACCGTCTGTTAGCAGTTGCCATTCAACAAATCACTAAGCATTGGAAGCACTCTATGCAGTTGTCATCTAAAGCATGGTGGAACACAGTTTGTTACAATCATAGATTAGATACTGCCCATATGCAACCTATGGGCCTCATTTATGAGAAGTGTCGCATCGCTGCGTGAAAGCAGCGATGCGACACTTCTCAGTGCGCCCTCCTTGCGACACGAATGATGCTTCACATTTACTGTATGACGCATCATGTCACAAGGAATGACAGATACATCAGTATTACTGACGTATCTGTCGGCACAAAAGTGGCGAATTGCTGGAGTTGTGTCGGAAGTGTGACGCAACTCCAGCAATGTTCCTTTCACATGGGGCAGGCCCCATGTGAAAGGGCCTGCGTTAACCTTACGCCTGCCATGAGGCAGGCGTAAGGTCATGGCAGGCGTAAGGTCTTGACGCATTGGCGTCCTAGAAGTGGCGCAGCGAAATCTCATAGATTTCACTTTGCCACTCCTACGACCCTTTCTTGCGGGGGGAACGCCCACCCTGCATACATTATACCTGACAAAGGTATAATGTAGCACAGGGGTTTACGAAGTGACGCATCTGCCTAGATGCGTCACTTCGTAAATATGGCGCAACATGGCGCATTATTTACGCTGCCGCTGCATCACTAAAAGTGACACAACGGCGGCACAAAAGTGAAGCAGGCCTTCATAAATAAGGCCCTATGTCTCTTGTTTTAAAGCGGCAAGAACTCTGGACATCAGTTACTCAGTTTTTAGATGAATCTGCCAAAAGATCTTTTGCACTCTCACCTGCAACTCAAGAAGTACTTAAACCTCCCTGACTTCGATTTTTCTTGCAATGTTCTTTTATTGAATTATTGCTGTTTGATTTATATTTTAATGTTTTTCTGTTAATTGCAATCAGACATTTACCCATTTTTATTTTATTAAGTCCTCCTCTTCTTTTCCCTTTCCTTTCCCCTTCTTCCTATTTTCATTGATCTTGCTCTTTTTCTAATGTTGTATTCATATGCATTTCAATGACTGTATCCCCTTCATGAATTCAGCAAATCTCTCTTTAAACTTAAGAATGGTGATACGAGGAGAAATTATTAATTTCTCCTAGTTTTTTGCTCTTTCAATGCGGGCTGCATTCTGCAGCACACATAGAAAGAGCAAATCGTCATTATTGATTATTTATGTGCAGGAAGGTGTCCCTTCCTGTACATAAACAATCGCCCCTGCAGCGCAGGCACCCTTGCTTTATTTCGGCAGGGTGCCTGCATTCGTGCTAGGTGTAGGAGAGTAGGATCTGCTTCACATGGGTACCCCCACTTTTTGCTGATCCTTCACTGTTTTTCGACTTTAGTCTGGCTGGGGCCCTGCTAATCAGAACCCCAGCCTAGCTACTTCCTCTCTAAAATGGTTTCCCTGTACCTTAGGTACATCTCTGATTGGAATCTGGAGTGCCCTTATAAGTCCCTAGTATATGGTATACTATGTACCCAGGGCATAGGTACCCCAGAGGCCTGCCAGGGGCTGAAGCATGTATAATGCCACCCCTGGAAGGCCAGCCAAAATGACACCACAGGTCTGCTACTGCAGCCTGGGTAAGGTGGTGCATGCACCCCTTACTGTGATATAGGTTACCTATATCACTACATATATACACACATATAAACCTATAAGTCACTCCTATGGCAGGCCTTATCAATCCTGAAGGCAGAGTGCTTGGTTCTTATGTGAGAGGGTGCCTCTGCATGAGCAGAGCCCCTCTGCAGCGTTTGGAGACCTTTCTCTGATGCTGTTTGTAGTGCAGCCTGACCATATACTCTTAAGTGCATTATAACCTCGCGTTAAATGCTAACTTTGGGATGGCTGCACGGAAACATGTTGTGTTTGGTGTCAAACATCTTGGAATACTACCCCCCCACCAGTTCTGGCGGCGGGGGTAGCATTCCACCCTTCTAGAGGGAGAGACATGTACAAACCGGCCTACCCGGTAACTTCTTTACAGAGCCCTGGCATCACAAAATGGATGCCACTGCCACAGACACGGGTCTGGCCTCCTGCTGCTGACTGAAACTCCGGCAGGGGAGGCCTGGACAATAGGTTTCCTGTCCAAGGGAGGTGTAACCACCTCCCCAGACAGGATAATGTGTATTGGGGCTGGGCGGGAGCACTCTCTGGTGCTTTGAAGTCCTGCACTGGGGGCACATTTGGTGTCCCTGTGCATACCCCAGTTCAAACCGGTTCAGGGGCTTCCAGCCCCTGCTCTGGCACGAAACTGGACAAAGGGAAATGGGTGTAACCACCCCTCTTCCCTGACCCTCCCATAGGTGGGTCCCCAGAGAATGTCCAACCCCCTAACTTAGTATAAGTATGGGACCCCAGTCCTTAGGACTTTAGATTACCCTGGACGAAACTCTGAAACAGAATCCTGGACCTTCGACGCTCTACATTAAGATTAGAGGACTGAAGAATCTCCCTTGGGGTCAAGGAGTGACTCCCCTGCTTGGCAGGCACCTAAGAAGCAAATGCCGCAGTCTTTGCAACACCAGAGGTGGATTTCCAGACTTCCCCGAGGCTACCCTGAGTCCCCAGCGAAGCTGAGGCCCGTGGCTATTGTGGGTAACGTGGAACCGTGACCCCTGGGCACCAAGAACATTTTCAAGTGCATCCTCTTCCTGGTCTCCCACGAAGTTGTGCTTTGGGCTCCGAGTAGCCCTCGCCTCCAGCACCGACTGCACTGAAGATCCCTGGCCTCCACTCCACGAGTGTCCCGTAAGCCAGCTCTAAGTGTGTCCACTCGAGGCTCCTTAGCGTCCTTTGGGTAGTGGGCCCTCCCGAAGGCAACTCTTCTTTTCCTTGGGCTCCCTGGTTGCTCCAGATGTGCCCTGACTTACCCTCGCTGGGTGAGTCCCTCAGACCTTGCTGGTCTGCATCACCGTCCTTTCTTCATTTCCACAAGACTTGCCGTTGCCAAGGCTTGTTGGGTCCAATCCGGTCGCCGACACCTCAGCAAGCGACAGCCGTCGTGGGACAGCTGGAATCCAGCTCCTGGTCATCGTCGACACCTCCTGGACCTCGTGGCTGAAGAGTCAAGATGACCGTCAACCTACCTGAAGCACTCGACATCGGTGGGCATCTGCTCATCGCCTCCCTGGTCACTGGCTAGTGACCCAGACTCTGTCCCCTCTGCTTTCAGGTTCTTCAGATCTCCGATCCACCTTTGGATCCACCCAAACACTTTCGACTTGGTCGCCAGCAGCACTTTGCAGCAGATCGCCATTGAAAACGACGACGAAACCCGACCCCGAAAGACACCCATGCACCCGGCTTCCCTGGGTGAGGTAACTCGAGTACTCGGGTGCTCCCGTGGGTATAGACTCTAGAACAACCTAGGTCTAAAGGGGTTTGCTCCAAGTCCTCCTCTAAGTGTCCTTTTTCTTTAAAACTCCAACCGCGACATTCCCCATAGAAGTCAACGGCGGCTCGCGGCTGTGTTCTCACACTGCACGCGTCCCCCGTGGGTCCCCTGTGTCACTACCTTGGGTGGTTCCTTGAGGGCCAAGCACTTCTACAGGCTCTAGGCCTTGTGTCTAGTTCAGTTGTGGTTCTGATACCACTATTGGTATATGGTTTGGTACGCCCCTAGGGCTCAAACGTGTATTTGTGCTATTACTGTTGATTACTGACTTGTAACTTATGTACTTCGAACTCTAGCCTCATAAAGAGACTAGAGGGGTGTGTTTAAGACTAAATACATATATTTTAAATACATACCTGGTGTGGTCCTCTTTCATTTGGTCACTCAAGAGATTATAGACTGGTAAAACAAGCTGCTTTACATAACTTCAAGACTAAGCCTGAAGGCTGCTCTCCATAGCTACCACTAGGATAGCTTTCAATAAAGGTTGTCTTTAACCTAATTCCAATTTGGGGTTGTTTGGACTGGTGCAAGGTGCCCACTATAATTAGTGGACAGCATATACCAGGCCAACTTCTCACATTGGTGTGCAGCGTGTGGGATTCCAGCTTGCTATTGTTTTACCAGATAATCTCAATTGAATTGATCAACTGAAAACCACTAAGGGTACCTTAGGTACATATAAATACAAGCTTAGGATACAGTAAGTTCTACTGAACTTAGAGTTGTGTGTTAAGGGATAGCACACCCTTTCTACAACTCAAGAGAGTTTAGTAGGCCACACTAGAGTAGGTAGTGCATACAGCACACCTCACTAGTAATGTCTTCAAGGCCAGGAACCAGTGGGTCCTTGCCAGAAGCCAGTGGGCTTCTTCCCTCCAAGTATGATGATCTCCCATTCTTGGAATTGAGAGCATTGTGCAATGCTAGGAAGTTGAAGACAGGCCAAAGTGCCAGCACCCAACACCTCAGAGAGGTGCTTCTGTCAGATGATCTCAAAAGACCCATAGGGCCTGAAGGGGTAGACAGAGAGGGTGGGGCAGAAGGTGAGGAAGGGACCAGGGGTGACATCACCCAGGCCCCCCCCCCTCTGAAACTGGCCAGGAAGGTGACAATGACCTTGACCTGGAAAACCCAGCTATTCCTGTGGAGGAAATGGAGGTTCAGACTGACCTCCCCTTTGTCCCACCAGGAAGAGTTGTGAGTGTGCCTAGAAGGTCTAGATCTCCTTCTCAGGAGTCTAACCACTCTGACACCTCAGTAGGGACCTCTGTTTCCTCTCATAGGAGGGAATCCTCCAGTGAGAGGAAAGAGAGACTGCTCAAGTATGGAGAAGCTCCGTTGAGACTCAGAAGAGAGCAGTTGGCTATAGACAGGGAGTCCCTAGAGCTTGAAAGGCAAAGAAAAAAGTTGGGACTAGAGTCCCATGGTGGCAGCAATTTCCCCAGAGATAGGGAAAGGTCTTATGATCATAGAAACCTGAGCAAGATTGTCCCTCCCTACCAGAGTGGGGATGACATCCACAAATGGATTTTTGCACTGGAGAGGGCCTGTAAAGTACAGAGGGTTCCTCAGGAGCAGTGGGCAGCAATCTTGTGGCTCTCCTTTGCAGACAAAGGTAGAGATAAGCTCCTCACTGTTAGAGAGGAGGATGCTGACAATTACAAAGTCTTGAAGAGTGCTCTGATTGATGGGTTTGGCCTAACAACTGAACAATACAGGTTAAAGTTCAGAGATACCCAAAAAGCACAGACTCAAGACTGGGTGGACTTTGTTGATTGTTCTGCTAAGGCTCTGGAAGGTTGGTTATTGGGCAGTAAGGTATGTGACTTCACAGGATTGTACAATCTTATCATGAGGGAGCAGATTCTTAATAACTGTCAAAATCAGCTGTTGCATCAGTACCTGGTGGACTCTGATCTGACCTCTCCCCAAGAATTGGGAAAGAAGGCAGACAAATGGGTCAGAACCAGGGTGAGGCAGAAAGTACAGAACCAAGGTGGTGACCCTAAGAAGCAAAATTCTGATAAGGGTGGGGAGAAGGGTAAAGACCAGAAGTCTTCACAAGGCCCCCAAAAATCTTCTTCAGGTGGGGATTCACAGTCTAACAAGGGAAAAGGCCAAAAGAAACCATGGTACAAAGTCTGTAAGCAAAAGACACACTGGACCAGTGATTGCACCAAGTCCAAAGACTCTGTTCCAGCCCCCACCAATGCCCATAAGGCACCTGTTCCCCCTAGTGTAGTTACAATTGGTGGTGGGCTTACACAGGCCAAGGGTTTAGTAGGGTTGACCCTGGGTAAGGAGATGAGCTCTGACCTAGTCAGAGAACTCACTCAGGCTGTCCTAGTCTGTGATGGAGGCATGGATGTGACCTCCTCTGTGAGTCCCAGTAATCTGGGCAAGTACAGGCAACAGCCATTAATAAATGGAAAAGAGGCTTTGGCATTTAGGGACTCAGGAACAAGTGTCACCATGGTGACACAAGATCTTGTGGAACCTGGGCAGATTATACTTGGTGAGATGTACCAAGTGACCAATGCTAGCAATGTCAGAACAGACCATACTCTGGCAGTTGTTAACTTCTCCTGGGGAGGGTAACTGGCCTTAAGAAGGTTGTGGTAAGTGCAGACCTACCAGTTGAATGCTTGCTTGGCAATGATCTTGAAACTTCAGCTTGGGCAGAAGTGGAGCTCAGGACCCATGCAGAAATGCTGGGCATCCCTGCAGATGTGTTTGCTGTGACCAGGTCACAGAGCAAAATGTCTAACACTGAACAGGCCTTGGATCCTGGAACAATGGACCAAGTGCCATCCAAGAAGAGGAGTAGTAGGGTAAAGGCAGTGCCTTCCCCCTTGGCTCAGAAGGAAGATCAGTCTCTTCAGGGATATGATCTCAGTCCTGAGGAAGGAACTAACCCAGAGGAGCTTGAGCCTGATCAGGTAGAGTTTTTGGGGACAGGGGGCCCTTCCAGGGCAGATCTGAGCCAGGAGCAGCAGAGCTGCCCCTCTCTTGAACCCCTCAGACAGCAAGCTGCTGCTGAGGCTGCTGGGAAAGCTAGTGGTCCCCATACAGTGTATTGGGATGATGGACTCTTGTACTCAGAGTGTAGAGACCCCAAGCCTGGTGCCACCAGGAGGTTGGTTATACCTCTGAAGTTCAGGGGCTTCCTATTGACCCTAACCCATGACATTCCCTTAGCAGGTCACCTGGGCCAGAACAAGACTTGGGACAGAATTGTCCCTCACTTTCACTGGCCCCACATGTCTGAAGACACCAAGGAGTTTTGTCGCTCCTGTGTAACCTGCCAGGCCAGTGGCAAGGCAGGTGGCACTACAAAGGCCCCCCTAATACCACCACCTGTGGTGGGGGTTCCCTTTGAAAGGGTGGGGATTGACATTGTTGGTCCCATGGATCCCAAAACAGCATCTGGGCACAGGTTTATCCTGGTGGTGGTGGATCATGCCACCAGGTACCCAGAGGCAATCCCCCTAGGACCACTACAGCACCTGTAGTGGCAAGAGCCCTCCTGGGAATTTTCTCAAGAGTGGGCTTCCCTAAGGAGGTTGTATCAGACAGGGGTGCAAAATTTATGTCTGGATACTTGAAGGCAATGTGGAAGGAGTGTGGAGTGACTTACAAGTTCACCACACCCTATCACCCACAATGCAATGGTTCAGTTGAGAGATTCAACAAAACCTTGAAGGGCATGATTAAAGGGCTCCCAGAGAAGCTTAGGCAAAGATGGGACATACTCTTGCCCTGCCTTTTATGTGCATACAGGGAGGTGCCTCAAAAGGGGGTTGGCTACAGCCCTTTTGAACTTTTGTTTGGTCACCCTGTCAGGGGTCCATTGTGCCTGGTGAAGGAAGGATGGGAGTTACCTCTCAAGCCCCCAAAGCAGGACATAGTGGACTATGTACTTGGTCTCCGCTCAAGGATGGCTGAGTACATGAAAAAGGCAACTAAAAACCTTGAGGCTAGCCAGGAACTCCAAAAAGCCTGGCATGACCAAAAGGCTGTACTGACTGTTTACCAGCCAGGGCAGAAGGTGTGAGTGTTGGAGCCAGTGGCCCCAGCAGCTCTCCAAGACAAATGGAGTGGACCCCATACCATTGTTGAACAGAAGGGTGAGGTTACCTATTTAGTAGATCTAGGAACACCCAGGAGTCCCCACAGGGTTCTCCATGTCAACAGACTGAAACCATATGTGGACAGGGCAGACATGGGCTTGCTCATGGCTACTGATGAGGGACAGGAGGAAGAGAGTGACCCACTCCCTGACCTTCTCTCACAGAACCCTGATGATGGGTCAGTGGATGGTGTAGCCTTGGCAGGCAGCCTCACTGCCCAGCAGCAAACTGATTGCAGACAGGTGCTCAATCAGTTCAGGCACATATTCTCTCTGACTCCAAGTCAGACCACCTGGTGCACTCATGAAGTGGACACTGGGGACAGTCTGCCTATTAAAAATAAGATTTATAGGCAACCTGACCATGTCAGGGACTGTATCAGGACAGAAGTCCAGAAGATGTTGGATTTGGGAGTTATTGAACCCTCAGATAGCCCTTGGGCTAGTCCAGTGGTCCTTGTGCCAAAACCTCACACCAGTGGTGGGAAAAGAGAGATGAGGTTTTGTGTGGACTACAGGGGTCTCAATGCAGTCACTAGGACTGATGCCCATCCAATACCCAGGGCAGATGAGCTAATAGACACTTTGGCATCAGCCAAGTATCTAAGCACATTTGACCTAACAGCTGGCTACTGGCAGATCAGGCTAGCTGATGATGCAAAGCCAAAAACAGCATTCTCAACCCCTAGTGGGCATTATCAATTTGTGGTAATGCCCTTTGGTTTGAAGAATGCACCTGCCACTTTTCAGAGGTTGGTGAACACAGTCCTTACAGGTCTGGAAGCCTATAGTGCAGCATATCTAGATGATATTGCTGTCTTTAGCTCCACCTGGGAGGATCACCTGGTCCACCACAGAAATGTTTTGCAGGCCTAACTATCAAGGCCACAAAGTGCCAGATTGGGCAGAGTCAGGTTGTGTACCTGGGCCACCTTGTGGGTGGAGGCCAGGTTCAACCATTACAGAGAAAGATCCAGACCATCATGGACTGGACTGCTCCAACTACCCAGACTCAGGTGAGAGCCTTTTTAGGCCTGACTGGGTACTATAGGAGATTTGTCAAGGGGTATGGATCAATAGTGACACCCCTGAATGACTTAACTTCCAAGAAAATGCCCAAAAAGGTTCAGTGGACAGTTAGCTGTCAAAAGGCATTTGATGAGCTAAAGCAGGCCATGTGCACTGCTCCCATTCTACAGAGTCCTGATTACTCCAAGAAGTTCATTGTCCAAACAGATGCATCTGAATTGGGGGTAGGGGCTGTACTGTCACAATTGAATGATGAAGGTCAGGATCAGCCAGTAGCTTAAATAAGCAGAAGGCTGACCCCTAGAGAGAAACGTTGGTCAGCCATAGAGAGGGAGGCCTTTGCTGTGGTTTGGGCTCTGAAGAAGCTGAGGCCATACTTGTTTGGCACTCACTTCCTTGTTCAAACAGACCATAAGCCCCTCTTATGGCTAAAACAAATGAAGGGTGAAAACCCCAAACTGCTTAGGTGGTCCATTTCCCTACAGGGGATGGACTTTACAGTGGAACATAGACCTGGGAGTAACCATGCCAATGCAGATGGACTCTCTAGGTACTTCCACTTAGAACATGAAGACTCAACTGGACAAGGTTAGTTTAATGTCCCTACGTTTGGGGGGTTGTGTAGGAGAGTAGGATCTGCTTCACATGGGTACCCCCACTTTTTGCTGATGCTTCACTGTTTTTCGACTTTAGTCTGGCTGGGGCCCTGCTAATCAGAACCCCAGCCTAGCTGCTTCCTCTCTAAAATGGTTTCCCTGTACCTTAGGTACATCTCTGATTGGAATCTGGAATGCCCTTATAAGTCCCTAGTATATGGTATACTATGTACCCAGGGCATAGGTACCCCAGAGGCCTGCCAGGGGCTGAAGCATGTATTATGCCACCCCTGGAAGGCCAGCCAAAATGACACCACAGGTCTGCTACTGCAGCCTGGGTAAGGTGGTGCATGCACCCTTACTGTGATATAGGTTACCTATATCACTACATATATACACACATATAAACCTATAAGTCACTCCTATGGCAGGCCTTATCAATCCTGAAGGCAGAGTGATTGGTTCTTATGTGAGAGGGTGCCCCTGCATGAGCAGAGCCCCTCTGCAGCGTTTGGAGACCCTTCTCTGATGCTGTTTGTAGTGCAGCCTGACCATATACTCTTAAGTGCATTATAACCTCGCGTTAAATGCTAACTTTGGGATGGCTGCACGGAAACATGTCGTGTTTGGTGTCAAACATCTTGGAATACTACCCCCCCGCCAGTACTGGCGGCGGGGGTAGCATTCCCACCCTTCTAGAGGGAGAGACATGTACAAACCGGCCTACCCGGTAACTTCTTTACAGAGCCCTGGCATCACAAAATGGATGCCACTGCCACAGACACGGGTCTGGCCTCCTGCTGCTGACTGAAACTCCGGCAGGGGAGGCCTGGACAATAGGTTTCCTGTCCAAGGGAGGTGGTGTAACCACCTCCCCAGACAGGATAATGTGTATTGGGGCTGGGCGGGAGCACTCTCTGGTGCTTTGAAGTCCTGCACTGGGGGCACATTTGGTGTCCCTGTGCATACCCCAGTTCAAACCGGTTCAGGGGCTTCCAGCCCCTGCTCTGGCACGAAACTGGACAAAGGGAAATGGGTGTAACCACCCCTCTTCCCTGACCCTCCCATAGGTGGGTCCCCAGAGAATGTCCAACCCCCTAACTTAGTATAAGTATGGGACCCCAGTCCTTAGGACTTTAGATTACCCTGGACGAAACTCTGAAACAGAATCCTGGACCTTTGACGCTCTACATTAAGATTAGAGGACTGAAGAATCTCCCTTGGGGTCAAGGAGTGACTCCCCTGCTTGGCAGGCACCTAAGAAGCAATTGTCCGGTCTGCATCACCGAAGCTCCCGCCGGATGCCGAAGTCTTTGCAACACCAGAGGTGGATTTCCAGACTTTCCCGAGGCTACCCTGAGTCCCCAGCGAAGCTGAGGCCCGTGGCTATCGTGGGTAACGTGGAACTGTGACCCCTGGGCACCAAGAACATTTGCAAGTGCATCCTCTTCCTGGTCTCCCACGAAGTTGTGCTTTGGGCTCCGAGTAGCCCTCACCTCCAGCACCAACTGCACCGAAGATCCCTGGCTGCCACTCCACGAGTGTCCCGTAAGCCAGCTCTAAGTGCGTCCACTCGAGGCTCCTTTGCGGTCGCTAGTCGGTTGGCTAGTGGGCCCTCCCGAAGGCAACTCTTCTTTTACTTGGGCTCCCTGGTTGCTCCAGACGTGCCCTGACTTACCCTCGCTGGGTGAGTCCCTCAGACCTTGCTGGTCTGCATCACCGTCCTTTCTTCATTTCCTTGAGACTTGCCGTTGCCAAGGCTTGTTGGGTCCAATCCGGTCACCGACACCTCAGCAAGCGACAGACGTTGTGGGCAGCTCGAATCCAGCTCCTGGTTGTCGTCGACGCCTCCTGGACCTCGTGGCTGAAGAGTCAAGATGACTGTCAACATACCTGAAGCACTCGACATCGGTGGGCATCTGCTCATCGCCTCCCTGGTCACTGGCTAGTGACCCAGACTCTGTCCCCTCTGCTTTCAGGTTCTTCAGATCTCCGATCCACCTTTGGATCCACCCGAACACTTTCGACTTGGTCGCCAGCAGCACTTTTCAGCAGATCGCCATTGAAAACGACGACGAAACCCGACCCCGAAAGACACCTATGCACCCGGCTTCCCTGGGTGAGGTAACTTGAGTACTCCGGTGCTCCCGTGGGTATAGACTCTAGAACAACCTAGGTCTAAAGGGGTTTGCTCCAAGTCCTCCTCTAAGTGACCTTTTTCTTTAAAACTCCAACCGCGACATTCCCCATAGAAGTCAACGGCGGCTCGCGGCTGTGTTCTCACACTGCACGCGTCCCCCGTGGGTCCCCTGTGTCACTACCTTGGGTGGTTCCTTGAGGGCCAAGCACTTCTACAGGCTCTATGCCTTGTGTCTAGTTCAGTCGTGGTTCTGATACCACTTTATTGGTATATGGTTTGGTACGCCCCTAGGGCTCAAACGTGTATTTGTGCTATTACTGTTCATTACTGACTTGTAACTTATGTACTTCGAACTCTAGCCTCATAAAGAGACTAGAGGGGTGTGTTTAAGACTAAATACATATATTTTAAATATATACCTGGTGTGGTCCTCTTTCATTTGGTCACTCAAGAGATTATAGACTGGTAAAACAAGCTGCTTTACATTCCTTTAAGACTTAGCCTGAAGGCTGCTCTCCATAGCTACCACTAGGATAGCTTTCAAGAAAGGTTGTCTTTAACCTAATTCCAATTTGGGGTTGTTTGGACTGGTGCAAGGTGCCCACTATAATTAGTGGACAGCATATACCAGGCCAACTTCTCACACTAGGCACCTTTTTTTTGTACCAGCGCTAGGGGAAACACAGGGATGCGCCGTGTTTTTGTAAAAACAGGTAATTCATGTGTTTTTAAAATGTCGGAGTGTGGCGTTGCCAAATTTGTACATTTGTAAATTTGCCCCTGTGAGTTTTGTGAAAAATATCGACAGGTCAAACCTGCCGATATTTATCAGGGAAAATGCCCAGGAATGACTGGAACATGCAGAAACACACAAATCCACACGTTATTCCCCCAAAATGTGTAATTGGTGGATATTTATCGCACCTGATTAATTTCACCTCTGCTGAGTGGGATTTTATCAGGTGCAATAAGTAGCACAGTATTTACCAGGCCGCTTGAATTGTGGGCCCAAGTGAGGAATTACCACACTGGTGTTACCACATCAACTAATGATGGCCATAGAAGTACTCCAGTGGCATCAGATTTCAGCTTTTATTCTGGAGCACTGCGAACCATACCCATTGCCACAATATCGGCATGCAATATGTTACAGGACTTAACCTAATTTTCAATTCTCTATAGGTACGTTGATCCCTTACCCCCGGGTGTCAAGAATAACTAAAAAAATGCTTTTTCCTCTGGTTTAGGAAATATCTGCAGAGAATTTCAATCAGCAGCAGGCAGTTGATAGAGAAGGGAAATGATATACCTTTAAACCCTTGGCTCGCTCATTTCCCTGCTGTCAAGAGCAGAGACTATGACGCTGTGCATTGAAAACCAGTCTTCCATGACCCTGGAAAGGCTCTTCAAACCAAGAAGCCCCCTGTATTGGCGTTTTAAATCCCTGGGCATGAAATGGATTTTCTGTAGTTATTAATAATTGTAAATTGTTCAGACAACCATGAAAGAGACAATAGGGTCTGTGTATGACTTGAGGCTGCTTACTAGAGTTTTATCGGAAATGTCAAGGGATTTCCTCATCCCGTAAACTGAGAATCATATGAAACAAAGAACTCTATTTTAGCGTTCACATGGCAGGTCTTAGGACAGGATAAACATGCTGTGCATGTGAATGAAAACATGTCATTCTTTTATCAATTGATAAGAGCTGGATTTGGAGAAGTATGAATTTTCCTGGATTAAGTAAATCCCAGACAGGCTAAACAGACTATATCTAATATTACAACTACATTTCCTGTAGGTATGAAGCTCTCATTGGAGACAAGACGTGTTATTTTGTTTTTGAAAACACGTTTAGTTGTTTATGCATTTAAGTAATCAAACACAGCAAGTACAAGTGTTCAGTGTCACAAAATACACATCTGTAAACTTTAACCAACATGTTGCAAATTACAAAGCTTTTGCACTCCTGAGCTTCAATGTTTGCAATTCCTTAACTCTCATTGTTTCATGGAGTCAGGCATGTCAGGGTGGGGGTTATACTTTTACCAGAAAGGGAGTACGGAAGACAAATACATTAGTTCCACACAAAAAGTGACTTTCTGGTATCCTATCCTCCTCTCCGATCTAAGAATAGTGACGAACAGCTCTGTACTCACCCCCACCCCTGACACTACTGTTGCACTGCTGAGGCATTGGTGGAACTCTCACAATGTTCCTCTATGTTGTCTTGAGTTATTCCCTTCCTCCCAGTATTCAGAAATGTCGAGAGCTTTAACACTGCAAGTCCATTCTAACCTAGGACATGCAAAGATGTCTGACTCCTCAGAGAAGCACAGAGTGCTAACAATGCAGGTTGGATGGTGAGATTTACACGTGGTGCACAAATGCCCCCTCCCCTAATTTTGCACCAAGTGAGCGGCAGTGCAAACACGCCCTTCTTTCTTCAGCCTGCTCTGTTTTTTTCCTGCTGATACATTTTGAAACCATGGTGCAAAATGTTTTATAGAGCAGTCTTGCAAAATAAACTTATCAAAGTATAATAGAATATGAAGGGTAGTTAATAATATTCCTGTAATGCCATGCTGCTCCAGGCACGGCTTCCCTTGCGCCGGAAGCTGTAAGTTCACATTCTTCGGGAAGAGTTTTCAGAATTGTGACTAATGACGCTTCATCCAGCACTATTTTCTTACGAATTGGCTAAAAAGTCATTGGCATTTCAAGCAGTTGAAAAGAAAGGGATATGATTCCGCAAACTATATCAACAGATGTTTAACTTCACCTCTTCTCCAGCCCACGTGTGTTGTGAGTGCGAATCTGCTTGGCAGGGGAGGGAGTGACAACTAAAATACAATGCCAGCCCCTCAGATAGCATAAATGGACAGAACATACAGGCCCCTCCAGTAGCTCTGTCTACTCCTTCATTTATTGTGCAAATACTTGAACATGTGACAAGCAGTGCAGAGCACAACACAAATGCCACTGTTTTCATTGTTGTCTTCATTTTTGCATGTGCTTGTGTTTATTGCTGCATAAGGTGGTGTCTGAAGCAGAGTTCATGTAATCCGTTATTAGCCATATTCATACAATTTAAATCAGCCAATCAGAAGACTTATGTAAAGCAAAACCTGCACGAGAGCAGCACGAACGTGACTCAGCAACTTTCCAATTATAAGCAGAACTTGCAAGCTGGGATGTAGCTATCAATGGTGCAGCTGGTGCGATACAACTAGGGGCGTATTAATGAACAAATCTCGCAGCGCAGCAAGTCACCTTGATGTGTAGCGCTGCGTGATAGGGAAAGGGCAGGAATGCGCCACAATTAACATTGTACTGCGCATTGCTGTGTTTTCCCTGCAATGGCGCCTTTGTTGTAAGCAGGATTGATTTTGTGCAGGAAGGGGCACCTTCCTGCACAAAAACAATCCTAAGAGGCATTTTCCTCTCTCTATTTGTGCTGGAGAATGCAGCACCCATAGAAAGAGGAAGCAGCGAGGAGAAATTAGACTATTTCTCCTCGTTGCACCTCTGGTGGGGAGTCGTACTATTCTGATGTAGTCCCGGATCTTCCACCCTCAATAAATCTGCACATTCTTCAGAAGACATGGGTGGATGCATGGGAACTCCCAGTCTGCATCCATGGAACACCTCCAGAGGGCAGAGTAACGCCACACACCGATTCGTGCTGCCTTGCATCACACTTGATTTACCAAGCCACGCAGGGTGGCCTTGTTGTAGCTTGATAAAGCTCATTGAAGGTTTTGAGCCACTCTGCATAGACATGCGTGGCACAGGGTGACGGAAATCCTGTAATAAATATGCCCCTTAGGGTCCAGGGTTCCAATGTTGGCTGCATTTTATGTTCCATTTTCCTGACTTGTATTTGGGCCTCTGTGATCCTTACCCTGCCACTGGCTAATGGTAGGAAGCCTTTAGGAACGTGCACTGCTAAAGAAGATGTGGAAAGGAGATGCAATAGTTAAAAGTACCCATGAAGCATACTTAGGGCTATCGTTCATGGACCTCCTCGTTCCCTCAGTGTCCAAGGATTCTAGCTTGGAGCAGAATCCATGGTCTTTTGGTACAAACACAGTCACATACAATTGGGATACCCGGAGTTACAATGGTGCTAGAATTGGAGAACTTTCTGAGTGTACGGTGGTGACCGACCGAACAACACATCGTCTCCTAGCTCTCATATTGCATGCAGACATAATAGGCACAGTGGGTAAATATGTATGAGTCATGTGTGCTCCCTGGATAGCATGGCAGACTATAGATCAGGAATGAAGCACTCTGCCCTGCACTCCACTTGGATGGAATGAAGGCTTTTCCTGTAGATAAATGTGGTCTCTGAGAAGGGCCCAATGAAGATGTGTGCTCTATCCTCGTTGCCTATAACAAGAGGAAAGTTTGCAGTTCAGTGGAGCTGCACCTTGGTGTTCTGAAGTTTACCAGGGGTGCTGGCTAGCTGTGTGTGGGCTCTGGACAGCACATCATTAAACATATCATACATGACCTAGGTAGGGCACCATGGATGATGCCATCAGTCATGACTATTGTGGCTTGGTAGGTGCAATGCACATAATATCTGATTATTTCTGGAGATTGGCTGCATATTTCGCTTCTGTCCAGCACAAGAAGTAATTCTTCTATGAGGTTGAATTGGCTGTACCTGCCACAAGGTTCATTTCCTGGTTTGCCACAAAATGTGCTGTCTCAATATTATCTCGCTTCTCCTCTGTTCAACACCAACATTTGCTGCGGTCTCACCATGGCATAGAGCTGTGTCATTTGAAAGATGGTGCTGGATTAAGGGTCTTCTTTTAATTTTTGCACCTGCTTCCACCTTGTGGTAATTTGTGAGTTCAATTTCAAACGGATCACTATTTGTAAATACTTTGTACTCACATTTCTTGAATTGCAGTATTGGAATCATTATTTGAAAACCATAATTCTCACTTCTGATTTTCCAATCTTTTATTTATTCAGTATGCCCTGCTATTTTTTAGGTCTCGCCTACGCAGCGCGCATGCACTGCTTAGGAAAAAGACCTTTTGGAATCGATTCACTTTTCGCCCTAAAAACGTGCACGCGTTGCATTGCTTTCAATGGCAACGTGTGCACGTTTGGCGATTCCCTTGCGGGAGCGAGCTTTGGCGCCATGTGTTAGCAATTATCGCTCCTGGTGCTGCTCGCTCCCGCAAGGGAAACGCTTTCACTTTTGCCAACACTTTTTTTTAACTTTTAGCGCGAGGCGCGCACGCTTGTCTTGTTTTTGGCTGAGCGGGCGCCATCAACCTCTGCAGTCCCACGAGCCAGCAGACACTTCTCTGCCTGCCATTGTGGATCTGAGCCTTCGTGCCCACTAGAGGGGAGCTGCCTGGCGGTGCAGTCATCCTCTTATAGGTCCCCCTGGGCCATGATAACTAGCAAGAGACCGTCTCGCTGAATTCTGTGCCCCACTCCCCTGCCCGCCTGGGGCCTGTATCTAATGATTTTCTTTCCCTGCCCTCCACCCCTCCCAGTAGTTAACATTGAGCCAGGGCTCAGGCCGGCACTGGCACATGAAAAGAAACTGAAGCTGGTGCAGGACAGAGGCCCCTTGACCCTTCTGAGCCCCCGTGCCACTGAACTGACTGTACCAATGGCAGCCGCGCGGCTGCATACAGATGGCCCTATTTTGTTCAAAACATATACACCGCTGCATTCTGCGTCTATACGCTTGAGTCAGTGCCCTGAGTACAAAACCTCTGAAGTGGTCCAAGCAGTACACACTTTCATAGTAGCGAATATCGTGAAAGAGAGGCCGTGTTGTTATCAATGGAGCAGCTGTTATTAGTGCAGCAGGCAATGTGACACCGGGGCTCAGCGACACGATGGGCCACTGCAGCCCATCCTGTGATAGTTTTTCACTACCCACATGTGAGGTAAGGAGGTCTATTGTCCTTTCTCGCATTAGGGAGGGCCAATGGCACCCATAAGTATTAGAAGTAAAAAATAATGCTTCATTACCAAACTGAATTAATAGCAACGCTTAATTTGTGCAGGTGGATGTATGCAGGTGGACTCATTTTTGGAGAATATTACTTATTTTTCTTCGTCAGACTTTGACGAAGAGCATGGGAGAGAAATAATTAAAATGGAGGAAGAAGAAGCGAAAGATCAGAAAACAGTCATAAAGGGAGAAGAACTTTTAAAGCTGAGATAAATAGACAGACAGAGTGGGGTGGTGGAATAGAGACATGAGGTGGAATTAAAAAAAAAGGGCAGTCTCGGCTTTCTGCAAACCTGGCATTTGGTTGCGCAAGCGGTGAGTTCGTAAAAAATAAACGTACTTGGAGTCCCTGCACTTTTTTTTAAATAAATACAACATTTCTCTTGCATTAGGACTAGACTCGTGACTCCTCAGTTCTTATACTTAAAAGTAATGAAAGATATGGATGTGGGGGGATAGAACCATATTACAGTGAAAGATCATATTTTCGGGAAACGCACAGTAACCCTAAACATGGCTGAAATTAAATTCCCGAACCCTGTGTTCTTTGGTAACCAGCCCCCCTTGCCAGGCATGGCCAGAGCAGCACTGAAAATCTGGAATTACCCGATAGTCATTCTTTTTATGCGAGGCTTCCTTCTGTGCTCGAGATGTCTTAATTAATTTGAGGTGCGTCACAGGACTGTACGATTTACAGCCAAAAACGAAGCTTCTGTCAGCCTGTCTTGGAAAGCCTCAGAGCAGCAGCGCGTGCGCCTTCACCAGCGGGAATCAATGAAGGGAAATTACTGGAATGGAATCGAGTGCCCAATCAGAACACAGAGCGCGCTTTAATGTATTATGTAACAGGAGGAGGGCAGACCATGGAACAGCAGGAGGAGGGGGAGGATTCCGTAGACGAGACGGTATCATCACAACCGACTCGCCTCTTAGGCCTCGGTTACAGATTCCCCATTATTTTTGCAGGGATACTTCTGCCCTGCAGCCCCTTCCCCAGTTTTTCTAAACACAGCAAAACCAGTCCGGTGAAATTTCAGGTCTGGAAACACCGGGCCACTTGCTGTTGCCCAGAGGGTATCCCCGATTACACCGCCCCAGGCAACTTGTAATAGAGACCTTAGTGTGTAGAGTGTTCTTTTAATGTGACAGGCCTGCACTCTTAATTGTATATACCTGGCACCTGCCCCTACAGCCTAACAATACCTCGCCTAATACAGGGACAAACTATCCCCCAACTACCTTTAAACTCGAACCCCCTCTGGGTTCCTATCCTAGCTCCTTAACTGAACCCTGTTCACCCAACCGTCCTTGAATCTTATGCCACCATTGGGTAATTATCAGCGTTGACCATGCCATCTTACTTCCTGTTATCGTAAGTACCTCTCCGTTCACAGGGACGTATCTACGGGGTGGTTGTATGGGGTGGGACATCCCCTCAATACATTCTCAGTTTTGGCCTGACAGTGATAGTTGCCACTGCAGACCATGGGCATCGATTCATCAAAATGCCAGGGGTAGTGACATTACATATCATTTAATGACATCACAGTAAGTGACATCATATGACTCTTGACCCTGATTTTTCCAGGAAGGCATTTCGTATGCCCCTAACATAATAATCACACTCTCTTACACCCCCTTACACTCATTCTTATTCATTCTCACTCACTCACTTGCATTTACTCTTAATCTTACTCATACTTACTGACTCTCAGGCCCAGGTTTTCTAACTCTTTGCACCATGCCCGAGTCATTTTTGTGACGCAAACCTGGCGCAAAATGTTATGGTGGGATTTACTACTCAACGCAAATCCTGATTTGTTTTGGATAGTATCCCAAGGTAACGCAAAATTGAGCTATGTGCTGCTTTGCATTATTTTGCATGAAGTGGGCTAGCCTTGCACCCACTTCCACTATGGAGCAAGGGTGTGTGCGTAAGAGGAGAGAAAAAAATGCACAATATTTTGATAGTGATTTTTTTCTCTCTGTCTTTGACACAATGCAGCCCAGCGCATCAACTGTGGTGCAGAATTGCTTTAGGTCAAAGAATAGTAATTCTGTCCCTCAAACTCACACAATCTCACTCACTGTCTGTCACTGACTGTTACTCAAATTCACTCACACATGTTTACACATACAGACATGCTCACACATACACATGCTATCTCTCATATGACTACAGTATCACTGCAAGCATTCAGATAACATACATTTAAAACCATTTTTACTTACAACAGTTACCACCAATGGTCTCATTCCGGCTGAGTGTGTTCCATTTTTTATTACACTAACAGGGAATAATAGAATATTATTTACTATTAGTATAATGAACAAGCATTGGCATAGCCAATAGGTCTCGCCTTTGGGATCTTATAAGTATTTACTTATGCAGCACAATATTCTTGGTGCAACAACATCAACTGTTGCATGGCTAAACACTTATAAGATCTCAAAGGCGAGACCTATTGGCTATGCCAATGCTTGTTTAAATAGCCTTTTGCGCTGTTCAGTACATCCCTGTGTGACATTTGTGCAGTCACAAAATTGTTACCCCTTTGGTAGACCTGACAGCCTTTGGGTGGTCGTCCTCCAAACTCTTTGCCTTTTCCCCCCATTTTCTTGCTGGCATTCATTTTGTTAGCCTTAGGACTCTGTGCACTTTCCACTGCTAACAAGTGCTAAAATGCTTGTGCTCACTCGAAAAATATAGTAAATTTGGCTTACAGCTAATTTGCATATTTAGTTTACTTATAATTCAGTTGGAGAGTGGTATACCATATAATCAGGGCCTGCAAATTAAATGCTACACGAGGGACTGCAGCACTTATTGTTCCACCCACTTAAGTAGCCCCATAAAACATTCCACAGGCCTGCCATTTCAGCCTGAATGTAGTTTTAAACTGCCAATTTGACTTGGCATTATAACCCCCTTGCCAAGCCTTAACCTCCCCTTCTATTGCATACAAGTTACCCCTAAGGTAAACCCTAGTCAGCCCATAAGGCAGGATGATTATATTTAATAGGTGGGACATGTACTTTTAAGTTTTACATGTCCTGGTAGTGAAAAATCTTAATTTCATTTTTCACTACTGTGAGGCCCACCTGTTCCATAAATAACATGGAAGTCCTATTACATTTAATAAGTGCTAACAAAAATGATTGGGAACAGGTAAGCATTTCATGTTTGGTCTCTGGGCAATTGTAATTAAAAATCTCCTTTAATGGTAAAGTCGGATTTTAACTTACACATTTTGAAAATGGCACTTTTAGAAACTTGACTTTTTCCGGCCCTAACTATTTGGTGCCTGTAACCTGCGTCTGGGTCACATGACTGGATGAAGCTGACAGTTGCACTTTGTTTATTCCTCTCAGACAGACACATGATAGAGAGATTTGGTGTGCATGGATGGGCCATCATTTGGCAGGATGAGTGGTCGAAGATGGGCACAACCGCACTTGCAACTGAATATGCTGTACTCTGCCTTCACACAAAGGACTTGTCACCCCTGCATTGTTCAAGTAGCCAGCTTGGAGCCAGGGCAGGGGAAGCAGGAAACTTCGAGCACTTTAAAGTGAATTCTCTACATCAAAGGAGGCACCAGGTATTAAAAAAGGACCATCAGGCCCATTTTTCAGTTCACCTTCTGGACCTGACCCAACGATGCCACTCCCTCCTTGGACACTGCTTGTAGCTTTACCCTGCTGAACTTTACCTTCTAAGAACTTTTTTTTCAAATTTTCTTTTAAATCTGAAGGTAAGCACTGACTGGTTCCAATCTATTTCTTGTATCCAACCCACGCACCATCGCAGACGGCCATCATTTTTACTTTGACCTGGTCTAGAGTTTTACTAAAAAAATTACAAATTCGTAACTCCAGTTTTACTGTTTGGATTTTTGTCATTTTGGTGTCAAAAAATGTATTACAATATTCTCTATTTTTCTAAATTGATATGGAATTTTCTTATGTTGTGTTTTCACTTTACTACTGTTTGTGTGATGCATAAATATTTTACACATTGCCTCTAAGATAAACCTGACTGCTTTTGTGCCAAGCTACCAGCGGGTTAAGCACAGATTAATTTAATGAATTTTGTGGTTCACCCTGACAGAGATGTGGCTGCTGCTTGAACAGGGAAATCCCCTGCCTCTTCAACCAACAACCCAATTTCTCAAACAGTTGATATAAAATTTGCATATGCATCAGAGTTGTGGGTTCTAGAAAGAAAAGCCTGAGTTCACTGAGGAATCCTGTGCTTATCCCTGGTAGCTCTGAATCAGGCAGTTGGCTTTTAGCACAAAAAATGCATGTGAAATTTTCAGCAAGCAACAACATTTAAGTTAAGAACTAAGACAATTCAGTAAAGAACTAAAATCACTAAAATAACATAAAAATGACATAAATGTTAAGAGAAACCGGTGTTTTAAATTATAAAATACAAAAAAAACAGCTATCCAAAATGAGTCAAAAATCCAGTTTAAATCACTGTTGTGTGGTAATCCAGAACCCAGGCACTTTTCTCTACTGAAAGAGCAAGGTTTTGTAGAAGCTTCAGATTTGCCCTCGTCAAGATCTATGGAGCACAAAACATTTCTAAGTCTTTTAACTTTACCAAAATGTCTCTTTCCTTGATATTCCAATTGTTCCAGACCTTTCAGGAATTTTTCCTGGGCTACTGGACCACAGGGTTTAGATAGATGCAGGCTCCTCAATCACTGTCTTCAGGTTCCCAGTCAAACATCCAATTTCTGCTGGTTTTCCTTCGGGCAATGCATCACACTCATTTGCCTATAATCTCTTCTTTCTTCCTAGCCCTGTGAAGTCTTAGGGCACAGTAGTGCTCCTAGATCAGTTCTATGCTGCTCAAATCTCCTTTCAGGGCAAAAGAGACTAGCGCTTGCTGTCCTTAGAATGGACTTCGAATGAGGATGGCAGAGGTGAGGTCGGACACAGTCCTCAGTCCTCTCTGGATGGAGAAGATGTTTTTCTACCCATGGTTTTGCCTAGCACAATGAAATACTGCCCTTTGACCACCAGTAAAAAAACCTACTCAAGCTGGTCCTCTCCAAATGCAACCGACTGAGTGAGAAGTGCCAGTGAGTATATGGCTTGGCCTGCTTCAATCACTAACACCCAGTCTCACAGTGTTATACATTGTGAGATACTCTATAAAAAGGGAGTGGGAATGCCACACTAAGGGGTCGATTCCGATCTGGGTTGGAAAGCACTCCGACCGATCCGGATTGTTTTCCGACCAAGCCGGACTCCTGCAGTCTGAGCGAGCGAGTACGATGCGGCCGCATGCTGCCGGACTCGGTTCGGTCGGACTCCCATTGAAGTCAATGGGAGCCGGTCGTACGACGCGCACATGGGCTCCCATTGACTCAATGGGTACGTTGCGCAAAAGGGTGCCCCCTGTAGTGGGTACGCGTTGGTGCCATCCGCACCATACATGCATGTATAGGGAGGACCCTTGTGTCCCCCCTGTGTCCGACTCGTAAGGCTATGGGTGAAGGGGGGTCCAGCACGGACCCCTGAAGTCCACTTCCCGGAGCTTTTTCGTCCCAGAGACTCCGATTCGATTCGGCTGTCCGAATCGTGCATTGTACTGGCTCGGTCGGAAATCGAGTCCATTGCACGGTACGGTTCGTCTGCGACCGAGTCGTACGGAGCGGTTCGGACCCGGAAACGAGTCGCTCGGCGATTTCGCGTTCATTCGCATCGTACTTGGGCGTCCGGACCTCTGTACGACTCGGTCGGAAACAAAGTCTCCGACTCGGATCCGGGAAAGCCGAATCCGATTCGGTGGCCTTCCGACCGAGATCGGAATCGACCCCTAAATATATTGCCTATAACATGAGTATCAGTAATGTTAGGTCACACATATAAACTTGCAATTACATTGTATTAACCGTGGACATGGGGGCCCTATTCACAAAGGTAACCTTAGACCAAAAGTCTAAGTTTAGACCTCAAGTCTGAAATTAGACCTAAAGTCTAACTTTAAACCTGAAGTCCAAGTTTAGACTAGTGGTAAAGTTAGACTTTTGGTCTAAGTTGGATTTTTAGTCTAACTTTACCTTTGTGAATAGGGCCCTGTGTTCCTAGTACGACAAGGTGAAGGTTTTCCTTTTCTGAGTGAAAAGAAAACAAACTTTCAAGAAATAATGTTTTTGACATTTGTACTATATGTACAACGGGGCTTATTTACAAGCCTCTTGCGCCACAACTTTTTTCCATATTAAAAGGGATGCACCGGCGGCACAAGGGGCTTGTAAGTAAGCCCCTACATAACTAAGCCTGCCTGTGAAACAGGCCTTCTTTGATTAGTAAAATGTGGCGAAGATGGAATTTCTATCTGTTCTTAAACCAAATTACAAAATTTCAAATGTAAGCATTGAGTAGGCTTTGGCGATGGCAAACAGCCTCTGCAGCAAATAGGACTTTTATGCTCTGTTACTGCTAAAACATTAAAGTCAAAATACTTTGGGGCCTATTCACAAGCCCCTATCGCCACCACAACACCACTTTTCAGGACGTTGTAGTGGCGATAGGGGCTTTGCATTATTCACAAGGCGGCGTTAAGCCACTAAACATGGCTTAACGCTGCCTTGTAAATAAGGCCCCCTTTCACGATATAATTAGCATGAAAGGGGAGGGCAATGGGTGTTGCGGTGGGCGTTCCGCTGCAACACCCATTGATTTGCCCCATATTTACAAGAGTGGTGTAAATATGGGGCAGCGCCAAAATTAAGACAAGGGAAAACCTGGTCTTAAGCAGGCACATCGAGAAGAAATATTTCATTCCTGCTCGTTTTTGCTGTTTCAATGTGTGCTGCGTTGTGCAGCACACATAGAAACAGCAAAGGCCATTGATTGTTTATGTGCCTGCACATAAACAATCAATAAAAATAATTGTTTTGCAACTTCAATGTGTGCTGCATTAAGCAGCACACATAGAAGTTACAAAACGCCATTTAAAGATTGTTTATGTGACGGAAGGGACACCTTCCTGTACATAGACAATCTTCCCCTCAACGCAAACACCCTTGCACTATGGTGCAAGGGTGCCTGCATTGGCGCTAGGCTGCTAAATTTAGCGCCAGCACCGGGGATAATGCAGGGCTGCACCATATTTTTGTAAATATGGTTAGCCAAGGAGGCTAACTCCGCGCTCCAACACTTCGTAGTAAATATGCTCCTATGTCTGTTTCGATTGTAAATATTTTGCACCAGGGCTTGTGGGCTTCAAAGCACACATTAATATTGTTTTTATCAAATTATAGAGTAAGGCTTAAACATGTCAAAATTTTTTTACTGTGACATGCTGATTGGGCAGCTTTGTCCGCAGTACTAGGTAACGCTTCGGCTCCATTCGATATTCTCTTTGTATGTGACATGCATTGCCCTTGCATATTTTACTTCAACATTGGTGTTTACCAATAAGGCGCCATGTTTGCGGCAGAGCACATACAAGATAAAAGATATTCAGGCAGACCAGAAAAAGATGAATTTCACAGCTTGCAAAAAGGATTAGTATTTCAGGAGTCATAAAATGCACAATATACAATATGTACATTATACAGTGAGTTGTGTCAACCCAACCTTGTACCAGCGAATTCCACTGGAGCAAGATATAACTCCCAATGCCAATGCCCCACTGTACTCGCCATAACAGAGAAAGATTGTCACAGTGCAACAGCAGTGTGGGGGGGGAGAAACAACATCAGAGGTAGATGATGTCACACCCTGAGTGTTCCATGCCTCTACTTCTTCTGGTTATAGCTTCTTGGAGGAATTGGGTAAGTAGGTGTGATTCTGCATCTTAATCATTCTAACGATTAGCCTCTCTATGCTCTGAAATAATTTTTCAGTCTATAAGGTAGTTCAACTGAAGGGAAACTTTTTTCAACTACAATACACCATATAAGTTCAGTAAATGTTCTGGATAACAAACTTTGAATTATTTCTCCACGGTGGCGCAAGGGGCTCATAAATATGCCCCGAGATCTGAGAATGTGTGCTGTGGACACACTGCTCTTTTCCTGCAGAAAACAGTTAAGTGCAGACCCCAAGCCTTGCGGACAGAGGGACACAATGAACCTGTTAGAATAGGTAGGTGTCCTCTTGGTGAGATATTCTCTGAGGAAGATGAGGTGGTCTACCGCTAATAATCATTCCCCCTCCCTAAGTATTTTTGTATGTACAAAACCTCTGACTGCCTGGTCACCCACTTTTATTGGCGCCAGATGAGGATCAAGTAAGATGCATTCTGCAGATCCTGTGTAACTTGTCAGGTCAGTGGAAAGTTAGGTGGGAAGCAAAAGGCTCCCCTCCAGAATTTCCCTGTGGTTTGAAATACCTTTGAGAGAGTTGTAAACATTGTTGGGCCTTTGGATCAGAAGACAGCCCAAGGAACCAGGTTTGTCTTGGTAGATCATGCAACCCAGTACCCTGAGGTCACATCTCTCAGAATGGTTGTCAGGGAATTGATGGGGATATTTATGCAAGTGGGGTTCCCCCAGGAGATAGTGTCTGATAGAGGCATGATCTTTGTGTCAGCTTACATGAAAGCCACGTGGGATGAGGCATAGGTATACCATCTCCAGACTAATGGACTTGTTGAGAGATTCAACAAGACCACGAAGGGCATGGTCCTCTCTGAGCCTTAAAGTCAAAAGTGGGACATCTTGTTGTCATGCCTTCTGTTTATGGTAATGTACCACAGAATGGATTGGTCTTCAGCCCCTTTGAGCTTCAGTTTGGGCTCTCAAGATGGGGCGCTACATGAAAAAGCTCACTTATTATTCAGAGGCTAGCCTGGAGATGATAAAACAATGGTATGAACAGGAGCCAACTCTGGTGGGATACCATCCTGGCCAGAAAGTGTGGGTCACAGAGCCTGTGGAGCCCTGACCCCTCCAGAACCGTTGGACTGGGCACTATGAAGGTAAAGAGAGGAAAGGGAAGGTAATTTACTTGGTGATCCTGCAGACCCCTATGAACATTTTTAAGGGTCTTCCAAGGCAAAAGGGTGAAAATTACACTTTAATAAGCCTGAATTTACCATGCTCATGGTGAGAGATGTTATGTTAGTGAGGAAGAGCAAGATGGGTCTGTAGCAGAAGTTGTCCTCTCCCTCAAAACTAACAGAAGGTCAGCAAGGGGACTACCACCAGTAGGTGGGACACTTGGCCTCATTGTTCTTAGTGACCCAAGGGCTCACCAATTGTACCTGTGAAACTGATACAGCTTAAGCATACCAGCCAAAGGAAGTGCTGCAGGCCCTGCAGCAGGCAGTCCTGACTATCACGGCCAGTAAGTGCCTGATAGGGCAGGATTCTGTGTTGTGCTTGAGCCACCATCTTGACTTAAGATTACATAGCCTCTCCAACCCAAAATTCAGACTATTATGGCTGGGTGCCTCCCAAGGCACAGACCCTTTTTTAGGCCCCACTAGATAGTACAGGAGGTTGATGGGGTTCAGAGGTATGGCACAATTGCTGACCTCCTGCCAGAGCTGACTACCGGAAGGCAACAAAAGAAGATGATCTGGACAGAGGTATGTCAAAAGACATGTGATACCCTGAAGAAAGATGTGCTCAGCACCTGTACTTCAGGCACCTGACATCAATAAAGAACTCCTTGTGCAGACAGATGCACAAAACTAGGAATACTTACTCCTTAGGGGAAAAGGGCATGACAAGCGACATGTCTGTGTTTTGAACCGCTCCTCCAGGTTGCACTTCCTGTTCCAGGAAGAGGTGCCCTGAGGCCAAATGTATCATTCCTGTCATAAAGTTGTTAGTGTCTTACTCCTATGCAGTGACTTCAAAACATACATTGAAGATTGGGAGTTAAAATGATCCACCTAACCCCAATCCACTTTTGAGCAGCTCATTTATGTTGACTGAATGAGGAAACTATTGTGGAAAAAAGGTTTGGTTGCAAGGTCCGTCTCAGTAGAGGTGGGTGAACCAACAAATTAACAGGGAGAACCGAGCCAGGGGTGTGGCTTGGCTCTAAGATCCTGTGCACTTGCCAAGCCATAAAAATGTTTGGTATGTAGTTCCTGCAACAAACATACAAATATGATAAATCCACACTTTTCATCTTAATACATCAGATTATATAACTGCATTGAGAGACATTTAATAAAATGGATTTCAAATTTAAAAACATGCATGCCCTGACTCCCTAAGGACAATGCAATCTAATGTCTGTTGTGATGTGTACCACGTACATGGCCTACACTATTATCATACAAGGAGCAACATTATAGCCTAATAAATCGAACAGAGGAGAGATATTTGTGTGGGATCACACAATTTTGCTGGACAAGGAGGTCAGGGTTGATCCCAGTTTACTGGTTTGGCATTGTGCAATTCAGCCAACAGATATGTTTCTATTGTGTGGTCCTGTTTTACATCAAAAGGCAAGGCTGTGTCTTAAATTAGAGAGTGGGCAGTAGTCACATGGTAGCTTGACTGGTTTTGAGCTCAAGATCCAAGAGCACCTTGAGCTAAGCCAGAGCCAGGCATGCCGCTCGGGCCTTTAGTGGCTCCTCCACATCTTAGTGGTAAAGTACGTTTTTTTAAGTGTTCTGGTATAAATGTATTCTGTTGCATATATTACCTCTTGTCATCCTGTTCAAGTGCCATGGACAATACCCTTGAGTGTAGAACAAGGATTGTGCAGAGCTGGCCTGTTGCAGTATTGTGTCTCTGTAATCTGTTTGGTCCACTTCCTCACTGTTGCCTTACGTGTCATACAGTCTTCGCTGCTCTAGCCATATGATGCTAGCTCTAGCTTCCACTGTCATTTACATGTGTGCTCGCACTGATTTTTTGCATTGGGTGTTTGTCCTGCGCTGTAAAATTAACATGAACAGCACCGCATGCAACGCAAGAGAGCGCTGCTTCTTTCTGCTGCTCGAGTAGATGTTCTCCTTGAGCGGCAGCTTCCTCAACGCGAGCGGAAGGTTTCTCAACGTGAGCGGTTGATGATCAGCTGCGACTGTCTGCGTTGAGAAATCTAGCCGGGAGGTGGGCTGGAGTAAGATTTTCCTCTCTCACACTCACCAACTTAATCTTGGCAAGCTGTGGGAGAGGAAAAACTCTGCTACACACAGGGGCATATTCACAAGGAGCCATCGCCGAATTAACGGCACTTTATCGCAGCCAAAGTCGTGATAAATTTACCTCCCCATTCACAAGCCGGTGTTAACAGCCCACAGCACCAGTTTACCCGCGATAGCAGCCGCAAAAAACATCGCCACAGAGGACCCCCGCAAATATCGCTAATGAGATGCAGAGTAGGCGTTCCCGTGACAAAAGTCGAGACAACATCACACCTCAACATTCTCAACGACCAGCCACATCGGCAATAAAAACACAAAACAGGCGATAAGGCGCGTTAGCACCAGGAAATTTACACCTGCTCTGACCTGGTGTAAAGTCGGATGGCAGCCAGCACAACAAAAGGGAGCACAGCCCAGGGCCACATCCGAAGGGCAACAGATGCCATGGAGCCACTCATCATGGGGCCCGTACACCCAAGAGGGCCACAACAGCCACCGCCACCATCCCAGGATCCCAACCCATACCTGGAACACCCCCCCCCGGGACCACCCCCAACCCTGTACTAAGAAATTGCACACCAACACCACGAATCCCAAAACAAACATTTTGCCTGATGTCGCACAAGCTGGAAAATAGACATACATGCGTGGCCAGAAAATGGAGAATCAGTCATACAGCAATGCAATCACCAACACAAAACACCATACAAACAAAAGCAGAAACAACCCTTAGGATGAGTCCTAGCTGCTGCCCACTGGACAATCCGTAGCACACAGCCTGGAAGACCAAATCCAAGAGAAGAAGGTGTGCCATGCGGCCAACAAAGGAAAGAGAGGGATAGAGCGAGGGAGAGAGACGGAGTGAGATAGCACAAGCAGCGCAAGGCCGCTCGGGCACCTGGCTCCACATGCCAACATGTGTGTGTGCATCGCCATCCGTACACCATGAGCCCAAGGCCGTGTCCCAATCTCAGCGCCAAAGCCACATCACATTCCGAAAACGCAAGTAGTAGTCAGACAAACATCAGGGATGAAAGCACCATTGTCCCAATGCAGAAGGCGGGAGGACACCTGCACCCCTGACCTTGGTCCAGAACGCGCCTGGAACACCCTGATAGTGATGCAATGGCAGATGGGGACGACTCCCACACCACGCATTCCGCAAATGAACCATCTGACTCATCCACAGCCCACACACAGAAGCCCCTGTCTGTGGTACCCCCGCATGGGATGCCCTTGACACTCACGGAAACAGCAACCCATTACCCACAACGTTGCACACACATTCGAATCATTGCTCAGAGCTGTGGCATATCCTCCACACAACTGCCGCAGTCCAGAAGAGTGCCTGTTCACGAGACGCACCAACGCAATGGCAGGCCATATACAGGGCACATGCACAACCGCCGTCATGTGGAACAGTACCGTGCACGCATGCTGCATTTACTGGGCGCACTGCCACTGGCAGTGCTGCGGATCAGTTACAGGCTCAGCTTCCGCATTGCCCACGTCACCTGCGTCCAGCCCTGGTTCTACTGCCGAACATGCACATTCGCGTGTCCTATGGATGTCTGCCTATCCAACACAACTGTTGATGAATTGGACTATGACTTGTGTCTGCGCCCCCTGTTGGATCACGAACAGGAGTGTAACCAAGACAGCCGTGCATGGGATGCCTTGACATACTGCATATGTATTGGTAGTTGTGCATGGGAGATTGCACAATTTCTCGTGTGCAGTGACCACATCGAGGCGCTCCCCTATTGGGCTGTGTTGCGGATCGGTGAGACGGCGTGGGCTGAGCACACCTGCCCGGGCCACCTAATGGATTGGCTCACCCTGGTGTTCCTTGAACATGACAACGACGTACTATTGGAAGACATTGCACATGAAGCTGCACGGGCATTCATGGACGAGTAACTACGTTCCTGCAGCCACATCCAATTGCCAGCCACAGCACATGGCCCAACAACTTGTTGCATCGTGGGAATTGCTCACATATCCCACCACAACAGAGGACACGTCTGCCTTTGGTCGGGCTCTGGATGCATGTGCGTGGAATAACGCGTGTGTACACACACCTGTGCAAGGTGACGCAGGTCCATGGTCGGAGCAACACAGCGTCGTCTGGCAACGTTGCCAATTTGGACACACTGCTGGGTAAGAGCACACACATGGCAATGTAGCACGACATGTGGACCTGTCGGACCCTCACACCTGATCACTGTCGGCAGAGCAGACAATCGGCAGACCCCGGAAACAGTGCACCATGCAGACCCCACGTGCAGTGAGTCGTGCCACCTCACACGGGGCAATGGGCAGACGCCAAACAACACATGACTCATCAAGCAAGGCGGGCTGTTAGCGTTGCCATCCGTGATGGATGTTGTCCATTTCAGCCCCAACATTATCTGTACCTAGACATGTACCCATGCTGCGTTTAAGTGTCTTAAGCATGTCCCTGCCTGTTGTGACCGTTGCCTCGTCTGTACTGACACGCACATGCCAATAAAGCCTTTGCCACTCCACTGGTGTCTAACTGTGAGGTGTGTTGTTTAGATTGTCCACTCGTGTGCCACAATGAGCATCGTCCCAACACAGGGTGGAACTGACTGATGCATGTGCAATGGGGGTGTGTCCCTTTGGCAAACTCCACCTCTGTGAGCCAGACATTGTTTTTGGATAGGTGCTGGACGACATGTGCACTTACATGACTCCAGCTATGTGTGTATGGTGTCCAACCTCTGACCATGTGGAGCAATGTCATACATCACAACAGAATGTGTCCACACAGATGTGTGTAAGTCGGTATGCGACGTGAAATTCTGCTGTCACACGTGGTGTGGGATACCACTCCTGGCCTGCCACTGTTTTGGTCACTCCTACACACGGCCCTATTCAACACATGGACGTGTGCCTACGTTGGGGTGTTGTGAGATTGCTGTTGATGTGCAATGGGGACACAGCTAGTACTCACCTTCACAGTCATCCAATTGGCCATGTGTCTCAGGGATAGACATGCGCATAGATGTCAGTTACCAGGGTGTACCTTCATGTGCAATCATCGTGCCCACATCCAGCCATACTTCCATACGCGAGTGAACATAGTGATGACACATCTGTGTGATTTAGAATGTTTTATTCACATTCAGGTGATTGACGGAGCTGGAGCTGTACGTGGCCATCCAAGCCCACATCACATGGAAGCCCAGTGGTGGGCCAACCAGAGTCCTTTGGAGATTGCACAGTGATTGGGAAGAGGGAGAGTGCAGTTCGCAGCAGGATTGCTGTATGATTGGCCAGCGGTGAAGAAATGGCAGTCCGTCTCGGGGTCCGGGTGAATGTCGCAGGATGTTCCGGAGGTCAGTAGGAGGTATTTCCCAGGGCATGATGCATAGGTCATGACCAGGCAGGGACAGGCCATATGGATGCTACTGCCTCCTTCCTCACACAGTAGTTCCCATCCCCTTCTCACTCCCCTGATACAGGTTCTGTGTCCGGTGTGTCCGGTGTGTGTGGCGGGGTGATGGCTGCATCGCTGTGTGCCCCTGACACATCAGACTGCGTAGGTGATGGGGCAGCATCACACTGTGCCACGGACACATCAGGGGTCGGAGCTGTGTGTGTCGATGTTCCCGCTGCAGTCATCTGGGAATGGCTCAGTGACAGCAATGGCAAGTTGGAGTCCTGCAGGGCGTTGCTGTTCCCAGCCACTACTCGCTGGTGTCCAGCCGTGGCAGACATACTTCCAGCCTGCATCTGCTCCATGGTCCCCATTGCCCTCCGCATCTGTGCCAACTCTGTGCTGTCATGGCTGGTGCCTGTCTGACCAGACAGTTCTGGTATTAGACTCATGGCACCAGAGAGGTTAGCCAAGGTCTGTGGCGGAGCATGGTGCGTACAGGGGGTGTCCGATAGGGACTGTACGTGGTCCCTGATGGGACTCAGACACCCACGTATGGCATCGAGTTTGGCATCGAGTTTGCGGATGTTTGCATTCAGACTGCCTGCCAATGTACATTGTGACTGTTTGGGGGGAGCTGGCTATTTGATGGCAGTCAGTGTGTTTTTCGACTACATGACGGATGTGTACCCATACATTATCATCACACAGTGTCAGGCAATGCCAGATGTGAGTGGACAGTTACTACGCACGAGCGGAACCTGTAGTGAGGTCTGTCCTGTGGTGTTGCACTTTGTACCACATTGCCTTCATTGCTGATGTTCTGTGATTGCTATGTGTGTGTGCTGCATTGTGGGGGAGTTGCCCCTGCAGCTCTGATTTCGTGTAGCCTTCTCCCTTTGAGGCGGGGTGCCTTTGAATTGTGTGCTTTTCGGGGCCTGATTTGCTTTTGACTTGGGTCATGTGTGCTCGCGGACTGTTTTTGTGGCCTGGTGCATTGTTCTGTCTGCTGCGCGTATTGTAAGGCATGGGTTGTGGGTGCACGTGGACACGTCGGAGTGTGACCTGCTCCTTTACGGATGTGATCCGCACTTGGCTACCTCCATGTCGCTCGTGTGCCATGTCTTTTTTGGGGCAGCTGCCATGCTATCGGACATGCAGTGTTACTTGCATAGTCAGTGTGGGTCACGGAGCCGCTGCTTTGCTGGATTCAGCACATATGCACGGGTTGGTTGTGATATTGGTGATAGGGGGGCCCTCTGTGCACATTGTGGATGGGGGCCTACTTGGCGTTTCTATGTGTGCTGCAGTGTGCCAAGGCAATCAGGGACATGTTCCACGGTCATTGTGGGTGTGCTGTGTGCTGCGTGTAATTGTGCATGTGTGCCATTGTGCCCATCTCTCCCCCGTCCCTAGTGGTTACTCACCCTGTTGCTGTTGGGTCAGGTCGTATTGTGCTGTGTCCAGGCCACCCAATCCTGCCACCATCTCCTCACTGCTGACTGTGGCCACCATTTGCTCCAGCTCATCCAGCTCCTCCTGTGTCGCAGGACTCCCACCTCCAGTCGCCATTGCTGCCTCTCTGTTGGCGGCGAGCTTATGTTTGGTCTGTCTTTTCAGATCATGCCAGTGCCTCTTGACCTCCTCCAGTGACCTCCTGGACACTCCGACTGCATTGACGTTGGTGACAATGGTCTGCCATATTTCGGTTTGGGTTGCCAGTGCCGCAGTGGAGGTGCCGAACAGTTGTTGATGGTGTTCGGTCACCCCCGTGAAGATGATCTGATCTTCCTGCGGACTGTACCCGGTCTTCCTTTTCCTCTTGTCCTTGCCCTTCCCCGAAAGCGGGGTTCCTGGATGGTCCTCCGTAGGGCTTGTGGTGTTTGGCTTGTCCTCTGCACTCGGTCAGGGTGCATCCATGTTGCTATGCAGTTTGGATTGATTTTGGGCTTTTTTTTTTTCTTTCTTTAATGGTGCTTTTTCCCGCCGGAAGCGTGGGATTTACAGGCCTGTGGCTGGTGTTCGCTGATTTCTGTACCGCGATTGTCCTCATCACATGATTTCTCGCGTTTCGCATTTTTTCGGCGTGGCATTGATTTTCACGCTGCCATTTGACGCGTTATCTGGTGACTATCGCATGCTACCGCCTTGTTGTGAATTCCAAGTTGACACGGGGTTATATTCCCGTGCTAGGCTGCGATGTTGAAAGTTGCGTTACGCTACTCTTGCGGTAGTTATCACACGTTCTTGTGAATATACCCCAAAGTTTTTGGGAACTCCACGCGGAGCACGGAGTGGAAAAAACTCAGCAAAACCCTGCGAGCAGAGTGGAATTTCAAGCCCAGGCATAATTTACATAATAACGCTCAGGTTTCATCAGTTCATGCATGAAAAGCTCATCCATCCCAGGTTTATTTTCTGCATTCTGGGATTTGTTGTCCTATTTACCCTAATTCCCAAGCCCTGAAGTACAAAGAAAAGTTCTGGACTTGATACGCTACTCATGCATAGATCTAGAATACTCAGGAACTCAGCATCATCTGTTACTGGTTAAGGTGACATGGGTGGTGACCTTAAAGGAAGCCACTGAATGGGCTGGCACATTTGTGCCATGACTCCTAGTATTACCTCCCAAGTTCATCCCAGGCATGGATAAATCACTCAGGGTTACTTGTGCATGAACCAGCCATGCTTTGAGGTATGAACTCTGGCCTGCACTCCATCCCCAGACTCATTCATACCCTCTCCCTAACTCACCATGACATTGTAGCTCTCTGGTGAGTGGTCACATACTACCCTCTCATACCCCTCACAGTGTAGCAGTCACAGTAGCACTGGCACTCTCACACTACTCACAAACTAGCAGTGTCACACTACCAACAGTATTCTCACACCCGTCGCAGACTAGCAGTCACTCACTGCAGATAGTCCTCTAACATCCCTCATAGAGTAGCAGTCACACCCCACAGATCCTGCTTTCATACCCTTAATCTAGCACACACACATTACTAAGAGCATTTAGCACCCCTCACAGATGAGCAGTCTCACACTACTGACAGAATTCTTCACCCTCCACAGAACCGTAGTCACACCCACTGGAAGTTTTCAAATCTCTCTCAGTAACATTGTCATACTATCAACACCACTCTCAAAATGCTCACAGGGAAGCTGTCACAATACAGAAAGCACTTTCTTACTCATTACAGATTATTATTCATACACCACTGACAGCATGCTGAAAGTAATGTAACTTCTTTAGCCAGTTCTGGTGATTTAGGCAATGGCACTCTGTGTTCTTGGACCTGTGATTTCAGTTTTTCAATCATATATATAGGCGTACAAGACCCTTCAGGCAAAAAGCAAAGAGATGGTTTAAGGTAATTTACTGGCATTCCTAACATGTAGCTACTGCTAAAACCTTGTTTGTGCAGACTGTTTATGTAAGACATTGTGCTATTCTTTGAAAGGGGTGCGCACACACTTGAAAAAATGATTAATCCTTGTCCGAGTGAACAACAAATGCCAATAATTAAAGCTGTGCTTAACCCTCTGGTAACTTGGCACAAAGCAGTCAGGCTTAGCTTGAAGGCAGTGTGTAAAGTGTGTTTGCAACACTCAAACTGGAATAAAGTGAAAACACAACACAAGAAAAATCCAAAGACAATGTATTAAAATAGAGAGTATTTTAATACATTAAATGACACCAAAATGACAAAAATATAATCAGTGGAACTGGAGTAATAAGCTTTTAATGTTTAAAGTAAAAAATGAACCAAGCGGTGAAAAGCGTAAACTGCAGGTACTGGGTCGAGCTGCACCAGGGCAAAGACACAAGCTCGATGAAGCGCAGACCAGGTACAGGAGGGTTTTGCCTTCTGACTTCGGTGCGGAGTCTGTGCAGTGCTGTGGAACTCAGCTTAACTCAGTGTCAGGCCGAGTGAGGCTTTCAGCTGTGTGGTTAGGCTCTATATGGCTCTGTGGCGAACGCTGTTGGATCCGGTAAAGCTTTCAGCTGTGTGGCAAGGATCTGCAGGGCTCTGCATTGCTCGGCATCAGATCAGGTGAAGCTTTCAATCAGAATCTGTGTTGTGTGGCTCTGCAGGGCTCTGCGCTACTCGCCGTCCGATCCAGTGAAGCCTTCGATTAGAAGCTGAGAGGCTGTTTCGGATTTGTTGACGACTTCAGTTAAGCAGGGAGAAGTACACTGTGGGGCAGATTTACATTCCCTGGCGCATCCCTGCAAATCAGCAGGGATGCGCCAGGGAAGATGCGTGACGCAAGTTTACCCTTGCGCCACCACAGATGCGCCGCATTTACAATGCGGCGCATCATGGCGCAAGGATAAACAGATGCGTGACGCATCTGTCGGCGGAAGGGTGGCGCAGTACTGGAGTCGTGTCGCAAGTGCGACGTAACTCCAGTACTGCTCAGGGGTGCCCTATACCTAACATGCTGCGTCACTCCTACGCCTGCTTGAAGCAGGCGTAAGGATTTGACGCAGCAGGGACGTAAAGTGACTCCGTGAAATCTTGTAGATTTCACTGCGTCACTTTTACGGGGCTTCCTGCGCAGGAACGCCCCCCTGCGCCGGCACGCCCACATGAAACCTGACGCAGGTTTCATGTGGCGCAGGGCTTTACAACGTGACGCATCTCCCTAGATGCGTCACGTTGTAAATCCCCCGCAGCATGGCGCATGATTTGCGCCTCCGCTGCGTCACAAAAGTGACGCAACGGCGGCGCAAAACTGGCGTAAGGGGCTTGTAAATCTGCCCCTTTGACTCCAGCCAAGGGTCCAGGACCATGAGGACTGCACTTGGGGGTCAGGACTCCCTCCAAAAGAGGCCGGCAGAGGGGACCAGGTCACGTCTAGTTGAGTCTGGTCAGATGGGAAGCAGGAAAGACCTCTGGAAGCTTGTTGGGTCCCTATAGCCCAAACAGGAAGTAGGTCAGAGAAATGACCCTTTAAGTCACTTCTGGGGTCCTGGATTCAAGGGAAGCAGGTCTAATATCCCTTCTTCAAACAACAGAGCATGCCTTCTTCTGAGTCCTCTCAGATTCAGGAGTGCTCTAATTTCAGTTACTGAGGTTGCCACTTTTATGTCCAGTGTCAGCCTGTGGGTGTGGGGCAATCCCTTGTCTACTCCCAAACTAGTTCTGGATAGTTCTTCCTTCTACCCCGGTTTCATTTCCAGCACGGCTTGTAGAAAAAGGGCAGGGGCAGGCCAGTTTTCAGGTTGCTTTTAGTATGTTGGGGCAGGTTCCTTTCAAAAAACCGGCATGGCACAACTCCACCCAAGCCATCCTGTCAGGAAGGTGCACTAGCCTCTACACCCAGGTTACTTTGTCCACTGTCTGGCCCCTATACACATTTCCCAATGTGAGATCCCTTACCAGCCCATTACCAACTGGCCACTCACAGAAAAGCTCTAGAGACTTTATCCAGGAAAACACCAATTTTCTAAACATGGCATTTCAAAAATAACAATGTAAAATTCGACTTTGCCATTAAAGAGGATTTTATATTAGAATTAAAATGAGTGGAAGAAGTATGTCTCCACTCTAGCTGTCCCTAAACTTATTTTAGTACACTTTAAGAGTAGTAAGATAAACCAGTGTATGGGAGGCCAGCCTTGCCACAGTGAAAAACAACCTTGGAAGCTTTTCACTGCCAGGACATGTAAAAGATTAAATATTCATGTCCTACTTTAGGACCTACCTTAGGCGCGACGTCAAGCCTTGTCTGCAAAAAAGAGCTGAACCTGATAGGACTGGGGGTGCGCAGGTTCCGTGCGGTCATAGGCAGATTGGATGGCCCTTTTCCAGCCCACCTTCACCGCCTCCCCATTCCCCCTCTCCTCCACAACTGATGTTGTGTACACATTCTATGGCAAGACTTAGGCACACATGGACTCGTTTATAGTTTGTATTTTAAATGTGTAATATTGTTATGTTATGGCATCTAGTCCTCCCGAAAGTGCTACCATAACCCCATCCCTTGTGGGTGCTCACTTGCTTCTGTCTGCACACTGAGGGGTAATAATTGTAAAGCCAGGTCACTGATTCAGTGTTAATATTGTGCTGTATTGTCGTAATCTTGGAAATGCCAATAAAGAACAGCATAATTAATTGTTTTTAAAAAGAAAGGTTTATGCTTGGCACAGGGTTTCTTTTGCTAAGTCGAAATGGCATTTAAAACTGCACTGCAGGCTGCAATGACAGAACTCAGGCATGCTTTAAATTTGTTTCTAACTATCAAGTTATTAGGTGCTCTGTCCCTTTGGAACATTAGAGCCCCTCTCCTTGTTTACAAGATGCTTTGGAGAGCTACTTTGGTGGGTGGTAGTTTAAATTACAGGCCTTGTGCATAGGCAGTACCGAATACTAGGGACTTTTAAGTAAATTAAATGTGCCAATCAGGTGGATGCCACTTTACCACTGGTCGGCAGGCGTAAAGTGCAAAGAGTCCTAATGCCAACAAAAAAGTGTTCAGCTACAGAAGGCAACAATCTGGGGTATTAAATGCAAAAGGTGGTCATTTGTAACAGTTTTTTCACAGTTGTAAAAAAAACAGCTGTGCATAAGGAAGTGCAATTTTATACTTAAAGTGGTAAATTCTCTTGATAGTGCCTGCCTTAATATTAAGCTACAAATTCTAAGCATACCTTAATATTTCCTTATGGCTATATTTGTACTAATTTTGTGCTACAGGGTGGCTAAACTGGAGCTTGAGCAGCAAAAGGTGGAGAATCCATTATTATGTGAACCTTCATTGGCAAAGGAGCCGGTGAAATGATTCAGGGAGTTATTGACCACCGATAACATATCCTGTGATCTGCAGGGAGTTATTGACCACTGATAACATATCCTGTGATCCTCAGGGAGTTATTGACCACTGATAACATATCCTGTGATCCTCAGGGAGTTATTGACCACCGATAACATATCTTGTGATCCGCAGGAAGTTATTCAGAACCGATAACAGATCCTGTGATCCGCAGGGAGTTATTGACCACCGATAACAGATCCTGTGATCCGCAGGGAGTTATTGACCACCGATAACTTATCCTGTGATCCACTGGTCCTGAGAACAATATACCCACTAAGTCAATGGAGCCTTCTATACTTCCGATTGGTAGATATTAGAAAATAATAGAAATACTTGTTACTTACAGTCTTTTGATTCTGCAATCAATCATTCAATCAGGATTTATAAAGCGCTGCAAATCACCTGTACGGGATTCAAGGCGCTGCAAAAGAGGGGTTTGAGGTGCTGTATAACACTTCTTGCTATTATTTGCTATTTCGAAGTGAATAAGGAAAACCTTAGCGTAGCATTTAGGTCTAAACATTTTGGTAGATTACCTCCTCAATATAAAGGGTTGGGATAAAGGATCAAAACCTGTAGTTTTGATGCTCAGCAGCTACTTTCGCAATCCATACAGCAACTCACCCTTACTTTGCACCATTAAACTGTTAACTAATTTGCAGGTGCGCCCACCCCTCACTGCCCAGTGCTGCAGGTTGTTACCAACCTGGTGGTGGGGAGTAGTTTTCCTGTCCTCAGCCTTCACATGTGTTCATTGTACCCTCTCCATACAGCAGTGGCAGGCACCATACAAAGCAGTGTGCCCAAAACACACTCACGTGATTCCACACAAACAACTTTTGAACAGTACACCAAGCCATCTGGAGTCTTCCACCCTGACAAGTAGGGTATTCCAGAATTTTTAACGTTTCCTAGAGGGCCTAGGCACCAGCCTCTAAGCACTTTAGAATATCAGTGTCCCATTTTATACCCCTTGTTGGTACCGAACTGATGTTTTCCATCCTATTCCCTAATCTGTGTCCCCTTTGACCCTTTTTCATGGACCTCCCTACCCTGCAGTTTGGGCACCGGACCCAAAACACAGATTATTCCCTGAAGGTGGGACCACTGACATGCAAAGGTCAGCAATTCTCAAGTCACAGGACAGACAGGACCAACTATTGAGCTCATCATTGCATCTTTTGCAGCAAAATCTCCTGACGGTGGTGAGTATGGGATGTGAAGAGAGCCAGCACCCGCCTCCATTCTTGCCATGTCAGTGTAAAGTACCTGGATTCTCCACAGGAGTAGAAGAGACATAATCTCCAAATGCCCTCCTGTCAGTAGTACCCACTAGGAGTGCAGTTAGGCCCTACCAGCAAGGGGGAAAGGGGATTGGGAAGAGAGAAGAGACTACTCCTACCGCTGCAACACTCTGGGGGAGGCTCCTGATACCTTCTGAATTTCTTCTTTTGGAAGGAAGAGTACCTAATGCACAGAGAGGTGAAGAGAAGGGGCAGTTAACATCCTAACTACCATATAGAATAAGTGCTAACTAATTCAATATACGTATTTGCCTACCATGAGGCTTAGGAGTATTAGCTCCTCTTCTATGCAATATTGGATAATTGCCTGCAGTGAAGGAATTAGGAGGAATAACAGTACTTTACAGTTCCTTTGAAAATTCTTACTGTTCAGAGTGTTGTGTAAGAACATATAGTTTGTAAAGGATTTTCCTCCTAGTATTAGATTTGGTGCTTCAAATGGGTGAATTCTTTGTAGGAAAAAATTGTGTCGCTGACTCTCATCAATATCCAAAACATGGGAGCACAAAAAGGGAGCTGGGAAGGAATGATAGGGAAGGTAAGAAAAGGAAAAGCGCCCCAAAAGGAAATGTTTTGTGGAGAAGGTTATGCAGTTCAACAGCCCAGGTAGCAAGCGCTCCTACTGTCTTACAGTGGATTCTCTGACAGTGTGAAGGCGAAGGCTGAGTAATAGCTATGCGAAGTTCATGGAGAGACGCCTCTCTCCTAACAAGAGCTTACTGACCGGGCTGGTTGCGCTGAGGAAAGACGCTGCTCTCCGACTGAAGGTCGACTGCCGGGAATGGTTGCGCTGAGGTCAGACGCCGTTCTCCGACTGAAGGTTTACTCCGGGACAAATTGGCTGAAAAGAGAAGCCGCTCTCCAACTCAAGGTTTACTGCCACAACTGGTTGCGCTGAAGAGAGACGCTGCTCACTGACAAGATGGGCTATCTAGAACAGAGTGCCCTGAGGAGAGACGCCGCGCTCCAAACAAGGACGTACTGACAGAAACTGGAGACACTGCAGGAGAGACACATCTCTCCCAATGTCTTCTCGATACTCTGAGAGTCAAGGTAAGTTTCGAAAATAACAGAACTCCACAGGTAGCAAGAATTTTGTGGAGAAGTAAACTAGAACTCTTATCCTCACTATAGTTCTTATTAAAGTGCGTGGAGCATCGCTCGTGCAGCTGTCTTACCACTAGAATTCCCGTGAGAGTTCTCAACAAGGAATGCCCAATCTTTCTACAAACACTGCGGCCATCTTGTAACGTGTACTCCTCTGAGGACTCTATATGGTTATTCAATTGTTAATCACTGAACGTTTAGTAAGAACTCTAAATCTGAATCCCTGCCTACTCCTCCTGGCATCCTGCATAATAGTTGCTGCATTAGTCCAGTTCCTGACAGTCAGGAAGGTGAGGGGAGATGATGAACGAATCTGGGTTGTCACCGTTACAGGCACCCCAAATCGTGAGGTGATGAGAAGAGTCCTCATTTGAAGGAGCCTGGACTGAAAATGTTCCCTCCTCCCACCAACACCGAGGACTGGCAGGTTCGGGCCTGGCTTGGGGTCAGACAACCAACACGGTGGTTGGACTCAGGGGGAGTCATGAAAGGTAAAACCGCTCAAGCCACACAAGTGTGGATGTTCAGAAGAAGGGGTGTCACAGGAGGGTGAGGGGGAGTGGGAGTGTGAGGGGGAGGGAGAGGGAGTTCCTGCTGCAGTAGTAAAGTTGGCTTTTAGAGCCAGTGCAGTGAGTCCTCCTGCTGGGGTACTGCAGTGGCCAAATAAAAAGTGAACGCTAATTAGGGAACAACACACTATGTTATGTGATATTTTTTATGCTGTTGCACTTCACACTATTGTACTCTGAAACCGGTTAACACAGGGACACCGACGTAGAAAAGGGACAAACCAAAGCCTCACACAAGTTAGGGCTTTAAGTTACAATATTTCCATATGTGCTGCAGGTTCAGATTCACTCTTTGCAGGGTGGAGCCCTGTAAAGCTTTACCTAATCACCTCACACTAACCACTAGGCAAGGGGAAGACTGGCTGATCTCAAAGTCCTATTAGCGACCACTTGGAGCAGAAAGGGGTTCACTACAGAGAATCTTGTTGCGCTGATCATCTCTGTGGAGCGCAACAGCGTCCATGCGAGTGGGGGGTCTTTGTTCTTGCTACACAGCTCCTCATTGACAATGTAGCTGGGCTCTGAGGCTTCGCGTCTAGGCACCTTCAATATCCCTGCCATATCCAGTAAGGTTCCTTCATTCAAGGTAGTTTCGGGGACCACTTGCTGCAGGATTCTAGACTCTTATATGCCTTGCCCATCTCCTAGTCTCTTCCAGGCAATTGGGCCCTTAGGCTCCCCTTCTAGACACCTTCAATACCCCTTCCATATCTTGTAAGGTTCCTTCCTGCAAGGTAGTTCCAGGGACCACTTGCTTCAGGATTCTAACAGAAATGCATTTGGCAAATTGCAATCTGGGCTTTAATCACCAAATTGTAATCAAGTTAAAGTACCATTGAATAAACGTAAATAATTTGCAAAAGGAAAGTAAAGGAGTGGAAACATGTTAAGCGACAAACATTGAGGTCCTTATTAACCATGGAGGTTAGTGACTTAATGCTGGTTGCCTCTGTGTAAGTGACTGATGACATATTTGGATAAACGTTTGGGGTGATAGCTTTCTGCAAAAAAACAACACTTAGAGGCATATTCTTCGTTGCTGCACTCATGGAAAGAGGACATGACGGTGCACCATTTTGCCAATACAAATCTGTTTTGCAAGTCTTTGTAAATCGTGGTTTGGTTCAAAAGATATGGTTGGATGCACAGGAATGCAAATGCTCCACCCATGTAACGCATACCCAATGCTAAATAACGTAAGGCAGCACTATGCGCTGCATTGTGTTACTTTAAATTTACTAAGCCATGTAAATTGACTTAGCATGGCTTAGTAAATGCTAAAATGGATTTTGCTTTGGGGTTGTGCCACAAAAGTGATGCAACACTGACGATAAATCTTAGGAAATCTGGTCCTAGATGTTAGAAACATTTCCCCTGGTCCTAGGCAATGAAAAGCAGTGCTGCTTCCGAAACCTCATCATCTCTCTTGCCCCTCAATCTTATTTCTGTTAGGAATGTTATGCTGCTAAATAATTAAATGCATACTCAATTGTGTTTTTTTGTCTTAGCTCTTTGATGACCTTAACCCCATGAAATACTGTTGGAACAGAAAGGGAACAATATAAAGGTAGATACTTGTTGGAAGACACCGTGGTGAGATGTTAATTATTCACAAAAGTGGACACATTGCAGTACACAATCAATGCAGTGGAAATATTTGGGGAAGTTAAAGAATACAACAATATTAGATTGCAAGCAAGTTAGATTTATTAAGCTACTCTTACAATAGTTTACAAACTGAGGGGCAGATTTACAAGCCCCTTGCGCCACTTTTGCGTCACTTTTCCCATGTTATAGTAAATCTGTCCCTGAGTGCTTTAAAAAAGCGTCTCATGCGGCCAGACACATGGCTTTCCTTTGACTGATCAACATATTGCATATTTTCATTTCTATTACTGTGCTTTACTTTTTAAACTTATTTGGCTGCCATTCATTGTAATCCAAGTAAGTAGTTTTGGTTGTTACCAAGCAAGTTGCCACAAGCCAGCATTAATATTAAAGTTATGTAACTAAGTTAGCAATAGATAACTAAAATTCTGGTGCATCTGGTTAGTAGTCGCCGTAATAATATTCTGCAGACGTCCTTAAATTCCTTTTTCTCCGATTGGTCGGCACACGCTGCCTTCTCCAGCCACGAGGATGTCGGGAACAAACATGATCACGATCCACAGTTTCATCAGACATTTCGTAATCTTAGAGTAAATGGAAAAAAAGTAAATATCACATGAAGGATTCCAGCAAAACTCTTGCCCAAGGTTTCTCGGAAGACAAACTGACGTACCACCATGCTACTTGACCTCAGTCTTTGTTACATTGTTCCTTATTTGCCAGCATTAATATGCATCCTAAAAATGTCCCCACTTCTGTATTCTATACATTATTTACACGTGATAACTCCACCACAAGAAAATGATCCTCAGGAGGAATTGAAGGTGAGAAGGTTAAAAAGTACCATGAGGACATTCTGTTGGACTTGAAGTCCTCACTTCCTTTGCCTCACCATCCATCTATAGGTTCCCAAGTTGAGAACACGCATGGAAAATAATTTTGCCAAAAGCTCTTCAACTGTGGGTCAAACATGTATTCTGTTGCTCCTAGTAGTTTCCAACTCACCTGGATTATCATCCTGTATTTTTTCAAGATGTTGAGATTTGGCTGGACTGGGATCCATGCTTTCTTCTGGTACATGTGGATCTAGAAGGAATGTCATACATTGAGCAAAGATTTTGAGGGATTTTTAAATATTTTTCCTAACTAAGCAGGCCATGCATTGCATCAAAGAAATAGACTCCCTAACTTACATGACAATCACTTATAGGTGAAAGGTTCAAGAATGTGTTATAGAGGAACAGACTAACTCTGCCTTCCTGAGGAATCCTAAGTGCTTCATCCACCTATAATGTTCTGACTGTGCCCTTAAGCAAATCCATTCTGGGGGATTAACACTTGTTTACATTCCACGTCAGGAAATGTTCTGAAGTCCTTTTGATAGAAAAGAACTGAATTCTCACAAGCCAAGAACCTTTTTCAAACTCACTTCGGGTGCTTAGCAGTTGCCTCTTCAATGGACACCCACTCAGCTGTACCCTCAGAGTACCCCACCTGTGGAGCGTGCACTTGGGGACCCATCTCCTTCCCACATCTATAAAGATTTGGTGATATTTGAGTTCTTCTTCATTGAGATGTCATACAAAGTACAAGTGTTTCCAATTAGTAAAATAAGTGTAGAATACATCGTTCTGTCCCTGCCACTATGATCATAAGGCCTCCTGGTCTATCCAAAGGGGTTCACCTCTTTTAGCTGACCATGTGTTCCTTGTTTCAGTGCCTCCACCCCATCCTAATGATCTGTACAGTGGCACACCGGGTGCTTTTTGAAGGACTCCTATGAGGTTTTAAACCCTCTAGAGGTCTGCCGATACTTCTACAGACCACCTCTGACACAGTAAATCCTTATTTGGAAACCTGTCTTTTGAAGGCAGTATATGATCCATTTACTACTTGAGTGTGACTCAATTGCCTTTGATTAACTCTCAAGTCTTGGTTTAGGCCACAGTATGATTCTACATGTCCTTGAATCACTGTCAATCGTAGCTACTCAAGCATGGGATACAGCACAGCTGCAGACTTGCTTTGGGTGCCACTTCCTAGTCCCTGCTTGAACTTTCCTAAAGATATATTTATTATTTTAAAACAATGTATTATTTGCATATGCAGCAGAGGACAAACCCCACTACAAATCATTAGACAGAACAATTCACAAACATCCAACACAGCTCCAACATATTTGGCAGGCCCTCAGGAGGTCTCTCAATTTTCATCAAGCAAACCAGCAACATCTGAGTTATAGACCTTAATCAATACTCTCCGGCCTTCCCAGCTGTGACAATCTCAGGGCTTACAATGCAGCTTAAAAAGACTCCCCTGCTGCTGATAAACTCCTACCATAACGCGCAGAATGCAACAAAACAGCGCACAACTGACGATCTCTGCTGATCCCTAGAAGCCATTCTTCAGGACCATGCCTCATACGAAGTCCTGCTTTCAGGTGACTTCAAAATCAGGGACTTGGGAAACGACAGCACCTTAGCCCGCAAAACTACGAACCAGGAAAAAATAAACGATCTGCTCAAAACCTTCAAAGTAATCTCTGCCGAACAAGCTCTTAAGTCTCAAGCTCCCCACCTCAAGTGTCCCCCCACTTTCAAAGAAATTTCAACAATAGACTACATCTTCCTGTCTTTACCTCTAGCGAATTATCTCACTAACTTTGAGATTCTCAGCAGGTGTGAAAGCGATCACAATCCACTGACTTTAACCTTGAACTTAGAAGTTCCCAAGACACCCAAATACTGTGTAGTGGGCTCCTCTACACGGGTCAAAGCAACAAAACTAGTCTGCCGGATTAAATGGCGGCCAACCCGATACAGCAGCGGTGTTCAAGTGACTTTTTAAGGCAACTACGGCGTCCACTATCAGCACTCTGGGTGTCACACAAAACACGTGGGGGATGGACTGACCACTGAGCTAATGGATTCTCTACAAGCTACTTGGGCCGCAAGCAACCCCCAACAGCAACAGGGAGGGAACAGACCAACCAACACCACAACAAGGCTATTATTACTTCATGAAGAATGCTAAGAAGGTCCTTACACATTCACAAATGCAACCCTACCATCAAACCTGCAATGGCCATCATTAAACTGTTCAAAGAACATAAAAAAACAGTATGGAAAATTAAGAAAGCCTCAGGAGTAAAGGAATGGCTAAATATACATCAAATGCTTCAGGAAAGAAGTCTTACCTGCTTCTGGAATTACATGAACAGATTAAAAGCTGCATTTTCAACCAGGGAAACGAGAGCCACAGAAAGATCCTGGGTGACTCACGTCATAGCTCAGTATGCTAGCAATTCAACTGCATCAGGGTACACGAATGAGCAGGAGGCCACCGACCGGCGCATGAGGAATCAGCAGGAAGTAGCCAATGTCAGCCCATGTTTGCAAAATCATCAAGGCGCTGAAAAATAACAGGGCGCCCAAATCAAACGGCCTTCCTGCCGGAGCCTTTAAATGTGCCCCTGAGGAATGAGCAAGGATTCTAACCCCCCCTATTCAACAAAGCCTTCCTCTCTGCCCACGTCCCAGATGCTTGGAGGGGATCCATCTTGTACCCTATATTTAAGAAAGGAGAACCAACATAGACATCTAACTACAGTCTGATAGCACTTTTGGAGTTAGAGGCAAAAGCATATGCCCGATTGCTACCTAAACACCTAGAGGCCTAGGCTCTGGACAATGATGTTCTTCCATTTTTTTCAAACAGGCTTCTGAGCAGCAGCATCAACTATAGATAACATTACAACAGTTGCTGTCCTAAGTCATCATGGAGCCCAAGAAAAAAAACTACCACATTTCTGCTGTTTTATCAATTACAGCGCTGCCTTTGACAAGGTTGATCGCCCCACCCTTTGGAGGAAATCAAGCATGTAGGGTATGCCCCCCTAATCTCCTAGGAGTAATAGTCTCTCATTACTCAGACTCATGGGTCCGCATGAGGAAAATCTCCATCCAAGGCGGTCTGAAGCAAGGCTACCTGCTTGCTCCTCTGCTCTTTAATCTATACACAGCAGATCTGGGGAGAGCATTGACAAACAGCCGTCTGCCCCCCCACCACAGCTAGACCAGTCAACTCTACATATCCTCCGATATGCGGATGACATCGTAATAATGGATCACACCAAAGATGGCATGCAGCGAGCATTGAGTAGCCTTTACAAATACAATGAAAAGAACTATCTCACGATCAACCAGGACAAGACAAAAGTTGTGGTCTTCGGCCGCCTGAAGAACATGAAACTTCTTTCATGGCATATGGGGGCCATGGCTATTAAAACGGCATCGAAATACAATTACCTGGGGGTTTGGTTTTCAGAGACCTCCAAACCCTCGATCCACTTAGGCTCTCTTAGAAAGAAAGCTGCAGCCATCACATATGGGCTTGCCTGCCTCAATAAGAAATTAAAAAAGCTCCTATGCTGCTCCATTTCTGAAAGTCGAAAAAGCTTGTCTCCTCCCTGCAATACACTGTGGGCACCAGGCTTTTCCTGGGGCCTGTGCTTTGAGTTTAGAACATGCGCAGTGTTCAGGTATGAAGAATGCTTTTCAACTGCCCAGGCATCTTCGTAGGTCCAGAACCTACCCGGTATTGGGCCTGTCAAATCAAATACTATCCTGTAAAGCTGACATCCTGATATGTTATATACGCATACTGAAAGCGCAAGCAAATTCGCTCAAGTCCAGCCTGAAAGACACCTTTGAGAGCCAACGGAATCCATGGCATCATCAACTACAGAAGACAATCACATCTTTACAAATCGTAGGACCTTCATTAACATCCGACTCCATCTCTTTGCTGACCTGGAAAAAGGCAATCAACAGGCAGCTGCACTCATCCTCATTTCAGAAAGACATTGCTTGATTAAAGTCCTCAGTCATTCGAGACTACTTGAATACCTCCTATCTGGTAGGGAGACCCCAGCCATACCTCTCTGAAGCCATCAGTCGTGAAGTATGTAGAGACATTATGTTCATGCAGCTCCTTCACCTTCCGATAGCAGATTTCAATACAGCGTGGGTCAACCCAGAAAAGGATGGGGAATGCAGATTACATAATTTTAAGAGAGAATCATGGTCACATCTCCTGTGCTGCTGCTCATTGCTTGATGCCGCAAGAAGGTCCTTATTGAAACCAATGTTTTTGATGAAGGGGGCCCGTACTTGTCAGGAGGCCTCTACGATATGCTTCTCTCAATTGGACGCAAGATCATTATCAAGGTGTGGCAAATTCCTCAAAGAACTTACAGCTCACCTCCGACCTCGGACTAATGACTCTCAACCTGCCAACTACACTCAAAGGCTTATAACTGACTATTTCATTCTGAAACCTGGAAAAGTTTAACCACATAGCAAATGGTCTACAGACTATTTTATTCATCTTTTCTATTAGCTAGTCCAAGTCAACTATCTTGCACCATTGCACTTTAGTCATCTATGCCACTTGGCAATTGTCAAGATTACAGGCTCCCATACATGCACACAGCACCTTTTTTGGTACTATGGGAAAAACAACTCAGCCAGGGCATCTACTGTCCACAGCAATCTCTTGTACATGATGCATTACATTTAAAACTAGCCTATGCCTGTAAAAACTTACAACCACCTAAGTAAATAGATAAGAACGCCCCTATCACATGCACCATAGCTCACATGTAATCTCTTCTCAAAGGATTTGCACATGTTTCGGTGACAAGAAAGGAATGGGCGCAAGCTTGTGGTTTTAGATTAATATATCTATTAATCCAATTAATAAGGTATTACTAATCCACCTGCTCAGCAATAAGCACACTGCACTTTCAAGAGATTCCCTTTTACCATATCCTTTTGTCTGGGGTTAGCTACTGGAGAAGATTTGATGTGTTTTGGCTATACTTTTTTATCTACCCTGTTCATATTAACACTGTAATGCACTTTAGATAATGGTCTCCTTTTTTATGAAATCCTTTATATATTTTGTCCCAAATGACTGTAATGATTTGAATTATTCAAACAATAAATCAACTCAACTCAACCCACAGCTCACGTATGACATAGAGTGGACAATCACTAGGTTTCAACAATGCATTACACAAACTTGAGACAGAACATTTAAGACAGAAGTCCTGATGTACCTCAACTGAGGAAGTAGACAGCACGACGTGGATGGAAAGCTCTGGAATTCGGACCTCCAGAGCTTTTCAGCGGGATGAACCAGCAGGCCTGACGGCATGCGATTGAGGGTCGCTGGCTTGGCTCTGGCGGTTGAGTCGGTCCCCCTCTGGAGCTTTTTTCTAAAGTAGCTCAAAACTTCTCCAAACTTCTGGAACTTCTTCCTGAAGTTCCTCTTTAGGGTCCAAATTGTCCAAAACACAATCCAAAGGTCTGGAAGCTCCAAGAAGGTTCTTGAAAGTTTGGGAATTCAGTTCCCACAATCAACTTGGACAAAAGCCTTACAAATTCACTGGACGCACTCCAGGCTGGGGATTCTTGGTGGTGATGATCCAGATGAGCTCTGTTAAACTGTAGCTTACAGGGAGCCCACTCTTTTTTCTTCTTGATGCAAGTTAGGTCCACAGGGCTGTAGTTCCAGATTGTACAGCAGGCACAGTCAGTCAGAGTGCAGGGCCTGGTTGGTGCAAGTCAAACTTCCGGCATGGACCCTTCTTCTTCACTTAGTTTCAAGCAGCAGATCTGAGATGCTCTACACCTCTCACATATTTATTCTGTGTTCTCTGGGGTCAAGCAGGAGAGTACTCCTGTCCAGTGAGGTGCAGGACAACACCCCAGAGCATGACCACTTCCTCCAATGTATGGCATAATCTTCTCCTACAAAGCACAATTTCTCCAAAATTCAATATGGCCGAACTTGCAGCAGAGGAGCAAGAACTAGTTAAACCAACCTCCAGTATTGCCCTCCTCCCTCTACCATCTGCAAATTCCTGCCTTAAGCCTGCCATATGGCTGGGTCGGGGGAGCTGGTGGGTAGATGGGTCTTGCATTCCCTGCCTGTCCTATCTCCATTTGAAACTCCATGGTTTACAAACCTTCCCCCCTGCTCTGGCCTTCCTGTGTAGCCTCTCACTGGGTGAGCCACGTATCACTTCAGCAAAGCAGCCTGGCTAATCCTCTTAACTCTGCCCAATCATGGGAAACCACAGGAAGGCTACATTTTGTCTTACAGACAAGAAAGTCTTATAACTTCTTTTCTGTGTACTTTAAGATACATTTATCAATACTATTTTCCTATGTCCTTGAATTATATTTTTTCATGAATTCCTAGAGATACTTATTCATTAAGAAGCTATTGCCATGTTAACCTATCTGGTTGGGGATCGACAATGGGGATAATGAAATGAACAATTTCTCCAACATCAGGGCCTATCAAACATCATTTTATAAGGCCCCTGCTTCTAGTAACAGGACACCCCACCACTGGGACATCTAGGGGAGACTTTTGGGGTCCTGAATATGCAAAAATAGTATAGATCCTCACTCCACAGGGATGCACTTTAGAACAATGGGGAAAGTGAAATGTGCAATTTCTCTATCCCCAGGGCATATAAAACCTTTTTCATAAGGGCACTCCTTATAAGTATCTGACACCCCACCCCTTGGACACCTAAGGGAGACTCTGGGGGTACCCAATATGCCAAAATATTGTAGTTTATCACAATTCGGGCACAATTTACATTTAAAAGCAGTGCTGCAACACAGGGCTGCTTTACAAATGACATCAGCCTATCAGCAGTTCACATATGCAAGTGCAACTAACTCTGCTGGCCTCTAAACTGCCATGCCCTATTATGTACTAGGAACTTAAAGGAACTTTTAATCCCCCTGCCTATAAAGTACTAGGGACTTATAGGGTAGGTCATGCCAATTATAACTGTACCCTAATATATAGTGTACCCTCATGTATGTGTGTGTTTTCACTGAAACAGTGGGTATTTTCAACATAACACTGGCCCTGGGTCTGCCCAGCAGAGCCCAGGGCCCTCTTAGAGTCAGAAAACCCAGCCTCCAGGGGTCTCAAATGGGGCAAAAAGTGGGGAACACAGCAAACAGGTCCTCTTCCAATAGACTAGCACTGCGGCTCCTGCATCACGAGTGGGACCCTTCACACCCAGTACTGAGAACCTCATTAAAAAGATCATTAAGAAAAGTTCACCATCAGGTTGTTCACATCAGCATTAAATGTTACGTGAATAAAGATCAAATCATTACATGATTTTTAGGTTTTATATATATGTCTTTTCAGTTCTTTGTATACAACATTGTATGCAGTGGAGTTCCATGAAGAATACCCGTGCTTCATTCCATACATTGTGGATGTATAGCATGAGGAACACATGCTCAGTGCTCCCCACCAACATGGCATATAATCAGATGCAGAGTGTGTCCTTCTTCAGGGGTCTTCTGGTGTGACCCCCCCTTGACTCTAAAGTCAATAACATCCAGCCATTCATAAAAGAAAACAACATTACTTCTCACCCGTCCTGAGGAACCATTGATGATCCTTCTGCCGCTGAAGCCTATGCACAGGCTTACATCACACAGCTTACAATGCACAATGCTATAGTTAGACCACACTGAGACATCTGAACCATATCATCACCAGGAGAAATAAATTGTAGTCTTTGATATAAACCCTACAATTGTGCAGACAGTCACACACAGACATGTAATTATGAATGATACGCGGTCATATTAACAGAAGATTGGGCACTAGAAAACATTGATAACATAACAAAACCTAAATTATGTAAAATATCATTATATAACATGACAATATAATATAGGACTTGCAATGTCCTTATCATTTATTACACATGTATAAAATACGTATAAGCAAATTATAACATATTAGTATAGGCTATTCATTCAACTGGTAAGACTATGCAGTCCCCAAGCAGTTATTACAAGAATATGTGTTCATGTGTTTGTGAAATATGAAGGAAAGGCACAACAGACGCCTGAGTATGCATACTATTCAAATGAGCAGTAACAGCACATTTGAGGCATTCAATATTATAGAGCAGTGTAAGCAGACTGGTGGGGCATGGGATAAACACTTGCATATATTATGTTACACATTCTAGATGTCTTGTCCGTGATTGGTAGAGTTCATCAACAAATTAATGCATTTGTAAAACTGTACAAATAATCCAACACTGATTCTTACAAAGATGCATGACTGGGATACAGCGGATAAGAGAAGCTAGCAATATAGTTGAGCAGTTCAGTAGCTGGTCAGTAATGGGTGAAACATGTGAGGTTGCTCTTAAGATACCCAAGCACTTAGTTTTGAGGGTGAATCACCAGCTTTACGTTTAATACTATATTCCAAATGTATTGACTAATTTATGATTCAGAAATTCAATGAAATTCTGAGACATAAATGATGCCATTCCAGTGCACACAGGCTTTAAATTGATCACATTTTCTTGGAAACCCATCTGCTTATACATAGTTTTTAGAGTAGGGTCTTAAGAAATAATTGTCTTGCAAAGAGTAACAGCAGATACAATAGTTCCCTAAAGTCCAATGCAAAGGACAAAGTGAAGATCCTTGGTATGTGGTTAATGTCTTTGCATGGGCTGTACTTTGGGTTACTTACCTAAGTTATTGTATGTGATTTCATCACACGGTCCATGCTGGGAGGGGTAAATTTTAGGCAGCAGTGCTGTCCTGTTCCTTAAAATGCCCTGCAACAAAATTACAGCAAAGAAGCATTAAGCAGGTTATTTTTGTTCAAATATTTGAAAATGTATGTCTGTATGTCAATTACTATTTGTAGACATAGGATTCAATATCTTATCTTTGATTGTGAATTACACATTGAAGATGCAAGAGAAAAAGTGTGAGGAAGGCGACAGGAAGAGGGAGTGAGCTTGCAAGACCCAGTGAAAAGTTGAATAGAGACATAAGGGATAAAGTTCCCTCTGTTGTTTATTAAAAGGATATGTGAGGCTAGAGGGGACCCTCCATTTGTAAATGATATAATACTTTCTATTTCCATATTGTGCAGTAATGATGTGTGTAATCCTTGAGGGGCATCTTGCTCTCCATGCCTGCTTCCGGCTCTTGGGTCATTGTTTCTATGTTTTGTATAACATGAAAGTAAATAAAAATAATAATAAAAAAGGATATTGCAAGTCACTGAGGATTTATATAGCATATAGCAGAATGAGGTCTAAGACAGAGGAGCATATGTACAATCCCCTTTCGCCACCACAACGTCACTTTTTCCGACATTGTGGTGGCGATAGGAGCTTTGCCTTATTTACAAGGCAGTGTTAAGCCACTTAACGTGACTTAACGCTGCCTTGTAAATAAGGCACACTTTCACGCTATGGTTAGTGTGAAAGGGGTGGGCAGTGGGTGTTGCGGTGGGCGTTCCTCCGCAACACCCATTGATTTTGACGCTGCCCCCTATGTACAAGTGCAGCGTACATAGGAGGCAGCGCCAAAATTAAGACCAGGGAAAACCTGGTCTTTACTTGGCGAAACTAGGAGAAATGCATTATTTCTCCTCGTTTTTGCTTTTTCCATGTGAACTGCCTTGTGCAGCACACATGGAAAAAGCAAACTGCCTTGAATTATTTATGTACAGGAAGGTGTCCCTTCCTGTACATAAACAATCTGTAAACAAAATGCCATGTTGTGACTTTCATGTGTACTGCATGAAGCAACACACATAAAAGTGACAAAATGGCATTTTAGGATTGTTTATGTGCAGGAAGGGACACCGTCCTACACATAAACAATCCTCCCCTGCACGCAGACACCCTTGCACTATGGTGCAAGGGTGCCTGCGTTGGCACTACACTGCTAAGTGTAGCACCAGCACAGGGGGGAAAGGCAAGGCTGCACCATATTGTTGTAAATATGGTGCAGCCTTGCGTTTCAGAAGTGGCCGATGAGGCGTTAAACCATGATGGCTAACGCCTCACTCCACCACTTCCTCGTACATATGCCCCAGAGTTTCTGTATAAGGTCATGAGACTCCTAAGTGACTTGCAATATCCTTTCAATAATTGGCAGAGGGAATCCATTCCTTCAAATACATGGATACTCCATTATCATTGCCATTTGAAGCTTACATCTTTGGCCTCTTGTCCCTTCACAGAAAAGAACTAGTTGCAAATATGTCAATTAAACTCTCTTTTTATAGATGACAAAATGGTAACAATTAGACATTATTAAAAACAATTCTAGACAGTTTGTTTGTGCAGGAATTACGAGAACGAGAAAAAGAAAGGTCGGCAGGTGGATAAGTACTAGAGGAATAAACAGAGTGATAGAGAGGCAGGAATAGTATATGTTGGGTTCATTAAAACCCTTCTGTGATCAGATGTAATGAATCTTTCAGATAGGAGGCCTGCTAAAACAGCACTAAGAACCTATTGCAACCATTGTCAATCTTTTCTTGAAATGATGTATTTGTGAAAGATTTGTGTCTTGTCTTCAAAGATGCAACAAATAGAGTAGTCAGTATATGGCCCAATACCAAATGGTTGATCGACTCTTGGTCCCAGGCTGAAGCCTAATAGATATTTTCTAATAAACAAAGTTTAAAATCAAATAAAAGCAAACACTTCCTAAAACGTATACTCTCATGGTTCAAATATTCCTATTACCTGTGCACAATAAGTCACACCCAATTATTAGCAAAAGACTTTCTCACATGTTTCTAAGTAACATTCTTCGAACCTTCTTCATGATCTGTTGTAATGCATAGGAACATAGCTAGCTAATGATTGGCTGCAACAAGTTTCACATCATTGCCATAATGTGATTTACTTTTAGTTAGACTCAGATGTATATAGCAATACATGCTTAATAGTCTCATAGCACTAAGAGAACAAAAACACCATTGTTAAGGTATATGTGGCTGGATGTATACAATTTTCATTACAACAATGTGGTTGCAAGTCGCGCATTAACTTTTTGCAAACAGAAAAATATTTTGCAAACTAAACCTTGTCCTGATAGGTCAGTTCACAATGTTCCAGAATGTAGTGGGTCGCTATTTGAGCCACTTTATCAATATTCATGAGGTAAGTCACAAATTGTGACTCACTACAGAGTGGAATCCATCAAAAGGATGGCGGTCTGGAGTGTTGCATTTAAATAAAGTACATTTTTGTAAATGTAGCCAGTTTTCCTTAAAGAAAACGGAGCAGCATTTGAAGAGAAAAGTTTTTTTCACATTTGAGAGTCAGTAGTATTCCCCTGGACACCATTGTCTAGATGTTTATACATTCACAATAGCCAAGGGGTCCCACAATCGGTAGTCAATAACTTTTCATTATTTTGATATAACCACAACAAACTGCTATTAGTAAGGCATCCCCTACCCACCCACCCCCTTCCAAATAGTGATTTGATATGCCTTTCTAAATCCATTTTGTGACTTGGTAAGATATTACCAGATCATAAAATTGGTTTGTAGTGTAGCTCCTATTTCCCTAATAGGCTCTGCGCATTGGAATAATATATCCTATAGGTTTGACATAGGACTAAGGTCAGAATGTCCCTATCGAGTATATTAAACTTAATTACTTGTGCCAGTTAGCTCAGAGGCCACTAGAAACTCCTTGACAAACAAGAAGGGAGTAGTTTCTGGCAGCGGCAAAACATGACCACTTTGTTTCCCTTTAGAATCAGAACGTGTCCCAGAGTCGTGGAAACAATAGATAACTATTTCACTCAACTCAATCGTGCATGCTTAGTTTTCCTCAAAGTTACACAGAAAGAATAGACGGGCGTTTCAATAAAAGGATTTATTGAACAGTCTTGTTTCTGGTGTAAGTAAAATGTGCTGTTACGATCACAAGACAGTATGCGAGATAAATAATGTACAGTGTGAGCAGTAGAAATAAATAATACTGCAATAGCATTTTCTTTTAGTACATATGCCTTTACATAAATAACACAGACTAAAAATGCGAGTACTCATACGATGCATTTCTAATCTAGTTCTACCCCAATGTACCTAACCTAACCTAGGTGTAGGGAGAGGTATGAAGTAGGTGAAGTATTCCTTACTATGGTATACTAAGAGTATGTTAAGCCTAGTATGCCTAGTATGCCAAGAGTCCCTCTAGGTTCTTGTCAGCTCCATACCTGAAGAATGAGAGAGGTAGGAATCTCTTTGCCAGACTCGAACTCCAACACCCCGCAAGGGAAGTCAGATCACTGGAAGCTGGGCTCTCTGCATGCAGGGATGACAGCGTCTTCTCAGTGCGTCAGGCCGGGAAACGGGCTCCTCTGAAGTCGAGGTCTCTGATTTACAGGGGCTAGGGAAGGTATATTTATACCTGAGAAGTACCTAAGAATGTTAGTATTGACGTGAGTCGGACAGCGAAAGACGTCATGAATGAACCCCTAAGGAATAATGGTTCATGCATAATATATGAGTCCTTGAAGAAATCAATAGTCCTGGGCTAGGGAAACTCCCGCAGCCTAAGGGTCTGTTCTTCATGTACTCGTTGTAGACATTAGGGTGGACGGATGTCGGAGACCATGCCTGTATTTGGAGTGCACGGTTTAATGCCTAAATAAGGGCTGGGAATTTATGCCTATATAAGGGCAGGGCGAATTGTGCCTATATAAGGACATGATACTGGAAAGCCCGTTATGGACACCCTAAGAGGAATACAACACCCACTCCACTTTCGTGTGTACGATAATACTAAAATGCTAAACATTTAAAATGCTAAACATTAAATGGAGTACAGCATATTTAAAAATATTTCTTAAAAGCATTAAAAAACATAATAAAAAATGCAAAAGGTACTGTACATTTGAAGCAAATGCTTTTCATTTCAGGCATAAAGTTCGAAAATAAATGCAATTGGAATGAAATAAGCAGTAATATTTACATGTGACAGAAAATGATCGATAAGTTGTTCAGAAATCAAAGTCATTTCATGTCATGAAAATTAATGAACTGTTTTAGACACACAAGATGACTAAGTGTCCGTGGAAGTACCGTGAAGTCTGTACTATAAGGCTAGTTCTACTTTAAGCAGATTGAAGTGCCCTTTTCGTTCGAAAAATGGGGAAAAGTTCAATTTTGGTAGAGTTCCAAGTTTTCTTTTTTGTTCGACAATGAAGGCCAAATTGTTACTGCATCTCTGGAACACTGTATGCTGAATCAGAGTCAGTTCACGGGTCTGGTGTAAACATGAGATCATCTATTTCTATAGACAAAACATCATCCACTGAAGTTGGTGTCAGTTGGAACACCTCGTGTAGTAGATTAATCGCACAGAGATGTGAAGCATCGCTTTCAGCATTGGTCGCCGCAGCAATGTTCGCGTCCGTTGTTACCTGTGTGCCTGTAGATCTTTCTCGTACCTCAGCAGCAGCCGGAAGCGTTTGTGAGATCTCAATGAATGCTGACATCAGGATTGGTAGCCTCTGGGGACAACACAGAGCATGGGCCGTTATCGGGTCCAGCAGAGTATCGATATCCGTTGGCGTATCCGATGGATATGTTAGACAGGTGTCCAACACGCATTCTACACCGCATAGCAGGCATCGTAGAACAGGTAAGATGCAATCTTGCCAGATTGGTCTGAATGACAGGAACCACGTGGTATTAAGGTCCCGTAGACGAGTTATGCCCAAAAGCTGTACTATTTGCTCACGGCACTTTCGTTCAAGGAGAGCTTTCTCCATTTCGCTCGGAGTGATGTCGGCGAATAGGCTGGCCATAGCGCAATAGCAGGAAGAGAAATAGAATTCCGGCAACAAGTGCTAGAATTAATGGTATGCCACCAAACACCGAATGTGCAAAGTTCGGGATGATTCCGAGTATTGCCTGGAAAGGTGCTAACAGACCGGAGCAGATGCTCTTAAATACATGTACAATTCCGGTTGTATCAGACATATTGAAGATACGTCCTATCATTTCTATGAAATGTATAGGGCAGTTTGTACGTATTAAAGTCTGTATCTCAGCCGAAGTCCTTGCTACTTGTAGATCATAGGTTTCTTTGGCCGAGGTCAAAGGCACTGTTTGCTGTAAAAGCATGGCTTTCATTCTGCTCAAAGTATCAAATCTTATAAAAGAGACGTTCAGCGAAGGCCATAGAGGCGACTCCCTGACTGTGTCTATTGGGGCAAACAATACTTGCTTACAGCAAGTGACCCTGGAGTTGACCGTTATTAGATATGGGATGCCTGGCAGCATGCCGCAGCAACTCTGATCATTCAACATGAGGTAACTCCCATTAGAAAGTTGTCCAAACATTGGATTAATCACAGCAGCTGGTGTACCCTGCTGATGGCAAGACAAATTTGCCACAGAACCATTACAATCCCTGTGTAAGGAAATGTCCTGACATATAAGTGAACCGCTTAGTGCACGTTTACAGTTCATACCGCTCAAGAACACTTCACGATCCCCACTCCAACATCTATATGTATACGGTAAATCCCAAGATGTCTTAATGTATTCCTTACCCAACCTTTCATATTTGCCTGCTTGCATTTGTTTGAGGCAATACTGAAACTGAAAAGTAGTCACAGGTAGTGTGATTTTGCCATGAATAAGCTATTCTGTAGCTGGTTTTTCTGCCACTGTGAATGGTAACTTTTCCAGTTTTTCAATGCTCAGCACTGTATACCTTGCTCCTCTTTGTGCCAGTTCGATCTGTTTATCAGTGAGATTATATTCTGCAAACAGAGCCGTTGTGTTGATAAAACGCCAAGGCACATAGCCCGCTCGCAAAGATTGCAGCGTCCAGCTTAATAACACAATAGAATGTAATTGAGACTGGCCTTGTTGTAACATCGCCAAATCTTGTTCCAGTATGTCGATAGCAGAGGATACAATGCCGTCCAGTGAATATATTCTGGAGGACAAAGTTGTTAACCCATTGTCGACCACAGAGAGTGTTTTCTCTAAATTAATACGATCAAGTTCACGTATTCGTTCTGCGGCCTCCATCTGTGATACTTTCCATGCTTCATTATAGGCAGCATAAATGCCGGCATATATGAAACGCTTTTGACGCGGTTTTCTTGGTCCAAGCAAGATTTCCCTAAGGTCTGCGTCCTTTTTAAGTAAGGTTAAGTGTTGTTTCACATCCTGTAGTGTAGACTTATGCAGCCAATCGAGGCATAATTTTCCTACACTGTGGGGCCGATTCCGATTCGGGCCGGAAATCTCTCCGACCGAGCCGGACCCGGAGAGATTTCTGACCGAATCGGACCCGTGCAGCCCGACCGAACGAGTACGATGCGTCCGTATGCTATCGTACTCGAGTCGGTCGGACTCCCACTGAAGTCAATGGGAGCCGGTCGTACAACGCGTACGCGGGCTCCCATTGCCTCAATGGGTGCGAGGCGAACAAGGGCGCCCCTACAGCGGGTACGCGGTGAAGCGACTCATGCCGTACACGCACAGGTAGGGGGACCCATGGGTCCCCCTGTGTGCGACTCGCGCGGCTACGCAGTACAGGGGGTCCGACACGGACCCCGGGCACGGCTCCGACTGCTCTTTTGAGCCGGACGACGCGTGTCGGTCGGACTCGCTCGCGGCGCGCATCGTACTTACCCGGCCGGGAACGTCTTCCATTGCGCGGTGCGAGTCGTGTCCGAGCAAGTCGGTCGGTGCGGTGCGACCCGGGAACGAGTCGGTCGGAGTGGTTGGGACGCCCGAACGAGTCGGTCGGCGATTTTGCATCGTACTCGCTCGTCCGGACGCGCGTACGGATCGGTCGGGAAATAGGGCTCCGAATCGGATCCGGTTAAGCCGAATCCGATTTGGAGCCCTACCGGCCGAGATCGGAATCGGCCCCTGTATGTTGTTACTACCCCCGGATGTTGTCTTTGGACATATCTTGGGTCTGGCCTATTAATAGTAAAGCCCTGAGTTTTATTCAGGACTCTTTCCTGACAGTTATTCGTGTCTGTGGGCCAGATCAACCATTTTTTCCAATCAGGATTAGATCTGTTGAGTTGTAGTATATTGTCAACTGTCACCACTGCCAGTGTATCGTTATCACTTGCAGGTGCTGGTACAGAAGGTGTGTTCCTCTCCTTGATCTTGGCTAATCCAAGACAAGATGTTTGTTGGATGGTTGTATTCAAAAACATTATTTGTTCAGGGATGATACAGGCTCTAAATAAAGCTTATATCCCCTGCACTTGCCAATCTTTAGTACCCCAGACAGTTTTTGTGTCTATTGTATCTTTCCATAAGTCGAAACCCTGTCTAGACAGTTGGGCAATAAAGGCTGCAGAGTAAATCTGTTTTGTATTAGTTAACATAATTTTCAGTCCTGTATTGTTTACATTTCTAAAGTAAAATGTTTCTGGGTCAGATGTATTGTAACCTGAAAAGTATGGAAATTTACTAGCAAATGTTTTTGAACTACCTTTAGGTGGTGTAGGACAATGTTCCCATTGGTTAAACATAAACACATTTCTTGGATATGCAGATTTATGCAAATAATGATGACCATAGTGGTTATAACAATACAGTTTTTCATAATCCGATGAACCCCCTAAATACTCATTTTTAGAAAATGCAGCAGATTTTTCTAGGTCAAACATTATATTATTAACAGTCTCAAAGTCCCAATCATCCGAATAGGTACAGGACGAAATTAGATCACTTAGTGAAATTTTAAACAAATGTGGAATGTTCAATTGTTCCGTCGGACCGAAGATATCAAAATCTGTTTTGTCCCACACTATATCATCCTGTATAGGAACAGGAACAGCTGTGATGTTCACTGATGACAAGTCTCTTGCTTCACGATGGGAAGATTTATGAGGTTTCAAAAGTACGTTCACGCATTTTCTTTCAGTATTCACATGGATGTATCTGCCACTTATAAGCACGCTCACAGTTGTAACCAAGGCTAGCCAGAGCAGGAAAACAAAAAGTCCAGATATAATCCAGAGTTCAATCCATGGAGAAACCAAATAAGTCTTTTCAGAAAGTGAAGAAAGTCTTGTACTTGCTGCTTGAATTTGAATGATGCTGGCGTCGTTTCAGGTTCACTGGGATCTTCTGAGAACGTATCAAAGTTAATGAAATAGCCAGAAGCAGTTCTATCAATTGTTGGAATTGCATCAGGATTTGTTGGTATTCAATAGTATATTTCCCTCTGCTGCTATTCCCCCTATAACTATCCGCACTTTGCACTTTATTATACGATGCTGCTATATATATAATTTTATATATTTGTGACAATCCTATGATGTTTTATCGAATTTTTTATGATTAATTCTGTGAGATTTGTTTGTGCTTTTATGGACATTTTATATCCGAATAAAGATATTATGATGATGAATTGTTGGAATTGCATCAGGATTTGTTGAAATCGCTGGAACCAGTTGATCACTTGCTACGTTGGTGTAGACAGGTGTATTTGGACGAACTGTTACGTGATTTTCAAGAGGGATGAGTTCCATAGCATTGTTGCTCAGTCCTTCATCTGTTACTGCTGAATTCTCGATGGTTATCAGTCTTTCAGTCTGAACCTCTTGGATAGTAGCGAGAGGAGTGCGTCTGCTACTAGGTCGGAGTCCACGAGGCCTACTATTTAGTATTGGCCACATACTGTGGTCTGATGAGGTCGATGGACACAAATCTTTTCTCCTTTCTTCCAGCAAGGGGCAGCAGAAGTACTGTTCTTGTTCCTTGAACTGCTAGGACAGGTACTGGTTGTCTGTAAGAAGGTCCAAATTCCTTCTTGTCTGCAATCTTTTCTCTGACTAGATCCCCAACTTTTGGAATCCAGACAGGCCTTGCTGGGACCGCCGATTTTTCTCCAGTGGTGGTTGGCTGTAGGAATACGTTGCTTTGTTTCATTCTTAACTCATTTAGTTCCTGTAAAACAGCCAAACGATCTTTGATATCAAAGGGTTTATTCTCCACCACTGTGCCTACGTGTTCAAGGTCTGGTACCCACATTCTTGTCCCAAATAGGACCTCATATGGAGTGACCCCCCCTAGAGAACTTCTTGGCAGATTGTTCAATGAGCGTTGGACCCCATTAAGGTGTTTGACCCACCCATCACCCGAACCTAATACCCTAGCTGTTATAGACTGCTTTATGTCCCGGTTTTTCCTTTCCACAACCTAATTTCCCTCAGGATGGAATGGAGAGGAGTACCGCAATGCAACGCCCAGACTGGCCATGGCTTCTTTGTAAGCCCGAGAGCTAAACGCAGGACCCTGGTCAGAATGTAGCGTGCCTATTGCGTATGTGCTGATAAAGACTCGCAAATCTTTTATAACAGTTCGAGCGTCAGCCGAGCGCTGAGGCCATATCCATAGGAACCTTGATTCATTATTCGTGGGAATGCCTTTGTCCAGTAGGACGCAGGTGCGTAGATAGTCTAATGCTGTCTAACAGTGGTGTCTGTACTGGGTTACCGCATTCGCAGCATGGTGTCTGGTGGCTCTCTCACTGTAATTTACAGTCTAAGCAGTTGTTGATGAATATGTGAATTTCTGTATTCATTCCAGGCCCCCAGTACATCTCTTTTAATGTCAAAATTGTTTTAGAAATCCCTTTATGTGACAGACCCTCCCCTAAATGTGTTTCATAAATCAAGGCTGCTCTACGTTCCATGTTTGGGATTACCCTATCCCCCACTCCAGGGATTCGAGCAAAAGGAACGTTGTTCGCATCAATTACATAAGAGTACTTGAGTGGAAACTTTTTAGGTAACGCTGCACTGCTGCCTTTGCTTGAAGCATTGACAGCCAACATTATCTCACCGTCTATTTTTGTTTTTGAACGAGTGATCGCAGCTACAGAAGCCGTCTGCACAGCCCCCTTTGCGGCTTCATCAGCCAATGAATTCCCTGCAACGTGAACGCCATCACGTTGATGACTCAGTGTGTGGATCACGTGAGCCTTTGGTAGTTCATTTTTCAACTGAACTACTTGTTCCCAAAGCGTTTTGTGCTTTATTGTGCCACCTTTCGCATCTTTGTATCCATTTTCAAGCCAGTTTTGTATATATTCATTATACGACTGAACACAGTAAAAGGAATCGCACACTATTAGTGTGGGGAATTCTCGATCTGTACTTTCAAGTGCCAGTTTGAATGCTTGTAGTTCAGCTCGCTGAGCTGTACAATCTCCTAGAGACTGGGTTTTTGTGACCATAGGTCTGAAGATGCCATTTCGCATGCGACCTTTAACGATTGCACACGCTGTACTGTAAGCTTGCTTACTCCCTGTTGCTGGTTGTGCCGATCCGTCAGTGTAAATTATGAATTGGTACTGATCGAGAGGCAGAATTTCAGTAGGCAGAGGACATTCTTGTTCATATTGCAGGAATGCTTGTGTTTTTAAATCTGGATCAAAAACATATTCAACATCTGTTGCAGCAAGAGAATTAACCCATTGTATCCATCTTGGATGTAATGCTTTAGAATTTGGAATGCTTGCTTTTGTGACTGCTTCCAAAGCTGGTACCGGGTTACGACAATAATGCGTTTCCCTTGGGCTAAGGCTCTTTCTTTTGCTACAGCGGTTTGAACTGCTGATAGAATTTTTCAGTTGAACTGAAGCGCATTTCCGCTTGTGTGTACAAATGAGATTTGTATGCGATTGGTATTTTCTCACCCTCATTGAAGGTTAAGTATGTGAATCCGCATTGACCCGAAATTATTCGGATCACCAGGTTGCATTGACTTACGCGTGTTTGTAAGTGATTTGTTGCTAACATGTTAGCTTGTAGTGAACGCAAGATTTCTGTGAGTTCTTGTGTCCAGTTTCTGATCGAAAAATCAGGTTTGATTAATGCGTAGAGAGGTTTAACCCTTTCTGCGTAATTTAGAATGTATGTTCTTCCAAAATTTAGGAAACCCAGGATGGATTGTAAGTTTTTTAGCGTTTTTGGAGGTTGGAGCAGCGCACACTTTTCTAAAAAGTTAGCTGCCAAGCTCTTGCCTTCACTTGAAAGCTCATATCCTAGAAATAGGACATTGAGATGGGCAATTCTGGACTTTTTAAAGTTGAATTTGTAGCCCTCAGAGGTGAAGCCCAGTATAATGGTGCTCACCCTGTTCAAGTGTTTGTCCAGGTCATCGTCTGTCAGATAAATGTCATCGACATAGGACAATGCCTCATTGTCATAAATTTGTAGTAACTCCGTTACCCTCGCTGAGAATAAACCTGGGCTGTTCTTGAACCCTTGTGGGAGTCGACAAAATTGACGCTGGGTCCCCATTATGGAGAATGCTGTTAAGTACCTGCTTTCAGGTGCTATGTTTTGACAAAAGAAACCATTTGAGATGTCTAATGTTGTTTTATATTTTTTACGCACAATGTTATTCATTAATGCTGTGCTATGTGCATTTTGCACTGCAAAAGTTTTAGAACAAGTGTTTAGGTGTCTGTAGTCCAAAACTAGACGATATGTATTGTCTGGTTTGGAGACAGGAAACAAAGTATTGTTCATTGAGGAGGTGCATGTTTCAATCACCCCTTGATATTCAAGTTGATCTAAGATCTCCCTGACCTGTTTTTTAGCTTCTTGCTTTATTGGGTACTGCCGTTGTGCAGTTGGTTCATGTTTCAGATGTATTTTATGGTGAGGTGAGTCCTCATCCCATCCTACATGATTTTTATATAATGCTGGGGCCTGGGCCACTGCCCATTTCCTGGCATATATATATTTTAGGTGAATTGGAATATGGTTGGAGAAGGCAGGCATAATAATGTCCTCGCCATGTGGGCACTCCCTGACAAATTGTGGTGGCCAGTCTTTTTCTGCTAGAAGTATGTCATAGCCCTTTGATAGTCTTTCCCAAAAAAGTGCTTTCACCTGTCTAGGTTTGTCTCCCTCCATCCGGAGAGTTATTTCATATAACTTTTGGGGAGTACTAACCCTGGTGTCTACAGTCTCTACTTTAATATACTCATTCAAGTCCACTATCTCCAGAAGTTCCTTCAGGTTCTGGCGAGCTATTGTGACTTTTTCTGCACTGTCCAGCATTGTCTGAGCCCATTCTCCGTTCTTGAGTTGTGTTCTCAGTATTCTCGGCATGTCTAATCTTTAGACCTGCTACTTTCTTTTTGGAGAATTGAGGTTTTGCTTTAGTTTTTGGAGCGTGTTTGTCGTCTTTCGATTTCACGCGTTCTTCTCTATGTTCCGATCGTCCTCTTCTTTCCGAAGTCTGTGATGAGATCTGAAAGGGACGAGAGGAACGTGTATCAGTATCTTGATACCTGTCAGGCTTTCTCAAATCATCCCTATTCCTGAGTTTATACCTCCTTTCAGAGGGCTCCTTTTGAGGAGACCTACCTCGGGATTGAGAACGTTTCTCATTTGAATTTTGTTTATTAGTCTCCCACTTCTTTTTAGAAGATGTAGGAGTTTGTTTAATAGAGTCCTTCTCAGGACTTTCAGATAGCTTCGGCTTCACTGGTCTTCCACCCAAACTATCTCTGCCTAATTCTGCATAAGATTGTTCAATTATTCTGGGTAGCTCAGTTTGATGTTCTGTAACATCAAATTCCCTTAATTTTTGGCGGATCGCCACTGCTGCTGCCTCCCCTTTAATTTTAGATAATATTATTGCTGAGACCTGGTCGAAATTTTTCAGTAACTTCATACCTAAATTTAGAGCAGGCTCTGCCCCGTATTCGTTTTGAATTTGTTTCAGGACATCAGGTATTACCGCAATTGATGGAATGCCATGTGTTTTAGTATAGATGGCAGCAAAGACTGAGCCCCATGTGGTGCAGTCTTCCAGTTGTGGTGTGATCCCCATTGGTAAACTGATTGTTAGTATTCTGTGTTTCTCATACGGGCTAGTATTTGGAAATACTGCTTCGATTTGAGTAATTTTTTGAGCTATCCAGAATGGAATTTGCTCACGTTTTGTGGGCATTTTACCCATGACTGCGTATAGAGTCTGTGGTGTAATTTTTAGTGTATTCCCCTGTTGGGGAGTTGGATTTGGATTTGTTAATGGTTGCTGGACTGTAAAAGTCCGCATGACATATTGGACCAATTGTCTGTAAATTTTTATTAACTCTGTGATTTGAGTAAGTAGTTCCTCGTTTGACATTTCTTCAATGTCAGGATGTGGTGTGTAGCCGGCTAGAATCGGCCATGTTGCTCCTGGTCTACCTAGTGGACCGAGCCTGGTAATGTTTTTGTGATGTTTTAGGGCGCCTTTAAACCAGAGCTGATGCTCCTGGTATGTTAATGGAATTTCAATATCCTCGAAAGGAATGTATTCCTCTGGTGGATCATCTTCTTTGTAGAAGTGAAACATGTGTGTTACTGTATTGGATTCAGGAAATATTACCCATAAATAGAATACCTCTGTCTGAAAGGATTCATGTGCCTCTATCACGAAAACTGCTCTACCTCCTCTTGGTGGTAGGCCATGTTTTATGAGTTTTAGAGTGATGGCTCTTCTTAAGTTTGGGTGGATGTCTATAACACCCTCCTCGGTTTCATTTAAACCTGTAGTGTTAAAAGCTGTTGCTTGGGCTGGATCAGCCGCAGCTCCACCGTTTCCGGTCTCAATGTCGGAGTCAGGCATTTTGTTGTTTGAAAAATGTAGAACAAGTTTCAAGGAAACAAAGATAAGGTGCACAATATTTTGGAACACTGTATCCTTCAACGTTGAGCAAACCAAACAGCTAATATATAGGGTGTTTCCCTATGTAGCCGTGGTGGATACTTAACCCTGCCCACTCCAGACGTCTTTTGGAGTATATGGGTAGGGGTCTCTGAGAGAAAAAGCACGGCTGAGTTACTCAGTATCTAACGTTGAATTACCGCCTTACCAAACCGTTGGGCGCCATGTAGTGTAGCTCCTATTTCCCTAATAGGCTCTGCGCATTGGAATAATATATCCTATAGGTTTGACATAGGACTAAGGTCAGTATGTCCCTATCGAGTATATTAAACTTAATTACTTGTGCCAGCTAGCTCAGAGGCCACTAGAAACTCCTTGACAAACAAGAAGGGAGTAGTTTCTGGCAGCCGCAAAACATGACCACTTTGTTTCCCTTTAGAATCAGAACGTGTCCCAGAGTCGTGGAAACAATAGATAACTATTTCACTCAGCTCAATCGTGCATGCTTAGTTTTCCTCAAAGTTACACAGAAAGAATAGACAGGCGTTTCAATAAAAGGATTTATTGAACAGTCTTGTTTCTGGTGTAAGTAAAATGTGCTGTTACGATCACAAGACAGTATGCGAGATAAATAATGTACAGTGTGAGCAGTAGAAATAAATAATACTGCGATAGCATTATCTTTTAGTACATATGCCTTTACATAAATAACACAGACTAAAAATGCGAGTACTCATACGATGCGTTTCTAATCTAGTTCTACCCCAATGTACCTAACCTAACCTAGGTGTAGGGAGAGGTATGAAGTAGGTGAAGTATTCCTTACTATGGTATACTAAGAGTATGTTAAACCTAGTATGCCAAGAGTCCCTCTAGGTTCTTGTCAGCTCCATACCTGAAGAATGAGAGAGGTAGGAATCTCTTTGCCAGACTCAAACTCCAACACCCCGCAAGGGAAGTCAGATCACTGGAAGCTGGGCTCTCTGCGTGCAGGGATGACAGCGTCTTCTCAGTGCGTCATGCCGGGAAACGGGCTCCTCTGAAGTCGAGGTCTCCTCTGATTTACAGGGGCTAGGGAAGGTATATTTATACCTGAGAAGTACCTAAGAATGTTAGTATTGACGTGAGTCGGACAGCGAAAGACGTCATGAATGAACCCCTAAGGAATAATGGTTCATGCATAATATATGAGTCCTTGAAGAAATCAATAGTCCTGGGCTAGGGAAACTCCTGCAGCCTAAGGGTCTGTTCTTCATGTACTCGTTGTGACGTTAGGGTGGACGGATGTCGGAGACCATGCCTGTATTTGGAGTGCATGGTTTAATGCCTAAATAAGGGCTGGGAATTTATGCCTATATAAGGGCAGGGCGAATTGTGCCTATATAAGGACATGATACTGGAAAGCCCGTTATGGACACCCTAAGAGGAATACAACAGGTTTAGTACATTTTAAAAGCCGTTTTGTGGATGCAAAACGTGTGATTTGCGACCATAAAATAACTTTGTACATCAGTCGCAAAATTCCAAATGACTTGGATATTGCTATTCACTTTTCTTGGGACATCTTTTTTTCTGAAAATTTGAAAATCTGTGAATCTCTCATATCTCAGATGTTCAACAGACTGTTATTTATTCCACCATGATAAAACCACAATCAGCCCAAGTGTACTTGTTTGAGTACATTAACTAAACACTATTCAGCCAAATACTTGAAGTCCAGCTGCAGTTCAGCTAAAGGCGAGGTTTAGTACACCCCACTTTTCATCAGAAGTCCCTCTTCTGATGGGTAGAAAGATTTTACAAAGGTGTGGCCACTGTTCTCTTGAACACTCATGGTCTCATTTGGGAAGTATGGACCACGGGTAGTGAGACATTACATATTCACCTCCATGGAGGCAGACGGATGCAATTCAAAGGCTTTTTGGCACATTACCGGATGATGATTGCTGTGTGTAATAGGCTGACATCAGGATTTGGGGGGGATGCATCAATTCTAATGTTTAACCTAGCACAACATTCAGAAAAGTATTCATCTCTTCTTGATTGTAATTAGACAAAATTATGTTGAATTGCTTGCGGGGCACAGTTATCCTTACTTCTGCTAGTGCAATGTCACAAGGGCCCAGGGGTGTGCAGCACCACAATGCTCTAATTATGGCTGTCTTTAGTAGTCAGCAAGAAGCCTAGGTAATCAAAATGCCTTCCTCTTGTGAGGGTCAGCAGCACCCTTTCTCAGCTACTGGTGGCTTGAGGTAAACCTCATAATTATTGCATATTGTGCCCAAGTTATATGGAATTCCAGCATAGGCACCAAAAATGGATGTATCAGGCAATATATTTCTTAAAAGTTCATGATCAATGTTCTCAATCAAGTTAGAGAAGGCTTTGTACAAACTAATTTTAAGGTATTCACCTACTTTCAGGCTCTTTTTCATCCTCTTCACCATCCCCTGAACATCTGTATACCATTTTTACTTCATCCTAATTGGATTAGTTAGAGCCGCACTAGGGGCTGGATTCACAAAGGTAAACTTACACTTTTGTGTAAGTTTACTACTTTTTGGTATTCACAAAGGTAAACTTAGACCAAAAGTCTAACTTTACTACTTTTCAGGATTCACAAAGGTAAGTTACTACTAGTAAAGTTAGACTTTTGGTCTATGTTTACCTTTGTGAATACCGAAAAGTAGTAAAGTTAGACTTTTGGTCTAAGTCTATCTTTGTGAATACCGAAAAATAGTAAACATACAAAAAAGTGTAATTTTACCTTTGTGAATCAGGCCCTAGGTTTCTGTCACGTTCTAGGGCTGTTTCATTCCACATTACCGCTCTTGGTGATGCTATTCCCTTCCCTCTCTTCAAAACATTGTATCTTTGTAAATACACACAGATTATTTTTTATGTATTTGTTCCCAGACTGGGTCATTTTTGATGTGTGATTCATTCAGAGAACCTAGAGGTGACCGCTAAGTTTCTTTGTGGTTGGCATCGGCTGACCCAGAAAGTAATTTTTTTATTTTTTTGACCATATCTGCTACTACTAAGGGCCTGATTTAGATCTTGGCGAACAGGTTGCTCCATCACAACGGTGATGGATATCCCATCTGCCGAAATATAAATCCTATAGGATTAAATGGTATATATATTTCGGCGGACGGGATATCCCTCACCATTGTCACGGAGTAATCCGTCCACCAAGATCTAACTCGGGCCCTAAGTCCTCTTGTTTGTAAGTCTATTTGTCCTGATGATGACTCTGTAGTAGTGTGCCATTGCAACCTAGACTACACAGTTAATGCTAACCATAATGCTGACTATTGATTAACTAAAAACAGACCACAAAAAGCAAATAGAGTGGAAAGACATCCAATGAAAAGCAGGAACACAACTCGACAAGAAAGTCATCAAGGGTCTGATACAGAGCCTACTATGTGTATTATTGTATACAATGATCTCTGCGACAGACAGTTGAAGCTATCTTTAAAGAAACCACAAAAACAAATAAAAACTGCCTAAATCATTCTGCCTAAAATATACGCTGCACATAGCATAGAGCAGTGTTAATTCTACACTCATCTTCCACCACTACTGATATATCCTCTATGCAGAGAATAATGACCTTCCTGCTACCCTTAATGATAGAGTAGAATTCCTCATCACAACAGAAGTGAACAACTGTTCATGGAACACATGAATTATGACACTTACCTGTCGGCTTTCTATGTATACTGTCTGCACTGAGTCCATTGCAGCTTTTTCGGCTTTTTTGATCAACTCTTCATCCCACTCAGCCTCATAGAGAGTTCCAATTGCCTCCATGACACTAACAACAAGAAGGAGACCAGCATAAGCACATGAGTCAGAGACAAACAGGAATAGGAGAAAAGACTTACTAGTTTGATACTTACCCGGCCAAGAGTTATACTAATGTTCAATAGCAAATCTCATCCTGTACTATAGTAAAAGAAAAACCTACAAAACATCCATTCTGGTGCCAGGTAGAGAAGAAAAGCACAGCCCCTGTACAAGGTGAGTGCACTGCCTGCTTTGTAAGATATCATAATGAAACCAGGAAGCTATCCTCATCCTGACACTTCCTGCAACACATTTTTAGTTCACCTGGCAAACCTTTTCAAAGGTGACAACATTCCTAACTTTGGAAGGTTTATGACCATCACTCTACTTAATATGATGGATAAAGAGGTCTGGTATAAAAAACTTTTTTACAGGTAAATACTCATTTTAACGTCTCCTGACTTTATTACCTGCTATGTCTTTAATTTTGCCAGCTCTAGAATGTACTATTTATAGTAACACAACTTCTATTTCTACTGCTACTAATACTACTTCTTCTACTAATATTTCATGTGTTGAAGCTGCTACTGGCACTTCTACTAGTCTTACTAACAAAACAAATACAACTGGCACAACTACTACAAGCACTACTGCTACTTTTACTACTGCTTCTACTGCCACTCCTAACTCTGCTGCTACTATTACTTCTACTGTTGATGCTTCTTCTACCATGTCTACTAGTCCTGCTAACAAAACCTATACTACTACTATTAATGCTGACTATTTTATAGGTAATCAAATGTCCTTTATTACAATGTCCTGCTCTCATAAAGACTTATCTTCCTCTAGCAAGAAAACAATACTGCATTAATAAGGGCTCTGTTCATTTAAGAACTATATTTTAACACAAAGGGCAGGATATCATTAAACATCTCTTAAACATTCAGCTCATTATGACATCTTTTAGTACTTCATGAATATATTAATTAATGTAAATTTGAATAACAAAATCATTGTTCCGGATAAATTGATGGTAATTTGTTGTAAGTCGTACATTATAAATAAAGGCATTGTTTTTAATGTTAGTTATACTGTAGGTGTAAGAAATTGGATTAATATTTGGGGGGTGACTACCCACCTCAAAGGAATATTAACAACTTTTATCAGAGTGAATCGTCAAAGTCACTAAATTAACCTTAGCTATGGCACAGATTAGTCAGGTTTAACCTAGGGCAATGGGAGGAGTATTTATGCAGTGACAAAAAGTAATAAAGCAATACAAATCCCAAATCGAATGAGAAAAATAGAAAGAATCTAATCTAATAAACAAAATGACACCAAAATACCAAGAATTCAATAAGGGGAACCAGAGGAGAGATTTGTTTTAAAGTCTTGAGTAGGAATACGGCAAGAAACGTTAGGTCCTAGTGAATGTCAATGGCAGTGGTACATGCAATCTGAGACTGACTGCGATGGAACATGATTTGGATACACCTACCAGATTTGTGATGAACAAATATTTGACCCTCTGAATTAGTCCTTTATGCCCTAATTCACCACAGTAGAACACTTCCAAAGGCCCCCGGGACCTCATGGGATGCACTTAGAGACTCAAAGAGTGTCAGGCAGATGCCAACAGCAAGGTCCAGTCTAAGTCCAGTTGCCACAGGTCAGCTGGGCAGTTGCAGGGAAAGGCCTCTTGCAGCTTGTTGTGTCAGTGTAGCATTAACAAGAGGGTCAGCCTTAGGAACCCTGAAGTCCACTTCTTTATTCTGAGTCAAACAGCTAAATCCCCTTTTCACTGCTGTGAGGCCTTCTTCTCTCAGAGGCTTGCACTGGGAATTCCTTAAAACACATTTTAAGCTGTAACTCCTGATCAGAAAGGAGTAGCTACATCATGTTTCATATCTTTGGAATGGCGGTGATAAATCTTCTTTAGTGGTAAATTTGTATTTGACATTACCATTTTAAAAATGCCACTTTTAGAAAATGCAAAAAGAACAATTGATGGAAAGAATGCAGAACAATGTCATACATTCACCCCAGTACAGAGATATGGGCCTAAATCCATTGTTTTTTTGCTCCCCATGCCATTCCAGTTTGAACCCAGCCATATGCAAATCAGTCTTGACCCTGCACCCAATGGGAACAGTCCAGCCCGAACTGCCAGGCCAGATCCTCCTTCGACTGGAAACAAGCATCCTAGGAACGGTTTTGGGGTTTCCCTCCTCATCAGACAGGATAGCTTGACTCCATTGGCATTCTCTGCTTCAAACTTTGTTCTGTGTGCCTGCAGCCTTTCTCCAATACACGTCTGGGTGGGTTGACAGCAACACTTTGTGCCTTCCCTCTAGCCAGTGTGACTAGGCTAGAGGGAAGCCATTTGAGATGTCATCAGTGATGTCATCAGTGATGTCACTGACCATGTCATGAGTGATGTAATATGTGACGTCATCAGCAGTGCATTGCGGGGGCGCGAGTTATAGTTAGCTGAACTAACTATAACGGGGAATTTCACGGGTTTTGTACGAGTGCAATGTCCAAGTAACTATAACTGTCCCTAAAACCTATGGTTTTTTCAGTGAATTTCAAAGGTTTTTTAAATGCTAATTTGTAACTATAACGTGTCTGAAACCTATGGTTTTTTCAGTGAATTTCAAAGGTTTTTTAAATGCTAATTTGTAACTATAACGTGTCTGAAACCTATGGTTTTTTCAGTGAATTTCAAAGGTTTTTTAAATGCTAATTTCTAACTATAACGTGCCTGAAACCTACGTTTTTTTTAGTGAATTTCAAAGGTTTTGTAAATGACAATTTTTAAATGTATTAATTGTTATATTAATTTTTTTCATACTGATTTAGTACAATTTTAGAAACAATTTTTTTTACATATTTTATTTTTTAAATTACATTGTAATTACATTATACATTACATTACAAAAATACTTTCTCTTAATGAATTACTTTAGTTTAAATACTTTGCAGATAGGCAATAGACTTTTAAGTACAGTAGTTACAGTTGTTGCAATGGGCAACACATTTTCAAACACAATGCAACATTCAGCTCAATGTGAATTTCTAGTTAAATGCAATTAGTTACTTTATGGATTACTTTTCTAACCACAGGACTGGATCCTAGATTCAGTCCTGGTACATCTCCTGTAAACAGTTGAGTAAAAGCGTTTTGGTTACAGTCGTGATTTTTAAGGAATATTATTGTATTTTAAAAGTTGACACTTGGAAACTTTTTCTCATAGAATCACCAATGTTATCCTATGGAAGGAAATTCACTTAGCAGGTAAAAACTGTTATCGTTACTTTTTCTTACTCAGTGTTGGATCCTGGATCCAGCACTGGTGCATCTCCTGTAAACAGTTGAATGAATGCGTTTAAGTCATACAGGCGATTTTTAAGGAATATTTGTAGTTTGTGAAAATCGACACTTTGAAAGTTTTCTGCTGAAAACCAGACAATGGATTCCTATGGAAGAAAATATAAGTTACTGGTAAGTACGGTTAAAATTACTTTTCAGGACCAGTACTGGGCTGAAAGATGCAGCACTGAGGTCTCTCCTGATAACAGGTGAGTAAATCAGAATTCGGATTTCGGCTGATTTTAGAGGAATATTTGTATGTTTCAAAAATCAACACTTAGAAGAATTTCCAAGTGAAACCAGTCAATGTTAGCCTATGAAGGAAATTCAAGTTACCGGTGAGTACGGTTAAAATTACTTTTCAGGATCAGTACTGGGCTGAAAGATGCAGCACTGAGGTCTCTCCTGATAACAGGTGAGTAAATCGGAATTCGTATTTCGGCTGATTTTAGAGGAATATTTTAAAGTTCCAAAACTCCACACTTAGAAGAATTTCCAAGTGAAACCAGTCAATGTTAGCCTATGAAGGAAATTCAAGTTACCGGTAAGTACGGTTAAAATTACTTTTCAGGATCAGTACTGGGCTGAAAGATGCAGCACTGAGGTCTCTCCTGATAACAGGTGAGTAAATCGGAATTCCTATTTCGGCTGATTTTAGAGGAATATTTGCACAATGGTGAAGGGAGGGGCGGGGCCTGAGGTGACATCTTTGCAAACGCGCCCCGTGGCGCATTTTAAGTTGGGGATTAAGTCCCCTTGAATCCTGAGGGTCCCTAGGGGCCAACTAGACCACCAGGAACCTCCAATATGCGCCAGGGGCTGCGTTGCAGAGACGTGTAGAGAGGCCACACCCCTTTTACACCTCTCTACAACGCAGCTCTGTGGCGCATTCTGGATGTACCTGTTGGGCTAGTTGGCCCCCAGGGACCCTCAGGATTGAAGGGGATTTAATTCCCCATCTTAAAACGCGCCACGGGGCCTGTTTGCACACATGTCACCTGAAGCCCCGCCCCTCCCTTCACCACTGTGCAAACGCGCCCCGTGGCGCGTTTTAAGTTGGGGGATTAAGTCCCCTTGAATCCTGAGGGTCCCCGGAGTCCAACTAGCCCACCATATACCTCAAAAGCGCCACAGAGCTGCGTTGCAGAGAGGTGTAAAGGGGCGTGGCCTCTGTACACCTCTCTGCAAGGCAGCTCCCTGGCGCATACTGGAGGTACCTGGTGGGCTAGTTGGCCCCAGGGACCCCCAGTATTCAAGGGGAATTGTCCTCTCTACAAACGCGCCAGGGGCGCGTTTGCAGAGTGGTGAAGGAAGGGGCGGGGCCTGCGGGCCCGATCGTTTTTTTTTTTTTTTTTTCTCCCTGAAGGGGGCTGTGTGGCCCCCCTTCCTTTTTCTTTTTTGGGCCCTGGGGACCCCATCCCCCAGGGCCTTACACCTTTTTTTAAATTACCTTTAAAAAAAAAAACGGGAAGGGGGCCGCGTGGCTCCCCCTTCCCTGGGCCTGTATTGGCCCCGGGGACCCCATCCCCGGGGCATGGCCTCTATATTTATTTTTTGAGGGGGGCAGCGTGGCCCCTCCTCTGGGCATTTTAAGGCCCCGGGGACCCCATCTCCCGGGGCCGGCCTTTCCATTTTTTTTTTTTTTAATTTTCCTCTTTTTTGGGAGGGGGCCGCGTGGCCCCCTCCCGAGCCACTACTTGCCCCGGGGACCCCATCCCCCGGGGCTGGCCCTCTCCGTTGGGGACTGTGGGGGTCCCCAATCCCCCCACAGTCCCGCCGGCTCCCCACGTCCCTTGGGAGCCGGCATTGCTAGCTCCACATGGGGAGCAGCTGACATGCTGCTCCCCATGTGGAAAAGCAATCGCTTTGGATATTGGAAGAGAGAGCAGGTTTCCCTGCTCTCTCTTCCAATATCCAAAGCAGTTTGCTATGGCAGGACGGGAGCCGCGAGGCTCCCGCCCTGCCATAGCAAACTACAGTGTCCCGGGGTAGGCACCCGGGACACTGCAGGAGCCGGCCCTGGGGGTGGTGGTCCCCAGGGCCATCAAGGGCTCCAGGAGGGGGCCGCGCGGCCCCCTCCAATTCAGTTCAAAGCCCCGGGGAGGTGGTGGTCCCCGGGGCTCCGTTACGGACCCCCATATTTAAATGTTTAGTGCCCCGGGGAGGTGGCGGTCCCCGGGGCGTGTGGGGGGGCTGGAGCCCCCCCACACAGGTTTTGTCATTATTTTAAAAAAAGCCCCGGGGAGGTGGTGGTCCCCGGGGCTGCGGGAGGGCTCAGAGCCCTCCCGCACCATTTTTTTAAAAAAGCCCCGGGGGGTGGCGGTCCCCGGGGCTTGGGGGGCCCTTTGAGGCCCCCCACACATTAAATTATCCCCCCCCCCACCATGCCCCCGGGACTTGGGCCACCCGGGGCCAGTGACTATCGAGCGCGGGAGACCGCGCTTCAATTTTTTTCGGCAGGATTCGCGCACCTGGAGCGCATCCTGCCGATTTAAAAAATTTTTTTTGCCCAGGGGGTCCTTGTGGGACCCCTGAGCAAACCTAGGGGTCAGGGTGTTTCTACCCTGCCCCTTTGTGCGCTTTGCGCACTTGTTTCTGTCCCTAGGTTCTACCGAGGGACAAAATGGCTGCCAACATTTCCTGAATCGGAATGTTGACAGCCAGCTGACAGCCAATTAACATGCAGCTCGTGATCGGGAGGGTACGCGGACCCTACTCGTCCCTAGATATCACTAACTTTTTACTTTTCATTTTCTCAGCAACTACTGAACGGATTTACACCATTTAACAAAAAGGGTTCTTTCTGAACCAAGAACTACCTCTTTGCCAAATTTGGTGTAATTCCGTTCAGCAGTTCGGGCTGTAGCCGTGTCTAAAGTTTCCTATGGGAAAATGCATGGGGAAAACGCGTTTTGGGACCCCCTTTTTTCTCGGCCCCCTCTTGACGTATCACCCCGAGACTTTCAGGGTAGGAGCGGACCGGAGCGCCCCACGAAGTTTGAAAATTTCGCGAAGATACGTCAACCGGCAAGAGAGTTATTTCAAATAGAATGTCGCGGATTTCCTATGGATAATAGGTTGTAACTATAACTATCTACTGGCGACCGCCAGTAGATAATATATGGGAAACACCCACTACAACGAATGTAATTGTACGCGGTGCCATCGCAACGCTACTTTCACATCGCAGGATCATTGGCATCGCATGCATTTACAACGCATGCTACAACTTCGATTGGACATTTATATCGCAAACACACTACAACGCTGCACGGGACAGAGCATTTACAACGCATGCTACAACTTCGATTGGACATTTATATCGCAAACACACTACAACGCTGCACGGGACAGAGAAGGTGGAAAGTCACGGGACAGAGCAGACATAGCAAAAAGCGTGCAGAGCAGATTGAAAGGTGGCAGAGAAGGTGGAAAGTCACGGGACAGATGTACAGCAGGATAACTGGCCCCAAAGCACTTAACAAAAAAAAAAATAACTTCCCTGAAACACTCGGTTTGACTGGCCAGCACCAAAGCACTTGAAAGGTGGCAGAGAAGGTGGAATCACGGGACAGAGCAGACATAGGTGGGAAGCACTTTAAATAAAAAAAAAAATTCCCTGAAACACTCGGTTTGACTGGCCAGCACCAAAGCACTTGAAAGGTGGCAGAGAAGGTGGAATCACGGGACAGAGCAGACATAGGTGGGAAGCACTTTTAATTATGGCAAAAAGCAGCAGACATAGGTGGGAAGCACTTTTAATTATGGCAAAAAGCACTTGAAATGTACAGCAGGATAACTGGCCCCAAAGCACTTAACAAAAAACAAAAATACTTCCCTGAAACACTCGGTTTGACTGGCCAGCACTGGAGTTATCACGTATCCTCATTGGTCCAACGAAAACATTAATATTAACATCTGATTTTAAAATAAACTTTGTCCTTTTTTCATGTTCACAGCACGCGATTACGTCGGCGCGCATACGTTACTGCCGTGGTTCCGGGAATCGGCGCGAGAGAGACAGAGAGCAGGTGGAAGGCAGAGCTCCGTCAAAGTAAGTGACTTTTCATTCATTATAACCTTATTTTTAATGTTGACTATTATGTCATTAGGTACACTAGGTACATTGCTGTTGGGACTGCTGGGATGTTTCTGTATTGCTAGGGAACATTCCATTGCCCACTTTAGTTTGTGACAGCTCATCATGAAGGCCACTGGGCCAGCGACTGTTTGGCAATACCAAACTCCACTCTAATCTGGGTCGGAGATGTATAAGAGGGTAACTGGAAGATTGACCTATTTACCTTACGTATTATTTTGTATTATTTTGTCACTTCCATAGGTTAAAGTTGGAAGAAGCTTTACCTGGGCCACCTGCAAGATCGGTGTAAGAGTTGGCCCTTTTAATTTGTTGTAAAGAGTCCTCAGAACGAAGGCCAAAGCATTGCCATTTCTAGGGTAACTGGAAGATTGACCTATTTACCTTACGTATTATTTTGTCACTTCCATAGGTTAAAGTTGGAAGAAGCTTTACCTGGGCCACCTGCAAGATCGGTGTAAGAGTTGGGCCTTTTAATTTGTTGTAGAGAGTCCTCAGAACGAAGGCCAAAGCATTGCCATTTCTTTCTTATTTATTCGAGCTGATATCCGTAGCTTCCGTTCCCATTAAAGTAAACTCCGAATATATTCCATTATTTATATTTAGCCTATAATGTTTTTTATATCTCAGTGCTTTACAGTGATTTATTGGCGATATTTTTCATTACATATGTTTCACAATTATAAAGCACTTTTTTTTTACCTTCCGTTCCCATTAAAGTAAACTCAGAATATATTCCATTATTTATATTTAGCCTATAATGTTTTTTATATCTCAGTGCTTTACAGTGATTTATTGGAGATATTTTTCATTACATATGTTTCGCAATTATAAATCACATATTTTTTGAGTTTTTTTACTCCTTACTGTAGGTCAGTCTTGATGTTATTGTTATTGATATATGTATATTTATTAATTCTTGGACCTTCCTGTCTTTCGTCCCTTTTCCTTTTTCTCCTCTCTTCCTTCCTTTGGGCTTCGTACCTATTTATGTCTTTATATATTTATATATCTTTATCAACCATTAAGAGACTTTAGTCGCATCTACTTCTATTAATATATTTGAGTATTTATTGTTAAACGTGACTAAAGTCACTGTTTTAGGATGTAATCTTATGCAAAAGTTTTAATAAAAAATTACAACACCCCAAAACAATGTAAACTCCGAGATACTTAAAGCTTTTTGTCAACCCTATTTTTTATGACACAGGAACCACATGTGCTGATGAGATCTAATGCCTTGAAATGCTAAGATTTTTGTTTTCTTTCTGTTAATAGTTAGTCCATTACTTACTGAGTAGGGCAAGGTTGCATCAAAGAGGCGCTGCAGGCTAACCTGGCCAACCTTGGTTCTGCTGATGAGGACTAGATCATCCCCATACAGGAGATTTGAGAGCTGAAAGCCCCCCAGTTTGGGAAAGTGAGAGTTGACCGCATTTAGTATGGGAGTAAGATCTTATAGGAACCGGGTAAATAAAGTTGGAGCAAGGACACTGCACTGCTTCAGGCTTTGTGTAATTTTAATTGGTCTAGATAAGGGGAGCCACCCTCGATTTTGATTCTGAATTATGTACACTATTATGTCATTAGGTACACTAGGTACATTCCGAGCAATGGAGAGTGAAATGGTTGGGACTGCTGGGATGTTTCTGTATTGCTATACTTGTAGAAAGTTACTTAAATAAAGTGAATCAGCGGCAGTCCTGCCTACTCCGATTTGACATTCAAACGCTATTCTTTTTGGATGGCTGCCTGAGCCACTACACTGGGTGTGTTGGAGTCGAGAGGAATTACAGTGGTGGGGAAAGGGGCAAAGTTGGCTATTTCCAGGTACAGAACAGTAAAAGTTGCATTGAGGAATTGAGAGTAGTGCTCAGTGGTCTCGCCATGCTTACGAGATATGTGGGCATTCCATGTGTGGGTGCATTTCAACAGCAAAGTACATGAATAATGTCCTCCTACCCTTGGTCGCACCGTTGCCAGATCTCTTGTCCTTCCCGTCTTTTCCATGGGGGGTAATGTTTTAGGATTGGTAATATCCCCAGCCTATATTTCAGGAACTGTACCTTAGTCCGATCACAATAGGATTCACGTACGTAGCCCTGTGCTTTCAGCCTGGTGTAGACATGAAGGGTCATCCAACCATGTTTATGTCTGGACAGGCAGTCTTTGTCCTCAAACACTGACAGCAGCTGTGTGCTGGCTTTAACCAGATTTTTAAACTCCAGGTGGCTTGGTAACCACAGACCAAACAGGCCATGTGGAGCAATAGGCGGGCGTCGGCACTACCAAGGGGGCATGGAATGAGTAAGCTCAAATGGCTTTGGCACCAAAGGGAGGGAGATTCCTACGTTACACGTAATTTTGTAATTATGTACACTAGGTACATTCAGATCAATGTTAATACCTGCCATTCTTTATTTAACGATAGAGATGTTTGTTTTTTCACTCAGGTACTGTGGTGGACTGTTTAGTGCACTTTTAATATTCTTTTAATATATTTTTAATATCCTTTTTCCGGGGCTAATGAGGATACGTTATAACTTATCTGCAGGGCACTTAAAAAACGTGCAGCAATCACATTCCAACGTAACACTCGTTGTACAGTGCAACAAATACCTGCCATTATTTAATTAAACATATTTTAATTAGGTACACTATTTAGTAATTAGGTACACTAGGTACATTCAGATCAATGTTAATACCTGCCATTCTTTATTTAACGATAGAGATGTTTCTTTTTTCAGTCAGGTAGTGTGGTGGACTGTTTAGTGCACTTTTAATATTCTTTTAATATACTTTTCATATACTTTTGCTGTGGCAAATGAGGATACGTTATAACTTCTCTGCTGGGCACTTAAAAAACGTGTAGCAATCAGATTAATGTAGGGCAAAACAACTAACTTCTCTGCTACCCTCTGTAGGTAAGTGACTTTAAATAAGATTAGGTACTTCTACTGTGGCAAAGAAGGCCAAAGTAAGTGACTTTAAATGTTCAAAAAAATAAAGGTACTTCTGCTATGGCAAATAAGGATACGTTATAACTTCTCTGCTGGGCACTTTAAAAACGTGCTGCAATTGTAGTAATGTAGAAAGAAAAAAACTTCTCTGATAGCCTCTGTTGGACTCTGATTAGATGACACTTCTCGGCTGTGGCAAATAAGGCAAATTTAGACTAATGTCGGTCAAAAAAACAGCGGCGCAATCGCATTATTACAACGAAACCCACATTATATCACACTTCTCTACTGGGCTTTTTGTGCCTTCTTTAAATATAGTTACTGCAACACTGTTCCGCTGTTTTGTGCAACTAAAACATAAATATTAACAGCCGATTTTGTAATAAACTTTGTCCTTTTTTCATTTTCACAACGGGCGATTACGTCGGCGCGCATACGTTACTGCCGTGGTTCCGGGAATCGTCGCGAGACAGAGAGCAGGTGGAAGGCAGAGCTCCGTCAAAGTAAGTGAGTTTTCATTAATGATAACCTTAAACATCTGGGAATTATGTACACTATTATGTAATTAGGTACACTACGTACATTCCGATCAATGATAGAGATGTTTGTTTTTTCAGTGAGGTTGTGTGGTGGACTGTTTCTTACACTCCAACCTGAACCAATGTAACTTAAGGATGGTACAGGCTTGTGGAACAAAAAAGTTATATGTATAAAGGTGGGGAATGTAAGGTTGACTTGTTTTGTGCCCTTGATGAGATAGGTAACTGCGTAGAGGATGGTCACCTGTGAGATCACGGTTGACCTAAGAGCACTGGGAGGAACTATGTTGACACATTTCAGACGTTGGAGGACTGCAGGTCGAACAGTGATTTTGCTTTTTGGTTTTCAGAATGGTATTGTTTTTCTGAAGAAGTGACCTTTAATACCACTCTGTCTTCTTTGCCTTGGTGGAGAAGGGTTAAGCGTCACATGTAAAGGCAAAGACTTTGTATTCGTTGTAAGTTTGTGTGTTGGTCCTTCCAACACTGGAAAGTCCACTTAGGGGTTTGTGTTATCATCATTGGCTCTGCAGGTGAACTTTATTGCTTAGCGTTAAGCCACAGGTAGCCGTTTACCCTTAATGCTGACATGGCAAAAAGGCATTTTGTTACAGTCTGCGACTTTTTGGAACTTTATTGTACTGTGCATTTCGCGTACTAATTGGTGAATCACACAACCTGTGCGTTTTGTGACCTAATTAATAAATATTTAGTTACCCTTCATTTAGTACGGATTGTCACTTATGTATTCACGTTTGTTGTACCATAGAAAAACACATATTACATTTTGGGTGTTTCCAACATGGAAAATGACATTTGCAGATTATTGCATTAATCTAATACAAATTTCACACTTTTTTTTTTATATCAATTTACATTATATCCTTCACATTTGACTTCATGACACAAAGGTAGCACATTTAATTTCCACTGTAAATAACGTTTGGCATGTTCCAACTACAATGCAGTTGGAACTTTAGCATATAACATGAATGTTATTGTTTATAAAAAAAATATTATACTTTTTAGGGAGTTTTGCTTTCATTTTACACATTGTTTTGGTGGTATGTGTCAATGTAACATTTATGGCATGGTTTATTATACAGTTATAATACTTGCACATGCTGTATTCAAAGAAGAATTTACATGTTTCACATCGGATTTTGATCGGATTCTTGGTTACATGCGATTGTCTGGCTTAATAAACCAACATTTTAGCGGGAAAGGTATGGCTGGTATGCATGCGGTGCACAAAATGAGTGGTTGGCTATAATCAGAGTCTGCCACAGTCGCAATTTTTATGCATTTGTCGATTTATGGACACATTTGTGTAGACTACAGGAATATTTTGCCTTACATTTGGGATGCAAAAAAGAAAAGTCGGAAGTTTTAGGCATGTGTCGATTTAGGGACACATTTCTGTAGACTACAGGGACATTTTCACTTCGATTTGGGATGCTAAAAGTAAACTACAACAATTGTTAGGCCAAAAAATCCAGTATATGTGCAATGGAAGCTAGGTAGTCAGAAGCCACAGACAATGTAAAAAGTTTTGCCGACATTTCTTTTGTTCGCTGGGAAATACGTGGATTTAGTGTACCTGCTAACGATTGTGGATGGATGGACGGACGGATGGATGGGTGGATGGATGGCTAAGATTGTGGACGGATGCATGATGGATGGAAGGGTGGATGGGTGGATGGATGGGTGGCAAATATTGTGGATGGATGCACGATGGATGGATGGATGGATGGACGGATGGATGGACGGATGGATGGGTGGGTGGATGGATGGATGGCTAAGATTGTGGATGGATGCATGATGGATGGATGGATGGATGGGTGGCTAAGATTGTGGATGGATGCATGATGGATCGATGGATGGATGGACGGACAGATGGATGGGTGGATGGATGGATGATGGTTGGATGGGTGTGAGGATGGGTGAAAGGGTGGTTGGATGAAGGATGGATGTATGGATGGAAGGGTGAAAGGGTGGATGGGTGGAAGGGTGGATGGGTGGCTTGACCGTACGTTTGCTAGACACTGGAGATGGACATTAGTCGGCCACAACTGGACACCAGGCGTTGTTCCACAATATGGTATTTTTACCAAACAGTAGTACCTCCATTTGATCTGTATTAAGTTTTAAACAGTTATCGTGCTTCCATCTGATGATGTGGGCCATGCAGACATTGAACTTCTTCGCTCCTTTATCTGGCTCTGATGTTAATGACACCACTAGTTGTGTATCATCTGCGTAACAAATCGTGGTGTACCCGTAGGAACGGATAATTTTAATCAGTGGGGCAACATATAGTTCAATAAGGTTGAGGATAATGAGGACCTCTAGGGCACCCCACATGGCAAAGCAAAAGGGTGTGATTTATGTCCTCCCAACATTAGGGTTTGCTCTCTATTAACTGAGACAGCGTTCCTGTGGATACCGCTCGGCTGGCCCCTCATCAGCAGATTTGGCTGTGTGGGAAGGACTTTCTCCTCGCAAAAATTGTTTTTGGACTTGTGATGGGGAAAATATTTTAAGAAATGTAGTTTCATTTGTTAATTGACAAAGCAAAGAATTTATATGGGAACCCACGTTCCAAACGGCCAGCCCCCTAGTAATATTTGTCATCCTCCCTCACTTTTGACACTTTGTTAGTACTTTTCTTTTCATACCTCAGCTTTATAACTGTCTCTTTGTACACAGTGTAATTTAAAGCCTTTTGGGTTCCTGTGTAAGACATATTGCAGCTGTGTTTTTGTGTGCAAAGTGTTGCGACATTTCCATTTATTAGGCACAATACCGCCATGAAATAGTACAAATCCGGTACAAAAATTCCAACTTGGTCAGAAAAGGACCACAAAATAGATGTTGCACAGATGCAAAAAAGCGTTACGATGAAACTACTAAGCCTGTGAGTGGAGATTGATGATTTAGAATTCTATGGGAAAAGGGCTCTTGGGGAACACATGGACAGAAAACAAGGGCAATTGTTAAAGAAAGAAAACTTAATGCGCTAATGACGTACCATACTTTAAATTCACTAATTGTTTCAGTTTTGATGTAACTAATAACAACAAAAGTGGATGTGTAATGTAACGGACCAAAAACACACTGGGCAAATTTTTAGCATTTTTATTTGCATTACATTGCATTGATCTCACATAAATAGACACTTCAAATGTATTTAATAAGCAGAATTATTTACATTGTATTTACACTGAAAGCAATGACAAAATTCAGAAATGTTTTACATTACTGTTTGATGTAAACAAAAATTTGTCGGTGGTACGTTTGCATAGAACATTTACAGTATTCTTTATTAGGCAAATTCTATGATTCTTAGGCATTATTCCTTTAGTTTGCCACATTTTTTCGGTGGTACATTTGCATATTACATTTATGGATGGTTTATTAGACGGTTGTACAACTTGGAAAGTGATTTATTGTTATTATTTGGTTTATTCTACAAGATACTGCATATGTTCCATATCGGTTTTTATTCGGATTCCTGGTTGGATGCTATTCGGTGGATTCATAGGAACTCAAATCTTGTAAGGTTCTGCGTGTTACGGATGCCGTGCACAAAATGTGTGGTTTACCCTACTAAGAGTCTGCCGCAGTCTGTAGTTTAATACATTAACCAATTTATGGACACATTTAGGTACACTACAGGAATATTTCGGATTAGATTTTGGGTGATAAAGAGTAAAGTACAAACATTTTTAGGCAAAGGAATTCAGTATATGTGCAATGGAAGCTAGGTAGTCATAAGCCACAGACAAGGTAAAAAGTTTTAGTGCTGCCAATAGTCTAGCAGACATTTCCTTTGTGCGGTGGGAAATACGTGGAGTTAGAGTACCTGCTAACGATTGTGACATGCGCATTTCCTGATAACATTGCTCCTTTCGCAAAATCTCTAAAAAATTGTAGAAATTAGGGTGTGGTTTGCCAATACTGTTATTTAAAGAGTTGTGCCAACCCTCTATGGCATTGTTTGTCTTTGCTCCTCCCTCTAAGCAGGTCGAGTAGCAGTTCCACCAGTCCACAATAAAACGTGGTTTCCTCCGGCAACCCGACCTGCTTAGATGGCCAATCCATGTGTCTTCAAAATAATTTAAAATTGGTGCCAATTTGTCTTCATTTTCCATAAAGTACTCAGACTCGGTTATAGATGTGTAGTACTCGTCTACACTGTTAGGAGGAACAAAGCAAAGTGCAGTTAGTTTTTTAAGCTCAAACTGTAGTTTGCTATCAGACGCATAATCCTCAATTAGGGATGTTTTTTGAATTTTACGCCAAAACGCCTGAGAAAAGTGGAAAAAACATCCTTGGATTTGGGTATCCATGTACAATTTGGTTACAGTATTCATCATTGGTAATTCAAAGTCCATGATTACTTTTCTCGGACTTTTGTTTGGAATTTTTACTTTTATGACTGACAAAAATTCAGTATACGTTGAGGATTGTTTGTCTGGTAGTAAACTGTACACTAAAGGAACTACTGTGTTGTTAACGTAGCCGTGAATAGTGTATATTTGGGTGAAAGGGGTGGGCGTACTTTTAAAGGTACCATCCATCATCCAAACATCACTGTTCTCCAACCTATTTAGATTACGGGGGGTGCTAAGTATTAAAATACGCTTTAGAGCATTTTCATTGTCATACAATATGAACGGTTCGTTTGAAACAGTAAGAGAGAGTTCACGAGGAATTGTTATATCGGAAAAGGTTTGTGGTGTAACGCGTTTAGGGTTATTTGCCTGTTTCTTACGTTGGATAATTCTACGCAAGTTTGGAATAGTGGGCATACTACTAGCAACATGTTCAGCAATGTGTTGGGATACCTCCCTTAAAATAGCACCGCACGGGTTATTGGAGTTGCCTGCAATCACTTTCATTTCATTTATAGATTCTCTCACTTCAATAGCAGTTGCAGAGGCAGAGTGGTTATGGTCTGTGCTTCTTAAAACAGAGTCACCCAGAGTAACCGCTCGGCCTCTGCAATGGCTGGAGTAGTATTGCACACATCTCCAATGACCCCGTGGCTCCGAATGTCTCTCCTTACAATATATATAACCACTGTGTTTTAGTAGACGGTTTCCTCTGCTGGAGGTGATGTATTTGGCTATCTTCGGATCAGACATTTCCTCTAAAACAAAAAATAAATAAAGGAAAATCATTTTAAAAACGCAAATATGTACATATTTTGCTGGTGCAAGTCGTAAAAGGTGTAGACGGTTATAGGTACTTTAGTACAATAAAAGGAAAAAAGATATTTTGTATTGCACCAATAACCATACATATTTTTGGGTACAATACAAATGGGGAAAATATTACTTGAATCAGCACCTACAAAATTTGCCTACAAATAAAATTGGTTCACTGGCAAACTATGAATGTAAGCTGTTTTACCTTTTGTGCTACTGTGCTCTGGCACTTAGCGACAACACACAAAAATCAACAATTTATGAGGCTCGAGTTCGAAGTAGATAAGTTAGTTATCAACAGTAATAGCACAAATACACGTTTGAGCCCTAGGGGCGTACCAAACCATATACCAATAAAGTGGTATAAGAACCACGACTGAACTAGACACAAGGCCTAGAGCCTGTAGAAGTGCTTGGCCCTCAAGGAACCACCCAAGGGGACCCACGGGGGACGCGTGCAGTGTGAGAACACAACCGCGAGCCACCGTTGACTTCTATGAGAAGGTCGCGGTTAGAGAATTTAAGAAAAAGGACACTTAGAGGAGGACTTGGAGCAAACCCCTTTACAACTAGGTTGTTCTAGAGTCAATACCCACGTGAGCACCGGAGTACTCAAGTTAACTCACCCAGGGGAGCCGGGTGCATAGGTGTCTTTCGGGGTCGGGTTTCGTCGACGATTTGAATGGCGATCTGCTGCAAAGTGCTGCTTGCGACCAAGTCGAAAGTGTTCGGGTGGATCCAAAGGTGGATTGAAGATCTGAAGAACCTGAAAGCAGAGGGGACAAAGTCTGGGTCACTAGCCAGTGACCAGGAAGGCGATGAGCAGATGCCCACCAATGTCGGGTGCTTCAGGTAGGTCTGTCCGTCCATCCATCCACCCATCATGCATCCATCAACAATCTTAGCCATCCATCCATCCATCCATCCATCATGCATCCATCCACAATCTTAGCCATCCATCCATCCACCCATCCATCCGTCCATCCATCCACCCATCATGCATCCATCCACAATCTTAGCCATCCATCCACCCATCCATCCATCATGCATCCATACACAATCTTAGCCATCCATCCATCCGCCCATCCATCCATCCACCCATCCATCCGTCCATCCATCCACCCATCATGCATCCACCCACAATCTTAGCCATCCATCCATCCACCCATCCATCCATCATGCATCCATCCACAATCTTAGCCATCCATCCATCAATCCATCCACCCACCCACCCATCCACCCATCCATCCACCCACCCATCCGTCCATCCATCCATCCATCCATCCACCCATCATGCATCCATCCACAATCTTACCCATCCATCCATCAATCATGCATCCATCCACAATCTTAGCCATCCATCCATCAATCCATCAACCCACCCACCCACCCATCCATCCACCCATCCATCCATCCATCCACCCACCCATCCGTCCATCCATCCATCCATCCACCCATCATGCATCCATCCACAATCCTAGCCATCCATCCACCCATCCATCATGCATCCATACACAATCTTAGCCATCCATCCATCCATCCACCCACCCATCCATTCGCCCATCCGTCCATCCATCCATCATGCATCCATCCACAATCTTAGCCATCCATCCATCCATCCATCCATCCACCCATCCACCCGTCCATCCATCCACCCATCATGCATCCATCCACAATCTTAGCCATCCATCCATCCATCCATCCACCCATCCATCCACCCATCCACCCGTCCATCCATCCACCCATCATGCATCATCCACAATCCTAGCCATCCATCCATCAAACCATCCACCCACCCACCCATCCACCCATCCATCCATCCACCCACCCATCTGCCCATCCATCCGTCCGTCCATCCATCCACCCATCATGCATCCATCCACAATCTTAGCCATCCATCCATCAATCCATCCACCCACCCACCCACCCACCCACCCATCCATCCACCCATCCATCCATCCATCCACCCACCCGTCCATCCATCCATCCATCCACCCATCATGCATCCATCCACAATCCTAGCCATCCATCCACCCATCCATCATGCATCCATACACAATCTTAGCCATCCATCCATCCATCCACCCACCCACCCATCCATTCGCCCATCCGTCCATCCATCCATCCATCCATCATGCATCCATCCACAATCTTAGCCATCCATCCATCCATCCATCCACCCATCCATCCACCCATCCACCCGTCCATCCATCCACCCATCATGCATCATCCACAATCCTAGCCATCCATCCATCAATCCATCCACCCACCCACCCATCCACCCATCCATCCATCCACCCACCCATCTGCCCATCCATCCGTCCGTCCATCCATCCACCCATCATGCATCCATCCACAATCTTAGCCATCCATCCATCAATCCATCCACCCACCCACCCACCCACCCATCCATCCACCCATCCATCCATCCATCCATCCACCCACCCATCCGTCCATCCATCCATCCATCCACCCATCATGCATCCATCCACAATCCTAGCCATCCATCCACCCATCCATCATGCATCCATACACAATCTTAGCCATCCATCCATCCATCCACCCACCCACCCATCCATTCGCCCATCCGTCCATCCATCCATCCATCATGCATCCATCCACAATCTTAGCCATCCATCCATCAATCCATCCACCCACCCACCCACCCACCCATCCATCCACCCATCCATCCATCCATCCATCCACCCACCCATCCGTCCATCCATCCATCCATCCACCCATCATGCATCCATCCACAATCCTAGCCATCCATCCACCCATCCATCATGCATCCATACACAATCTTAGCCATCCATCCATCCATCCACCCACCCACCCATCCATTCGCCCATCCGTCCATCCATCCATCCATCATGCATCCATCCACAATCTTAGCCATCCATCCATCCATCCACCCATCCATCCACCCATCCACCCGTCCATCCATCCACCCATCATGCATCCATCCACAATCTTAGCCATCCATCCATCCATCCATCCACCCATCCATCCACCCATCCACCCGTCCATCCATCCACCCATCATGCATCATCCACAATCCTAGCCATCCATCCATCAATCCATACACCCACCCACCCATCCACCCATCCATCCATCCACCCACCCATCTGCCCATCCATCCGTCCGTCCATCCACCCACCCACCCATCCACCCATCCATCCATCCACCCACCCACCCATCTGCCCATCCATCCGTCCGTCCATCCATCCACCCATCATGCATCCATCCACAATCTTAGCCATCCATCCATCCATCCACCCACCCATCCATTCGCCCATCCGTCCATCCATCCACCCATCCATCATGCATCCATCCACAATCTTAGCCATCCATTCATCAATCCATCCACCCATCTGCCCATCCATCCGTCCGTCCATCCATCCACCCATCATGCATCCATCCACAATCTTAGCCATCCATCCATCCATCCATCATGCATCCATCCACAATCTTAGCCATCCATCCATCAATCCATCCACCCACCCACCCACCCATCCATCCACCCATCCGTCCATCCATCCATCCATCCATCATGCATCCATCCACAATCTTAGCCATCCATCCATCCACCCACCCACCCATACAGCCATCCATCCACCCACCCAGACATCATGCACCCATCCACACTTTTATCCATCCATCCACCCATCGATCCATCCAAAATTTTAGCCGTCCATCCACCCACCCATCCATCCATCCACCCACCCACTCTTTCACCCATACATCATTCATCCATCTCACCCACCTTTTCACATTGTCAGCTGGCCCGATTCACTGCAAAGTTGCACACACAAGGGGGCCATTAAAAAAATTCAGCCCTGCTCTACTCCCTAAAGCAAGGGGTAGGGTTAGGGGTGAGGTGGGGGAGGGTTCAGTATGTCGCTGCGCTGGTTAGCATTGTGTTCCATGCAACTTGGATTAGCTTGTTTCGGTCATTGCATCCAGATATATAATACAGCAAGTAGCATTACACCAACAACAAAACGGGACTATTGGCTTAGTGGACTACCATACAAAAACTGCTGTTCCGGTCGCAAATGGTGAGGTAGTGAAATAACAAATGCCGGTACCAGTCTGCAACCAACGTCCCACCCCCCGCCCCCGTATCCATGTAACACCTTTCGTATGGCACATCAGTAGGATTTGTTTACAGGCTACGCAACGGGTCCAGTACAGGGAATGTACACAACTCAAATTGACAAACACTGGATTGCATTGAATATACTGTTATAATGCAGGCACAATTAAACCAGTAGTATTAAACATTGTAACTACATATGTCATCTGTATATGTTAATTACTTACAGGCTTCACTGCTGAAGAGATTGCTCACGATTTTGGCGCCTTTAACAAAATAAAAATTTACCGTTCACAGCCTGTAAAAAAGAAGAAATTATGACTTTACGTCCATTGAATGCTACAGGACAGTTAGTTGGATGACATTACTGGGTTTTAAGTGACTTACTTGTTAGGTTGAATGGCTCTGCTCAAAGTCGGAGTCCGAACGTAAGCACAACGTCTAGTGTCCCGTGGGAACTGGTCCAAACAGGCCTGCAAATACAGTGCGCCTCCTTTTATACCCTAATGTAAGTGTTGCAGTCAGTGAAAGTGTGGTAGGACTTTTGTGGTACGCGCTTGTTTAAATAGTGTCTCACTAACCCAATTTCTATTGATACTTTGCAAATGTACAACATTTCGTGTCCCTAATCCCCAAAAAGCACTTCTGCTACATAAAACAATAGACAGCCTTTAATTTAAAGTATGTAGAACATTTTTTACGTTATCGATTGGTGAGCGTATGTTGCTATTTATTATTACACTATACAAACTTTTAAGTCCAGGAATACAATACAACACGCCCCAGAGTAAAAAAAACGATGTAAAAGCTTGCGATTTTGTGAACTGCGTTGTATTTGCCTAAAACAGCTGAGACACTACAATCGCGTGGCAACAGCATGCGCACTGAAGGCGTGCGATGTAATGCCTTTTACGATTTGAAAACTCCGTGGTAATTGCTTGCGTTGTTATGGTTCTCGATGTATCATCATACATCCATAATATATATATGAGAACAAAGTCCTGACCCTTCAGTGTCCAAAAGGGAGTGCAAAGCAGGTACAGACCACAGCAGGTAGTTCCACAAAGAATTCAAGAGACCGGGTTCACTATTCCATAGTTTGATTTTAATCACCCATAATGGTTTAGACAAGTGTCCGCCTCAGACGCGTTTCGATCGCCTCCGCGATCTTGTTCACAAGGTATATATAACAACTTCATATACCTGAACAGTGGGCTCGTGGAGTGCTGTTTTTCACTTTGTTTCGCTTTGGAATATATATATATGTTGGAATGAGTGTATGACTGATGTATGACTATTTGAATGAGTGCACAACTGGTGCATGGATGTTACAATGAGTACAGCAGTGGTGCCTGAGTAAATCTATGAGTACATAAGTCGGGCCTGAGTGATTGGATGAGTATAAACATAGTGATTGGGTGATTGCATGTGTGCATGAGTAGTGTGTGGCTGAATGGATGAGTGCATATTTAGTGCCTGAGTGAATGGAAGAGTGGAACGGTAGTGCCTGAGTGAATAAATGAGTGCATGGATAGTGCCTGGCTGATTGGATGAGTGCATAGGTAACGTAACCCGATAACCCGATATTTGTAAAGCGCGAACAAATCACCCCTAAGGATCTCAAGGCGCTGGGGGGCCATCGGGAAGATTAAGCAAGCTATTTCCCAGAGTCACATGGTGCTGGGCTGAGCTGCCCCCAGAGACGGGGATCGAACTATGAGCCCGTGCCCCAGAGTCAGCTGCTCTGGCCGCTGCGCCACACCTCTCCCTGACTGAATGGATGAGCGCATGCATAGTACCTGAGTGAACATAGGAGTGCAAGAGTAGTGCCTGAGTGATTGGATGTATCCATAGGTAGTGCCTGGGTGAATGGATGAGTGCGTGGGTAGTGCCTGAGTGAATAGGTGAGTGCATGGGTACTGGCTGAGTGATTTGATATGTGCATGGTTAGTGCCTGGGAGAATGCATGAGTGCATGAGTGAGTGGATGAGTGCAAGTGTAGTGCCTGGGTCATTAGACGAGTGTTTGGATAGTGCCTGAGTGAATGGATGAGTGGAAGGGTAGTGCCTGGGTGATTGGATATGTGTATGCATAGTGCCTGGGTGAATGGATGAGTGCATGGGTAGTGCCTGTATCATTTGATGAGTGAATGGGTAGTGCCTGAGTGAATGGATGAGCGCATGCATACTGCCTGAGTGATGAATGAAATTATTTACTTGAATGACAAAAATCATTGCAATGAAAACATTAAAAACATCAAGCAAAGTATAAAGAAACACAGTTCCCAGTTTCATTATACAACATGCGCCTGTACAAGAAGAATGTTTCTATGGTTACATGCCATACCATAACATTGACACCACATATAAACATCTTTTAACACAAATGCGATGTGATAAAAGATCTGATAACATATTATGCGTACATTCCCAGGAATATTCAATAAAAACTTTATATTACATTGTGCAAATTTGCTATAAAGTGACTGTGTGCATAAACCGTATCATTATATACCAAAGTGCAAATGAACAATAAGATGTCTCTGTATGCTTTAAAAACTGTTATCTAAAATTGCCTTAAGGCTAGAATTTTTAAGCAATACGTTCCATTGTGTAAATGAGCAACAAAAGTGCATCAGTATTTTCATATTTTCTGTAAGGCCTAATTACCATAATTGCTGAGACAATAAATCCTTCAAGATGTCAGCAACTTAAGGACAACTACCCTGATTCATGATTCATTAAGACAACCCTTAGGTAGCAGATACCAATAATTTGTCAGCATTAGCTAAAAATGTTGTCAATTGACTTAGCAATGGAATCAACTCGCCCGATAGACATAAAATAAGGGCCTGATGGGCTGGTCTTACCCCAGCCTTAAGAAGTAGAGATTTTAAGAGTGTGCGTCGTGATTTAAGCAAATTAGGGCTCGCACATACTATGTGCAATAAGGTTTCAAACGGCCACCCACACAGTCTATGTAGGAAAGTAGGATCTGCTTCTATGGTTACCCCCACTTTCTACCTGGCGCCAAGCTGTATTTGACTAGTCTGACTGTGATCCTGCTAATCAGGACCCCAGTCTATCCGCTTTCTCCCTAAATTGTTATGTTCAGTACTTAGGTACATCACCAGATTGGATACTGGGGTACCCTTATAAGGCCCTAGTATATGGTACCCATGTATCCAGGGCATAGGTACCCCAGCGGTCTCCCACGGGCTGAAGCATGTATTATGCCACCCATGAGAGACCATTCAAAATTGATTAAACTACAGGCCTGCCATTGCAGCCCATGTAAGTTGATGCTTTCACCACTTACTAAAGATATAGGTTTCCTATATCTAGGGTCACTGCACTTAAAACCATGTAAGTCACCCCTATAGCAGGCCTTTGCAATCCTGAAGGCAGGGTGCTTGGTTCTAAGTGAGAGGGTGTCCCTGCATGAGCAGGACACCCCTGCAGCCTACGGAGTCCATTCTCCTGAGTTGTCAGTGAAGCAGCTATATACTATATAGAGGGGCACCGCGTACTTACGCGATGACCATCTCGAAAACGGCTGCAACGAATCCTATCATGTTTGGTATCAAACATGTTGGAATCATACCCCCACACCATGAACGGTGTGGGAGGTATGATTCCAAGCACTGGAAGAGCCCTTCATTAGGCTCTCAGTGTTCCCAGTACCAGCCTTCTTGACCCAGACAGCACAAAATGGTTGCTGCTGACTAGAGACACGATTTTGCCCTCCTGCTGCTGAGCCAAGCTCGAGCAGGGGAAGGCAGAACAATAGGCATCCTGTCACAGGGAGGTGTGATCATGTCCAGGCAGGATTTAGTGTATTGAAGTGGGATGGGTGCGCTTCCCTGTGCCACTCAGTCTGCATGAGGGGCAAATTTGGTGCCTTTGTGCATAGACCAGTTCAAACCAGTCCTGGAAGCCGTTGGCTCCCTCTCTGGCATGAAACTGGACAAAGGACATGGGAGTAACCTCCCCCTGTCCAGACCCTCCCCTGAGAGGTTCACCTGAATTTACCAACAGTTTTCTTAGAGTACTTAAGTGACTACCTGGGTGTAGGTCCCTAGATTCATCGTGGGATAAGATTCAGATCTGTCACCACTTCTACCTTTACCGTCTGGCACTCTGGACTTTGCTGGACTTCTTTTGGGCCTGACTCAGTCTCTCTTCCAGTCTGCTGCATCATCTGTGCCTGTGCATCATACAGGAACGTTCCAAAGCCTGTGAAGCATCAAAGACACTTGAAGGAATCTACTTTGGAGTGAAGGAGTCACTCCACTTCATTCACAGGCACCAAAACTAAGTCGACCGGTCTGCTGATACTGAGCTCCTCCGGGCTCTGTAAGGTTCTGCAACACAGGTGGTGGTTTTCTACAGCTCCAGAGGCCTGCCCTGCCCTCTCACCAAGTTTAAGGCCAGTATCACCCGTGGGGGTTGTACTACCTGAACCCCTGTATACCACGTCCAACTTGCAGGTGCAAAGGCTTGTCGACTTCCTTCCAAGAAGATCTTCAGGATCCAAGTAGCCCCAACCTTGAGCACCTCCAGTGACCAGAATCTTCAGCCACACTGCATCATGTGCATCGTGGCCTGCATCTTTTGGTGAGCTGCTTGAGGTGCTCTTGCGACTCCAGTGCCTCTGGCCTGTGGGTCCATTTGAGGGTCACACTTGTTTCTTTTAGGCTCCCTTGATTTCTAGGGGCCTGCCCTGACTCCCCTGCTTTTGATGAGTCCCCTGGACCTTGATGGTCCTGATGCTGCTCCTTCTTTGATTACTGCATGGGTTGCATTTGCCAAGGCTTGTTGGTCCTCCTGTCGGACACCGACCCCTCAGCACTCGACATCCTTTGTAGGACAGCTCGTGCATGGCTTATGGTTCTCCTCAGCCTCACCTGGTCCTCACAGCTGCAGAGTCAAGGTCCTCGTCACCCATCCTGCAACACCCTACATCGGAGGGCATTCGTCTTCCAAGTCTCCTAGTCTACCCTGAGTGACATAGACCTGTCCCCTCTGCTTGCAGGTACCTCTCATCTAGAATCCACCTTTGGATTCCACCGAACACTTTCTCCTTCTTCCACAGCGGTACCTTCCTGAAGTCCTCCATTGGGTTTGACAGCAGCTTCTGACACCACTTCACACATATGCACCCGGCTTCCCTGGTGTAGGTAACGTGGGCACTAGTGTATCCACCGGTGGGGTGGCTCTCCAACATTTTGTATTCCACGGGGTTTCTTCAGGGTCCACTGGGAAGGGTCCTTAATCTTTAAAAATCGAATATATGACATTACCACGCAAACAATTACAACGTATGCTTTTACATTGCAGTTTTTACAACGCATCTGCCATTACATCGCATGATTTTACACTGCATTCATTACAACACAATTTTTAAAACTACCATTACAATGCATTGCATTACTCGCATACCATTACAATGCATACCATTACAACGCATAATACTTTTATTGCAATAGTAGGGTAAGTGTTGGATAGCGTAGGGGTAAAACTTACTATTCCCCCTCCAGTGAGTGCAACAGTAGGGAAAGTGTTGGATAGTGTAGGGGTAAAAATTACTATTCCCACACTAGTGAGTGCAACAGAAGGGAAAGTGTAGGATAGCGTAGGGGTAAAAATTACTATTCCCAACTACCCAATACCTATACACACACTTAAACTTAAAAATCTCCATTACTAACATTATAATGCGTTGTGATGGCATGCGTTTTAATGGCATGCATTGAAATGGCATGCGTTGTAATGGCATGCGATGTAAAGGCACTTGCATTGTAAAAGTTGTGTTGTAAAGGCATTGTGATGTAATGCCTGCATTGTAATGGACGTTTCCATTAAAAATCCAACTGCGACTTGCACAAAGAGTTGTACGGAGCACGCTGCCGTGTTTGCACACTGCACTCACTCTCCGTGGGGTTTCTATCTACTCACCTTGGGTGGTTCCTTGGGTCCCCAACACTTCTACGTCCTCTCGACCCTGTCTTGACCAGGTCATGGTTCTTATACCACTTTTTTAGTATATGGTTTGGTCCCCCCTGGGGTCCACTGTGTATTTTGTGCTATTTACTGTGTTTCCTTGCTAATGTATTGTGTGCATTGTGTTTATCTCCATGTAGGAGATATTTGAATGTACTGGAGAGTATTAAATAATAAATACATATTTTTATGAATACTTGGTATGGTTCTTTTCACTTAATCTATACTATAAGATTGTATTCTGGTAAAACAAGCTGCTTTACACTCCTTCCTGACTAAGCCTGAAGGCTGCTCTCCACAGCTACCACTTAGAGAGCTTTCTAAGGTTGTCTAAGACCTCTTAAATCACCCTAAGTGTTGTCTGGACTGGTGAAAGGTGCCCACTTAACATTTGTGGACATCATACACCAGGCCAGCTTCTCACAGTCTACATTTAGTACTTGGCCATTGCTGAATCCAGGTCGCCGTACCATCCTTGGTTGAGTTTATGCCCAATCTTATTTTCAGAAATGTTTCTTTCAATTGGGCCAAAAAATGGGCATTCAGATAAGGCTTGATTTGTAGGGACTGATGTGAATCAATCACGAACCATGCATGGGATTTTGCTGCTAAGCATATTTTATTTTATCCACAATAAATGAGTTGATTTTGGTTTGGTTGTTTTAAGATTTGTTTAAGGCTGGACATTGTCAGTTCAGAAAGCCCTATCTACAGATCAAAACTCTGGGGGCATATTGAGATGTAGGATCGCCAGGTATCTGTAAAAATAGAATTAATTATTTCATGCCAACAAATGTTCACTACAGAAACAGGGTCAGATAAAAACATAGGGGCAGATTTACAAGCCCCTTGCGCCACTTCTGCGCCGCCGTTGCGTCACTTTTGTGACGCAGCGGCGACGCAAACCATGCGCCACATTGCGCATTATTTACAACGTGACGCATCTAGGGAGATGCGTCACGTTGTAAAGCCCTGCGCCACATGAAACCTGCGTCAGGTTTCATGTGGGCGTTCCCTCGCAGGGTGGGAGTTTCATCGCAGGAAAGCCTCGTAAAAGTGACGCAGTGAAATCTACAAGATTTCACTGCGTCACTTTTCCGACGCCGCTGCGACAAATCCTTACGCCTGCTTCAAGCAGGCGTAAGGAGTGACGCACCACGTTAGGTATGGGCGGCCCCTGTGCATTGCAGGAGCCGCGTCGCGCTTGCGACACGACTCCAGCAATGCGCCGCCCTTACGCCACAGGATGCGACACGCATCGGCCTTTCCTTGCGCCACGGTGCGCCGCATTGTAAATGTGGCGCATCCGTGGTGGCGCAAGGAGAGAATTGCGTGTCGCATCTATTCTGGCGCATCCCTGCTGATTTGCAGGGATGCGCCAGAAGTTGTAAATCTGCCCCATAGAGTATATGTGTTTCAGAAATGACCCTTGTGACACCAAGGACTGACTTTGGGGACCAAACTCCAGTCCGATTTCTGCTTGAACAATTGACCTGGGGATCCCAAAAATTGATTTATAAGCCTTAATTACTAATAGGCCCAATAGTTTTGCATCTTTTCCCCTAGTAATAGGTGAACTGTATGTAATAGTTAGCTGTAACTTTGCTATCATAACTGTAAGGAGATGATCATGTGATTGGCAGCTCAATGATTTATGTAAGCATTTAAAAGCATAGATTAGAGTTGCGGTTTTTGTCCTTAGGTCTTTAAAATCAAATAAAATACCCAGGTATTTGCATGTTTTCACCACTTCAATTGGCCCTCCTCTGGCCCTCCATGAATCAGTCTTAGATTTTGCTGGGCCCATTTTTATGATTTTAGTTTTTTTAACATTCAATTCCAGGCCATTTATTAAGATATACTCATCGAGTTGCTGAAGTAGCTCTGACAAAAATAGTTTTAAAAGGCAAGGTGCAAGGACACAGCCTTGCTTAAGACCGTTATAGGTTTTAATTTTGTGTGAGAGCACGCCACCATCGCCTAGCTTGACCTGGACCTAAGTGTTAGTGTAGAGGAGTATTATAGCATCTATCAGTTTTCATGGAATAGCCCAACCTACCAGTTTTTTCCACAATTAAGCTTGAGGAACTGAATCAAACTCTGCTTTTAAGTCTATAAAAGAAATAATTAGATGTGTTCTTTTAAAACTGCCCGTTCAGCAAGTAAAGTAAGGGCCAACAGGTTAGTAATGGTAGATTGGCCCTTACGAAGACCTGTTTGGTTGATAGGGATTATACCTGCTGTGCTGCCCAGTTTTCAAGATCAATCAACAAACGGGAGGCAAGAACTTCAGCGTCTACATCAGTTAAGACAATTAACCTATGTTGCCTGAGTGAACGGATGAGTGCAACGGTAGTGCCTGGGTGACTGGAAGAATGTATGAGTAGTGCCTGGTTGATTGGATGAGTGCATAAGTACTGCCTGGGTGATTGCATGAGTAATGACTGGGTGAGTGGATGAGTGCATAGGTAATGCCTCAGTGAATGAATGAGTGCAAGGGTAGTGTGTGGGTGACTAAATGAGTGCATGGATAGTGCCTAGGTGATTGAGAGAGTGCATAGATAGTGCCTGAGAGAATGGATGAGTGCATGGGTACTGCTTGGGTGATTGGATGAGTGCATGGGTAGTGCCTTAGTGAATGGATGAGCGTGTGCATATTGCCTTAGTGAATGGATGAGTGCAAAGGTAGTGCCTGGGTGATTGGATATGTGCATGGGTAGTGTCTGAGTGAATGGATGAGTGCAAAGGCAGTGCCTGGGTGATTGGATAAGTGTATGGTTAGTTTGTGGGTGAATAGATGAGTACATGGGTAGTGCATGAGTGAATGGATCACTGCAAGGGTACTTCCTGAATAAATTAATGACTGGAACGGTAACACCTGAGTGATTGGATGAGTGCAAGGTAGTGCCTGGGTAGTTACATGAGTGCAAGGTTCGTGCCTGGGTGATTAGGTAAGTGCATGGATAGTGCCTGGGTGATTGGGTGAATGAATGCATAGTTGTCTGCATGATTGCATGAGTGCATGGGTACTGCCTGGGTGATTGGATGAGTGCATGAGTAGTGCCTGGATACATGGATGAGTGCATGGATAATGCCTGGGTGAATTGAGGAGTGTAAGGGTACTGCCTAAGTGAATGGATGAGTGCATGGATAATGGCTGGATGAATGAGTATATGGGTAGTGCCTGTGTGATTGGATGAGTGCATGATAGTGGCTGGGTGAATAGATAAGTGCACAGGTAGTGCCTGGTTGAATGGATGAGTAGAAGGATAGTGCCTGGGTGATTCAATATGGGCAAGGTTAGTACCTTGGTGAATAGATGAGTGCATAGGTAGTGCGCGAGTGAATGGATCAGTGCACAGTGTAAAACACAAAACTTTATTTATTAGTTGCTTTTTAAAACTTTACCATCCTCTTGTACAACACAGCTACAGCATATCTCACTTCTCACTTATACACCGTGAAAGAACAATTTATCCCTTCTGCAGTAAATTTTAAAATGAACAAGGCAAGGAGGCATATTTACCCGAGGTACCATTTACAAGCCTCATGCACTTTCCGGAGCATCTTTTCTGACACACCGGCGCTATAATGTGCTGCTCCATATTTACAAAGCCACGTAGTGTTATATCCCGTATAGAGGCCCTAATGTAGACCCATTCATACATGCCCTAAAATGGACGTATTCCTAATACGGTCATATTAGTACTTGCCCTATTATGGTCAAAGCCGCATATGCCCTATTACGGTCATAACTGTACATGTCCTATTATAGTCATGATTCCTTATATAGGCATGATCTTTCACCTACATTGGTCCTCGCTAGTACACAACGAGCTCTGAGGGCTGAACGTTATCTCGCCTGTGGATTTGAATACAGCAGGGTTTTTCCCAAACACAAGCCCACACTGTTCTCATCAATTATGCATGACTCTCTAGGAATACACCACCTGCATAAATGTATGTACAAAGTTCACCCCTGACGTCTTCCTCAAGTCTAACAAGGCCCAATACAAACCATGCGAAGCAACTAGAGTCTTCAGGGTATAAATACACCACATCTTACCCCGGTAAGAGAGAGGGAACCAAGACTTCCATGCTGACGCTGAGGCTCCTGCATGCAGTCGCTCCGGCTGACAGCGGTCTGACACAGTCCTTGCGGGGTGTCCAACTCGAGACCAGGACAGGGTCCCACACTCTCTCTATTCAGGTATGGGGGTTCGACTAAATCCTAGAAGGATTCTTGGCTCTTAGGCTTTTAGACCTACACATATGCTAGGTACCCTCAGGTACATCTAGTTAGGCATCATAGGAGTACGCGCACTTTTATAATGCTTTTATATTCATGTGTGTAATAATGATTATTGCAACATGGTAGAACTGTTCTATCCGTTCACTTTTATCATACTGCTGATAATATATCTCTGCTATTGTCTGCTGGTTACTGCAGCACATATATTTTACACTAGAATAACAACTGTTCAATAAATACTTATTGAAACGCCCAGACTGTTTATTCTGTGTAACTCTCTGAGACAAACCGAATAAGTAAGCACGAGTGACTGAGCGAAAAGTAGTACATTGTTTCCATGATTCTGAGGGATCAGGGTTGTCATGATCTAAGGTTGCCAGAAACTAATCTCTCCCCGATAAAAGGAGATTCTAGTGGCACTGTGAGCTAGCTAATGCAAATCAGGCTAACATGCGCGGGGGGGGTGCACAGAATCAGTCTAACACCAAGCCCACGGTTTATGTTATCCAAACGCGCAGGTCCTGCAGGGGTACTATAGGAACTACACGACAGTAGAGCCACTCTGGGTAGCTTTTCATAGCCTTATAAATACAGGTGCTTTTCAGGCAGCACTTTGCATGAAAGAAGCATACCATGGGTGTTGCTGTGGGTGTTCCCATGCAACACCCATGGTTTCTGCCACATACCCAAATTTACAACAATTTGTAAACCTGGCAATGCGTCAGAATCCCACACCTCCCCAGGGAGGTTACCGCGAGATGCATCGAGGCAAAATACTATTCTTTCTCCTCCTTTTTTAAAATTGTATGCGTGCTGCATTCTACAGCACATATACAAAGAGGAAAATACCTCTCAGGATTGTCTTTGTACAGCAAGGTGTCACTTCCTGCACAAAAACAATCATCCCCACTACACAGGCACCCTTACACCATGATGCAATGGTGCCTCCGTTGGTGCATGGCAGCCAGTTCTGCACCAGAACAGGGAAGAGCATAGGGATCCATCATCTTGTTTTAAATATGACGCATTCCTGTGCTTTGAAAGTAATGCAGCATTGCCAAGCCAAATGGCGTGCAGCTCCGCACTGCAGTACTTTCTTCTAAATTTAGCCCCAAGTGTACAAGTACATACATTGTCTCAACACTATAAAAACAAAAATACAACATAAGAACTATTGGACACCTCTCTACCACTCTGATAGTGGTCTTTTTACTATCTCAGTTCTGTTCTACTTAAATGTATCAGATTTAAATTTGGGGATACGGTGCATATAACAATCTGCATGTTAATGTCTATCAAAGCATCACAAATTCTTCCAACTACATCCAAAGAGTATGTCACACCTTGCATATATAATTCACCTGATGGTTCTAAAAGACTACATATTCTTCGGTAAAACTTGAAAAAACATGTTTGTGTTTGAAAAGATGAATATACCCTGGATGATTGAATTGATGCATAAATAGTACCTACGTGATTCTTTGAGGTTACAGGTACTGCCTAGATTATTGCCTGAGTATATCAGAACTCCACGGGTTGTTCCATATCTGCATAGTTACTTCCTGCATGTTTACATGAGTACATCACTTCTATCAGGGTGTTTGCTTGAGTGCATGAGTAGTGTCTAAATGATTAGATAAGTGCATGACTAATGGCTCAATAATTCAATACATGCATAGATACTAGTTGGATGATTAAATGAGTGCAACGTTAGTGTCTGGATGATTGCAGGAGTGCATAGATAGTATATAGATGATTTATGGAGTGCATGGATGGTGCATACATGATTGTTTAAGTACAGGCATAGCACCTAGCAGATTGGATGAGTGCATGAGTAGTGTTTCGGTGATTGGATGACTACATGGCTGCTGCCCATGTGTTTTTGATGCAGTGAACAGGTAGTGCCTGGGTGTTTGGATAACTACATGGGTAGTGCCTGGATAATTCAATGAGTGCATCAGTTGTGCCTGGCTGATTAGATGAGTGCATGACTAGTGTCTGAGTGATTGCATGACTCCATTGTTAAAAGCTTGAGAGATTGAATGAAAGTAAGTGTACTGCTGGGGTGAATGTATTAGTGCGAGAGTATTGCCTAAGCAATTAAATGAGTGCATAGGTACTGGATGGATGATAGGTTTACTACAATGGTACTCTCTAGGCAATTAGATGAGTGCATGAGTAGTGCTTGAGTGTTTGCATGAGTTCATGCGTGTGCCTCAGTATTTCAATGACTGCATGGGCTGTAAGTGTATGCTTAGATGACTGCATAGCTTCTGTGCAAGTGTTACAGTGACTGCATTGTTACAGCCTTGTTAATTACATAACTAAATGGTTAGTGTCTGGGTGATTAGATGAATGTATAAGTTGTGCCTCCATAGTTGAATGACTACATAATTTCTGCTTGCCAGATTTCAAGAGTACAAGTGTAGTGTCTAGGTAATAGAATAACTCCATGGATACTGAATCACTGATGTAATGACTGCCTCACTAGTGGTTGGGTGATTGCACGAGTACCTGAGTACCCCCTGATTGACTATGAAAGTATCATCATGACTGTTAGATAAATGCCAGTTGTGACTACATATCTGACTCCTAGGTTATCTCCTTCTTTCACTATCAAACTACCTGTTTTATTATATACATGCTTTTCTACTGAGCTATGTGTGACTGAAATCTAGATATCACACTTGGTATATAATTGCATACATAGCTCTCTAGCAGCAGACATTGCTTTGTTACTGAGCATCCACATGCATCCGTAAGTTTCTAAAATAGAAAACAACATTTAAAAAATGTAAAAAGCACAAAACCTTTTGTAAATGATATAGCTGCATCATTTCTCAAATACTTCTTCTGCCTCTAAAACATATATTCAGGATTTTCCAAACAAAAGTTACACACCAAATAAAGCTAGCAGAAGAACTCTCAAGGCATTATCCACTAATAATCCATCTCAATTTCAAATAAACCATGTTTAAAGAAAAAACACCATCCTCACCATATAGAAGAAATTTCATCAGCCTCACTGATCATGGATCACTATGTAAACTTATATGCGATTTCTTAATAGATGTACACCTTCAAGCCATCTTTCCAAAATTATACATATCTCTGCATCTTTAAGTAAACTCAAAAGTCCCACAGTATATATAGCTATGTGCCACCACAAGAAACATATCATGCAAAGCGGTCATATAAGTTATAAACGACATTGACAAACACTTCCCAATACATACCTAACAAGTATTACTTCTGTCTAATTCATATACAGGCGGACAACATGTTCTCAGCTTTTAATTGTGAGTACACTACTCCTGCGATATATCTTTTCATATCACTGTGATACTCTTTTTTTTACCAAACTCCCATATACATCTTCTTTTCTTATGTCATTTTTATAAAGAATTAAAAAGTTATGTACATACCAGTGAATTCAGTTTGTAGACTATATTTTTGTTATATTGTTGTTTTAGCTCTTTGTGGATAGTTTTGACACTGTTAGGTTTTCTGAAAGCTAAGCACAAGAATGGTACACCACTCTCATACAAAGCAGCCAAAATAGCCACTGGCAACCTCGTCAACTTTTCACTCTGTGATCATGAGAAAGGCAGCAAATGAAATAATGTCTTTCATTTTAGATTACACTATCTCCTCTGGTGAATGATTAGTATCTATTAACCCTTTCCATCTCTTTCAAAAAGAGATTCCTATCTATGGGTATTTGCGATGTATTCACGATCATCGTGGAGAAATCGCAAAAAAAAACTAGAGTTCTAGCCTATATCTAGCTTCATTTAAAAAAAAGTTTAAATACTGCACAACAGTTTATTACATAGTCCTGAGTTGGAAATTAAATCTTGCCATTCCTTAAATTGTGTCATCACTCGTCAACTTTTTGAAAAAATGTTCTGTCTCTTTAACGCCCTTCCCCTCCAATACACTCTTACATCAGTGTCCCTAGCAACTCAGTGAAACCAGTAGGTCACAAGTTCATAACACATTCTAGAAGGGATATGCTACTTCCAAATGAGATTCAGCAGGTATGCTTTACTCCACAGATTCAAAATCATATCAATGGCTGTATTACATTTCTTTTCTTAAACAACAGCCAATAATAAGACTTCTTGTTGAGGCATCCAACACACAACCTAATTTTATTCACTTTCATGCTGACAGCATCCAATGAAATATATCTTTTAAAAAAAATCTCAATTTTTGCTGCTTTTTATTTGGAGAACTACCTTAATCAGCTCCAGCCTTCTCCTGACTGCCATTGCTCCTTCACTTCAAAATGTTTAGAGTATGGATTGTGGGCCACAGCTATATCTATTGGGCTAAAGAGACTGCAAAAAAGAGAGATATTGACAGAGACTTGGGTTTGCCAAATGTGCGGGTTACTTGGTTTGGCCAGAGAGGGTTAAAGTTTAATCGGTTGCTTGCTTTGGTTAAATCCACTGTGGATTCCCAAGCTCCTCACCTCATGATTGTGCACTTTGGTGGCAATGACTTAGGCACATTGACTGAGGTAGGCCTAGAAATCCTAATGAAAGAAACCTTTGCTGAACTGATGTCGCTTTTCCCTCACACTGTCTTGGTGTACTCTAATATATGCCAAAGACAAAAATGGAAGTGGTCAAATCAATTCTGTCCACTGATGGACAAAGACAGTCCTAATCCAGTTAATGTGCCGAGGTCATTGCCACAACAGTGCACAATTATGATGTATGGGGCTGGTGAATCCACAATGCTTTTAAGCAAAGGCACTAATTGATGAAACTTTAATCCTCTCTGCCCAATCCAAGTAATGTCCACATTAGCCAAACCCAATGTTCAATATCTAATTATAGAAAAAAATACAAGGACGTTATAGTTATGAAATAGAATTTTTTTTAAAAACATAAATTCACTGAAAAAAACAAAGGTTACAGGGACGTTATCGTTAGGAAATAGATTTTGAAAAATCATAGAAATTCACTGAAAAAAACAAAGGATATATGGACATTATAGTTAGGAAATTAATTTTTTTTAAAAACCTTTCAAATTCACTGAAAAAACCAAGGGTTACAGGAACATTATAGTTAGGCTCTCATTTCACTCGTACAAAACCAGAGAAATTCAGTACTTATAGTTAGCTGAGCTAACAAAAGCTTGCGCCCCCGCAGTGCACTGCTTACGATCTCACATATTACATCACTCATGACAAGGTCAGTAACATCACAGATGACATCTCAAATGACATCACTGATAAATTCACTGATGCAATCATCCACAGAATCTCTTACGCACACAAAACACCCCCATATAACCTTTCATACACCCACTAATTTTCGGTTGCTGTGGGCGGAGTTGGGAGGTTGACTTCCTAGTCTGTTGACTATTTAAACCAGATACCTTTCACGTCGCGCAGCAGACACGCGCAGTGGGTGCGCCGCCCTAAATGTGCACCTGAACAGACTGCAACTGCGACTTACTCCAGGGAAGAGCTTTTGGACCTAAGGCAGGGTGGAGGTTCTTGTTGCCATTCTGTTGACCCTGAGTTTTTAATTGCTAATCATTACTTTGCCTGTCCCTTGTGCAGCTTTACTCTAGCACAGGTAGGCGGTGGTTGTTCCCTTTTGGAGGAAAGTAAACCTACATCACTTTCCCATGAACAGATGCTCGTGGGATATCTTGTTAACACCAGATCCCTAATTAAGAATAAAATTGCTTTTAGGGACTTTGTCTCACTCCGTAAACCTGACTGGATGTTCATCACAGAGACCTGGGCAAGGGACTGCTCTGGTCCAGATCTTGTGGAAGCAATCCCTTCTGGTTATAGCTTAGCTAGACTGGACAGGGTGGGTAAAATGGGAGGAGGGCTGGGCATTCTCTATAGGGATGTTTATACCTGTCGCACTGAACCTCTTACCACACTTTCTGACCGATATCAGGCACTATATTTCTCTATAAATACTCTTCCCACTGAAAGTTTCTCTGGGGTCCTATGTTATCGACCACCTGAATCCAGATCTTCATTCAGTCAAGATTTTAGTAATCTCTTGGAACCCTACTTGTTAAGATCTAATTTTACACTGCTGGGTGATTTTAATTTTCATTTAGATAAACTTCAATGTAAAGACACCCAAACCCTTCTGGAAACCTTAGGCTGCTGTGGTTTTTCACAGCTGGTTACCAGTTCCACCCATATTGCAGGAAATATATTGGATGGCATATTCTCTAACGATCCTAGGATCAAGGTGGGACTGCCCATACCTCTTTCATGGTCGGACCACTTTGCTATCCCTTTTAATCTTCCGACCTCAGCATTAAGTATTGTCTCAGCTGGTAGAGGGATAGGGGAGGAAAAGAAAAATTTGTGCCAAACCAGTAATGATGCTCTTGCCAATTATTTTAGGAATTTTCAGTTTTCTGAGCATTCGGATGCTAATTTGGCTGCAGATGAACTCTCTAGAGGGTTGGCAGGAGCCATAGATATTTTGGCACCCGTTAAAAAGCACTATGTAGCGAGAAAAAAAACCACTGCACCTTGGTATTCTGATAGACTCAGAAAGTTGAGACAATCCTGCCGCAAACAGGAAAGGATCTGGCGTATTGATCTCGCGCCGGCAGGCAGAGAGCTACATAAACAGTGCTTGAGGGACTATAAAATGGCGATTATTGAGGAGAAAAGATTGTATTATTCTAAGGCTACTGAATCAATTAAATCTTCTAGAGAGCTTTATAAGGTTATTAACTCTCTTATCTCCCCTCCTGTTGCTGATTCATCTGACCTTTCCCAAGAACTCTGTGACAGAATGGCAGAGTTTTTCCGCACTAAGATTACAGACATATATTCCACCTTGGAGGACTTTAATGCTGGAAAGGTTATATGTGCTCCTTCTAAAACTAACCCTGTTTTATCAGCAACTACGATAGACGAACCGAGGCTTCTTACCTTCCCTTGTATCTCTCATGAAACAACTGGTCATCTTTTGGAAGGAGTTACCTCGGGGTCTCCCCTGGATGCCTGCCCCCTTAAGGTTCTAAAAATAGGAAGGGAAGTCATTGTTCCCCTTCTTACTTCAGTACTAAATATAGCTATTACTGAGGGGCAGTATCCCACTCTTTGGAAAACCGCTGTTGTTAAACCGCTTTTAAAAAAGAAGTCTCTGGATCCTATGGAACTAAAAAATTATCGCCCCATTTCCTTGCTTCTGGTTCCAGCTAAGATTATGGAAAAATATCTGAATTCCCAACTTAGTTCCTATTTATTGGATCACCAGTTGCTTGATGGTTCTCAGCATGGCTTTAGAAGCCTTCATAGCACTGAATCAGCGCTAACGGCGGTCTTTGACAACATCCGGGTCCAGGTTGATGCAGGGTATACGACCCTGCTGGTCCTTCTTGACCTTACCGCAGCTTTTGATACCCTGTCTCCTCTGAGGCTGGTGGAACGCCTCAAGGAGATAGGGATTGGGGGCACGGCCCTCGAGCTTCTCTCCTCCTTTCTTAGTGATAGGGCACAAATAGTGAAATTGGGCCAATTTTATTCTTCGCCCAACCCATTGATTTGTGGAGTTCCTCAGGGATCCTCTCTGAGCCCCACCCTTTTTAATATCTATGTTGCCCCACCGGCGAGGGTGGTGAGAGCCTTTGGATTTGAGGTGCTGTCCTATGCCGACGACACTCAAATCATGGTGTCTATTACTAACAGCATCGGTGAAGCTGCCGCAAATTTTAAAAATTGTATGCAGGCAGTCTCATCTTGGATGGTTGAGAATTACCTTAAATTGAATGGAGAAAAAACTGAGATCTTGATTTTTGGTAACCAACATGATATATGGTCTAATGACTGGTGGCCTGACACCATGGGCAGCTGTCCCTCTCCTGTTTCCCATGGGAAAAATCTGGGGGTTATGGTCGACACTTTGCTGTCCATGAACCTACAGGTTAGCAAAACAGTGTCTATCTTTTTTGGAATAATCAGGCTGCTTAGGAAAATCTCACAGTTCCTGTCGTTTCGATCACGAAAGCAGGCAGTGATTGCTTTGATACTGTCCAGACTCGATTATTGTAATGCCCTTTATCTGGGCATTAACAAGGGTTTGGTGAGACGGTTACAGATGGTACAGAATGCTGCAGCTAGGTTGGTGTTGGAGTTGCCAAAGTATCACTCTGTTTCGGCCTCCCTCATTTCATTGCATTGGCTACCTCTGGATCGTAGAATCCTTTTCAAGACTTTGTGCCTGACTCATAATGCCTACTATGGAGCTGGCCCTGATGCCATCAAAGCAATGTTTCAATGCTATATCCCGACCAAGCAGCTTAGGTCTGCCAGCAAGAACTTGCTGGTGGTTCCTAGGTTTAAGAAGGTTAGATGGGGAGGCAGAGCCTTCTCCACTGCTGCTGCTAGGCTGTGGAACTCTCTTCCGGATGGTTTATTGGGTCTTGAATCATATTCTCTTTTTCGCAAGGCCCTGAAAACCTGGCTTTTTACACAGACTTTAGCTTGAGCATCTTATCCAGTTGATCGTTAGTCCTCTGCAGCGCCTTTATGCCCTTGGGCTAAGTTAGCGCTTTATAAATCTAATATTCATTCATTCATTCATTCACTCCAACTTCCACACTATCATTCTCAAAACCACTGACACACCCATACCAGTACTTACACACCCACTAATTGATTTATAGGTCTCCACACACATCCACTCACTCACCCATACATCCACTCATACACCCACTTACTCACTAATACAGCTACTGACGTATCTACTCATATACCCATACAGCCACTCACACACATAGTTAGTCACCCATAAAGCTACTCACACACCTATTCACTCACCCATAGAGTCAATCACAGAGCCACTTACTCATCCATACAGTTACACTCACACCCACTTAGTTACTCATACATATACTAAAACATACTCAATCACCTGTACAATTACTGACACAAGCACACACTCACCCATACAGCCACTCTCACATTTACTTACCCATAGAGTCACTCATATACTCCAACACTCACCTATACTGCCTTTCACATATGCAGTTACTCACCAAATACCACTGACACAGTACTCAGTCACCAACACAACCATACACACACTCACTCACCCATACAGCCCCTGACAGATGCACTCACTACCCGTTACAGCTACTGACTCATCCACTCACTCATCCATACAGGCATACACACACACCCTCACCCACCCACACAGACACTCAGACACTTACACAGGTACTCAGAACACCAATCAATTACCCATACAGCAAACTCATGTACCTATTCACACAACCATTCAGCAATTTACACACTGACTAACATACTGATACAGACATTCACACAACCAGTCACTTACCCATATACTCACTGAGACACCTAATCACATACTTATACAGCCAGTCACACAACCGCTAAATCATTCATGCAGTCACTCATACACTCACTGATTAACCAATACCCCATGGTATATATATTTAACATTCATAACATGTTTAAAAACATTCATAGTCACTGGATGGTGTCATGAGTGATGTCATGAGTGATGTCACTGACCATGTCATGAGTGATGTAATACATGAGGTCATAAGCAGTGCATTGCGGGGGCACGAGTTATAGTTAGCTCAGCTAACTATAACTGCTAAATATATATATATATATATATATATATAGATAGATAGATAGATAGATAGATAGATAGATATTAGGCTCGTCACTCACTGTGGATATTAAGAATGGGTTTGCAGTATCAGAGGCAAATCAAGGGGAGATACAAGGCTTCTGTGAGGCCTTGGAAAAAAAAATGGACACTCTGACTGAAAAGACGCAAACACTTGAAACTACGGTGGAGGAGTTGAAAAAAGATTCAAACAATAGCAAAATGGAGCTTCAGGTGTTGCGTCTGGATGAGCAGGGGCTGCAGGAGGAATTGAAACAGCTGGAAAATAACTCCTGAAGGAACAACTTGAGGGTTTTGAACATTCCTGAGGGGAAGGAGAGGGATAACTTGAAAACTTATGTGGTGTCACTGATAAAGGCATTGGTTCAGATCAAAGAGAGTGAGGCTGACATTGCGAAAGACATTCAAAGAGTACACAAAGATCCCTTTAGGAAAAACCCAAATAGGGTTAAGTCAAAGAAGATTCTCATTAACTTTCAGACATACGCCCTAAAGGAAACAATTCTCCTATGCGCATTAAAATTGAAAACTCTAAGGGGGACAGATTTCCCATTTGAAATTACATCAGATCTATCACGGGTGACTTAGATAGACAATGGGAGTGGGGAAAGCATTTGGATGAATTAAAAAAAGAAGGAGCAACTGCACAGCTTAAATTCCCTGCATCCCTGAGAGTAAATCATAACAACAAAATGCATATGATAAGAAGTCCAAGGGAGGCAGATAATTTATTAGAAGCCATTAAGAAGGGAGGAGCGGGAAACTGAATGATATGCAAAGAAAAAGAAGTTATAGCTTGGGATGATCTTCGCTTCTTCTCCTCTCTTTTCTTTCTAAAGGGATGTGGGGGGGCAAAGATGTGGGGGCATATATGGACATGTAGTTATTCTTGGTGGTGGGTGCCTGCGGTGCAGGAAACAAAATTTGGGCTAACATCAGGCCCAGGAAGAAGTATGGGAGGGTTCTCCAGGGAAAGGTGGAGGGAGGGAGCAGGGCAGGCGCACTGGGTAGGGAGCATGTGGGAAAAATGATAACAATTTCCTGGAAAACCTCACAAAGATATAAAGTAAGAGTAGGGACATGTCTATCCAGATTTTAACACGTAATGTTAATGGGCTACGCATGAAGGGGAGGAGGGACAAGATATTACAATGCCTTAGAGATTCTCCTGGGCAGATTCTGATTTTACAAGAGACACATTTAGTAAAAAAGGAATGTGTTGAGTTATTTAGAAAACAAAGATGGGTACAACAGATATTATGTACAGATCAGAGTGCAAACATAAGAGGGGTTGCAATAGTGGTGAAAAAACAAGCGAAAATATGGTTATCAGATATGAGAGCGAATAAGGGGGGTAGGTGGATCATAGCAAGTATAAAATAAATGATAGGCTACTAACATTAATAGGATATTATGGCCCAAACCATGATGACTGTGAGCCACTTAAAAGCATGTTCTCAAATTTGTTAGAGTTTTCAGGCCTGGTAATTGTGGCAGAAGACTTTAACATGGTAATGGACCTAAAGTTAGATAAGTCAAATAAAGGTAGAGCTGTACCTACGCCCAAATCACGAGCCTTGTTGAAAGATATGATGAATCAACACGCTCTGTGTGATCTTTGGAGAGAAATAGATGGAAATCTGCAGGGCACCGCCGTATTCCATAATAAGAAATACAGGCACAGATCAAGGATAGACTATTTTTTAGTAGATTGGAGCCTTAGAGAGGATATCCTAGATATTGGGTATAAGGCGGCCCATCTATCAGATCATTCAGCAGTAATAATGGCAATTAAAGACACTAGTTAGTAAGTGGATAGTAGATCGTACTATACTGCCAGATATAGAAATAATGGAAAGTTTAAAGGCAGAAGTTGGTGAATTTATTAAGATTAATATTGGTTCTGCTCCCACTGGTATATGTTGGGACACGCTAAAAGCATTTATTAGAGGTAAGATCACGAGTGCAGTCTGCTACAGAAATAAATGTCAGAGGAATGAAGTCTCCGGTTAGAGAATGAAATGGAAAAAATAGAAATAGAAATAAAAGAACCCTAATAGATGATGCAGAAGAAAAATTGCTTATTTTGAAGAACCAAATGGAGGAAATCCTCCAAACTCGGATTAAAAAAAGATGGTATGCTAGTAAGTTAGCACACTTCGAGTATGGGGCGGGGAAGCTTTCAGCTTGGAAAATCAAGATGGATCAGAATAGGAACCAGATTAAGGCGATCAAGGAGGAACAGTTTGGGGATATTCTGAGGAGTGAGATTGAGATAGAAGAGGCATTTTAGGAATAAATGAACAAGTGATTGAGGGATGGTTAGCAGAGTCTATCAAACCCTTAGATGCTATTCAGCAAAAGATCAGCAAAAGATCTTAAATCAGGATATTACACAGGAAGAAGTCAGTATGGCCACTCAGTCAAGCAAGGGGGTAAAGCTGCTGGGCCGGATGGTATACCAGTGGAGCTGTATAAAATCTTAGGGGAGGTGTTAAACCCATTTATGACAGTAATGATAGGAGAGATATTAGATCAAGGGGTGCTACTACCAAACTTGGAATGAGACTATAATCACTCTCATTTTGAAACCAGGAAAAGACCCTGCTAGATGCGAATCACATAGACTGATATCGCTCCTGAATTCGGATTATAAAATCTTTACAAAAATCCTGGCAGGGAGATTAAGTAAGATAGCCAGAGATGTGATACATAAAGATCAGAATGAGTTTGTAAAAGGAAGGTATCTACATGAGCTAACATATGGGTTAATAGGAGCTTTTGATTTTGCAACAACGTATGCATCCCCTTTAGCAATAACAACATTAGATGCCTCCAAAGCCTTTGATAGGGTGAGGTGGTCTTACTTGTTCTCCGTTTTAAAGTGGTATGAGCTTGAAGGTACATTTTGTAGAGCAATCCAACTAATATATCACATAAATTCAGAATGACAACTGCCATCCTCCCTTTTTTCAGGGGGAATGGGTGAGGAAGGTAGCATTATATGCAGATGATCTCATGGTTTTCTCCTCGGATCTTGTGGTGGCTCTGCCGGCTATTATATGGTTGGCTTTAGAATATGGTAAGACGCTGGGTTACTTAGTAAACAAGGACAAAACAGAGGTTATGGTATGGAATCAGAGAATGGAGAATAAGTTGATCAAGAAGGAAATGCGATACTTGGGTTTAAAAATCGTACAAGATATAAACGAAATCTCAGAAGTAAACCTAGGCCCATCTTCCCCTAACTGTTCTGGGGAGGGTTAATTTGGTTAAGATGGCGATATTGCCAAAAATCACTTTCCTATTTAACACTATACCCCTGCACTTCGAGAAATCTTCTATAGATAAAGTCCAGCAGGTAATAAATGCCTTTATTTGGGCATATAAGGGGATCAGGATCTCCTGGAAAAAGCTGTGGAGAAAAAGAGAGAAAGGAGGATTAACCCTACCACATATACAATATTGTGCCTGGGCCTTCCAATTGATAAACTCTAGAACGCTTACGAAAACACCAGACGGATCAGAAATAGGAATTATGTTCTTGGCAATGTTAAAAGAAAGTAAGGCAGATGTAGACGGCTTCCTTTTTTAATTTGGAGATCCAAAGTACTTAAAAAAAATTAAATTAAAGGTACTACAAGCAATGGCGATAATATGGTACCACATCAGACGAAGTTCAAAATTAGATTACTATTCTCATTGTGCCCTTATTTGGGAATCACCAGGGGCTTCGGAGTATCTTCATGACAAACTGGCATTACCTATAAGAAATGCAGGCGTAAAGGCCTGGGAAGATCTGACACGAGACCGTAGTCTTATACCATGGCGAGAACTAAATGTGATGTTGGAGGGTAATCTTTCAAAGTTTAAATATATACAACTGAAAAGTTGGGAACAAAGCCAAAAACTGCCGTTGAGTGTGGGAAATGGTTTGGAAGAGCAACAGGTCGTAAAATCATCAGGAAACAACTAAGTCTCATTCTGGTATTGGGAAGTACAAGACACCTTTGATGGAGATTTCACTTTGGTAGAAGAGCTGTGGGGAAGATACTTGCAGAGGGGGCAGTTACAAAATGTGTGGCAAGTATCGATGCACACATTATATCCCATTGTCAAGCCTGATTTTTTAAGAAGAACCACCTTTTCTCACTCCATAGGGCATATATAACACCTGAAAAGCTGTCAAAGATGGGGAAAGGAAGACCTACCATATGCGCAAAATATGTCCTTAAAAAAGCGACGGATGTTCATATGTTCTACCAATGCCCAGAAATCAGGAGGTTTTGGGACAAAGTGGAAATAACAATATCAGGTATTTTGGGTCTGCAAATCAAGGTAAGCCTATCACTGATTATGTTTGGTGTAATGGAAGGTCTTATGGGCATTCCTAGAGATCTGTTGTTCTATGCAATTCTACTGGCCAGAAGAGAAATTTGTCGTAAATGGGTGGGAGGTATCCCACCTCAGCATTCGGAGTGGTTGGGGCCTCTTTTCTATATGTCTAGGATTGACCTATTGGGGAAAGACACTAAGAGGAAAAGATTCTGGAAACCCCTGCAAGTTTGGGATGCTGGTGCCTGAAGGGTGTCGCGGGGAGTAAGGGTTAATGAGTATATATGAAATATAGATCTGTCCAAGGATTACACCTGTAAAACTCTATAGTCTGGCTGCAGGCAGCTACTGGTGTGAAACAACCACTCTGAAAGAGAGATATCTGCAGGGAAGGACATGTTTATTGTCGGATGCCCTTAGGTGGTTGGTCTCACTTTCGTAAAAGGGCTGAAGTAATGGACATTAGGCCCTGAGGTGAATGAGGGCAAAAAAAAAGGCCCCCTGTTACCTCCAGTAAGGCCCACACAGTGGGACTTCTGAGAGGTGACAGGAGACCACAGCCCCTTTCTCCGCCACTCTGCAAACGCACCTCTCGGCACACTGCTGGTGGGGGGATGAGGTCCCCTTGCCTCCTGAGGACCTCAGTACTAAAGTGGACTTCTTTCCCCAAGCAGCAGTGCACCAGTGGGCATGTTTCCAAAGTGGTGGAGAAAGAGGGCATGGCCTCTGACGACCTCTGAGCAATCCAGATGTGTGGGTCTTACTGGAGGTAACAGGTGCCCTGGTAGGCCATCAACGACTCTCAAGTAGTAGTGTGCCAGGAGGTGCGTTTGCAGAGTGGAGGAAAAAGGGGGCAGGGCCACCGAAAACCTCTCAGCAAACCCACTGTGTAGGACCTGCTAGAAGTAACAGGAGGGGTAGTTGGCCCACAAGGACTCTAAGTAGCCAAGGGCACTTCCTCCCCCTACTAGTAGTGCACCAGGAGGGGCAATTGCAGAGTGGTGGAGAAAGGGAGCAGGGCCTCCTACGAGGTCTCAGCAATCCTGCTGTGTGGGACTGGAGGTAACAGGAGGGGTAGTTGGCCCTCAAGGATGTCTATGGGGGCCAACTACCCCTTCAGTCATCTTCAGTAAGTCCCACACAGCGGGATTGCTAAGAGGTCTTTGGGGGCCACGCCCCTTTTCTCCACCACTCTGCAAACGCAGCTTGTGGTACACTGTTGGTTGGGGGATGAAGTCCACTTTACTCTTGAATGACCTTGGGGGCCAAGAAGCCCTCCTGGTACCTCCTGTAAGTCCTACACAGTGAGATTCCTGAGAGCCTGTCAGTGGACCAGCCCCCTTTCTCCACCACTCTGCAAACGCGAATGCTACTTAAAAAAAACATGGAAATTCACTGAAAGAAACAAAGTTTACAGGGACATTATAGATAGGAATTAGCATTTTAAAAAACATATAAATTCACTGAAAAAAACAAAGGTTACTGGGACCTTATAGTTAGGAAATGGAATTAAAAAAGCCTTTGAAATTCACTGAAAAAACAAAGGTTACCGGGACGTTATAGTTAGGCTCAGGTTTCACTCATACTAAACCAGTGAAATTCAGCAGTTATAGTTAGCTTGGTTAACTATAACTTGTGCCCTTGCAATCCACTGCTTAGGACCTCACATATTACATCACTCATGACATGTTCAGTGACATCACTGATGACATCACTGATGACATCTATATATATGTATGTATGTATCACCACTGTATGTATATGAGATAAAAACAGCACTGGTCTCAAGACATAGGGGCTGATTACGATGGCGGTCGAAAAAGCATTCCGACCGCCGTGGTAGCGGGAAATTTCCGCCCGCAGGTACAGAGGCAAAACCGCCAGCCAGATTAGGATGCACCTCCAGAAACTCCCTACCGCGGCGGTCGGATTCCTGGATACACCGCCGGGAATGTGCAGAAAAGCTGAAAATCCATCCGCGGCGGTCGGAATTGCTGCGGAAAGACCCCAGACCGCCGTTCGAACAGCGGTCAGGAGTGTCCGGGAGTAGATCTTCGCTATCCTCAATAGTGCTTCCGCCGTCCTCGAATAGCCGGATTCTCCGCTGCGGTGTGATGGGCTGATTATGGCATCGTAATTCAACCGGCGGTCGTAACCGCATTTCGCACGGCGGTCCCTCCCATTTGGCTCCGTCCACCACCGCTGCGGAAGGGGAATTCTGGCAGTTCCTGAAACACCGCAGTGGACGGGAAATGGGCTATCTTTGCCCATCGTAATACGGCGGACGCAAGGACCGCCGATGGAGTGCGGAAAAGGGCATTTTACGCCACCGCCAGCACCAAGGTGGTGCCTCCGCTCGCCATCGTAATCAGCCCCATAGACTTGCTGAATCATTTTGCAAGGTGTGATCTCAACTGATAAATAATAGTTTTCTTTATTACTTACTCAGTTGTTGGTTCTAAGCCAAGCTCATTGACTACGTTTATCACATCTGTAAATCCCCAACATTTTGAAACGTTTGTCCTTGGATAGTAGAACAAGAAAGACAGACACATCTCATTGAGTGTGCTGGGACCACCCTAGGAAAAAAATAGAAGATTATCAAATGAATGATGCGAGAAAATACAAAAGACAATGGGATTACATTTGCATTTTCAAGTTTTTCATTTAATCTTTGTATTTTTGCATGTGTTGAGGATGAGCCCCCAAAGTGGAGTGGAATCATGTTGACATTGTCACACACCTCCACATAAAATGCAGAAACCAGATTAATGGTTACTTCATTTAGTAATGGTTGGCTGGCCCTTCATTAACAGGCAGACAGTACTGTCATATGAACTTCCGAACTGCTAGAAAGTCTGTAAAAGTGCTCTCCAAGGGCATATTTATGAGCCCCCTGCATCGCTGAGCATCATGGTTTGTGCCTCTCCGGCAGCGCAAATTACAAAATCATATTTATGAGGCCACGCAAAGCCACAATGCATTGCTTTGGATGGCCTCATAGATATGGAGTAAGCCAAGACAGTGTAAAATGCTGTGTTTTCTCACATTGCGCTCAGGAGGCGTTCCATGATAGTTGCAGTGGGATTTCCCATGCAACACCCATGGATTTTGACACTGCACCAGATTCACAAGCTGATGTAAACCTGGAGAAGTGCCAAATCCTTATGCCTCCTGACGTGAGTCATAATGAAGAGAAATATCTTTATTTCTCCTCGTTCTTTCCTCCTTCTATGAGTGCTGCAATATGCACCACACATAGAAAGAGGAAAATACCTCAAGGTTCCCCTTGGTGAAAGGGTGCCTGCATTTGTGCTATGCTGCCGAAATGATGCTAGTGCAGGCGGAAAGCACAGGAATGCACCGTATTGCATAAATACAGTGCATTCCTGCCCTTTCACTTTTGCATAGGGCAGAACAGCAAGGTGGCGCTGCACTGCCCTCTGTCAAATTTCCTTAAATGAGGGACCTAGTGTGCAGTGTTTCCTTTTTCATAGGAGCTCTGCTTCAGGTGGCTCTGTGTGAGCAGGCTTTATTACAGTCATTGAAAGTAATGCATAATCAGTGCATCTCCTGTCACCACAATTTTGGATCAGTAGGCTCATATTTTCCTCTCCTTTGACTTTATGGATAATATCAATAAACCTGACCCCTGAGAGCTCCAATGTAACCGAGAACCACAGAGGCTGCCTGTGAAAGAGGCAAACCTCATGCTTGTGCCTTTTAGAGTGTACAGTAAATGGTGCTCTGAGGACTTGGAAATTAAGATAGCGCCCAGTAAAATGGGAGTCTTGGCACCTGGAGTTGGGTCCAAAGGAAAGAGTCATGACTCATCCTGCATGTCATAACTCAACATTACAGAAGGGGTGTGCATGTCTCTCACTCTTCCAATGCAGCTGCTGGAATAAATTTGAGCTAAATGTGAGGAGCAAACTTGAGAAGGCTGAAGATTTTGGCATGCCCCAATTCTTAACTTTGGGGTGTCTTGCTTTAATTAGCCTAATATAATGTTAGAAGAAACATCAACTTCATACTCAGATGTATTTAATGCATACACATGTGTCAATAGGAATGATTTCTATCAAACTTCTTGATCAATAGGTGTGTTTCTCAAAGATCGGATCATGGTTGTTGCGAGGATGATGGTCCCATTTTTGTTATGTTGGTCTAGACCCACCTGTTAAGTATTGGACCATTTGAGAAAGCTTGGTGTGGTGTGAATCAACATTTTTAACACTTTGCTTGATTACATTGATGCCGTTATTCCCCACTGCGGGGTCTGATAGATTCCTATGTACAGAAAGCAAACAGACAATTTGTATGTAGTATAGGAAATGAAATCAAGGAGGCAGTGGAGGGCAGTGAAGAGTCTATGATTCACCCAATATGTATGCTACAGTGAATTAGAGAATGAGTGGTGACTGTCACATGGGTGTGGGTACTATGTAGTCATTATTTGTAAAAACAAAATGGAACTTGAAAGGTGAAAAGTACAAAAGTACATACAAATGTAACTGTGTCCCGATCCATTGTGTTTTGTGTACACTCTACAATAATGACATCACCCTGCAAGAAAACAAAAGAAAAATTATTAAATATCCCTAATTTAGCTGATTAGTAACCCTTATCCCCAGAACACTAAGGAATGTTTCCTTTACTTTACAAGAAAGCAGTACTCTTTTTTTCTGTATCAAAATGTACTTAGCTATGATTCACACTTTAAATAGAGTAGCCTTGTTACAAACAACATCTGGAATAACTGCAAGAGTAAAACAGGAAACAAAATTACAAATTTACATATGCATTACAGAGAATCTAGCCCATCAGTTTTCTAGACACCAGTAGCAGATTCCTCGGAAGTTGGACCAGCCCAGCCCAGTCCCTAGAGAGTAGACTGAGGGGCTCAGCAGATGTTTGTGACTATCAGTTGTCATTGTGGTTGATTTTTCATCAGCTCAGTTTTGGTCTCATGGTGAAATGGGGAGTGGGCTTCAAGCCACAGGGTAATTTCTTTAGTCTAATTTGCTGGCTGGGAAGGTAGAAACAGAGCAGGGGAGCTAAGCTTCATCATGTTCTTCAGACTTGATCATAGCAATATGGGTTCACCACACAGCACACAGCACAAAGGTCTTTATTACTCTGAGCCACAATGTTTTTTAGGCTTGTTTGTGTGCGCCACACAGCAGCAGGGTCAACATTGATGATATGTGAACTTCTGGGCAGCTGAAAATTATATCCACACACTCATGGAGTAGAGGGAGATACCGACGGCCAATCAATGTCCAGTCTAAGATTACAGTTCTAAGGTTCAGCCTCCTCAGAGAGAAGTATGAGAAGGTATCCTCCCCTAACTGCCATTCAAAGTCCTCTGCCTGCATGCAGAGGCCCAGGTATGTTTTCCAGAGAGCTGTCCCAGCAAGAAACTCTGTGGATTACCTCCAAATACATCTGTAGAAAAAGTGTGAGTAAAGTCATCCTTAGTAAGACGCACTGATCCTCCATCTTGAAAAAACACAATTCTCACACAAAGTTAAGTGTTCACAAACGGTTCCCTGATTAAATATCGATGTAAAAAATATAGTTTACAAAAATATCGTGGTAAAAATGATTGAATACAAAAATATCGACTCCCTATACTTAAACAGGTAAGTACAATAATATCGATACAAAAATATCGAAGTAAAAAATATAGATGTAAAATATATCGACTTAAAAAAGATATGTAACTTAAATAAAATTTGTTAAATAATATTAATATTTTTAACAAAATAAATCACATTTAATATATATTTTAACTAAATATAACAAATAGAATTAATTAAATAAAATATAAACACACAAAAATGTGTACAAATACATATATTTACTTAAAAACATTTTATTAACTATTATCTTTACTTAATTTATAAACTTTTTAAATTATATAAAAATAAAATATATAAATATATGAATAATTTAAAATAAAATAAAACATTCTATAATTAATTAACACATTAAACTATTAAAAGAAATATTAAAAATACATTTTGCAACACAATAAATACAACAGTAGGGAAAATGTTGGATAGCAGAGGGGTAAAATTTACTATTCCCACTCCAGTGAGTGCAAAAGCAGGGAAAGTGCTGGATAGCTGAGGGGTAAAAATTACTATTCCCACTCCAGTGAGTGCAAAAGCAGGGAAAGTGTTGGATAGCGGAGGGGTAAAATTTACTATTCCCACTCCAGTGAGTGCAAAAGCAGGGAAAGTGTTGGATAGCGGAGGGGTAAAAATTACTATTCCCACTCCAGTGAGTGCAAAAGCAGGGAAAGTGCTGGATAGCGGAGGGGTAAAAATGACTATTCCCACTGCAGTGAGTGCAACAGCAGGGAAAGTGTTGGATAGTGGAGGGGTCAAAATTACTATTCCCACTCCAGTGAGTGCAGCAGTAGGGAAAGTGTTGGATAGCGGAGGGGTAAAAATTACTATTCCCACTCCAGTGAGTGCAAAAGCAGGGAAAGTGCTGGATAGCGGAGGGGTAAAAATTACTATTCCCACTCCAGTGAGTGCAACAGTAGGGAAAGTGCTGGATACCACACCAATAAAAAAATAAACATCAACATTTTTATTAAATTTTATTTCCATTATTAACATAATTAATATTGAAATTTAAATATATTATTATTTAAAAAAAATAATAAACATTCATTAATTACACATTGTTTAACACTATAATATCCACAACACACATCTAAAACTAATTACACAATTACAATTAATAATTACTAATTAATTAATTCAAATCAATTAACAAATTAATTAACAAATTAATTAATGCAAATTAATTAACAAATAATTAATAAATCATCAATAAAAAATAAATTACTTCCCACCATTTACCCCTATAAAAACCACAACACACACCTAAAATTAATTAAACAATTAACATAATTAATTATTAATTAATTAATTATTTTAAAATAATTAACAACTAATTATCAAACAATTATTAATAAATTAATTTACACATTTATAACTCTATAACATCACAATTATGAATAAATATAAATTATTAAATAAATTTCATATAATTAAATTACTTCCCACCCTATTCCCCTATAAACCCACAACCCGCTACGGAACTAAAAACGCAAAATTCAATTTAAAAAAAATTATTAACTGCTATAAATAATAAATAAAATCTATATAATTAAATTACTTCCCACCCTATTCCCCTATAAACCCACAACCCACTACGGAACTAAAACGCAAAATTCAAGTTAAAAAAAATGATTAACTGCTAAAATTTTAACACATATAATAAAAATACAAACAATTATCATACAAAATACTAAAATACATAACATTAATAATGAATCGATATTTTTAACAACTATATTTTTGTAAACGATATTTAACACTTCAATATTTTTGCAATCGATATTAATTACCTAACAATCGATATTCTTTACAACGATATTTTTTACATCGATATTTCTTACCCACGATATTTTTCCCTCGATATTTCTGTAGGTCGATATTTATACATCGATATTCTTGCTCTGTACCTTCACAAACAGTCAATGGTTTCTATTCTGACAGGTGCAAAATCAAATATAAAGCATTTACAATAGGCGTTCATTCTAATTTTAACGGACATTATGTGAACAAAGGGACCAGTATCTGCCCCCAAACATCTAGACTTAGGGGCCAATTCCGATTCGGGCCGGAAATCTCTCCGACCGAGCCGGACTCAGAGAGATTTCCGACCGAATCGGACTCTGGCAGCCCGACCGAACTAGTACGATGCGCACGTATGCCATCGGATTCGAGTCGGTCGGACTCCCATTGAAGTCAATGGGAGCCTGTCGTACAACGCGTACGCGGGCTCCCATTGACTCAATGGGTGCGAGGCGGACAAGGGCGCCCCCTACAGCGTGTACGCGGCGAAGCGACTCGCGCCGTACACGCACAGGTACGGGGGACCCATGGGTCCCCCCTGTGTGCGACTCGCGTGGCTATGCGTACAGGGGGGTCTGACACGGACCCCCAAAGTACGGCTCCGACTGCTCTTTCGAGCCGGAGTGCGCGGCTCGGTCGGACTGCTCGCGGCGCGCATCGTACTTACCCGGCCGGGGAACGTCTCCATTGCGCGGTGCGAATCGAGTCCGAGCGAGTCGGTCGGTGCGGTTCGACCCGGGAATGAGTCGGTCGGAGCGGTCGGGACGCCCGGACGAGTCGGTCGGCGATTTCGCATCGTACTCGCTCGCCCAGACGCGCGTACGGATCGGTCGGGAAATAGGGCTCCGAATCGGATCCGGTTAAGCCGAATCCGATTCGGAGCCCTACCGGCCGAGATCGGAATCGGCCCCTCAATTTACATGGGACTCTATTAGGCAATTCCTCCTGGGTGCATCTAGTGAACAAAACCATAAATAACTTGCTACCATGCACATCTCAGGAGTTGGGAATCAATTGGCTGTAGCTCCTTGATACAACAAAGTAGGGAGATCAATGGACTTCTTGTATCTTAGGGTCCCCTCAATTACGGTGGCATTGTAAGGCACCAAATCGAAGTTTGGGATGGTTCTTAAGGTTTAGGGGCCCAACAAACTGTTACTAAAACAGCAAAACAGTGACAAATGAAGAGCTGGTAGTGATGCATCAGCTGCACAGTCTTTTGGGTACTCTACTCATTAGAATGCTGCTTTGACCTAGTGACACAAAACTCTTCCTTTTGGCTTTTTGTGCACACTAAACATGCTTCTTATGGTGGTCCATAGCTCTGGGAACCTGAGGAAATGAGCACAATCAGCAAATCTGCATTCCTCTATTATAACCCTGAAGAGAGTGGGAATTTCCCCCTAACTTGAGCTATTGCAAAAACACCATGAAAATTGCTCTGGTAACATAATGTTCGAGTTACTGCAAATCCATCTATACTGCTTGTGGCCAAGACTCTCCCCTCACTCGTTAGCATGCAAACCAAAAAATCCCATGTGCATTCTAATTTAAGTGCCAAAACCATTTAACACCTTCAGTGAATGAGTCTAGTAGCTGAGAGATAAGGAGAGATCACAGTTCATATCCCTGTGCATAGTACATGAAGCTCAGGAAGACTATCCTCAGGGTTACCTCTTTATCAAACTGGCCAGTGCCTGTTGTTGGCGGCACCCTACTTGTTATTCACAGAACTAGTTTCAAATGCTTGGGTGGCAGATCATTAGCCCATCCCAAGCGGAGATTTGTCAAACTCTGAAAATTTGGGCCTGATTTAGAGTTTAGCAGACCGGAATTTACTCTCTCAGGGTGACAGAGTAAAGTACTCTGTTGCCCTGAGTCAGTATCCGCCCACTAAATCTGGATGCAGGCCCATCAGAGATCTCTTGCATTTACAGGAACAGCCATGAACATGATGGAGCCGTACGTCAAACTTTCAACCTTTATTTTATTTTCAAAAAGAAAATCCTATTGCAAGATTTTCTTTTTGAAAACAAAAATGAGCAATACCCCCTAGCCATGGGAGTTTTCACTGCCCCTTTTCACCAGGTTTTACCTGGCAGTAACGGTCAGTGAAAACTTGAAGTTGGTCCACCCACTCTAATTAGCGCAGGTTGACAAATGACAAAACCTTGGACAGCCATTATTCTTTTGGACTAATGCAGATGTATGTTGGTGACATAGTCAGAGTAGTCTCTGTCATTGATGTACTAAAAGTCTGCCCGACTCTAAATGAAGATGACAGATCTTTGGTTTGGTAGAGAGGGTACTCTGTCATTGTTGCAATGGATTACCTTCTCAGCCAAACTCCCAAAATAAGGCCTTATGACTTTAAAATAACTCATGAGCTTCCAAAGAACACTTCAGACACATTTTGTCTCTGTTGCCTATAAGATTGACTGACTCATTGTTAGAAATTGAGTTGTTGGTTGACTGGGGTGTGAATGTCACTAAATTAACCTGTGCTTAACCCTGGGTAGCTTGGCACAAAAGGCAGTTGGGCGTAACTTAGAGGCAATGTATAAAGTAATTATGCAGCACATAAACAATTGTAAAGTTAAAACAAAACACAAGAAAGATTCCAAACAAATTTAGAAAGATAAAGTACATTGTAATAATTGACCCAAAAATGACAAAAACTAGTGCCTAAAAGATCAAAGCACCAACCGTGGACATCTAGTTGTGTGAGACCGGGTCAAAGTCAAACATTTTGGCTGACCATGATGGAGCGCGGTTCAGATACAAGAACTGGAATAGGACCGGTCAGCGCTTACCTTCAAACTTTGCAAAATGTATCAGAAAAATGTTCTGAGAAGGTAATTTTCAGTGGGGCAAGACACAGGAAGTGTTTGAAGAGGGAGCACCATCATCGGATAGCCTTGAGTCAAAGCACAGGGAAGATTGCTCTGTTCGATGTAGTCTCTGAAATGTAAGTCAAAAATCTCCAGTGGGATGAGATAAAGGGTTGTAGCTAAAGACAGTTCCATGAGGTCCCATATCCCTTTGGAGAAGGACCACTGAAAAGGATTTGCTATTGCAGAAAAGAATGTAGCCAGAGATGCCTCAAAGTCAACCTGACAGGTGATGCACCTCAGGCGGAAAGGTGAGAAGATTGGTCCTGGTCTCGACCTGGTTCTCAGACCAGTTTATTGCCATTAATTTTCAGGTGCTCATTTTTGGATTATGGCTACCTGGGCACTCTTAGCACCACATCCAAGGGTCCAGGACTGGTGGGGCACCACTTGGAGGTTCAGGACTCACTCAGGCTGGGTCAAGGTGTGGGTTCAAGATGGAGGAAGCCTTTGTTGTTCTTGTGGCTCTTAACAGGATGTCAGCAGACTGGTCCTTGTTAGTCACTCTGGTGGTCCTAGGACACATGAATGTCCAGTCCTTGTTCTTAGGCAAAAGGCAGCAGGTCCACAGGACAATAGGGTAACAATTCAGCACGACAGCAGTCCTTCAGAGCAGCAGTCCAGCTGAGTGGCAGTCCTTACAGCAGCACAGCAGTCCTTCTTCCTGGCAGACTATCCACAGGTCCAGAAGTGTACTGAAGAGTTGGTGTCCGAGGTCTTACTTTTATACCCTGGTGCCCTGGTTTGAGAAGGTGGGAGAAGCTTCTAGACAGTGGCTTTGAAGTGCATGGCATTTTCTGTCTCCCCTGGCACCAAGCTTGCTATGGTGACAATGAGGGGTTGTATGACCTTTATGTAAAGACAGGGTACAGACCATTCAGTTGCAAGTTAGGCTGTGCTCAACTTAACCCCCCATCCTGCCAGCAGATGACCCATTCAGGCACACCTAATCCCTCTATTCTGTGACTGTCTGGGAGGAATTCCCAAAGTCTAATGGAGTGTTACACCCAGTCATATGACCCAAGGCAGGATGCAGTCACAAAAGTGCCAAGGGCAAAAAATGCCAACTTTCTAAAAGTGCCATTCTTAAAAGCATGAGACAAGGCTGACTTTACCAGTAAATGGGGTTTTTCGCCACAATTCTAAAGACACCAAACATGACATAGCTACCTGCTCCCAATTGGAAATGAAAGCTTATTGAATGAAATAAAGAATCCCCAATGTTATCCTATTGGAGTAGTAGGCATGACAGTAGTGAAAAACGTATTTAGGAGTTTTTCACTATCAAAACATATAAAACTTAAAAGTACATGTCAATCCTTTTCTTTACGCAGCACCCTGCTCTATGGGCTACCCAGGGCCTACCTCAGGGGTGACTAAGATGTACTAAAAGGGGAGTTGAAGGCTTGGCAAGGGGGTTTTTAATGTCAAGTCAGCATGGCAGTTTAAAGTGGGTGGTACAACAAGTGCTGCAGGCCCACTGTTAACATTTAATTTACAGGCCCTGGGTCTATGGTATACAACTCTACAAGGGAATTACAGGTAAATTAAATATGCCATTTAATGAGTGTGCTCACTTCCTGCTCATGACCTAAGTGCATGCTCCAAATGGAAAGCTTCTGCAACATGAACTTTCTCATGTACAGAAATAACTGTTCACAAATCTGCAAGCTCATCCATCTGGACTAACACATAGGACACCAACAAATGCCCACTCTCTGATCTTGTTGACTGTGTATTTTACTGCCACACTTCTTCCCAAGTGTCACGTGCAAATAGCAAAAAAAAGTACAAACTACCCACAAAAATCACTCAACCTCTTATTACGAGAGGTCCATTGTTTCTGAGTGGGGTGGTGTGCGAGTTAACCATCCCAATCCGAATTATGAGTTTCGTAGGAGCACCACTTGTGAGCTTTATTCCACCTGGAGATTTCTCCTGTTGTAAGCAGGCACAGCCTCGGGATGGAATACTGTATAAAGCATGCATACATTAGCACTGTAGCATTTTCAGACTGTATTTCTCCAAATCTCATAATCCTTGCTATTCCCTCTCAAAAAATTACAAATACACTCTGCAGCTATAAAAATGGGGCAATATATAACAGAAATGTTTAGTAGCCAATCGTAGTGAAGGCCAAAGAGCCTCATTGTAAGTTCATCAGTCTGGCCCGCTACTTTTTAGTGAATGGCCTGCAAAATCTATAGTTGTCTGCCTTCTGTGTAGATATTCTTCACCAAATGCTACTCCGGAAAAAATCAAGCCCTTTCCATCACTTATGTCATTTATGAAGACAGACCCCCAACATGGCGATGTCTTCAGAAATGACAACTAATGTCCTGCAGGTGCTGGACATTCTCCCCCAGACTTTGTCTAGGACTGTTGAAATGACAGACCTGGACTGATGGGATACTAGTTAGAATGAAATTAGAGGGGCTACTCTAAGTAGGGCATTGCCTCTGATGGCTTTTCACTGGCATCAGATCTCTACAATCGTTTTTCCAATGGTCATGATGTGACTTGAGAACCAAAAGCTTCCCTGGAAAACCTGTTCAAACCTGTCCTGCTCTCTTTGTCTCCTCACACTGTCTCTCTCTCTTTTGATCCGGCCATTTTCTCTCCCTCTTTCCCTATTCTGTCTCTTCTCCTTCTTTCATCATTTTCTCTCTACCTTCCTCTCCCTCTCTTTCTCTCTCTCTCTCTCTTGAAGCCTTCTTGTGCCTGCTGCAATTAACCAGGGGGAACCAGAAAAAGTAACAGAGTCACCAGGAGTGGCCCTGGGCTTTCAAAACTGGCCTTCAAGGGCTCCAGCCACCCGGGGAAATGCCCATTAAAATAAAAGGCTCTTCTGGCCCTGCCAATGACTCAGATGCAGCTGATCTCTATATAGGGTGGGGGTACTAAGAAGGGAGTGGATGGGTCTTCTGGCAATGGGCAGATGTCTATTCACCACCCTCCTAAAATGAGAATTTAAGGAGTTACAGTGCACAAATTCTTCAGTTCTTAGCAAGGAGTGACTTTCAGTGAAAGCTACTCCTGCATTCCTAGCACCAGTCTCATCAATCCGTTTCCCTGTTTGACATCAACGTAATGGCAGCCCTTGTTTTTGTAGGAAGATTAGTCTGTACCATACCACTTTAACAGTCAAGATATCTTCTTTGAAGTGACGTATCTCTTGAAGCCTGAAGTCATAGCCACTGTCATCTTCCAAGGATCCAAGAAATGTACCATTCCTGTTAGGAAGAAATTAAGAAGTGACATGAAGAAGATTTTTAAGAAGGGGCTGCTTTCTTTCATAGGTTTACTTCAATGAAATTCTGAGTTTCTTTTGAGCTCTTTAACTTTCAAAAATGTTAATGGCCTTACTGTGCTTCACTTTGTAATTGAATGCTTTAGGTATACACATGTAATGAGATACTTACCGAATGATATACTGATGGAAGTGGACAAATTTCTGAAGTATTGATGATTTGTCCCTCAACCTGCATCAACAAATTTGTTATTGTTTCTAGAGCTTTGACAAAGTGTACTCACTCTGTGATTTAGCTTAAACAACACATTTATTTGTTTCATATAGCTCATTTGGGCATCACTATCAGCACCAGACTGAAGTATTGATTCCCATCTTATGTTTCAATCATCAAGCTAAATTCTCAGGAAAAAAAAATCCTTCAGAATTTAAATAATTCTTTATGTTATTTACAGGGATCACCAGGGATACTGATAATGACAGGTAAGCATTTTTGAGATTGTGATGCAGCAATTGCTCTAATGAAAGGTTCTGTTGTGGTCATATTGTATGTACATAGTGAATATACGTGGCAGGGCAAGAGTAAGGCACTGCTTTCAAAGCACAACTGGCAGAGGGGAATTTCATCTAGGCTATTATTGAAAGCACCCCTGTGAGGGTGCCACACATGTTAAGTGAAGTCAAGTCAATTCCTCCTCATAAAACATACACACCCATAAACACTAAAACAGCTAAAACCTTCTGCATTAATCTGTTTGTTGACACTTTTTGTATTTTTTTAAAAGTTATTTTCACATTTTTACTTAAAAAATTAAATTAATTTCACAAAACAAGCGACGATATAGATTAATAGTGCAGTAGGTTAGCTTATGTTTCAGCTAAACTGCAGGAGACCTAGATTGTCAGTGCTGTAGATAAATAATGTATATGAGACCTCAGTTTACTACAGCATAAGGAGTTTGACTACAAAATTCTCTTGGTTTTACACCAATTGGAATTCACACAATAATAAATAAATAGCTGTTTGGAAGGGCTATTCGATGCCAGCAAAGGCAGAAGCAGGACGCTCCCGTCTGCACAGCTCCAGGCTCCCATTTAAAGGCCCTGCAGTTCGTTTTCTAAAAAATACAAAACCAATCATACCGGCCAGCTGCCTTTCCATCCCGGGTTCCCTCCAAATAAGCAAACAGAGTCCTGGACAGACATTCCCACTCAGTTCTTTGGCGCCATTAATTCACGCCTTCAGCCCATTTTAAAAATCAGTACCAGCTGCCCACATCATTAACAGACGAATGGGCCTAGGATGATTTTCCTTTCTTCTAATTCAGCTTGCTCACCCTTGTCCTGAAGATGAACCCCACTTATTGGGTTCGAAACGCCGTCGACCACCATACAACATGAACTCCTATTACTCCTTGTAAAATAACTGTGGAGCTCATTATACTGTTGTCAATGCGATGCCTTTTTAAACCTCACTATCACCCTGCATGTCACGCTTCCTTTCACCTAAATGTATGTGAGCACCTGAATACTATACAAAAAATTGTAAAATAAATGTCTATCATTTATCTGACCTACATGACTTTCCTCTGATCTTTCCTTTGCTCCCTCATGAATTAATTTCAAAATCTTAGAACCAAGTGTTCCCTGCTGGGTCACTTTCTCGCTTTGGACCATTTAGGCCACACCTGAACCACTGTTTCCTAAATATAACTATGCTTTAGCCCTTCATTCATAATGAAACAAACCTGAATGGATTTTTTTAAAACTAACTATGGATTGGAATCATAGAAAGAAAGAAAAAAATACATAAAATACATAAAGTGAGAAAGAGGCTCCAAAAATGCAGCTAAAGCGACAAATTTGAGCAAGACTCAAAAAGCCAATTGCTAGTGTAATATTCTTAGGACAGTTGTAGGTCACAATTTCAGTCTTAAACATTGACCTTCAGATATATGGAGACCAAAATATCGACTCAGAATATCATTAATGTATGTGACAATTTATTTGTGTAAATTTTGTTATTTGTTAATGTTGATTCAATATATACACAGGTCATTTTTGTAATGTAATGATGTGTTTATAAGAGTTCTTGTGGCAGAATCCCTAAAAATCATTTGGAATATTGTTGTGCAATGATTCCCTGCAGCTGTAGTGATGAAATGGGGTCCTTTATTGGTGCAACTACCCTGTTGTGTTCCCAACAGGCCAGCAGATATTCTGAAAGTACCTATAGAGCATTATCTAAAGGATGGTAACCCTGGAATTTCAAGTAGCCTTGAACTCAAAATACATCTATTGTACATATCTCTTTCTTTTTACACAGACATGAACAAAAATAAATAGAAGAAGAAAATAGATAAAACTTAAGGCACATTTGGAGTTTGGAGCAAAGGGTACTCCATCACAAATGCCAGTCAGCCAGTAGTTTCTTCCACTCAGAAATGTACTAGTATATGAAATGTTGGATTCAGGCTGCCAGTCTGGGCAAATCTCAAAGAGTTGTTTCCCATCCCTCCAGGCCTCAATAACTGGAGTAGAGGCTTGTGATCAGTTGTCAGCACTACTGTGACTTCACATATATATGTAAGAAAATGTTCCAAACCCGAGCAGCTGCCAGGGACTTTCTTTCGATAAATGAATAATTCCTTTAGGTTTTTGACAAAGAAGGAAAGGCAAAAGCAACCATTCTCTTGGCCAAACTCTGGACTTTTGATAATACAGCAATAACCCCTTTTGCACTGGAATTTACCATAATCATTGTTTTGTTTTTTAAATCAAAGGAAGTCAACATTCGTGACTCTTTTCATCTCATCAAAGGCATTTTGTTGCATCTCTCTCCATTAAAATGTATTACCCTTTCTCAAAACGGGCAATATCTGCAAAGACTTGAAAAAATGTGTGTAATATTCAGCCAATCTGATGAAAGACTTAAGTTGGTCTTTGTCAACTGGAGTTGTTGCATTAACAATACCACTCACCAGTTTGACTTAAGACTCACCCCTTCACCCCAATAGACTACCCTAAGTGCCCTAAGTTGTCCACCTCCCCCTCCAAGAACATTTTCTCTACGCTATGTGATTTCAGTTCCTCCCACATTAGTCAATCCTTCCTTCAATGTTATGTTCCGCAACATTTTTTCTAAACTATAAGATATCTTGGAAAAATATGACAGTACTTTGTCCTCAGAAAATTTCAGTCATCATGCAGTGAAAGATTCTAGTAACAGAGGCTAGGCCAAAGGGCAGACTGGTGAAATGATATACCCCTTCAGTGGTGATTAATGTTATGTTATGTTATGTTAGATAGTTTTGTTAAGCGTTCGAATGCCCATGAGCGTCTTGGCGCTCACTGAAAGACCGCAAAAAAATGAACCTGAGGACATTTTCAGCTGGTCATAAAAAGCCAGGTTTTTAGTGATTTCCTGAAAGCCAGCAAATTTAGCATAGATTTGATAGGAAGGGGAAGATTATTCCAGGCTTTTGTGGCTCCCACGACAAAGTCTCAGCCACCCCAGGTACTGATACCAATTTAGCAGAGGCGGATCTGGGAGGTGAGTACCAAATAAAACTATTCTTAAAAAATCAGGACCTTGGTCGTGCAAGGCCTTATAAACAATACAGAGATCCTTAAAAAACACCCTCTGCCTCACAGGGAGCCAGTGTAGCTTTCTAATTGACCCTGCAACAGAGTGATATGTGGGAATTTTTAAGAGAACAAGCCGCAGCATTCTGCAGTGTCTGTAATTTGTTTAACACATACTGATGGGCATTTAAATACAGTCCATTCGCATGGTCAATCCTTGTTAACACCAGCGAGGTGACTACTGTTTTCTGTAAATGATTGGGTACATACGGAAGGATTTTTTTGATAAATCTCAGAGTGTAAAAAACAGACGAAGTGACTGATTTTGCCTGATCTTGGAGAGAGAGCGAGTCATTTATAATAACTCCCAAATTTGTAGTTTTCTTCACTGGCGAGGGGAGTGGACCTAACTTCACAGGCCACCATACCGGAGACCAGAATGGCTGAGAGCCTAAGATAAGAACCTCCGTCTTCCCTGAGTTTAACTTCAGGCAGTTCCTGGCCATCCCTAAGCTGGCAGCTTGCATACACTCACGGAATCTAGCCCCAACAACCTCTACACCACTATCCAATGCACAACTATGAGTGTGTCATCTGCATAGGAAGTAGGGTGAAGCCAAAGTATCTGATTAGGTCTGCCCGAGGAGTGACATACACATTAAACAGTGTAGGGCTAATTGCCGATCCCTGGGTTACACCGCAAGGCCAAGAAAATTCATGAGATCAAACCAACTGTACCCGTCTGCTAAGAAACGAGTCTAGCAATTTCCATGCTGTATTTGTTACCCCTATCCTGCTTAACCTCTCTATCAGCAGCACATTATTTACCGTATCAAAGGCTGATGATAAGTCAAGCAGAATCAGAGCCACTCTGCCCCCATTATCTAGAGAACTTCTAATTTCCTCTGTTGCTTTTATGAGAGCGGATTCTGTGTTGTGTCTGGCCCTAAATCCAAATTGAGTAGAATCCAATAGGTTATTATCCTGGACATGGCTAACCAATTGCTCATTCAAGATCTTTTCAATCAGCTTTGCTTGAAGGGGCAGGAAGGAGATCGGGCGGTAGTTGTTCAGGTCCAAAGGATCTAGAGAAGGTTTTTTAATAAGAGGCAGAACTAGTGCCTTTTTCAATTCTGATGGAAACTGCCCAAATACGGTGGAAGATAGCATTGAGCTTAGGTGCAATGGTATCAGCCACTAATGCTGCTATTTTGGGAGGACACAGGTCGCAGGGAGAACCAGATTTATCTGATTTGAGCAAGTCGAGAACCCTCTCAATTGAGGGTGGAGAAAAATAGCTTAGGGTGCTATTCAACCTTTGACAAGAAAGGACCTCCAGGTCCAATGACACAGGCGGCAGAGAGGTGGAGAAATTATTAGAAACACTCTCAACTTTCGCCCTGAGTACTTCCGCCACTGATTCGCTGAAAAATTGGCTTTAATCAGTGCAATTTTTAATGGTACCAGTGGTTAGTTTCTGTACTGTCGCAAATTTGAAAGTTCTTCTAACTTAGTGGTGAAGAAGGCTGACTTTTCCTGAATTATCAATTTTTTGTACTTAGCTATACATTTTTTATGAATATGTCTCTTTACACCGTGAGCAAATACCATGCGGTAGGTTACAACGCAGACGTTACATCGTCCGCGTTGTTACCACGCATGGCTTTACATTGCAAGTCTTTTCTATGACTTGCACAAGATGGCGCGCTGGACTTAGGAATAGTATAAATTACTATTCCTACTCCAGTTAGCCAACTGCAGGGAATGTGTTGGATTTAAAATCCAACACATTCCCTGGTGTTGCGCGCCATCTAGCGCAAGTTGTTGAAACGACTTGCGATGTAATGCCATGCGTGGTAACAACGCGGACAATGTAACGTCCGCGTTGTAACCTACCCGCCTGGTATTACCCGCGTTGAAACTGCTGTTTCCCATTTTTTATAGATGATCTTCTCCTCCTCAGAATAATTGGCTCTCCATTTTTTCCTGTGTACAACATCACTGTTTTGCTGTTCTAAGTTTATCCGAAAACCATGGGGCAGAAGGTTTAGTCTCTTTATTAGTGACCTTTTAACTGGCGTTAAGGCGTGAGCAGCTGCATCCAACCAATGTGTATACTGCGCCACTTCAAGTTCAAGGTTTTCTGACTCATTAGGAATGGAACTTTGTAGCAGACTGACCATTTCGTCTGCTCAAATATTATGCCACTGGCGAAATGAAATCCAATTAGGGCGGCCTGCAAACGCATGGCCAGAATGAGTGTAACTAATATCAAGGAAAATTGTCCTATGATCTGACCATAGAAGCGGCAGAGTGGTGACATTACCCAAAGTGGAACAATTTAAGAAAATTCCATCCAGAGGTCATGAATCCATCGAACTGTGGTGTAGACTGATTTGTTAGTAAACACTCCTCAAGTCCAACATGGAGAAGTACTTACCAGCTCTCAACAACACCATTTCATTTATGTTCAGGAGAGGAAAACAAATCAGGGAGATAAGTTGACTGAGACATCGCAGGATTACACAACATCTTAAGCTGCCATCATGTTTTTAGTTATTACAACAGGAGACAGCCAATTCAATGCCTCTATGAGTTTGATTATGCGTTCCAGGACAATTTGCTTTAAACCCCACTTAGTCTCTTCCCTTATCAACACTAGCACCCTACTTACTTGATACATTACAAGCGATGCACCTTCGTTAAGCCTTAATTTGTGTGTGCATCCTTTATTTTTCAAGACCTCTTCTATACTAGTGTCTTCCACAATAATCACTTGATCTGTGGCTTGGGGGATTAAATACTATAAAATTCATATTGGTGAATCCCCACCTAAATTGGTTGTCCACTCTTGGTCACATACACTATTCCTTTCACCATTCTGTCTTGAAACTTAGTGTATGCCCACATACAACCCAAAGCATCAATACTGCCGACTTGTCATTCAGTCTGCTCTTATGCATTAGTGCCCAAAGGTATCCTGTGATGGGGGAACATATAAGGAAACTTAATCTACAAGGAGGCGAATCTCACAACCTTTTATAAGAAAAAATGCTTTAGGCCTATTTCACCTTTCATGGTCTTGGACACTCAACACTCTCTGAAGTGTGTCTTCTCCACAATCTTCAATTACTGCTACTCGAATGTTGTTACTGTCTCTACATATCTGTGCAAAATATATTTATATATCTGGCACAATTTCTGCATTTCTTTCCTATGGTAAAGTAGATTTGAGATTTGTCATAGTGGTTATTACTGACACACCTGTGACCAGGTTTCGACCCTGCATTTCCAGTTGCATAATTGCTTGCTTTACTTCTGATTCCACAACCCCTTGACCCTTTTTCATACTATGTGATGCCAGTTTTTAATTCATTGCCTTCACTTCAATTTCAATTTGCACTTCATCCACCATTGATACTTCACCTGATTTCCTTCTCTCTATCCTTTGCGTCTCTTTCATGCATGTCTATCTTGGCAATTGCAATTACTTCTTTCAATGAGAGATTGCTTGTCACCCATAGTAGTTCCTGCATTTTGTTGCTCACGCAATGTAAGATTAGCAGCTCATCAGTCATAGGCCCAAGCTGCCTTTTAATAGCCAAGTCCCTCAACCTCGCCACAAACTCATCCAATGTCTAGCCCTGTCTTTTGGGGTTGAGTGTAGACTGACTTTTCTCTAATCTCAACTTTATCTCTTAATACACATATGGGATTGCAAATCTTTGGGCATTCACTGTTTATGGAAAATATGTATATATAAATTACCCTTCTTCCCAATGCACTCGGTCGTAATACATTTTTCCCTGTCAGAAAAAAAATGAAAAGCTTCCATATATTTCTAAAACAGTTCAATCCACTCCTCCCACTCAGGGGGAGTTGGACCAGCTTCTGGCAGTAAACTAAAAGGTGAAACGAAAGCTTGGGCTGTTCCCTTGCTGCTGGAGATCAAGGGGCTGTGAGACATACTGGATTATTGGATGGTAGTGTACTCCTTTTCACTTTAAATATTCAGATAATACAATTGTTGAGGTCTCAGCCCTGTGGATTAATGGATGGTGTGCATAGAAATTTCACTACTTGTCTAAGCCCCACTATATTGTCTACGTAGTTGCATTACTGAGAGCTTCATAAAACGTTTGATTGGCTGTAGGTGTGTGCTTATTTCCCAGTTCCTCCCAGTGTTCGTATCAATTGATGCCAATGCAATGACTTGGTGCCTCCGCTCCCCGAGTTTGAGAGAGGCCATCTGCACTAGGTCAAGACTGCAGTGCTGGGCAGAAGCCTCCTTCTGTGGTTAGCCCCGGAGGCACCGGTTGGCACTGCTGCCTGCAGCTGACAAGTGGAATGTGCTTGCCCCTGTGTCCAAGGTCTTCAGTTGTGCTCTGAAGCAGGTTGCACAGTTGCCCATACTCTGGAATCTAGAGGTGGGTTGCACTGTATTGAGTGAGGCTTTTTTAGCAAGTAGGCATGGCGCCATTTTTGTCTAGTAGTGCTGTTTACAATAAAAAGTTTTTCAAGGCATTTTCCTTCCCCCTGCACACCAGTCTGTGCTTTAGTGCTTGGCCCACAGGCTCCTGAGAAGGCCTCGCCCATCCCCTCACACCTTGAAGAGCTCCTTAGCTTTGTGGAGGGAACCCCAGGGCAGCCACCTCCATTTTGTAGCCCCAGCTTCTTCAAGCCCTATAAACAGCCCAGGGAGTAAGCCAAACGACAGGTGGTAAGAGCACAGACTCTGTCATTTGCTATCTATAACTTCAAACTGCTGTTGACTTCCACTTGTGACTGTTTAAATGCCTTTCTTCGTTTTCCCAAAACTGCCAAATGATAACAAGCACCTTTAATTGCAAGGTCCAGGCTTAATCATTTATTGGTTTACTAAGACTAAGAGATGACAATCAGATCTTGGTTTTTCATAGGAAAATGTATCTTCAAAATTCTGAAGGATGACAATCCTCACTGGTGCCCACTATTTTAGGATGAAGCAATTAACTCATTGTTTAGAGATGAAGATTAATTGGCCATTTCTCGGAGGACTATCAGGGGGACAACTCCAAATACTAGGGTGTTTAGTCAGCTCAATATTACCCAGGCCTGCTGCAGTGTCTGTAATTCCAGGCACTGAAACAGAGCATCACTAACCACATTAGAATAGGGCCATAAGTGTTCATGCACCACCCAAGCTGTTCCAATATCAGAGGAAGGGACACAGTTACTCGATTTACTCGCCTGTATTGCAGAACCCTGATTCCTCTCACGGTTAAGTGTCCATGGTTTAAATAAGAAATGAGATGCATGTCTTCAACATGCTCACCGTTTACCTAGAAAAACAAAAAAAAAACAGAGGCACTTAGGAAGGAGCAGAAACAGTGAAAAACTAGTCAGAAACGATGAAGGTGTTTGTGGTCTCTAAATTGCTTCTTCTAATCACGTAAAACTATACGACATCATTTTGTTCAGGCCAAATTCTAAAATCAGAGAGATTTATTTGCATAAGCATATTTGTGTGCGTAGCCTTCTACATTTGTGTGAATGTGTGTCTGCATGTGGGCAAGCACACTTTTATGTGTGCTTCTGTGCATATGCATGTATGCATGAAAATAAGTGTGTCACATTCACTTCACAAACACATTTCTAATGTGAGTATATCCCAAACAGGAATGGATAAAATGTGTTGCCATCAGCTGACATGTGGAATCCAGGAGAGTGCACTCAACCATCACGTCAGAGCATTGTTCATTCTGCTTTCTCCATTTCCCAGTTGGGAAAAACATACCATTTTATACATCTAGACTATTCTAAACTGCAGCTATACTATGCACAAACTGGGTACTTTTCTTTCCTGTGATAAGGTTTGTTTAGAGGGTGCAGCACAACAATGAAATGTAAGGTCTAGCTTACTTACCGCCAGTCTTCATTACTCTGATCCTTCCTTCCTCGTCCCAGTACTTACTTCACTAGGATTCACACTCTACCCTTTCAAATAGTCCCCACTTTCCCAGCTGTTTCCTATTCCCTCCTCATCACGTTCCTCCTCCCATTCCTTACTTCATTAATGATATAGCCAATTAGTATGTCTTCATCACGGTCTGTTAGTAAAATTCCTGAAGACATACTACCAAGATAAAGACAACCATGGGTGTGGAACAAACATAATTACCACACCATGAAGAAAAACAAGCAGACATCTTATCTAGGCATAGATGAAATTTCAATTACACCGGCGTAGTTTGCATAATTTTGGAAATTTCAAGGTGCCCTTTGTGAGAAATAGGGTTACTGGTTGTGGGGGGTGAAAACCTACTCAAGTAGATACCATAATTCTTGACCGGGTGAAATGCAAGCAAACCCTAAGTTATCCTGTGCTCACCCCTCTAGTAGCTTGGTGCAAAAGTGTTCAGGCTTAATTTAGAGGCAATGTGTACAGTATTTATGCAGTACTTCAAATAGTAACAAAATGACAACACAACACAAGATAAATCCCATACCAAAATATAGAAACATAGAGTAGTATTTAATAAATTATTTGCCACCAAAATGACAAAAATCCCGTCAGTAGAACTGGGGATATGAAGTTTTAAAAATGTCAGTGGAAATAGTGTTTAAAAGCACAAAGCGCCAATTGTGGTTATCTGGTAGTGCCGGATTGGGATAAAGTCACAGGTTCTGGCTGACTGCGATGGAGCACAGACCGGATAGAGGGGCCAAGTTAGGCCTGCTGAACAGAGCATCTTAAATCCTGGTTGTTAAGCGTTGAAAGATCCTGCATTGAGGATGCATCGTGAAGTAGTGGTTCCAATGAGATTTGGGCTGCGTTGCGAGGTCCTGCATTGGGGAGACGTCACAGAGCAGCAGTTCCAAAGAGCTGTGGGGTCCTGGGGGGTGGCAAAATAAGTGCTGCAGGCCCACTAGTAGCATTCAATTTACATGCCCAGGGTACATGTAGTACAATTTTACTAAGGAATTACAAATAAATTAAAGGTGCCAATTGGGTATTAGCCTATATTACTATGTTTGAGGGAGGAGAGGGCACAAGCACGGGTTAGCAATGGTAAAGTGTGCAGAGTCCTAAGGCCCAAAAAAACGAATTCAGCAAAAACAGGAGGAGTAAGGCAAAAGGTTTGGGGAAGACCACCCTACGGCTGACAGGGCTAATGCACATTTTATGTGAAACTCCCCAAATTATGCCATTCTGCCTTTTTGTTGCATATTTATGCCACATTAGTAGTAAAAATGTGCTATGAATGGTGCCATTCTCGGTTTAATGTACAGCGATAGCCCTAGAGCAACAGAACACGAGTGGCTGTTTTTCTTGGTTGTTAGACCGTGCATCTTTTGGCGGGGTTTCCTCTGTCTTTTTGCTTTTGACATTATGTTTTTGTCTTTGTGCTGCATTTCATTTTGGTTGGTTTTAGAACTCTGGGCACTTTACCGCTGCTGACCAGTGCAAGTGCTTCCTATCTAAAATTTAAGGGTATTTGGTTTCTCTATGATTGGCATATTTGATTTACTAATACGGCCATAGTACAGTGCCCTGTGTGTGCCCAGGGCCTGTAAATCAAAAGCTACTAGTGGGCTTGCAGCACTGATTTTGCCACCCACCTGAGTAGCCCTGCAAACATGCCTCAGACCTGCCACTGCAGTGTCTGTGTGTGCAGTTTTAAACTGCCATTTTGCCTGGTAAGCGCACCCACTTGAAAGTCCCAAACCTTCCATTTTATTGCATGTAAGGCACCCCTAAGGTGGGCCCAAGGTAACCCCATGGGCAGGGTGCAGTGTATTTAAGAGGTACGACATGTACTGTGGTGTTTTACATGTCCTAGTAGTGAAATACTGCTACATTCATTTTTCACTTCAGCAAGTCCTATCTCTCCCAAAAGTTAGAAAGGGAGCTGCCTTGTAACATCTTACAAGTGTATCTTCTCAGTGGGAATAGATAGAAAATTGGAGCTTGGTGTCTCTGGACTCACAATTTAAAAATACATATTTTAATGAAGTTGTTTTTAAAATTGCAGGTCTGAAAATGCCCCTTTTAGAAAGTTGGCATTTTCTTACTTTAACCATTTTGTGCCTTTGCCTGCCTCTGAATACATGTCTGGGTCTGGATGACAGTTGGGCTGTTTGTGCCCTCACTTTGGACAGTCACACAAAGGGAGCTGAGGTGTGCCCTGCATATCCTGATGGCCCATCACCAGGCTGATTGGCCTTCCTGAGCTAGGGTGCTGGGAGGAATTGTCACTGACACCTTAAAAGGGATGTGTTGTCCTCAAACAAAGCAGTCTCCACCCCCTGGAGTGTGTCTGGAGCCAGGGCAGGGAAAGGCAGGGTCTTGTGCACTACAAAGACTTTCCTTGAAGTCTGCCTACTTCAAAAGCTGAAATGGGTATAAGTACTGGACCTCTGACACCACTTTTCAGAGTGCTGGCCTGCTGCTTCTGTCCTGGGAGTAAAAGGACTGGAGTTTGCTTTCTACATCCTGCTTCCAAGGTTCTCCATGTGCTTGAGTTGAGCTTGCCTCCTGTTAAGAAGTCTCAGGGCTATCAAAGACTTCACCTGCCAGTACCTTGGCTCTTCTGCTGAGAGTCCTGTCTTGCCAGGTGGTGCCAAATCCAGTTCCTGGGCCCTTGGAAGTGAGTTCTGGTGCAAAAAGAAGAAAAATCAACATCAACTCCCAGCATTGCTCGGAACCGGCGCATCCCGCAAAACTCAACACATCACCGCTGCCCACACCAGAGCGAGGTCCCGACTTGATGCAACGACCGTGGCTTACAACGTGGGCCCTAGCTGCTGCGTGAGTTTTGAGCACCAAAGTCCTTGATGCATTGCTCTGACTCCGACACAGCGCCTGCTTCGACACAGTGGAATCGACGCAGCGCAACTTGACTATCGACGCATCGTCCCGAAGGGTTGATTTCTTCATCAACAGCGCACCGCAGTAAGGAACCAAGGTATCGTACCTGCAAATGACACATCTCCTCCCTTGCACTACACATCGTCACCAAATGTTGGCAGCTCAATGACTCTGCCCACCATAAGGAACCGACAAATCACTACTTACAGCGGCACATAAACCTGCTCTGGGCACTGCACTGTAGCGAGGGCCATCATGCCAACTACCTGCAAGCAGTAAAAAAACAGTGCATCAGCTGCTTTTTCGACACCTCACCTCCCCTGCGTCTCGCACCATCTTCAATTTTTGACGCATCTAAAGTGCTTTGACCTAGTCAAGTGCATCCATTGATTTCTATGAACTAAACTTGCTTAACATGTTTAAATAGATATCTTGACTTGTATATGTTGGATTTTTGTTGTTGTGGTCTTGTTTTATTCAGGTAAATAATGGCTATGTTTCTAAATTGGTGTAATACTTTTGTGGTGTTTTCACTGTGTGTGTGTGTGTGTGTGTGTGCGTGTGTGTGCGTGTGTGTGCGTGTGTGTGTGTGTGTGTGTATGTACAAATACTTTACAAATTGCCTCTGGGATAAGCCTGACTATTCTGTGCCAAGCTACCAAGGAACTGAGCAGGGGTTATCTTAGGTGTATAACTTGCTTACCCTGACTAGAGTGAGAGTCCCTAGTTGGACAGGGTGCAAACCACTGCCAACTAGAAACCCCATTTCTAACATTGGTGCTTTGTTTAAATGCGTCCTTGTCACAAAAATTGACACAAGAAAACATTTAACACAAAAATATAGCGAAAATGACAGATTTGCATTTTGTGCAATTACATAAAATTTTGCTGAAACTTTGTGTAATTACACAGACCCAAATTACGTGAATTTTTTTTCACACCCCTAATCTTATCATATAATCAACATAGACTCATAAAGTGGCTGCATTAGGACGAACGTTGGAACCAAAGCATAATTCAGAGTGAGCCAAATACAGCCTGTAATATGCAACAAAAGAAGAAGGAATTGTTCTGGTGGAAACTCTGCAGATGTCTACAATAGAAACTCCTGGCTACTTCTCTTGTGAAGCAGCCACATTTCTTGTAGCGTATGCCTACACTGATACTGGAGGATCTTCTCAAGTTCCAAGTAAGTTAAAGAGATGACCTTTTTAGTCATTCACACCGATGGTAAGGGAGGTCAGGTGGCCTACCGGCTGGAAGGGGAGGGAGGTCTTTATGTGAACCAAAGGAAGAAAGGGATGCATTCTCCCTGATATGAAACTACCAAGAACATAAGGGTATCCCTCTGCCTCAAGAGAGAAAGGGTGCGCTTCACGACTAGATGCCACCTCTGCACGAGGAGGAAAAAAGATATGAATCCTTTTTTATACAACCCTCACCCATTCTAGTATTGGCATGCTTCATCAACTGGTTCGCCCTGACCAATAAAAGTCAGGGTTGGTTCAACTGTATTCCGGAAGCTCTTTGTAGATAAATGTGTCTGGGGGAAGCTACGTGTAAATAAAAATTCCTCATCAACTCCCAAGGTATCCCTTTATTATCGTGGTGGATGGGAAATGATAAAAAAATTAAATATAGGAGGGGCATGTATAATGCAATGGTCCTATGACCCTCGTGGTGCCAACATGTTTCAGCCCTACACTGATGGCCGCATAAGGTCCAGGGAATTCGTCAGGTTGGGTTTGTTTTTACTAATATACCCCCGGTGACATACTTTAACTAAATGTTCCTTGTGGCATGCAGTCATGCAAAGGCATTAATTTCTTGCCGATCCAATGGTACCCTGAAATGGGTATTTTAAGACCCCTTGGGGGGCGGAGGGATATATGGTGCCACAAGCTAAGTGTGAGCAGGACCAATTAGGTACATCGAGGGTTGGGGACCCTTGAAGACTGTCTGACTACAGGGTCAATCTCCCTCCGCCTGAAGGGTCTGAAAATACCCAATTTCAGTGTCCTATCCTCAATCTGCTCCTCCAAACTTATTTTTGAAGACTGGATGGTGGTGTTGGATCTGCAGGACACCTATTTTCATATCCCTGCCCTGCAATCCCAGAAATGTTATCTGTAGTTTCAGGTAGGCCAGGAGCACCTACAGTTCTCAGTGATCTTCTTTGGCTGACCAGTGCACCTCTGCAAAGGTTGACATTAATAGTCTTCCCATACCTCGATGATTGGTTTTTGAAGGTGGACTCACCTCCAACAGTTGTGAGCCACCTTCAAACAATAGACAATTTGTTGATATTGTTGGGCTTTTCCATCAATGTTCCAAAGTCACACCTGACTTATCTCCTTACCTCACCCAGAGTTAACGGTTGTGATGCATGCATCATTCCTGGTTTCATGAGGTCATCTGGGAGAGATGGAAATCAGAGGCCTCTGATCTATGGCAAAGACTCTTCTCCACAACTTTTTGCGGGAGTTGCAAGCAATCCATTTATCGTTGACGGTGTTCCTTCAGTCCATCAGGGGGAACGGATACAGATCAACACAACTGCCATGAGGTACTGGAACAACCAGGCCGGTGTGGGGGGCGGGTCCTCTGCCATGAGGATCTACTTTTTCAGAAAGTGGCTGATTGCTCAGGACATCTCTCTGAGTACATACCATAAAACAGTGTTTCTAATCGCCATAACATCTGGTTGACGAGTGAGCGAAATACAGGCCTTGTCTTTTCAACAACCATACACGTCTTTCTTCCTGGACAGGTTAATCCTTCGGACAAAGGCAGCCTTCCTGCCAAAAGTAGTCTCACCCTTCCACATAGATCCCCACCAACCCATGCTCTATCCCGTTCTGTGAAGTGGAATCATACAGTCCATTAATAAGTTTCCACTCTAGAGATCTGCACACTGCCATTCTATGGACTTTGACAGAGTTTGGAAAGAAACTGATGTCAGCACTCAGAGATTGTGTAGATATAGTGGCCCCAACATCACATCTGGGGTGGGACAGATCCAACGCAGAGCTGCACGAAGCACCCTACTGATGTGCGAGGCAATTGCTATCAAACTTTTCCAGATCCAGTGTTGCGCCTGGGGAAATTCACAAGGTGAGTTCCTAACAGAAAAGACGTTGCCCAAGGTAAGTTACTTGTTCTTCAGGGACTCTAATTTTTCAGCTTTTAAAGTAAATTATTGGGATTGGCAATATAGCTTTTTTGGTCTACGGAATCAGGCATCTGTGTCACATGTACTTCCTGACCTTTCCGAAGTAAGATGAAGATATTAAACAAAGTTTGACTTTGGGCAATATTTTACAGGATCCCTAGACATGGACGGGACTATTAATTGCTTATGGTTATCAATGGATATCCCATGAAGGAGAACCAAGATTTATTGTAGTATGCCTCCCATCAACCCTGGGAGAATTAAAAGTTGGGCGATACCTCCGGGACCCGATCCAGTGACCATGAGGCCAAACACAGATCACGGGATCAGATGCATCAGTCCACAGATCCAACAGAATAATCGCCTCAATAATACATGTGTTTCCACCATAAATATTAATATTACAACTGGAGAAATTGCAAGGAAAACATAAAAGGCATGATCACATTTTAACATAATATGTGTAGTAGTAAAGTGCACATTGGCCCCATGGGTATCCTGACATACTTGAAAACAGGTGTTCACTGTTGCCCAACTCAACATACACCCTGCATTGACCACGAAGAATGTAAAGGTGAGTGAACCTGCCATGTCTCAAACCTGTGGCCATGAAGTGAAACCCAGATCTGAATAGTGAGGGCATTAGCCCACTGAGCCTTCAGATAATTTTCCAGAAAAAAACCAACATAGGCAATTGTTTCAGCCCCACAAAAGAGACTGTCAAATTCTACTTCTTTTATTTATTTATTTATTTACACTCACCATTCCCTGAACATAAAAGATGGTTGATCTTTCACTAAATACATTGGATATAGAAATCATATGTTATGGAACAGACATAGGACCATGGAAATATCAGGATCTGCAACCTTAAACTTCAAAATCTAAGTCATATACCTTAATTACTGGGTCAAAAGTGACTCACAGAAAGTAGGGCAAAAAATCACTTACCAAATTATTTCTTGCTGTTACTTAGGTTTATTCCCAGGTAAGGGGTTTCCACCAAAAAGAGAACTCCCTCGACAAACCTAAACTCATGTTGGTTCCTCCCATTTGGGGCAGCATGGCAGCATGCAATATGAGCCCCCCCTGCTCTTCCATTTTAGGGTGAACCCCAGTAAAGCTTTCCCGATGCTTGAGTTCCCGCGCAAGCACCTACTTTCTGATTAACAAGTATATGCGCTCCCAAAACCAGTGGGAGAGCATTGTCAAATGAACATGCTAAGACCCCTGCATTGCTAACATCCACTCTCTAATATTACCTGTGATAAATTGGGTTGTTGGTTGAGGGGAAAGTTAGCCCTTCTCAAGCAACAGCTACAATACTCGTCACAGTGTATCACAAAAGTCTCTAAATTAACCTGTGCTTAACCCTCTGGTGGCATGGCCCAAAAGCAGTCAGGTTTAAATTAGAGTCCATGTGTAAAGGAGTTATGCAGCACTTGAGCAGCAACAAAGGGAAAATGCAACACAAGAAAATTCCCAACTAATTTACCAAAATATAGTAAAACTTTATAAATTATTTGACAACAAAATGACAAAAATCCTGTAGAACTGGAGTCATGAGTTCATACTTTTAAAAAAATAAAAATCTAGCACCTAAAAGATCAAAGCTCCGACCATGAACATTCAGTCATGTGAGTCCAAGGCAAAGTTGAAAGTTATGGCCAGATGAGATGGCATGCAGTTTGAATATACAAAGTAAATGGGGCTCAGTCTCCATTTATCTTCGGACTTAGAAGAAATTCTGAGACGGTAAAGTTCAATGGGGCAAGGCAGCCGGCTGTGTTCGAAGGCAAGGTGTCATCGTCAGGCAGCCGCTGGATGAAGTTGCAGTGAAGATTTCTCAGTTCGGACTTAGACTTTTTTATGGAAAACAAAAAATCTTCAGTGGAATGAAGCTGTAGGCTATGTCCAATGAGGGCTCCAGAAGGCCGAATACCCTCCCAGAGATGAGCCGCTGAGCAGAATTTGTTGCTGTGGAGAAGAACGTAGTAGGAGCTACTGCAAACTCTGGCAAACCGGCGATGCAGCTTGGAAGGATCGGTGAGGAGGTACGTCCCGGTATCCTGTCAGTTCCCCCCCCACTGAAGTATCTGGAATATCCTGCATCCCTTCCCTGGCCCCAGGATGTCTGGACTCAAAAATGGCTAGTCTGAAGTTCTTTGCATGTGTGCTGAGGCAGTCCTTTTAAAGTGCAGGTGGGGCTGTGCACAGATCTACCCCCATTCTGCCCTCATCCTGTTAAGATAGCCCATCCTGCCTACACCCAGTCCCCTTAATGTGTGGCTGTCTGGGGGGAATACACAAAGGCCAACTGCCACTCACACCTAGTTATGTGACCCAAGAACAGGCAGCAGGCATCAAATGGCAAATTTCTAAGAGTGGCATTTTCAGAATTGTGACTTATAGTCTGACTTTACCATTAAAGAGGATTTCAAATTACAAAACCAAAGACACCAAACATGATATTTCTCCCTGCACCAAAATAAAATGTATCAAGTATTAAAGGTAATGAGGTAACCCCATGACACATAAACAAACAGCGGCTGACCAAGGTTCAGCACATCTAATCCCAAATATATAAAGATATTAAAAGTTCTGTGCAACCACTTCCAAAGCTTGCCGCAGTTCAGCTCCACTGGAAACCAGATACGAAATCTTTGTACAAACGGGGAAGGTGCACCGAAATAAAGTCAATTTTCTCCAAATGTATCCAAAATTGTTTCTTTAATGTTGTTTAGTAGTAAAAGTTGAACATCAGCCAACGCGTTTCGTTCCACAGATGGAACTTCATCAGGGCTCAACGTCAATAACTGGTTAATCGTAACCCCATGTTATTCTATGGGAGAGGTAGACCTCACAGTAGTGAAAAAATTAATTAGTACGTTTTTAAGTGCCAGGACATGTAAAAAATAAAAGTACATGTCCGACTTTTTAAATCTAATGCACCCTGTCCTATACCATATGGGCTGTTTAAAACCTACCTTAGAGGTGACTGGGTGCCCTACATGTAATAAAAAAGGAAGTTTTATGCCTGGCAAGGAGTTTATTTTGCCAAGTTGAATTGGCAGTGTAAAACTGCATGCAAGCTGCAATAGCAGGCCTGAGACATGGTTTAAAGGACTACTTAAGTAGGTGGTACGATAAGTGCTGCGGGCTCACCAGTAGCATTTAATTTACCAGCCATGGGTATATGGTATACCACTTTACTAGGGACTTTAAGATAATTAAATATGTCATAAGGTGTATGCCAATTGTAGCATGTTTTATGGAGTGAACATAAGCATCTGTGTTCTATCCAGTACACCAAAAACCTTTACACATGAAGAAGTAACAGATCTGGCAATTTTTCCCGCCTGTCTTCCTGCTGAAAAGGAGGGGAGACAGAAAGGGGGCCTGCTCCTGATAGCAGGAGAGGCTGGGGGTCGTGTTAGAAAGGCAGCAAGGCCTTTGAAAGCTCTCCTGCCACAGGTGGCTCTTCCTGGCCTGGGGGAGGTGTGACCACCTCTGCCCAGGAAAGGCTTTGTTTCTGGGCTCAGGGAATGAAGGCTCCCACCCTCTAAGATCTCTAAGATGCCCTCTGAGTGCATTTTTCATTAATTAATGTGCTGAGAAGTTTGACACCAAACTTCCCAGTTTTCAGTAAAGCCATTATGGTGCTGTGGAGTTCGTAATGACAAACTCCCAGCACCATATACTCTTAATGGCATTACTGCACTTACAATATCTAAGAATTGGTCTAGACACTGTAGGGGTACAGGGCTCATGCACCTGTACCCTCACCACTGGTATAGTGCAACCAGCTATAGGGGTGGCTGACCCATGCCAGGGCAGTGGGTTGTAGGCATGGCACACAGGGATATGGCCATGTCGACTCTTCACTTTGTTCTGCACCAAAACACACAGCCTGCAATGGCAGTGTGTGTATGTAAAGGTACAGGGCCTCTAAGGGTGGCACAATAAGTGCTGCAGCCCTTAGAGGCCTTCCCTGGCCACCGTGCCCTTGGTACCCATGGTACCTTTTACAAGGGACTGGCATGTGGCCAGAGAGGTGCCAATTGGGGGCACAAGGTACAGTTTTGGAAAAGAACACAGGGCCTGGGAACCTGATTGGCAGGGACCCAGGGCACATCAAGTCAAAGTGCATCAGTAGTCTGGCAAAAAGTGGGGGGTTACTGCAACAGAAACCCAGCTTCCTACAGTAAGTCATTGTAGGTGGCATACCACTCCTCAAATATGTTTGATGCAGCAAGCTATGCCACATAATTCATTGTGCACCTCACTGATGGGCCCCAGCAGCCTGAAACATGTCCATTGTCTCTTCGTTTGAGACCTGATATAATGGACTGGAATTAACTGGTTACTTACCGGTAATCTTCATTACCCGAATTAGGAGTCCTCCTCGTCTCAATACCAAATACATGAGATATCTTACAACATTGGCTGTGCTCGTCCGCCCTGGCTTTCATCTACATGCTATTTAAGTAATCATTTTTTTTTTAAAACAGCTAATAAGTAGTATACTTGTGTTTTCTATTTCTATCTGCCAATCCCTACAACTGCTCCCTCCCACCACTCCTCCTTGTGTCTAGAAGTCATAACATATGGAGATGCAATACGGCAGGGAGGGAGGGAAGTAAACTGGAAAGAGGTGGACTCGGAATCGGGGTAATGAAAATTACCAATACTTAACTAGCTTATTACCCCCTCAAGAAATCCTCCTTGTCCCACTCCTAAACAAATGAGGATTTCCCAAGTAAAGAAAAAAGTGCACCAGCCACTCCTGATGCAGAATAACTGTATTCCATTTCAACAGTTATTTCAATGCTGAAGATGGAACACTAGAACTGAATTTGTCATGTCTTGAATCATAAACATTTAGGCAATAATGCTTTATTAAAGTCAATCAATCAATCAATCAATCAATCACGGCATTTATAGAGCGCGCTACTCACCCGGGAGGGTCTCAAGGCGCTGGGGGAGGGGTAAGTTACTGCTCGAACAGCCAGGTCTTGAGCTGCTTCCTGAAGGCGAGATGGTCCTGGGTTCGCCGAAGGTGAGTGGGGAGGGAGTTCCAGGTCTTGGCCGCCAGGTAGGAGAAGGATCTTCCTCCGGCGGTGGTTCTGCGGATGCGTGGTACGGTGGCGAGGGCGTGGCTGGTTGATCGTAGCTGGCGTGTGGGCGTGTAGAAGGACATGCGGTCGTTGAGGTACTTTGGGCCCAGGTCGTGGAGGGCCTTGTGTGCGTGGGTGAGGAGTCTGAACGTGATTCTCTTGCTGACGGGGAGCCAGTGCAGGTCTTTCAGGTGTACGGTGATGTGGCTGTGTCGGGGGATGTCCAGGATGAGTCGTGCGGAGGCGTTCTGGATGCGCTGGAGTCTCTTTTGAAGTTTGGCTGTGGTTCCGGCGTAGAGGGTGTTCCCATAGTCCAGTCGGCTGGTGACGAGTGCCTGGGTGACGGTCTTCCTGGTTTCAGTGGGGATCCATCTGAAGATCTTGCGGAGCATGCGCAGGGTGTTGAAGCATGAAGATGAGACGGCGTTGACTTGTCTGGTCATCGACAGGGAGGAGTCCAGGATGAAGCCCAGGTTGCGTGCGTGGTCCGTTGGCTTGGGTGCGGTGCCCAGGGCCGGGGGCCACCAGGAGTCGTCCCAGGCGGAGGGTGATGAGCCCAGGATGAGGACTTCCGTCTTGTCTGAGTTCAGTTTAAGGCGGCTGTTCCTCATCCAGTCGGCGACGTCTCTCATCCCGTCGTGCAGGTTGGCTCTGGCGGTGGTGGGGTCGTTGGTGAGGGAGAGGATCAGCTGGGTGTCGTCGGCGTAGGAGATGATGTTGAGGTTGTGTCGGCGTGCGATGGCTGCGAGGGGCTCATGTAGACGTTGAAGAGGGTCGGGCTGAGTGAGGATCCTTGTGGAACGCCGCAGATGACTTCGGTGGCTTCGGATCTGAACGGGGGAGGCGGACTCTCTGGGTTCTTCCGGCGAGGAACGAGATGATCCATTCCAGTGCTTTCTCTCGGATTCCGATGTTGCTGAGGCACTTCACTAGGGTGCGGTGGCAGACGGTGTCGAACGCCGCGGAGAGGTCCAGGAGGATGAGGGCAGCTGTTTCCCCGTTGTCGGTTAGGGTTCTGATGTCGTCGGTGGCTGCGATAAGGGCGGTCTCGGTGCTGTGGTTGGCCCGAAACCCGGACTGCGAGGGGTCGAGGGATCCATTCGTCTCGAGGAAGGCGGCAAGCTGTCTGTTGACGGTCTTCTCGATGACTTTGGCCGGAAACGGAAGGAGCGAGATGGGGCGGTAGTTCTTGAGGTCGGTGGGGTCCGCCGTTGGTTTCTTCAGGAGGGCGGTAAGCTCGGCGTGCTTCCAGCTCTCCGGGAAGGTGGCGGTGTGGAAGGAGGAGTTGATGATGTCCCGGAGATGGGGTGCGATGGTGGCGTCGGCTTTGTTGAAGACGTGGTGTGGGCAGGGGTCGGTTGGTGATCCGGAGTGGATGGAGTTCATCGTGCGGGTGGTGTCTTCGGTGTTGATCGGGGTCCAGTTGCAGAGGGTGGTGGTGGCGGGCATTGGTTCGGCGGTAGGGTGCGTTGTTTGTGCGTCGAAGCTGTTGTGTATGTCGGTGATCTTGCGGTGGAAGAACGCGGAGAGTGAGTTGATGACCAGGTGGTCACTCTATAAATTTCCAATAAAGGAACCCCCAGCTTATGCCCAAGTGGTCAATACTGCCCTTGTTTAGTGTGGCAGGACTATCCAGAAGGGGTTCGCCATCAGTAGTGAAAACCTGTGAAATCTGTAGACAAATCAATCTGCTTAAAGCAGCTGTAGAAATCTTTCTCCCTTTTGCCACTGAACCTTGAGAAAGCAAAAGAGAATTTGTGTTCCTAAAAGGCGTTGTATGGTCCATATAAAAAGCAAAGTTTTTTTAACATCCAAAGAAGAAGGAATAGATACAGAATTATCATTCTGTAGAACAGGTAAAACCACCTCTTTCACAAAATTAAAAGAAGATGCAATATCAGGGAAAACCTTAAGATATGGATGAGAAAGTCTCCTAACTCACCCAACCTGCGGACTGAAGTTATCACAATCAGAACTGGTGTTTTTGCTGACAACCAAGTAAGGTTAGCCTCCTCTAAAGATTCGAATGGTGGACTTTGGAACCCCTTAAAGACCATAGACAGATCCTAGGATTATAAACATAGATGGAACCAAACCTTTGAGAAAACCATCTTGTAGGAAATCCAAAATATGCAAGGGATCAATAGACATGGGATCTTCTGATTTTGCCATACACCAGTAGAATAAAATTGAGCTATGTTTTTGATATGAAGTTAGGGTAGAGTTTTTTCTTGAAGAATGGATCTCCAAAGCTACCTATATAGAGTAACCCAAACCCTCCAGCCCTAATCGCTCAATAGCCAAGCCATGAGATTTAGATGCTGGTGGTGAGAAACCATCAGTTGTGGAAACTGCACTGGAGATGGGTTGGACAGTAGGTGACAGTATTCTCCTTTGGCAGGGCTAGAAGGAGAGCAAAGCAAGGATGTCTCAGCTAATAAGAGACAATCAGAAATCTGAATTATGCTCACCCCTTCCTTGTGGATCTTCTGAAGAGCCCTTAGACGAAAGGGAATTGGAGGGAAAGTGTAAAGTAATCCCCAAGGGCAAGGGACTGACAGAATCCACTCCCGAAGCCCGGGGATACCATATCTCTGTGCAAAGCTTTGGATACATAATATTGGCCAGGCAGGAGAACACATCCAACCACGGAATTCTGCACTTAACACAAATCTGATGGAATTGTTGTGCAGACAGGTTGCCACTTAGACTGTATGCTCAAAATTGTATGCGCCCTGATGTAAATGGCCCTCAGGGATAGGAGATGTGTTTCTGTCCAAATGAATATCTGAAACACCAGCTTATTCAGAGATCGCTGCTTGCCCACCCCTGATGATTCAAGTAGCAAGGGCATGACAGTAGGTGGAGTGTTTATTGCTACCATCAGTCCTTGAGACTTAGGCCCCAGAAATCTTCAAAAGTCTACAGCTTGTTAGTTAATTTGTAAATTACTCTCTCAAATAGCGCTATGCCATACATACTTTCCAGTCAGGAATGGAATGAGGGGACGTGGCTCATCTTCTAGAGATGCAAGATCACCATTTTGGCCATATCTAGGGCTGTGGAGAGCCATTTATTAACAATTACATTATGGAGGGCAGGTCCAAAGTATCATGTAATAGGACCATAAGGGCAGACAGCAGTGTGGCCACTTGCAGCCTAGTCTATCTGGAGCCTGTTGCTTTCCCTTCAAGTGGTCCCAGATCAGTTTCCAAAAGTCTCGTAGCATGATTCATTCCCATAACACATGAAATATGTTGCAGTCCCGCTCTCCGCATCTCCAGCAACATCAATCTTTATGAGGTGGGCTCTGCACAGTTTTGTTGCTGACCAATGCCAGCAGTGGAGGATATTGAAATATCTGTACTTTAGTAAACCCTCCTGCAAGCTCTTGTTATAGTCCAGCCAGGAATATGTCTCAATCTTCCTCCAGGAATAGGTGCACAGTGTTCCAGATGTGGCAAAGGGAAAAATATTGGTCAACCCCCCCCCAAAAGTTTTTCCAAATATGGAAGTATTGAGTAATGGGAGAACTATGCAGGTCAATATGTGCTCTCCCTAAGATAGTGGACCGAGTGAGGAACAGTTGAGTGTATCACCACATCTAGGAGAGGGGAATGTCAAATTCTCATCTCAGGTCTGTGAATGCTTCTATGAAGCCATTGGAAATCAGACCGCCGATATGGTGAATTCCATGCACGATCCAAAGAGACCAGATGATGTCCTCCCCCACCTATTGCGATGGCTGCAATGTGCCATAGCGGCTTTTTGGAATGAATGCATCCAGAGACCTTCACCATTCTGTGGGCTCTTTGCCATGCATATTGTAAGGCATGGATGATGGGGTTGGACAGAGAGAGGTAATACGAGGTCATGAGGTATTATTCATGGCAACGTGAACAGTCATCTGTAAGATGTGGCATTTCAATAAAACCCAAGTGGGTGTCACCCTGAATGTGGCCATTGGATATAAACCGAATGGGCCACTTGCTATGCCAGCCAGTAGCCCTCCAAGTGTGGTAAGCATTGACTGCCCTTCTCTGTGGAGGAGTGCAACTTGGGTCCCTTCAGCCTCAGTTTATGTGGCCCCCAAATAAACTACGAGATTGATAGTGCCATGCCCCGGAGGGTGGATGGAGGTATAGAAAGGGGTAGTATTCCGAAAATATAGTTGAGTTTGGGGTTACATTCATCTTTATGATGTAAACCAGTCCCCACAGGGACAGATTCGGACGGACCACCTGTGGAAATCGTGTCCCATGTTGTCAATAATTGGTTGAACATTGTTGGAGATTATGTCATGCAGTCCCTGATTTATGTATATCCCAAGGTATTTCAGTGTTTTATGTAGCCACTTAATAGGCAGAGCATCAAAAGAGGCTCTCGTGGTAGTAGGTGTCAGGGGTAGTGCCTCACATTTGGACAAATATATTCTGTATCCAGAAAATCGACGAAAGGAGTCCAGTTGGGACATCAGGGAGGTGGCCAATTCAGAGTGGTGGGAGAGAGTCAGAAGCACAAGTTACTTACCTTCGGTAACGATATATCTGTAAGAAACATTAGTTAGTGATAGATTCCTTACCTTAGAATTACCCCCAGGCGTCAGACTGAATCCGGAAAGTTTTCGTTAGCAGTACCTCTGCGCGTCGGAAGGTGGCGTCGGTCGGCTCCGTGTCCGTCATCGGCGTCGTGGTCGCCGGGATGACGTTGCGGCAGCTACTTAGATGCCGCCCTCGTGCGCTGACGTCAGTTCTGTATACGACTTTCTGCACCAGAAACGCAGAGCCATGCAAGATACTGACCACTGGTGCACAAAACAGGGCCCTGAAGGGATGTCCTTAACCATAGAAATCAGTTCGCAGAACGGGGAGGATGGGTGGGGCGGTAAGGAATCTATCACTAACTAATGTTTCTTACAGATATATCGTTACCGAAGGTGAGTAACTTGTGCATCTGAAAGAAACAAATTAGTGATAGATTCCTTACCTTAGAATAGATACCCCAGCAATACCAACCCCGGTGGTGGGTCTGCGAACCAAGATCCCACCAGAAAGTCCTGGAGAACAGAACGGCCAAAGAAGCCATCTCTCCGGACTTGGCTGTCCAGGCAATAGTGCTTGGTGAACATGTGCAGCGATGCCCACGTAGCTGCCTGACAGATGTCGCTTAGAGGAACTTTCCGTCCCAAAGCAGTGGTGGCCGCCGTCACCCTGGTGGAATGGGCGTGCAACCCAACTGGAGGCTCCTTTGTAGCCAAAGAGTAACAGGCCTTGATACACAAGACGACCCACCTGGAGATGGTCCGCTTGTGTACAGCCCGACCTTTCTTGGCACCCACGTAGCCAACAAAGAGTTGGTCATCCACCCGGAACTGTTTTGTGTGGTCTAGGTAGAAGGAGTGCGCACGTTTTGGGTCCAGACGGTGGAGCCTCACTTCCTCTCTCGAAGGATGCGGAGGCGGAAAGAAGGTGGGCAAAGTGATGGTTTGACCAATATGAAAAGATGTAACCACCTTTGGAAGAAAGGATGGACGAGTGCGTAGGACCACTTTTTCCGGATGCATAGCCAGAAATGGAGGCTTAGAAGAAAGAGCCTGGAGCTCACTCACTCTCCTAGCAGAAGTGAGGGCCACCAGGAAAGCAGTCTTAAGCATCAAGAGACAAAGAGGACAGTTGTGAAGTGGCTCAAAGGGAGCACACATTAAAAAGGTCAAGACCAGGTTCAAGTCCCACTGAGGCATAACGAATGGAACCAGAGGAAAGAGATGCGTTATGCCTTCCAGAAAACGATTAACAACAGGGGACTTAAAAAGAGAAGGTTGATCAGGAAGCCTGAGAAAGGCAGAAATGGCCGAAAGATAGCCCTTTAGAGTGCCCAGAGCAGAGCCCTGCTGGGCCAAAGAAAGAAGGAACAAGAGAACCTCAGACAGAGGGGCAGAAAGGGGATCCACAGCCTTTGCTGTGCACCATGCCACAAATTTGTTCCATCTACAGGCGTATACCGTCTTAGTGGAGGGACGCCTGGCTGCCAAGATGACATCACAGACTTAGGCGGCAGGTCAAATAACGTCAGTTGCCGCCGCTCAATCTCCATGCAAGGAGGTGGAGGCTGGACAGGTTCGGGTGGAGGACCGTCCCCTGCTGCTGCGACAAAAGATCCTCCCGAAGAGGCAGACGAATTGGAGGATCGATGGCCATACTGAGTAGCTCGGGATACCATACTCTTCGTGCCCAATCCGGAGCCACAAGAATGACTTGGGCCTGTTCGCGCCTCATCTTCTTCAGCACTCTGGGCAGAAGTGGTATAGGCGGAAAGGCGGACAGAGACCGCAACTCCACTCGCGACCAAAAGCGTCACCTAGCGAGTGCCGCCTCGGAAATTCCAACGCGCAGAATTGCTGACATTGCGCGTTCTCTTCGGTGGCGAACAGATCTAACCAAGGCTCTCCCCACTGTTGAAAGAGTCCTTGCGCCACCTCCGAGTGAAGATGCCATTCGTGATCCATCATGCACCTGCGGCTGAGCTCATCCGCCGTGGCGTTCAGGGAACCTGCCAGGTGTTAAACCACCAGAGATATGCCCTGATGATCCAGCCATGTCCAGAGACGCAGAGCCTCTTGACATAGGGTCCACGACCCCACCCCGCCCTGTTTGTTGCAGTACCACATGGCGGTGGTTTTGTCTGTGAACACCTGCACTACTCTTCCCCGGACAGAGGGAAGGAATGCCTTGAGTGCAAGACGGATCGCCCGAAGCTCCAGGAGGTTGATGTGGAGCCCGGACTCCGCCGGAGACCAGAGGCCTCTGATCTCCGCCTCTCCCATGTGGCCACCCCATCCCAGAAGGGATGCATCCGTCACCACAGTGTGTTCTGGTTGGGGAAGGAAGAGGGATCTGCCGTTGACCCAATCCTGGTTCGTGAGCCACCACTGCAATTGTTGTGCAGTGCCCTCCGAGATCTGGACGCAATCGGACAGGTTCCCCTGATGCTGCGCCCACTGGAACTTCAAGTCCCACTGCAGACCCCGCATATGCCACCTGGCATGATCGACCAGAAGGATGCAGGAGGCCATGAGTCCCAACAGCCTCAAGGTCTTCCTGACTGACACCCGGGATAGAGGCTAAAAGATCGGAATCATAGCCCGAATATCCCGGACTCGCTGTTCGGGAGGATAAACCCGAAACTTTGTTGTGTCCAGAACCGCTCCGAAGAAGAGGAGCTTCTGAGAGGCAATCAGATGCGACTTCGGCGCATTGATGGAGAACCCCAGCAAGTGCAGGAGATCGGGCGTAGTCTGGAGGTGGGAGACAACAGCCTGGGGCGAGCCCGCCTTCAACAGCCAGTCGTCGAGATAGGGGAAGACTGGAACCCCTGATCTGCGCAGATGAGCTGCGACCACCGCCATCACTTTCGTGAACACCCGAGGGGCACTGGTAAGGCCAAAGGGGAGCACGGTGAGCTGAAAATGCTTGTGGCCTACCATGAACCGCAGGTAACGCCGGTGGGCCGGCAGGACGGGGATGTGAAAATAAGCGTCCTGCAGGTCCAACGTTACAATCCAGGGTCGAGGGCAGACAAGACCTGAGCCAGGGTCAACATCTTGAACTTCTCCTTCCGGAGGAAGCGGTTGACGTTCCTGAGATCCAAGATAGGACGCAGGCCTTTGTCCTTCTTGGGCACCAGAAAGTAGTGGCTCCTTGGCCAAGAGAGCCGTAACTTCCTGCTGGAGAAGGGACAAGTGATCCTCCGATATTCGATGGTACTTGGGTGGCATGGAGGGAGGGGTAGTCTCGAAGGGTAGGGAGTAGCCCCTTCGGACGATTTGCAAAACCCACCTGTCTGACGTGATGTTGCACCAGTGGGGGAGGTGATGGCGAATCCTGCTGCCCATTGGTGTTTGGTGGCCCTGAAATGTCGGACTAGGAGGGTTTGGAGGCTGCGGCGGAGGGGGGTGGCGGTGGACTGGCCTGCCCGCTGGCCCCCAGAACCACGGCGTTGGTTCCCACGTGCCCGGCGGTGCTGGGATGGAAAGTTTTGCGCCGGCCTGTGGCCCTGAAGGGAACGTGGTGGGGCACCCCTTCCGTGGCCACGAAAGGGGTGAAAAGCAGACTGTGCAGGATGCAGGGTGGAAAGACCCAAGGACGTGGCCGTAGCCCCCGAGTCCTTGAAACGCGTCAATGCACTGTCCGCCTTGTCGCCGAACAGGCGACGGCCATCAAAAGGCATGTCCATCAGGGTGTTCTGGACATCCCCCGAAAAGCCAGTCGTCCTGAACCAGGCGTGGCGTCTGATTGCCACCGACGTGAAAATCGTTCTGCCTAGTGAGTCAGTGGTATCCAGCTCACACCGAATGGCGAACTTAGCTGCGTCTCTCCCCTCAGCAACAGCACGGGAGAGCACAGTCCGGGCCTCCTCCAGACACAGAGGCAGCACTTGCGCCACCAAGTCCCACACAGAGTGGGAATAAGAGGCCAAGAGGCATGCGGTGTTCACCGACCGCAGCCCTAAGCTGGAGGAGGAAAACAACGTCTTCCCAAGGTGATCCAGCTTCTTGGATTCCCTATCCGGGGGAGCGGTAGGGAAGGCGCTCTGGGACGTCAAGGCTTGGACCACCAAGCTCTCAGGGGAAGGGTGTTGGGAAAGGAACAAGGGGTCGCCCGGAGCCGGGCGGTGGCGTCGGGCAATCATCCTATCCACAGGAGCCCCTGTGGTGGGCTTGGACCAAGTGCCCAAAAGGATATCTGAGATAGCTTCATTAAAAGGCAGCAGGGGCTATGAAGAGCTCGCTGCCGGTTGAAGTACCTCTGTCAGGAGGTTAGTCCTGACTGCCAACGTAGGAAGCTCGAGGTTAAGAGCCTTGGCCGCCCTACGCAAGACCACTGCATAAGACGCTCCCTCCTCCGTAGCCACGGTAGGAGGAGACAGCATGCCAAGGTCTGGCGAGGTGTCCAAACCACTGGCATCCCCCAGGTCCTCTCTCCAGTCCTGTTCCAGCTATGCAATTAAAGGGTCACCTGACCCCTCCCAATCCTCCTCCTCCTCGTCCTCTGGGTGCCAATCTGGCCTAAAAGGGACTCCAGGAGTGAACAGGGGCACAAAACCCCCACCCGGCACTGGATCCGGCGTCGGTCGACGCGGGTCCGGCTCCGTGTTTTCAACCAGAAGGAGGTCGGGGTCGACGCCGGCCGGCGCCGGGCACGGTAGTGGTGCCGTCGGAAGTGGCGTCGGTGGAGGTGTGACAAGGTCAACCGGCGCCGATCTGGATCTAGGCCTGGATCCACGGGGGACCTGCAGCCCCGGGGCCGGAGCCGCCGTCAATGAAGGTCCTGGTCCCCCTGCCGAGTCCGCGGGGCCCGAAGGCGCGCCGGCCGGTTCGGGTCGCCCAAAGATGGCATGCATCGCCTCGTAGAATGTACGAAGCTGGGCGGGAGTTGCCCCGGGTCCCGGAAAGGGAGGGAAACCCGGAGTCGACTCTTTGGGCTCCGCACGCGGAGCCACGGGAGGGGCACCACCCGTGGGCCTCGTCGGGTCAGCCGACCGACGAGGAGAAGTCGAAGAGCGACAATGGTTCTTCGACTTCTTTTTGTGCTTCGACTTATCCGACCCCGAGTGTGAAGACTTCGATGACTTCGATCCTGCCTGATGGTGGCTCCGCGACCGGTCCCTCGACCTCCCTCTGGACCGGGACCTCGAACGGCGCGGAGCCGACTGTCGCCGTTCAAGCAGCTTTCGGGACCGCTCCCACAAAGCCTTCGGCATCAACAACCGGCAGTCGGAGCACGACTTGGGGTCGTGGTCGTGCTCCAGGCAGAAAAGGCACTTGCGGTGCGGATCCGTCACCGACATCAGTCGGCTACAGGAACCGCAGGCCTTGAATCCTGGCATCCCTCGTGCAGCTTACAGAGTTGTGAGACTCGAAAAAGATGTCGACAAAAGTAGAGAAAAACTTAGTCAAAAAATGACTTAGGTACCGCACTTCCCGGATCTGCGCTGGCTGGCGCGGAAAATGAAAGAACAGACGTCAGCGCGCGAGGGCGGCATCTAAGTAGCTGCCGCGACGTCATCCTGGCGACCACGATGCCGACGACGGACACGGAGCCGACCGATGCCACCTTCTGACACGCAGAGGTACTGCTAACGAAAACTTTCCGGATACAGTCTGACGCCTGGGGGTAATTCTAAGGTAAGGAATCTATCACTAACGTGTTTCTTTCAGATAGATATCATACATGTAATAAAAGGCCTTGCTCTCCTCTGCCACTGTCATTATGCCCGTAATGTTGGAGCTGGATTGGATGGCGATTGCCAGGGGCCCTACTACTAGTAAGAAAGATGATGGGGATAGAGGGCACCCCTCTCATGTGCCTCTACATATAGAAAAGTACGGGGAGGAAAAACCTCTTCAGGCGACTGATTCGGTGGGGTACTGGTACATTCCTTTGGTAAGGGTGGGAAAATCGTGGCCTATACCCATCCCCACCATGATCCGTTAAAGGTTGCACCAATGAACATGGTCAACGACCTTTTCGGCGTCCAGGGAGAGGAGCACATTTTCATCCACATCTTTCCCTCACCTGTATGTGGGAGGGAGTGCACATGTGATTAGTGGAGGAACGGCCAGGTACAAGCTCACCTATGAGGGGTGTATTAGGGTGGTAATCATTTTATTCAGATGTGCAGACGTGTCGCTAAAATCTTAGCCAATTATTTTAACAATTGCATTTATGAACGATATTCCTCTGTAGTTATAGGATTCAAAGGGGGGGTCTTTCTCAATGTTTTGGATCACTGACATTTTTGTTCTGAGGGAATAAGGGGACAGGTGCCGTTTATTCGGGCCTCCTTGTATACTGAGATGAATACTAGGATGCCTGATACTTGGTGTCCATTGAAAATTCTGCCTGGAGACCGTCCGAACCTGATGGGAGGGTTAAGAGGTGTCTGTCAGAACCCCAAAGGGCAGGGATGGATGGGTGGAGTCTTGTTGGCAGGGTGGGTAGGCCAGTAGGCAGCCCGCTTTTTCCACCCGCTCATAGTGTCTTTTTCAGATAAGAAAGAGCCATTTTTCTTCCTCCTTCATTTAAGGAATATTCAGTTGAGATTTAGCTAACAGAAGTTCCCTAAGGATCTCCTGGGTTGGAGATGCAGAGTAAGCAGAGGGGAGTGACCGGACCTGGGTTTCCAGCTGGTGTGTTGATTCTGTGAGATTTTGTTTGACTAGGCCACAATCTCTCATCAGTAATCCCCTCACAATGGTGCCATGGGCCAAGCAGAGGCAGCCACAGTCCCAGGTCCAGATGTAATTCCATGAGGCTGAGGTCTGAAATACCGTAGGGGGTTTAGGTCGCATTGGTCAATTGCTGGGTCAAGGGAGGGGTGCAGAGGCAGTAGTCAATTGTGGTACGGGTGCCATGAGGGCAAGAGGTGAATGTGTAGTCCCTATCCTGGAGATGCCTCCAGAGCTCTTGTAGAGAAGGATCATGATCAAGGTCAATTAACGCACTTCTGTCGCAGTTATGGCGTATGCCTGGTTCATCCGATCAGTCCAAAATGGGGTCCAATGTTACATTCCAGTTACCCCCAATGACAAGCTGGGTGGTGAAAAAGGACAGCAGTAATCTGATGATTTGGAAGAGAAAGGTGGTCTTAGCATCAAATAGGGAGTAGATAGAACTCACAATTATGTGTGTCCCCTTTATCAAGAGATTCGTGAAAATCAGCCTTCTGTGTCCATGTGGTGTTTGTGAATTAGAATAGTAACCCGATGCTTTCTAGGGGAGTGGTCAACCCTATTCTGATCCCCCCGGTGGAGGCAGGATACAAGCATGTATGACGCATTCCACCCAGCCTATCTGGAGCCTGTTGCTTTCCTTAGAAAAAAGATGAGTCTCCTGGAAGAGGTCAATGTTGGTTTTACTCTGGCTTAGGTTGGTAAGGATTTTCTTTCGCCAGGCATAATGCGTCAGGCAATCAACATTGAGGGACACCACTTTCAAAAGCCTCCTGGGTGGCTACTGCATCATGGTGTGGTATTGGTGCACAAATTCTAGATATCAAGCCGCTGGAGGAGGAGTCAATGATCACTAGAAACATCGGGGTGGTCCAGGGGAGCCAGATCGGTGGGTAGGCACTAGGATGAAAATGGGTAAGTAAGTGAGCATACGTCAGGTTTGGGGGACAACGGATAAGCCAAGAAAGTCACAGGATTGAAGCCAGGAAACCTACACCGGGGGGGTGATAGGTCTCGGAGCCGTGCTTGGGGATCCGTTAGACTTAGGGTCAATAGGGTATATGAGAGACTGCCGTTACCCGGAAGGATAGGAGGCCTACTGTTGCATGCTGGGATAAAGTCATCTGTCTGAGGAATAAGAAGACAAATCTAGGTGGGTTATATGCAATATCAAGAGTGCGAGCTGACCCTGTGTGTGTGTGTGATCCCCAACAGTAGCTGGACAAGTGGTAAGACAGAGCCTTCGGGACATGTGAGTAAGCATATAACAACATTCCTTTGACATACCTCCTCCCCCTACACCTAACAAACCACCCTTCACCCAACAGCCCCCATTAACAGTTCTCGGTGCGGTGAGGGGGAGAAAAAGAAAGGGAGAGAGAACAATTCTACATTACAGAGCAAACATCACCTGTTTTTGTAGGAAAGTTGGTCCTCATCAGAGTTTGTTGGTTGACCCTAATTTGTCCCTAGGCTGAGAAGTTTCCCTGTCCATGGTCTGCCAAGCTGGCATCACTTTTGAGTTACTGAGTCCCATCACTGCAGTTCATTTAATACAGATGTGTTCGTTCGCGTCAGGTCTTTGAGGCTGGTTGACGGTTCGTCGAGATTGTCTTGTCTTGTGCGGTGTCCATGGTGATGCCATCCAGTGCATCAAGAAATGATTTCAGCCCTCTCAGTTTTGGTATTCAGATGTTCGGCCTTGGAAGGTAATGATTATGGTAGTCCGCTCGAGAAGGCCATATTTGATGTCCTTTCTCTTGAGTCGAGGGCGGGGAGCTAGAAATTGCTTCTGCGTAATGTTGGATGGCGCCAAGAAGTCCACCACAAATGTGACTTGGGTGTTCTCATTGTGGTAAAGGGCATGCTTCTTAGACTCCTTGAGGATCTGTTGTGCATGCTGGTGTCTAACACAACACCATGAAAACAGTCCTCGGGTCTATAGGATGAAGTATGAATAGTTACCACTGTGTAGACTCCGACACCTGTATTTTAAAGGAAAAGGGGAAAGATCCCTTTTAGGATGAAAACCCTCACTCACCTCATGGTGACATGCTTCATCATTTGGGTTTCTCCTCCTGGTGGAAAAGCATAGTTCCACCAGGGGCTACAACTCCCTCACTGTGAGGAAGGAGCTCAGGGATGTTTTAGTATGTTGAAGACTCTATATTCGCAAGGATGCTAAAATCCCGTGATGGATCAGGTAAGCAAGGAAGTGCAGCGCAATTGCAAAAAGATGTGAATTAAAACTACCTAGTGGCAACAAAATAGACAGTCTTTATTCACTTGCTGACACTGGTAGGGTTAAAAAGCAGTGCAAACAGCAGTGTGAAAATTATATTGCTGAGTTATTTACACACGGTCAACATGTTTCAGCCTCAATGACCTATCTCAGTGTCTAGGCTTTCGTCAGGACCAAGAATAGAAAAACAAAGCTGCTGCTAAATGTGGAAAGGTGTACAGAAATGAATAGAAAAATACTAGACCAGTAATCTCATGTTTCCTGTAGTATTACTGGAGAGATCCAAATTTTTGGAAAACAACCTCCGGTTGCGACTCGAGTACCACAACGGGGTACCGACGGATAGAGCGGGGCCCCCCCTTCCCTGAGTTGTTACCAGGTAGAGGTGAGGGTTGTTTTCCAAAAATTTGGATCTCTCCAGTAATACTACAGGAAACATGAGATTACTGGTCTAGTATTTTTCTATTCATTTCTGTACACCTTTCCACATTTAGCAGCAGCTTTGTTTTTCTATTCTTGGTCCTGGCGAAAGCCTAGACACTGAGATAGGTCATTGAGGCTGAAACATGTTGACCGTGTGTAAATAACTCAGCAGTATAATTTTCACACTGCTGTTTGCACTGCTTTTAACCCTACCAGTGTCAGCAAGTGAATAAAGACTGTCTATTTTGTTGCCACTAGGTAGTTTTAATTCACATCTTTTTGCAATTGCGCTGCACTTCCTTGCTTACCTGATCCATCACGGGATTTTAGCATCCTTGCGAATATAGAGTCTTCAACATACTAAAACATCCTGAGCTCCTTCCTCACAGTGAGGGAGTTGTAGCCCATGGTAGAACTATGCTTTTCCACCAGGAGGAGAAACCCAAATGATGAAGCATGTCACCGTGAGGTGAGTGAGGGTTTTCATCCTAAAAGGATCTTTCCCTTTTCCTTTAAAATACAGGTGTCGGAGTCTACACAGTGGTAACTATTCATACTTCATCCTATAGACCCGAGGACTGTTTTCGTGTTATGAATTTGTGAATAGGGGACTTTCTCTCCTTGCTGGTCTTTAAATATTGTTTCCCCAGGTTCCTCCTCCACCTTTTTTCTGTTGTTATTGTCTAACACAACACACCAGGACATGCCACTGGTGATGGTCTCTAGGCATTCATCAAGAGCAGATCCCAGGGACCCTATGAAATGTATGCAGGGGAGTAAACAACAGGTTCATAAGAGGAGGGATCACTGTAGCCAGAAAGTGAAACATATCCTTCTCAGTTTGTACAGGGAGGCCTTTGATATGAATGTTATCCCAGCCGCTACGGTCCACCAAGTCGATGGCTTTCTGTAGAAGATGTCATACATCTTGCCCGCAGTCTGCCAAAGCGTCCAGTCATGATTCCACATCTGTGTTCCACCCTTTTTTGTGGTAAGTCGGATCTAGAATTTATTGATGTTGCCTTGTAGGGATTGCAGTTCCAGATTAGTCACAGCAACTGCTTGTTCATCAGAGCAATGGATACTTTAATGTCCACTAGTTCTTTCATGAGCACAGTGAGGGACATCTCCAGAATATCTGGGGCTGGAGGCACTTCAGAGGTTGCTGCTTTTGCTAGTTGCTGTTTGCCAGAGCTTCAGGGAGTGAGAGTTGGTGAGCATGCTTGGATTTTGCCATTGAATGGCATAGTATGTATGGAGGGAGCTGGAGGGAACAGTTCAACAATACTGCAAAAAGTAGAACAGTGGGTGATGCAGCAGTTTTTGTTGGAGAAGTGAGCCAGGGACAGTTCTTGGGCCCACAACTAGGAGGGATAATAGTGGCACAGGGCATCACGGCCCACAAAGAAAGCAGTTCTGCTTGGAAAAATGTCCCTGCCTTGTCTGATCTTTATTGGGAGCACTGTAGGAAGCACAGCAGACGGGGTCAATACCAGGGAGCAAGGATGTCTGGCAGTTGCCACAAATTTTTTGGGGGTGGGGGTCATGTTCCTCAATGGAGAGGTGACCACAAGGAAGTCAGGATGATGGCGTCCTCACTCAGTCCTGATGCAGTCCCCGCTAGATTGCCAAAGAAGATGGTCCACAGGAGGGTTCAGCACAACCCATGCGAGTAGGCTCAGGCACCGACTGCTCTAGGGGCAAGGAGGCCCCGGCACAGATGGGTTGCTGACCCCATTGGCGTTGGGGGAGGAAACTTGCAGCAGGTAGGTAAGGAGGTTCCACAGGTCTCTGCATCTCTGGACCTGACAAGTGATCGAGTCCTCTTACTCTCAGTCACTGGCAGTATCTAGAGGTATCCTGCAGCTTTCCTGGGTCATCACCATGGGCCCGGTGTTTCCAGGGAGGGTTCAGCTCTGCTGGATGATTGCCACAGCCCCGCTCCCACACTGGAAAGAAGCGGTCTGTACTGCACCCGCTACCAGCGAACTCTGTCCTAGGCTAAGGCAGCTCACTCCCAGGTGTCCGATGATCTATTCCCTCCATTTGGTCGAGAAGCAGTGTTGGATCATGACACAGAGAAGACGAACAGCCTCGCCCCCCTTGGAACTAAACTGAGCCGCCATTCTCACCGGCTCCTGACTCAGCCCAACCAGCAGCGGATTCTCCTTCCAACCGCAGCTGAGCACATAGGCGGGAAATGCAAAGAAGCAGATCACGATATCACCCTCTCAGCGAAATGGTGAGTAAAAGATAGCATTTTTTCTCTATTAATCAAACAAACAAACAATAAATCTTACCATATTTTAACTTGAAAATGAAGCGTGCAGTTCTCTAAAGTAGCCCACCAGTGAGGCAGCAAAGACAAGTAGAGGAGGTGTGGGAAGAGGGATCAATAATTGGGATTGGCTGATAGGCATAGAAAACAGACATACACTACTTATTAGCTGTTTAAAAAAAATACTTAAATAACGTGTGGAAAAAAAAGGCCAAAGTTTGTTAGTGTTGTCCTATAAGGGAAAAGTCACCTAGAAGTTTGAGCTGGAGTGGCACATTTGTGGATGGGCAAAGACCAATTTTTATATGGTCAGTCTCAGTCTGTAGTTGCACAGAGAGCGTCATGGATTGGCTGATGTTGAATCTAGCATTCTATCCACCATTCCTTCTTTCCTGGGGTTTATTTTTTGTTTAGTATTACTCTCCCTCCTATGGCCATGATTTCTCTCCTCCTCATTTGAACCAAACTTTTCCTCCCTTGCATTCATCTAATTTCTCTTCAGCTCTCTGGTATGGTAAGCTTTTTTCTGGGAGCAGCATGGGCAAAAAAATAATAAATACACACATTACTTCAGGATCATGGACTGCACCATACCTCATGAAATGCGTCAGTGTGACATAATCCATAGGTTTTATACGACTCAGCTCCAGGTGGAATAAAGTGAATAGGAAATGTAAACACGCCATACTGTACAATACCAGCATCATGTTTCCTGAGCTCCGGAGTGTAGTATATCAGGATCCCGCTGTTGGAAACCAGTCCTGAAAGGGCAGAAGATGTGATATAGAATGAGTGAAATGTGGCCAATCAAAGTGCTTTTGGATGATGCTCTAAAGAAAGGTATTATATATAATGGGCTGACCCGATATCCCTAGGAATTGTGAAACAATCTATGCAAAGAAATATTAGTCTCTACTGGTTATTCACTTAATTGTTTGTGAGATGTAAATGTTTACTCTTGCTATTGCCTGATACAAGAACAGGCAAAGTCATCAATGTTTCAACTGTTTGACCCTAAATTTGTGGATTCAAAGGGTCATCATGGTCCATTATTTTATGGAATCATCCGCATGGTGCAAATCAACAAAATATTCACATATTTTCTCTTTGTTCTAAGCTAGAGTCTGTCCTTTGACTATGTATATCCTACCATGCCTTATCTACAATAAAGATGTGCCTGTGAACATTCCTAATTACTTCTCAGCCTCTGTATTTGTACCATTTTTTAAAACTGTTTTTTCATTACTTTCTCCCTTCTCTTGGATATTAATCCCTGTTCACACCGTAGGTCTGTTTTTAACCTTAATAGATTCTTTCAGTCACAGAGGTGGTCCAAAGGAGCCTAACTGCTGGTAGATGTGGGAGAAAATATTTGTGGATAAATACAAAACAGCAGCATAAAACTTACCAGGTATTGCATCAAAGTTACTGAAATGGACTTCTATCCTGACATAATATGGATCAAGTGGCGTCCCCAGAGGAATTCCAACGTCTGGTGGAAGGAAAAATGGCTGACAGGAAACAAAGTGAGAACATTATGAGAAAATTACATCAATGTCAATTTGTTGGGGGTCTTGCAAAGTAAAACAATGACCTGGCATGACAATATGTGAAGATTCGAAATCAGAGCAATCACATAGGCTATGAACCTGGCGCATAAGAACACTGACAAAAAGTAATCATGTGAGTCTTGAAGCATCATTTAGATCCTGAAAAGTGTCCCTCCTCATCTGCCCAGTCAGAAAATGTCCCATTGCCCACCCCCAGCAGATGACCACTGACTGGACGCAGAGATCCTCAATGAAATGGCAGGGATTAATGTATTGAAAATTTGATTCCTGGTGCAGTGGATGCACTTTCGTCACAGATTAATGCCTTGAATGCAACTAAGCTGATGGGATCTTCTCAGCATTCCTTTTTACAAAATGTGGGATTTGTTTCTGAAAAGAAAACAACAGGTTGTGATTTTTCTACCACTGTGTTGGAGTGATTTTAACTCTCTGTGGCTGTGATGGTGGATCCAGGCAGAGACAATATGTATTGATAAAAATGACCTCCATGACTTTCATGAGGCTGACCTCCAGATCCATAAAAGGTGGTAGCCATTCATTGACTGCTATAAGAGGAATGGAGGCACCACTGGTGGTCACTTGACAATACTCTCACCCATGAAAGAGGCAAGTGAACCACATGATTGGACGGCTGGACATCTGCTGATTTTTGCTCAATGTCCACCTTCACCAATCTCTAAATGTCACCCATAATCTTTTTCTGAAAGGAAAATGAGATTTTGTATTTCTGGGACGAAGTGCTAGAGGTTGGTGGAATAAAGTATTAAAGATTGCCCTTCCCTTCATGAACGATTCAACCTTGAAACCACCCGAGAGGCTTTAACAGTTGGATCACAAAGTCCTAAATTCAATTCTACACCTCTTCTTGAGGTAAGTTGAAAGCGGCCCAAATGGGACCCTAAAAGTAACCTGATTGAAAATTAGCTTTTTGTCTGGGAAAATAATTAATACAGTTTATGGAGAGTGGGAGAAAAAAGTACTCTCATTGACCAATTGATAATTGCTTATGCACATAGTTTTGGAAAACTTAATATGTTTCAATAACTAGGGCATTTCGATAACACATTTTAGAGTAATCAATAGCTCAAATAATTATTTCGAGATACTCAATACCACCAGTAAAGTTTCGAGATGATTCTCTGAATTACTGTTATGCAATAATTGGTGCAAATCACCACAGCATTAGTTGGCTCCCCAGAGAGATGAGTCCATGAGAACTCTAAGGCCTTCATTACAAGTTTCTCTGGATTCCTGATGTGGCAATATTGCAGTGAGAGATCCCGGTACTTCAGAGGGCTGTAGTTTCCTGGTAAGGGATTATCACATCATTATGAGCTTCAGGGACCTGACTGAGTAATATCAGTGAAATACATGATTGTAAAAAAAATTTCCATAGTTTTATATAGCGCAAACTTGACCCGAAGGTATCAGAGCGCTTTACATGAGCACCAATTGTGTTCCACAAGGACACATTCATTTTTTTTAATTATTTTTTTTCCAGATATGTTCTCCTCATTTTAGGCACTTTTTTTGAGATACATACTGCCTTCTTGTGACAGGCAAAACGTGCCTGGGCAAAATAAGGGGATCAAAGCAAACACAAGGAGATGATGGACGGAGCGCTGAAACTTATCAGACACTCACCCCCAATCACAGATCTGGGTTGAATCCATCATTGTGCTTTAGCTCACTTCGCCACCCCAGTTCAGACACAGCTATATGCAAATCAGTCTTGACCCTGTGCCTCATGGGAACAGTCCAGCCCGAACTGCCAAGCCATGTCTTCCCTGGACCGGAAACAAGCATCCTGGGACCGGTTTCGGGCTAACAGCCCTCATCAGTCAGGCTAGCTTGAATCCAGTGGCAAAGTGAGCAAGGGACCCACGTCTGGGCATACTCTGCCAACTTAGGGCGAACAAAGCAAACACAAGGAGATGATGGACGGAGCGCTGAAACTTTTCAATCACTCACCCCCAGTCACAGATCTGGGTTGAATCCATCATCATTCTTTAGCTCACTTTGCCACCCCAGTTCAGACACAGCTAAATGCAAATCAGTCTTGACCCTGTGCCTCATGGGAACAGTCCAGCCCGAACTGCCAAGCCAGGTCTTCCCTGACCCGGAAACAAGCATCCTGGGACCGGTTTCAGGGTAACACCCCTCATCATAAGGGTTTGCCCAATTACCACTAAATTTGAACTATAATGTCTGATTGAAAATCCTGTTTCTACCTGTATAGCGTGATTACAATGAAATCCATAATGAGGCTTGAAATGTATTTACTTTGTTCAGGGGTGCAACAAACTTTATCATCTGAAAATAAACAGCTGAATAAAAATTAAACAACACATACTCATTCAACAAAGTATAGTGATGAGTTTGTGCAGAGATATTTAATAAAGGCGGTGAGAGGTAATAGCCCTTCAGGATTCCACATATAACTTCACTGACTGACTGGCTGACTCACTGCACTTACATAAAAAAGTTATGTCACAGTGGGAAACATTCATAATTACATACACAACAAGAAACGATCATTATTATTTTGATCAAAATTAGACACCACCGACTTAGTCATTTACCATAAATGGCTGTGATTTTATTTCATCACAATGTTGTATTGAATCAAAACATTAGATCACAATGTATTTCAAAATTAAACATATTCAAAATAAACGGTGCAGGGGGGAAGGTAGTGAGTGCATAGGGAGAGTTGTGAAAGTGATGTGCAGAAAGGAAGGTAGTGTGCATATATATATCAATAGCCAGTATTAACAACCTATCCAGCCAGATGTCTGGCATACACAAATGCTAAATCATAACATAATATCTGGGATGCAGATAATAATTCTCTGTCATCTATGTTTGAGCAAAAGAAGAAAAACCTAGACGACGCGTTATGTTGCACATCACTTCAGCATGACAGCTTGTGTGATCCTGAGCACTACACCAGTGTCTCTTACACCAGTCTGCCCCAGCCTGCGCGTATTTCACTGTGCTAAAGGATTGGGAATGATTACTGCACACTGTGTTTTCGTCTTTCTGGTAATCTGGATCTTGAAAAGTTTACAGAGAAAGTTTTGTTTGCTGCGAGTTGGTGCAAGACAATTGTTGTGTACTCTCTTGTGGGAAGGAGTAAACGCGTGGCATCTTTTTCAATCCATGATGTTTGTGGTTTTCAATACCAACTCCAATCAGATTACGGTGGTACATGGTGAGGCACCCCTCATTGTACAGCTTTTGGCCGGTGCGTTGAGAAACGCTTAGTCTTAAAGCCATCCGGTTTACGGAATGCCAGCCCGTTTGGATTTGGGTGATTTGTGTGGTCGGAGGTATTTTAGACAACGTGAGCAGAAGGTAACTTTATTATTTATTTTTGCCTATCAAGCAAAATGTCGTTGCTGCTTTGAAGCTGTGTAAACAGTTTTTTGATGTGGTTTAAACTACGAACTGTGCGCGCGCACCTTACCTGGTTTGTGTTCTCACGCGGTGCCGCAGTTTTCTTCAGTGACGTCTTGGTGATGTGATCAACTTTCGCTGCTGTGGGACGCCCAGCTGCACAGACTCGCCGTGAGCCATCCGGGCCAGCGTCGTCAATGTGCCGCCATCACTTTGTGGTGGTAGGCATGGATACTGCGGAAATCTTCAATGTTTGTCATGTTTCCTAAGGAACGCCGGCACATCCGCTACCCAGGATTTATTTTCTAAAGCAGCGCAGATGACAATTCAGCATGCAACATCATGGCACAAGTCCGGGAAGCAGGTTCATCCAGCGCTTCTTGTTTATTTTTCTTTAAGAAGCTTTTCAAACTTATACTAGCGCTGCTACCTCTCTTGTTTGGATAACCTACTGCTATATCTTTTCCAAGAAGATTGTGCCTTCTGTGTACACCGACACACACACCATACTTGGGGAAACAGTGCGTGTCATCTCTCCTACTGATCTACGGTGACACGCACACCGGTTGTATCTATTACATGTATATTGGGGTCTGGTGTGTTGTTGTCTAGTTGACACACACAAATGTTATTATTATGTTCTTTTCTCTGCAAATTTTGAAAGGTGCTTATGTTCATCTTCACTTGTCCACGATGTATGTCTTATTTTCTGACTCTTGCAAGTGGTTGTTTTTTTTGGTCATGCACTGTTCTTTCGAAGCAATGTTTTAGGTTGTTCAGGTCCTCTGTCCTCACAGCTCTCTTTATGGGTTGCTCCCATAAAGTGCATGTTACATTAGAGGCAGTTAGTTGGGTTTCAGTCCCATGTTTTGTTTTGCTCACACTACTAACCTTCACATAAGGTTTCTAATGGGTACAAGTCCCATGTTTTTGTAGTGGGTGTTAGTCCCATTTATGCTGTTCTAATGGGTACAAGTCCCATGTTTTTGTAAGGGGTTTTAGTCCCATGTGTTACATTGTAGGGTTTTTTAGTCCCATCTACGCAGTTTGTAGTGGGTTTTAGTCCCATCTACGTGGTTCCAATGGGTATGAGTCCCATGTGTTACATTGTTCTGTGCACGTATCTCACCTTCACACAAGGGGTTCTAATGGGTACTAGTCCCATGTGTTTTTGTGTTCTGTGCACGTATCTAACCTCCACACAGGGGTTCTATTGGGTACGAGTCCCATGTGTTCAATTGTATGTTCAAACTAACCTCCACATAGGGGTTCTAATGGGTTTTTAGTCCCATGTGTTTTATTGTTCTTTACACTTTTCTAACCTTCATTTAGAGGTTCTAATGGGTTTGAGTCCCATGTGTGTCATTGTATGTGCGTATTTGTGCACACTTGTTGGTTGTCTGCTCCTAGGCCTGTTTAGCTGTTTGGTTAGTAGTCATCATTTCTTTCCCCGTTACCATTTCTTTTGTTGTTCTTGTTTGGTGTAGATGTTCCATGTTTCTGGTCCATTTATTCACCTGTATGTTGGGGAAAGTCAGTTTGGGTGTTCATCACCCATTTCTATTGTTTTCTTTTAAAAACTTTATTGGAGGATATTGGGTGGGTCATTTATACATTATGTATATTTATCTTTGCATCTCCTCTACATTGTTTATTCTTATTGCATGTACTTTTTGTGCATCTCATGTATATTTTATCTGTATTTTCTTTCCATTTCTCTTGTACTTCGATCTTAACCTTTTATTTCATTTTCTCTTGTACTTACTCTTGCTTACTCTCTGGTGCTTTTTTTTCCTTGCTCACACTTGATTTTCTTGGTATCTTTGCTATGATCCCTTCATGTTTGGGTTCACTTTCTTCTTGCTTTTTCTCTTCTTTTCCATTTTTCTATGTCCTGGGTTTCCCTTTGTTTGAACCTTCCTCTTCTTGGTGGTTGCTATTTTTGTTTTGTAGAAGAAGGGAAGGTATGTAGTAACCTGTGTTGTATGTATCTGGTTACTTACTCCCTAGCTGCTCAGCCAGTGTGAATGTGATGCATGGAATGTTGGTGTGAGAGTCTTGCATGGAATGCTAGGGTGCCTGGATGCTTGAGTGTGTCAGTTGGAGTATGGGTTGAGCAGCAGGAAGACTGCTCCTGGTGGGGTTGTATCTCTACAACTCATCTACTTGTATTGAAGTTAACAAATCTACATGAAACTACATCCTGGCTGTGGACTTCGTTACTACAGGTTGCTTCCAAGGACTCTAAATTTTATGCATGTTTTTTCTGCCCCCCCCGGGGGCAGATCGGCCCATTTGTTTGGCCTTCCTGAACCCAACGGGGGGCAGAATACCCCACTAGACACCAGAGATTTTATTTTATATGTAATGGAAGCGACACCTTGCGCAAGGGTCACTTCTTAGGGCGCTAAATTTTCTGCATGTTTTTTCTGCCCCCTGGGGGCAGATCGGCCTGTTTTTTGGGCCTTTCTGCCCCCAAGGGGGACAGAAAATCCCACTAGACATCAGGGATTTTATTTTATATGTAATGGAAGCGGCCCCTTGGGCAAGGGTCTCTTCCAAGTGGGTGATTTTTGTGCATGCTGTTTCTGCCCCCCCGGGGGCAGATCGGCCCATTTCTTTGGCCTTTCTGCCCCAAGGGAGGCAGAAAACCCCATTAGGTCCCAGGTTTTTTTTTATTGCAGATGGAAGCAACCCCTTGGGCAAGGGTCGCTTCCAAGGGGGCCAATTAAGTTTATGTTTTTTCTGCCCCCCCTGTGTGCAGATTGGCTTGTTTTTGGCCTCTCTGCCCCCCGGGAAGGGGGGGAGAAAACTCCTCTAGGCACCAGGGATTCTTTTTTATTGTAGATGGAAGCGACCCCTTGGCCAAGGGTTACTTCAAAGGGGGTTAAATTATGTTTATTTATTTTCTGCCCCTCTGGGGACACATCTGCCCCTTTTTTTGGCCTTTCTGCCCCTAGGTGGGAGGGGGGAGGCAGAAAACCCTACTAGGCACCAGGAATCTATTTCTTTTGCAAAGGGAGAAAATTTCTGTCTGCTGTTTTTGGCCCCACCTGGGGGACAGATCGGCCTGGCAGAAAACCCCACCTGATCCCTTGGGCAAGATCACCCCCCATTTTTCTCGGCCCTATTTGAAGGCCCATCTGGCAGATTGACCATTTGGGTAGTGACATAGGGTGGTAGGACAATTGTGCCAGCACCGTGATCCCACGCAAAAATGTATGGAAAAGGTGATTTTTTTCAGTAAAATTTGAGGTTTGCACGGGATTCTGGGTAGGGAAACCTTGGGGGATCCACGCAAGCCATACCTCTATGGACTCCCCAGGGTGTCTAGTTTTCATAAATGTGTGGGTTTGGTAGGTTTCCCTAGATGGCCGCTGGGCCCGGGGCCAAAAACCCAGGTGCCCCCCCCCTTGCAAAAGCAGGTCGTTTTGTGATAGGTAATTTTGATGTCTCCACAATACCTTTTGGGGACTTGCTTGTCGCAAGTACTTGACTCACCCACATGAGTGAGGTATCATTTTCATCGGAAGTCTTTGGGGAACGCGGGGTGGGTGGAATTTTTTGGATCAACACAGATTCCAGAACTTTCCATCACAGAAATGTGAGGAAAGTGGTTTTTTTTTGCTAAAGTTTGAGGTTTGCAAGGGATTCTGGGTAAGAGAACCTGGTGAGAGCCAGACAAGTCACTCCATCCTGGATTTCCCCGAGTGTCTAGTTTTAAAAAATGTATAGGTTTGCTAGGTTTCCCTAGGTGCCGGCAGAGTTAGGGTTCGAAATCTACAGCTAGGCACTTTGCACAAAAAGGGTCAGTTTTCACTGTAAAAATGTGGTGTGTCCATGTTGTGTGTTGCGCCGTTTCCTGTCGTGGGCACGAGGCCTACCCACACAAGTTAGGTATCATTTTTATCAGAAGACTTTGGGGAATGCAGGGTGGGCGGAATTTTGTGGATCCACGAGGATTATAGAACTTTCCATCACAGAAATGTGAGGAAAATGTGTTTTTGTTTTTACAAAGTTTGAGGTTTGCAAGGGATTCTGGGTAATAGAACCTGGTGAGAGCCAGACAAATTACCGCATCCTTGATTCCCCTGGGTGTCTAGTTTTCAAAAATGTATAGGTTTGCTAGGTTTCCCTAGGTGCCAGCAGAGCTAGGGTTCAAAATCTTCAGCTAGGCACTTTGCAAAAAAAGAGTCTGTTTTCACTGTAAAAATGTGGAGTGTCGACGTTGCGTTCTGGGCCATTTCCTGTCATGGGCACTAGGCCTACCCACACAAGTGAGGTACCATTTTTATCGAGAGACTTAGGGGAACACAGAATTGTAGAGCAACTGTCATTACCTATTGACTTTCGATGCATTTCTGCCTTCCAAATGTAAGGCAATGTGTAAAAAATAAATCACTTTGAAAAATGTCCTATAATTCACATGCTAGTATGAGTACCCACAATTTCAGAAATGTGCAAATAGTTACTGTTTCTAAACTCTATATTCTGTTTCCATTTCAGAAATACATAGGTGTCTTTCATACCGATTTTTCACTGTTTATATTTTCCCAAATGAATTGCTATATACCCGGTACACAATAAAAAACCATTGCAAGATGCTGCTCAGTTATTGGCTCCGGGTTCGTCAGGTTCTTGGTGAACCTACAAGTCCTATATATTCCCACAACCAGAAGGGTCCAACCGATGTAACGGTATATTGTTTTCAAACATGTGCCATACTCAGAAGAAGTTACAGGTGAAAACTTTGGCACAAATGGCTGTTTTTTCAACTCATTTTCAATTTTTCCTATTTTTAACTGCAAGTTTCTATAATAAAACCTTGAAGGATCTACACAAATAACCCCTTGCTGAATTCAGAGTTTTGTCTAATTTTTTTAAATGTATAGCTTTCCAGGATCCATTATTACTTTCGTACCCATTTCTACCATTAACTGAAAGGAGGTTGAAAGCACAAAAAATAGCAAAAATAGGCTATGTCACAGTAAAATGCCAAAACTGTGTAAACATTTTTGGTTTTATGACAAAAGTCTGTCTGTCCCTGAAATCTGGAAAGATGGTGATTTCAGCACCACAAACCCTTTGTTGATATAATTTGCAGGGAAAAACCAGACATTTTCATCTGCAGCACTTTTTTCCAGTTTTTCCCCCCAAAAAACAAAATGTGCCTGTATTTTGGCTAATTTCTGGGTCCCATCCAAGGAAATCAACAAACCCTGGGTACCTTTAAAATCCCCATGATGTTGGAAGAAAAGGACGCAAATTTGGCGAGGATACCTTATGTGGTCAAAAGGTTACAGGGGCCTAAGTGCGAATTACCCCAAATAGCCAAAAAAAGGCTTAGCACAGGGGGGGAGGCTTAGCAGCAAAGGGATTAAAGAATCATGTATACACTATCCATGCACTACATAAATCATCTATATACTATGTAGGCACTTTTGCAATCATCCAGGCACTAGAGTTTCACTCATTTTATCATCCCACCAGTGTCTATGCATGTATTGAATGATTGACGCATTAGACTAAGTCACACACTTGTCGAATCATTCAGGCTCTACTTATGCACTCATCCAAACAACCAGATACTAGTGGTATACTCATGGAAACACGCAGGCAGTAAGTATGCAGATATGGAATGACCCATGGAGTTATGACATATTCAGGGAATCATCTAGGCACTACTTGTATCCTTAGGGAATCACCTAGGCACTACTTCTGCACTCATTCAATTATACAGGGAGTATTGATGTATTCAACCACAAATCCATGTATTTACAAGTTTTACTGAGGAATATGTAGGGGCATATTACCAAGAACGGCGTTAAAATTTATCGCCGCTTTAGCGGCAGGAAACTGCTGCTAAAGCGGCGATAATGGGCTTGATAATATGCCCTTGAGAATTCCAATAGAAGCCCATGTTCTGGTGTAAACATGGGCTTCTATTGGAATTCTCAAGGGCATATTATCAAGCCCATTATCGCCGCTTTAACTGCAGTTTCCTGTCGCTAAAGACGCGATAATTTTAACGCCGTTCTTGGTAATATGCCCCGTAGTCTTTAGACAATATGGGTGATAGGTTTACTGCAATGGCACTCTCTACGTAATTACATGAGTGCATGAGTAGAGCCTGAGTGTTTCATCAGTCCATGCGTTTGCCTCAGTATTTCAATGACTGGTTGTAAGTGGGTGTTTAGATGGCTGCATAGGTTCTGTGCAAATGTTGTAATGATTGCATAGTTATAGCCTTGTAAATTTAGTGATAAATTTAAAAAAGTGTAGAAGAAGGAGAGATGCAGTGAAACAGAAAGAAAGAGTTGAGTGAGTAGTTGATAAAGCCTTTGCTTTGAAGAGGAAGCTTTTCGTTTTGATTCTAAATAGAATGAAGACTCTTGAAAAAAAGTGTTGTGCATGAAGAGACAAAACCAGAAGAAAAGATTAGTGAATAGAAGTAACTCTTGTACAGTTTTTAGTGGAGAATGGATACATACTTCTTGTACTGAACCTTAAATGAAAAAAGCTATCTTCAGGATCACATATTAGTTCATGCTATTGATTAAAGAGGACGATGTTATGAAATAAAGAATGGTAGTCCTATAGCAAAAGAGGTGATTGTACCTAGAAAGTTATTGCAGAAGAGGTACAAGGACGGCATAGTCAAGGTACTGTATACAAATGGAATTGTAGTAGTGTTTTTAGTATTAGACAGCAATCCATTTATATATTAAGAAAATTCCTACGTATCTTTGCAAGGCGAAGTTTAAAACACAAAATAAGTTATACCACTCAACAATGCAAACTTTAGGTAGGGGGCTGTATTATGTGAAAACTCCTGCTTTATGTTTAGGAGAAATAAATAGAGCACTTTTGCATGGTAGTGTGGCAGACATAGAAATGGTTTGTGGTGATGTGTAGTTTTGTTTCTTTGCTCCTGAGCAGGATTCTAGGGAAAATGAAGTGTTGTTCAGAGGAGGAGTTACAGAGCAAGATACATATGTTACTGTTGATGGTTTTAAAGAGGAGATTACAAAATTTAACACAGTGTTGTCTAAAAAAACAGAATGTTTGTATATATTGTCGATGCACTTACTAGAAGATTTAAACATAGACTGTTGACTTATATTCAAAAAGTGAAAAAGTAAATAATGATAAATGGCAAAAGTTACCTCTGTATTTATTTGTAGAGGGACGGTTTGACTTATCTATACGGCAAGTTATATGTAAGTAGTGTTACAATAAATTAGAAGATAATAAAATGAACACATAGATATCAGATACCCATTTTGTAAGATAATAAAATGCCTGCTAATGTAGAAAAACTATGAAGGACCAAAAATAAAAAAATCATCAACCTTTATTATTCTTTGCAGCATTGCGAAGGGCCGGTATGGACTGCTCTCCAGCACTCACTACAACTCCATGATCCATGCAGTTGACATTGGGCTTTTGAATGGATTCTCTGCTTCAGTGTTGTTGTGCTGCTATTGAAGTCAAGGGTCCTTCAGCTTTGCATTGCCTTCTTCCTGCTCACTATGAATTCCTCTTATGAAATGTGTAAAAAGTATAAAAGGGGGAAAAAAATTAAAATGTATGGTTTTTGGCAGCATTGCGAATAGCTGTAACACACTGCTCACCAGCTCTTATAACAACACTACAGTCCATGCAATACGTGGCCATTCTTGAAAATTCTGGAGCAATATCTGTTGTAGTAATCTGTACATCTAAAGGGACTTTCTGGCTGGGAATTGTTGCTGCTGCCCCTGATGTAGATGGTCCTCCAGCTTCCTTCTGCTTGACCGGCAGTTGTAGATGTTTTCTATGATAAGTTTTAAGATGATGTAACATGAATGTCATCCCACATGAGTTCAAAAAAAGTCTCCAGTCAAAATCTACCACCTGCGCACAATAAACTTCTGGAAAAGAAGATTCAAGAAGGAGGAGTGGGTATATACTTCCTATTCATTTTACTGAACAGTATATTATCCAATGATATTTCTTACTTTCCCGGTCATGTGTTGTTTTCAGATTGTGCATTGCACCAGTTTTGCCACAGTTTTTAATTCCCCATGAGTTTGGGTAACAATGGATAGTTTGATGAGTGTTTGGTAGTTATATTCTATTTGTAAGTTCAGATGTTGAGTTATTTTTTGAAACTGTTCTTTTTTATAAATGTTTTGTTAAAATAAAGTTAAGCCAATATGTTACTAAACAGCTAGACTCAAACTTTGTGTACAATATGTCTATATATCTGTTTTTCACTTTGTCATTTGTATTCGTGACTACTGATGTCATTGTGACCTCCAGTGTTCCTGTGAAGAAGGAAAATGCATTTTTGATTTAGTTATTTCGACAAATGAATACAAAGGGGAAAGTTAAATTAGTATCTTACTAAATAGCTACACTGAAACTGTATGTAAAATATGTCTATATATGTTAAAAACACCCGGTATTCACAGTCTGTCCTTGGCAATGGCACTCATAGAATCAGACAGGCACTACCTGTGCAATCATCAAGGAAGTCCTTTCTCCATCACTCTGCAAACGTACCTCCTGGCATAGGACTAGCTGGGGGATGAAGTCTCCTTGGCTATTGAGGGTATTTGGGGGCCAAGTATCCCTCTTGTTACCTCCAGCAAGTTCCACCTAGTCAGTTTGCTAAGAGGTCTTTGGAGGCCACACACCCTTTCGCACCACTCTACAAACACGTCCTTTGGCGTACTACTGGTTGGGGAATAAAGTTGTCTTGGATGTCAAAGGACCTTGGAGACCAAGAAGCCTTCCTGGTAATACAAGAGGGCGGTAGTGATGGTATACAAGGTAGCACGTCAATTCTATTCAATGTGAATGGATGAATCCATAATTATCTGCAAAAAAGGTTCTTAGTAATGGTGCCTCTCAAGGGGAAAAACCGACACCCAACTACCAAGGATGTCCCTACAGGGAATTTAGAAAAATCCACTGTTAAACTTAAGTAATACGATTGCACCCTGGCACTCTTAATTTATATATTTTCATTCATGTATGGTAAAACATTTCTTCTAATTACAAATCAATGTAACAACTCACAGGAAAAACAATTTTAAATTCCTATTTATTTCCTATCAACAATGGTACACTCCAGCAGTGGTATGCAAAAGTACAATATACAACATGAACCAATTCCACACACAAAGATCTTAATCTCAAATCTTCTTGGTTGACATATGAGGATGGCAGCCGACACGTGTTTCGTTACATAAGTAACTTCTTCAAGGCTGCAAAAAAATGATTTGATATGTACATAAATATCCTAACACAATAACCATCATGTTATAAATAATGCAAAAAACCTTGGTCAACAAAGTTTACAGGTCACCTTATATTACCAAGACAAGTGAAAGATTGGAAGTGACATTGTGAGCCCGTGAAACATCACCCGAAAAGGAAAAAATCCTTGTGTTGAAGGAAAGCCAAAGAAAAGTAATTAACTCCAAAGTAATCATGACTGACAAGGTGTGCTTATCCAAGTATCTTGAGAGTTTACAGAGTGAAGCACAGAACAGAAAGAGCCAAAGTGTAGATCGAATTAAAGTGTATCGCCCAAAAGCCTGTGTGTACCAGAAGGGCTTGATACAAAGTGTATGAAAGGCCATTCAGAATACGATAGAAATAGCTACCTTATGTTTCTTGACAATCGTCAACTTGATGTGAAAAGAAACAAAATTTGTTGTTTCAAGGAAAAGTCCTAAGAAAAGAAGGAATATAATGAACTGTAGATTTAACAAAAACCCATTACCAAAAGAACTGTTACGAGAATAGTGTATCTCAATTTCATGGCATCTAGGCACCTGTTGATCTGGATTGCAGATATCTATTCATACACTGACGGGCATCCACATCATATTCTGGTGGACCCTGAGAGCGAGATAACCAGCCTCCAGTATTGGCCAAGTATTCCTGGGTGTTCTTATAAGAAGAGAATAAGCGACAAAAATCGATTTATAAACAGTTGCTTGCTAAGAACAAGTCTATTTGTATCCAAGAATTAGATGAAGGACAAAAGAAAATATTCATCTCGTCCATCTAGAAACATGTAATACCTCATGTGCGGTACGTTCCTTTCTTTCAAATCAGCCAATGGGGAACAGTTCTCAGGGACAATTCCATATCACAGAAAAATGTGTAGAGTGTATTAAACCTGAACATAGACAGAAATAAAATGTTGAACCCATAATGGGTCCCATGTAAATAAATAGAGAAACTGGAAAGCTATTCTGATAAAACGATTGCAAAAATAGTAATCCCTGATTTAATAATCCAAGCACCTGTTAGTCCAGGTTGCTGATTTCTATTAATTCCCTATAGAAAATACACATCCAATAAAAGTGGATCCTAAAAGCGAGGTGGCAGGCCTCCAGTATCGGGCAAATATTCTTGGACGTACTAATGAAAAAAGATTAGATAAAAAAGTTATTTAATTTAAAAAAAAAAAAATTTATTGAGATTTTTAGATAGGCATGGACAATGCACAAGATCATCAGCAACAGTTATATACAAAGCAATAAATCATTCTCATAACACGTGGCGAAAATCATAAACCATGAAATATTGACATGTGATTGTATCTACAATGAGTAGGATAGTATCATGCTGTTGGTCTATACATCTGAAAATTAACTTGCATTATTGTGGGGGGGCTCGTCTGCTACCACAGATCGTAAATATTGTAGGAATGGTACCCATATATCTGCCGGCCTGGATGAGGAGGGGAGCTCCTCCGCATAGAGAACGAGTCGGTCCCGACAACTCGCCATGTCCTGGAGCCATCGTGTAGTCGTTGGAGCTGCTGTGATCTCCCAGGTCATTGCCACCCGCCTCTTAGCCATCAGGAGAGCCTCCCTCACCAATCTGCCCAAAGTTCCCTTCACAGCAGACACTAAACCCAGCAAACAGATATGCGGAGAGCATTGTTTCTGCACACCAACCATTGTGGATAGTATTCGGATCACTCCTGCCCAGAATTGAGCCACCCTGGGGTATACCCACGATAAATGCCAGAAATCAGCATCGAGTGTACCGCACCACTTACAAAGGTCGTTGTCACGAAGCCCATATTTACATAATCTACTCGGAGTATAGTATACTTGATGTAGATACTTGTAGTGTATGATTCTAAGATTACAGTTCGAGGTCAGGGTTCCCGTGAGCTGACAGCAGTGCTCCCAGTCCGGCAGTGATAACGGTGGGTCCAAATAAGTATTCCATACCTCCAAGCTACGGTTGGGGGGCTGCGGTTTTTCCTCCCTGGCAGCACGATATAGTCTGGTGAGTAGGTGGCGACGTGTTGGGCTTAGAAGGAGAACTTGGAGAGTATTCAGGGTCGCCGGTTCTGTGGGGAAGGTATGATAGAGCGTTTGCAGCGCTTTTTTCAGTCTATGAACCAGGAAAATAAATACTGGAGTTTTGTTCTGTATGTAGTCGAGGTCGTCAGCCGTCAAGAAGGAGCCCTCCGGAAAGAGGTCCTGCATTTTAACCATACCTACTTGACGGAAGATGCGCAGCGCCCCTGTCTCGTGTGTTACTGATAGATCTGCGTGAAAAGCAATAGGCAATAGAGGGGAGTACAGTGGCAACTTACCAGCTAGGCAGCCTAGTGCCTGCCAGGCCTTGACAGTGGTGTCAATCGTGTTAATTTCTGTACGGGGTGTCTTTCTCTTAGCGTGCGTTAGTATGGAGCTTAACGGGATACGATGGGCGTCCCCGTCCTCTATCGCTACGTGTGGGATAAATTCATGCGCACCAATCCAGTAGTGAGCATATTGCGCTTGAGCACAAAGATGGTACAGATATGGGTCAGGCACACTAAAACCCCCCTGCCTGTAGTCCATGATAAGCGTTTTCCATGACACCCAGGCCTGTCCACCCCCCCAGACCAGCCGAAGGAGCTGTGTACGCATACTACGAAAGAAGTGTTGAGTGAGCGGAATTGGTGTATTACTAAAATGATATAAGAACTGTGGCAGTATTACCATTTTTATCAGCACGATGCGGTAAGCCAGGGACAAAGGAAGACGCACCCATCTATCTACCTGTTGTTCTAATTTGACACACGCGGGACCATAGTTCGCACGTATCACCGTGTCGGGGTCTCTGTGTACCCATACCCCCAGATATTTCACGGGGTCCAAAGACCACTCGAGTGGATATTCCAGGTCATGGGGCGCAGTGCACTCCATAAGCGGTACTACTACCGACTTGGACCAGTTTATCCGCAGCCCTGCAAACAGACCGAAGCGGATAAATTCCTGCAGCACTGGTGCCATGAAACTGCGGGGTTCTCGTAGAAATAACAGCATGTCATCTGCGTACATGGAGATACTGAATGGGCAGTGGGCAAATCTCAGTGCTGCGGCCCGATGTCGCTGGCGGATAACGCAGGCCAGAGGTTCAAGAGACAAAGCGAATAGAAGCGGCTATAAGGGACAACCCTGTCTCGTGCCCCTGGTAATACGGATTGGGTCTGATGTGCAGCCCTCCACTCGAACAAGTGCCATGGGATTGGTGTACAGTAAGGTTATCCACTGCACAAATATTGGGGGAAAGCCCATACGATGGAGAATGCCGAACAAATAACTCCACTCAATAGAGTCAAATGCTTTGGTAGCATCGAGCATAACAGCCGCCGCCGGAAGAGTCGGTTCTAGTATGTGAAACGTAGCAAAAAGAGCATGCAGATTGTGGGAAGTGGATCGAGTGGGAATAAAACCAGATTGATCTGGGAGGACCAGCTTTTGCATCAATGATTGTAGCCTAGTGGCCAACAGTTTAGCCAAGATCTTGGCGTCAATGTTTATAAGTGAAATCGGCCGGTATGAGTCGCAGCTATGTGTGGGCTTATCTTTTTTAAGAAGCGTGATGATCAGAGCTTCACGCATGGTGGGCGGTAGTGTGCCAGAGTCAAACGCTTCAGCGTACAGTTCTAATAAGTGAGGCGTTATCTCCTCCGCATACTCCTTATAAAATTCACCAGGGAGGCCATCGGATCCCGGAGCTTTATTGTTTGGGAGGGATTTAATAACCTCACTGACTTCTTCTTCTGTGATCGGCTGACCGAGGTACTCTCGCTGTCTGTCCGATAACCAGGCGATGGCTATGTCAGAGAGATAGTCATGTAAGGCATCTGCGTCTGTCTCCCCTTGTGAGGTGTATAATGCTTCGTATGTGAGCCTAAATTGTTCCAGGATCTCTGAGGTGGTGTAGTGGTCTTGTCCGGAGGTATCTGTTATTTTGGTAATAACCTGTTGGGTCGTGCGATCTTTGATTTTCCTAGCTAAGTGCCGTCCAGGTCGCCCACCCTCCCCAAAAGCACGGGCCACATGGCGCCGGGAAATATATTTTACCTCCCTTTCGGCCATGTCAATGTATTCTAACGTGACCTCCTTGATGGCTGCTAGCGTTTGAGCGCACGGCAGGATCTCATAGTCCCGCTCAAGCTCATGCAGCTTGTCCTCCAGTTTGCTGAGCTGACCTCGCAAGTCCCGTAAAATGCCGGCAGACTTACTAATGCACTTACCCCGGATAGTGGCCTTGAAGGCCTCCCAGAGGGTCGATGCGTTGTCTACTGAACCTTTGTTATCCTCAAAGTATTGTGTAATAGCATCACGAATGGTCGTGGAATAGAGAGGATCGAGGAGAGCCTCCGTGCGGAGACGCCATGTGAAAGCGCGTTGTGTGGTGCATGGAAAGTGTTGGAGACCCACCCACTCGCTGTCTCGCTCAGGAGCCAATAGTCGAGTCAGGACCAACTGTTATGTGCTGTGGAAACATGCGTGCCTTCTCTCACCTCTGGGTTCCGCTGTCTCCAAACATCCAGCAAGCCTAATTCAGCCATCCCAACATTAATAATTTGTGCCGCCTTAGGAGAGTGACCCCCTCTGCCACTGGCCTTATCTTTCCCCGGTTCAAGATGTGTATTAAAATCACCCCTCCACAATACCACAGCATCAGGCCAGGCACGTAGTTTGGAGATGACTCGTTCGAAAAAACCCGGGTCATCAGTGTTTGGGCCATAAGTGTTTACAATGGTGATAAGAGTACCTGCTAATTTCCCATGTACCATAGTAAAACGCCCTGCATCATCAGTACAGGCGTGAAGCTCCGTGAAGGGTAGTTGTTTCTTAACTAGTGTGAGGACACCGCAGGAGTATGAAGAGTAAGAGGACGCTATACGATACCCCGCCCACTGTGATCCAGCTCGACCATCTGATTGGGGTGTGAGGTGTGTTTCTTGTAATAAGGCAATAGCGACTTCATGCCTGTTCAAAAACGCCAAGACCTGTCTGATCTTTTTCGGTGTATTGAGCCCCCGTACATTCCAAGTTAGGCAGTTAACTACAGTGTGGTCAGTATGTGGAGCGGAAACAGAACATAGCATGAGCATGACAATGCAGTGTAATACAAAAGCACATATACAGTAATCATAGGGTTGATCGTTAAAATGGCCACGGAACAAACCCCCCCCACCCTCCCTCACCCCCCACCCACTTCAGCAGCCCCAACACGCCAAAGCCATCCCGAACCTCCCCAGATGCACCTTGAGTAATGGCCCAAGGGGGAAAACTGTAGCGGGGAACACCCATAGGGGGGGCGCAGGAACACAACATCCCTCCCGGTGTGGTGGGAGGTGGCCGAGCAGTTTCAGTGAAGTTACCTGGCGAACAACACATAACAATACAATAAACGAAGAGAGAGAATCCTCATGGTAGGATACAGACGTACAGTAAGTGGATTAAGAGCGGTACAGTAGGACCATGTCCCGCGAGTGCCCCGCAGCTCAATATGCAGTTTTAACACCTCAGTGAAAAGAGAAAGGGAACAATATAACAGGAAGGACGCTGTCTAGTCAAAGGAGAGCACATCGAAGAGATGAAGTGCAGTGCCCAACTCACAAATCCTGACATCTGTGTCAATTGTTCACCACTGCATCTGCGGAGCCGCCATCTCGCCCCTCCGCTGCAACGGGGGAGCGGCAGCGCCTGGTCAAAGTCTTCGCAAAGTCCATGGCCGCCTTAGGATTGTTGAAGATCCGGGATCTACCATTGTCATCAATGCGCAGCCGCGCAGGATAGAGCATTGCGTAAGACACTTTAGCGAAGATGAGGAGCTTTTTAACGGGTAAGTATTCTCAACGAGCTTCTTGTACCGCCGCCGTGAAGTCCGGACAGAAGGCAAGTTTATTGCCCTCGTGAGTGACATCCCCTTTTTCATGAGCCAGTCGAAGGATGGTATCCCGATCTCTATAATTTAAAAGACGGGCTATGATGGGGCGCGGCGGTGAGCCAGGTGGGGGGCGAGCAGCCAGAGATCTGTGAGCCCTCTCGACGATTAGCACTTTGGAGAAATGTTCTGCGCCGAAAATATCGCAAAGTAATTTCTCAAGATATGTCTCAAGGCGGCCTGTATTCGTGGATTCTGGCAAACCAGTAAGGCGCACATTGTTACGTCTCGATCTAGCCTCCAAATCTTCGTTTCGTGCTTGAATGACAGCTAGCACCTTCTCCATGGAAGCCGTCTTCGTGGTCACCTGCTGTAGGCCATCCTCCGCATACGAAATACGTGTTTCTGCCTCCCCAAGCCGCAACGCATGTTTGTCTAGTTTCTGCGACATGTGGTCCATACGGAGGTTCAGATTGTCGATCTTACAATCAATGGATTGAAGACTTGATTGAACAGCTAGAAGTGTCTTGTCTATGCTGGATAGCTGGTCGCTAGGACCTTCGAGCTCCGAGTCCGAAACCACCTGCTGGGACGTCTTGGTAGACCGGCGAGGCTCAAAGGTGAGACGCGGTTGAGCGCGCTCCGATTTCCCCATGGCAGCGCGCCTAGAACGGAGAACAGAGTAGTACAGGAGACGGTCAGCGCCGTGGGCACATACGCCCGCACTGCAAGCAGTTGTGTCATGGATGATGACCAGTGGCGGCCGCAGCAGTAAACCATGGGAGATCTATATAGGTGGCAGATAGAGCCCTCTAGTTCGCTCTGCGATCCTCGACACACCCAGGGATGATCCACGGTTGGGGGCCGGGCACTGGATCTAACCCCGGCCCTCAAGGGCTGACAGAGTCCATGGCCGGGCCACGTAGCCAAAGATGAAAGTTGTAGCAGATCACAGAGGGCAGAAGGTAATATTCAGTAGTGTCTAAGGTCGGCCCTACCGCCAGTGTGGTGGATAGGTAATGGACAGTGCGGTGAGGTCGTGCAGTCTAGTAGGGCAGGGCAGATATCACGGCCCTCCACAGCCCAGCGGTCCGCGGACCCAGTAGACTGATGGGAGGTCGGGTCTCAATGCAGCACAGCAGACGGTCGTAGGGGGTCGGAGATATCTCATTCCCAGGGCTGGATCGCAACGTATCCGCAAGTTCTCATGGGCGAGTGTAAATGGGCGGCGCAAACAGGAGCAACAGCAGCAGAAGGCTCCAGCGCCAGTCCGCAGGCAGGGAGCTCACGGGCGCCTCAGGATGAGTGAGCTGTTGGTGGAAAGGCGTGTAGGCCGCAACAAATAGCAAAGAAGGCTGATAGGTGAGGGGGGGCACACACCGCAATCTGTGCCCGGAGCTGCCACCACCCGCTAACTGGGACTGAGTAGGCGCGCCGTCCCAAACCAACCGCCGGACCCTGAAGACACAACGGGAGGGAGGCAGTCACAGCAGCCCGCGATCCAAGGCCACACGGGGCTCGGTAGGGAGGGCCGTGGCTCCGGCGGCATATGCGGCCGTCACCGACGCCCACCCCAACCCGCACCAGCCACGTAGCCCCCTCGACACCCGGCCACCAGCAACACCCCCTAACCCCCCGGGTCAGGCCGCAGTTAGGTCCGCACCGCACTAACCACGTCACCGCCACCAGATTCCGCTCCGGGCCGCCATGTTGGTGCTGCAGGCCTGAAAGTTCAGCGGCTCCGCTCTCCCTAGGTTTTGCTCAGCAGGGGGACTGCAACATGCCGAAATGTAGCCCTCACACTCCGGTACTGGATCTCTGCATTAGAGGGGCCAATGTTGACAGGAAAGCAGGATATTTGTCGGATGTTTGTCTCAGCCTGCGGAGCTGCTCTACAAAGCGGCCATTTTGCGTTGCGCTCTCTAGCGCCCCCTGATAAAAAAGTTATTTAATAAAAAGGATGTATTGTCTGTTGTAATTATTTAAAATTGTCACAGAGAAGAGGTAATAAAAACATATCCCGTCAATCTAGAAACCAGTAATACCTCTTATACAGCACGTCCCTCTTTAAGTCTGCCAACGAGTAACCATTCTCAGGAAAAATCCGTATCACGGAAAAGAAACGTAGTATACCTGAGCAGGAACACAAACAATATAGTAATGAACCCATAACGGGTCCAATATTAGCTAGCAGAGGAGTTAGAGGAGCGTATGTTAAGACAGAAGCGCTTTGTAGAAAAAATATATATATTGCCAGAAAGCATTTAGATTAGGATAATATAGAAAAAAGGTATTGTGAGCACTTACTTCTAATTCAGTATATAGAAGTTAATAGGCTGTAGTGTGCCCCTATAGGGTAAAGAAAAATGCAGCATATAAGGACAAATATTAGTATACTAAGAATAAGAAAAGTATTCCCTTGGACTAACTTCCAACCTGTGAGCCACATTCATGAATGTGGCTCACAAGTTGGAAGTTAGTCCAAGGGAATACTTTTCTTATTGTTACTATATTGGGCACCCTGTCCCTTGGATAGTAGGGCCTCTCCCATTTATTTACAAATATTAGTTTAGCCAAAGCAACGAGTACCCAGGCTAGCAAAGACCGGCATTTAAATACTTACTTCTAATAAATCGTACGTGTATGCGGGCTATATCGCACCCCTACACAGAAGGAAAAGAAGAGAAACAAACACCCATAAATATGAAAGAACACGATAGTAAATAATGACTATCAGTTTTTTATACATTAAACTAACAACCGTCCTAAAACGGGGGAGAACTATTCTAGTTAAGCCTATTTTCACTAACCTGATTCCGGCGGTCCCGCCGTATACCTGTGTCTCTCCTTAGATTCAGTAATGCGGTCCCACTCAGCGTTTAAATGTGCCGGCTAATGCTCCCATAATCGCCGACAGGTGGGAGCAACAGAACAGATTGATTCACTTTCCGGATAGGACAGGAAAGTTTCTCATACGTGCGTATCTCTTTCCTTGACACAGTTAAAGGACTAAGAAAGTGTTTTAGAAATGCCATACGAAAATGGCGGCCATTTTGGAGTGATACTCTAAAACGATGTAGAACAGTTCATTGAATGAAAACGAAACATCCCAAAGCTTTGAAAGGAAATTTTCCCGATGAAAAAGAAGGAGAGTCTCCCTATTAAGATGTATTCCTAAATTCACCAATGCATCAAGTATTCTCCCCATGAAGAAAATAGAAGGTGCAAGGATAGTCCACCAATATGAGATTGTTTCCAAAGAATAATATGCTTCACATACGTATATTGAAGTACATTTATCAATTTTCCATGTACAGCCCAAGTGTGTATAAATATTTATAGTATAGTTCGGTATTATCATTTATGTACATATTTCTGTTCTTCACATAAACAAGGATTACAGTAACAAAGGATTGGCAAAAAACAGAATTAACATTTACATCAACCAGATCAACAGTTGTATTCACTTCTTAAAGGAACATATGCATTTCCCTGTCAATATTGAGACCCAGCTCTACCGTACGAAGGCGTAGAATCCATTGTGTTTCAGATTTTCTCAATGCCAGAGTCCTATCTCCACCCCTAGGATCACTGTATGCTTGTGTAATACCATGGAAACTTAAACTGGTTAGGGTCAAATTTGGATGGTTAGTATTATAATGAACAGCCAGGGGATAGCTGGTGTCATTATTGCGTATCGCACGGATATGCTCCTGGATCCTCTCTTTTAAGGGTCGTATAGTGCTCCCAATATAAATAAGCCCGCATGGGCAGCGAATACAATATACAACAAATTTCGTGTTACAGTTTATAAATTGTTGTATTTGATACGTGGTGGTAGTGTTGTATTTGAATTCCTTCATTCTGTTGCAGGCAAAAGGGCACATATTGCATTTGGTGCATCTGTAGAAACCCTTAGGTTTGTCTGGTAGCCATGTGCCTACCGATGGTTTAGGTGGTAGATAACTCGAACAAAGAATGTCCCTAAGAGTTTTGCCTCTCCTGTAGACTATCCTTGGTTTACGTGGGATGTACTTATCTAATGTTCTGTCCATCGTTAACAAATGCCAATGTTTCTGCATTATCTTGTAAATAACGTGACTTTGGGTGTTGTAACCTGTCACAAAAATTAATTTGTCCCCTTCTTTCCTTTGGTTTTTCTTGCCCTTCTCGTAGCCAAGTAAGGTGTGTCTGGATGTCCTAAGGATTCTTTTTTTGGACTGGTCAAGAACTGAGGAGGCATACCCCCTACTACTGAAACGGTGCTGTAGCTGTTGTAGTTCTTGAAGGAAAACCGTATCTTCACTACAGTTTCTCCTTATTCTGGTCATTTCGCCCAAGGGGATGGCATTTATCTGTGTGTTTGGGTGGGCACTGGATGCGTGCAGTATAGAATTGCACGCTGTGGGCTTCCTATATAGGTGTGACATGATCTTGTGGTCTTTGATGTATAGTACCACATCCAGAAATTCTATCTCAGATCTATTGAAATTGGAGGTAAACTTGAGGTTATAGCTGTTTGTGTTAAGATAATCGATTAGAGTGAAGAACTTCGTTTCGTTGCCTGCCCAAATGATGAAAATATCATCTATGTACCGACCCCAATATACTATCTGTCCTGTTAGTTGGGGTGGTCCATCTGTCCATAGATGTTTTAGCTCAAATCTGCCCATGTACAGATTGGCATACGACGGCGAGAACTTGGAGCCCATCGCAACGCCCATAGCTTGTCTGTACCATGTACCTTGATGTAAGAAGACATTATTTTCCAGCACCAGACGTGTAAAGTCTAATACCATTTCTGTGTGCTCAAATAAAGTGGCATCCCTCTGAGAGAGGATGTCTTTGAGGGCCTGGATGCCTAGTTCCAAGGGTATACTAGTGTACAAAGAACTTACATCTAATGTTGCAAAAGAGAGTTCTTCATTCCACTCAATGTCCTCCAATTTGTTTAACAGATCCCCTGTGTCCCTGAGGTATGAAGGAAGATTGTTTACCAAGGGTTGTAAAAAAACATCAATGTACTCCGACAGATGTTCCGTTGGTGACCCTATACCGGAGACAATTGGTCTCCCCGGAGGGAAAGGACCTGGTTTATGTATCTTAGGAAGTACATATATGCAAGGTGCTCTTGGTAAGGGAATAAAGAGATATCTATATTCCATATCTGAAATGAGGCCCTGTTGTTTCCAAAAAGTCAACCTGAGTGTGATGAGTTGTGTAATCTCATTCAATGGATTGTCCCTGAGTTTGATATAGGCCATATCATCTCCAAGCTGCCTCTCTATCTCTTGTATGTAGTCTACATCTTGCATAACCACTATATTTCCCCCCCTTATCAGCCTCCTTGATAACGATATTGGGGTTATCAGCTAATGACCTTAGGGCAAGATGTTCCTTCCTAGTTAGATTGAAGGCATGTTTATTAGTCACACCACCTTGTCTATCCTCTAGTAGATAGAGATCTTTGGTAACAGCCTTGTAAAAAGCGTCTATGAGATTATCTGGGGGTAATGTGGGGACAAATTTGGATCTATGTTTCAGTGCACTGTCAGTGTTAATGTTGGGTGTTATCTCTAAATCTGTCAATGTGTCCAAAACAGTCCCTGACTCGTCCTCCAGTGACAACAATAGATGAACATTTCGTATATCACTTATAGTTTTATTACATAACGGGACAGGTGTTGGAGCATGGTGGACAGGCGTCGGATTTTCTTCAAAAAACTTTTTCAGTTTGGCACGACGAGTAAATTTAAGCAAATCGATATGTAAATTGACAAAATCCGGTGTGGTCGTAGGACAGAAATTAAGGCCCTTTGTAAGAACATTCGTGTCATACTGAGAAAAAACAAGGTTTGACAGATTGACAATGTTAACATCTTTTACAGGAGTCGTGCACAGAGAATCCATTCCACATAGTTCAGTGTTTGGGGTTGCACTCAGTTATTCGAACCACGGGAAAGGGACCTGGTGTTTGTTGCGCCCTCCCTTACGCTTGTGGTGGCGCCCGCCCTGTCTTGTTTTCTTGGGTTGGCCCTGTTGAAATTGTTTCTGGAGCCTTTGCGGAAGCGTATCAGTTCCTCTAAAAAAGAGGATGAGGAGGGATCATGTGCAGGGCATAGGTTGACCGTATCCAATGCCCCCACTGTGCTAGCTTCGCTATGAACACTTGAAATATCTGACTCACTCGTGGAGACTGCAACGACGGAAGCAATAGTAGCTCCGCTGGATAAGGGTGCTCGAGACTTTGCCTCATCAAATCGTTTAGCAAAGGTAAAGATTCTTCCATTTTTATAGTCATTGTCGTCACGTTTTAGTTTTCGCATCTTCTTCTCTTTGATATATAACTGATGCCTATCCAGGACATCTTTCAATATCTTGAAATTCTTCTCAGTTGCTTCTGGCAAATTTAGGGGCTTATTTATGAGCCCTTGCGTCACTTTTGCGCCACCGGTGCGTCACTTTTTGTGACGCACCAGCGGCGTAAAAAATTAGCCTTGTTGCACCATATTTACAAAGTGACGCATCTACCGAGATGCGCCACTTTGTAAACCCCTGCGCCACATTATTATAATGTATGCAGGGGGGGCGTTCCGACGCACGAAAGGGTCGTAGAAGTGATGCAGTGAAATCTATAAGATTTCACTGCGCCACTTCTAGGACGCAAATGCGTCACTTTCTTACGCCTGCCTCATGGCAGGCGTAAGACTGATGCAGGTACATTTCACATGGGACTTGCCCATGTGTAATGACCCATTGCTGGAGTTGCGTCACTTTTGTGCCACACTCCAGCAATGCGTCATTTTTGCGCCTACAGATACGTCAGAAATACTGACGTATCTGTAACTCCTTGCGACATGATGCGTCATACTGTAAATATGACGCATCATTGGTGTCGCAAGGAGGGTGCAATGAAAAGTGACTCATCGCTGTTTTCTCGCAGCGCTGCGTCACTTTTCATAAATGAGGCCCTTAGATTTTTTTTTTATGTTTGAAAAGCTTTATTGAATAAACAGAGAAGTAGGCAAAAAAAAATACCAGCAACAATTTTGAATAAGGAAACAGTTATAACAATATATATGGCTAGTACAATAAAAGAAATAAAAGCTATTTTAAGGTTTTATATGGAAAAGGGGGATGGGAAGAAGTGGAGGGAGGGAAAGAAAGAGGAGGGGGAAATACAACATATTAATATATAATAAAAAATAAATAGAATGCATAATACATTGCATAACACAACGAAATGTGAACAAGCTATTGGTCAATTAACAACATATATCAACTTAACTTGGATGGTATGGAAAGAGAACAGAGAGAAGGTGTTCAAGGAGGTTTAACATTTTCAGAATTGAGAGAGGAGCTATGTTTAAAAACAATCTGATCTAAATAAGTTGTAAGGGGCAACCAAAAAAGCTCTCTATTAAGTGAGGGTTTACAGGAGGAGGCGAAGGCAACATCAAGTCTATGAAAGTGGCAAAGGCTATTCCACCAGTGACGCGTGGAAAGATTATTGAGAGTTTTCCAGTTGAGGGTAATGTGTTGGAAGGCTAGAGCGAGCATGAGATCAAAAAGACCATGATTATGAGAGGGTATAGATAAAGAGTCAGAGAGGCTTCCAGTAAACAATTGGGGTGATGAGTAAGAGATAGAGAGGTTAAAGATACTAGAAATATAGGACCAAACGGATCTCCAAAAATTGGAAACCGAAGAGCAAAGAAAAAGAAGGTGCATAAGGTTAGCGTTAGAAGAACCACAGGTCCAACAGTTAGAATTTGAGTCAGGAGAAAAGCGGGCAATAGAGACAGGGGTGAGATAAAGCCTATGATAGAGAAAAAACATAGATTGAGTAAGAGAGGCAGAGCGAGAGATTTTTAAAGATCTAGACCAAAGTTTGTCCCAGAAGCAGATAGTTCATTCACATCCCAGATCAGACTCCCAGGAAAGTTCCAACCTAGATTTGACTCGATATGGATTGGGGGCTAAGTAATATTTGTATATAAGAGAAGCTTTGGGTAATGAGAGAAGAAGTTTAAGAAGGGAGTTTTGGGCTCCAGTCGGAGATGAGGGGGAAGAGAATAGTATAGATCTAGAATAATTGCCATAAGAGTGGTAAACCTCTGTAAGAAGGAACGGGGACAGTGGAATAAGGCTTGAAATTCGGGAAAAGAGCATGGCGAAAGGCCATTGAAAAGTTGTTTAACCCAAATGATATTCTTTGCCCTCCAAGAATTCCAGAAAATGGGCCTGTTATTGAGAAGAATAAGAGAATTATGCCAAATAGGAGAATCCAAGAAGTCATCACGAGAGAGAGGATTAGGCAAAACTAAAGGCTTCAGAAGGGAACAAGTATGTCTAAACAGGGGGAAGGATGTATGAGAAGTTTTAACGGAAAAAGCTATTACTTCCTTGAGAGAGAATGGTAGTAATAAAGTTTGCTCAATGGATAGCCAAAGAGGAGTAAAAGGAGAGTGCTCCTCTACGAGCCATTTCGATGCTTGACGAAGAGAAAAGGATTTATGATAAAGGCGAAAATCTGGAAAGTTCACGCCACCATTAGTAGTCTTACGAAGAGAGGAAAGGGCAATTCTAGCTTTTTTATTCTTCCAAAGAAATTTAGAAAGACAAGAATCAATGCGTTTCATGTATATGGCGGGGATGTGGACGGGAAGCATAGAGAGTATATAAATTAAAATAGGGGCAATCATCATTTTAATTGAATCTAATCGACCCCACCAAGAAAGAAAAAGGGGATTCCAGGAAGAGAGTAATTTATCAATACGAGACAGAACAGCAGACATGTTTAACTTAATCGAAGAAGCAATAGAGTTGGAAAACCATACACCTAAGTATTTAATTTTTGAAGCATTCCAGGCAAAACCGGTGGACGAAAAAGAGTGGGGAAAGCAAAATTTAGTAAGGGGAAGGATTTCTGTTTTGTCCGAATTAATCTTGTAGCCAGAGACCTTGGAAAAGGAGTCAAATTCATGAAGCAAAGAAGAGACAGAGGTGTCAGGATCAGAAATAAATAAAAGAATATCATCCGCATATGCGGAAAGTCCCTTAGATTTTTAATTTCAATTTCCAGTTTCTCAATATTTGCCAATAAGTTACTGCGTTTCCGTTCTGCATGGCGTAACAGTTCTTTTGGTAATGGGTTTTTGTTAAATCTACAGTTCATTATATTGCTTCTTTTCTTAGGACTTTTCCTTGAAGCAACAAATTTTGTTTCTTTTCACATCAAGTTGACGATTGTCAAGAAACATAAGGTAGATATTTCTATCGTACTCTGAATGGCCTTTCATACACTTTGTATCAAGCCCTTCTGGTACACACAGGCTTTTGGGCTATACACATTAATTCGATCTACACTTTGGCTCTTTCTGTTCTGCGCTTCACTCTGTAAACTCCCAAGATACTTGGATAAGCACACCTTGTCAGTCATGATTACTTTGGTGAACATTATTGACTTTTCTTTGGCTTTCCTTCAACACACTGATTTTTTCCTTTTCGGGTGATGTTTCACGGGCTCACAATGTCACTTCCAATCTTTCACTTGTCTTGGTAATATAAGGTGACCTGTAAACTTTGTTGACCAAGGTTTTTGCATTATTTTAACATGATGGTTATTGTGTTAGGATATTTATGTACATATCAAATCATTTTTTGCAGCCTTGAAGAAGTTACTTATGTAACGAAACACGTGTCGGCTGCCATCCTCATATGTCAACCAAGAAGATTTGAGACTAAGATCTTTGTGTGTGGAATTGGTTCATGTTGTATATCGTACTTTTGCATACCACTGCTGGAGTGTAACATTGTTGATAGGAAATAAATAGGAATTTAAAATTGTTTTTCCTGTGAGTTGTTACATTGATTTGTAATTAGAAGAAATGTATGACCATATATGAATGAAAATATATAAATTAAGAGTGCCAGGGTGCAATCGTATTAATTAAGCCTTCCTGGTACTTTCTATAAGTTCTTCTCAGCGGGATTTCAAAGAGCTGGTCAGAGGCCCTGCCCCCTTTCCACACCATTCTGCAAAAACCATTGCTACTTAAAAAAAAATGCAAATTCACTGAAAAAAACAAAGATTACAAGTAAGTTATAGTTAGGAATTAGCATTTAAAAAAACTTAGAAATTCATTGAAAAAACAAAAGGTTACAGGGTTGTTATAGTTAGCAAATAGGATTAAAAAAAACTTAGATATTCACTGAAAAAACCAATGGTTACAGGGACGTTATAGTTTGGCTGATATTTCACTCGTACAAAACCACAGAAATTCAGCAGTTATTGTTAGCTGAGCTCACTATATATCACGCCCTGCAATGCACTGCTTATGACCTCACATATTACGTCACTCATGACATGGTCAGTGACATCACTGATGACTCTCAATGACATCACTGATGACATCACTGATGACATAATCCACAGAATCTCTGATGCAGCCACTCACACCCCCATGCAAGCTTTCATACTCCCACTCCATCTTTCACACTACCATTTTCGAAACCATTGACATACCCATACCACTACTTACATACCCACTCACTGATTCATAGATCCACACACATCCATTCACTCACCCATAGAGCCACTCATACACCTACTCACTCACCAATACAGCCACTGACATATCCACTCATACACCCATACAGCCACTCACACAGTGTCAGACACTCATAGAGCTCTTCACACACCTACTCACTCACCCATAGAGTCAATCACACAGCCACTTACTCACCTATACAGTTATACACACACCCACTCATTTATTCATACAGATACTAACACATACTTACTTAGCTATACAGTCACTGACACAAGCACACACTCACCCCTACAGCCGCTCCAACATTCACCTATACTGTCTTTCATGTATGCAGTTACTCACCCATATACCAATTACATATCCATTCATTCACTGACACAGCCATACGCAAACTCACTCACCCATACAGCCCCTCTGAGATGCAATCATGAACCCATAAAGCCAGTAATTCACCCATGCAGGGAGTCACACACCCTCTCACCCATCCACACAGACACTCATACACCCATACAGATACTCAGACAACCAATCAATAACCAATATAGCCACCTACTCACCAACCCATGCAGCCACTTACACACCAACTGACACACTGATGCAGACATTCACACTAATTAGTCACTCACCCATACATTCACTGAGACAAGTATATGTATATTCACTCACTTATACAGTCAGTCAGGCACCAACTAAATCATCCCTACAGGCACTCATACACCCATTGATTCATCAATACACCTTGGTGTATATATATTTAACACTCATAAACTTTTTAGAAATACTCACAGTCACTGGATGATGTCATCAGTGATGTCATTTGAGATGTCATCAGTGATGCATCAGTGATGTCACTGACCGTGTCATGACAGTGTCATGAGTGATGTAATATGTGAGGTCATAAGCAGTGCATTGCGGGGGCGCGAGTTATAGTCAGCTAACAATAACCTCTCAAATTCTCTGTTTTTGTTCGAGTGAAATATGAGCCTAGCTACAACGTCCCTGTAAGTTCATTTGACTATGCTACTACCAGACTAGACATCTTTAAAAGTATGAGAAAATTAAAACTAAAGAAATATTTTCTTCAAAACAAGAAAACTCCAATGGAAGGGTCAATTCAACAATCTGAACCTCCTTCAACTAGTCCTCCCTTTCTCAATTTAACCTCATCAGATTTTCCACTGTTGGATGATTTACAAGAGTTAGCCAATGAAAACTACAATTTAAACATGACCCTTTGTCAGGAAACACAACCGACAAGTTGGCACCAAAAACAATTGAAACTACCACTCCTTTCAAACCAAGGTCCAAATTCAATCCCATCACACCGAGGGATTCAATTGACATTTTTCAGGAACAAGTAGTAAAGGGAATTAAGCAACTAAATCATAAGGTGCACAGAGTTAACAAACACAAAGGCAATAAGAAAGAACTTCACTACCACATACTTATGGAAAAATTAAAAACAAACAAAGACATAATCATTCGTAATGCAGACAAGGGCGGAAACCTTATTCTGTGGAAAAAGAAGGATTACATTGAGGAAGCCATGAACCAACTGGCAGATACAACATGCTACCGTAGAAGTGACTATCCAGAACTGAGAACAACGTATAATACAATCAATACAAAATTGGTAGCATGGAAAAATGCAGGGTTACTAACCCCCCAGGAGTACAAATATTTGAAAAATGAAAATCCGGTCACACCAATTTTGTACTTTATAACGAAGATACATAAACATGCATTCAAACCGCCAGGAAGACCTATCATTTCGGCACGGAACAGCCTCCTGGAGAAAACCTCCCAATACGTAGATTACTATCTACAGGAGTATGTACAACATCTGCCGTCTTATATCAGGGATACAGGGGACTTCTTGTTGAAAACACAAAACATTGTCTGGCATCAAGATTTTCTGCTCGTTGCGATGGACGTGACATCACTATACACGTCCATTAACCACCAAGACGGTATCCGAGCACTGCAACATTAATTAGGCAAAAGGACTCCCGAATTTGTACAGCACAACAAGATGCTTTTAAATATGGTTGAGTTTTGTCTTAATAATAATATTTTTTTATTTCAGAATGTCTTATATAAACAACAACGGTGGTAGCCATGGGTGCCAGATTCTCCCCCAGTTATGCCTGTCTTCACATGGGATGGTGGGAGGAGCTGGTACTAATGAAGGAACACATGACTACAGTCACCACTAAAATCAAATGTTGGCTACGATTTATAGATGACTTGTTTTTAATATGGCAGGGGTCTGTAGAGGAGGCAGAACAGTTCATCATAGAACTAAACAGGAATAGTCTTAATCTTCACAGCCTCAATCAGTGCCACAACTATCAATTTTTTAGATGTTGAAATTTACATCAAAAACGGTCGGCTGGAGACAAAATTGCACAGGAAGACAACAGCTGGCAATTCGATATTACATGCAGGCAGTTTTCATCCACAGCATTTGATTCAAAGCAACCCCTACGGGGAGGTGCTACGACTTAAACGAATCTGTAGCTGTGAAGATGATTTAATAATAGCACAACAAGCATGCGCTGCCAGATTCCGTGCAAGGGGGTATTCAAACACGTGCATTGAACAAGCCATTAAGAAAAGCAATGCAGCTACCAGGGAGAGTCTAATCAACCAGGACAGAAAGATGAAGGATAACCAGACACAAATTTCCTCTTCCTCTTCTTCTTTCAGATTTATCTTAAAATACAGCAAACAAGATATTGCAATCAGAAAAATCATTAGAACCAACTGGCCCCTCGTCCTAGATGATCCCATCATTGGCCATACGCTCCCTAAAATTGCCTCCATTACTTACACAAGGGCTACATCCATGAAGGACGTGCTAGTTCAAAATGACCCTTTTACTCAAACTAAAAGCACATGGTTGTCTCAAAGGAAGGGATTCCATCGCTGTAAAACCTGTAAGGCGTGTCAATTTGGGATCAATAAAGTTTCATATGACACCCTAATAGGTGACCAGGAAAAACCAATAAGGAAGGCCCTAAGCTGTAAATCTGACTACGTAGTCTATGTGCTGGAGTGTCCGTGTGCCCTACGATATGTAGGTAGCACTATACTACAGGGGCACAAGAGGATACTCCAGCACATCAGAGCAATCAAAAACAAAGAAACTACATACCCCGTAGCGCGACACTTTGGGGAAGCACATAATGCGGACCCCAAACAACTCAAGTATTTTATCATTGACGCAATCCCACCATACGAAAGAGGGGGGGACAGAGAAAAGGCCCTTAGACGTCTAGAAACCAGATATATTTTAGACCTCGACACAAAGTCCCGGAGAGGCCTTAATATTACGGAGGAATTGTGCACCTGCCTCTAGTAAGATTTTTTTTTAAACTGACATAGATATCAAACTTTAAGACTTTATGTCATCAGCAATAATATGTAACTATCTTGCCGCCCAATCCGCACTTTTTCAATTATTTTACACTATTTTGTACACGGTTTTAGATGGGTTTTAGAATTTGTATACACTTTTTTTTAGCATATTTTGCACTGGTTTTTAGAGATTAATGTATGTTTAGACAGCAAGGTCAGCACTCAAGCACCTTTTTGGATAAGTACTGTAATTTGCATTAGCACTTTCTATATCTATTTATAAAAATGTTTGGATAGGTATTTATACCAGGATGTATGGAAAACAATAAATTAACTATGCATAATTCCAATCGGTATTTAAACCTGAATGTATTAACTATGCTATTAGACAGGAAACCTAGACATGTTAATAGGTTGTCTATTTCCATGCTTTACCTTGCACATACGGCACATGTCACTTTAAGAATGGAAAGAGAGAAAAGCTTAAAAAGTAAAAAATTGGGAAAAAAAGAAAAAAAGCTATATAAAAACAGACCTTACACTGTTAAGCGCGTCATGTGATCAAGGCTCCTCGGAGCTGCAACGCGTCATGCTGCTGGTGCTTGTTTGAATCAATAAAACAAAAATCTGCACCTACCTGTGGTCCGTGCTCCTGTGCCTGTCCTTGGGAACGAAGGTTGGAGTATTGCGAATATACATATATATATCCAGAAATCCGCTTCCGCACTGCAAACTCCCTTGGAAAAACGGAAACGGACCAGAAAATCGGTGCTTAATTAATTTATCAACTAGAGCTGTCCGCCATTCGCGTTTCAGCTGTCCTCGGCCCTGATCACATGACAACACTGCTCATGCAGATCATCTAATTCAAAGTGACATGTGCATAGAATGGGTAAATGGATATGGAAAACAGACTTTGCATAATCAGTTTTTAAGTCCTGAAAAATGGGTATCAAAGATATATATAAATATATGTATCTACAACTTTTGTTGTGTCTGAATTTTCAAGCCCCATTGTTTAGTGAAAACAGAATGCAATAAATAAATAAATAGGTAAATAAATACATGAATGTATATTTTCATCATTGCATAATGCCTGTTGTTACGCACTTAAAATGAAAATGCAAGTCAAAGTCAAGATATCATTACAGTATAATACATATATTCAACCTTTATCCATAACAATCCATTAAAATCCATTATATTTATAAGCGTAAAGTATGTTTCACCTCCTAATCCTAAAACTAACTATAAAGTGCCTTAGTGCTGTGTGTAAATTGTGATTTTTTAAAATAATTATTCAGACTGCAGCGGAATATATCCTAATAGGGAAATTTCATCAGAATCAATTATCATCATCATGGGGTTTGATCGTCAAGTCTTCAAACATTATGTAAAATATATGGAGAAATTGTTTTTTACCTATGTGTATCTTAAATTTTTCTCATTGATGTTTTCATAATAATAGCACTTGTTGATATGATTATCCTGTATATGATAATGTAATTATAAAACCATATCTGTATAAAAGGATAAAAATAGACTTATAAGATTTCACATATTTCATATCTATTTACAAACAGGTATATAAATCTTCTGTGGTATTCAGTCCTCTAGGACTCATTGTGTCTAGATCAAGAATGTAACGAGTCTCTAGTCTTCTAAGTTTTAATTCTCTGTTTCCTCCTCTTCTTTGAATAGGGACTGAATCAATTAAGAAATATTTCAAATCACTTAAAATGTTTTTGTGGGTTGCATTAAAATGTCGCTTCAGGATATGTTGGGTCTGAATTCCTAATGGCCCTAATGTGTTGGAGTATACGCTTATGGGCTTGTAATTTTGTACTCCCCACATATTGCAAACCACATGTACATTGTAGTACATATATAACATAATCTGTTTTGCACGTAAGGTGTTTGTTTATCCTCTTTTCTTCATCACAGAACGCTGTTATATACGATGTTCTGTTTACCCCGTGATTGCACGCCTTGCAACTTGTGCATTTGAAGAAGCCCTTTCTTGCAATTAACCATGAAGCTCCTTCCTCCACTTCTGGACTGCTCTTAACCAGAGCATTGCTCATGGATTTTGTTTTCCTGTAAGTGATGGAGGATATTTTTGGTAAAAGGTGTCCTATTACTGGATCATCTAACACCAGGGGCCAACTCCGTTTAAAAATATTTCTTAACTGTTTTTCCTGTTTGCAATAATTTAAAATTATTCTGATGGGGTCATTGCTATGATCTAGATTTACACTTGTTTCCCATCTGATGCTATTGTTTTACCAAATAAAAGCTCAGATCTACTGTGTTGGTTTGATTTGGCTATAGCTATATCTATTGTTTTAGGTGAGTAACCTCTTTCCAAAAATCTCTTTTTGCTCGCTTCTTGTGTCATTTTCAGCTCAGAGTCATCACTGCATATTCGCCTTAATCTCAACATCTCTCCATACGGTATACTTTCTATTAGATGGGCTGGATGAGAGCTGGTTGCATTTAGAACTGTGTTTCCTGCTGTTTCTTTTCGGTGTAATGATGTTAACAATTTGTTGTTCACTATTCTGACTCTTACATCAAGAAAATCAACTGAGTCTGTGCTAACCACCGCTGTAAAATTCAAGTTGATATCATTCTCATTTAATGAAGACATGAATTGTAAAGCACTTTCTTCAGTCCCTCGCCACACTACAAATAGATCATCTATATATCGTAGCCAAACTACTACATGATTTTTCATTAATTGATCAAATTTGCCTCTGAGAACCAGCTCCTCCCACCAGCCCATGTGAAGACATGCATAGCTGGGGGAGAAGCTGGCTCCCATTGCGACTCCCCGTAGTTGTTGGTAGATCTGACTTTGAAATAAAAACAAATTGTTCTCTAAACAAAACAGAGTCATGTTCACAAGCATTTTGGTGTGTTGTGTCAAACATGCCGGTCTATTGTTGAGAAAATATTCTAATGCTCGGATGCCATCTTTATGTTTTATACTCCTGTATAATGATGTGACATCCATAGACATCAGAATGTAGCCTTCCTGCCAATCCAGATTGTTTATTTTCCGCAGGAAATCACTGGTGTCCTTTATGTAGGAAGGGAGACTTTTAACATAATCCTGCAAGAAATAGTCAATGTATCGGGATGTATTTTCCAACAATCTGTCACATGGAGAGAATATCGGTCTCCCTGGTGGCTTGCTTTCATTTTTATGAACTTTGGGTACAAAATAGATCACTGGCATGGCAGGGTGCTTTTTTTTCAAAAATTTATATTCATCCAGGCTTAATAATCCAGCACTTTTCCAAGCCAGCAATTTGGTATAAAATTCATTGTATGTAGTTTTTACTGTTTGTGGTGTGCTTCTTTTATAACAAGAGCTGTCATTCAATTGGGATAAGGCTTCCTCCATATAATCCTTCCTTTGCCAAAGGACAATGTTTCCTCCTTTGTCCGAATTTCTGATTATAATTTCTTAATTTGTTTGTAGTTTTGAGATGAGTTGGCGATATCTCCATTCCTTGCTTGTAATTTTTTGTTTGGTTTTTTGAAGTCTGGTGTTTAATTTCTTGATTTGTGCCACCACTTGTTCATTAAAAATGTCCAATGAATCTCTTGGCAATATTGGATTAAAAGTTGAATTGTTTTTGAAGGGTGTATTTCGTCTAGGGTCCAGGGAACAAGGTCTTTATCATAGTTGCTTGTGTAGCATCTTCATAAGGTGAATCCTGGCTTGAACTTTCCTTTTGTAAGTCTTGTAAATCTCTGAGTAATGCCTGATCAACCATAGTTAATTCCACAGTGCTTGGTAAATGGTCTTTTTCTCGCTCACTCATTGAGATATTTTGAGTTTTTCGAAGCAGATGGTACTTGCTCAATTTCAATTGTCGTATAAATTTGAAGACGTCAGTCCGGGTTTGAGCATAATTGAAGCTACTTTCTGGACAGTAGGATAGTCCGAGGGACAAGAGTTGTTGTTCAGCTTGATTCAGTTCTACTTTTGCTATGTTGATCATTGTTTTGGTGTCAGGTTCGATCCGATTTACTTTCGCCTCCATCGTACATTGGTCGTTTTCTTGTTTTTTACGTTTCCTGCTGGACCTTCGTCCTTCCCTTCTTCTTTTGTTGTGCCTTTGCCTAATTTCTTGTTTCTCGTGCACAAGGTTTGCCTTCGGTCCTGGCGTAAAAAATCAAGTTCCTCCGCGAGGGTTAATTTTTGGCGGGCTGATTTTCTTGATTCAATTCCGGTTCAGATTCGCTTTTCAGCGCAGAGCTTAGGTCTGATGTTGATGTTGTAATTGGGTCTTTGTATTAAATGTGCTTTTCTTCTCCCCCTGTTTTGGGTTTCTCATTGTATCATATTTACGCGAAAAGGTGAACATTTTTCCTTTTTCGTAATCAGCCTTATCTCGCTGAAATTTGTATGCCTTCCTGTCCTTTATTTTCTCCTCCTCTTTCCTGATTCTGCCCATCATATCTTCCCCACATTTTGGAGACATTTTGGGATGATTCAGTTTTTGCAATTTCCTCCTCCATTGTGTCTATTTGTTTTTGAAGGGCAATTCTGTCAGTTTCTGTGTATTTGACAAATATCTCCACCAATTTTCTTGATGAATTCAAATTACACTCTGCCCATTCTGCCATCATCTGGGGGTTTGGATTTTCACAGCTTGGGGCGATCATGATTCTCAACCCTCTTGGGATTCCTTCCTACATCCAAATAGCGTTGCAAAGACTTGTGTTCCCACCATTTGGACTGCTCTTGCTTAATTAGTTTCTCCAGTTTGCGAAATGTATCCTTTATGCTCCCGGGTTTGTCCCATGATGATGAATTTGATGCTGGTGCCCCTTGGGTTGGTGAATTGTTAAACAGTCCTTCCACTGCTGCCTCACGATCCCGCAGTGTGTCTGCGGACATAGCTCCTGTGTGTTAATGTATTTATAATGTGCTGACAGGATTTGTGGTAAATACCACGATCTCCTGCCAAAACAGCACACCTCCCGACCTGACCATTTGAAAAGTAAGAAGAAGATTCCTCTTACCTCCTTTCCGCCAATGATTGAGACTTCGAGTCAGCCGACTCAAATTAAATCGCTCCGCAGGCAGAGCAGAGCAGTGTCTCCTGTCATGGGGCCCTCGCTTTCCTTAATCCAAAGATAGCGCTCTTCTGATTCACTGTCGGGAAGCCGTGACGGAAAGTAACTTCACTCCGCGGGTGCCAACAGAAAAGGGGAGGGGGTCCGTGTTGAACCGATGAAGTCTCCCGTTAAAAAATATCCAGAAAACGGCTTTCGCACTGCACATTCCCATGGAAAAACGGACACGGACCACAAAATCGGTGCTTACTTAATTTATTCGACTAGAGCTGTCCGCCATTACGCGCTTCGGAAGTCCTCTGCCTTGATCACATGACAACACTGCTCATGCAGATCATCTAATTTAAAGTGACATGTGCATAGAATGGGTAAATGGATATGGAAAACAAACTTTGCATAGTTTTTAAGTCCTGAAAAATGGGTACCAAAGATATATATATATATATTCACATTCAAAACCAAAGGTTACAGGGACAATATAGTTAGGCTCAGATTTCACTTGTACAAAACTATAGAAATTCTGCAGTTATAGTTACCCCAGCTTACTATAACAAACGCTCCCTCAAAGTACTGCTTATGACCTCACATATTACATCACTCATGACATGATCAGGGAATTTCTAAGGTTTTTTATTCTTTTTCCTAACTTTGATGTCCTGTAACCTTTGTTTTTTCAGTGAAAAAAACAAAGGTTACAGGGTGGGTATATTAAGGCTCACATTTCAATCATACAAAATCAGTGAACTTCAGCAGTTATAGTTATCTGAGCTAACGATAATTTGTGCCCCCACAATGCACTGCTTATGGCCTCACATATTACATCACCCATAGCATGGCCAGTGACATCACTGATGACATCACTGATGACATCTCAAATGACATTACTGATGTTATCATCCAATGAGTGTGAGTGTTTACTCTGGTTTGTACGAATGAAATGATAGCCTAAATAAAACGTTCCTGTAAACTTTGTTTTTTTCAGTAAATTTCGAAGGTTTTTTTTATTTTATTTCCTAACTATAACTTCCCTGTAACCTTTGTGTTTTTCAGTGAATTTCCAGGGTTTTTTAACTTCTATTTCCTACCTGTAATCTGTAACTTTTGAAAACGAGTATGTGAGTGAGTGCGTGATTGTCTCAGTGGGTGTGTGACTGGATGTGTGTGTGTCTGAATAGGTCTGGAACTACCTGCATAAGTGTCTCACTTGGTGTGTAACTGGCTGCATCACTGTTTGAGTGACTCACTGACTGTTTGAGTACAAGTCTAAGTGGGTGCATGAGTGTCTGAGTAGGTCAGTGACTGGGAACATGAATTTTTGAGTGGATTTGACACTTGGGAAAGACGTATAACATGCCTAGTGAAGCTTCCAAGGAGATAGCTCAGACATGGTCTGCACTAGTAGCCATCACGTATATTTGCAGGACTATTTCTATAGATGTAAGGAGGTTGTGCAAGTACTTGCCTACATATCTCAGAGAGTGTAGGAGTACACCTCTATCAGTGCCATGAGATGTTTAAGTAAATGTGCTGGTATGTAACTGCCTGGTATAATACATCTATGGCTGCCTAAATGTGTATGTAAGTGGCTGTACAAATGCTTCTGTGCCTGTGTTAGGTAATAAAGTGCTATGTAGGTGGCACTGCAACTAACTTTGAGTCTGATGCATGCATAAATAGTTTCTGGTGAGTGCCTGAATGTATAAATGCTTCTGTAGCTGTTTCTGTAACTCAAAGAGAGGCTCTATGCTTTTGTGAACATCTATGTCAATTGTTTCAGGGATGGCATGCTCTATGTAGTACTTGGCTTGCAAGTGCACAAGTAACTTATTCAACTCAAATGGACATCTGTTAATGTCTTAAGCACAAAACAGCATCCTTTATGGCATAGATGTAGGTTATGTGCACTAAAACGTGGGTTTGACATTTCAGAAAGACCTATAACATGGCAACTGAAGCTTGCAGTGAGAGTGCACAGACAGGGTCTGTATTAGTAGTCATCACCCATGTTTGAAGGTCTATTTCTGTACATGGTTGAGAAGGTTGTATCAGGACTTGCCTACATATATGAGATACTGTAGGAGTACACCTCTATCAGTGCCATTAGATATTTAAGTAAATGTGCTGGTATGTAACTGCCTGCTATCATACCGCTATGGCTGTCTAAATGTGTATGTAAGTGGCTGTACAAATACTTCAGCACCTGTGTTAGGCAATAGAGAGCTATGTAGGTGTCATCGCAACTACCTTTGAGTCTGCTGTATGTATAAATAGTTTCTGGTGAGTGACTGAACTTATAAGTGCTTCTCTAACTGTCTCTGTAATAACACTGGGCGGACAAATGTTTGTACGTTCAAAATGCGTTTTCACGCGCGCAGGAGCGACTTACCGGGATGCCTGCGTTCGCCGATGAGATTTCCTATCCGTTCGCGTGCGCCACGAGAAATGGTAGCTGGCCGCACGGTCCCGCGAGAGTGTGCGATCGCGAACACGTCACTCGGACGCGCCATCGGAAGATTTGTGTAGATTGCGATGCCGAACATGCAGAATTTGCAAGCTGGAGAAGAATATCTCTTGAGCAGCATAAAACCTTCTCGAAATGATGATTTGGATGAAAAAAACTCCTCGGATTGACATTTGGCTGTACTTTTTTGTGCAAGGAGTCCTTTTTCTTTTTTTACTTATTTTTTGAAGAGGAAGGAAGTGCCCCAGTGTCTCCAACTTCCTGTTCCTGTCCAGCAGGCTCCTCCCAGTGCTTTGTCCATCTCCTGTTCACTTTTCATTTGGATTTGGAGCTGGAAGGATCCCTTTTTTTGTCTGCTGCATCATATATCATTGGATTTGAGGACTTTTGGATTTGAGATTTCACAAGTAAGTTGGAAAATTGGTGTTGTTTGTTTGATTGGGGCATTGCACCTACATTTTTTGTACTTTTCATTGTTTTTTTCAATGTATTGTGGTGGGTGGCCTGTAGTTTCAGTAGGGGCCTAGTTGTTTCTTTGTATGTAATTTTTCTACTAGTTTTCTTTTATAAAGGAAACATGTTGCAAAGTTCACTACATTTTCTCCAACTTTTGCAATCAATTTGCAACATTTATTTAATTCACTAGCCCAGTAGTCTGCCAATAGGCCTTTCAGCCAGTTGGCCCAGAACTACTCATGTGTGCATCAAACAACTGTTTCTGTGGTATCTGTTGAATTTAACATCATTTAGGGCATGGATGGCATTGGATTGAATTGCAAAATGTGTTTTTTTTGTGTATTTCAATTTTTTTGTGTGTGTTAAATACATGCCTTTGTTGGATGTGTGTGGTGTGGTTGTTGGGTAACTTGCAAACCTTTTTTAGCCCTGTGGATTTCCGTTTTTGCATTGTTGCATTAAAGCTGTGTTGTTTAGCATGCCTCCTTTGTCTGGCCATATAGGCCTGCTTGAGTTCATTGTTTTACAGGCCACCTGCTTGTTGTTGTGTGAGTGACCAACCATGTGGTTGGTGGCCATTCTGTGGTAGTAGTTAGTGTGCTGCTTTTGCCATAGGCCTGCATGTCTTTCCTTTGTTCCTCTTGGCTTACTGCTTCCATCCCCATTGCCAGCTGCAGCTTCCTGAATGATGCTGCATCCCACGTGATGCACAATCACATTCACAATGCCAAACAGGTTGCATTACATTTGTATTTTTGTTTTTGTTCTTCTTCTTTCCTATCCTTCCTGAGTGTACACAGTACACCATGAAAGCCCTTGTTGTCAAAGTCTCAGAAATGGCTACACTGTTGTTATGTTTTTTTAATAACTGAGTTAATACAATTTATTAATATTAATAATAACACTAACAAGTGTGACCACACACTAACTTATATATTATATTTGTTTGTTTGTACAGTAGTAAATTGAACCACAACAATAAATGCCACGTTTCACTGATGTTCTTCTTGCTTCTTTGCATTTATGTGCACAAAAGAGGAGGAGGCGTCATCACCCATTGTACTGCCAGACAGAAGTCCTGCTGCTCACGACGTCACGTGACATGTGACCACAGACATCTCTTCAACTTGTGCCACTGCGTGCTGCTGACATCTGAAGAAGATGGCCCCAAAGTAAGGTACCAGGTCCTCCAGTACCAAGAAAATTGCCAATGAGAAGAAGAAGGAAGTGCCACTTACCACTTCTGGTGTGCCGACCAAGATCTTTTTTGGGAAACCAAAAATTGCGCCTGCAGCATCGGTGTCTGGGAATCAAGCTGGGAGCAGCACCCCTGCATCAGTGGACCCACCCCATCAACCTAGGCCCAAGCCCATGTCTGTCGCAGAGGCAGCCAGTCTCATCACGACAACACCAATGAGCAGCGATGTTGAAATTGACTTATCGTTATCGCAAAGTAGTACCCAATCAATGCAGGAAACTCAGATAAGTGGACAACAACAGCCGCAACCACCGCCCACAATAGTAGTTGTTCCTCCGAAGTAGGGGCAGTTCAGGAAATCGAGCTTCCTGCAGAGGAAGAAGAGCAAGCCACTCTTTCAGAAGATCCATTGTTTTCCAGATCCCCAGCAAGAAAAAGGAGGGTTAGTCCATCGAGTTCGTCTGCAAGCCCCCCTTCGGATGATCTAGATCCCACTTGGAAGCCACCACCTCAGTCTGAGAGTGAGAGACACCACGTGACAAGGCTAGGGAAAAGGAAGGTTCCAGAAAGCCTTAGAGTTATGGAGGTAGATATAGAAGAGGAGGATGATGACGAGCCAGTCATCATGGACATCAGTCCCGCCCCAGTGGAGACCGACATTACCCCATCCCAAATTGCTGTGAGGGATGTGGCACGGATACCACCAACACAGGTAACACCAACACCACCTCCAGCTTCCATATTTGCATTTGCAAAGGCCCGGCAGCGACCTACATCCAGCACAACCACCTCAGTAGAAGTAGGTAGTGGTAGTGCACAGAGTCAAATTCCACGCTCACCCTCCAGTTCATCCGGCATTGCAAGTGACACCTCCAGCAGCTCCAGAAAGTTCACCTCCCCAGTTTGGGACTTCTTTTCGGTTAGCAGTAAGGAGGAGAAAGTTGCTATATGCTCCATTTGGAAACAAGGTGTTAGTCGGGGTAAGCTTGGTACAAACTATGGTACCAGAGGCCAAACAACCCATCTGAAAACACACCACTTGATCCAGTGGGAGGAACACCTTAAAGGCCAAAAAAGTAAAACTGCACCCATTGCTGTTGGTGGTGATGAAGAAGTAGAAGATACGATTGCGGTGGAAGGTGACCAAGAGGGAGACATTTTCTCTGGAACACAAAGTACCCCTGTCCCCAGCAGTGTAGTGGTACCGCCCACATCCTCATCAGCCTCAGCAATATCTCAGTGGCACAAGAGTAAGAGTCAAGCTGAGAGTGAGACACCAAGGCAACAGAGTACCCCAACAAAAAAAGTGCTGCATTGAGCCAAACAACATCTGGCGTCAAGAAGTCACCTGCATCAGTGGCACCAGAAAGAAAAAAAATCCAGCCTACCATTCTCAGTATGTTTAGGTCGGAGGGGCAGTATGAACGTAACCACCTAACGGCACGTTTGTACAATGCGAAGCTGGCTAAAATGTTAGCGCTGGACCTTCTCCCTTTTTCTTTTGTGGAAGGGATGGGTTTTCTTGAATTTGTGACAGCCATCTGCCCAAAATGGAAGGTTCTCAGCCGGTCCTATTTTGCCAGAGTTGCTGTTCCAGCACAACATCACGACGTGCTGGAATTGCTTAGACAAGCTTTGCGGCAGAGTGCTGTTCACAGTATCTACATGACAACAGACATGTGGACCATTTGCCAAGCCACTGATTACATGTGCATCACTGCACACTGGATCTCTTTTGTGGGGGTTACAGAAAAGATATCTGCAGTTGTTGACACTGCTGAGATTTTTAATGTAACTCGGAAACATGCAACTGTCGCTATGTTCGCCATAGACAAATCTCATACTGCTGCAAACATTTTGGAAGAGTTTAACAGCAAGGTCTTTGAATGACTGCACCCAAGAGGGCTTAACATTGGTTTTGTTGCCACAGACAATGGCAGTAATTTAGTTAAGGCCATGGGCGATGGTGGCTATTTCAGGGTACTGTGCTTGGCGCACTGCATTAACATCATTGTTCAAGACTTTCTGAAAAAAGAATACTGAGTCAGCAACTTACTGACCACCTGCAGAAGAATATGCACACATTTCAGCCATTCTTTTAAAGCCCGGAAGCAGCTGAGGATCATTCAACGTGAGTATAGAGTGCCAGTTAAAGCACTTATCCAGGAGGTGCCAACACGTTGGAACTCAACTTATTACATTCTTAACCATCTGTTTGGGCAGTACAGACCAATCAATGAATATGTCATGCGAAGACTAGGGGATGCTACTGTGAAAGGCATGACCGTTGAGATGGACCAATGGGGCCTAGTTAAATGCCTGACAGAGATGCTACTTCCTTTCGAGCTCTTCACACGTGAAGTCAGCAAGGAGGACTGTACTATGGGCCAAGCTATCCCATTGTTGCACATGCTACAGGAACAGCGGAAGGGGGTGTCTGCAATGTACGCAGGTGTGGAGGAAAAAAAAGAAGCATATGAGTTGGTGGAGAGCTTATCCCTTCGCTTAGCTGAAATTACAAGGGTGAAAACTGAGATTGTGTCATCCAACCATTACATTTCTGCCACAATTCTGGATCCACGGTACAAAGCAGTACTGAACACTAACACATTAATTCCTTTTTCACAAGTGGATGTTGCCAAGTACAAAACTTGGATAGCTGTGGTTGCCAGTCGCTTTGAAAAAGACCGGCTGGAAATTAGAGGCACGCTACTCCAGCCCACAACAAGTACTGCAGGGCAGCCGGCGCCAAGTTCAGCTTCAGAGCCTGAGGGCAGTGCGGTTGGCTCACAGCAGTCAAAACCAACAACATCAATAACAGCAAGAACAGGATCATCAGCCCCAGTAAAATCGGCACAGGAATGGGTTCTACAGCAAGGGCTTCTTAGGTCCAGTACTAATGCAAATGCAAAGGCAAAAGAGACTGGGCAAAGCGGAGCACCCCTGACCATTGAGCGGATGGTCCAGGCCTATCTGGATGACCCAACAGAGGTCTACATTGATCAAAACCCATTGCTGTATTGGTATGAGAAAAGCTGCCATTGGCCAGTGCTCAGCAGGCTGGCGATAAACTATCTGGCTTGCCCTTTCGCAAGTGTCTCTTCTGAGCGTGTTTTCAGTGCTGCTGGTGCCATTGTAACAGTGAAAAGGACCAATCTCTCGCCCCAAAACATGGAAAGGTTAACCATGATCAAAATGAATCAGCACTTTATACTACCGGATTACACCATACCTGAAGCACAGCACGAAGAGGAGGACAGTGACTTAGGTGACGGAAGTAGTGTGTTAGATGACCTACTTGTGGGTGAACTACCAGAGTTTGAGGACGAGCTCTACTTCCCTGACAACTAGGCTTTTAACTTGTTACTTTCTTTCTTCCTTATTTACTTTTATTATTTGTGTGTGTCCCTCTCTTTCTGCTTTGAATCACAACAAATCCATCACCACCGTCTTGTCTTTTTATTGCCGTATTGGAGTTGCAACTGTGTGCATTTATTATTAAAGAGGTCCACTCCTCCGAGTCCTGCTCCATCCATCCTGACTCACCCTAAATCCATTTCCCTCAAGCCAGACATTGGATGGAGCGAATAGTACAAGAAATGGGTGCCTGCCTCGTCGAGTCCCTCCAAAAGAACATGACTATAGCTATCCTCATCCTTTCCGAGCCGAGAGGGACTGCCCCTTAGGATGAGAACAGGTAATGATGGCATGCATTGGACGCTGACTCTGAGTGATTGGTGTTTGTGTTGTTGTTGTTGTTGTGCAAGGTGTACTAGTATTTAATCTACACACTAAAAGTGACTCAAGTCAATGTTTCCCTTCTTGTTGTTTAATAACAAAATTGTACTTCTACTGCAGGCCGATCCATTGCATTTTTGAATATGGAATCTGGACTCACTCGGTACACTACAGACTGAGTTGGACACCATGATGATGATGACCACATACTATACTCAGTCGCAGTCAGTCAGTAGGATCAGAGATGATTGATGGAATAACTCAGGACGTTTCATGAAGTGGCATAAAAGGTAAATAAGTCAGACAGACAGACATAACCACTTTATTCGATTAATTAAAATCACAATAGTATAAATCAAAAAGATCCATAAAAGGCAATGCATATTATCAGACAATACATGTGGGCAATGATAAAATTAAACATAAAAACATCAGCAAAAAATATAAACAAGTCAACAACAACCACAGCAGACCTACATGTTTGTGTAGTGGTGGAGTCGAGTGTAGTGGTATGACTGACAGCGGTGCATTGATTTAGTTACTTAATTTGGAAAATGCTATGTTGCTGTATATGTGTGCTCTGTCTGGCTCAGTCAAAATCTAAGCTAAGTGGAGGTTGGGTGGGTGCCGTGGGCCTGCTCTGTCCTGTTGTTGTTGTAGCCTGGTTAATGCTGGAAATAGAATAGACATGATTTAGCCATGCCGCCTCTGAAAGTGTTCTTGTTGCACTCATCCGTAATTTAGGCATTTTTTTTCTCCTTGATTTTTCAATATCCCTTTTGTTTTTCCATCTACACTTACCGGCCGGCCTTTACCCTGTGCTATACTGGGAAAAACAGCTCACACTTACCTTACCAATCTGCATCCACCAGGCCAGCAGTGGCACCCAAGATTGACGGGCGGAGCGTCCATGGAAGGGAGGACCAAGAGGAATACTGAGATGCAACTTCCCAATTTGACCAGGATAATAATAACATACAGTAACTTAGTATCATTCATCATCTTTTAATTAATTTCATTCAGTTTTTCTCTTCAATCATTACAACTGTGTGTTGGTTTATTATGTTTGCTCTTAGTCTTTGCTTATATCCCTACAGCTATTTTTTAATTTTCTTTGCTAGCTTTAAAAGGAAGCCTGGTACAACAGAACATAAATAAAATGTATGTAATTTGGGTCTCTCCGAGGGCAGACAGGCAAGGCAATTGCACAATAATAATAATTAATAATATACTGCTGCCCTGTACTGTTATGTCCCGTATAGAGGCCCTAATGTAGACCCGTTCATACATGCCCTAAAATAGACATACTCGTATTTGCCCTAATATGGTCATATTCGTACTTGCCCTTATTATAGTCATAGCCGCATATGCCCTATTACGGTCATAACTATACATGTCCTATTATAGTCATGATTCCTTATATAGGCATGATCTTTCACCTACATTGGTCCTCGCTAGTACACAACGAGCTCTGAGGGCTGAACGTTATCTAGTCTGCGGTTTTGAATGCAGCAGGGTTTTTCCCAAACACAGGCCCACACTGTACTCATAAATTATGCATGACTTTCTAGGAATACACCACCTGCATAATATGTATGTACAAAGTTCACCCCTGACGTCTTCCTCATGTCTAATAACACACCAATACAAACCATACTGAGGAACAAGACTCTTTAGGGTATAAATACACCACATCTTGCCCCGGTAAGACAGAGGGAACCGAGACTTCCATGCTGACACACTGACCAGAGACGCTGAGGCTCCTGCATGCAGTCGCTCCAGCTGACAGCGGTCTAACACAGGCCTTGCGGGGTGTCCAACTCAAGACCAGAACGGGGTCCCACACTCTCTCTATTGAGGTATGGGGGTTCGACTAAATCCTAGAGGGGTTCTTGGCTCTTAGGCTTTTAGACTTACACATATGCTAGTTACACTCAGGTACATCTAGTTAGGCATCGTTGGAGTACGCGCACTTTTCTAATGCATTTTATACTCATGTATGTATTCATGATTATTGCAATATGGTAGAACTGTTCTATCCTTTCACTTTGATTGCACTGCTGATAATATATTTCTGCTATTGTCTACTGATTGCTGCAGCACATATATTTTACACTAGAATAACAACTGTTCAATAAATACTTATTGAAACGCCCAGACTGGTTATTCTGTGTACCTCTCTGAGACAAACCAAATGAGTAAGCACGAATGACTGAGCGAAAGGTAGTGCATTGTTTCCACGATTCTGAGGAATTTGGGTTGTCATGATCTAAGGTTGCCAGAAGCTAATCTCTCCCCGAGAAGAGGAGATTCTAGTGGCACTGTGAGCTAGCTAATGCAAATCCGGCTAACATATGCGGTGGGGGTGCGCAGAGTCAGTCTAACACCAAGCCCACGGTTTATATTATCCAAACGCGCAGGTCCTGCATGGGTAATATAGGAACTACACGACATGGCGCCCAACGTGGGTTGGGTACTTATTTAACAGTAGAATCTGAGTAGTTCAGTCGTGCTATTCTCAGAGAACCTACTCACAAAACCCCAGAGACGTCTGGAGTGGGTGGGCACAAACTCTGCCACACCTGAGTAGGTGAGATATCCTATTTATCGGCTGTTGGTTAATCAAGCTTGAAGGACATTTTAGTTCCTAAATTGTGCATAACACCTCAACTTCTTCCTCTAAACATGCCTTATTCTGAGGCAGGGGAACAGCGAGTTGACCTCTACCTTTTAGAAGGAGGAGAAGACCCTGAAGATGCAATACAGATTGCACCAAAATTCAGAATGACAGTCACCCTAAGACTATCAGAAAATGGCTTACAAGCCGGGGGTGGCATGGTAGTTTTCGTGATTGAGGCACACGAATCAAACAAAACAGAGGTATTCTATTCATGGGTTACATTCCCAGCAGCAAATGCAAAGCAAAGACATTTCACTACTTTACAGCAGGAAATGCACCACAGGAATATGCCCTGTTTGAGTACATAGAGATTCCACTCACTTACCAGGAACATTATTACTGGTTTAATGGAGCCCTACCCCATGTACGAGGAAGAGTAAGATTAGGCCCGCTTGGAGGAGACGGGGCCACATGGCCAATACTAGCGGCTTACACACCGCACCCTGACATTGGAACAATGCCACAGCCAGAATTACTCGTACAACACAGAGATTTAATTAAAATCTACAGAAACCTGACACCATTCGTCATGAGGACTTTAACAATCCAACCTGCACCAGGTGCAGCAAATAGTACTCCAGTCCATGGTACAGGAAATAAAATGACTCCACAAACATTACACGCGGTAATGGGCAAAATGCCAACAAAACGCGGACAAATACCATTCTGGATAGCTCAGAAAATAACTCAGCTTGAAGCAGTATTCCCGAATACTACCACCTGTGATAAACACAGAATTCTAACAATCTGCTTGCCCATGGGGATCACACCACAAATAGAGGATTGCACCTCTTGGGGTTCAGTCTTTGCTGCCATTTATACCAGAACACATGGTATCCCGTCACTAGCAGTAGTACTTGACGTATTAAGACAGATACAAAATGAGTACGGAGCAGAACCTGCCCTTAACTTAGGGATGAAGTTACTAAATAACTTTGAACAGGTATCAGCCATAATACTAGCTAACATTAAGGGGGAAGCAGCTTCAGTGGCGATCCGCCAGCGCTTAAGGGAGTTCAGTCCAGTAGATCAACAACACGAACTACCCAAAATAATTGAAACTGCATATGCAGAATTAGGCAGAGACAGTCTAGGTGGGAAAGCATTAAAACCACAACTGGTGGGCAGTCCTGAAAAGGACACTACAAAGCAGACACCGACTTCTTCTAAAAAGAAGTGGGAAAATAAAAAACAACAAAAGTCTAAAGACAACAGATCTCAATCCAGAGGTAGGTCTCCTTAACAGGAGCCCTTTGAAAGGAGGTATAACCTCAGGAAATAGGGATAATATTAAAAAACCTGACAGGTATCAGGATACTGATACATGTTCCTCTCATTCCTTTCAGGGTTTATCAAAAAACTCCGAGAGGGAAGGACGGTCAGAACACAGACAAGAGGAGCATACAAAGTCCAGAGACACGCAACGCGCTGCGGACTACGCATATAAAAAAGAAGATAAACAAAAACAAAAACCTCAGTTCAAGAAGAAGGTAGCAGGTCTCAAGATCAGACATGCCCAGAATTCTGAGGACACAGCTTCTGAACGGGGAATGGGCTCTGACGATGCTAGACAGCGCGGCAGAAGTAACGATAGCTCACCAGAACCTGAAGGAATTTCTTGTGACAGCGGAGTTGAGTGAGTATATCACGGTGGAAACACCTGATACTCGGGTAAGTGTCCCACATAAGTTACATGAGATAACACTCCGGATGGAGGGGGACACGCCCAAGAAAGTTAAAGGTCTATTTTGGGAAAATGTGTCATCTGGATATGACATCCTATTAGCAGAGCAAGACTGGCCAAGAGCATTTGTCATGGAGTGCCCAAAGGGAGAAAAGGTAATTTTTCCAGCATTTTCCGACCTCGTTCCCATACATCTTAAACATGCATATGTGCAGGAGTGGGCGGTTGCCCTAGCTCCGGCATTGTACAAAAATCATGCTGGTTGGGATGAGGATTCAACCCACCACGTGATCCCGTTAAAAGTTTCCCCAAATGCTCAAAGGCAATACCCTATAAAGCAGGAAGCTAAAAAACAAGTCAGGGAGATCCTAGATCAACTTGAATACCAGGGGGTGATAGAAAATTGCACTTCACCTATGAACAATCCTTTGTTCCCCGTAGCCAAACCTGACAACACATATCGTCTAGTTTTAGATTACAGACATTTAAACACTTGCACAAAGACATTTGCAGTTCAAAATGCACACAGTGCCGCATTAATGAATAACATTGTGCGACAAAAATACAAAACGACACTTGATATCTCAAATGGATTTTTCTGCCAAAATATAGCGCCTGAAAGCAGGTATCTGAACGCATTCTCAGCGCTAGGGTCCCAACTGCAATTTTGCTGACTCCCCCAAGGGTAAAAGAATAGCACGGGCTTGTTTTCAGCAAGGATAACAGAGTTACTCCAAAATTTGGATCAAGAAGCATTGTCCTATGTGGATGATATTTATCTGACGGACGATGACTTACCGAGGCACTTGACCAGGGTGAGCACCATTATTATGGGATTTGCCTCTGAGGGCTACAAATTTAACTTTAAAAAATCAAAGATTGCCCACCTCAGTTTCCTGTTTTTAGGATACAAGCTGTCAAGTGAGGGAAAAAGCCTAGCAGCTAATTTTTTTGAAAAATGTGCACTGCTCCAACCTCCAAAATCAGTAAAGAATTTACAATCAATTCTGGGATTCCTAAATTTTTGTCGAACATACATTTTGGATTACGCAGAAAGAGTAAAACCTTTCTACGATTTAATAAAACCTGATTTTTCAGTCAGACAACGGACACAGGACCATACAAATATCCTAAGTTCACTACAGGAAGACATGATAGCTTCAAAACCTTTACAGACACGCGTAAACGTACGCAACTTAGTGATCCGAGTAATAGCGGGTCAGTGTGGGTACACTTATTTAACTTTCAATGAAGAAGAAACAGTACCAATCGCATACAATTCACACCTGTACACAAACGCAGAGATGCGTTTCACTTCAACAGAAAAAATCCTGACAGCAGTGTGGACCGCTGTAGCAAGAGAAAGAGCGCTGGCTCAGGGTAAACGCATAATTGTCGTGACCCCAGTACCAGCTTTAGAAGCTGTTACAAAGGCTAGCATTCCAAATGCAAAAGCCTTACATCCCAGATGGATACAATGGGCTAATTCTCTTACTGCAACGGACGTTGAATACAGATTTGATCCAAGTTTAAAAACACAAGCATTTCTGCAATACGAACAAGAATATCCTCTACCACATGAGATTTTGCCTCTAGATCAGTATGAATACATTATTTACACTGACGGATCTACTCAACCAGCCATAGGGAGTAAGCAAGCTTACAGAGCAGCGTGTGCAATCGTTAAAAGTCGCATGCGCGATGGAAAGTTCCATCCAAGTTGCACTAAAATGCAATCTCTAGGAGACTGCACGGCTCAGTTGGCAGAATTAAAAGCTCTGATACTGGCACTTGTAAATACAGCACACGAATTCCCCACACTAAAAGTGTGTGATTCCTTTTACTGGGTACAGTCGTACAATGAATATCTACATCATTGGGAACAAAACGGGTTCAAAGATGCAAAAGGTGGCACAATTAAGCATAAAATGCTATGGGAACAGGTAGTGGAGTTGAGAAACGAACTACCAAGGGCTCACGTGATACATACACTGAGTCATCAGCGTGATGGCGTTCACGTTGAAGGGAATTCATTGGCTGATGAAGCCGCAAAGGGGGCTGTACGCACAGCGTCCGTAGCTGCAATCACTCGTTCAAAAACGAGAATAGACGGCGAAATTATGGTAGCTGTCATTGCTTCACGCAAAGGCAGCACAGCAGTACCAAAGAAATTTCCACTCAAGTACTCCTACAAGTTAGATGCACACAACATTCCATATGCTCAGATTCCTGGTGTGGGGGATAGAGTAATACCAAATATGGATCGTAGGTTAGGTTTAATTCTAGCAGCACACGAGGGTTTGGGTTCTGCGCACACAGGCGTTACAGTGACTATTTCTTTATTGAATCAGCGCTATTGGTGGCCAGGATTAACAAAACAAACTAAAGACTATGGGGCATATTAGCAAGGGCTCTATCGCCGCTTTAGCGGCACTTTTTGCCGCTAAAGCGGTGATATTTCTATCGCCCTATCAGCAAGCTGTCGCTAACAGGTGTTAGCGACAGCTTTTAGGCGATAGCGACTGGTTTGGGTGCCGCTTTGCATGTCAGCGATATTTATCGCTAATGACATGCAAAGGAGGCGTTCCCAACCTAACAGCGACTGAAAGCAGTCGCTAACATCCCTATCGCCTATTAGCAATAACCGTGAAGCGATAAAAAAACGTGCGCTAACCGCGATTAGCGCGCGTTTTTTAGAACTGGTAAAAACATGACTTACCCATTATAGTCAATGGGAGGTGGATTCTACGGCTAAGTCCCCACCTGCCTATTAGCGAGATTCCCCTTAGCAATAGGATTTTTATCGCTGGAAATCTCACGTTAATGATGGGATTCGCCGCTATCGCTGGATTTTTATCGCCGTGGAGATAAACGTTGGCAATACTGCGTTATCTCCACGATCAAATCCAGCGATAGGCGGCGATAAAAAAAATCGCGCTAAGCACTGTTTGCGATAATTATCGCAAGTTGTTGCTAATATGCTCCTATGTCTTGAAATGTGACATCTGCCAGCAGATGAAAGACTCCACCGTAGCGAGCCCAGCGCAGACACCATTGTTAAAATCAGACAATCCTCTCGCTTGTGTATATTTGGACCACTGCGGTCCCCTACAATCTGAAGGGGCCAAGAAATATATCATGGTTGCAGTGGATTCCTGCTCTAGATTCCTATGGGTCTGGCCTCAGCGCTCGGCTGACGCTCAAACTGTTATAAAAGATTTGCAAGTCTTTATCGGCAAATACGCAGTTGGCACGTTACATTCTGACCGTGGTCCGGCGTTTAGCTCTCGGGCTTACAAAGAGGCCATGGAAGGAATGGGCGTAGCATTGTGGTAGTCCTCTCCGCACCTTCCTGAGGGAAATTCTGTTGTGGAGAGGAAAAAACGTGACTGAAAGCAATCTTCAACAGCTAGGGTATTAGGCAAGGGTGGTAGATGGGTCGATCACTTATATGGGGTCCAACGAGCGATTAACAACCAGCCAAGAAGCTCTCTAGGGGGTGTCACTCCTTACAAGGTCCTATTTGGGACAAGAATGTGGGTACCTGATCTTGATTGTGAAGGCGCAGTGGCGCATCAAAAACCATTTGATATCTATGATCGTTTGGCTGTTTTACAGGATTTAAATGAATCCAGGACACAACAAAGTAACGTGCACCAGAAACAGACCGCCACTGAGGTAGGCAAGGCAGCAACGGCAAGACCTGTCTGGATCCCATAAGTCGGAGATCTGGTCAGAGAAAAGATTGCAGACAAGAAAGAATTTGGACCATCCTACAGAAAGCCTGTACCGGTCCTAGCAATCCAAGGCACAAGAACTGTACTGCTGCCGCCTCTTGCCGGGAAAAAGGAGAAAAGATTTGTCTCAATTGACTTAATCAAACCACACTATGTGGCTGATACTAAACAGTAGGCCTCGTGGACTCTAAAGTAGCAGACGCCCTCCTCTTGCTACAATTCAAGAAGTTCAAACAGAAAGACTCATCATGTTTGAAGAGCCACCTATTCGGAATGAAGAACTAAGCAACAATGCTATGGAACTTGTTCCACTTCAACAAGAAGTTCCACTTCAAGAAGAAAATCAACTTAACAACCAAGTTGCAATCAGACCAAATACAGACGTCTACGTCAATGTGCCTCGACAAGAGAACACAGCAATTTCAACAAATCCCGATGCAATTCCAACAATTGATCGAACTGCCTCTGGCTATTTCATGAACTTTGATACGTTTTCCCTGGATCCAAGTGAGCCGGAAACGACGCCAGCCAAAAAATCACTCAAACAGAAACTCACTGACTTTTTGAACTTTTTTAGAAAGACTTACCTGGTGTCACCTTGGATTGAACTATGGTATATCACTCGGATTTTATTTTTTATTTTCTGGCTAGGTTTAATAATAACTTTTAGTATGCTTATTAATGGACGATACCTCCAACTAAGCTCTACAGCCCAAAGAGTCAATTTAATTTTAAAACCACACCAGTCTTCACATCGTGAACCAAGAGACTTGTCTTCAGTGAACATCACAGCAGTTCCGATACCGGATTGTATAGTATGGGACAAGATTGATTATGATATATTCGGTCCGACTGAACTTTTAAAGCTTAAACATGTATTTAAAATTTCTTTAAGCGATATCATTACCTCCAGTATATTTTCTGATGATTGGGACACTGAATCTGTGAATAATTTGATGTCTGATTTAGAAAAAACTGCAGCATTTCCGAACAATGAAATGTTAGAAGGTACTTCAGACTATGATACATTGTACTGTTACCAACATTATGGTCATCATTTCTTGCACAAAGCTATAACACCTAGAAATGTATTTGAATACCACCAGTGGGAACACTGCCCAACACCTCCAAAAGGTAGTTCACAATCCTTTGCACAGAAAGTCACATACTTTACAGGGTTTAATACATCTGACCGGAAGTCATTTTATTACAATGTGGCAACAACATCAGCACAGAAAATTATGTTGACAAACACCAAACAGATTTATTCTGCTTCCTTTATGGCCCAGTTGTCTACACAGGGTTTTGACCTATGGAAGTACACTATAGATTCAAAATCAATCTGGGGTTCTAGGGACTGGCAAGTCCAGGGAACAGAAGAGCTTTTTAGAGCATGCCTCATTCCACAGCAGATATTATTTCTAAATGAAACTGTGCAACAGACATCCTGTCTTGGACTAGCCAAGAACAAGGAAATGAACACACTGGGGTTTCCAACACCATCACAAATGGGTGGGGGCAGAATTCAACTACACATGGGATAAGATTAGATGACATTCTCCAGTACAACAGGTCAGATCCCAATTGGACAGGATGGCTGATTCGGCCCATTGACACGAACACATGTCAACATAGATTCCTAGGTACACCCGAGGGATTTAGTATCCATAGGCCAGATCCTCGCTATGTACAGAGACAACACCCAGGGGTAGTGACATCCTATAGTGTTGGGAAGTTGTGCCTTGATTGGCTAGAGACCTCAACACTCACAGAAGTAAAACATCACTTGACCTTACTCACACCAGATGTAGACCTTAGGGACTTTTTGCGAGGCCCAAGGAAAACACGTCAGGAACGTTTCATATATGCTGGCCTTTATGTCTACTATACTGAAAACTGGAAAATATCCCAACAGGAGGCCGCAAAAAGAATACGGGAAATAGACCATATTAACTTAGAGAAGGCATTAGCTGTAGTGGATAATGGGTTAACAACTTTGACCTCCAGGATTGACTCCTTAGGCAACATTGTGTCTTCGGCAATCGACATATTAGAACAAGATTTGGCCTTGTTACAACACGGGCAATCTCAGCTATTTTCTATTATGATGTTAAGCTGGACGCTACAATCTTTGCGTGCAGGCTATGTGCCCTGGCGTTTTATAAACACCACGTCTCTGTTTTCAGGATACAATCTAACAGATGAACAGACAGAAATGGCACAGACGGGAGCCAAATACACAATGCTGCGTATTGAGAAACTGGAAAGGTTACCTTTCACTGTAGCCGAATCACCATCAACCGAATGGCTAATTTATGGCCAAATATCTCTGCCGGTCACTACGTTTCAGTTTCAATATTGCCTTGAGCAAAGGCAGGCAGGCAAATATGAAAAAATGGGTAGGGGATACATCAAGGAGACTTGGGAGTTACCATATAGATATTGATGCCGGAATGGGGATCGAGAAGTGTATCTGAGTGGTACAAACTGCAAGAACGCTTTAAGCGGTTCTCTCATGTGTCAGGATATTTCTCTACACGGAGCATGTAGTGGTTGGGTAGCGAACTTATCTTGTCACATGTCAGGGACCCAAGCGGCCATGATCATGCCGGTTTTCCACCTGCTCTCGAATGGGAGTTACTTAATGCTAAATGATCAAGGTTGCTGTGGGATGCTTCCGGGTGTCCCCTATCTGGTCACTGTTAACTCCAGGGTTCCTTGCTGTGCAAGTATTGTTTCCGCCACTGAACACAGTCAGGGAGGCGCCGTTATGGCCTTCGTTGAATGTTTCCTTTATACAATTTGATACTTTGAGCAGACTGAAAGCCATGCTTTTACAGCAACCCGTGCCCTTAACCTCCACTTGAGAAATCTTTGAACTTCCAGTTGCAAGGACCTCGACTGAGATACAAGCGCTTATATGTACAAACTGCCCCTTTCATTTCACAGAAATGGTGGGTCGTATCTTTAACATGTCTGATACGAGCGGTATTGTACACCTATTTAAGACCATAGGGTCAGGACTATTAAGCACCTTTCAGACAGTCCTCGGAGTAATCCCAAATTTTATACAATCTGTGTTGAGAAGCATCTTTGGAGGTCTTCCGCTTATCCTGTTCCTAATTGCAGGAGTCCTGATTGTAATATTACTGCTACGCAATGGACGGCCCAATTTCCGAGGAAATGGCGAACTCGCTCATGGAACGGAAGTACCGTGAACGCATGGTACAGCTTCTGGGCATTCCTTGCCTAAGAGAACTGAACGCCTCTTGGTTTCTATCATTTAGACCAGTCTGGGTGGGCTGCATCTTACCTGTTCTTCGATGCCTGTTCTGCGGAGAAGAATGCACGTTGGATCTCTGTCTAACGTTTCCATCAGATACGCCACTGGACCTGGATGCTATCCTGGACCCCCTAAAGGCCCATGCTCTGCGTTGTCCACTGCGTCTTCCAATTCTGATGAACGCATTCCTTGAGAATCCACAGGTGCCGTTTGCTCCTGCCGGGTTAGGTGACTCCTCCACAGGCACCCAGGTAACAACTGCCGCACGAGCTGCCGCAGTACCGAATTCCATCTGTGTGCGATTGCCGTTCTCTGTGAAGCGTTGGATTTGTCGTCTGCAGTAGCTAACAACGATAATATTGTGCTTCCCAGCCAGGACGCTTAATCTCGAATTGGCTCATCGTGTCCTGGGAAAGAATTTGGCTTCTTCACTCGTTTCAAAACAAACGATCTAAATTTGGAACTTTTGTTAAATTGACACTTTTCGCTTGAGAAACGCATGGCCTTCTCCTGCTTATGGTAATACAACTTTTATAGGGACACAGTATTGACCTTTTTCAAGTGGCAACTGGAAATAGCTGAATTTTAACACTTTTCTCTTTAACACCTTTTTTAGCAACTTTTTAATATCATGTTTTTACTTGCTTTTAAAAATATTTTTACATTGTCCAGATTTTAAGTATGGTCATTGTCATCCGATTCGGAAGAGGAGTGGGTGTTATGTCCCGTATAGAGGCCCTAATGTAGAACCGTTCATACATGCCCTAAAATAGACATACTCGTATTTGCCCTAATATGATCATATTCGTACTTGCCCTATTATGGTCATAGCTGCATATGCCCTATTACGGTCATAACTATACATGTCCTATTATAGTCATGATTCCTTATATAGGCATGATCTTTCACCTACATTGGTCCTCGCTAGTACACAACGAGCTCTGAGGGCTGAACGTTATCTAGTCTGTGGTTTTGAATGCAGCAGGGTTTTTCCCAAACACAGGCCCACACTGTACTCATAAATTATGCATGACTTTCTAGGAATACACCACCTGCATAATATGTATGTACAAAGTTCACTCCTGACGTCTTCCTCATGTCTAACAACAGACCAATACAAACCATACTGAGGAACGAGACTCTTTAGTGTATAAATACACCACATCTTGCCCCGGAAAGACAGAGGGAACCGAGACTTCCATGCTGACACACTGACCAGAGACGCTGAGGCTCCTGCATGCAGTCGCTCCAGCTAACAGCGGTCTAACACAGCCTTTGCGGGGTGTCCAACTTGAGACCAGGACGGGGTCCCACACTCTCTCTATTCAGGTATGGGGGTTCGACTAAATCCTAGAGGGATTCTTGGCTCTTAGGCTTTTAGACCTACACATATGCTAGGTACATCTAGTTAGGCATCGTAGGAGTACGCACACTTTTCTAATGCATTTTATACTCATGTATGTATTCATGATTATTGCAATATGGTAGAACTGTTCTATCCTTTCACTTTGATCGTACTGCTGATAATATATTTCTGCTATTGTCTACTGATTGCTGCAGCACATATATTTTACACAAGAATAACAACTGTTCAATAAATACTTATTGAAACGCCCAGACTGGTTATTCTGTGTACCTCTCTGAGACAACCCGAATGAGTAAGCACAAATGACTGAGCGAAAGGTAGTACATTGTTTCCACGATTCTGAGGAATTTGGGTTGTCATGATCTAAGGTTGCCAGAAACTAATCTCTCCCCGAGAAGAGGAGATTCTAGTGGCACTGTGAGCTAGCTAATGCAAATCTGGCTAACATATGCGGTGGGGGTGCACAGAGTCAGTCTAACACCAAGCCCACGGTTTATGTTATCCAAACGTGCAGGTCCTGCATGGGTAATATAGGAACTACACGACAGTACTGTCTACTAGTCTACTTAGTAGTACTTATCATTAACCACATCATGCATGCATTTCCTTATTCTCCCTTAACAGATTTATGAATATGATGGTCGTCTGCCAAGATTGTGTGTTGTCCATGTGTAGTGTTTGTCTTTGTCAAACCTTTCCCTCAAATACCCCTTCCCAACCATTCATCAAACCCTAACCCTCTTCCCCCGTGCTTTGTGATTTATTGAGGTGTGACTAAATTATATATATATCTCGTCGGCCACACTGGCAACAGATTAGATTGCCCAGTGCTCAGTTGCCCACCCATGCTCAGTAGTATTCACTATTCTCTTTTTTTCCAGAGGAACATAATTATATTAACCCATTATTGATTATTAATTGCCGTCATGGATTTATCATCCTTCCAGCACTAAAGGTTATGCTTGTCCACTTCATAGGTCGATTCCACTACTTCAGTTTGTTGTAACTTGTACTAGGCTATCCCTGCCACCATTATGTTTTATTTTACTTTAGCATTGCTTAATATCAATATCATTCATCATCAATTTCTTCTTGTTTGGCAGTCTTCTTCTTGTGTACTTACTACTTACTGTACATCTACTACTCGTTCCCTAGTCTCCCTCAGGTGACTGACTTGTCTCATTTTCTTTTTTTGCAAATGCAACTGTCTACTACTGCTACCACTACCCACCATGACACCTTAGGAAACCAAACCATCACCATGCAGCCATTGCTTTGCCTAAACATTAATCACAGGTAAGAGAAGAAGATTGGGGGAGTCAATAATGTATATACTATGGAAATTAATTAATTCACACACCCACATCCTTCCAAGTACATACTACAAAGGGTTTTTAGTTGCAGAATGCATAGACTAGGAGGAGAGACTGACAGTAGTAGGACAAGGGAGGGTACTGCATCTATCTGTCGGTGTGTTACACTATTGGCAGATTTCAAAAACTGGCTGCGGCCCTGCAGCAAAAGGAGGAATCAAAAACAAACAAGGTGACGTAAAAGAGTTACCCTCCCCAGAAAAGATTTGCATCATATATATTGGAAAACTATAAATGTATTACCCTAACAAATATAAACTAGAAGAAAAATCCACAAAACCTGACCCACCCCTCTCCCTAACCCCAACCAAAGTCCAGTAAATTAAATAAATGTCCATGTCCAAGTTCAAGAAAAAGTAAACCCCAAGGTTCCCCAACTAGTCCCAACATCCCACCCACCAAAAAAAAGATTAAAAAAGGGGCAAGAGTCAAAGACTGAGGTCGGTGATGATGATGACATCTAACGGCAGGGGTGCCGGCTAGTTCTTAGGACCTCCTCCAGCTTGGCCTCCAGGCACGCCACCCTGAGGAGCATGCGGCGCCAAAAGTTCCTGCAGAAACAACAGGGGTGGGCAGCAGTAGATGTTGGTGATGGTCGGCGGGCTGCCAGAACACTGCGCCGTACCACCGGAGGCACAGGGGGGGCTGGCTGGGCCCTGGGGCATTGGAGGAAGAAGCTGCAGCTGCCTCCTCCTCCTCTTCCTCCGCCAGGACTACCAGCCGGCGATATTCATCCCGGATGACCTCCAGCTTCCTTTGCTGGGCCCTGGCCGCCAACTACTGCCTAGTGGTTTGGGAAGGAGTAGCTATATCAAGAAAGGAAAAAAAGAGAATTGTAACCAATACTCTTAGCAAAACAGTAACACAAAATTAAATTACACACATAAAGATTATAGTGGTACAGTAGTAGCAGTAGCACTAGCAGCTGTTGTATCCTCCTCTCCTCCTCACTTCCCTTCCTCTGCATCTAAGATTTGGATGTGATGATTATACTTTCAGGCATTAAGAATGGAGTAGAGTAGAAGTATTCTTTTTCTCTCTCTTGTTTACACAATTAATCTTGTAGGCATGCCAGCTCAGTCAACTTGTGCCCTGGCCTAGACAGACATACTTGTGTCGCAGACTCATGTACTTTACTATTGTCTGCATGTGGGGCAGCCATACTACACAATTATATATTTCCATTACGGCCATACTCTGTTAAATCAATGGCAAATGCTCAGACAATTTTACTTTCACCCTGACTACACTACTGCAATAAGGGCCTAAGGCACATGATGATGGTTAATGATCACATGCTTATGGATGATGAGAAACGGCGGCACGACATCATGTCACTCACGTGATGATGATGATGATGATAACATACTGAGTGATTTGTAAGTACTAGTTACCATGCAGCCGATAGGCCACCCATGGCTGACACAAGGAGGGGACTGGAGCGGAAGTGGGCCTCGGAGTCGGAGGGAGGTGATTATGGGTAGGGTAAATAATAGTCATGCACAATATATCTGTTGTGCTTGCAAACTACGGCGAGTCAAGGGAGTATTCCATTCTGAAATACAAGTACAACCTCAAACCTTTGAATCAAAAACCTTGCAAAAAAAACACTCCTTGTTCTTCCCAGGGCTTGTTTTTTCATTTACATTCAGTGCATTGCTCTTCTAGCATTATTATTATTTTATTCTTAATCTTCTTCACCTTTGGCTTTGGTACTCTAGCACTGTTTAATTTTCTTTTACATTCTCTTCATCCAGTCTGACTCTGTTTTCACCTACTATATGATACCATCCAGGCATCTATCTATCCAAACATGGCTATCATAAACCGGCTTTCACCAACAACATACATTTAGATATAACCAACCACAACCCATGCCATGCGTCCTTGCTTGCCTTAGAGTTTGACCCCTCAAACCCCCCTGGAGGATTCCTTTGACCCATACAGTTTCACCCACCCAGACAGGCATCCTTTCTGCTTTCTCTTTCACCTTTCACCTATCCTTCAACTACCCATGCATCCTATTCCTATCATCTTCATCCACCACCTATGCATCCCGGGGCCCCTTCCTTCACCCACGCATCCTTCTCTGCCAGTAATACATGTCGTCTGACTGTTTGTCTTCATCATAAAACTGTCTTTGCTGAGTTGAAGATAGAATATGCAATTAGTTTCTCAACCCCCGCCGCTAATGCTAATGTTTAAGTAAAGGCCAGGGTGTCTTCTTCAACTGTTCAGTGTTCACAACAACTTAGCCTCAGTGTACACTCTTGCAGCACGTGTATTCATCATTCTCAATAAGTAAGGAATATGACTTACCACCGCCCGCCACTGCTGCTGGCTCACCCCCTGTGGCTGTCGCATCCGCTCCCTCCGGAGTGGCATGGTGGCCCTCACCGCTGGCCCCAGCACTGGTGGTCGGTACGCCTGGAAAAAAAAATCCCATTTTTTTAGATGCCATATACGCCTCCCCTATTTATTTTTTTCATTAGCAAGATTGAAAATACATAATTAATAATACATATACACCACACACATCACTATATACAATTTGGATACTAGAGTACAGTAGACAGTATGTCCTATCAAAAATAACTAAATAATATCCGGTTGGGCATTTTGTTGGTGGCAATTTTTGAAAAGCTTCTCAAGAAGAGGGCAACCCATAGGACTGGACTCAGTGACTACAGCTATTGGTGCATCTCATTTTTTGAAAAGAAGAAAGAGTGGCCAACTGGGCGGACATGAGGTCTCTCTTAGTTGGAAAATAATGGTGCTGTCCTCCTACTCCTCCTACTTCCTTCCAGCCATGGTGTACGGTAACAATTGTTCAGTGTTCACCATCAATTGCTGCTACTAAAAAAAGTACTAGGCCTGGATTAGAAAAAGTAAAATACACCACTTTGGGGGGTCCTGCTCCTGTCCAAAGTGAGTGACCACCATTACTGATTGAGCATGTTGATGAGACAGTAAAAGAAACGAAAGCCTTCTCATCATCTCACAATTCACAAACCTGTGGATATACCTTACTTGTCTTGGGCCTGCAATCTGCATTCTGCACAGCACATTAGTGCAGTAAGGAGTCCTTACTAGTACCAGTAGTAGCCTAGGACCAATGGGTTCTCTGAGTCTTACAGTACCACTACTAGGCAATCTACATAAGGGGAGAGAGAAAGCTCAGTGAAACCCTGAAGAAAGCAAGCTACAGACAGACTGTCTATTACAGAGTCACAGCAGAGGTTTGTCAGATGCAGTTTGATTTGATGTAAAAATAAAAACAGACACTACAAGAAACAATGTTAGTAGTACTTAGTAGTAGGTAATGGAACAAAAACAAGAATTTAGAAACAGATAGATTGAAGAGGATTTTGGAAAAATTAAAATTAGGAAATGGAAATAATAGAGCGGTAAAAGTTAGGGAAATATTAATATATTACAACATCAGGAGGACTTACTGGGGCCAGCAGCAGAGCCATCTGCATCTGAGGCCGCTTCCTGCTGGTCCTGGGAGGCCCATCCAGCTCCCGCACCCGCCGCACTGCCAGCTGCCCCAGTCTTCTTCTTGCCCCTGGATGCTGATCATGTAAAGAGACAAAAAATGATTTGTGTTAAATATATAAATATAATTGCTCTAAAAATATTTTTAGACAGGAAACGGCAATTGCAATAACATTGACCTATGCTAAATCAATCAGATCGACTTATTCGACTAGTAGTAGTCGACTAGTATGTATTGCAGTCAAGTACCATCCAATCATTATTATTCCACAGTTCAATTCCGATTCCTGAATCCTAAACATACCTAGCCCGCCTATTCCTAACTTTGGAATGAATTGCAAAAAAATTATATTTGCTTCTAAATTCAGATCTCATTCCCAATCATCTCCTAGTCTCAACTCCAACAACCCCCTTTGATGGGCCAATTACTAAGTGTGCATTTATCTTCTTAATGCATAGGTGGACGCATGCATATTGCATACACCAAATTGGTTGGTTGCTATTCCACTCACTATAAGAACTACAAAATGTTCTAGACTGAAGTCATGTGAGAGGACGCGTCACGAGTCACGACGCAGGCCTCTAAATTACCAAATAATACTAACTAACTAACTACTATCACTATCTTAGTGACAGGAGACAGGACAGCCTGACAGGACAAAGGAAAGGACTGGAGTCTTTCCTATGTGGATTACCTACCTAACTTAAATTCTCTCACCTCTCTTACAAACCCACCCAGCCCAAGTGAGCGCAAAGTTGCAAACAAGTACGATTAGTTAGTAGCGCCGAGCACCTGCCTGGAAGTAACAATCACGCAATAACAGTACACAGAACAGAAGAACACAAAATAGTAATATAAAAGCTACTCACCAAGCCCCGGGACCTCAACACCTAGCAGGTCCAGCAGGTCATGCTCCCGGTCCAGGATATCGGACCACCGGTGCGTCAATTGGTTATGGGTGCGCCGGACCCCAGAGCAGCGAAACACTGCCCGGCGCACCCTTGCCCACCGACGGTGATGCTCCCGGAGCCCGTACCCGGACACAGGCCTGCCGCCTGCTGCCAGGGTTAAGAGAGGTGGCGCTGGAAAAAAAAAACAGTGCGGCCACCTCCGCCTCACTGAACAAGGCCCGTGCCTGCACCCCTTGTGGGTGCCGCCTTCCGCAAGGAAGGCGGCCGCGGCTCACGCTCCGAGCCCTCCTGTTATTCTTCCCCTGTCCCTTTGCCATGGTTCTGGGTAGGCGGGGGGGCGGAAAAGAAAAGGTAGGAACTAAGAAAGTAAGTAAAAGGAATGAAAAAAGCAAGTAATAGAAAAAGAGTGAAAAACGCAGTAAAAAACACACAAAAGTAGGAAAAAACACAAACTATACAATCAGGAATAGAGAGGGATAGATAATAAATAAAAAAGATCAAAAAAAAGTTTCTAGAAACAAAGTATTGAAAAGATATAGGGAGGATAGAAAAACAGGCCCAGAACCATAGCAAAAAGTGAAAAACAAGATGGCTGCACCCATTGGCGACCGTGCGGTGAAGTTCGTGTGATATTTCCCCCTGAGCACGCAAAAAGAGTCCCCAAAGACGCAATATGCGTTCCCGAACAGGAAAAACGCATTGCGAATGGGCGGAACAAGTAACTCCGCGCGCTCGCGGAAATTCGCATAGCTCGTAGAGTTTTTTTGCGGATTCGCGGAATTCCGCATAGCACGACTACGCGAACTCCGCCCAGGGTTACTCTGTAACTGAAAGACAGGCTGAATGCTTTTGTGAAATTGTATGTCAATTGTTTTAGGGTTGGCATACTCTATGAAGTACATGTAATGGAGAACTGCAAGTGCACAAATAACTTATTCAACTCAAAATGACATCTATTAATCTCTTAAGCACAAAACATAATCATTTATTGCATGCCTACAACATATGTAAGAAGTGTATTATGTGCAATGAAACATGGGTTTGATACTAGAGAAAGACATATAACATGCCTAAAAATGGGTTTGATACTATAGAAAGACATATAACATCCCAAGTGAAGCTTGGAGTAAGAATACACAGACAGGGTCTGCACTAGTAGCCAACACCCATTATTAACAAACTATTTCTCTGCATGGTTCAGAAGGATGTGTGAGTACTTTCCTACATATGTAAGTGAGTGTAGCAGCACACCTCTATGAGTGTCGTAGGATGTTTAAGTAAATGTGCTGGGTTATGACTGTGTGTTTTAGTAGCTCTATGGCTGTCAAAATGTGTATGTAAGTGGCTGCACAAATACTTCAGTACCTCTGTAAGAAAAAGAGAGCTATGAACGTGTGACTGCAACTACCTTTGAGTCTGTTGCAGGCATAAGTAGTTTCTAGTAAGTGGCTGAATGTATATGTGCTTCTATAGCTGTCTGATTAGGGTGCAGAGAGGGTCTATGATTTTGTGAACATGTTATCAGTTGCTTTAGGGGTGCATCCTCTGTTTAGTACTTTGCATAGGGGCATACAAGTGCTCAAGTAACTTATTCAACTCAAAAGGACATCTGTCAATCTCTTAAACACAAAATAGCATCCATTATAGCATACACACAGCATATCTTAGAAGTGGGTTATGTGTAATAAAACGTGGGTTAGACACTTCAGAAACATCTATAACATGCCAAGTGAAGCTTGCAGTGACAGTGCCCAGACAGTGTTTGCCCTAGAAGCCATCACCCATTATGAAATACTATTTCTCGGCATGGTTGAGAAAATTGTGTCGGTACTTGCCCACATATCAAGAGAGAGTGTAGAAGTACACCTCTGTCAGTGCCATGAGATGTTTAAGTAAATGTTCTGGTATGTAACAGCCTGCTATAATACCTCTAAAGCTGTCTAAATGTGTATGTAAGGGCTGCAGAAATACTTCAATGTCTGTGTTGGCCAATACAGAGCTATCTAGGTGTGACTGCAACTGCCTTTGAGATTGCTGATTGTATTAATAGTTTCTGGTGAGTGACTAAATCTATACGTACTTTTGCAGCTGTCTCAATAGCTGAAACGTATGCTTTATGTTTTCCTGAACATGTATGGCAGTTGCTTTAGAGGTGGCATACTCTGTAGTACTTGGCATAGGGGAATGCAAGTGCACAAGTAACTTAGTGAACTGAAAAGAATATCTCTCATCTTTTAAGAATAAACCAGCATGCTTTATAGCACACCTACAGCATCTCTCACATGTGACTTGTGCATACTGAAACTTGGATTTGAAACTTGACAAACAGCTTTTACATGGCAAATCAAGCTACAAGTGAAAGTGCACACACAGGACCTGTACTATCAAGCATCATCCATGTTTGTAAGAGTATTTCTCTACATGAATAAGAAGGTTGTGTCAGTGCTCGCCAACATACATGAGAAATTGTAGGAGTGCACCTGTAGCAGTGCCATGAGACATTTAAGTAAATGTGCCGGTATGTGACTGTCTATTTTAGTATCTCTATGACTCTCTAAATATCTATGCAATGGGCAATAAACAAACACCTCAGTGCCTGTTTTACTGAAAAGAGAGCAATATAGATGTAACTACAACTATTTTTGAATCTGCTGCATGCACAAGTAGTTTCTGGGTAAGTGACTGAATGTATATATGCTTCTGTAGCTGCCTGACAAAGCAGTGTAACAGAACTACAACACCCAGAATTCAAGGAAAACCACTCTTTGAGCACTGCACATCATATACACACATGTAAATATTTCCACATCTTCTAATGCCTTGCTAATTAAACGTTTAACTCTTAACCTACAGTTTTTTTAGTACCAATTACACCATGTAGTAAGCAGGATATATACAACATATTAATTCAAAGCAACAGATTGTGAACCAACTTCTCACAAACCTAGTCTGCAAACCAGAAAAATTGTCACATTTTCATACACTCATTAAGTGTGGCATTCACCTGCTATTAAACATATAAAGCCACTCACCATTGCCTCATATAGTTCTGATATTTGATACTCTCTTATAACATTCTCACCTACACATATACCTTTTAATAATTTTTTCTCCAAATTAAATGTAATTCAGATACCTGTAAATTGAGTTTGTTGATCAAATATTATTTTTGGTCTTAACAGATACATGCAATAATTTCAGGAAATTTAAAAACTGAGCATAAAAATTGCACATCACTCTCACACAAAGCAACCATTGATGGCAGCATTTTCAACTTTGCACCCTCTGATAGTGCGGAACTCAGCAAATAAAAACATATATTTCATTTTTTTACTTTGTCACTTCATTCCTGAATGGTTAATACGTGTTAACCCTTTCATGCACTTTTATAAAGAAGCTATTATGTGTGTGAGCTTTGCACACTTCTGACATTGGCCTGTACTTGGGCTACATTTGGGTGATATTTGTGCTAGATTTGGGCACATTTCTTTCTGGTGGCCACCTAGGGAGACATTTGTTAGAAAGCTCCATAATCTCCTCATATACTGCAGTATCCTCAGTAGAAAATGCTTTCAGTTTTCCACTTTGATTCCATCAAGATGGCGGTCAGATGTGCCACACTTTTGACATAAATTCAGAATGTTAGAAATCTAGTTGTGCATCAGAAGATTGTAGTAAACTGCTGCTCACCAGGGAGCTAACTGGCAGTCTGCTGCTGGTGTTGTAAGTGCATGTTTCTGTCTACATGTCAGACTGTTTTATTGAAATAGAAGAGGAAGATATTTGGGAACTCACTTAAAACATGTTCTAATTTTTCTTTCTACAGCACTAACAATAATTTCTATGACAAAATGAAAACCCTCATTTTGTTCCTTTCTAAATTAAATGTTTTAATTTTTAGCAGTTTGATTCAATCAGGATGGATTCAGGTGTGCCTCACTTTTGACATACTTAAGACTGCTAGTGCTGTAGTTGTTCTTTAAGGCACTCTGGGAGGCTGCAGTAGAACACAAGGGAATCAACTGACAGTTGCTGCTGTTGTTGGAAGCACATGACTTACTGAGAATGTTAGACTTTATATTCATATGGCTGAGAAATATAGTGTGAATTTAGAGAAAATATGCTCTCATTTCAGCTTCCTGAGCACCTTCTATATCCTCTATGGAAAAATAATGAGAAAACTGTTTTCTCTCAAATATGATTGATGTACTCCCAGCGGAAGGCTTTTTCACGGGGTAAAATCACCTTAAAAACACCACAATTCCTAAAATTAGAATGGCACCATCAACAAATGATTTCTCCTTTTTGTGACCCTTAAAACCTGCCATTCACTACAATGCATTTAAATGGGGTGCTATCTAGGCTTGGGCGGAGATCGCAGAGTTCCGCTAAACGGAACCCCGCGAAGTGACCAAAAAACTCTCCTGCGATATGCGGAGTTCCGCATATGGCAGAATGCATTTAGTCATGCCGTTTGCGTTGATTTTCAGTGCTGGTTGTTTGTACCGCACTGTAAAATCAGTCCGAACAGCAGCATACGCAGCGCAAGGGGGCGCTGCTTCTTTTCTTGCCACTCGAGTAGATTTTCTACTCAAGTGGCAGCTTTCTCAACACAAACAGAAGATGTCTGTTAGCACTTCCTGGATGAAGTGTTGACAGCCAAACAGATCTCACAATGATATGCCCAGATATCCTTATTTGCTTTCCCTTAAATTTTTCAGCAACGGCTGAACGGATTCACACCAAATAACTGAAAGTGTGATCTGCAACCCAAAATCTACGTTCTTGCCAAATTTGGTTTAATTTCGTCCAGCGGTTCGGTCTGTAGTCGTGCTTAAAGCTCCTATGGAAATTAACATGGGAAATCATATTTTTTTACCCCCCTTTTTCTCGGCCCCTGCTGGACGTATCACCCCAAAACTTTCCATGCATAAAACTCACTATGACAGTGTCTTTGGAAAATTTTGTGAAGATTTATCAAACGACACCAAAGATATAGGCAAGTCAAAAAACGCTTTTTCTATAGAAACTTGGTCCAAACTATAACTACCTATATAATATATATAGTATACATTCTTTTGTGACACAGCTAATGCTGCATCTTGCCATATCTAGAAGTAGTTATACACCTCTTCAAAAAAGTGATGTGATAAAGCAAAGAAATTAATAAAGAACATGAGTACAAAAATATTTCAAAGGTAACATGTAAGTAATGCTGCTTATGGGTAATATTTAATTAAATCAAATTTGAATAAAAATGTTTAGGAGAAGGTAGTAAGGGGACATTCTCCTACAAGTAAACATTAAGGAAGGCCAACTAAAGCATTGAGAAAAAATAGACAAAGGACGTTATTAGATGAGTAAAACAACATTTACAAATAGAAATTCCCAATAAATTATCCTAAATTAATCTTCCAAGAAAAATATCAAAGACAAATCAAAGTAAACAATAAATGTGGTACAGGGATGAGAAGACATAAAAGAAAAATATGTTTGTCAATGAAGAGAAAGGTTCTCCCTGCCTGCCATGCACTGGGAATTACATCCAGTTTAAACATTCAAGGGATTGTAAGTTTATTCATCCAAGTCATACAAAGCCTGCCACCATATAACAAAAGACCAATTGAAATGGGATGTTCTTCTTACTGGTCACCTTTTTAATTTGTGAGCATACATTACATATCCAATGCACACACAGTTCATCAAAAACATTACAGCATGGATACATTGTTTTCTTTTTTTGAATTTGCTGAGTAGTGGCTTCAAGTCATTTATTTATGAAACAGTGTTACTTACAGATCCACCAACGGCCCATCCAAAAATCACTTGGTTGCACTGCGAGAAGGTAGCATCACCCCCATAGCATTCCCCCACCTCGGTAGTGAGGTAGGTGTCATTTGAGCACGCATAAATAAGGATGTGATGTATCAAATCCGTGTCAACATGTGGTTCATACTGTGAAGACAGAAGAGCCAACAGTTAATTAATATTTCACAGACATCCCCATATCAAGGTAAGACACATCATAGCCAGGATATTGGGCAGAATCCTTCCTCAGCGTAATCTCCCCCTCACAAGCATGTGCCATAGACATTTGGTGATAACTGAACTGGAAAAAACAAGTTGGAAATCAATGAAGATCCATCAAATGGTAGCCAAGTGGCAGTCACACTCGGAAGTTGTTATCCACTATTTATTCATTATATTAGACTAATGCAGAAAGAGGGCACCTAAGAGGGCAGAATTGGTCAAACTTGGCTTTTGGACCAATAAAAAAAGGCTGCTTGTGGATACATATTGAGATGGATGAAAGATTAATTTATTGAATACATCAGGTAGGTATTGGAAGCCTTCCACCTACCTCATTGAAAGTAAGGAACTTGGAATACGTTTTGACTCCGAAATTAAGGCTGCTCCATTAATCAGGGCAGTGGACATGGGATTCAACGTACTGCTCTCTATAGGCTGAAAATGTCTTCCATTTCCCCAAGCTGGCTATCAAGTGAAACTGACAACAGCCGTTCTTATGACATCTCAAGAAATTCACAAGCAGCCTTTAAAGAGTTCAAAAGTAGACAGCTAGAAGGTGCTTAAGCCTCCGCAAGACGACACTACCAAACCTGTCTCTAAGGCAATCCAGTAGATGCAAGTGCCAAATGCAAGGATTTTTGCATCATTCATAAAGCAAACTAGGGCAAAGGCCCACAATATATACAGAAACTAGCTCCCAACAAGATATGTTTGCCTACCCATCTCAATAAAAAGCAAGCTTTCGAGAGGCTAAAACACAACAACAGACATCTAGATGTGCAAACTCTGAGATCTGGAACGATCTTCATCTTAATTTCTGAACCCAATTGCAAGACATAAAAATGAGATTTGTGAACTGATTTTCAAATTAATTCTGTACAAAACAGTGTCCCACATTTCAAGATAATCAGAGACAGTAACTCATCTACTGAATTGGGCTTTAGGTTCCCTTTCGCTCAGTTAGTTTTAGTTTTGTCATTACTGTCAGCACCTTGAAGGAATGGAAAAATCACATGGATCACTCTAAAAACAAACTAACAAAATAAATAAATTTATAAGCACACCTTCAAAAGACAGCGAAAACCCGAAGGTCCTCTGAATCCCACATTCTCATTATGTGAATTAATGTATGTATGATTGAAGGTTCCCTAGCACTTTGTTAAAGGGGCGAACTGTTCTTGGTTTTTGACATTCTGGCAAACCTGGTGTGTTTTCTTTTGCAAGACACCCTATAAAAAGTCTCATGACCAGTGTCCTACATGATCATAACACCTTGCTCGTGAGCAGGTGAAAGTTTCCACTGGATGTTTGGGGTTCATCCAAAGTAGCACTTCTTCTAACATTCTCTCCATGACTTGTCCATGACACTATTAATTTGGGGTGATAACTGATTACAGCGCAGACATACTATCCATTCTACCTAAACCTAAGTGAGGAAATTGCCTCTTGGATTTCCCTGGTAACTTTGTAGAAGGCCATGTCTAGGTCTCCTTATTCCCCCTGACTGCTTGTTGTATGTTCATGAACATTCCTGGGCACATGTGATGTGGGGTACCATTATGTGCGGTTGTCCTTTATTCAGAATTACTACTAGTCAGTAGCATCTCTCTGACCTCTGTGTGCATGTCACCCTGCACTGTTCCTCAGCTCCCCTTCCCACTTCCCACTAGACTTCGTTGTAAAGCAAGTGCATTATTTGCCATGATTCATTATACACATCTATTGTTGCAGTGGCCTGAAAAAGAACAGTTTCAGAAGATTGAAGTGGCTGGAGTCCAACACTTAGACAATGGCAGTTGCCTGGAAACAAAGCTGAGGTACAAACACCTCACAAAAATACATGGGCTGCCTGACTTGTTATCTGCAAGGAGTGAGAGGTGTTGGTCACTTGGACCACTGGGCGTGATACAGATGGTATGCTTGCCTCTTGTATGTGATACAGTGTTGATTAGGTCTTTTAGAAAAAGGGATTTCTGCTGTTGAAACTAGGTGTATTGTGTGTGGCCAAGAGGGGCCTGTGGTTTTCGAGTTATTCACTTTTTTCCACAAACTATTGCTGTTACCTTTGTCCCAGAGCTGATATTGGCAGACTATCAGGCTCACTTAGTACCGTGTACCGGGCAGAGCTTCCCCGGGTCACAGGATCTTATGTGCTAGGAGCGGGCTAAGAGATATTTTGACAAAGCAATCACTTTTTCTCTGCCAGTTTTTATTGAGTTGGTGCAATGTATATGTGATGTTATGGTGCTGTTGTTTGTTGCAAAACGTATTTTGTACAAGCAGTGAACAGAGATTCTCCTAAAGCATCGCATTTTCTCATCTATGTCTCAATATTTCTTATGAGGGTACTGTTATTTCTTGCAAAACTGTATTTGATGCCAAATGCTGATATCGTTTGGATGCTGTTTTTAACAATTGCAGTTTTTACCTATGTTGCAACCCTTCATATGCATTTTCATCTGTGTTTGTTGAAATGTTCATTTTGAATAGTTTGATGCATCTTTAGATAGCGCTGAACTCATAGTTCGTAATTATAGGAGTGCACCACATACGTCTTCCCCATGATTAGACCAAAGCAAAGACTCCCCAAGAAAGAGCCAAGTTGTATTTTGTCAACAAAAACTGCCAGACTTATCGTGGATTCCCCATTAAAACACATGCAAACCAGGTTCCCCACACAGACTAAGAAACTTAATAGGTTTTGCTAAGAATGGGACGCACACACAAAGGCACACACATTTCCCTGGCCAAAGGAGAGAACTTTTGACACGAATGCCATTGAAGATACGAGAACACATACAAACTAAATACACAGGTCAAAAGAAAGACAGGCGAGTGGCATTATTAGAATTATGGGCCATCTTCGAGAAGGCCCAGATTGATAATTCTACACTACCAATAGCAAGCAAGGAGTCAGCACCTCCCCCACCATATGCAGGCATGGAGGTGCTCACGCTAGCTCCCCTGCATTAGGATACTCAAATCCATCAATAGTAGGAGCTGGGCAGGCCCCCCACCGAAAGACGAATGGTTAGGCCCAAACATGAGAAACTAACTAGTCAGCATTCACAGACAATTCCAGTTCAACCCAAGTCCCCTGATAAAGTCCCCAGAAGATCAACCCCTATCTACCTCGCAAGGCACATAGAACCTCAGAAGCAGGAAGAACACGCACTGACATGGGTTCGAACGAACGCACACAAATAACAGGGAAATCTGTGGCAGTTCTGGACAGTGATACAGCATGTGGGGGTGAAGAAGGGAGTCTCAGTTCCCCAGGAACCAAGGGTTAGGCCACATGATATGCCCATGTAGCCAAGGAGACCACAGAGAGCGAGTTTGAAGGTCCGGCCCAAAAAAAGAGCACATAGTTCAGAGAGAAAGAAGTAAACTAGGTGGGATGAGAAATAAAGGTGCCAGCTAACGTTAGAGAAAGAAAGAGCATGCACTCAGGAAGCACAGCGAGAAAACAGAGCAGCGCACCCCCTATATAAGGGAAGTGGGGGTAGGTACAGGGCACCAATCGGGGAAGAATCAGAGGCAGAATTAAATGAGAGGCTTCTGGCAGGGATCAGAGCCTCACCAATCAATCAACATAGAAGAGGGGCCAACCAGGAAATAGGAGACTAAGGCAGCCTGTACTGACCCAACCAAAATGCAGGAAGAATAAGATGACACCTTTGTGTGCGCATGAGGGGAGCAGCGACGAGGACGTACGCTGCTACACCCGAGCGCACTGCAAAGACAAGTTAACAACGAGGGAGATAGTACCAAGAGAGGAAGGTGAGATCTTAGTGCACCCGTTCTGCCACCTACTAGTCTGCTGGACTGAGGAAAGAGACCAATATGACAGACCTCGGATGGAGGAAGGATCCTTCGAGCCAGAGGACACCCATAGAATTACCAGAAGTGAGAATGTATCTGTTACTATGGAACGGCATGTCAAGGAAGATCTATGTGCCATGGGCCCAGATGGATAAAGAGGGATTAGGGACGAAGTTAACGCCATTGCTGGATGGAGCAGGGAAATGGATCTCATGCGGTGAGAAGAACACTGAAGGAATAAACCTAGCTATAGGCGATATTAAAAGTGTGCTAAGTAGCCTTGTTGGAGAGAAAACTAATGCGGTGTTCACCCAAGCTCACATTCCAGCAATAATTCACACATGCACCGAATATGAATGGCCCTGAGAGAGACATTCTTGACTGCCCTGATGTAGGAGGGTTAATGGCAGATACTTTGAAACCAGCAGAGAGCTTTGCAGATATCTTGAATAGAATGAGGGAATGATGGGGACAAGAAACAGGACAACCATGGATCGATACGGGCTCACAAGTTGCATTCTTTTTCAACATTCTCAAAAAGGGGCTGCCGACCGAAATACAGGGTGGACTGGAAAGCATGGTTGGATTAGACATCAAACCCTGTTGTGAGAGATACAAGCCCACACATTACATTACCACAAAAAGAAACAAGAAAAAGATAGGGAAAAACAAGAGCAGGCCCAGAGAGACACTGCTAAATTGGTCCAACAAAAAATTGAAAAAGACCACCCTCGAAGGGGCTGCGTTGACCGTGAGTATGCAAATGGTACCAGTCTTAAAGGGAACTCAACTGCAGAACCCCAGAGGGTTCCAGCCCAACTATGGCAGTAGAAGCCAGGGAGATTGGCAGCAACCAGACCCTACTGCCACCTGGCAGACAGATGCCGGTTAAAGGCATACCATGAGCAGAGATCGATGGGCCAGGGCAAGCCACCACAAACCCGTACGGATCTTCACCTACAAAGCCAAGCACAGGGGAATCAGAATGCACACTACACTCAGCTGCAGGGAAGTCTGCCAGCCACTGAACACCCACAGCAGAGATCAGGTAGTTGGACAAACATGTGGCAGCAGCAACTGCAGACAGAGAATGGGCCACAACCTCGGAAGGGATTGGTAACTTTCTGGGGAGGTAATGCCTTCACTCAAACACAGAGTTAAAATGCGCAGTAAGACTACTTCGGGAATTCAAACTTTTACTTGCGTTCAAGGATTCAGGGCTGCTGCATATGTTCTGTCGACCAGGTATCATCACTAAAGTTCACCATCAAGGGCACCTGCCGAAGCTGAGGTCCCACTCTGCTGCTGATCCCCCAGGGTGGGGTTGGCTGGCCATACCCTAGGAGGAGGGCAGTCTGACGAGGGGGTGGGGTGGCTCCCACATAAAGTACTTAAAAATCATGCACCCAGGTCCCTGTGTCTAAAGACAATGGGGAAGGGTTCCAATAACCTGGTCAAAAGGTCCCCATTCTTAGACATCTGGCCCGGCACCAATGTTTCTTTCATGGCGTGGAGTTCAAACCACGCCTCCAAAAAGCTAGAAGCCTCCGGTCAATGGAGACCCCCTTCCAGTTCTAAAACAAAGCTGTCCTCAGTGGCGGGAGTCAGGATTCCCCCTACACCTGGGATGGAAAAAACTCACAAGCTTCACAGCTCACGTACAAAGAACCAATAAGCTGCAAGGCAGCTGCATAGCTTCAAGTCAATTCAGGGTAAACAGGCATCCCACAATTGCTGAGGCACTCCCGGGTCATCATCATCACTGGGAAGACTTTAGCAAAAGTTTTGGGTCAAAGACCAGGTCTTTTAAATTTTTTGTGTTCCCAGCCCTGTTCATCTGATTTTAATTAATTTCTGAAAAGCTGACCACCGTGCCACACCCCTCCAAAATAGCAACAAAAGCGTGCCAACACATTAGAAGATCCTAGCCACAAGTCAGGGACAGCAGGTCCAAATGCACTGAAAGAAAGCAGGATGTGGTCCGAGGGAGAGGGGTGCTTGGGAGAGGTGGGTATCCCCAGTGTCCGCTGCAGCTCAAGGCAAGAGCCAGATGTGGAATGCACCCCCCCACTATCAGGCCTAGCAAGTAACAGACGCTTGCATGTACCATCCAGGAAAATCAGTAGGCCCCTACCTCATGGTAACTGGGGGCCAAGGAACAGTCTCCGACCCCTTCCGTTTCATGACAAATAAGGTAGTAGATCACACGAGACCTAGTGAAGCACCCAAAAACCAACAAGAGCAGTTCAAAGTTAGCTCAAAAAGAAGTCGGTTCGAGTTATCTGACGCCACAAGGGAGGGCCACGATGCACACCACATGCCGGAGCCAGAGAGACACACACACACATGATCTGGGGGCACGTTGCAACCACCAACAACACTGAATAGCGACACACCCCCTCTTAGCACAATCCGGGCACATGTAGGCTGAAAGATGCAACTCACACCAATGGAACCTCTATGCGCACACCAGGCGAGACATGTTCTTGAAAAGCTAAAAACATGAGGCAATCCATACCTAAATAGACCACCCCCTAAATATTTTGCACTACTCCAAGCATCTAGTCAGGTATGAAGGGTGGGCTCAGCGGCTCATAGACGAGATCAACCTGTTCAATGACCAATAATCACCCTAAAATTTTCCCCAAAAGCTTTCAAAAGATATATTGATAGGGGCCAGCTTCCGGTGCCTCACTAAATATTGTGACCAATGGAGTGTGGAATACACACCCGTAGGGAAAACACAGGAACCCAAAAACAAATATTGATTACGGCGCACATGTAATGTTTCTGAATTAACAAACAAACTGAGTTCTTATCCAAACAGGTCAACCAGAGAGTCTACAAGTGCACCACCACCCGGCTGCCATACGAAACACCCCAGTATGGACAAGGAGTATACCAGTCAAGATGTTGTACTGACATTGTAAACTTTTTGTTTGAACTGTAAAGGGAAACCACCAACACCGGAGGCCACAGACGTGTCTTTGGGGATCCATATCAATCCCTGCAATGTCCAATAACAAGATTTGTATTATTGTACCTCTATGTATCCTCTGTCTATTATGGGTGCTACCACACCTATTCACTGTCGAGGAACTGCCTAGCCAAATGGAGTCTGGTCAAAAATCATCACAGCGCATGCATAGGAATTTCTCCCATTTCACCTAAAATTATACATAGCCAAACACTAGCATCCCACAACTACTACACAGTGCCCTTTTGCACAAAACATGGAGTCAGCACATGACCGCAGTAGGCTCTCAAACATCATACAGGTCATGATACATCCGCTCGTTGATTCCGCATACAGTAGGCACAGATAGGCTTTACTTATCCCAAGAGGTAGCCCCTGAAAAAGTAAAATGCCTTCTACACAGAATTAGGGCCAAAATCCAACCCAACAAGGTAGAACCCTACAGGGTAGTAGTAAATTTGACCCAGTATGAAACAAACCCAATGGCTCTATACCTCTTCACCGAGCCTACTGATGGCCAAACTGAGCTGGATAGGATGCACAGAAAGGGCCCCATAATTGAGGATGCTCTTTGGCCCCGAGACTTCCCAGAGAAAAAATTATTGGAGGTAGGAAAACCCCCAACTCAATGCACAAACACATCTGCTCCTGCATCCATTGGTGGACCAAAGGTGGCCCTTAGCGTATCTGGGGCAGTCTTCTTTAACAACAAGTGGATCCCCGACATGGAATTCCAGTTTAGGGCCGTCCAGCTCGAGAGGGACTATAACCATCTTTACAGTACAGACAAAAGCAACGGCCCACTGGCTACAGATAACCAGATGGGAGATGCTTAAAATGATGAACAGCACTGAGCTCAGCCTCAGAAGAATTGAGAGCAATCTGCCTCATTGAGATGCAGCACAAATGCGTGTTAGACTTACTGACCGCAATGGGGGCAGGGGTGTGTGCCAAGATCCATGCGTCCTGCTGCATGTTTATCCCAGGGAATGATATGGACAATGGAGCATTGACTCTTGCCATCCAAGCACTGCACCATTTACAAAGAGACATGCGTGAGGAGGGAGGTGCGCCTGAGCAGGAGAGGTTTTCAAATTGGTTCTCCTGGCTCTCCCAGTGGATCTCCGGACTGTGCACATTGTTGTTGCCAGTTTTCATTGTGTTCCTGTACTTGTGTGGATCCGTACAATTGAGAATTTTCTACAGTAAAAATGCATTCCTCAATTTCAGAAAAGTGAAAGTTTCAAGGAAAGTAGGGGTTTTTGAAAGCGAGCCTAAATAAAAACATACCACCAATAAAATAACTGTCATGAAGTTTGCGGTAGATTGTGTAGTTGACAAATCAACTAGTGGGGGAATGTTAATATGGAAAAAGTTGATGCAGATATAAGAAACTATACATTAATTTATGTGAACAAAATTGTGTCCTTATTAAAGAATCCGCCCGTTGTGAACTCCACATCAACCCGCCTCGCAAATATGTAGTCAGGCAAGCACTGAGACCTATGCCCAAGGTTATTGAGGTGGGGTGGCACATAGCTGGCAGACAAAAGCACGGACAGGAAATCGTAGATCAATCCCACATATAGGCGCAGCAACACTACAATGCTCAAGGGAGATTGGCCCCAATAATAGCACACAGGGCCATAGGGGTACGTGCGCCCCTAAAACACCATAAAGTCAGATACCACATAAGTTAGGAACATATAGCCAATCAGAATACAGCACACACAGAGATCACGCCCTCCCCATGACAGACATCTGGACACATTACCCGCTGGCCACATTGTGTCCACGTAAGGTTGAGGCCGACCTGGATTATCCATTGAGCAATTAATTTACGTCTCCACAGGCAGCAACTTACATTCCTTACCATACAAAGATCACCTGAACCGTTTTATGGCATACAATGAACTGAATAAAAGAACGTCTTAGATCGATTGTAAATTGAGACAGTCCTCAGACCTTATGCCTAAAACTGAACTCCCGGATTAAATGTTTAATTAAATGAACTGTTCATGTTTTGCCAAATGCCTCTTGTCTCTTGTTTTTCAAAGGTATTTCATGTTCAAGCAATATATTTTAATACATAGGTCGTTTCTCAAAACACCTATGGATTTGTTAGAAGTCGATGTGACCTTTTCTAACAAATCCATTTTGTACATTCCATTTAAGGAACTGCAAAATTCGACTCATTATTGTTTCAATTTATGATTCCTTAAATGGAACCTTGTACATGTGTTCCTTGAATGCACAGCCTGTAAGTGAGAGCTTAAGCTTTTAGTGGTAAGCATGGAGCCTTTGCCAACTAAATTTAAAATGCACTTTGCTGTTATTTTTTTCTAACAAGTCATGGGTCAAATTTTGATTGGCCATTTCAACTGTCCAGAAGACTGCTATATGCTGGCTTTGCAGCATATCCAGTGTTCTCCTGTTACATTTATGAGATCAACATATCATTTTAAAGAAGGGACCAAACACATAATCCTTGTCTCTCTCCTTTTTCTTTGGTTTGAACCAAACGCATGCTGCTAAGAAGGAGCTCTGCTACTGAAGGGCCCTCGAGTTAAGCAGCCTAGAGTGGAGTGTCTGCCTGTCCAGCCATAGACTGACTTCCTCTGAAGCAGTCAAAGACATGGTCATCAGCATTAAGAGTTAAGAACCACTACTTAGCCTGATGCATGTGCTTGCTTGTCTTTATTCACATGACTTAATTTGTGAGTGGCTTGTGTGCTTAGCTTGCACCCTGCATCAGTTGCTTCCCAGCTTTCTTCTCTTGGACAGACTGCTCCAATGGGCACTGCTTTTCCATCGGTGGCCCCAAATCCACTTTTTTCTGTTCTCCTTGACCAATGGCCCCTATTTTGTGTGACTATTGCTTGCCAGTGTGATTCCCCAAGAGCAAGCACCACCCCTCCTCCACAGGACTACAGAGAAGATCATGGGGCAGATTTACAACTTCTGGCGCATCCCTGCAAATCAGCAGGGATGCGCCAGGAAAGATGCGTCACGCAAAACTACCCGTGCGCCACCATACAATGCAGCGCGCCGTGGCGCCACCATACAATGCAGCGCGCCGTGGCGCACGGATAGGCAGATGCGTGACGTATCTGCCGGCGTAAGTTTGGCGCAGTGCGAGAGTCGTGTCGCGCGCACGACGCAACTCCAGCACTGTTCCAACCCGGCCTATCTCCAACATGCTGCGTCACGCCTTACGCCTGCTTCAAGCAGGTGCAAGGTTTTGACGCAGCGGAAAAGTGACTGAGTGAAATCTTGTAGATTTCACTGCGTCACTTTTCCGAGGCTTTCCTCCGACAAAACGCCCACACTGCGACGGAACGCCCACATGAAACCTGATGCAGGTTTCATGTGGCGCAGTGCTTTACAACGTGACGCATCTGCCTAGATGCGTCACGTTGTAAATAAGTCGCAACGTGGCACATGGTTTACGCGGCCGCTGCGTAATAAAAGTGACGCAACGGCGGTGTAACAGTGTCGCAAGGGGCTTGTAAATCTGCCCCATCGTATTTAACTGTGCTAAATCCAACACTTACCTTCAGGAAATGTACTTGTGTGTTAAGTGTATGATATATCCAACGATCAACTGCTATATGATGCATGTATGTCTAGAACACGTTTCAGTTATCGAGTATCATAAGATACACAGTCAGGAAATAATGTTGTTATTATAGCACTTATTAATCTTACTTAATAAATTGCCTTAATGTTAATAAAAGTTGTATATTTTATTAATAAAATAATACTCCATGCACATTATAGCTATTGCTCATTCTACTTATTGTTCAGTCTGTCCTAAGAAGCATGGCAGTCTATGATTCATCCTCTCTAAATCAGGCTCTTATTTTCACATGTAGTAAGTGACTGACTTTAAGCAATGCCCAAAATATAACTAGTCAAGAATTTTTTTTAAAAATCGATAGCTCCAATTTTTAAATATATCAGTATTAATTTAAAATGTTAAAGTCATTACAAAGTTTATTAGTTGTTTTTAACTGTTGGACCTGGCCCTTTTTGCAGGATAGACCCCAAACTTTTTGCCTTCCTTTGCCTATTTTTCTGTCCTTTTTTTGTTGGTTTTAGGACTCTGTGCAATTTACCACTGCTAATCAGTGCTAAAGTGCATGTGCTCTCTCCTTTAAACATGGTATTTTTGGTTTACACCTGTTTGGCATATTTGATTTACATGTAGGTCCCTGGTACTGTGGTATACCATATACCCAGGCCTGTAAATTAAATGCTACAAGTGGGCCTTCAGCACTGCTTGTGCCACCCACAGACATAGCCTTTCAAACCGGTCTCAGACCTGCCACTGTGGGACGTGCATGCACAGTTTTCTGCCACTGTGACCTGCCAGCCTTAAACTCCCCTTTTATTACACATAAGTCACCCCTAAAGTAGGCCCTAGGCATCCCTATAGGCAGAGTGCTGTGTAAGTGAAATGTAGAACATGTGCCTTTATTGTGTGGCATGTCCTGGTAGTGAAAAACAGCGTATTTCGTTTTTTACTGCTGTGAGGCCTACTCCTCGCATAGGCTAGCTTTGGGAATTCCCTTATATGTCTTTAAGTGGTAATTCCTGATCTAAAAGGAGTGGTGTTACCATGTTTAGAATGGGAGTGATAAATCCTGCTTACTGGTGTAGTTGGATTTTAATTACTATCTTAGAAATGCCACTTTTAGAAGTGGGCATTTCCCTGTGTTTATGACTCTTTATGCTTTGCAGCCTGACTCCAATTCACATCTACGCAGGGTGACAGCTACATTTGGTGCATACTTTCCAGACAGCCACCACAAAGGAAGGGCTGGGTGTGACAGAGATTACAACTGCATACTGATGGTCCTCCTGGGCTGGGAGAGGGGGAGGGCATTCACACTTTACAATTGTATAGGCTGTGCCCTGCCCACACACAAAAGGCTGATTTGCCCCCTACCGATGTCTGGAGCCAGGGATGGGTTGAACGGGGTTTGTTGTACACTTGAAAGGCTTCCTTTGATGTCATCCCTAGAACAAAGACATTTTGGAGTATAAGTACAGGGGCTCTGACCCCATGTGTTTAGAGCACTTTCGGACCTGGAACCGAACCTCTGTCAGAAGGACTCATCTGGACTGCTTTTCTGCTATTGCGCTGCTTCCTGCTAACTGCTGGGTTGCCTAACGGACTCATTGGATTGCTGTCTGGTTGTTGCCAGCTGCTCCCTGACTCTGTTCTACCTAGATACTGCTGTGCTGCCAGGAGAAATCCCCATCCCCGCTATTTGCTTTGCTGAGTTGGCTTGCTGCCTGATGATTGCTGAGTGCCAGGAGGGGCTGCCACTTTTGCACCTTGCCTGGATGAGCTGGCCTGCTGCCTTGCTTTGTGTCCTATAGAGCTCTCCTGCATTTAGGCATAGGGCCCAACTTCCTAGCATGGGTGCAGAAGCTCTAATCCCAGCCAACAGTGAGGGTGACGTGTAATGGTCACATCTCTCCACCCTTTGCTGTGTAAGGGGCACACAACAAGGGTGCTCCCTCTCCTCGTTACTGTTCATCTTAGCCCAAGAACCCAAGGCAATTGCTATCCGTAATTTTATTAAATGTTTAATTTGAAGAGTTTTCTATAGCGCTGGCTAGACCTGAGGGTATTAGAGCCCTTTACAACATTGTCATGGCATTATCAGTCAATAACAATCCAGTATATTTAAATTGTTGAGTGTCAAGTCAGTGTAGAGTCTTGGGGAAACATGTATAGAGCAAGGCAGTAATTCCAGAGTGAGTTAGGTGTTATTTCCAAGATGGGTGAGGTGCTGAATGAGGAGGAATTCTTTTAGTTGTCTCTTAAAGCTCATGAAGGAGGTGTTAGTTCTGATATGTACTGGGAGGGAGTTCCAGATTTTGGGGTCATTGCCTGAGAAAGAGCGAGAGAGGGCTTATTGTTTTTGGGGGGGATAAGAAGGAGTGTGTTGGAGCTTCTTAGATTTTGCGCTTGGCCTGCCTTTGTGAGTTTTGATGTGAGGCAGGCTGGTTTAACAGCATGTGGAACATTGTGGACGAGACAGGCAGTTTTGAAGCAACAGCATGCATTCATTGGTAGCCACTTTAGATTTTTATTGAGGGGGAGATGTAGCTGGATCTCTTTGCTCCAGTGACCATCCTTGCTGCTGCATTTAGAGTTGCTCTCAGTGAGAATAAAATGTTGGGGCGCCTGTGAGGATGGCATTCCCCGTAGTGCAATCTGGACAGAACCAAAGCTTGCTAGGCAGTTTTTGAGTCATTTGGTGGAAGGAAGGACTTAATTTTGTTAAGTAGTGTTAGGTTGTAGAGTGTGCCCTTTGCTGTAGTCCATATGCGTGCGCTCATGGTCAGACTTGAGTCCTGGTTGATCCCCAGAGATTTGTCAGAGTTTGCCAGAATCGGTTTGCAGTTTAGAGCGTCTAGGTTATTTAGCCTTTCTTGGATCTGGGGTGACTGGTTGACGTTTGACAGAAGGAGAATTCCTGTCTTTTCTTGGTTGAGTTTGAGGTGGTTGTGTGCCAGCCAATTTTGGACATTTATGAGAGTGGCATTCAGCTGGCGTATGACATCCAAAAAGGATATTTTCAGGTAGAGTTGGGTGTTGCCCGCATAAAGGTGGTAAGCAATGTTTGCTTGTTTGAGTATTACAGTCAAGGGTTCCATATAGATGTTGAAAAGTGTAGGTCAGAGGACTGAGCCGTAGGGGATGCCTCAGGTGTTGGCATAAGTATTGAAGTCGGGTTGTTTATTTTTATTTGTTGACAGCAGTTATGCAGAAATGCAGAGAACCACTGCAGAACCGTGCCATCTGCTCAGATCCATTGTTGCAGGTAGTTCAAAAGTAGCGTGTGGTCGACCATTTCAAGGGCCACTGATAGGTCTAGGAGGATGAGCAGTCAGCATCTTTCTGCATCCAGAGAATAACGTATATCATCTGCTATATTCAGTATAGCTGTTTCCATGCTGCAGCCCTTCATGAAACCCGACTGGTGTGCATCGAGTGGGTTGTTGGTGTCAATGTGTTGGTTGAGTTGGGAGAAAACACATTTGTTGAGAATGTTTGTCAGGAAGGGAAGCTTGGAAAGAGGCCTGAAATTGTTTAGGTCATCTGGGTCTGCGTCTGATTTTTTTTTAGCAGGTGGATGATTTGGCCCTGTTTCAGGCAATCAAGCATAATCCTGTTGCTTGGGGAGCTGTTTATATATTGGGGCAGAGAGGGGTTACTGCCTGGTTAAGAATTTTGGCCAGGGAGGCTCGAAGAGGGTGTTCGTAGTGCAAGGAGGTTTGGATTTTGCAATCAACTTGCAGGTGTCCTCTTCTGTGACTAGGTTCAAAGCCTTCCAGCTCTTGGATGATATGGAGGTCCTTGGGATCTGGTTAAGGCCAGTGATCTTTGGGAGAGAAGCCTCTACTGGCGGGACCGTGGAGTGAGTTGGAGAGCTGTTAACCTCTGTGGTGGGGGAGGATTGCCAGGGGACATCCGGGTGTGGCAGCCTTGGGAGAGTTCAATTTTTACCTTTAATTAATTAATTAATTTATTTATTTAAGCGATTTGTAGAGTGCACAAATACCCTTGGGTGTCTCGGCGCTGGCCGAATCATTGCAGAATTGAATTCCTGTGACATTTAAGGTATACCGACTCCGGGTGGGGTACACAGTATATCGTTATACTCAGACAACATTTCTGTCAGCATCTCTAAACTAGCATACTCGATTGAGGCCATGACTTCGCTGATTTCCAGATTTTTGGGGTCTATCTGGCTTCAAGGTGAACTGGGACAAATGCAAAGCCATGCCTCTGATGATATACACAGCCCCAGCTGTTCTTGGCTCCCACCTGTTTTAGCAGACACCCAACTCGCTGAAGTATCTGGGTATTCAGATATCCCCAGGGCTGGCTAACATGGTTGAAAACAATGTTGGTCCCCTGCACTCCTGCATCAAGGCAGACTTTCAAAGGTGGTCTCAGCTTAATCTCTCCTTCTGAGGTAAGACCCATGTGCTTAAAATCAATGTGCTACCCAGACTCAACTACAACTTTCTGAAGATCCCTCTCTGGGTTCCCACTAAAATGATACAGGTAATTGAAAGGTCGATTAAAACCTTTTTCCCGGGGGGATGCAATCCCCACTTGAAGCTTGCTAAACTGCACTCTGCAGTCTCTAGTGGTGGGATGGGTCTCCCTAGCATCACAGACTATTGGTTGGCCTCACAACTTATGCCATTCAGGCATGTCCTATACTTCCCTGGACACTCTGAAGTGGGTCCTCAAGGAGCTGGCGCTAGATGGCCAACTCGCAGGCACCAGGATCTTGTACACTGGCAATCCAGACTGCCTCTACCCTATCTACACCTGGGAAAGATTTCACACACTTCTGAAAGTCTACCCCTCACTCCACTTTGAAGTGCCCTCATGGTGCAACACCTCAATGCTAATAGATGGCAATGAACCCCTGTGAAACATCTTCAACTTTAATGGCATATGCTTTCTATCGGAGTTACTCATGGACCAGTTCTACAAAACCTTTGCTGAGGCATGGGCCCAATAGAACCTTCCCTTAAATTATTTTTGGAACTACCAACGTCTTCAAAGCTGCCCCTGGCAAAAGCTAGGCTACACACCCATAGTACTGACATCGTCCCCTATTTCGGAATAGTTGAGAAAGTGGGGCACATACAAAGGTGTGATGTTGGGCTTGTACCATTATCTGGTGGAACACTGATATTCCACACCAGTGGCCAGCTCACTGAAGACCGGGTGGACCGGACGGCTGAGTCTGCAGTATACAGATGAGGACTTAGCAGACTTATTGGCCCCTCAGGATGGGTTACTTAGGGAAGATCGATTAAAGTTCTGCTATTTTAAAATTCTTCACAGAAGGCATTGGAAGTCATTCTGATTCAAACACTCCTTACTACTTCCCACAGCGAACTGTTGGCGCTGTGGATCCCTGGAGGGAGATATTGTACACTTGTTATGGGAATACCCCTCACTGGCCCAGTTTTGGACTTCGGAGACCGCAACAATCAGGAAGACATCACTAGCTAACAATCAAGATGGTTGGTCACTGAGCTGGCTATGGCTAAAATGTGCATTCTCCAGCTATGGCGGGTGATAGCCCGTCATATTATTCTAGGCTTCAGGGCATGTGCAAAATGTCATCTTACAAACACATTATAGCGAGACTGACTGACTGTCTGGCGAAATTTCTAGAGACATCTGGGGGATTACTTAAAGCTACTTGCACCTGCTTACACTTGGCACTCATGGCGCTTCATGGGGGTCCCAGCCCACCGTGTTGATGCTACGCCTGCCTGGGGACCCTTGAAGAAGAACTCACATCTGTACGCTAAAGACTAGATGACCCACCCATTTCGAATTTTTTTGATCCCACGTCTATGATGACATAATGGGAAGACTGCTCTTCTTGTAGCCAATCTCGTCTGGTGTCTCACCTCCCCTTCCCTCACTTCCTTTTCTTCCCCCCTGCCTCCCTCCCTTCTCTACATTCTCACCTATTCACTCTTTCACTCCTTGTCTTACCCAGCCACCAACTCCCCCGCCACTCTTTTCTTCTTCATTATTCTTCTAGTGTTAAAACTTGCTTTGAGTTAATTTGTTTTATTAGGGAGTCTATCAATAAGATGAAACGGTGCATTTCACTTTTGATTTCAGTAGATCTTATCGGACTTTTGTAAGCCTGTGTATGATGTTGCCTGCTCCATGTATGGTTGATAAACAGGTGTTTTTAATGCGCATTTCTGCAATTACTTCTAGTATTCACAACAAAAAAAACTAATGAAGTCACTTAAAACAAAAAAACACATGGGGGGAAGACAGGAGTACCGCTCGATGCTCCTCTGTGTAGTGATCAGGTCCACACAAGTAGAGGTGGTTCAGAGAGGCTTATTCAAGATAGTTACAAGATCACAAGAAGATTAGAACAAGACCCCACCAGGAGCAGCCAGCATGCTGCTCAGCCCAGCCAACTGTGAGTATTTCACTCCCAACATTCCATGTTATGTCATTACACAAAGATTCCATTGGCAGGGCTAGAATAACATCAGAGTCAAGATACAACATATCCCCCTTTCTTCTATATATAAAAAAAACAACAATGAAGAAACAAGAAAAAACGGAGGAAATAAGAAACATGAAACCATTGAAAGAAGAGAGCAACAGGAAAGGATAAAAGAAACAAAGAAGAGAGGCAAACCAAGATATAAGAACCATCCTCCCTTCTGTACACAAAAGAAAAAGAACAAAACAACATCGTCAGAGAAAAGGAGAAAAAGAACCACGAATAACTGCCCCAAAACATGCCCACTGGCCAGAACAGGAATGTAAGAAGGCAGAAGAGGAGTGAACCAAGAAAACTCAGGACTACAGGATGTGGAAAACACAGGGAAAGAAAACACGGCAGAAAAGCAGAGGAAAGCTCAGAATCCACACGAGGCACCAGGAGAAAACATCACAAAAGGAACAAAAAAGAAGAAAGAAAACAAGGAAGATGAGGAAAAGTAAAAGGATAATCCTCACCCAAGTCAAACACCATTATCAATACATAATAACAAAATATAATGTAAAGACAACAGTGCATATTAATAATAAAAAGTTCAATAAAATGAAAACATAACTATATGTGAGGTTCGGGAGGACTATAACCCGAAAGAAAACCCTTAAAAGATGAGGGATTACAGCAGTAACAGATGGGACTAAGACCCATAGAAAACATAGTCCTTGTAAAATTGACATCGTGAAAACAAAATGAGGTTGAGCGAAGTCACCAGACAGATATGGGTAGGGACCCTTATAATAATGCGAAAAGGACTGAAACCCTCGCATAGCTCCCAGGAGGAAGACAACCAGATATGGGTAGGAACCCATATAATAATGCAAGAGGGACTGAAACCCTCGCATAGCTCCCAGGAGGAAGACAGAATAAAATTGTGCACATGTGAGTACGAAACAAACAGATATGGATAGGGACCCATATAATAATGCGAGAAGGACTAAAACCCTCACATATACATGTTAGACGTGTACGAAAGTACAATTAGCAGATGGGACTCAAACCCTTTGCGATTCCCATGTAGGGAAACTTATAGCATGTATGGACTCTTGACGGCGTGTACCATGATATCGTGTACCTACATGGTGTAAAGCTAGGGTCCATAAACCAATAGGAAACTAAAGAAAAAAACAAACCGTGTAAGGCCAACCCTCGTGTAAGGGATAGATTGACTTGAAGATAAAGACCTGCCCCGAAATGTAAGGGAGGTTAAACACAGTAAAGAGTAGTAACTAATATACAAAAAGTAATGCATGACTGAATGTGACTAGTAACTAATATACTAAAATGAATGCATGACTGAATGTGACTAGTAACTAATATACTAAAATTAATGCATGACTGAATGTGATCACTTGCACATAGGCAGCACTGGAACACTCTGCAAACAAACTCTGCATAAATACATGTAATCTATTAGTAAATTTGTACTAAACATATTCATCTAAGCTGGTGAGCTGGAGAACAGGTGCCCAGTGACAGCACACTATGCACACCCACACTTGTGCACTCCAAGATAACCTGTAAAGAAAACAAAATAAGCTATAAACCTAGCAAATACCACAAATCTCAGCTGGCATATAAAGAGTGCCTTGTTGACAAGAAGGAGAAGCAATAGTGGTAACACTTGAATCACTTGGAAAATATGTCACTGTTGGAGAAAGATGCATCACTCATGACGTGCGTGGTTAAAGCCATTCTGTAGACAAAAATGCAGAGTCTCTCCAAAACGACGACAATGACGGTTTCCCTTGTAAAACCGGTGAAAAAAAGATTGGAAAACGTTTCGTCCGTAGATTGTGTCAGTCACTCGCCAAACGTATATAGAAAAAAAAACAGGTTGACAGCATCTGTACACTGAATTAAGACACTACCTTAAATTTGAAAAAAACTTCCCTTTAAGAATGTTCATAAAATCATACAGTAACAAGTGAGCAAATGCGGCAGGGATGTTGCTCCTCTCGAAGACTTCTTCACAAAACTTTAATAACACGGACAACGCTGGTTGGCAGAAAACAATACTGCGTGGTGGATAAAACGAGGCCCCGATGCAAGTGTGGTGCTGCCAAGCGCAAAATGGCGGCACGCAGGAGACGTCATGCCGAATGGCTTTCGGTACGACCATGCGTCAAAACGTCCTTGCAGGGAACAAAGCTGCCTAGCAACAGAATTGGCGCAGAACAACTCACACCACATCCATGCGATCGCGTGAAACAAGTAAGTCTGTGCATGGAGAGAGAGGTTGGAGTTTCTAAATTTATAAACCGCGCGATGACGGTTTAACTGGTCTTGCCCACAGAAAGTCAATAATATTAAAATAAAACTCACAAAGACATTTGGCTAGAAACTGATGATCGCACACTGCTCCTAGAGAAGAGACGAAATTGATAAACTGCATTGTGCATGTGAAATGCGGTACGCAAGTCCACATGGTTACTGTTTCAAACTCTTCACAAGCGTAAAGTTGATGATTCATGAAACGCCACAACACAAAACTTGGAGATCATCAGATATTGTAAATGACGGTTTGATATGATGACGGTCACTCAGTAAATTGTACTATGCCCCAATGTAGGAGGACACAGAAGCAGAAAAAGGGACACCTCTTCACGCCAGCAAAGCTTGAATGAGAGAGACCACAAGTAGAATGTCTAAATAAAGAGGCTTACCCTCACTGAAGGCACAGCAGAGGCAACGTGGTCCAGGAAACTGTTGTTGTTCACACTTTGACTGGCGCACACATACAAAGGCACATTTCTTCCCCAGACAGTGCAGACGTAGATATGTGGCAGTTGAACACAGAATCAGGCTTACCCTAACTGAAAGCAGAGACAAGGGTAATACAGCGTTACCCTGACTGAAAGCAGAGCGCAAAACACGTAGACTCTGGAGAGTAGACGCCCAAGATTGGATGGGCAGCTCCTGAAGTGGCACTTCTCCAGACGCAGAAGAACAACTGGCAGACTGTTGAGGGTGACCGTTGTAGAGGTCACTGGTGGGGTCAGGGATGCCAGTTGCTTTAGATTAAGTTGAGTTGATCTGTACCTTAATGTTGCTTGAGGTTTAATGAGGTGACAGACGCAGGTTCATCCCATCCTCATCGCCAAAAATTGTAGTGATCAGGTCCACACAAGTAGAGGTGGTTCAGAGAGGTTTATTCAGGATAGTTACAAGATCACAAGAAGATTAGAACAAGACCCCACCAGGAGCAGCCAGCATGCTGCTCAGCCCAGCCAACTGTGAGTATTTCACTCCCAACATTCCATGTTATGTCATTACACCAAGATTCCATTGGCAGGGCTAGAATAACATCAGAGTCAAGATACAACACTCTGCCTCTCGGGCGCACAGTGGATCATTAAGTCAGGATAACTGTTCTTCCTAATTTTCCTCAAGGAACATTGGTTTCCTAATCTGTTGATTACAAGCATGCTGCCTACTCACCAAAAGGAGAAGATTTTTTCTTATTGACTTCGAACACTCCCATACCATTTGATCTTAGCTACATGGCAGAAGACCTTATACTTCCTTGTGTATGGCGAAGTCAACATGCTACAGTTTCAGAACGGTAATGGATAAATAAAAACCAATATGTAGTTTTATATCTGCATTTTAGGTTCAAACTCAATGTGTGAATGTCTGTCTTTAATTGCACAATAAGTCAACAGGACAAATTGGACCTGGATTCACAAAAACCTAAATAAATACTAACATGGTCTTAGGCAGCAGCACACAGAATTACTGTTTTCAAAGAGTGCTGCATAAAAACAGGCAACTCAAACAAAGGATATGGCGGAGACACACATGAAGACAAACCACATTGGATGCTCTGCTGAAAGAACCTGTGGATATAAAACTGTCCAATCGATTCGTAGCTACAGCGGAGGCAAAGATGACTTCTGAAGTATAACAACTGAGGACAGACAGAGCTTCCTTCAACAGTGTCATGGACGCCACAGAAAAAGAGTTGTAGACTTGGAAAAATGAATTAATTACCTACCAGAATGGCGCTCGGACATATGGAAATTATATAACAAGGTGATAGATGTGGAGGACAGAAGTAGGAGAGACAATGTATGAATCTCAGGTATCCTTAAAAAACAGGAAAACAGTGATATGGATTGCTTCTTGAAATGTTTATTACCAGCCCCAATGAATACCATGTTTGATCTACAGCTGGAATTTCAAAGGGCACATCAAATGTGGAGTTGTAATGAATAGAAACTGAAAAATATAACAGAAATCCTGGAATGTTTTTTAAGACATCAGCAGGCATGTAAGATTATCCTTAAGTAAAAACAAATCCATGATTAATGTCACAACCAATAAATATATATCACGTCAGACTTTTCAAATGATGTTCATCTTAAAAAGAAGGGCTTTTTTTGCCTTAAGACTAAAAATAAGTAAATGGGGCATTAGGTATGGACCTTAGGAGCCAGCTATGATGTCGATTACCTCAGATAAACACATCAAAGAACATAATGATGCAGGAAAATTGGAAAAATGTCTCAGCTACCTGGAATTCAAAATAATGGGCATAACCCTGCCTTCACTGTCAACTGTAACAATGACAATGGAATTCTCACCACTGAAGCCTAGAGTTAACATCAGGATGAATGAATGAATATAAAATTTGTAGAGCGCGAACTAAGCCCAAGGGCGTCAAGGCGCTATATGCGGACATGAGGGTGCAGACAAAGAGACATGCTCATACCGAGGTCTGTGAGAAAAGCCAGGTCTTTATGGCCTTGCGGAAAAGAGAATGGGACACCTGACTTGAGAGCTGTTCCGGGAGGGAGTTCCACAGTTTAGCAGCAGCAGTGGAAAAAGCTCTACCTCCCCATGTAACCTTCTTGAATCTCGGTACTATTAGCAGATTCTTATCTGCGGACCGGAGCCGCCTGCTAGGAACATAACGATGGACAATAGCCTTAATCGCCTCAGGACCTGACGAGTAGAAGGCATTGTGAGTCATGCACAAGGTCTTAAAGAGGATCCTACGGTCCACAGGCAGCCAGTGCAGCAACCTAATGGAGGCTGTGACTGAATGATATTTTGGTAAATTCATCACCAACCTGGCTGCGGCGTTCTGCACCATCTGCAGACGTCGCACTAAGCCTTTGTTGATGCCCAAATAAAGGGCATTACAATAGTCCAATCTGGACGTTACCAGGGCAATGACGGCCTGCTTACGTGCATCGAAAGAGAGATAATGGGAGATTTTCCGTAGGATCCTAATGATCCCAAAACACGTGGAGACTGTCCTGCTAACCTGCAAGCTTAGGGACAGTGAATTATCCACGATGACCCCAAGGTTTTTACCATGGGAAACTGGGGAGGGACAGACGCGAAGCGCGTCCGGCCACCAGTCACTGGACCAGATTTCCTGTTTACTCCCAAAGATCAAGACCTCCGTCTTCTCTCCATTTAATTTCAGACAATTTTCCACCATCCAGGAGGAAACTGCCTGCATACAGTTCCTAAAGTTAAGGGCCGAATCCTTTATACTATGCGAAATAGACACCATTATTTGGGTGTCGTCCGCATAGGACAACACCTCTAACCTATAGGATCTCACAAACTTCGCAAGAGGAGCGACATAGATATTAAAAAGAGTAGGGCTCAGGGAGGAGCCCTGAGGAACACCGCACAACAAGGGTTTGGGGGCTGAGTAGAATTGACCAAGCTTAACCGTCTGTGCCCGCTCACTGAGAAAGGAAGCAAGAAGCCCCAAAGCCGAGCCCCCGATACCTATCTCTCTGAGGCGGTCAATCAATCTGCACGGAGACAGGGTATCAAAGGCTGCGGTAATGGGATTCTGATGAATGGGAAGACCTTTATCAATTTTAGTTCATATAAAGGAGTCACTGCCAACAAGGTGAAATAATTAAATCTAGAGGGATCTTAGCTAAAAGAAGAATCCTAAAAAGGTTGGCTTTAGTGATGCTGTAATCTACCCATGCCCCAAAGGGCATCAGATTAGAGAACTGTTATAGATGGTATAGATTCTACCCTTCAGTATGCGGACAACACGGTAGTAATGGACCATACTAGTGTGGACCTCTAGAGAGCCCTAATTGAGCTTCACAAGTACAACAAGGAAAACCATATGCTAGTCAACCAGAGAAAAAAAAAGATAGTTGTATTTGGCAAATACCCACATAAAAGCCAAGCCCTTTGTCAATTGGGAGATCATCAAATAGGGAAAACTCCTGCCTACAACTACCTTGGGGTCTGGCTCGCAGAGAGGGCCACACCGGCGACCCATATAAAACATCTAATCGCAAAGGGTGACCGTGTAATCTTTACATTGAAGCGACTAAGCCAACGTTTGACAAGCCCAACAGCTGAGCCAATGCTGACAGTCCTTAAGGCAAAATTAATTTCCGACCATCAACTACGGCCACCTGGTTTTCCTGGAGCCCTGGATCAATTCTTTGCGGCGGCCCAGGTAAAAGCCTATAAGGGCGTGCTGCAAGCTCCGAGACAAGCCAGGAAAGACAGGCTACGGCTGGAACTCTGCCTTGGCAGACAGCATTACAGGGGGACTGAATAAAGTTCTACATCAGGGTCCTAAGAGCCTCGGATAACACCCTCAAACATCAATTGGGGCCCATTTTCAAGGAAGTGGACTCCCCCTGGTATTCCAAATTGAGCCTGCTCTCACCTGAGATACTGATAGCTTCCTGGACAAATGCAGTGAAGGGGCAGGTCCAGGCCATCTTGTATGAAAAGGATCGAGCCTCATCTCATCACAATCCTAATACAACGGCATTGTACTCGTCTTACATCCTGGGGCAAGCCCAACAGTACCTACGAGAGGCGCTCAGGAAAATTCTGTTAATGAGGCTCATTGCACTCAGAATTACGGACTTTAATCTAGCCTGGGCATGCAAGGGTGGTGCAGTCTCCTGCCGGTTATGTTTTTACTACAAGGAATCCTGGTTGCATATGCTGTGCTGCTGTCCTAAACTGGCCGGAGACGTCATTGGCGGCTCCACCCCATTTTTAGAGCCAAGGGCACGAGGACCTGCAAGGAGGCTTCGGACTAGTGTTTTTCTGATAGAAAGACCTGCATCCTTGCTAGAGTGGCGAAGTTCACACAATTAATCAGACAGGTACTCGAAAACCCACCACAATTTCCATAGCCCTTTGATAGGTCATAACAATAATTAGGAAAACTGCCTGTGCAGTCTGCAATCCGAGCTCAAAATCAAATTGACAGATCTAGGCAACAAAGAGCCATCAATAAGCGTTGTAGCAGTGCACAGTAGCTGAAAAGAAGATCGCCCCTTCAAACTCCAGCCCCTCTGGCAAACACTGCAGGCTGTCAAGGCACCACAACAGTATTGAGGCACGAGGAAGAAATCTCTTACTTCTTGCACTCGAACATTCAAAGGGCGACAAAACATGCCCCAAACCTGGAAGGGGGTTTTTACCGCCAATGGCGCCCACTAATTAACTTGTTTTAGGCTTTACGCTTGTACACTGGAACGTATGAACTAACAACAAACTGTGAGATCATATGAACAGCGAGACCCATGCTGCTATGAGACTTGAGGGTTCGAGGGAGGGGAGGGCCGAGGGAATCGCGCCAATTTATATGCCTATTTTACTGTAAAGATTTTAATTACTCGAATGGTCAATGTAGGAAGGTAAGATCCTTCTGCATGGTTACCCCCACTTTTTGCCTGGTGCTATGCTGTTTCTGACTAGTCTGACTGGGATCCTGCTAATCAGGACCCCAGTCTCTCTGCTTTCACCCCTAAATTGTTATGGTAAGCACTTAGGTACATCCCAGATTGGATAGTGGGGTACCCTTATCAGTCCCTAGTATATGGTACTAAGGTACCCAGGACATGGGTATGCCAGAGGACCCCCACAGGCTGAAGCATGTATTATGCCACCCATGGGAGACCATTCAAACTTTCTCTACAGGCCTGCCATTGCATCATGTGTAAGCTGGTGCTAGCGCCACTTACAAAAGATATAGGATGCCCTATATCTAAGGTTACTGCACTTAAAAACTATAAGTCACCCCTAAAGCAGGCCTTTTCAATCCTGAAGGCAGGGTGCTCAGTTCTAAGTGTGAGGGTACCCCTACAGCCTTTGGAGTCTATTCTCCCGGTATGTAAGTGAGACAGCCATATACCACATAGAGGGGCACTGCGTCAATACGCGATGACCATCTCGAAACAGGCTGTAGCGAACCATGTCGTGTTCAGTATCAAACATGGTGGAATCATACCCCCCACACCATAAACGGTGTGGGAGGTATGATTCCAAGCACTGTAAAGGCCCTCCGTTAGTCCCTCAGTGCTCCCAGTACCAGTCTTCTAGACCCAGACAGCACAACATGGCTGCTGCAGACCAGAGACACAATTCTGCCCTCCTGCTGCTGAGCCAAGCTCGAGCAGAGGAAGGCAGAACAGTAGGCATCTTGTCACTGGGAGGTGTGACCACCTCCCTGACAGGGTTTATTGTATTGGGGCAGGGTGGGGGCGCTTGCCAGTGCCACATAGTCTGCATGCAGAGCGCATTTGGTGCCCTCCATGCATAGTCCAGCTCAAACCAGTTCAGGGAGCCATTGGCTCCTGCTCTGGTGCGAAACTGGAAAAAGGACAGCGGAGTACCCTCCCCCTTGTCCGGCCCCTCCTTAGGGAGGGACCCCTGTATCATCCCAACCATTTCCTTAGGGTACTTAAGGGCTTACCTGTGGGTGGGTCCCTAGATTCGTCATGGAACACAATACAATTCCGACAGCACTTCAACTTCGACCGTCTGGGCACTCTGGACTTCGCTGGACTTCGCTCTGGGCATTAAGGCTGCAACCAGGAACACTCCTGCTGCTCCTGATCTCTTCGTCCTGCTCATCTGCTGCAACGTCCGTGCATGTGCTCCATACAGGAATCCATCCAGGGCCTGTGGACATCCAAGACACCTGAAGGAATCTACCTCAAAGTGAAGGAGTCACTTCCCTGCATCTGCAGGCACCGCAACTAAGCTGACTGGTCTGCTGATCCTGGGCTCCCACGGACTCCGAAAGGCTCAGCAACACAGGTCATGGTTCTTCACATCCCTCACCATGTTTGAGGCCAGTATCCCTCGTCGGAGCTGCAGGAACCGAACCCCTGTGCACCGCGTGAACTTGCCATTGCAAAGGCTTGTTGGCTTCTTTCCATCAAGATCTTCAGGCTCCAAGTAGCCCCAACCTCAAGCATCTCCAGTGACCAAGATCTTTGTGCTCACCGCATCACGTGCACCGTGAGCTTGCATCTTTGGTGAGCTGCTCGAGGTCCTCTTGCAACTCCAGTGCCTCGGGCCTGTGGGTCCTATTGAGGGTCATCTTTGAATTCTTTGGGTTTCCCTTGTTTGCTCTGGGCCTTCCCTGACTCCCCTACTTGTGGTGAGTCTCCTTACACATTGGTTGCTGTTGCCAAAGCATGTTGGTGCTCCCGCCAGACACCGACCCCTCAACTCTCGACGTGGGACAGCTCGTGTATGGCTCCTGGTCTTCCAAAGCATCACCTGGTCCACACAGCTGCAGTTTCAAGGTCACATAAGCTCTCCTGTAACACCCGACATTGGTTGGCATTCGGCTTCCGTGCCTCCTGGTGACTCCTGAGTGGCATAGACTCTGTCCCCTCTGCTTGCAGGTTCTTCACATCTTAACCACCTTTGGGTTCCACCGGACACTTTCACCTTCCCCAGCAGTGGCATCTTTCTGATATTCTCCATATGGTTCGACGGAGGTTTCTGACGCCACTTCACACTTATGCACCCGGCTTCCCTGGTGCAGGTAACCTGGTTCCTAGGGTATCCAAGGGTGGGTGGTTCTCCAACCTCTTGTCCTTCATGGGGTTTTTTAAGGGTCCACTGGGAAGGGTCCTCTTTTTTGAAAATTTCAACTGCGACTTACACGTTGATTTATACGGAGAATGCGGTTGTGTTCCTACACTGCACACAACCTCCGTGGGGCTCCTAGATACTCACCTTGGGTGGTTCCTTGGGTCCCCAACACCTCTACGTCCTCTGAGTATTGTCTTGACTCAAGCTGTGGTTCGCATACCACTATTTTAGTATATGGTTTGGTCCCCCTCTGGTGACCGCTGTGTATTCTGTGCTACTTACCTGTTTCTATTGCAAAGTATTGTGTGTATTGTGTATATCTCCGGCTAGGATATATCTAAATGTATTAGTAAGAGTCTTATAATAATACATATTTTTATAAGTACACAGTATGGTTCTATTTCATTTAATCTGTACCTATAAGATTATGTTCTGGTAAAACAAGCTGCTTTACACTCCTTCTGGACTAAGCCTGAAGGCTGCTCTCCACAGCTACCACTTGGATAGCTTTCTTAGATTGTCTGAGACCTCTTAAATCACCATAAGGGTTGCCTGGATCAGTGCAAGATGTCCACTTACATAAGTGTGCATCATATACTGAGCCAGCCTCTCACAGTCAATAAAATGTATTTACTTACTTTCAGTATAGATTCCAGGGTAGCTAGCCCAGGAACTGGATAGTCAATTTACCCACCTAACTAGGGGGTAATACATCACTGTGAAAGTGGTTAGATAAGAGCCTTCTTTCTGGCTCAACTGCTTTGTTTTAATTATTGTGAACTGATTCCTAAGATAAGTAGAAAGACTTGACCTTAGAAGATTTTCCTTAGCAATGTTCCCACTATACACACACTGTGGGTGTAGCTTATCCAGATGCTTATCAGTAGTATTTCTCAATGTTTATGGCCTTACTCTTTTTCAAAAATAGAAAAAGTGGTAACATTTCCAGGTACCCACTATCCCAACTTGGCTTTTGTACAAGAAACTCATTAGACCCTGACAGAAAGCAAAACGTTGAAAAGAATCTTTTGGGAAGGTAGTATTTGTAAATATTACACAATGTACACCAACCACACAACTAGAACACAGGAAAGGAGGAGTTATGATTCTGATATATAAGTTTGTGAATTTTCCATATATTGCAAGATAGTATGGGTAAATATGTTTTATGCAAAAATAAACATAATTCATTTGGCTCTCTCTTAATATGTCTACATGCTATTGGTGAGAAGGGAGATTTCTTAGTGAATGTCTCCTGACTGCTGCTATCCTTTGGAAAGAAAACCATCCATTTTGGGGCCCCCACGGAACCATGTCCACATAATATCTACAACCTTAGAGGACCTGTGAACGGAAAAGTGCTCACTCACCTCATCAACTCCTCCATGGGGTCCACAACCTTCCCTGCGGACTGGAAGTATGCTGCAGTCTCGACCCTCCTCATAAACTGTTGGCAGAACCCAACGAACTGAACAACTTCCACCCCATCTTCCTTCCATCATACCCAGCGAAGGTGATAGAAAAGATAGTCAACCAACTCACCAACCACCTGGAACTCCACAATCTTCTCAACCACTTCCAATCCGGCTTTCAAAGCAATCACAGTACAGCGACAGCACTCATCTTAACCACAGTACCGCACCCTACTTGACCAAAGAAAAATCACTGCCCTCATACTGCTGGACCTCTCAGCTGCCTTTGATACAATATCACACTGCAGCATCATCAAAAGACTACATGCAAAAATCATCCAGGGCCCAGCCCTCGAATGGATATGCTTCTTCCTCGCAGAGAGAACTCAGCGAGTCAGACTCCCTCCCTACAGGTGCAGAGCAGGAATATCGACGTATAAATATCGAGGAACATAAATATCGCTGCAGAAATATCGTGGGGAAGAAATATCGACAACAGAAATATCGTGGACAAGAATATCGACTGACAGGTAAGTAATATTGATTACAAAAATATCAACGTATTAAATATCGTTTACAAAAATATAGTTGACAAAAATATCGAATTATTAATAATGTTATGTATTTTAGTGTTTTTATTGAGAATTGTTTGTCATTTTATTATATGTTTGAAAATTTTAGTAGTTACTAATTTATTTTAAGTTTAATTTTGTGTTTTTAGTTCAGTAGCGGGTTGTGGGTTTATAGGGGAATAGGGTGGGAAGTAATTTAATTATATTACATTTATTGAATAATTAATGTGTTAATTAATTAATTAATAATAGTTTAATAATTAGTTTTTAATTAATTTCAATTAATCAATTAAAAATGAATTATGTTAATTGTTTAATTGATTGTAGGTGTGTGTTGTGGTGTTTATATGTGTACATGGTGTGAAGGGTGGTAAGTAATTAATTTTTTCTTGATTAATTATTAAATATTTATAAATTAATTTCCATTAATTCATTAGTAATTATTAATTGTAATTGTGTAATTTATTTTAGGTGTGTGTTGTGGTGTGTATATGTGTAAATGGTGTGAAGGGTGGTAAGTAATTAATTGTTTTATTGATTAATTATTAAATATTTATAAATTAATTTCCATTAATTAATTATTAATTATTAATTGTAATTGCGTAATTAACTTTAGGTGTGTGTTGTGGATATTATAGTGTTAATTAATGTGTAATTAATGATTTTTTATTATCTTTGTTAATAATAATATATGTAATTTTATATATTAATTATGTTAATATTGGAAATTAAATTTAATAAAAATGTTGATGTTTTTGATTTTTATTGTTGTGGGATCCAGCACTTTCCCTACTGTTGCACTCACTGGAGTGGGAATAGTAATTTTTACCCATGCGCTATCCACCGCTTTCCCTACTGTTGCACTCACTGGAGTGGGAATAGTAATTTTTACCCTCGCTATCCAACGTTTCCACTACTATTGTGTTTATTTTGTAATTAAATGTATGCTTTATTTTTTTTAAATAGTTTAATGTGTTAATTAAATATAGAATATTTTATTTAATTTTAAATTATTTATATATGTGTATATTTTATTTTTATATAATTTAAAAAGTTTATTAATTAAATAAAGATAATAGTTACTAAAATGTATTTAAGTAAATATATGTATATGTACACTTTTTTGTGTTTATATTTATTAAATTAAGTTTATTAGTTATAATTAGTTAAAATATATATTAAATTTAATTTATGTTGTTAATAATATTAATATTATTTAATTAATTTTATTTAAGTTATGTAATTTCGATATTTTTTACTTCTATATTTTTTACATCGATATTTTTGTGTCGATATTATTGTACTTACCTGTTTATGTATAGGAAGTCGATATTTTTGTTATCGATATTTTCACATCGATATTTTTTTCATCGATATTTTTAACATCGATATTTTAACATGGAACCCTCCCTACCATCCAGAGTCCAAGGACCTGATCTGCAAAGTCACTCAAGGATTATCCCTCAGCTCCACCCTCTTTAACATTTTCATGACACCTCTTACTAACATCATCAGATCTCATGGCATCTTCATCATCTCCCACACCGATGACACCCAGCTCATCCTCTCAATGTCTGATAAGTCGCCCACAGCCAGATGCGATTGCACTAAATGCATGATTTGTGTAGCAGAATGGATGAAAACTAACTGCTTGAAACTCAACTCAGACAAGACAGAAATGCTGATCTTCAGGAACAAGAACTCCCCTGGGGCTCCACCGGGCGCCGTATTACAATAAGTGCCCCGGGGCACAATGGGCGTTTGCGCCCACTTTGCACGCCCCGGGGCACTTTGGTATTACAGAAGGGAGGTCAGACGCTTGTGCGTCCCCTTCAGTAATACCGATAGTGCTGGCGCGCTTAAAGCGCCAGCGCTTCCTTCAAGGGTCGTTCCCTCATTTGCATAGGGGCGTGCCCTATGAAAATGAGGGAATTCCTTTGCCTATGCACCTGTGCCATATTCCAGACGTGGGAGCAGAGACAAAGAAACTCTAAGGGGGCGCACTCACAGTGCGCCACCTTCTAGGTGGCGCACTGTGAGTGCACCCCCTGAGAGCAGCCCTCTGGAGTGGAGAAAGGGGGTCCTGTGGACCCCCCAGACAGCCCCTTGCAGGTGGGTGCAGTCACTGACTGCACCCACCTGCAAGGGGATCACTATTCCCCTGTAAAAGTGCAGGCAGGTGCTGCCTGCACAGTGAAAACACTGAGCTGCCGCTCTGGGGTCGATTCCGATTCGGGCCGGAAATCTCTCCGACCGAGCCGGACCCGGAGAGATCTCCGACCGAATCGGACCCGTGCAGTCCGACCGAACGAGTCCGATGCATTAGTATGCCACCGGACACGAGTCGGTCGGACTCCCATTGAACTCAATGGGAGCCGGTCGTACAACGCGTACGCGGGCTACCATTGCCTCAATGGGTGCGAGGCGGACAAGGGCGCCCCTACAGCGAGTGCGCCGCGAAGCGCTCCGCGGCGTACACGCACAGGTAGGGGGGACCCATGGGTCCCCCCTGTGTGCGCCTCGCACGGGTACGCGTACAGGGGGTCCGACACGGACCCCCAAAGTACGGCTCCGACAGCGAGTTCGAGTCGGACGCCGCGAGTCGGTCGGAGCGGTCGAGGTGCGCATCGTACTTACCCGGCCGGAAAACGTCTCCATTGCGCGGTGCGAATCGGGTCCGAGCGAGTCGGTCGGAGCGGTACGATCCGGGTACGAGTCGGTCGGAGCGGTCGGGTCGCCCGGACGAGTCGGTCGGCGAATTCGCATCGTACTCGCTCGGCCGGACCCGCGTACGATTCGGTCGGGAACAAGGGCTCCGAATCGGATCCGGTAAAGCCGAATCCTATTCGGAGCCCTACCGGCCGAGATCGGAATCGGCCCCCAAGTGTTTTCACATGAATGCGCTGCCCACAGGGCAGCGCGAGTTCAACGATGCCCTGGGAGCAGCGCATACATCGTAATAGGGTGCATCGTCATTGTTTGCGACCGGCGCACCTTTTAAAAGGTGCACCGGGCACAAACAAGGACAATGCATATTAAGACCGTTAGTGGCCATCAGAGCTTGGTCCAAAACCATCACCTTCTAACCATGCACAGAACCTGGGAATCATCCTAAATGATAAACTCAACGTGGCCTCACGGGTGAATGCAGCCGGCTCTCCCTGCTCCACATACTATGCGTCCCTGGAAAAATCTTCAGATGGATCCACAAGAGCACCAGGCATACTGTCACTCAAGCACTAGTCACCACTAGAATAGACTACAGCAACATACTCTATGCAGGCATCCCCAAACACCTCCTCCACTGCCGTTAGAGACATCCTGGATCTCCTTTGGCACACTCACATCACACCACACCTCAGAGAACTCCACTGGCTGCCAGTACACATGTGCTGCCAATTTAAACTCCTCACACAAGCATACAAGGCACTGCACAGCATTGTTCCAGCTCACCTCAACTGCTACCTCCACTTCCACCATACCACCACACTCCTAAACTCTGCCTCACTCTGTCTTGCACACATCCCTGGCATAACCAAAACTTGGAACAAACTTCCTCTACACATAAGGGCCTCCTCTTACACCAAGAATTCAGCAAGAAGCTGAAGACTGGCTCTTCATGATAAGTCGCACTTCACAAATCCAAATAACATAACATAACACAACATAACAAGAAAGTCATACTGGGTGCTGACTGAAACATGGTCATGGACCCGGTGCTAGATCAATCTGGCACACCAGATCTTACATCCAAACTAAATACAGAAGTATTTTACAGGACATCATGACAGGTTAGGCATTATAGATACTTGCAAGTACTGAAGCTAAATGAGAGAGACTACACATTTCCATCCTGTGTATATGTGGCATTCATCAGTAGCGCCTTCTTTCTATTGTCTACCCCAATGACTAGGCAACTCTTGTCAGCACGTATTATCGCAGGTAGTGTTGCAGACCATTATATGTTACATATTCATTCCAACGTAGGTTTAATAACCCCACATTCAGGAATATGAAGCATGAATGTTGCCAATCATAAGTACCTAGGGGCAGAATTACAAGGAACTGACGCATCTGCATAGATGCGTCAGTTTCCTTGCACCAGCGCCACCATGGATGCACTGTATTTACAATACAGTGCTCCATGGCGCAAGGATTAACAGATGCGTCAGAAATTCTGATGCATCTGTTGGCCCAAAATTCACGCATTGCTGGAGTTATGTCGCAAGCAGGACGCAACTTCCGCAATGTATTTTGAGGCCTATACTTACTGTACTGCGTCACTCCTTACGCCTGCTTCAAGCAGGCGTAAGGTTTTGACGCATTGGTGCTTTAAAAGTGGCGCAGTGAAATCTTGTAGTTTTGACTGCGTCACTTTTACGAGGCCTTCCTGCGTGGGAACGCTCACCCTGCATACATTATAAATGACGCAGGTATAATGTGATGCAGGGCTTTACAACGTGATGCATCTCCCTAGATGCGTCATGTTGTAAATAGGCCACATTGTTTGCGCCGCCGTTGCGTAAAAAAAAGTGACGCAATGGCGGCGCAAGAAGGCGTAAGTGGCGTGTAGGACAAGATGAGGTTACCTTTCTTCTTGAAGACATACAATTATGTGAATGAGCGGGTCTGTGAACTCAACCCTTGGTCTGTTGGCACATTCGGATGGAAATGATGAGAGATGCAGCACTCACAGAGAAAAACATATAGCAGAAAGACAGCATTTGAAGAAAAAGTGCAACACTTCATGTTCTTATATAATATCAACACCGCTTCTGAAATATTATAGGTGTCCTCTAGTTCAAATATGTCCCAAACAGTTTGTATACCAAACATGCAGAAACCATGAGATTCCTCCTCAACAATGTCATAATGATACTGGTGAAAAAGCTGGCCTGGCTTCTTGCAGCCCAATAAAGACAAAAGGAATAAAATCCTAACAATTACCAATGACCAAGGCAAGCTGTTTATGAACCGGCTTCACATAATGGCGGAATTCATAGAAGTATATGAACCACTTCATAGATCTGATAAGAAACAATAAGTGACTGACAAACACAACTTCATACAAACCCTGCAATCACTTCAAATAAATGATGAAAAAAAGCTATCGCTGAACAAAGACATTTCAGAGAAATAAATAAAAATGCCAATCAATGACTTCTGGGGAGGATGGACTGCTTCTAGATTTTTATCAACTTAATAAAGACTTGGTTGAACCAATGTCACGTAAAAATTACAAAGAAACTAGTGAAACGGGATATCTATTAGCTGAGTTTGCTAGGCCCAGGATATCCCTAATACCCAAATAAGGACAGGACCCTCTCAAATTTACAAACTATAGTCCAATATCTCTGATTAACAGTGATATAAAATACTTACAAAGGTTCTAGCCAATAGACGGAAAGCTTACATACCACTCTGTGTCCATCGCAAACAAGTTTCATCTATCAATCTTTTGCAAATACTTATGTATCTCTTATGGCAGACTAAAAATGATACAGTTGAACAACTAGAGTAATCATCCTATATGCTGACTTAAAAAGCATTTGACCAGGTAGAATGGCCGTAGTTATTCCTTAGTATTGATAAGGTAGGACTGGGTGAAGATTTTTCACCAAATGAAAGTGGATTTGTATCAGTCCAGTAGCAATGAAAAACTATAGCAGATGCACTTCATCTTGGATACAGATCGACTAAGGCACTAAACAAGGTGTCCCTATCATTCTTGTTATGTCTATTGGAACTTGAACCACTGGCAGTAGCTGTACATAAAGGGCAAAAGACTGCAGGTATGTTTACAACTGCAAGTGAGCATATGACAATGTATTATGCCAATGACATATTGGTCACTATTTCACATCTGAAGAACTCCATTCTGCCACTCATATCCTTGATTAATTTTTCTCAGAATTCTTAATCTATAAAGTGAGCAGGTCTAAATGTGAGGCTCTACCAATGAATCCCTACATGACAAGAGGTACGATATGGGAAGTAGCTTTTCACCAAAAACAATCTAACTAAAAATGCCTTGGTATTTATATAAACAGGATTAAAAAACAGGGTTCAGTATAATTTAGTGTAATTCATGCACAAAATGAGGATAGACTTTAAAAAAGTGATCAAAATTTCAATGGCCCCACTGGGGCCAAACAAAGACCATTTAAATGAATGTTGCCATGAGACCTAATTAGGTAGTTGAAAAGGTGAAACGAAATGCTTCTAGTAAATAAGGGGGTTACGGTTGCTGCAGGTGGAATCATAAAGACTTGCACACCAGTTACCATTGGCCTTATACATGATTCTTACACACAAACACTTTTATGGATTGGGATGAAAAGGCAAATAACCAAAAAGTCAAATGGATTAGATATTTGTTACACAGTGGGCGACAGAAAACCCAGGAAGGGAACTACTGCTATCCTCTCGATTTATGTGGCACAGGGGACATGCAATGATCAATATATCCAGAAACGTTCATTTAAAAAAGGACCTATAAGGCTCAACAAAGTTATAAAGTAGGACTTGAAGAAATACACTGGACACAATGGACAGACCAGGGGATAAGATGCCTAGAAAACATAATTGAAGATGAATCTATCAACTCCTTTCAATCGATAAGGCAAGAATATAAACTACTACAATCTTGATTTTGGGGATATTGGAAATTCTCTAATTGTGTTCAGAGTATTATAAGACACCTCAGATGCATCTCCAGAAAGCTTCAATCATACAAAATGTTTACAAATGGTTTGATTGTACAGGCACAATTTCAGGACCATACACAAGTATGACTGAAGTATTTTCCAGAATCCCTTAGCGGCCTTAAAACACTGGTGGGAGACAGAAGAGATTCAATTTCAGTAGGGAGAGTGGAAAGAGTTAATGGAGAACCATGACAGGTACAAGTCAGACACAAGTGCAGTTATTTTAAAATTTGCCAAAGAGTACTTTTGTCTTCTTATAAATTGCGCAAAGAAAATTTAAGAGCTGATGCGAGTTGCTTGGGATATGGACACAAGGAATGTTACACAGTGTATGTTCTGTGGGATTGCCATTAACTTAGCACCTCCGGGGGCAAGATCTAGAAAGATGTACAAACAGAATCAAATGCACTCACTCCACTAATTGCATTAATTGTTGAATACTGATAAGGCAAATGTTTACTAGTAGATGGATAGCAGTGTCTCTGGCGGTTGCCAAAATAGAAATCCTATGTCCCTGGAAAACAGCCACATTTTAACATACTGCGTACAATCTAAATGCCAGATCCACACATTTTGAAGAAGTTGAGGACAACTCCTTATAGTTTACAGTGAGCTTGAGTTTGTGCCTCGAATGATCATAATGTATTATGTAACTTTATGAAAATGTAATATAATTGGTGAATAAAATTAACAGTCCAAAAACAAGGATGATACAAACATCGAGATACTGATATAATACTGATAATGTAATTAGTGCATTTAAATTAATCCATCAGGAAAGACGTATTCAAGACAATTTTGATGAGATTGCAGAGTTTTTTTGTTATTGTTACTTTCACAGTTATTGTATACAGTTTTTAAAACCTAATATAGAATTAATGTAACAACAATTTATTTGGAATTTTTAAGTTTATTAGATTAGATAAAAAAGAGTTCAAATTTTTAAAAAGGTTTAAGTATTTTGATAAAATGTTTTAAATAGTTATTACAATTTTAAGGAAATATTTAAAGTGTGTCTTTAAAAAAAATCCAAAGGAATCTGTTTCAGCCATGCTCTTTGGGACTTGTTTTATCAAACTAGTTTAAATTACTAAAAAATCTTTAGCAGAAGCTACACAATTTTATTTAAAACTTCTAAAGACACTAGGCCTGATTCACAGAGGTAAGTTAAACTTTTGAGTAAGTTACACTTTGTAGTAAGTTTTACATTTTTGGTTTTCACAAACTCCGATTGTAAACTTACTACAAAAAGAGTAAGTTACATGTCTCCAATCCCAGAGTAATGCAATTGGCTTAATATTGTGTGGGTGGGTGATGTCCCTCCCTAAACTGCTCTCTGATCGCCCCCTAAACCCCTCTTACTCCTCCTTGATCCCACCCCCTTTTGTAGTAAGTCTACCCCTTTCGAAACCACTTCCCTGTGTCCCTTCTACATTTACTGCTTAAATCTGTAGTTACATGTGCGAATACTCCGCAGTCGACGGGGAGAACTCCACACATCTAAGTATAGGCAAAACTAACTCTTTGTAGTACGTTTTGTAGTACTAATCACTGTCAACCTCCCATGTGCTGCATTCACATCACAACACACCTGAAGGAGCTTCAGTGGCTCCCCATACACAAACAATCACAATTCAAACTCCTCATCAACACTTTCAAGGCGCTTCATTACACTGCAAAGCATACCTCAAAAATTGCATCTGCTTTTGCAAACCTTCCAGCCACCGCTGCTTATCCAAAACTCCTACTTGCCCACATCCCACACACAGAGAATACCAGATCTGGAGGTCTAGCCTTCCCCTACATTACTCCTAAAGAGCCTCCTTATTACTTCTTGAGTTCTGCAAGAAGATGAAGACCTGGCTCTTGAGTAGTCTCACTAGACCATAGATTTGTCTAGATTCACACCAGCCCAGTGCCAGGATACCCTCCAGGGTGATACTGTGCTCTATAAATCTGCATAACATAACATAGGCTTTAATACACAAATTGAGCAGGTGGTACTACTCTGCAATGAGGTGATATTTAGTACTGCATTAAACATTTTAAATATGCCTGTTTGCTAAATTTCTTTTATAGTGATCGATGTTCTTATCCTGACTAAGTTAAACTGAACAATAAGTAAGAATGATGCGTGCTTATTTTACCCTGGCTACAATACCCAGGTACGGATAGTCTCATTAGTAAAAATGCTTGAGTCTCGTAAAGATTTTAGGTAAAAAAAATCCATTCTGAACAATTTTATGCTTGCAAGGAATCAGCCCAAACCTGAAGACTAAGGCCAAATTTACTAAGGATTTTTACAGTTGCACAATTGTACTGTTTGCAATGGCAAAATGGCCTTTTAGTATGTCTTAAACACAAATTGCGATTGTATTCCATGTTACCAAATCACAATTTGGGTTGTAACTACATAGCAGATAAGTATTTGGAAGGAACTTGTCTCGTGAGTCCCTTTGAAATGGCAAATTAGAAAGGGAAGTGTTCAGCGTGAATACAGTTACAAAATATTAACATTTTAGCTTATAAATTGTTTGGAAAACTTTTCATGTTTTTCCAAACGTATCACGTTTTCCTTCAAGGAAAATGGGCTGCATTTAAAAAAAAGATTGCTTTATTTTATAAACAGACTGACACGGGGGTCTGATGACATCAGCTGGCCACCACCCCTTTGATGGCAGTGAATCATATTCATAATATATTCATGAAGTAGGTCAAACTGCAACCCACTACGAATCTGTATTTTCCAAATCCTCCTATTGGTACATAGTTCAGTTCACAAAATACCAGACTGGTTGCAAAATACTGGTCACAAATTGCGGCCAGTGTTTTGTGACCAGTGTTAAGAACATCTGGCCATTTCTGCTTAAGTGAAAGAAAATAGCGTCAAGGAAACAACTCTCTCCCAAATTTAATTTCATTTGTAGGTTTAGGGCCACTTCAGCATTCTCTCTGTTGAAGATGTTTGCATGGTTTCACACATGAACTCTACTGCTATATCATTCCACAAAACATATTGTGTATTTACTCAATAGTTAGAGTCCTATTTTGACTTTGCAGAGGAAGACTGAAGCCTTCTGGCCTTGGCCCCCACTCAGGTTTTCATTGGTGTAGGAGGACAAGCTACCGCCTCCTTCACTGAAACTCTACCAACTACGTCTGAACTAAGCAGCAGATTTATAGAGATGTAGAGGGGCTCAGCAGCAGTCTAGGTGGCAGTAAGGACTCTACCCTCCCAACCCCCCCCGCCACCAGCAAACGCTTTAAGTGTCATTTGGGATGCAATACAAGCACACACTTTGAGAAGCATGCCAGTCTGTACGTGGTAATATTTTCAGTATTTGTATGAATGCCTTTCCTAACCAATGAATGATCCACCAGGGCTGTCATTTGACTACCACCATGGTCTTGTAATATGACCCCTCTCCCTATGTAAACATTGATCAGTGTATCTGTCAGCCAGGCATCTCAGCGTGTAATGCTTTGACCTAGGTTAGGCTATCCTCTGCCATCTGTGAGACATAAATACCCCCAATAAAACGACATAAATGATGAAAACTAACCATAAACAAGTGATGTTTCGTATGAACCGCTGGCATCGGAGCAAACGTGCAGGCATAGGTTGTGTCTTCTTCAGGGACGGGGAACTGAAAGAACACATTGCAAAATGATTACACAAAGAATTGGCAATCTGACAATAAGTTAAGTGAGCACACATTTTCATACTTCAGCCAACTTCTCCAAAGCTTATTCCAACCTACATATTCAGTAATAAGTGATGGGTTTATGTGCAGTAGCCGGGGTATTCTGGCAGGGAATGTTGGTGATCTACAATGCTCACCCTAGACATGAAAACGAGGTGCAAAGAGAATGGGAGAGGACAGTGTGGGAGGACACTGGGGGGTAAATGCTACAGAGAGCAGGCAGGGCATAATCCAGGGGTGCATGGGGTTGACTTGAGAATTTGCTGAGGGTGGGCAGGCTTGGAGCAGTAGGTGGGGGGGTGTTCCAGTCCACCAGAAGCATTGAGCAGCTCCAAATCGTAGCAGGAAAGGTTTTACACTTCTGTGAAGGGTCACTAAAGTTGTATCTTTAATTTTTACTCTTGCAGGATTCCTACTTCACGAAACCACATCACAATACATACATCTGCAATGGGTACAAGGAGGTTACAACATGTTTTTTAATTTATTTCACATTATTGGTGGAAAGTTTTCAAACACTCCTGGCAGGGATAATGCATTGACTTTACTGAGCCTAATATCTCTGCCCGCTTACATGATTACTGTACAGCTGCAAATGAGTAGAGGTGTGCAAACCTTTTTCCTATCCTATGGCACTCACTCATGTAATCTTGATTATCATTATCACAAGATACTCATCAAGGGCCAAACACACGCGAGCGTTGGGCGTCCAAGTGCTCCGGGGCTCAGTAAGTCAATCCCTCAGGATAGTTGAGTTTTAAGGAGTCTTCTAAATGCAAAGTCTCTGCAACCGCCCATTTTAATGTATTGAAACTCCACAGAGATGTTATGGTTTTAAAACAAGAAGACCTAAGGAAGAACCAATGTCATTGGAAGGGTTTCTCCTACAGAAGGCGAACGCCTCAAACTGTTCTACTGGAAGGGATGACAAGTAAGACTGGAAAAGAAGCAGGAGATGAAGAAATTACTGATTTTGACCTACAACAACATTGCAGTTTCTCAACTATTCTTCTATCATGCCACAGCATTTGTTCAAATGCACCATCTTAGTCCACTAGACACATCCCAACCAAAATATTGTAGGAAGAAATACTTGTGGAATCCCCAATCAATTCTCTGCTTAAAAACTATGCAAAAAGATAGTTTTCCTGATTTTGAAATACACAGGAATCTTTTTTGGAGGAGTTTTCACGATCATGTATGTCTGAGGCTGAAGTAAATTTACACGTGTCACATGCAAGTGTGAGCTTCTCTAGCCAAATGCTTATGCATTCTTGCCTATTCCCTCTCCCTGATTTTGTGCCTGGGTCTCCTTGACTATTTTGCTTTCAGAGAGATCTGTTATTGGCTTTGGCGCAATGTTGGGTTCTGCATAGGCATTCTTCATTTACTGTGCCTTTCCTGTTCTTATTGTTACTTTTTGTTTTCTGTTTTTGTGGTTTCGACAACTGAAATGAAGGAGCAGAGATGATTCAGTGATAACGCGGCCTTACTCATCTCAATATAACAAAATACACACCAACGATGCTTGTGGGACGAAGAGCGTTATATTCTGTGAAGAACAACTGTATTTGTGGGCCAAAGTGGTCATGAAGATGGAGAGGAAAGCAATCAGGTATCTGGGCAGACACCAAAGGAAGGCCACCATAGGTGTGCAAAGATCTGATGCAGGGGAACTGAGTGCTATCTCACTTCTTGTCTGCCATTCCCATAGCCTATACCATGACTGTCTGTGTTTGTGTCTGTTTCTGTCAGTTTGTTATTTTTGTTCCCAGTGCTTTTTATTTGCCCTTTGAAGTGTCAGTATCTAATCAGTGGTTTGAGACCAAAATATCACTCGCAAACCATTGATACATTCCTCTCCTATTTGCAAGGAGGAAATGACTGCCCTTTTCATGCCTCCTCCTCTATGCAGTTCGGAGAGGGTCGTAAAACACCATTTACGGGTCAGAAAGACTATTCAGACTCCTATCATGGGGATTTGTAAATAGTAAAGATTTTTTGCGGTGGCAAAGCCTATGAGTTTGTTAATTACAGGCTTTGCAAATGCAACATACTTCAATCATTGGCTCCTACATGATCTGTCATTTAATTTGTCAAAGATAATTTAGGGAGTACTTGGAAAGCTATCTAGGAGGACTGTTAAACAACATTACCAACAAATCACAAAGATATTTTCTGTTTTAAACATATCTTCACAGCTGAGCACGTCTGTTTAAACTTGACAGGAAAGCACAAAAGGTTTTAAGGAAGAAGTAAATGGACTTACTACTGAGAGTTTCTTCACCAGGAGTGCGACAAAATCCCCAGTAGGACATCGCTTGCAATGAGAGGAGAGTGAGCATTAATAGGAGTGTCTAGTCTTGTATAAATGGATTAATGGATGAACTCAAATGCAAAATCATCCCTTTCCCACCCTGTAAATGGTCAGAGATTTACTAAAGCAAATGGCTGGAGTATCTCCCCTTCCAGGGAAGGAAGGGGAACAGACCACAACAATTAAGTTAGGGGTGGTAGGGATGGGGTTTCTCTATACAGGGAAGTTCTTTTTTCCTGCAGACAAAAAAAGCAAAAATAGTGCATTTGCACCGCGTGCTCCTTCACCCTGCATTTAAGTGTAAACTATATAGATTCCCGCAAAGGGGCAATGGAGGCGGGGAAAGTAAAACAACTGTTTTTGAATTGGAGAAAACAGAAAAGTATGTTCAGATGGAGTAAACATTTTTGTCTTTTTGGTTAAAATCAACCATAGTTTTGATTTAGTCTCTCAAGAGTTGTATCTAAGATGTTCAGACAACACCGAGTTCCTTCCTTTGCATGAGCCGGGGATAGCAACCGGCTATGTGCATTCAGCCATTTTTTGAGGCTCTGGGTATAAATTCACAATTATCTATTAAAATTTCCTGGAACTATGCAACGGATGCTAAAAGGAGCATAGGGTATATGGCAAGTCAAGGAATCGGTAGCCACATTCTGTGCATTTGTCTATCATTGAAGATGGGGAGCTCAGACATCTTAGGAGTCGCTCTGAAGTGTCTTAGAGGGGGACATGGAATTAACAGGAACAACTATTACATAATTATTTTAGCTTTTGTAAAGAAGGGCAAACAGCTCCTGCAAAAATGGTTTTCACGTTTTGATATAGATGTGTGGTAATAATTTGTATTAATTGTCACTTTACTTAAAACTAACTAATACATGATGAAATCATTACAAGGATTTTCCACAGCCTTGATGGGCTGAAAATCTGGATTTTATTAAATACACGGAGGCTAATATTATGCAATAATTTCCTTTATTGCCACCACTCAGCAGCACATTTTACAGCTTCTTGATTCAAGAACTTAGAACTTTTAAAACATTCCAAATAGAATAAACCCCCCAGCAACCAGTCCTCTTCCTTCTTAATTGAACTGCGAATTCGGAAGTAAATGTACTATCATTGAAAGTTCCTTCAAATGGTGCGAATACTTCTTCTTTCCAAAAAAACTCCAGCGAAAAGAACACTCCAAGGAGAATCCTGAGAATTCTTAGACTTGTCCCGTTGCGAAAACAATAAAATAACATCAGGGTCGGGTTAAAACTTTGTGGGAGGGATAATATTAGCCTCCGTCTCTTTAATAAAATCCAGATTTTCAGCTCATCAAGGCTGGAAAATCAACATTTTATGTCAAGACCCAAAGGCTAATATTATGCAAGTTTAATGCTTATTAATCATACAAGTAGCTGCATTTTCAATTGGTTTAAAGTAAAAACATCTGAACAAAGAATCAGCACAGCGTAAAATGTCTTGCAAACTACCCCAACCATACATGCTTTGGAAGCAGCAGTACCTCTCACAGAATGTGCCCCAAACATACTCACATCCAGTATGCACTTCTTCAACATTGCTTTATCCATCCAGCCAAAGTGAGTGATGAAACAGCCTTATGCCGGTGTCTGAAAGAGGCCAGCAATTGTTCAACCCCTGTGGGTCTTACATGTAACGTTCTTTTTTCATATTCTTTAACACAACGAACCACGCACAACTTCATTCTATCATCTAAATAAGGATAAAAAATTGTTGAAGACTTAGGGGCCGATTCCGATTCAGGCCGGAAATCTCCCCGACCGAGCCGGACGCGGAGAGATCTCCGACCGAATCGGACTCTAGCAGTCCGACCGAACGAGTACGATGCGCACGCATGCCATCGGACTCGATTCGGTCGGACTCCCATTGAAGTCAATGGGAGCCGGTCGTACAACACGTACGCGGGCTCCCATTGACTCAATGGGTGCAAGGTGAACAAGGATGCCCCCTACAGTGGGTTCGCGTCGATGCGGTTCGCGCCGCACACGCACAGGTAGGGGGGACCCATGGGTCCCCCCTGTGTGCGACTCGCGCGGACCCCCAAAGTCCGGCTCCTACAGCTGTTTCGAGCCAGACGGTGCGGGACGGTCGGAATGCTCAAGGCGCGCATCGTACTTGCCCGGCCGGGGAACGTCTCCATTGCGTGGTGCGAGTCGAGTCCGAGCGAGTCGGTCGGTGCGGTTCGGACCCGTGAACGAGTCGGTCGGCGATTTCGCGTGCGCTCGCATCGTACTCGCTCGGCCGGACGCGCGTTCGAATCGGTCGGAAAAGAGGGCTCCGAATCGGATCCGGTTAAGCCGAATCCGATTCGGTGCGCTACCGGCCGAGATCGGAATCGGCCCCTAAGTCTTAGTCCTCTGTCTTATATGGAAATAAAACCCTTCCGGGGTATAAGATCTAAAAGACACCTCTAGTGCACGAACATCAGATACCCTGCGGAAAGAGACCAGACACAACAACGTAGTCAAATTGAACAATAAATCCCTAAGATTTAATTCACTATTTTCACTCCATGACTCCATAAAAAAGATTACCTTTGAGACATCCTGAAGAACAGAATATTTAGTACCTGGAGTCTTAGCAATTTCAAATGCTTCTTAACAACCTTCTTACCATAATATCCTGCCCTACTGAATAATCATTAACCAAAATGTGACCCAATGAAATAGCTGATCTATACAAGTTCACAGACCTATAAGCCAAACCTTTAGTAAATAATTCAATCAAGAGATTCAAAACTTGAACTATATCCACTGAAACGGGATCCAAACTCCTTTCCACACACCAGCAACTCCACTTTCCCCAGGCCAATCTATAAGCCTTCCTTGTCCCTGGTGCCCATGACTCCTCAATAAGCCTTGGAGCTTCATTAGAAAGGCCTGGGGGCATATTAGCAAGGGCTTTATCGCCGCTTTAGCGGCACTTTTTGCCGCTAAAGGGCTTTATCGCCCTATCAGCAAGCTGTCGCTAACAGGTGTTAGCGACAGCTTCCAGGCGATAGCGACTGGTTTGGGTGCCGCTTTCCATGTCAGCGATATTTATCGCTAATGACATGCAAAGGAGGCGTTCCCAACCTAACAGCGACTAAAAGCAGTCGCTAACATACCTATCGCCTATTAGCAATGCCCGCGAAGCGATAGAAAAACGCGCGCTAACCACGATTAGCGCTGGATTTTTACACCTGGTAGAAACCTGACTTACCCATTATATTCTATGGGAGGTGGATTCTACGGTTAAGTCCCCACCTGCCTATTAGCGAGATTTTCCTTAGCGATGGGAATTTATCGCTGGAATTCTCGCGTTATTGCTGGGATTCGCCGCTATCGCTGGATATTTTATCGCATTGGAGATAAACGTTGCTAATAACGTGTTATCTCCGCAATAAAAACCAGCGATAGGTGGCGATAAAAAAAAAGGCGCTATGCGCGGTTTGCGATAATTATCGCAAGTTGTTGCTAATATGCCCCCTGTCCTTTTCCAAACTCTCCTGAAAGTTTCCAAGCCACTAATTGAAGCTGGCCCACTTCCACAAGTCTGTGAACATCTCCCTGAGGGCCACATAGGATCCCCAGAAAAACCGGCAGCAACACCGGAACATCTACACTCATTTCCAACATGATCGGGAACCATGCCTGAGAGCTCCAAAAAGGAGTAATTACCACTACTGTTTCTTTCCATTTGCGAATCATCCCTGTCACTCTGCTTATCACGGCAAATGGTGTAAACGCATAAGCCTGAAGATCTCTCCAATCTTGCAGAAAAGCATCTATCCCCGCCGCATCCGGGTCTGGACGCCAACTGTAAAGCCTCTCCACCTGACAATTGAGTCTATTCGCAAACAGATCCACTTGAAACAGACCCCACAATCAGTCCAAGCTCTTGAACACACTTCAGTCTAACATCCAATCGCTGGAATCATGGAAATTCCTGGAGAACTAATCTGCAACCAAGTTTGTCATGCCCGGAATATGTTCCGCCTGAACAGACAGGCCTCTCTCCAAGCAGTACTCCCAAAAGATCTTCGCTATATACACTAGGTCCTCCGAACGTGGACCTCCCAACCTGTTGACATATCTTACCGCAGAAACATTGTCCATTCTCAATACTACAGAACATTTCACACTTTCTTCGGCAAAACATTTTATTGCATAAGAAACTGCCAATAACTCCAAACAATTTATATCTAAATTCTTGTCTTGCTCTGTCCAATGACCACCAGTTCTCAGCAATCCACAACTTGCACCCCAACCTTCCAAGCTTGCATCCGACTCTGTAATCAAGTCTGCGTTTTCTCCCAAAATTGCACGCCCATTCCAGGCGTCCATATTCCTCAACCACGAATTCAGCTCCTGCCTTGCTACCAATGAAAGACAACCTTTTCTGAGTACTTCAAAGCATTCCTCAAATGACTTGCTTTCAATCTTTATAAGGACCGATAATGCAAAGGCCCCGGGAAAATAGCCTGAATAGTAGAAGAGAGAAGGCCTAGAATACGGGTTAAGGTTCTCAGAGAAATACAATCTAACTTCAGTGTACTCATTAGTTCCTTTCTTATCCTTTTTAGTTTTTCCTTTGATAACCTCAATAATCCTTCTACAGTATCTATTACAAAACCTAAAAACTGTGTTTGTTGATTTGGCACAAATTGGGACTTTGTTTTGTTGACTACAAAACCTAAAAACTCCAACAGTCTCACTGCAATATTTGTGTGGCAAACCAAATCTGTCTTGTTCTGATCCATAATCAAGATGTCGTCCAGATAGATAATCAGACGAACACCCCTCTCTCTCAAATAAGCTGCCACAGGACAAAGTACTTTCGTAAAGCACCATGGTGCCAGCGAAAGTCCAAATGGTAGACACACAAACTTCCACAAGCTCTCCTTCCACAGGAATCTCAAGTACTTTTGATGTTTCTCCCAAATAGGAATTGTCAGATACGCATCTTCAGATCCAATTGGGTCATCCAGTCCCCTTTCTGCAACACATTCTTCAACAAATGCATCCCTTCCATTTTGAAGTGATGATATACTACCCAATCGTTCAGTTCTCTCAAATTTATCACAGGGCGCATTCCCTTGTCTTTCTTCTCCACTAGAAAAATATCGCTCACATAACCTACGCAATCCAACTCTCTCAACACAGCTCCTTTTGTAATGAGTTCTTGACTCTCCAAATCTATCAACTTCCTCTGATCCCTTTGAAAAACCAACCTCCTTAGCATACAAGTCTGCACTGGACTTCTAACAAACTCTATTCAAAAACCCAGAACAGTTTCCAACACCCAAGGATCCCTTGTAATCACCAACCAATTTTGATAACATTTGTCAAGTCTGCCGCCCAATTTTAAGGGGATAACAGAAAGGCCTTGACTTACCGACTGAGCCTCTGCCTCTTCTCTCCCCATGACCGTATCTTCCTCGAGATCTATTCCTCTGCGGAAAGAATCCACCTCCACGAAAGGTTTGTTGACATTGAAAATCTTTAAAACCTCGTGAGAAGGAGCCTCTTGTGATGCCCTGACCTCGGCAGAGGAACCGACTCCTTCTTCTCCCGGCCAAACCAAAAACATGCTCCTGAAATGCCTTTTTGATCTCTTTTGGGGATTTTTGCAGGGGACTAAATGCACCTACATACCTGGAAAGGTCTTTAATAAATGCATCACCAAATAAAAGACCATTGGCCAAAGGCCCTTCTTCTTTCCCTGCTAACTCCACCAATTTAGGATCAATTTTCAGCACTATACCTTTCCTTCTCTCAATAGATAAAGCCGTATTGGCATTACCCAAAAGACATATTGCTCTCTGAATCCATTGACGAAGTTCGTCCACATTAACATTTTTCTTATACATATATGCTTCCTCAGCCATATCAAAAACCTTAGTTAAAGGTCCCCAACATCCAAAAGCCTATCTTGGCATGACCTCAGACCCCTACCCAGGCCCTTCCTTGGATCGCTTCCCCCTTTAGCAATAAAAGCTATTATCTTTGCGTCCAGTTCTGGAGTCGCCACCACCTTCTTATCAACAGAGGGTCTAGGGCATTCAGACCACAATCTGACGTGCACCTCCTTAGGTATTTCTCTTCTAATCCAATGTTCAATATATTGAGGCACATGATTAGAGGGGGACCATTCAGGTGGTAAAGGTTGTTTGATCAAAAGAGGGTCAAACATACTCTGACCAAAAGGGTCCAAGATAGAACCATAATCCTTTTTTAACTTTCCTTCCTTAGGAAAACACCCTTCTGAGGAGACTTCATCCTCCGTGTCAAATTCCGAAGAACAACTAAGTTCCACCTCTGCACTTCCGTAGGATCCATCGCAAATTACCACCTTGTGCTTACGCCCGTTTGTTTTTTTACCAATTTCAATTTCCGGGCCTTCATTCTGCCCATCATTGATGCCCTCAGCATCACCCATATGTCTGTCCTTACAACCAACGTGTTCTACCATGGTAGACTTCTTTCTCTTTGCCAACCATTTCTGGTTGACACATGCTTCCTTTTTGTCAAAGCTTTCCTTGCTGATCTTTCAGCTACTTCAATGTCAGTAGCCGACCAGAATTGCTCCTCATCAGGAGTAGATGATTTATGAGCAAGCAGTTCAAGTTTTTCTCCATCCTAAGAGAAACCTCTGTAGTAATTTTTTCAATAGCTTTGTTTATTTTCTCTTCCAGAGAACTCTCCATTGAACCCTCTGCCTGTTACATTTTAAATATCAAATCAGATCAAATTAATTGAAGTAAAGAAAACTAATTCCACTTCAAAATCTAAATTTCTCAAGCACTACACTCAAAATTCAGAATAAGATAGATCGAAGACCTTACCAAAAATCAATTATCACCAAAATCTAAAAGCTCCTATCTAAACCAGCCTCTGTGCGAAAGCTCCACTCTGAGAAAAAAAATCCGATCCTGTCAGCCCGAGTGTTCTAAGAAAGACACTCGCTGCAGGAGCCAGGAGGATCCAAATAACGTCACCAAAAAAACGTCAAACAAAGCAAGCAAGCAGCGGTCTAGATTTTCAGGACCGAGCTCACGAGCACCTCGTCAATACCTTCTATGATGCGCACTTCCCTCGCAGACTCTTTGCGCACGCTGAAGACTCCTCGCACACTGGACACAAATGAAAGACCGTCACCATAACAACACACCGCGAGCAACCAACCGCACAGATTAACGGTTTCACTCGCGATGTCCCTAGGTAGGCCAGAATTTGACACAAATCTTTAAAACCCTACATCCTACTAGAAAAGCAAAGATTCCGATCACTAAATTCAACGAAAGTAAAAACGATCTATCAAAATAAGATTAAAGTGTACTGAAAACACATTTTTCAATCTTTGAATGAAAAACATATGACTGCTAAACAAGCTGAGCACCAGACTTACAAACAATCATACTCGACATTCTTAAAACAATTAAACACACACAGAACAGAAATAAATGTCATGAAAAGCATAGTACTTAACTGAATAAGCCACATCAATAAAAGAAGGAAGAGGACTGGTTGCTGTTTTTTTTTATTCTATTTGGAATGCTTTAAAAGTTCTAAGTTCTTGATTTTAGAAACTTTAAAATTTGCTGCTGAATGGTGGCAATAAAGGAAATGATTACATAATATTAGCCTTCGGGTCTTGACATAAAATTTAGAATTCTTAATTTATAAACTTCTTTGAATGGCTTCTTTTTTGTAAACATGCTTTTGACTTGCAAAATTACCTTTTATTGATATTTTTCTCTTTTTAACTTTGTAACATTAACTTTTTTTGATTATTTTTTTTTAACTGCAGCTTTATTTCATGTTTTTCTAGCCATGTGGTACTAACAACTAGGGGTGAGGGGACATTAACAGATTGGCTGCATACGTGGGAGGTGCCTGAAAGCACCAGCAACTGTGAAAGGTGTCTCTAAAACAATGCCTTGGTGCAGAAATCCTTTGACCATGTCAGCCAGCCGTCTCCATAACTTCCAACCAATCTTTCAATCAGGATTTGTAGAGCGTGGCTGCTTCACCCGTGATGCTCTTGATGTGCTGTCAGATCATACTGCCTGTTCTCCTATTGGTGGAATATCCAGGTCTTGAGGTCCTTCCTGAAATGCTGGAGTAGTTGTGAGGCTCTGAGGTGCAAGGGGAGGACATTCCAGGTCTTGGCTGCCAGTTGAAGGAAGGAGCAGCCTCCACTGTTTGTCCGGCGGATGCAATGGGTGGCAGCTAGGGAGAGGGACTGACAACAACCCTGAAGACTTTCCACACCACGTCAACTCAGGACACTGACTAGCAGTCAGATTGGAGCATGGATTAAAACATAATTTCACCAGTTTGATATAAAAGCTATGTCACCATTACAGTAGCTAGACCAAGAAAAGGAAAGCCTAGAAGCAACACAGCTAACAGTAGAGTAGGCCTATCCAACGGTCAAGGTGGCTATTTTGAACATAAACCTATAGGAACTTCAGCATGTGTGGTATATTTTTTCTTTCTTTTTCATTGTTTATTCCGTTTCAGTTTTATGTCTATTGACTCAGATTACCTGTGGACCCCTTTGTGCATAGCATGACTGCTGTGTTGACTGAAGGTTATAGCAGTTCTTTTGTTTAACCAAAGACAATGATTTATAGAGATATATATGTCTTTCTTTCACTGTGTGCCTTCTGGCCTGTGGCTATGTCCAACCAATGTACCATATTTCTCATTAAAAAGGCTGCAATGCCACATGTAAATTCTCAGCAAACAAATAAGAACGTCGTGTATATACCTCTCTAACCCTGGGATCTGTTGAAACTGAAACTTAAATGACATATATGGGGCATTATTTTGAGGGACCTTTATGGACGAGGTACAGTCATTCATACAATTTCCCTCCGGAAGGTGTTTGGTAGATATGGGAGTCAGTCATTTGTCTGTTCTACCTCTGAGAGTATTTTATGCATACTACAGTCAGTCACCCTTTCACTACAGAGTCAGCCACACTTTTACTACAGAGTCAGCCACACTTTCATTACAGACTCAGCCACACTTTCACTACAGAGTCAGCCACACTTTCACTACAGACTCAGCCACACTTTTACTACAGACTCAGCCACGCTTTCACTACACAGTCAGTCACAATTTCACTACAGACTCAGCCATACTTTCAATACAGACTCAGCCACACTTTCACTACAGACTCAGCCACACTTTTAATACAGACTCAGCCACACTTTTACTACAGACTCAGTCACACTTTCCCTACAGAGTCTGCCACACTTTCACAACAGTGCCAGCCACACTTTCAATACAGACTCAGCCACACTTTCACTACAGAATCAGCCACACTTTTACTACAGACTCAGTTACACTTTCACTACAGACTCAGCCACACTTTTACTACAGACTCAGTCACACTTTCACTACAGAGTCTGCCACACTTTCACAACAGTGACAGCCACACTGTCAATCCAGACTCAGCCACACTTTCACTACAGAATCAGCCACACTTTTACTACAGACTCAGTCACACTTTCACTACACAGTCAGTCACAATTTCACTACAGACTCAGTCACACTTTCACTACAGACATAGTCAAACTTTCACTACAGATTCAGCCACACTTTAAATATAGACTCAGCCACACTTTCAATACAGACTCAGCCACACTTTCACTACAAAGTCAGCCACACTTTCTCTACAGATTCAGCCACACTTTTACTACAGTCAGCTACACTTTCACTACAGAGTCAGCCACACTTTCACTACAGAGTCAGCCACACTTTCACTGCAGAGTCAGCCACACTTTAACCTCAAGAGACTCTGAGACAGTAGCCAATCATTTGCTCTCATTAGTCTTCAACAACCAGTCAGCCTTACTTCTGACTGACTTTAACATCACAGGGACATGTCAGGCCAATGCCTCCCAGACACATTCTTAGAATGTTTAGTCCATAAGACAATTTTGGGCAGATTTACCATTTATTCATGCAGCGCAGCAGCTGCAAATGTTGTACTGCGCTGCATGAGAAGGAAAGAGCAGGAGAGCGCAAAATTTACTAACATATGGCACTCTCCTCCCAATTCCCTAGCGCCGGCGCTAAAATCGACTGCCATGCTCCACAGAGACACTTTTTCTCCATAATGCTTGATATGTAGGGGCCTATTTAGGAGAATGTCACGCAGTGCAGAGCAGCAAGCCACCTTTCTGTGCTGTGCTGCACTGCGTGATAGGGAAATGGCAGGAATTCACAGTATTTAAGGGAACACGGCGCATTTCTGCTTTTTCCCCTGCACTGGCGCGCTTTTGACAGTCTAGCATAGGTTTTGTACTGGAAGGGTACCATTGCATAGAGTGACATTAACCCTTTTCACTCTTTGTATGTGTGCTGTAAAGTGCAGCACACGTACAAAGTCGGAAAAGGAAGGAGAAATGAAAGCGTTTCTCCTTCATTGCGCCTACTTCAAAAGGGCACAGTTTTCTGACGCTAAACACTGTCTACTTTATTTAGTAAATAGGGTATAGCAGCAGAAACCTTGGATGGTTGCATGGGAACTTCCATACTCCACCAATGGCACGCCCCCTTGGCGCTAAGTAATGCAAAGAAGCGCTATGCGCTGCTTTGCGTTACTTTCACATTATTTCCAGCACTAAACAAGTTTAGCACTGTAAAGTAAATCGAAAAAAAATATTTTGCGCTGATTTGCATCACTTTTATGATGCAAACACGGCATAAACTCTTAGTAAATCTCCCCCTTACTATTTATGGTATCCTGACACCAGCAGAATAAACTTTCAAGAGAGGGTTATAGTGAATGCAGACGTCTGCACAACAAATATACTTACATCATTTAATTTGATGTCATGAGTGTAATATATTTTGGGCATGACGATAGGATGAACAATTTCCACCAAACAAATAGACTTTACAAATCGGCGTTCTTCATCGTATTGTAGGGTGTCATCCAATCCAAATGCAGACGACACACGCAACGTGTCATTCTGTAAGACAAAATGCATAAGTTATTTGCTAAGTCATTTGTATAATAGTGAACTGAACTATCACTTGAAATAAGTTAAGGTGCATATTACTACATTATGCTCCTTATAATTGTACCAAAAAATATGCTCATATTTTCTCTTCCATATTAAACAGTGATAGCGGCACTAACAAACCTGGATCTGCATGCAACTTTTCGATCACAGTCACAAATGAACATTGGATTCATATCTTTGAAACATGCATATTTGCAGGCACTAGGGGGTGTGAGGGGATGTTGTGTTCCTTTAACGTGACTTATAGACAGAACACAAGCACTCTGCAGGAAGCTCCATGCAGCATGGCACACAGTTATAGGCAGTGGCGGCTGCCAACCTCTGAAAGTGGTGAGGGAAACAAAGTGCCCTACCACTTCCCAAAAAATCAAAGTAAGGTACCCTCTTCCTCCAAAAGCCCATAATTAAACACCTCCACCCAAAAGCCCAAAATAAAACTCTCCTTCCCTCCAAAATCCAATAATAAAACAGCCCCTCCCACCACCCAAAATAACACTAAAATTTTAAGTAAATAAAGTTACATAAACGGTAGTTGCCGACTGCCACACGTAGTCGAGTCCACCTCGATGAAACTGCAGCCTGCTGTGGAGCTCCCCTAACCAATCCTGGGACTGTTCTCATGCTGTTGAGAGAAGCACCAGGATTTGCTGGAGTGGGTTGGTCAGACGCTCCTTTAGGCTCTGGATGCCTATACTTGCTCTCTACCCAGCTGTCTATGATAGCTGAGTGAAGAGCTGCAAACTGTGCATGTCAGGCTGGTCGTCGCAAGATGGCGGCCAAACTGACATGCAGACTTTGGAGCATCTGGCCAGCCCTCCAATCCTCAATGCTGCCAATCGTCAACTGAGGACATGGCCCTTTCTTGGCTCGGGAATTGCATGCGGCACACATATTGGAAAAATAAAATGCCAATTAAATCATTTATTTCATTGCGATTTTATTTTTTAATGGGCGGCTCACAGCGGGAGGGGAGATGATGCTCCCCCGCCCTCGTGGAGAAACAGTCTCTGGTTATAGGGCCAGAATTTTGCATGCCCGATGAGCGATTGCTAAAACCATGTATTTGATTCTTTTTTCGTCGGAAATTCATGAAGGTGGATCCTTACCAGAGTGAACTCCTTATGCGCATTAATGAAAAATATAGTATGGGGGCATGACCTGCTTCAGGGCGAGCATGTCGGCTTGCCGATGAGCTGTTCTCTGGGACCCCAATCTGGCTGCTGGACATCAGAACGCAGAGCTCTTGAAGCACCCCGACAGCAATATCGACTAGGGAAGAGAGTGTGAGGTCCGCTCTCCCAGTGTTGGAATGCAGAGTCACCACAAGCAGAAGAGTCGCCACTTCTGTCCCTGGTCGTGAGGACTGGTAGCTCCAGACATCCTGAGGCCCACGGTCCGTACAGCAATCTAAAACAACGCCAAGCTCAAGAAGCAGCTCTGCCCAGCAGAGGACTGGAGAGATGGGGCATCCCACACTCAGCCTAAAGTAGTGATAGGAGAGATGATGACCCACCATATTGAAAATTAGAGACAACCTAAGTGGCGGAAATTGAATATTGAATGGAGGCCCATTGGTGGATGCTACTGCAATGTTTTCAGATACAATCATGGTCTGCACCTCATACCGAGGTCTTCGGAGGATCTGCACAATGTGGGTTCAGCTGCACTGGGGTGATGCCAGATTTGACGATTCCTCCTGAAAACTGACACCTGTTTGTGTGTCAGCCTCAGTACAGTGGGTAGCCCTGGTGGTAGTGAGCTTGTGAAGCGCAGCTGGGTGGGTAGCCCAGGTGGTAGTGAGCTTGTGAAGCGCAGCTGGGTGGGTAGCCCTGGTGGTAGTGAGCTTGCGAAGCGCAGCTGGGTGGATAACCCTGGTGGTAGTGAGCTTGCGAAGCGCAGCTGGGTGGGTAGCCCTGGTGGTAGTGAGCTTGCGAAGCGCAGCTGGGTGGGTAGCCCTGTTGGTAGTGAGCTTGCGAACTGCAGCTGGGTGGGTAGCCCTTATGGTAATGAGCTTGCAAACTGCAGCTAGGTGGGTAGCCCTGGTGGTAGTTAGCTTGCGAAGCGCAGCTGGATGGGTAGCCCTGGTGGTAGTGAGCTTGCGAACCGCAGCGGGGTGGGTAGCCATGGTCGTAGTTAGCTTGTGAAGCGCAGCTGGGTGGGTAGCCCTGGTGGTAGTGAGCTTGCGAAGCGCAGCTGGGTGGGTAGCCCTGGTGGTAGTTAACTTGCAAAGCGCAGCTGGGTGGGTAGCCCTGGTGGTAGTTAGCTTGCGAAGCGCAGCACGGTGGGTAGCCCTGGTCGTAGCGAGCTTGCGAAACGCAGCTGGGTGGGTAGCCCTGTTGGTGGTTAGCTGGCGAAGCGCGCCGCAGCCCTTGTGGTAGTGAGCTTGCGAAGCACAGCTGGGTGGGTAGCCCTGGTGGTAGTGAGCTTGCAAAGCACAGCTGGGTGGGTAGCCCTGGGGTTAGTGAGCTTGCGAAGCACAGCTGGGTGGGTAGCCCTGGTGGTAGTGAGCTTGCAAAGCCCGGCTGGAAGGTTTCAGATGCCTAAGACAAAAGTGAACAGCACACACAAAACCTGAACGACAGTTGAAGGAGCATGCCAAGAAGTAGGCGCTTATACATGGCATCCAGTATGACAGCTAAGTAAGCCGAGCCTGTTGCTCTATTGACAGAGAAAGACCTACAGGGGATCCTGTTGGAACTTCACCAGAAAATTTAGGTTTGGTAATTTTAAGCATTGAAAACTGATAGGACCGCAGCCCTAGCTAAATTAAAAAATGATATCCTAGTCATCCGGGAGCAAGTGATAACAAATGAAGATAATAGGGCAGCTGTGGGCCAAGAAATGGGAAAATCCCAATCATCGCAAGCCCATCTATAGGAGAAACGGAAAGAGCTATGGCGAAAGTGCATGGACCTGAAGAAAAGGTCATGCGGAGACGATATCAGGATGCGCAATGTGAAGGGAGAGATGGGAGGATTCAGTATTATCCAATATTGCTCAGAAATCCCAGTTTTCAGGGTCCATAGATTTGGAGATCCTTGAAAAGCATCTCAAGCCTGCCTAGAGGCCTTCTGGTGAAGCTCAAAGATACAATCATGCAGGAAGTCAGAATGGCAGACGATTTCATCTTTTGGGTCACTCTTTTCCAAGAACACTGACTACAAGGAGATCTCTGATCCACGTCACCACAGAACTACAAAGAAGTCGAATATATACAGATGGGTAATCCCTTTTGCTCTGTGGTCTCAACAGAATTCTAAAACTCCTGATCAGTATGATCAAAAAAGGCCATGAGATCCACAGGGCATGAAGCACACCAGAGCATCAGCGACTCAGGAGACTCAGGAGCTAAAATGGCAGCCAAGGGAGAAATGAGAACAGACTGACTGACTTATTTGTTAAGCGCACGAATGCCGAGGCGTCTTGGCGCTGGTTGAAAGACAACTGGATTGAACTGATTAAACTGCCAGTTTGGGAAAGAGCCAGGTCTTTATTAGCTTCCTAAAAATAGTCCTATTAGATTGTAATCTGAGCTGTGCGGGGAGAGCATTCCATAGCTTGGCGGCTTGGTATGAGAAACCCTTGCCTCCCCATCTGACTTTTTTTATCTTGGGGATCACAATCAGACCTGTGTTCGATGATCTAAGACAGCGTTGCGGAGAATACCGCTTAAATAGCAGCTGCAGGTCGGCAGCTCCTCCACCATACAGAGCTTTATGAACAAGGCAAAGGGCCTTAAAATCCACTCGCTGCCGAACCGGGAGCCAGTGGAGCAGTTTAATGGTGGTTGAGGTAGGGTGATGTTTGGGAAGACCATAAAGCACCCGGGCCGCCGCGTCCTGAATGGACTGTAGTTTGGCAATCTGGCCCTTATCTGCTCCCAAGTAAAGGGCATTGCCGTAATCGATTCTAGAAAGAATCAAGGCCCCTATTACTGTTTTCCTCATAGAAAAGGGAATGAACCGAAGGATTTTGCGTAGGTTCTTCAACATGTAGAAACAACCAGATGACACCTGATTAGTTTGTTGGGCAAATTTTAGATTGCTATCAAATATAATGCCAAGATTCCTGGCCTTTGTTACGGGACTGGGGCAATTCCCAGCCTCAGTGGGCCACCATGCTTGGCTCCAGATTGAAGGCTTCAGCCCGAATTCCATCACCTCTGACTTTTCCGTGTTGAGCTTAAAAAAATTAGAGCTCATCCATTGCATAACATTCTTTAGGCCATTCCTAAACCTAGCCGCCGTCTCATCCACACCTTGAGTTACTGATACCACAATCTGTGTATCATCTGCATATGATACAAGCATCAAACCATGATCTCTTATGAGTCTGGCCAGAGGGGTAACGTAAAGGTTGAACAGAGTGGGGGACAACGCGGATCCCTGCGGGACACCGCACGGGAGGCCGAATTTTGCAGACTTAAGACCATTCCAGTCTATCAATTGTTCGCGAGATGTCAAAAAAGATGTCAATAGGGTTAGAGCCGACCTCTCAATGCCTGCCGCCTTCAGCCGTTGTGTCAATACCTCATGGTTAACAGTATCGAACGCGGCAGATAGATCTAGCAAGATGAGGACGGCTCTTCCCCCCCCATCCATCACTCTCCGAATCTCTTCGGTGGCCATAATGAGTGCTGACTCAGTGGAATGTCGGGCTCTAAAACCATGTTGGGTATCATCAAGAATATGATTGCTGTCTAAATATTCTGTTAATTCTGAGTTGATAGCTTTTTCTAAAATTTTCGAGGGAAACGGGAGACAGGAGATAGGGCGGTAGTTTTTCACCTCAGTAGGGTCTAAGGTAGCTTTCTTCAGGATAGGTCTGGTACAGGCCTTTTTCCAAGACTGAGGATAAATCCCAGATTTGATAACCTCGTTAAGAAGAGGGGTGAGGTGGCCACTAATTTGCTCAGGAACCAAATGCAGAATATACGGAGGGCAAGGATCCAGAGGCGAGCCGGATCTGGTTTGAATTAACAAATCTGCTACTCGCTCTGTATCAAGCCTGGAAAATTGCGCCAAGCTAGATTGAAATTGAGTGTCCTCCGGCTGGGACCTTATTTCCCCAATGGGGTCAGGCAGTGTCTTCCGAAGATCGTTATAGACGTTCTGGACTTTGGTCTGAAAAAAAGAGGTGATCTTGTCCACAAAACTTTGATCTGGAGAAAATTGACTCTCTTGTGGACGTTTAGACAGATTTGTCACGACATTGAAGAGCTCCTTAGAGGAGTTTTTGGCCGTCTGAATTTTGATTGTGAAATATACCGTTTTAGCGTTAATAATTGCTGCCTTATATTCCTCTAACGCTAAATTATAATCCTTTTTTCGTTCCTGGCTGTAATCTATTCTCCACAGCCGTTCTTTACATCAACATTTAGATTTTATCAGCCTAAGCTCAGCTGAGTACCATGGGGAGGACACATGATTCATCCGGGATCGCCTGGTTGTTTCAGGTGCCAGATTATGTGTTGATGCCCTAATCCAATTATCATAATTAGTGGCTGCCAAATTCGAATCAGGAACCAAATTAGGAGGATTAGATGCCAAAGCTGTTATCAGATCATTTTTTGTATTGATTTCCATGGTCGTGATTTAACTAATGGAAGTCTGGTCTGATGTCGTTTGTTGGTGGACAGTATTGATATATTGAAAGCAATAAGGTTGTGGTCAGACCAAGACACTGGTGTCACACTCGATATGTCTATATGTGGATTGTTGGTGAAAATGCCATCCAGCGTGTGACCTAGTGAGTGTGTTGGCTGCGATACAATCTGGCACAGCCCAAAACCTGCTAGAATATCGATCAGGTTGGTAGTGTCAAGGTTGGTATTTGCCTCCAAATGAAAGTTGAAATCCCCCAGTATGGTGAAGGTTTGAGTGTCCAAACAAGATTCCATAAAAGTTTGTAATGAGTTGATAAAAGCTGGCCTTCTCCCTGGAGGCCTGTAAATAAGTAGTCCTGAAAAAAGCTCCATGTTATTAGCTTTTATGATAAATGTCATAGCCTCGGCTTCCAGTAATTGAACAGCCTCAGTCCTAATCTTAAACTGAGATCGATAGATAATAGCTATTCCCCCCCTACTTTCCCCACCCTATCTTCATAGGCCACAAGGTAGCCTGCCGGAACCGCTATGTTCCAATCAGACTCAGAGGCACTGTTAGCCCATGTTTCGGTTAGGAAGACGAGGTCGGGGTTAGCGAGTTGGATCATACATTCTAGTTCATATTTGTGTTTGTTCAAGGATCTCATGTTCAACAGTAGGCATCTCATGGGCTCTAAGCTCAGGCCCTGGGATAGTTTAGGCTTAGTCTTACAGGCCTCAAGTGGATCACCAGCCCTTGTAATACATTGCCGGTTCTCCACTGACAAATACAAAGGCCTAAGGCCACACGAGTTACACTTTCTGGGGGTATAAGTGGATTGATCAAGCAATGGTGAGGGATTGGAACACTCACCAATGTTTAGGTTAAGAAGTTCTGATCGCGAATACCTTAGCGCTGTAAGACATGCAGAGGTTCTGGCACTGGTCGCTATCAGGGCGCTGACGGGCGCAGACGGGCTTGCCTTTGGCGCGCCGCCGGCGCGCCCGCTGCGCGTCCTACCCAGCATGCCAGATATAGGCTGGGTGGGAGAAAAGCTAGAGCGCGTCCCCGTCTTAGGCAGGACCGGAAGTGTGAAATTTCGCAGCAGGAGTTAATTAGCAAAGTGTTGCTTCACTTCCTCCGCAACAAACGGCAAGCCGCGGCGGACCGGGAAGTGAAGCGAGCCCTAAAACAATTAGTAATGCGCAACAAAGGTAAGACAACCAGAATGCATGTTCGAATCCTAAAACAATCATTAAGACCCTTAAAATAATGCTCGCTACGAGCGATAAAAACAGTAGAAGACACAGTAAAATTAAGATGCACAGGTGCAAGCAGCAAATACAGGAATACCGCAGTCTATTCACCGCTGCGCGTCCTACCCAGCATGCCAGATATAGGCTGGGTGGGAGAAAAGCTAGAGCGCGTCCCCGTCTTAGGCAGGACCGGAAGTGTGAAATTTCGCAGCAGGAGTTAATTAGCAAAGTGTTGCTTCACTTCCTCCGCAACAAACGGCAAGCCGCGGCGGACCGGCAAGTGAAGCGAGCCCTAAAACAATTAGTAATGCGCAACAAAGGTAAGACAACCAGAATGCATGTTCAAATCCTAAAACAATCATTAAGACCCTTAAAATAATGCTCGCTACGAGCGATAAAAACAGTAGAAGACACAGTAAAATTAAGATGCACAGGTGCAAGCAGCAAATACAGGAATACCGCAGTCTATTCACCGCTGCGCGTCCTACCCAGCATGCCAGATATAGGCTGGGTGGGAGAAAAGCTAGAGCGCGTCCCCGTCTTAGGCAGGACCGGAAGTGTGAAATTTCACAGCAGGAGTTAATTAGCAAAGTGTTGCTTCACTTCCTCCGCAACAAACGGCAAGCCGCGGCGGACCGGGAAGTGAAGCGAGCCCTAAAACAATTAGTAATGCGCAACAAAGGTAAGACAACCAGAATGCATGTTCGAATCCTAAAACAATCATTAAGACCCTTAAAATAATGCTCGCTACGAGCGATAAAAACAGTAGAAGACACAGTAAAATTAAGATGCACAGGTACAAGCAGCAAATACAGGAATACCGCAGTCTATTCACCTAACCACCAAGGAAACTAACATGTAAACTGTAACAGTAAAGGTGTTGGCCTCAGAGGACTGCTCTGGGACCATGGAGGCTGTGTAACATTACCTTCCTTTTTTTATAGAGAAGTGTGGCTCAATGGTTAGAGCGGCAGACCCTGATGCAGAGATCTGGCCCGGGACCAGGGTTCAATTCCCGCCTCGGCGGGTCTTGGGCTCAATTCCCGCCTCGGCGGGTCTTGGGCTCAATTTCCTCGGACCTGATAATTCTCGCCTCGGTGCCTATTCTAATCATGGGTCCCACTCTGCAACTCTGGGCAATAGCTTGCTTAATCTCCACAACGGCCCCAACAGCGCTGGGATGCCTGGCTTCACCTTGGGGGTGCCCATGAGTGGACATTTCACAGGGAAAAGCCAGGAAGGGTTATGCGTACAGTGCCAGGAAACCCCAGTTGGGGTATCAGTGCGCTTTACAAGTACAAATTCATTTCAAATTCATTATAGAAATAGAAGAATACACTGCTTACAGTATTTTTTTCTTTGAAGTCTAGCTCTATTGCTAATTCATTATGTCCAGCTCAGTGGATGTTTTCTTCAGCTGGGGAGGTCCCATGGAGGAGTGGTAGAACAAAGTGTGGCTCATAAATGTGCCACCCAATATCGGCACAAGCCTAAATTTCTGTGGTCTCCCGCGAGTATGCGGTCACAGTGGATCAGTTGGTCTGATACTTGACAAACTATTTGGCTAGAAGCTTACTGTGAGAAGGTTCATAGGATGAGCTACACTGTGCATGAGTTGTGCCATGGAGCTATGTTTGCATGTGTTCTGTTTTTTCAGTGCTATTCTGGAGGACAATTGCATTTTAAGTGCTTTATTGCAAGTCAAAACAAACCTTGACTTGCACGCATCATATCTGCATAATATTTACATGCCTGCATTATTGAACCCTATTATTATTCACCTAGTAAGTTCATTATTTTAAGCTACTTTAGCTAAACATGGCACAATGTTGCAGGACAAACTGGCAAACTCAACAACCCAGATGAAATTGTTGATGGGCTCAGAGACTATCAATTCTACACCACAAATGGATGTGAGCTTTTCTGCTTGATTATATTTTACCAGCTATTTTCTTGTTTGGGTCTGGAGAGAAAAACACATTTATTTTGAAAAAATGCACACAGAGTTTGCTTTGGGTGAGACTGCTTCAGTCAATACAGATGTTTTCCATCAGTAGACCATACTCTCCTTACCATCATGCCATACTCCCATAATATACTATTAACAGGTAACATGGATCGCTGAGGTTATTGCCATATCCGAACAATAGTGCACGGCTATACAGACCGGTGGTTCTTACCAAGTAGGGCAATAGCAGTCCATACCTTTTAATTACTAATTATGCTTCTAAAGAGGTTACTAAATTGTATAAATAGGCCCTCAATGGTGTCCACAAGTTCTTTGTGCATTACATGTTGGGGAGGGTAGAGACACCTATACCCCACCAGTTCTTCTGAAAAAGTCAAATCTCAAAGCTAGTCTTTAAACCTTGAGGCAAAACATCTTCCCCATGAACTGGCCACTCTGCTTTTTCCCAAAAACAGGGCCATGGCAATCAATTTTCTATATTTCATGGGCACATTTTTTACAAAGCTGAGCAGAGCTACATATGTAGTGATTCTGCAAGCTTGTTCCACCATGGTCTCCATCACTTCTATCACATCCCCTGAAAACACCTGGGGACGTATTGCAGAACGTGTCCCAGGGGTGCAACGTGCATGTGAGCCCGCTTTGCATGGCCCCAGGGCACATTGGTATTACAGAAAGGCCTGCAGATGCTTGTGCAGCCCCTTCCAGAATACTGAAAGCGCTGGTGTACATGTTGTACCAGCGCTTTCTCAAGAGGGCATTCCCTCATATGCATGGGTACGTGGCGCCATGCAAATGAGAGAATCACTTTGCCACTGCGCCGCACCGTATTATAGATGCAAAAAAGCTGTCAGGAGGCACACTGAGAGTGCGCCACCTAAAAGGTTAGAACTGTCAGTGCTCCTCCTGATGGCAGCCCTCTGGAGGGAGTTAAGGGGATCCTATGGACCCCCCAGACATGCCCTTGCAGCAGATGCAGTCACTCACTGCACTCACCTGCACGTGGATCTTAAATCCCTTGTTAAAGGGCAGACAGGTTTCCCCCTGCACAGTGATACACGGAGCAGCTTTTAAACAGCTGCTTTATAATTTTCTTAAATAAGCTGACCGGGGGGGGGGCAGCGCGATTCCGCAGCTGCCCTGAAGGCTGCGCATTCTACATGATGGGGCACACTTTTCCTGTTTGTACCCGGCGCACCTGCTTTCAGGTGTCCCGTGGCGCAAACAAGAAAAGTGCACCCTTTATGTGATAGGGTTCAGGAGCCCTATTACGGAATGTGTTGCACCTCGTGCATACAAATGTGTGCTGTGTCATCTGCGCTGCTCCCATTGGAATGTTGTTTTTGTGCCATATTATGTTGCTGAGGGGCAAAACCCAGACAATTTCTTTTTTCACAGAATGTATGCGCCGGCGCGGACGCATAGTAAGCACGCCAACGAGAATGAGGATTAGCGCACTTGGGGCCATATTAAACATTATCATTGTTTGCGCCCGGCGCACCTTTCAAAAGGTGCGCCCGGCGCAAACAATGATAATGCATCCCATTATGGTGTATGCGCTGCCTCCAGGGCAGCTGCGACCTTGTGCTGCCCTGGGGGCAGCTCATTCATGTGAAAACATAGAGAAGCCGCTCCATGTTTTCACAGTGCAGGCTGCACCCTGCAGAGGGCTGCTGTCAGGGGCCGCACTGACAGTGTGTCACCTTTTAAATGGCGCACTGTCAGTGCGCCTCCTGAGGGTTGCTTTGACTCTGCGCCTGAATCTGTAATATGGCGCGTGCAGAGTCAAAGGAATTCCCTTGTTTGCATAGGGCACGCCCCTATGCAAATGAGGGAACACCCTCTAAAGGTAGTGCTGGCACTTTAAGTGCACCAGCGCTATTAGTATTACAGAAGGGGACGCACAAGCATCTGCACCCCCTTCTATCGATACCAAAGTGCCCCAGGGGCACACACAGCACGCGCAAACGCTAGTTGCGCCCCCAGGGCACCTTCTGTATATACGGCCCCTGGGTGTAAATGTATTTCTGAAACTGAGCCGAGGCCTTGTTTTCATCCCTTTGTTTTCGAAGTTAAAGTGTGCCTTGCAGGCGATCGTTTTCTTCGAAATGTAAGTGGTTGCATCTAAATGATGCAGTCTTTGACACCTGCTTTTGGAATACTTTTCCTGCTTTGAAAATTCCATGTTCATTTTAAATGTTTTTTTATAACTGCACAGAGTGCGCAATCTGGGGCATATTCTCAAGGACTTATCGCCGAGTTAGCTGCACTTTATCGCAGCCAAAGTGGCGATAGATTTATCGCCCTATTCACAAGCTGGTGCTAACAGCCGATATCGCCAGTTTTCCTGCGATAGCAGCCGCAAAAAACATCGCCACGGATGACACCGGCAACTAACGCTAATGAGATGCAGAGTAGGCGTTCCTGTGCAAAAAGCCGCGAAAACACCACTTCGCAATATTCTCTACGACCAGCCAGATCAGCGATAAGATCCCAAAACAGGCGATAAGGCAGGTTAGCAGCAGGGATTTAACACCTGCTCTTACCTGGTGTTCGGACATCAACCTGCACCTTCAAAGGGAACCCAGACCAGAGCTACACATGAAGAACAACAGATGCCATGGAGCTACTGATCATGCAGCTCGGAGCCCCAAGAGGGCCACAACACCCACCGCCACCACACCCAGGCCCGCCATCCCCCGCCCCCTCCTGGACTACCACTGAGGCAGCGCAGACAAAGACAGCGGACCTTCAGAAAACGCACCAGCCTCACAGACATAACACCAGAGGATGTCATTGCCCACTACAGGCTCAAAAGGACAACCATCCTCCGCATCCTGACCATCATTGCCCACAGGCTGACGGTACCAACACAGCGGAGAACCCACATCCCTCTGCAGACAAAGCTGCTGGCTGTGCTGCACCTGTTGGCCTCTGGTACCTTCCAACCAACCTTCCAGAGTCAGAGGAGTCTCACAGCCAGCCCTATCCAAATTCCTATCACCTGTCTTGGATGCCATCATCAGCTTGGTACCCCAGCACCTTCACTTCCCACACACTGCGCAGGAACATCTGGAGACCAAGCAAGGCTTCTACGCCATAGCTTGCTTCCCGCACGTGTTGGGGGCAATCGACTGCACACATGTACTCCTTGTCCCCCCTGCCGCCACTCCACACAATTACCGCAACAGGAAGCACACGCATTCCATCAATGTGTAGGCAATAGTGGACCACCTGGGACCCTTCACCAATGTCGTCGCCAACTACCCAGGCAGTGTGCATGATTCCTTCATCTTCCGACAGTCCATCATCAACCAGCGCTTTCAGGATGGCACCTATGGGAATGCATTGCTCGTTGGTAAGTACCAAATGAACACACCACACACCTCAACTCCACAGTCATGCAACTCACGACTCTGGGAATGCACACGTTACAAACTCACATACAACATGCCAAACAACATGCCCACCTACCAGACACGACAGCACAACTTACTGTGGTAACCTGGGCTAGCCATGAACACAAGGCATCAACGGCATGGCACCTCAGCCACGCAATAGCAGAATGTGGGGAGAGGTGGGAACCAGGCATGTGCCAAGGAGGCAAGTGACACATGAATGAGAATGTACACAATGCCAAGTGTGGCGTGGATGTGCTGGCCAGACTGCAGTATGCAGACCACAGACATGTCCATGTCGACATATACTGCTGGTGTTTGGAGTGTAGTGGACAGTGGACGCAACCATGTCACCCCAGGCAGTGGGGAAGATCGCGGAAATGTAGCTTGTTACGTCCCCCCTGTAAGCGTGAGCGGAGTGGGCTGGCCCAGCGTACGCCAGGCCAGCATAGGGGTGTGAATAAAAAGCCTGTTGCTCTGGGCGTGGTTCTCTTCCGGAATGGCCAACGTGTCTGCCAGGGCAACGCCTCTCAGCCCGCCACGAGGCCGACGCCGTGAGCGGCGGTGCCTGCAATCCTGTGCGCCTGCTGCACCCCAGGCCGCTGGTCCCCAGACCCGTCTTGGCTGCCCCTGTGCAACCAGGCCTCACTGCTCACCTGCCGACACCGGCGTATGTCAACGAGGGCCCACCACATGCCGGTGCATGCTCCAAGCCCGAGGCCCGCGACCTTGGCAGCCTCCTCAGACCATCATGGCCTCCGCGACACAGGCCCCCAGCACTCCTTTCTCATTGACGTACTCCACCGCTGCCTCCGGCCTACACTGCGGTCCAGTAGGTCACACATTTGGAACTGAGTCTTGATTTCATGATGGCCGAGTTCATATGTTAATGGCAGCATTAATATCACTGTACTCCCTTCGATCTGCTGCCACTAACTCTGTGCATCGCAAGCCAACGACACGTGGCTGTGGGCCCCTGCTGACCGCTGCCTCCAGCCTACACTGCGGTCAAGTAGGTCACACATTTGGAACTGAGTCTTGCTTTTTTCATGGCAGAGTTCATACCATTGTACAGGCCTGATCGCAGACTGCATCCCCTTTCAGCTCTGGTGCCACTAACTCTGTGCCCCAAAATTCAGGGACACTCTGGTTGAACTTTGGTGGCGTCTGAGTCTATGGCCTGGGGGTTGTCTTCATCATCATGTAGCTGATACTGACTTGGTGTTAAAAATGAGTCTGTAGCATTCATCTCCTCCATATTGCCTGTTTATGCTTGGTACTGCCCTCTGCATCATGCCCTGGAAGAACACCTTCCACTGTCCCCCGAAACACTCCGCAACATTCACCTTCGACATCGACGATGACCCGCTCAGCTCCCGTGGCCCTACCTCAGTGCACCGCAAGTCACCGTCCCGTGGCGGTGTGCCTGTGCCGGCCGCAGTGCATCCGGGGCCACTAACTCTGTGCAGCTCAAGTCGTGGACCCCTGCTGTTTGAACTTTGAACTTCTTATTGTCTGATCACTGTTGTAGTTGTTGCCAGCACCAACCACTCCCTGAGGGCTGGCTTACACTCACCCCACACCCATCCAGCACAGGCATCACTGGACATGTGACCCTGGCAATAAAAGGGGCCGGGCGCACGTGCCAGTAACCAGTTCCACAAACTAGCTAAGTGTGTCCGTGTGGTCATTATGTATGCATGAGGGCCCCGGGCCCTACCACATTACATTGTGCTGTGTACAGCGGAAGGAACCATGTCACCTCAGGCAGTGGGGAAGACCTGGGACATGTAGCTGTGTCGTACCCCCCTGTAAGCATAAGCGAAGTGGGCTGGCGTACGACAGTCCAGCGTAGGGGTGTGGGTAATCATCCTAGGGCTCTGGGCATTGCTAAGTGTTGGCCTTGCCAAGGAAGTAACTAATGCGTGTGTCTCTGTTGTAGTGTCGGCGCCACCCGTCCCGCAATGGACAATGTTGCGATGTAGCATGCCCCCGGAGTGCGGGCTCGGCCGAAGGGATAAATGAAGGAGCGCAAGCCCGCTCGGGGTCCGGGATCATACATGCCAACTGTTGTGTGTGTCGCTATTACCGCAGCATAGGCCAAAGGTCTACCCTCAACCTCATCGCGAGTTCAGCCAGCCATGAACTCTTCATCTGTGTCCGCCCTATCCTTACCGTAGGCCTACACACACGTGGCCGCCCACCTTCAACGCACAACATCACGGTGTCGTTGTCAGGCTTGTGGACATGCGCAGACAGGCATGACAATGGTGTGCCGTAGGAGTGCAAGTGATGCAACTGCGCTGCGCACACTAGTAAATAGGCTCGGGGGGAGGAGCAGCAGTGAGGCTACGTAATACACATTGATGCCGCTCATTTGCTACAAGCAGTACCTGTCAAACAGGAATCACTAAGTCACACATATCACACACCAATGAACTAGTGAGCCTACCAACACATCATGCAGAACCAACTTTTGACTCATGTCTCTCTGCAATGTCACAGGTGTTCAAGGATATGCACTCTGCCCTTGGATGATGACACCCCTCCGAGCCCCGAACACACAGGCCCGGAGGCAGTACAATGCCACCCACAAACGCACCAGGGGCATCGTGGAACACACATTTGGCGTGTTGAAGTCACTTTTCAGGTGCCTGGACATCACAGGTGGAAGGCTCCTGTACAGCCCAGGCATCATGTGCAAGATGATCGTTGCATGTTGTGTGTTGCACAACATATGTGTACGCACCAATGCCCCATGGCTACAAGTGCCAGATGCACCGGACGATGATGAGGAAGATGAGGCAGGTGGACCACATCCCACTGCAGCAGCAGCAGGAATAGCCCGTAGGAACACCATCATTGACAATTTCTTCACATGAGCACGTCACATTGTCACAGTCCTTAGCATTCATGGGACAGTACAAAATGACCACAGGTACAGCATGTGCCAATAAATTTATTACACCACACATTCCCTGTGTGCATGTTACTCCTCTGTACAAGCACATCACTCTGACAAGTGTAAGTGCAACATGTAGTGCTAACAATCCCACAAATTGGAACTAGATGGTGGGTGTGTCAACTCTGTACAGAGAGGCTGTTTAGGGTGTCACGTATTCAAAATGCCATTTCTGTGTGTCAAAGATAGTACGGAATCCCACTCATCAGCGTTTCACTTGTGTCCCAAATCATTACAAATAAGCTGTCATTTGTGACCTACAATTGACAACAGGGCTTCCTTTGTGGTCAAATATGTACCACCATGATGCAGGGATGCACCCTGTGATTCAAGTCCCACAACATGAGCTACATGGACGTAAGGTGGAATCACTGCCCCTACATTCGTCCATGCTTTCATACTTGATTAATCATAGACATGACACATCTGTGTGTATTAGTATGTATTATTCACGTTCAGTGGAGTGTTGAAGCTGTCTTAGTACTGGGCCATGCAGACAACACTTTACAATGTTGCCCCGTGGACGGCCAGCCAGAGTCCTTTAGGGATTGACAAGTTACTCGGAAGGGGAAGAGTCCAATCCGCAGGCTGATTGCTGTGTCATTGTTGAGCATACAAAATATGGCAGTCCATGTCGAGGTCCAAGGTTAGTGTCGCAGAGTGTGTCGGGGGACAGTGGAAGGTGTTATTCCAGGGCATGATGCAGAGGGCAGACCCAAGCAGAAACAAGCCATATGGCGGAGATGAATGCTACTGCTTCCTCCTTACCACTAAGGCAGATTCATCCTCATCTTCGTCCTCTGACGTTTCATGTGCCTCACATGTGGGAGGTGGTGTTTGGTTTGCAGCACTGTGTGACACTGACACATCAGGGGCCGGAGATGTGGATGTAGAAGTAGCAGCAGCATTCATCTGCGCAATGTCTTGTGGCATCACTCCCATGATGAGGATCTGCAGGGCATGGAAGATCCCATCTACAGCTTTCTTGTGTGCAGCCGTGGTAGCCATTCTTTGCGCCTGCATCCGCTCCATGTTCTCCATGACCCTCCTTATGTTTCCCAAATCACGGATGACATCGCTGTAGCCACTCTGACTAGACAGTTGTTGTTGTCGCCGAGTCATGACTCCAGCTACGCCAGCCATGGATTGTTGGAGGGCATGGAGCGGACTGTGGGTGTCCGTCAGGGAGTGTAAGTGGTCCCTGATGGGACTTAGACACCCATGTATGGCATCTAGTTTGGCTGCCATGAGGTCGAACCTCACCCGCACCTGTTCAGCCAGGTCCTTCTGGCAGTCTAACACATGGCATTGGAACGCCATGTGTTCTTCGGTGAGGTGCTGGGAGCCAGACGTGGTGGTGGGTGCTTCCTGCTGTGTGGTCTGTGCAGGGGGTGGGATCACCTCGATGGTGCTGGGCTGCCCTGCTACTGGAGGTGGGGTGCGGAGGTTGCCATGAACCATTGGAGTTCGTCGTAGTCGATGTCCTGGGCGTCGTCTCCATTATCACTGACGTGATGTAGGGTCTGCTCTGCAGGAGGTGTTGATTGTCCCTCTGCAATGTAAAGGGGAGATGCAGTTTCACAGTGTGTTCCATGTATGTTGACGCATTGGCGGAGTCTACATACTGACTGCATGACAATGTACATTGTGACTGTTTGTGAGGAGCTGCCTATTTGATGCGGGACAGTGGACATTTGTACTACATCACGGATGTGAGGTTGTACTCGTACATTGTCATCTCACAGTTTCCTGCTATGCCAGATGTGATTGGCCATTTTGTACACACATGCGGCACCAGTTGTGTCCTGTGTTCTGTTGTGAAAGTGTTGCAGTTTGTATCACATTGTTGTCAATGTTGAGGTGCTCTTATTCTTATGTGTGTGTGCTGCATTGTGGGTGAGTCGCCCCTGCAGCTCTGATTTGGCTGACCCTTATCCCTTTCAGGCGGTGTGCCTTTGACTTCTGTGCTTCTACAGTGCTGAGATGTTTCGGACTTGGGTAAATTGGGCTCTTGGTCGAGTTGTGACTCTTGGGCATGGTTTGTCCGCAGATGTGTTGTTGACGTCAGGGGTTGTTTGTGCACGTGGATGTGTCAGAGTGTGACCTGCTCCTTTCCGGATGTGGTCCACACTCAGTCACCTCAGTGTCGTGGCGTGCACCATGTCATGATAATTGGACTGCAGCCATGCTAATCGTCATGCAGTGTCACTTGCATTGTCAGTGTGGCTCACGGACCCGCAGTTTTGCTGGGTTCAGCACATGTCTATGGGTTTGTTGTGAGATTAGTGATGTGTGGGCACATTGTCGACGGGGGCCTACTGGCTGTTTCTATGTGTGCTGCAGTATGCCAAGGAGATCAGGGACATGATCCGGAGTCATTGTGGGTGTGCAGTGTGCTCTACTTAATTGTGCATGTGTGCCATTGTGCCCATCTCCCCCCGTCCCCCCAGTCCCTGGTCGGTACTCACCCTGTTGATGTTGTGTCAGGTCATGTTGAGCAGTTTCCGGATCCACTACTCCTGGCACCGTATCGGACTGATGACTGTGGCCACCATTTTCTCCATGTCATCCAGCTCCTGGTGTGCCGCTGGACCCCCACCTCCAATCTGCGTTGCTGCTTTCATGTTGGCATCGAGTTTCTTCTTGGTTTTGCCCTTCACATCATTCCAGCGCCTCTTGACCTCTTCCATTGTCCTCCTCAACTCTGCAACTGCATTCACATGGTCCAAAATAGTCTGCCATGTTTGCGTCTTTGTTGCCAATGACACGTTGGAGGTGACGAACAGTTGTTGGTAGTGTTCTATCACCTCCGTAACGATGATCCTGTTTTCCTGCAGACTGAACCGCGTCTTCCTCTTCCTCTTCTCCTTGGCCTTCCCCGACCCCGAGGTTCCTTGCTGATCGTCTGTGGAGCTTGTGGGGTTTGCGTTGTCCTCTGCACTCGGTCCGGGTGCATCCATGGTGCTACGCAGTTTAACTTTTTTTTGTCTTTTATTTTTTTTCTGCTTTTATGGTGCATTTTCCTGCATGACCCGTGGGAATTGCAGGCCTGTCTCTGGTTATCGCTGATTTTTGTATTGCGATTTGGGGCATCGCAACTTTTTTCGCGTTCGTGTTTCGCCTTTTTTTGGCGTTGCGTTAATTTTAACGCGGTCATTTGGCGCGTTATCGTGGGATTATCGCATGGGTTGAGAATACAACGTTAACATAGTGTTATTTTCCCGTGATAGACTGCGGTGTACAAAGTTGCGTTAAGCTAATTTTGCGATAATTATCACACGTTCTTGAGAATATCCCCTCTATTTCTTAATTTGTGAGGTACAGTTCGGTGATGCGCATCACACACTAATCAAGAACACACCATCAGTTTCGGATAAACTGATGATACCACAAAAGAAACACATGCAAAGTATCAGAAGAGCCTTACACAACTAAGAAAGTATGCACAGCAATAAGCTCAACCGTCCTTTGCCCAAAAAACACTTTGAAGAACTTCCTGAAAACATTTCCAGCACCAATGCATGTGTTTTCCAGAGCACGCATTCACAATATGAATGTAACCTATTATAACTGGACTTTCAGCATATGCAAAAGTAAAATGTCTCTTCTGCACTAGTTAAGGAGTCATATGCTGCACGAAAACTACCCTGTCCCCAAACACGGGTTGGGACAACAGATAATGGGAGCGCAGTTCACTCCGCCCTGGTAATCAGAAGCCAAATTCTGACTATTTCTCAAAGCAACATCACAGCTTCCAAACAAAAGACCCGACCTATATGTAAACTTCAAGGTACAATAGCAATGCAACGGAGACAGAAAGGGGAAAATCTCACAAGCATGGTAGAAAGCACAGAAACAGAGCACTCGGGGCATATTCTCAAGGACTTATCGCCGAGTTAGCGGCACTTTATCGCAGCCAAAGTGGTGATAAATTCATCGCACCATTCACAAGCTGGTGTTAACAGCCAATATCACCAGTATTCCTGCGATAGCAGCCGCAAAAAACATCGCCACGGATGACACCGGCAACTAACGCTAATGAGATGCAGAGTAGGCGTTCCCGTGCAAAAACCAGCAGAAACACCACTTCACAACATTCCCAACGACGAGCCAGATCGGCGATAAGAATCAAAAACATGCGATAAGGCGCGTTAGCAGCAGGGAATTAACACCTGCCCCTACCTGGTGTTAAGTCAGACGACAACCTGCACCATAAAAGGAAGCCCAGCCCACAGCCACACCAGAAGAACAACAGATGCCATGGAGCTACTGATCATGCAGCTCGGAGCCCCAAGAGGGCCATAACACCCACCGCCACCACACCCAGGACCCCACCCCCCCAGGACTCCCCCCGGACTACCACAGAGGCAGTGCAGACAAAGACACCGGACCTTCCGAAAACGCACCAGCCTCGGAGACTTAACGCCAGAGGAAGTTGTTGCCCACTACAGGCTCAAAAGGACAACCATCCTAGGCATCCTGGCCATCATTGCCCACAGGCTGACGGGACCAACACAGCGGAGAACCCACATCCCTCTGCAGACAAAGCTGCTGGCCGTGCTGCACCTGTTGGCCTCTGGGACCTTTCAACCAACAACTGCCAGAGTCGGAGGAGTCTCACAGCCAGCCCTGTCAAAGTTCCTCACACCTGTCCTGGATGCCATCATCAGCTTAGTACCCCAGCAACTTTACTTCCCACACACTGCGCAGGAACAGCTGGAGATCAAGCAAGGCTTCTACGCCATAGCTGGCTTCCCGCACGTCTTGGGGGCAATCGACTGCACACATGTACTCCTCGTGCCCCCTGCCGCCACCGCACACAATTACCAAAACAGGAAACACATGCATTCCATCAATGTGCAGGCAATGGTGGACCACCGGGGACTCTTCACCAATGTCGTCGCCAACTACCCAGGCAGTGTGCATGATTCCTTCATCTTCCTACAGTCCATCATCAACCAGCGCTTTCAGGATGCCACCTATGGAAATGCACTGCTCGTCGGTAAGTACCAACAGAACACACCACACACCTCAACACCACAATCAGACAACTCACAACTCTGGGAATGCACACGTCACAAAATCACATACAACATGACAACCAACATCCCCACATTCCAAACACGACAACACAACTTACTGTGGCAACCTGGGCTAGCCATCTACACAAGCCATCAACGGCATGGCCCCTCAGCCACACAATAGCATAATGTGGGGAGAGGTGGGAACCCGGCATGTGCGAAGGAGGCAAGTGACCCATGAATGTGAATGTACACAATGCCAAGTGTGGAGTGGATGTACTGGACAGACTGCAGTATGCAGACCACAGACATTTCCTTGTCGACATACACTGCTGGTGTCTGGAGTGTACTAGACAGTGGACGCAACCATGTAACCGCAGCCAGCGGGAAGAATGCGGAAATGTAGCTTGTTATGTCCCCCCCTGTAAGCGTGCGCGGAGTGGGCTGGCCCGGCGACGCCAGGCCAGCATAGGGGTGTGAATAAAAACCCCGTTACTCTGGGCGTGGTTCTCTTCCGGAATGGCCAACATGTCTGCCAGGGCGGCGCCTCTCACCCCGCCATGAGGCCGACGCCGTGAGCAGCGGTGCCTGCGATCCTGTGCGCCTGCTGCACCCCAGGCCGCTGGTCCCAAGAAGCGTCATGCCCGCCCCAGCGCAGCCAGGCCGCACTGCTCACCTGCAGACACCGGCGTGTGTCAAAGAGGGCCCACCACGTGCCGGTGCAAGCTCCAAGCCCGAGGCCCGCAACCATGGCAGCCTCCTCAGACCATCACGGCCTCCGCGACACAGGCACCCATTACTCCTTTCTCATTGACGTACTCTACCGCTGCCTCCGGCCTACACTGCGGTCCAGTAGGTCACACATTTGGAACTGAGTCTTGATTATACAATGGCAGAGTACATACGTTTATTGCAGATTTTATATCACCGTACTCCCTACGATGTGGTGCCACCGACTCTGTGCATAGCATTCCAACGACACGTGTCTGTGGGCCCATGCTGACTACTGCCTTCGGCCTACACTGCGGCCCAGCACCGCGGGGTCACCTGTGTACTGCCTACACTGCGGTCCAGCAGGCCTCACACAAATCCAATACAATCCATACCAGGCAGGACACAGCATCGTTGCAGGCTGCACACACGCTCAGCTCTGGTGCTACTACCTCCGTCAAACACAAATCATCACCACATGGCATTCCAACGTCGTGTGTGAGAGTACCAGGAGGAGCTGCCTGAACAGCGGTTGGCCCGTGCTGACCGCTGCCTCAAGCCTACACTGCGGTCAAGTAGGTCACACATTTGGAACTGAGTCTTGATTTTACAATGACAGAGTCCGTATCATTGCACGCTAGGAGAGGAGTAAGAGGAAGACGCGATTCCATCCGGATGACAAACAGGATCCTCGTTACGGAGGTGACCGAACACCACCAACAACTGCCCTGGTGCCACTGACTCTGTGCATCGCAAGCCAGGGACACCTGGCTGGGGGCCCCTGCTGACTGCTGCCTCCGGCCCACACTACGGTCAAGTAGGTTACACATTTGGAACTGAGCCTTGATTTATTTATGGCAGAGTTTATACCATTGTACAGGCCTCGTCGCAGACTGCATCCCCTTTCAGCTCTGGTGCCACTAACTCTGTGCCCCGAAATTCATGGACACCCTCTGGTTGAACTTTGGTGGCGTCTCAGTCAATGGCCTGGGGGTTGTCTTCATCATCATGTGGCTGGTAATGACTTGGTGTTAAACATGAGTCTGTAGCATTCATCTCCTCCATATTGCCTGTGTCTGCTTGGTACTGCCCTCTGTATCATGCCCTGGAAGAACACCTTCCACTGTCCCCCAAAACCCTCTGCGACATTCACCTTGGACATCGACGAGAACCCGCTCAGCTCTCGTGGCCCTACCTCAGTGCACCGGTAGTCACCGTCCCGTGGCGGTGTGCCTGTGCCGGCCGCAGTGCATCTGTGGCCACTAACTCTGTGCAGCTCAAGTCGTGGACCCTTGCTATTTGAACTTTGTACTTATGATTGTCTGATCACTGTTGTAGTTGTTGCCAGCACCAACCACTCCCTGAGGGCTGGCTTACACTCACCCCACACCCATCCAGCACAGGCGAAACTGGACATGTGACCCTGGCAATAAAAGGGGCCGGGCGCACGTGCCCGTAGCCAGTTCCACAAACTATCTAAGTGTGTCCGTGTGGTCATTGTGTGTGCATGAGGGCCCCGGGCCCTACCACATTGCATTGTGCTGTGTACAGCGTACGCAACCATGTCACCTCAGGCAGTGGGGTAGACCTGGGACATGTAGCTGTGTCGTACCCCCCTGTAGGCGTTGCCGGAGTGGGCTGGCGTATGGCAGTCCAGCGTAGGGGTGTGGATGATCACCCCGGGGCTCTGGGCGTGGTTAAGTGTTGGGCTTGCCAATATAGTACCTAATGCGTGTGTCTTTGTTGTGGTGTCGGCGCCACCCGTCCCGAAATGGACAAAGTTGCAATGTAACATGCCCCCGAGTGCAGGCTCGGACGAAGGGATAAATGAATGAGCGCAAGCCCGCTCGGGGTCCGGGATCATACATGCCAACTGTTTTGTGTGTATCGCTATTACCGCAGCATAGGCCAAAGGTCTTGCCTCGACCGCATCGCGACTTCGGCCAGCCATGAACTCCACATCTGTGTCCGCCCTATCCTTACCATAGGCCTACACACACGTGGCCGCCCACCTTTAATGCACAACATCACAGTGTCGTTGTCAGGCTTGTGGACATGCGCAGACAGGCATGACAATGGTGTGCCGTAGGAGTGCAGGTGATGCAACCGCGCAGCGCACATGAGGAAATAGGCTCGGGGGAGGGAGGAGCAGCAGTGAGGCTACGTAATACACATTGATGGCGCTCATTTGCTACTAGCAGTACATGTCAAACCGGAATCACTATGACACACATATCACATGCCAATGAACTAGTGAGCCAGCCAACACATCATGCAGAACCAACTATTGACTCATGTCTCTCTGCACTGTCACAGGTGATCAAGGATATGCACTCTGCCCTTGGATGATGACACCCCTCTGAGCCCCGAACACACAGGCCCAGAGGCAGTACAATTGGGCCCACACACGCACCAGGGGCATCGTGGAACGCACATTTGGCGTGTTGAAGTCACGTTTCAGGTGCCTGGACATCACAGGTGGAAGGCTCCTGTACAGCCCAGACATCGTGTGCAAGATGATTGTTGCATGTTGTGTGTTGCACAACATATGTGTACGCACCAATGCCCCATGGTTACGAGTGCCAGATGCAGCGGACGATGATGAGGAAGATGAGGCAGGTGGACCAAACCCCACTGCAGCTGCAGCAGGAATAGCCCGTAAGAACAACATCATTGACAATTTCTTCACATGAGGACGTCACATTGTCAGTCCTTGGCAATCATGAGACAGTGCAAAATGACCACAGGCACAGCATGTGCAAATAAATTCAATGCAACACACATTCCCTGAGTTTCTGTATGTGTGCTGCTGTGTGGCACGGGGATCAGGGACATGTTCCAGAGTCATTGTGGGTGTGCAGTGTGCTGTACCTAATTGTGCATGTGTGCCATTGTGCCCATCTCCCCCCGTCCCCCCAGTCCCTGGTCGGTAGTCACCCTGTTGATGTTGTGTCAGGTCATGTTGAGCAGTGTCCCTATCCCCAACTCCTGGCACCGTATCCCGACTGATGACTGTGGCCACCATTTTCTCACTGTCATCCAGCTCCTGGTGTGCCGCTGGTCCCCCACCTCCAATCTGCGTTGCTGCTTTCATGTTGGCATAGTGTTTCTTCTTGGTTTTGCCCTTCACATCATTCCAGCGCCTCTTGACCTCTTCCATTGTCCTCCTCGACACTCCGACTGCATTCACGTTGTTCACGATGTACTGCCATGTTTCCGTTTGTGTTGCCGATGACACAGTGGAGGTGACGTACAGTTGTTGGCTGTGTTCTGTCACCTCCGTGACGATGATCTGGTTTTCCTGCGGACTGAACCCCGTCTTCCTCTTCCTCTTCTCCTTGCCCTTCCCCGGCCCCGGGGTTCCTGGCTGGTCGTCTGTGGGGCTTGTGGGGTTCGCGTTGTCCTGTGCACTCGGTCCGGGTGCGTCCATGGTGCTACTCAGTTACATTTTTATATCTTTTTTTTTCTCTGCTTTTATAGGGCATTTTCCCGCATGTCGCGTGGGAATCGCAGGCCTGTCGCTGGTTATCGCTGGTCTTGTTTCGCGATTTGGGACGTCGCAACTTTTTTCGCGTTAGAGTTTCGCATTTTTTTGGCGTCACGTTGATTTTAACGTGGGCATTTGTCGCGTTATTGTGAGGCGATCGCATGGTGCCGCCGGGTTGTGAATGCTTCGTTAACACGGTGTTATTTTTCCTGCGATGGACTGCGATGTGAGAAGTTGCGTTAAGCAATTTTGGCGGTAGTTAACACGCGTTCTTGAGAATATCCCCCTCTATTTTTCCATGTCGATCTATGAGGTGCTAATTCAGTTCCGGTTTCCACTCAGCATTCTGGGACTTGTAGTCCAGAATTGTAAAAAAATTAATTAACTAAACTATGGATACCAACCTGCAAAAACAAACATCAAAATTGAATGAGAAATTCACGACTGGATACTGAGGGCAGACAGCTACACAAGAAAAAAGAGTGAAACAAGTAGGGTGACATCAAATAATTGAGAGACTCAACAGAAAAAAATTACAGGCACGATGACATAGGATAACAGACAAAATAGATAAACGAAAGCAAGAAAGCAATGTAACGCATAAAATGGCATCAGAGGCAGGTTCATGGAACCAATGTGCCTACTTAAAGTGCACAAACACCCGCAGAATGGTATCGACCTGAAAGGCAGTGAAGCAGGTGTGATCATTCTGAAAAAAATATGGAATGAAATGACCGAGCCATAAAAAAGAGAGACACTAAGAATCAGAAGAAAGGTAAAATGAAAACAAAGACAGTTGCGTACTTAAAGAGATTTACCCCGTACATTTGTATGACAGCCACACCCACTCGTTCTCTGTCCCGTCTCACACTCTCTAATTTACTCTGACTGCACCGTCCCTGTCTGTATGTCTATTAATGTCTGTCTTTGTGTGTCTGCTCCCTTTCCCTGTCTCTCTGTCTCTCTTTTTCTCAGGCCCTCTCTCTAACCAACTCTATGCCCCAGTCCCTCTGTTCCTGTCTATCCTGTCCCCCTGTCTGTCTCTCCATGTCCTTCTAACAGCGTCCCCTTGTATCCCTCTCTTTCAGCCCATCTTTCTCTTTGTTCTGTGTTCCTATCTCTGAGTCTCTGTCACGCTCTCTGTCTCTATCCTGCACAGCGAGACAGACACACATTTCTGAAACTCTGTCCCTATCAATGTCACCATCCCCCTCTATCCGCCCCTTCCTCCAAGGCGTTCTTGCCCTCTCTCAAATACATCCCCCTCCCGCCCCCGCGACTCCCCCCTGACTCAGCCCCTCTTTGGGTCTCCACCTCTCGATGTGTGTTCCTTTGTGTTCACCATCCCACTCTCTTTCAAACCTTCTCGCTGTCTGGCACAGGTAGACGACCCAATTAATTAGCGGAGAGCGCCAAGTCAAGGGTATGGCTTCACTCTAAAAACCTGTGCACGAGTCAAGCCGTAATAACTAGCGCCATGTAACATCGCAGAATATACATCATCTAAAAATAAAATAAAGGCTCATTTCGATTTGAATACGTATATATTTCTAACACGAGGAAGACACAATTTGGCTTACTACATTATATCACTGCATTAAGGAGAATTTAATAACACTGAGGGGTATATTCACAAGAACGTGTGATAATTACCGCAAGAGTAGCGCAACGCAACTTTCAGCATCGCAGCCTATCGCGGGAAAATAACCCAGTGACAACGTGAAATTCACAACACGGCGGTAGCATTCGATAGTTGGCCGACACCGCGGCCAATGCGCGCGATACAACCACCTCGACGGAGATAAAAACACAAACCACAACGCGAAAAAAGCTGCGATGGGCCAAAGCGCGGTAAGAAAACAGTGACAACCAGTGCGAGGGCAGCAATACTCACGCGCAATGCGGGAAAAAGCACAAGAACAGCATACGGAAAATGCCACAGAACAAAATACATCAACAGCAGAGTACCACGGATGCACCATGGCCAACTGCAGAGGACAACATGCACACCACAACATCCAAGCACCGTGGAAGAACAGAACCTACAGGCACACCGCATGAAAGAGACCAGTGGCAGACAAATCAGAGCCGCAGGAGCGTCACACCCACCGTGCAGCATACGCACATAAGCAGAAGTGCACCTCGACATTGACAACATCCCGGTACAAAAAGCAACACCTCCACAACTGAACACAGGACACAACTGGTTCGGAAAATGTGCACAACCTGGCAAATCACATCTGAAACCCCAGGGATATGTAACATGACAATGTACAATTCCAACCTGTAACCTGCAAATATGTTTTATTCACACATGCAGTGCAATTGGACATCTACTACTGTCCCATGAATGCCACGGACAGTCACAATGTGACGTGCTCATGAGAAGTAAGTGTCAATGATGGAGTCCCTACGGGCCATTCCTGTCGCAGCTGCAGTGGGATGTGGGCCACCTGCCCCATCACCACCATCATCGTCCGGTACCTCTGGAACTGGGATCCATGGGGCCCTGGTGCGAACACAGATGTTGTGCAACACACAACATGCAACGATCATCTTGCACACGACATCCGGACTGTACAGGAGCTTCCCACCAGTGCCGTCCAGGCACCTGAAACGTGACTTCAACACGCCAAATGTGCGTTCAACGATGCCCCTGGTGCGTATGTGGGCCGCATTGTACTGCCTCTGGGCGGGTGTGTTCGGGTCCCGGAGGGGTGTCATCATCCAAGGGCAGAGTGCATATCCTTGATCACCTGTGACAGTGCAGTCGGAAGATGAAGGAATCATGCACACTGCCTGGGTAGTTGGCGACGACATTGGTGAAGAGTCCCCGGTGGTCCACTATTGCCTGCACATTGATGGAATGCGTGTGCTTCCTGTTGCGGTAGTGGTGTGCAGTATCCACAGGGGGCACAAGTGGGACATGTGTGCAGTCGATTGCCCCCAACACGGCCAGGAATCCGGCTGTGGCATAGAAGCCTTGCTTAGTCTCCAGCTGTTCCTGCGCAGTGTTGGGGAAGTGAAGGTACTGGGGTATGAAGCTGATGATGGTATCCAGGACAGGTGTGATGAACTTTGATAGGGCTGGCTGTGAGACCCCTCTGACTCTGGCAGTTGTTGGTTGGAAGGTACCAGAGGCCAACAGGTGCAGCACTGCCAGCAGCTTTGTCTGCGGAGGGATGTTTGTTCTCCGCTGTGTTGGGACCGTCAGCCTGTGGGCGATGTGGGTCATAATGCGTAGGATGGTTGTCCTTTTGAGCCTGTAGTGGGCAATGACTTCCGCGGGCGTTAGAACTGTGAGAGTGGTGCGTTTTTGGTAGGTCCGCTGTCTTACTCTACGCTGCCTCTGTGGTGGTCCGGGGGGGGCGGGTCCGGGTCCTGGGGGTGGTGGCGGTCCTGGGAGTGGTGGCGGTGGGTGTTGTGGCCCTGTTGGGGCTCCGAGCTGCATGATGAGTAGCTCCATGGTGTCGTTTGTTCTTCGGGTATGGCTGTGTGTGGGGCTCCGTTGCCTACTGCAGGTAGACGTCCGTCTTTACACCTGCTTGAGGCAGGTGTTAAATACCTGCGGCTACCGCGGCTTATCGCCTGTTTTTGGTTCGCATCGCAGTTCTGTCAGTTCGTTGTGAAAGTGGTGTTGTTGTTTTTTCGTGTGTTTTTGCACGGGAACGCCTACTCTGCATCTCATTAGGGTTAGTTGGTGGTGTCCGCCGTGGTGTTAGATTTTGGGGCAGTTATCGCGGGAATACTGGCGTTGTCTGCAGTTTGCACCAGCTTGTGAATGGGGTGTTAAATCTAACTTCACTTTTGTTGCGTTACGGTGGAGATAAATCGGAGTTGAATCCTTGTGAATATGCCCCTGAGTTTTTAAACACGGGTTTGGGCTCAAAGGTCCAAGACGACCTTGAGCTGAGGCGAATCCAGGCATCTGGCTGGGGATTGGCTTGACCGCTCAGTGGTTTACCCATCTCTACTCTCTGGGACATTCCCTTTATGGGTGTCTCGGACGCTTTCCAGGCTCTCTCACTTTCCCCCCATTACTCCCACTATGTCCTGCTTTCAGTTACCCTGCTCCTCCCGTGAAAATTTTCAAAACAAAAATGTAACTATACAAACAGAAGAAGGGGAGTCTGTGTTACAGGCCTGGAGGGGCTATGGCACTGCCAGAAAGGGGGGGGGGAGTCTGTATTGTAGCAGCGAGGGTCTATGGCCGTTCCAGGTGAGGGGTCTAAGTTACAGCAGGGGGGGCTATGGCAGTGCCAGGAGGGGGTCTAAGTTACAGCAGGGGGCGGGGGGACTATGGCAGTGCCAGGAGGGGGGTCTAAGTTACAGCAGGGAGGGGCTATAGCAGTGCCAGGAAGGGGGCAGAGGGAGGTCTGTATTGTTGTGGGGGGCGGCTATGGCAGTGCCAGGAGGGTGGTCTAAGTTACATCAGGGAGGGGCTATGGCAGTGCCAGGAGGGGGTCTGCATTACAGGCAGGGGGGAGGGTCCTGGATAAAATTCAGCAGAGGGGGTGTTGCATGCAGTGCATTAGAGGGAGTACCGTGTAAAGGGAGGAGTCAGAGGGCGGGGCATAGAGTGCCGGCAGGAAGAGAGGCTAGGGTCGTGCAGAATGGAGCACTGATGCGGAGATGCAGGGATGCAGCCCAGAGGAACCATTCACTGCACAGGGAGGGTATTCATTGTAAGGAGGGGACCATTCACTGCACGGAAGGGACCATTTAGTGCACGGAGGGACCATTCAGTGCACAGAGGGACCATGCAGTGCATGGGGAGGGGGGAATTTCATTGTACGGAGGGGACCATTCAGTGCACGAAAGGTACCATTGAGTGCACAGGGTGGGGGGCAAGAGTATTCACTGCACGGACCGGACCATTTACTGCACAGAGGGTGTGACGTGGGGGTCATGCAGGGAGGGTGCATGGAGAGGACCCTGCAGAGGGGCAGGGAGAAAGGCTAGTGTGGTTCAGGGAGCAGGTGGGTCTGACCGTTAGCGAGAGCTCATATGGGGGGTTGTATGATTGGCTTTTATAAAGGACGTGCAGGGAGAGTATGGAAAGAGACGTGTGGGTGGGGGGCATCGCCATACCACTACTGTGATCCCCAAAATAACCATTTCTAGACTCTTCCCTCCTCTACCCCTCCTTGCATCATCTCATAACCCTATTACTATTCAGATCTCTCACAGACAAGCCTTTCTAAACCCTTTCCCCTGACTCTGCCCCCTCCACCTCCCCTTTACTCATCTCAAACCCCCTCCTACTTCTATGAACTCCCAAAAATCAAAATCAAGACCCCTCCCTCTTCTATCCCTTCACTATTCCTTTTCAATCTAAATGACAGACTAACATGTCCACCACTCAAATTAATTTCATATTTCCCTATACTCACTCCCCACTAATCCTGTTTGGGTTCCAGAGTAGCGTGCTACTCACTGAAAAGCACTTCAACACCTCATCAGGGGTAGCAAGTGCTATATAAATGCAAACATTTTCCCTCTTCTATCCCTTCACTATCCTTCTCAATCCAAATAACAGACTAACATGTCCACCGCTCAAATTACTTTGATATTTCAGTATTCTAATTCATCACTAATCCTTCATGGGACTCGCCGAAAAAGCACTTCAACACCTCATCAGGGGTAGCAAGTGCTATATAAATGCAAACCTTTCCCCTCTTCTGTCCCTCCACTATCCTTCTCAATCCAAATAACAGACTTACATATCCACCGCTCAAATTCATTTCATATTTCTCTATATTAATTCACCACTAATCCTTTATGGGTTCCGGAATATCATGCTACTCGCCGAAAAACCACTGTGACACCTCGTCAGGGAAAGTAAGCATTACATAAATACAATAACAGTACAATACAATTTCAAATGGACTTGTAATTACATTTAGAGTGACAGTAAGACAGCCCTCCTTGATGAAAAGGTTGAAATAGAACTGCCCTGAGAACATTTAGGCCCACATTCTCGTAGTTGTTAGGCAATGCAGCGTGGCACCCAAAGAGGCTGATGATCTGTGTAGCATGACAGGCAGAGAGCAGGAGAGTGCCACATCTACAGAGATATGGCTCTCTCCTCCTCTCTCTCTAACGCTGGCACTGATGTCAATTGCCGTGCACCAGGCACGCACCCTAGCGCCATAGCGCTAGGGTGAGTGCCTGTGTCTAACACAGGTTTTGTACAGGAAGGGCACCCTTCCTGTACAAAATGTTATGCATAGACACACTTCAAAGCTTTACCTAATCTGTATGTGTGCTGCACAGTGCAGCTTTCATGCAAAGTTGGAAAAGCAGGGAGAAATGACAAAATGTCTCCTTTTAACACCTGCTTTCCAGCGGCGTTAATTTTTGGCTCTAAACCCTGTCTGACAATGTTAGGAGATAGGAATTAGCATCAAAATGCATGGGTGGTTGCATGGGAATGCCCATGTAACACCCATGTAATGCCCCTGTGACTGAAAGTAAAGCAAAGCAGAGTTTTGCATTGCTTTGCGTTACTTTTCCATACAAACAGACGCAAATACCAATTTTTGCTGGTTTGTTAATCCCAAAGATCTGCACAAAACTATGCAGTGGCATAACACAGGCCCCCGCAGCCCGCACGGTGCGGGGGCCCCCTCAGCACATTATCTGGCCGGAGATTTCTTGATTGAGTCCAGAAGGGGCCCCTCAAAGTGCCTTGCATGGGGCCATCCTCAAGTTTTGTTACGCCAGTGCTATAATGTCAAACCGTTTCTGCTCCCAAACACACATGGATTTTCCAGCCAAGAATGTATTAGCACCAGCGCTAATAAAATGTGCACACAGTGGTAAACGCACATAAAGACAGAGTGCAAAGTCTGCGCCAACATCACGACACATTAGAAGACGAGTCTCCATAATGCCAACGTGCACACGCTCTGGTGCACAGCCACAACCAGAAACAGCGCAGCAATGTGTAATACAGGCCCAGGTAAATAAAGTCCACATTCAGGCTACCAAGTTGTATGCAATTTTTATTTTGTATTGGACCATTTTTATCCATGTCGACTAGTGTGTAGTATACCCGGTGCAGAAATTAATAATGAATTGGTCCGTATTTCCCATTAGGAGATACATCTTTAGACTACTGGCGGAAAAAAGGCCCATTGAACATCTGGGTCTGTATTATGCAATGCAGTGCATTTTCCTTGTTAGCGCGGGCGCACCTTTCAAAAGCTGTACTCGGCGCTAACAAGGAGAGTGCACCGTATTACATTGAATGCGCTGCCCCCAGGCCAGTCGCGAACTTGTGCTACCCTGGGGGCAGCACAATCAAATGAAGTAAGGAGCGTCTTTAAAGCAGCCGTTCTGTGTTTCACTGTGCAGGCAGCAACCCGCCTACATGAGTGACTGCACCCACCTTCAAGGGGATGTCTGGGGTGTCTATAGGACCCTCTTTCCCCCTCCAGAGGGCTGCTGTCAGAGGATGCACTGATAGTGCATCACCTTTTAAATGGCGCCATTTCATTGCGCCTCCTGACAGCTTCTTTGCCTCTGCGCCCACATCTATAATACAACGCGGGTGCAAAGGCAAAGAGATCCCCTCATTTGCATAAGGTCACGCCCCCATGCAAATGAGGGAACAACCTCTAATGATAGCGCTGGCGGTATAAGTGTGCCAGTGCCATCTGTATTACAAAAAGGGCCGCACAAGCATCTGTGGCCTTTTCTGTAATAACATAGCACCCCAGGGACATGCAAAGTGGGCGCAAACGCCCATTGCGCCTCCGGGGCACTTTGTATAATACGGCCCCTGTTATTTCGATCTCTAAATATTGATCCCATTCTAACCTAGCTCATATATCCTCCATTGCCAACAAGAGCGATAACAACGACCATTCGACAGTTTGACTCCGAAATGTTGGAAATATTATCCAAATAGGGTTTTGTACTTTAATATGTGATAGTGAGTTAAGTTAAGGGAGCCCTCAAAATATTCCTGGAAAGACTTACATTTTGTGTCCTAGGTATAAATCTCCCAGTGTGTGTCTATTTTTCTTTTGCAGTTGCTGCATTGTTATGACTATGGCTAATCTGTAGTAGCTGATAATGTTTGAGTGGGGTATGAGCAGAATAAATCAATGTGAGTTTGATAGGGAAACTAGCAATGATCAGGCCCATGTGGTACATTTCACAGTGTGGATCTTGTGTGGTGTGGAGTTTTTGACTTTTCAGATATAGCCTTCTGTAGTAGTAGTGGGTGTGACAACCTCCGTTCAAGGTCACAATGTGGCACGCTCCTGCTGTTGTGCCTCCAGTGAAGGTCCAACTGCGCTTGTTTCTCAAATAGTACACTTCAAAAATTTGGGCTGAAAATCCTTTCTATTGCATGCTGGTTGTAGTTTAGTCCTGCTAATTCTAGGCTGAACACCCACCCATGCTAATTTTATCATGAGTGTTTTTGATTGAATAGAAATGTTATGTTCAGAGTATAATAGGACTATTCTGGAAAAGATATAGGGGCAGATTTACAAGAAAGTGATGCATCTGTATAGATGCGTCACTTTCCCTGCGCCACCCTTAGAAACCCTTGCGCCACCATAGATGCGCCGTATTTACAATATGGCGCACTATGGCGCAAGGATTGACAGATGCGTCAGAAATTCTGACGCATCTGTTGGCGGAAAAGTCACGCATTGCTGGAGTCGTGTCGCAAGCACGACGCAACTCCAGCAATGCGTGTTGAGGCCTATTCCCACTACACTGCGTCACTACTTACGCCTGCTTCAAGCAGGCGTAAGGTTTTGACGCAGTGGCGTCCTAAAAGTGGCGCAGTGAGATCTTGTAGATTTCACTGCGTCACTTTTACGAGGCCTTCCTGCGTGGAAACGCCCACCCTGCATACATTATACCTGACGCAGGTATAATGTGACGCAGGGCTTTACAACGTGTCGCATCTCCCTAGATGCGTCACGTTGTAAATAGGCCGCATTGTTTGCGCCGCTGTTGCATCAAAAAAGTGACGCAACTGCAGCGCAAAAGTCACGCAAGGGGCTTGTAAATCTGCTCCATAGTCATTTTGGCAAGATAACCATCTTCATCAGTGCTATCCTGCCGGCCAACATCATTGGGAGTTAGATTCACCGAACTATCATTATGCTAATATTAGCAAACTATTGCCTAGAGGTTACACATTTATCCACAGGTACCAAAGTTAGGTCACTCTGGCATTTTAGCGAGAATTCTAGTGTAGGCGGAACTGTATCAGTCATTAGAAGGACCATTACAGACTTTGACCAGTTTATTTGCATTCCCGACCACCTTCCACATGCTATAAACTCTCAAGCTATAGGATGCAAGTTCCTGAATGTCTCTCTAACCACTAGTAGGACATCATCTGTGTAAAGTGAAAGAAGGGTATTCCGTTTGCCAAATGAAATGCCCCTATGGTGATGGTGTTGTTCGAGATTACAAGCAAAGGTCTCCAGAACCAAAGCAAGAGAAATGGGGGAAAGTGGACATCCCTGGCGCCTTCTGAAGCCAAACCAAATTGAGGCAGATAGTCCACTATTAACCTTAACTCTGGCTAGGGGGACTGTTGTATATCCGTTTGATCCAACGTAACATTGCCTTACCTACACCCATTGTTTAAAGCACCACAAACAGGAAAGGGTGTTCAATGAATTCGAATGCCTTGGGTGCATCCAGTAACATGGCCGCCACTTGGAAATGTGCTTCTCTTCGGTGTGTAAGGGTAAACAGTGTACGCAGATTGTCTGCTCTGAATATGCCAGGTATAAACCAGACTGATCTGGATGTACCAAACTGGTATCACTGTTTATACATCTGATGCAGCATCATATTCCAAAGCTTGGACAATCTGTACAGGCACACATATGTCTCCTGTTAAGTGCTGACCAGATTAAGCAAGTGTAAGGCACCCACTCTTGCTTACTTCCTGTAGCTACAAAATGGGTGATTGTCACAGTGTTGCAGGGCAACCTTTTACTCTTTGTTAAATATCAACATTTCCATTCTGCTATTTTAGTAATTATGTTTTTGAGAATTTGGCAGCAAGGTTACAGTTATATTTTCTCAGTAAGCCCTTATATCATTTTATGTTTTTATGCAATTAAGTCCACTATAAATACAAATATATATTAAAATCTATGTTGAAGATTGAATTAAATTGAATAAACGTGTATTTCAGCTGACACTCTAACACCCTCCAACTACATGCACACATTAATGCCACTGCAAAGGCTGCACAAGTCCAAATCAAACATGAGAGCCATCAAACCGCTTATTCCCACTGAAGACTGAAATCATTGGTCCTCTTGAGACTTGACTATGGCAACTCTCTTCTCACGGGTATCCCAAAGATCCTCCTTGCCCTGTTGAGAGCAGCCCTCAGCTATGCTGCATGCCTCGTCTCGGGTAGAAGAAAATGTGCCCACATCAACCCTGTTCGCTCCTCTCTCAGCTGGCTCCTGATTGAAGCAAGATGCATGTTTAAACTTGCCTGCATAATCCACAAATCTCTCCACACTGGGGCACCAAACTATTTTACCAAGGAACTAACTGTCTCAGGAAGTTCCTGCTCCTTCAGCACTTCTAATTCCCTAAGCTTGAAGCTCTGGCTTTGAAAAAGTTGAGAACCATGAAACAAGATTTCTCAGGCACTGCCCCAAAAATCTGGAATGCCATCACACCGTCTATCAGAACAAACCCGTCTCACCTCTCCTTCAAAAAAGAAATAAATCACTTTCTCCATCTGTAATCTTGGTCATGATAGACTGATTAATCAATTGCTCCTACCCTGATCATTCACTTGAATGTAACAGTTGTTGATATGAGGTTTTATGCCATGTAACCACTCAGGACTATGCATGTCATCCATGACAACGATCTAAGTATAGCGTGCTGAATATCCCTTGGTTTCCTTGACTTTGCCCCTGTAAAGGTCTCTTGATACCCCTTGGGGTCTTGTACGCGCTATATAAAACCACAACAAATAATTAAAATAAAATACGCAAGCTTCTGTGGAATGTAATTGTAAATTTCACTATCCATTTGAAACACAGATGATTTGGTGGGTGTAGTCATCTAGCCGGATTAAATGGATATGTTTTAATTTTTTTACTGCAGGTTGAGATAATGCACTGCTTTTTTGAATGATGAACTGAAAAACTAGAGTTTTATTTATGGTTTTCTATGCCTCTGAATATCAACTCCTGGATTTTGTTTGCCTTGAATATTGAGGTAAAATATATGGAGTATGAAAATATTAAAATTGTAATATTGAGGGTAAGTATAGAATTTGTTTAATAAAAATACTAATGTTTAAACTATTGCTTATTATAATGCCTCTTTGTTATTAATCAATATAGAAATATAAGTTAAATTATTGTTTTTAGTTTAATTTTTGCATATGTTATGTTTTTCAGATTATGGGGTTAATTGGAAAGTGGAGTTTTTGTAAAATATATATATATATATATTGGTTAATATAATATATTTGTTACATTTATAATCATTGTTTCAAATTGTTATGATTATTTTAGGTGCTTCATACGTTTTCATTGCAGTTCAATTCTGTGTTTCTGTGTTTTTTAGACTGTGGTGTTTACTAGGTCATTGAGTGGGCACTGCATTTTTAAAGATAATTTAAGTCTTTTACAAACTAATATTTTAAACTACATTTTTATATTCTTATTATTTACTTTAATTAACTAAAATAAATTGGATTTACATTTCAAAAAAATATTGGTGTTCAATATTTGTTCATTATATGTTCTGTAACATAATATGGGTTTTGTATGGGAGGAATTGGTGAGTACTTTATTGTTTTCAGGAAGATTAATTATTGTGAATAATTTGAGATTGGATTGGAATTTAAAAAGAGAGAGGGATGCTCTGATGTGGTGTGGGAGATCATTCCATGCTTTAAGTGTGATGAAAGAGAATGCTCATTCTCCTGATTTGGATCTTTGTATGCGTGGGTTGTGTGTGAGTAATAGCTCTGTGGAGCGGAGGTGTCTTGGTAGTTGGTAGAAGGAGATGCAGCTGTTCATGTAGGTGGGGCCTGAGTTGTGTAGTGCCTTGAATGTATGTGTGAGGAGATTAAATTGAACACATTTGGGTGACAGAAGCCAGGTTATGTCCCTGAGGTGTGATGTGATGTGAGTTCTAAGCGAGTGGGTGACGAAGAGTTTGGTTGCCAGGTGCAGGATGGTTTGTAATCTTCTAGTGAGTTGCTTGATAATCATAGCATTCTGGGAGGTCCTGTAGTCCAACTTACTAGTAACTAGGGCACGAGCAACAGTTTTTCTAGTGTTGCTTGAGAGCCATTTGATGATCGTCCTTGGCATCTTCAGTGTGTGGAAGGTGTGCAGTCATGTCCAGTTTGCTGTAGATGATTATTCCATGGTTCCTGTTGTAGATTCTGGATGCAGGTCCGAGTTTGGCCAGCCAACAGTTGAAGTCACATGGTGAGGTGGCATTGTTGAACATCACTACTTCTGTCTTGTCTGTATTGAGCTTGACACAGTTGGCTTTCATCCAGTTAGCAAATTTAATCATACAAGCGGGGGAAGTTGTTGAATCTAAAGCTAGCAAGCGTTTGAAGCTCCAGTTTAAAGATGGTGAACCTCTGGCTTAAAGAAGTTGAAGCATCCAATGAGAAAGATTCAAAGCAGCTGCAGGCTCACCTAATCTGACCATAGTGTATTGCCAGATGAAGCATGTTTGGAGTAATATGTGGGTTGAGGAAACAGACTATCTGTGACTGGTTGATATTGCATCTTAAATTTGTAAATGCAGATGTGTGACTTTGGCAGGAAAACTGTGAGAAGGCAATTTCTCAGGACTCTATGGTGGGCATTTCAAATTAGTCCCTAACTCATTGTGGATGTTGGAGACGATTCAAAATTTCAACTAAGGTCAAGGTTGCTTTTCAATGCCTAGTTCAGTTGCAGGTTTTCAGAATTGGTACTACCAAACTCATTCCTCTTCATGGAGGTTTTAGGTGAATAGCACACTGTTTTTCCTTGTCATTTACAACACCTTAGTGCACAGCATCCATTTGCATGTTCCAAATGCCCTTTTAAACTAAATCACGAAAGTGTTTAAGTAGTTGTGGAATCAATTGCTTGAAGCTGTTTGTGGTACGTGTCTATGTGAATGTTTATGAACTGGGGGCATGGAAGGTGGTATGCTATGTGTGGGTATGCATGTGTGGAATTTGAAAATAGAATGTAAGATTGAATGTGGGTCTCAATATGAGGACATTTGGATGGAATATTAGGGAATCTGACAATTGGATGATTTTTATCTGTGAGCAGCTTTACTCATTGTATAAGCACTGCTCCTATTTTGTAAGTTCTTCTTAAATACAGTTTACTTGTTGAACATAACTTCAAGTGGAGTCTTTTTGCAAGGTGAATCATAACAGTTGTGAAAAGCAGGAAAGGGGTGGTGCCATGGAGCCAACAGCATTTTTTGAGGACATCTGATAGTGTGGCCAAGTAGCTGGGAGAGGCTAGATGATCAGTGTTGAAGGCAAGACCACCTTTGCTGGTGTGCTGGCTGCATTTGCACTCTTTGGTCATTTCTGTGAGTCATATCCAATCTTGGTTGTGCTATCATTTTGGCAAGAAGCTAAAGAATAGTCATATTGTGTGATACTTGCTGTCAGGAATGCAATCACATCAGCTCGGTCACACTGCATCAGATAGTATTTTGAATTCACCCACATTGTATTGCTATTAATGTTGAGAAGTCAGTGCCTACCAAAGTGTTGTTATGTTTTTCTTCATATGCACCTTCCCTTTGAACCAAGGTTTCAAAGCTGTGGTGACAGATGAGATTAGGAGGTGGAATTAAGTTTAAAAAGGTCGTTTGGAGGTATAATTTATCTAAGAAGAATTTTTTGCTATTTTAGATTTTTGTTGTGTATTTAAACAGTGTTTCTCAAAGTTTATTACATTTTGGATTCTAGAGGGAGAGGAATATTACTTACTTCATGGTCATGAATCCTTGCCAAAGTGTTATCGCTTCCAGTCACTGTTCATCAGTTTCACAGAGAATGGCGACTACTTTGTTTTAATTTGTGTTTTGATAATTTACATGATGTTCAATGTAAAACCTCCATCACCATTTCTAGCTGGAGAGATGTGGGTGGACATATTTATATTTCAAGAATAATTAGATGGTATAGAAGAAGATGGCTGTGCTCCTCAGAGACAATTGCATTTATTGAAACATTGCTTATGTTAAAGGAATTAAAATGTAACTTCTACTGAATATTGAGGGGTTTGCATGTTGATCAAATTACTACTAAGCAGTTGCAGGAAAAATATGGTAAATACCATATATAGACATTATACATTTTATACAAGGAACCAGGAAGAAGGGAAACAATTGACCGGTATGTGACCTTCTTAAACACTGTGACTGTAATTTGCAATTTTGAGTACATAATGTACGACCAAGACTAGTGTGATCAAATATTATTGAAGTCGAAAGTCAAGACAGAGTAAGAACATCTTTAAACCATGTCAAAGAGATCTCCCGAGAGGCAAGAGGTACAAAGTTTATGGAAAGATATTTACACGAAGTACATTGGGATATGGGAGGCAGCATGAATGCTGTCAAAAAGGAGAGTAACAAGGAGAAACAGAGAGTGGAAAAATTATTACAAGAATAATGTTAAGGGACAAAAGAAAAATCTTCCATCTTGCTACAGGGGTAGAAGCACTAATCACTTGGCTAATGTCAAATCAATTGTTACCCTGCCCTGGACAACATATGTAATTGATGCAGATAGGAGGGGTATTTTTGGAGATTGCATCTGGAAGTAGGGAACGTTGTGAATTGTGTAACTAATATGCATTCTGAGGAGAATAAGGATGATGGATACATTTTATGCTTGAGGTGAGAGTCGTTAGCAGAGAAAGGTAAATGTTTACCTGTATGTGATGTGAACATGGATGGTGTATGAGTGAATGTAATGATTGAAGCTCATGCTTGGTATCCTATTGTTGGAAAATCATTGTTTGGCATGTAGTGGCACAGGAGGAAGATTCTGCATACTGGCATACATCCAGGCAGTTACATTGGTCAAAAAGTTGATGTAGAAAGATACATTTGACTTGATGTATGTTTTAAAGATAGGAGACGAAAGAGAAACATATGTGTAACTGTCAAAGGAGAACCAATACTAGGACCAAGAAAAAATGGACATAAAGTTATAACCAAGGCAAAGTTTATGTGTGTGTGTTGTAAATTGTGGTGAGATAGTGAATGATGCATTGGAAGGGGGAACTCAAGTTTTGCGGTGTGTTTCAAAGTGCTATCAGTCCATTCAAGGTGTTTAGACACAAAATTATTCCTAAAAAAGGGTGCAGTGGATGACGAATGTCCCCTTTTCTTATAGGTCCGAGTTGAATGGGACATTGGAAGATTTTTGTTCCAAAAATATATTTGAACCCATAGATAGCCTCGTCTAGAAATCAGGGGGGTTGAGACCTGCATTGATCTGTGATATTTAAACAATGAAATATGGGTACACAGTTTTCCCTAGACAAACATATAGGTATCATCAACACTGTTTTCTGAAGGCAGTGTCTTCTGTACAGTAGACTTTGCCAGTACATCTCAACAGACGGGTCCAGGCATCGGACAGCCTCCAGCGGAACGGTGTGTGTGGCTATGAACATGTGACGTAGCAGGATGATTGGCTTTTCCTCTGTGATGAGCTGTTCACATTTTATTGTGTTGCTCCTGTTTAGTATGTTCCACTAAGATACAGATTACCTAGTGAACCTTTTTTCAGGTGGAGTTTTCTCTCGGAGAAGGATCATAACACTGTTTCGAGAAGCGAAGAGGATCAATCTCTTCCACATCTGCTCAGGCAGAAATCAATGTGTACTTACAGCAGGCCATTACTTGTAAATGTAATTGTAATTACATTTATATAGTGCTTACTACCCCTGTCAGGTGTTGAAGTTGTACTTCTTCCCTGTATCCAAGCTGGTTCTGAAGTGCCAGAGCACCAAGGGCAGGTTTTAGGAACAGAATCCAACATAACATTGGTACATGCCACACATCTAAAGCATGCAATGTTCTCAACCTACCTACTCACACCTCTATTACACTGTGATGGTTTTGCTATGGTTAGTATCACTGCCATCCCGACATATTCCTCTATTGGATCAAATATTAAATGGTTGTGGAAGTCTTTGGGACTGACGCGCTCTCCTTCACTCTCCCAGTCCTCACACTACCATCCAGTTCATCCCAATTCACCTCAAATGAATATCAGCACCAGCTTTTGTCAGGCCCATGATGCGCTTACGTAGATATGAATAATAGAGTTTAAATTGGAACCTCTCCTAAATAGAACTAGCTGTGCAAAAGATATTTAGAAGTCAATGAATTCCAAGTGACTTTGAAACAATCTCCCTGCCCTTTCCTGGCACAATATTCTAAGACCTAAAGTAACAAATGTTTATTATTTTACTGTCACACGATTATCTATTTTCCAGTAATTGCCTGCACATAATGTGCATCAGAGTGATTATAATTATCATAAATATCTCACCTCAGTCTCATCTGAATAATTATAATTATTATATATTCCTCAGCAAATAATATGGAGACTTGGGTTAAAGTTAGATAGACCCCTACCATATTTCATCACATATCCCTAACTTGTAGTTTATTACCTACCTAGATATCTAGAGTTTCTCAGACATCCAACCTATATAACTGTACTAGTTTATTAAGCCTAATGTATGCCAAGCAATGTATAGTTTTCCTGCATACCTTATGCTGCCATTGGGTCAAAACTTCATGTGTCAAATCTCCCTTATCAGTGCCTCATATATTGTAGTTGCTGATGATGGCTTATGGAGCTAGAAGGCGGTCACTTCTGTTTGAATCTAGCATTGCTAGTAAAATGGGAAAACAATTCCACTTTGCTGTGGCTTACAAAATCTACATAGGCGAATGCTACTTTTTCCTTCTTCCATTCAAGACGGTTTTACCCAAGGTCATCTTTCCTTGCAGCAGTAAGTACAATGTGAGCACCAGAGAAGTGGAAAGATTTCCTTCTCTGTCTTGTTAGTTTGAATGGTGCAAGAAAACAGGAAGTTTCCAAACTAAAAAAGGTGACCAAGCATGCAGTATCTTTCAAACAGTATTCTACATTTCTAGGCCCTACGCCTATGACAGCCATACGCCTATTACATGCATTATCTAATATTAAATGAAGACATGTTTAATTGCATTAGGACTGTCCTGTATGTAGCAAGTATTTTTGTATTAAATCACTACCACACATGACAGTAGGTCCTTTACTAGAAGTGATTACCTTTACAAAACTTTTCAGGTCCAAGTCATAGCCTAGTTCTTTCACTTGAACTCACAACTAGGGGTGTGCGAAACTCACATAATTTGCTTTTGCATTATTATATGACATTTCTGCAAAATTACACATAAATGTGTTAAATGCAAATTCTTCATTTATTGCTATTTAACAAAAAGTGCAAAAAAAACAAAAGCACAGCAAAAAACAGCAGCTTATATTCTGTTGCTCCCCTATGTTTGTGGTACATTTTTACCACAACAAACTTTTAATGTGAATGGCTGGTAAGTATAGGATGTGACATCATTTTTAGCATTCCGTGTAACAAACGTAATGCAAAATTCCTGAAATTACAAAATTACGCCGGTGTAATTTAAATTTCATCCATGACTAGAAGCAACTTTCACGACAGGCCCAGAGTAGTAATTTCAGAACTGAGGATAAAAAAAGCAATATATACAGCAAATATTGCTGAAGCTTGAACTGCAAACCTTAGATCCAAGTGGTGATAACAAAATCAGAATTTAAAATGAAAAATAAATTGGTGAAGCATTCTAAGACAGAGTGAGTTATTTACAGGATCTAAGAATTCCAACTCAGATGAGACAACAGGCTTTATTAGGAAATGATGGTCCACTTTGAGAGTCTAAAGCATTCACAAGCACATTAGCAACTCTAGCTTTGAGGCACACAAGGTATGCATTACGGGGAATATTTATGAAATAGTGGAGCAGTGCAGCGCAGCAAGTCACCTTGCTGCGCTGCGTCAATGGGAAAGGGCAAGAATGCACCATATTTATTTATATTTACGGCACAGTCCTGAGTTTTCCTACTGTGCTGGTTCACAATGGGCTGCCTAGCACTAACATGGCCACCCTTGCACCGTCCATGGGGCAAGGGTGCCTGCGTTGCGTGCAGGATTGTTTTTGTGCAGGAAGGTGAGTGTATCTTCCTGTACAAAATCAATCCTGAGAAGCATTTTCCTCTTTCTGTGTGTGCTGCAGAATGCAGCACATCGAAAGAGTAAGTAATGAGGAGAAATAAAGACATTTCTCCTTGTTACGCCTCTCCTGAAGAGGCGGATCTTTTTGGCACATTCCCAGGTTTACAAGGTCCTGTAAATCTGGGAATGCAACAAACACCATGGGCGTTGTGTGGGAGCACCCATACAGTGCCCATGGAATGCCTACCCAGGGCAGAGTAACGCAACGCAGCGATTTGCGCTGCGTTACTGCAGATTTATGGAGCCACTCAAATCCATGCAAAGTGGCTTTGCGCTACTTCAAAAATCCAACTTAAGGTTTGTAATCACTCTTGCAGCACGTTGCGTGACGCAAACCAGGTCATAAATATGGCCCTTAATGCTTTGTGAAGACACTGGCCTTGTTCTGTGCTATTGAGCAATGGAATCTATCAAACCCATATCGTAAGCAAATAGGAAGAACCAGGAATGCTTCAAAGGTATTTGGGAGCAATTATCTTTTAGGTTAATGACCGATCCTGAATAAGTATTAAAGATTTCTGTATTATGTGCTAAATGTACTTAATCTTCGTATTTGGATTATCTGTCTCCTGTGTGGCCACTGCTATATATGCCATGTTGGAGCTCAGTGTTTCTCCAGAGGATTCGACCTCCCAGCCTATTTAAATAGGTCCCTGTGAGTGGAAAGATACCCACAGTCACTGTCAGATTTCAGATTGTTAGTTCACTCTCTGTGCTATTTAACAAGTCTAAAGGACTATCCTAAAGGCCTTGTTTGCGATTCAACGGCTTACATCAGGAGAACACTGCTGTCTTCCATTCACATTATATTCAGAGAAATAGTAACCTGGAATTATTTACTCTGGATACGTTGGAAAGAAAAGATCTTTATGAGCGTCCTGGAACAATTCCCAATATTTCTGCACCCCAGTTGTCCCGGTAATTCCGAGGTCGGGAAGTAATGCGAATTATGAGATTTTCGGGAATAACATGCAGTGATCAGTGCTTCAATGGCGATTCCTGTATGTATTCCCCAGGTTTTCACATGGGTATTTTGGCTCTGGTTTCCCTTAGTCTCTGCGTAAAACATTACAAACCTATGATTCTGCTGGGCCCAGTAACTTTAGTTATTGGGTCTATCTGATGTACAATGCCACTCTTAATGAGGGCCTATGTGCACATATTATAAAAACAAAGGGCGTGATTCACAAAGGTAATCTTAGACCTGAAGTCTAACTTTAGAGCTGAAGTCTAAGTTTGGACCTGAAGTCTAAAGGGCTTATGTATGAGAGGCTTGCGCCACGTCACTTGTTTTATGCTTGGGGGCGCTAGCCTCTCAATCATACCTATGAGGCAATGCAAAGCCACTCTGCATGATTTTGCTTGGCCTCATAGATATGGAGTAAGGCAAGGCAGCGCAAGTTGCTGTGTTGCCCTGCTCTGCATCAAGGAGGCATTCCAGGAGTGTTGTGCTGGGTTTTCCCACACAGCACCCATGGAGTTTGATTCTGCCCCCAGATTTACTTAATCGCGTCAACCTGGACAAGCGCCAGAACCTTCTGCCTCCCCAGAGCAGTTGGAATAAGGAGAAATATTTTCATTTCTCGTCTTTGTCTCCTCTTTCTATGTGTGCTGCATTGGGCAGCACACATAGAAAGAGGAAAACTGCTCTTGCCCTTCCTGCAAAAAACACAATCCTGTCTGCAATGGAAGCTCCCTTGCACCATGGTGCAAGGATGCCTACGTTGACGCAAGACAACAAATTGTGTGACAGTGCAGGGGGAAAGGCCAGGAATGCACCATATTTCATAAATACAGTGCATTCCTGCCCTTTCACATTGGCGTAGGGCAGTGCAGCAGGAAGACTTGCGGCGCTGCCCTACGTCAATTCCTCATAAATGAGGCACTAAGTTTGCACCTGAAGTCTAAGTTTCGACTTCAGGTCTAAAATTAGGGTCCGATTCACAAATGTAAAGTTAGACCAAAAGTGTAACTTAGACCAAACAAAAGTGCATTTTAGAGATAATGTAACGGTCTAACGAATTGGAAATAAAGGCACAAAAGCTATTATGTGGATCGCAAAAAAATATAAAAATGGAAGGTTTGATTATACAACAAAGTGTAAATCTACATGTTGTCAATGGTGCCAAATATTTCCATGGCCAAACTGACCAGAGTTTTCCTAATGGAAACTTGTAAGTCACAGAAAAGATTTTCTGGATGAATGATGCAAGGTAGAAACTGTGCATTTAAAACTAGGTTAAGTAATGTCATTACCGTTATTTCCATATCATTAGCGTCGCATGTTCGGAACTTGCGGCTGAACTTCATGGTGGTTGTAGTTTCATTCTCGGTGAGGGAGAGCAGATGATAGTTTTGCTTTTCGTCCACCACAGGAGGCCAGTCCTCATCCACATGTCCATCCTGGAAGAGCAAGTGGTGCATAATAGAACATTCTTACATGAAACTGGAGGTAGTGGTGGGGGTCTACACAGTAAATTTTGTATCACTAGATACGAAAGATCTCGGAAATTATGGCCTCATTACTGTCCTACTTTTCCTGGCAAGACTGTAGCTGTCAATGGTGTTGCAAAAGCAAGGACAGAGCAACCCAGGGCTGTGAGGAGCCATCTGCACCCCAATTATGAGTGTTTATACTACTGAATAGTCATTTATTCAGCTCATTTTCATCTGCCTCTGTTTTAGACATGGCACTGAGAGTGAAGACAGTAATTCTGGTTTCAAACAACATGATAAGGTGCTGACACTGGAGTAGCCATCGACTGGGGCTCCATAAACATCCTTGCTCATCAGCTTTTGACAATGTTATCTATGGCGTTGTCCTTCTCATCTTAGCAGTGTGCCTGAGAATTGTTGGATCCTCCAGTAAACCAGCATTAATGACCTTTATTCAATCAAGGGCTTCCTGGATGCCCACCATAATGATAAGAAATATGCATCACGATATGTGACAGCAACATCAATGAGGCACCAGAGTTGCTTTGTTGTTTTTTATTTAGAAATTGTTGTGCACGTGGACATGACATGTTTGGACCCAGAAGGGTAGAACGGCATTGAACATTTTGAATTAAAAAAAATGCAGCAACTCTGGTGTGGGGTATTGATGTCTCTGGGATATATTGTGAAATAGATGTCATAATATATACACACAAACACACATATATAAAAAAAATATATATGTTTGTATATATATATATATAATATATATATCTATAGTGTATTATGAGGGTGCAAGTTATAGTGAGATCACTAAATTGTAGCTGGTGTTTTTCTGTGGTTTCTGGGTTTTATAATGTTAGCTTGCATCTCACTGTAACATCACTTTATCTGTTGTTGTTTTCAGTGAATTTGTTTTTTTTAGGTTTTTTTTAAACAAAGGTTAATTCTTAGTACTGTACGTAACTATAAAGACAAATGTTACTACTTTAATTTTAGGCAGCTGTTAAGTGACTGAGAAAAAGAGTAGGTTGAGTAAATATATGTGGAAAAGGGATGCTGCACTTCTGGTGACCTTTCTTTAGATGTTTTTAGCCCCTTCAATAATACATTATGGTGCAATTACCAAAAACCTATACCTCCCCTCACATTTTAATCCATTTGTTTCCTACCTACAAGAGCATCTCACTGCTCATTTACATCAGCCTGCTGCTATGGAAACACTTTAAACTCAACAGCGCCTATTCCAACAAAATGGCATTCAGGAGTGTCTCATTTTTCTCTTAAATACAAAGTGTTAGTGCTCTAGTTGTTCATTGATGCAGCAGTTGATTACAAGGGATTCAACTGGCAGACTGCTGCTGATGCTGGAACTACATGTTTCAATCTGCATGTCAAAATGTTTTACTGAAATGGATGTGGCAGATATTTGAGAACTCACAGAAAATGTGTCCACATTTTACCTTTCTGAAGCTCTAATAATAATTTGTATGACAAAAAGAAACCCCTCATTTTGCTCATTTACAGTAGTGACCTCTGTAGGAAATTCCTTTAAGTTTTACAGCTTTGATACCAACAAGATGGTGTTCATGTGTGCCATGCATTTGTCGTACATGCAGAATATTAGCACTCTAGTTCTTCATTAGAGCTACAGTTGATCACTAGAGACTGCCTGCGGCTGGTGTTAGAAGTACATGTCTCTAAATTCAAAATGTTTTCCTGACATGGATAAGGAATATATGTGGGAACTCATTGAAAATGTTTCCTCATTTTAGCTTTCTAGAGCACTAACCATTATTTATATGTCAAAAAGAACCACCTCAAGTAGTTATTCTACAGCAGTCTCCTCTTTTAACAAATGGTTTCGGTTTTACAGCTTTGATTCCATCAAGATGGTGGTCAGGTGTACCACACTTTTGTCAATAAATACAGATTGTTAGAGCTCTAGATGTTCATTAAAACATTGTGGTGAAGTGGGGGGAGAACATTGGGAATGAGCTGACAGGCTGCTGCTATTCAAAATATCAAACTTTATTTTAACATGGCTGAGGAAGATAATGTGAACTTATAGAAAATGTGCACTCATTTTAGCTTCTGGGGGACCTTACGAAACCTTTATAAGAGAATCATAAAATAAACCAGTTTTCTCTCAAACATGATACATCAAATCCCAAGAGAACTCGCTAGAATTCCTAAAGATTGGCTAAGTGAGCAGAATCACTCTGAGACACCCCTGTGGGATTTGAAAATGCTAAAGGACCTTCAGGTTCTTGAGGGGTTTAAAAGACAGGATATTTTGGGGACTGGAAAAATTAGATGACATAAGGGGACCATGGGACATCAATACATTTGATGAATTGCAACAAGAATTTGAGTTATCAAAGACACAAACTTTAGGTATCTCCAAGTGAGACCTACAATAACACATTATACAAACATTCGTAAGGATATAAAGGATAACTCCACCCTGGACTATACGGTGTTATCATCTCTCCTCCATAGGCCTGCTATATCTCAAGTTTACGGAACTCTAAGCAATGACTGTCAGGGGCTTCTGGATGAGTTTAAATCAATATGGAAATGGGATCTGGGAAGACTGAAAGAGGAAGAGTGCTTATAGCCTGTACACGCCTGAGAGAAATTGTAGTAAGAGCCAGCTTCCATCTGGTGCAGCTCAAAATATTGGACCAAGTATACTGTTCCAGGGACAAACAGTGACAAATGCTTTGAAGTCTGTGGCCTGATAGGGTCACTGGTTCACACTCGGTGGGATTACCCCCAAATACAACCATTTTGGGGGGGAAGGTGAGGTGCTGAATGTCATCTGTGGTGGAGGAATAATTGGAGATACACCCATATTTAGCACTGCTAAGAATATGGCGGGATGTAACATCACCAAGACACACAAATGAATTTTGTACTATCGCCATTATGGCTAACAGTAGGAACACTGTGAAACTGTGGAGGAGTCAGCAGACACCAATGATTGCACCAGTATGGACTGGTTTATGCAGGCAGAGGAAGTAGTTTATAGGAATAAGAGATGAGCAAAGAAATTGAAGAAAATGTATCAGTAGAAAGAATTCAGTAGTGATGATTGAAATGTGATGACAAGTTGGAGTAATATGAATATAGGGGAGATCAGATGGGGTTCCATAACCTTTGTAAAATTTGGCAGATAGCGTAAAGAACAGTATAAGTCATATATATACATATCTTTATATCTTTATGATATATGTATATATATATATATATATATATATATATATATATATATTATCTACTGGCGGTCGCCAGTAGATAGTTATAGTTACAACCTATTATCCATAGGAAATCCACAACATTCTATTTGAAATAACTCTCTTGCCGGTTGACGTATCTTCGCGAAATTTTCAAACTTCGTGGGGCGCTCCGGTCCGCTCCTACCCTGAAAGTCTCGGGGTGATACGTCAAGCGGGGGCCGAGAAAAAGGGGGTCCCAAAACACGTTTTCCCCATGCATTTTCCCATAGGAAACTTTAGACACGGCTACAGCCCGAACTGCTGAACGGAATTACACCAAATCTGGCAAAGAGGTAGTTCTTGGTTCAGAAAGAACCCTTTTGTTAAATGGTGTAAATCCGTTCAGTAGTTGCTGAGAAAATGAAAAGTAAAAAGTTAGTGATATCTAGGGACGAGTAGGGTCCGCGTACCCTCCCGATCACGAGCTGCATGTTAATTGGCTGTCAGCTGGCTGTCAACATTCCGATTCAGGAAATGTTGGCAGCCATTTTGTCCCTCGGTAGAACCGAGGGACAGAAACAAGTGCGCAAGCGCACAAAGGGGGCAGGGTAGAAACACCCTGACCCCTAGGTTTGCTCAGGGGTCCCACAAGGACCCCTGGGCAAAAAAAAAAAATTTTTTTTAAAAATCGGCAGGATGCGCTCAGGGTGCGCGAATCCTGCCGGAGAAATCGAAGCGCGGTCTCCCGCGCTTCGATAGTTAATTGGCCCCCGGGTGGCCCAAGTCCCGGGGGCATGGTGGGGGATAATTTAATGTGTGGGGGCCTCAAGGGCCCCCAAGCCCCGGGGACCGCCACCCCCGGGGCTTTTTTAAAAATGGTGCGGGAGGGCTCTGAGCCCTCCCGCAGCCCCGGGGACCACCACCTCCCCGGGGCTTTTTTTTTACATTATAAAACCTGTGTGGGGGGCTCCAGCCCCCACATGCCCCGGGGACCGCCACCTCCCGGGGCACTAAACATTTTAATATGGGGGTCCGTTACGGACCCCAGAGCCCCGGGGACCACCACCTCCCGGGGCTGTGTTCTGAATGGGAGGGGGCCGCGCGGCCCCCTCCTGGAGCCCTTGATGGCCCTGGGGACCACCACCCCCAAGGCCGGCTCCTGCAGTGTCCCGGGGTGCCTACCCCCGGGACACTGTAGTTTGCTATGGCAGGACGGGAGACTCGCGGCTCCCGTCCTGTCATTGCAAACTGCTTTGGATATTGGAAGAGAGAGCAGGGAAACCTGCTCTCTCTTCCAATATCCAAAGCACATTGCTTTTCCACATGGGGAGCAGCATGTCAGCTGCTCCCCATGTGGAACAGCAATGCCGGCTCCCAAGGGACGTGGGAGCCGGCGGGACTGTGGGGGGATTGGGGACCCCCCACAGTCCCCAACGGAGAGGGCCAGCCCCGGGGGATGGGGTCCCCGGGGCAAGTAGTGGCCCGGGAGGGGGCCACGCGGCGCCCCTCCCCAAAAAAGAGGAAAATTAAAAAAAAAAAAAAATGGAAAGGCCGGCCCCGGGAGATGGGGTCCCCGGGGCCTTAAAATGCCCAGAGGAGGGGGCCACGCTGCCCCCCTCAAAAAAATAAATATAGAGGCCATGCCCCGGGGGATGGGGTCCCCGGGGCCAATACAGGCCCAGGGAAGGGGGCCACGCGGCCCCCTTCCCGTTTTTTTTTTAAAGGTAATTTAAAAAGGTGTAAGGCCCTGGGGGATGGGGTCCCCAGGGCCCAAAAAAGAAAAAAAGGAAGGGGGCTACACAGCCCCCTTCAGGGGAGAAAAAAACAAAAAAACGATCGGGCCCGCAGGCCCCGCCCCTTCCTTCACCACTCTGCAAAGCGCCCTGGCGCGTTTGCAGAGGGGAACAAATTCCCCTTGAATACTGGGGGTCCCTGGGGCCAACTAGCCCACCAGGTACCTCCAGTATGCGCCAGGGGCTGCCTTGCAGAGAGGTGTACAGAGGCCACGCCCCTTTTACACCTCTCTGCAACGCAGCTCTGTGGCGCTTTTGGAGGTATATGGTGGGCTAGTTGGACTCCGGGGACCCTCAGGATTCAAGGGGACTTAATCCCCCAACTTAAAACGCGCCACGGGCGCGTTTGCACAGTGGTAAAGGGAGGGGCGGGGCTTCAGGTGACATGTGTGCAAACAGGCCCCGTGGCGCGTTTTAAGATGGGGAATTAAATCCCCTTCAATCCTGAGGGTCCCTGGGGCCAACTAGCCCAACAGGTACATCCAGAATGCGCCACAGAGCTGCGTTGCAGAGAGGTGTAAAAGGGGTGTGGCCTCTCTACACGTCTCTGCAACGCAGCCTCTGGCGCATATTGGAGGTTCCTGGTGGTCTAGTTGGCCCCTAGGGACCCTAAGGATTCAAGGTGACTTAATCCCCCAACTTAAAACGCGCCACGGGGCGCGTTTGCAAAGATGTCACCTCAGGCCCCGCCCCTCCCTTCACCATTGTGCAAATATTCCTCTAAAATCAGCCGAAATAGGAATTCCGATTTACTCACCTGTTATCAGGAGAGACCTCAGTGCTGCATCTTTCAGCCCAGTACTGATCCTGAAAAGTAATTTTAACCGTACTTACCGGTAACTTGAATTTCCTTCATAGGCTAACATTGACTGGTTTCACTTGGAAATTCTTCTAAGTGTGGAGTTTTGGAACTTTAAAATATTCCTCTAAAATCAGCCGAAATACGAATTCCGATTTACTCACCTGTTATCAGGAGAGACCTCAGTGCTGCATCTTTCAGCCCAGTACTGATCCTGAAAAGTAATTTTAACCGTACTTACCGGTAACTTGAATTTCCTTCATAGGCTAACATTGACTGGTTTCACTTGGAAATTCTTCTAAGTGTTGATTTTTGAAACATACAAATATTCCTCTAAAATCAGCCGAAATCCGAATTCTGATTTACTCACCTGTTATCAGGAGAGACCTCAGTGCTGCATCTTTCAGCCCAGTACTGGTCCTGAAAAGTAATTTTAACCGTACTTACCAGTAACTTATATTTTCTTCCATAGGAATCCATTGTCTGGTTTTCAGCAGAAAACTTTCAAAGTGTCGATTTTCACAAACTACAAATATTCCTTAAAAATCGCCTGTATGACTTAAACGCATTCATTCAACTGTTTACAGGAGATGCACCAGTGCTGGATCCAGGATCCAACACTGAGTAAGAAAAAGTAACGATAACAGTTTTTACCTGCTAAGTGAATTTCCTTCCATAGGATAACATTGGTGATTCTATGAGAAAAAGTTTCCAAGTGTCAACTTTTAAAATACAATAATATTCCTTAAAGATCACGACTGTAACCAAAACGCTTTTACTCAACTGTTTACAGGAGATGTACCAGGACTGAATCTAGGATCCAGTCCTGTGGTTAGAAAAGTAATCCATAAAGTAACTAATTGCATTTAACTAGAAATTCACATTGAGCTGAATGTTGCATTGTGTTTGAAAATGTGTTGCCCATTGCAACAACTGTAACTACTGTACTTAAAAGTCTATTGCCTATCTGCAAAGTATTTAAACTAAAGTAATTCATTAAGAGAAAGTATTTTTGTAATGTAATGTATAATGTAATTACAATGTAATTTAAAAAATAAAATATGTAAAAAAAAATTGTTTCTAAAAATGTACTAAATCAGTATGAAAAAAATTAATATAACAATTAATACATTTAAAAATTGTCATTTACAAAACCTTTGAAATTCACTAAAAAAAACTTAGGTTTCAGGCACGTTATAGTTAGAAATTAGCATTTAAAAAACCTTTGAAATTCACTGAAAAAACCATAGGTTTCAGACACGTTATAGTTACAAATTAGCATTTAAAAAACCTTTGAAATTCACTGAAAAAACCATAGGTTTCAGACATGTTATAGTTACAAATTAGCATTTAAAAAACCTTTGAAATTCACTGAAAAAACCATAGGTTTTAGGGACAGTTATAGTTACTTGGACATTGCACTCGTACAAAACCCGTGAAATTCCCCCGTTATAGTTAGTTCAGCTAACTATAACTCGCGCCCCGCAATGCACTGCTGATGACGTCACATATTACATCACTCATGACATGGTCAGTGACATCACTGATGACATCACTGATGACATCTCAAATGACATCACTGATGACATCATCCACGTGATAATCTGATGCACCTCCTCACACCCTAATATAACCTTTGATACACCCACTCTAAATTACAGACTGCCATTCGCAAAACCATAGACACTCCAACACCAATAACTACATACCCACTCACTGATTCTTAGGTCTACACACACACATCCACTCACTCACCCGTACAGTCACTCATACTTACGGTCACTCAGTACAGGACTATCATATGCACTCTTACTCCTATATAGACACTCAAACAACGCCACTCATCCATAGAGATACTCACACACCTAGTCAGTCATGCAAATAATTAAACACACTGCCATTTACTCACCTATACAGTTATACACACACCAGCTCACTTACTCATACAAATAGTAGCACATTGTTACGCTCTTATACAATCACTGATACAAGCACACAATCATCCATACAGCCACTATCACAATCACTCACTCTTGCTTATAGCTATTTATATACTCCAACACACATATATACTGCCTTTCACATATGTAGTTACTCACACATGTACCACTGGGACATACATTCACTCACTAACACACTCTTACACACACTTACCCACCCATACAGTCTATCACAGATGCACTCTTGAAACCATCCACCCAGTGAATCACCCACTCACACATCTATGCACAGAGTTGCACACACCCCTCCCACACAAACACTCAGGCACCCATACAGATACTCAGACAAGCATTCAATAACTCATATAGACACTCATTTAGCTATTCACAAACACATGCAGCCACTTACACAGCAACAGACAGACGGATACAGACATACACCCAGTTTAGTCACTAACCCATGCATTCAGTAAGATACGTTAAATCACTCACTTATAGAGTCAGTCACGCACCTACTAAATCATCCATACAGACATTTACACACCCACTCATTCTTCAATACGTCTTTTCCTATATATTTTAAAAATATTTAAACTTTACAGAAACACACAGTCACTGGATGATGTCATCAGTGATGTCATTTGAGATGTCATCAGTGATGTCATCAGTGATGTCACTGACCATGTCATGAGTGATGTAATATGTGACGTCATCAGCAGTGCATTGCGAGGCGCGAGTTATAGTTAGCTGAACTAACTATAACGGGGGAATTTCACGGGTTTTGTACGAGTGCAATGTCCAAGTAACTATAACTGTCCCTAAAACCTATGGTTTTTTCAGTGAATTTCAAAGGTTTTTTAAATGCTAATTTGTAACTATAACATGTCTGAAACCTATGGTTTTTTCAGTGAATATATATATATATATAACTGCTGTAATGTGAGAGAATAATGAACTGCGGAAATATGTGATTATTCAGCTTTCTATGATAACTGCTGTTTTTCTTTCATTTGATATGAAAAAGCTAATAAAATGTTTACAAAAAAGTATCATCTGACATACATATTGTGTCCTAAATATCATTTAAATAAATGTCTTCCCATTCTGTATACCTTTTCTATTATTAACACCCATGACGGTTTATTTCTGTAAAGGATATTTAGGACACTATATTTTTGTCATACAGTATTTCGAGGTAGATTCACAAACATTTTGTGCTAGGTTTGCATCACAAAAGTGACACAAACTAGCATAAAATGCATTTTTTCTAATTTACTTTCCGACGCAAAACTTGTTTTGCAGTGGAAGGTAGCCTAAAAGTAACACAAAGCAGCTCGGAGCACTGCTTTGCGTTACTTGGAGAGTGTTACATGGGTAGTACATGGGCTTTCCCATGCAACCACCCATGTTTTTGTGAGGCAAATCCCTATCTACCATCAATAGCAGACAGGGTTTTGTGCAAAGAATTGGCACCATTTGAAAGGAGCGTTAAAAGGAGAAATGTTTTTATTTCTCATTTCTTTTATGACTTTGCAAGTGCTGCACTGTGCAGCACACATACAAAGCAGGAAAAGTTTTAAATTAAGACTAAGAATAGTATTTTGTACTGGAAAGGAAGCCTTCTAGTACAAAACCTATGCTAGACTCATGCACACACCCTTGCACTATTGTGCAAAGGTTTGTGAGTGGGGCTCGGCAGCAAAACTCTGCACCAGAACTAGGGAGAGGGGAGGAGAGAGCCATACGTCTGTAGATATGGTGCTCTCCTGCTCTCATAAATAAACAACAAGAAGGAGTCTACCCTCAAGGATAGAGAAGTCTGCTTATTCAGCACGGAGGATGCAAAAAGAAAATAGAATCCTTTCTAAAAAGACCCCTCACTCACCAACCTAGTTGGTGACATGCTTCATCATTGGGGTCCCACCCGAATAGCCGAATGCTACCCGGGTGTGCTGCGACACCTGATTACAGTGGAGCGGGTTGGTTTGAACAGCAGTGGTAGTGCAAAGTGAGTGCCAAAAGGTGTTGAATATTAAAAATTGTCAAAGTTTAACTCCCTACAGGAATTTAATATGGAGTAACTCGACAATATTAAAAACAGTGTGAGACCCTAGTCAGGCTAAATTGACCTGTAGTGTCTAAGTGAAAATAAAAGTGATGGTCTACATGTTTCAACCTGTAGTGGGATTACCAGGTTTTCGTCAGGACCGGAAATGGCCCGGGTGGTCTACACGCTCTAAGGTGTACCCAGCCCATGGACCATGGAAAAATGCCACACTAGTATTACTCACTGTATGGCGTCCCCTCATCAAATCATATATAAGGAGAAATTAGAGGCTTGAATCGGCCGTGCCCCATGGGAACCGGGGGAAGGCGCTGGCTCTTGGTCAAACATTCATCAAACCATGCCACCTGTGTCCGCACCTACTTGGTTGTCCCTCACGGCTCCCCGAGAATCGTGAGGGACAACCAAGTAGGTGCGGGGTCTTTTTAGAAAGGATTCTATTTTCTTTTTGCATCCTCCGTGCTGAATAAGCAGACTTCTCTATCCTTGAGGGTAGACTCCTTCTTGTTGTTTATTTATCATTACCTTTTGGGGATTAGGAGTACTCCCTTTATATATAATTTCTAATATATAAATAAAAACCCTACCTCTCTTTTTTGTTTCGCTCTCCTGCTCTCTCCATGTCATGCAACGCAGTGCAGCATTTTTAGCTGCTGCTCTGCGTTGCTTGACAGTTTTGTAAATCTGGGCCCTAGCCTTCAATATTCTTGAACCACATCATAATATTCTATATTTTGGTACCGTACCCCCGTTCAGTGTTGCCCCCAATAACAAAATTATATAATGTTCCAACTTACTGTAAAATAGATTGTTTTGTTGGGGAAGACGCCACCAATAACCATATCAGTCCCTTTCAATTCTTCCTTGTTACTCAGTCCAAACCCCACCCATCCTGTTGTCTTGGCTTCCAATTCAAAAGTGACCTCTTCAGTGGAGTAGTCATAGAACCAGTGCAGCACCATCGAGCCCTTGGGATCCAGCATCCGGGTAAATATGTGTGGGGGGTGGTGCGCCTTCTTCTCCATGGCACTGATCGCTTGGAGAAGGCTCAGAATCAATAATACGAGTCTCATCTTTCCAGGACTCTCTGCAGGGGAGACGATAGTTTTTCCTTCTCTCTCTGACCACGAAGTGTTCAGGTGCACCTCTTCAGAGTCATCAATTGCACTTTTATAGAAGAGCAGGAGGGTTGTGTAATAGGTTGTGCAACACCTGACATGGCATTAGTCTTGCCAATTAACTAAAGTCTGTCTAAGGCAGATTGAATTTCATCCTTGCTCAAGATCATGCCTGTGTGAACTTCTGGTTCTCTTCCTTACAAGATTCAGAACAGATGAAAGCAATCTCTTGAAAATGATGTGTCCCTTCTGCATTAGTAGGAGTTACAGGAACTCCCCTTGTCCGACTAAAGGAGGTTAAAGTTTTAAAGGTTCTCTCCTCCAAACTTTAATCATGTTTTCAAAGCTACATAAGCTTCACAATGTATGCGAAGGTTGGTGAATTTAGAAAAATCAATGGACAACAATTGCAGCACAAGCAGGAAGTAATCTTCACAAAAAACAGTTTAGAAAGAGAATTCCTCGCAGAAAAGGGTTTGCATTAAAACTTTTCCACAAACCATTTTTTGCTTTAATTGAAGATTATTCGAAGGTGACAAACTTTGCAATTTTATTTAGTTTTCAGAATTTGCTGCTGCTGACCACTGTGTGTAGTTGAGATGGGAGGGAGATTGATGTATTCCACAGATCACTCTCATATTTAATTGTAGAGCAGGTGTCAATATTTTTATGAAACAAAAGCAGGCAATGAAATGTAAATGTGTGCACCAGACATGGTGTTCACCCATCAGTCGGTCCCTGTCCCTTTCACTTAATGCTTTACAGTAAGTAGAAAGGTCCACTAAACAGGACCTCAAATGTAAATTAAAACACCCAACAAAAAAAATAGCTGCAACTGAATTGAGGCTTTCATCTAAATGTCTAAGGTATCACTCTTGTTCTTCATCAAACCCATCATGCTCGAGGAACAATCGGTTATAGGTAATTGAACATTCCTTGAGGCCTTAGGCTAAGCCAAGTTGAGATTGTGAATCTTATTAGCAGGCCACCGTTTCTCCCCCAGGCATACAGAAAGGTACAGGAAGGCAATATAGAAGAGACTCCCAGTGAATGATGCTCCAGTGGGTTCCAAATCTCAGTCCGACATCATCAAACACAGAACTATTCTGGAATGCCTATGAAAAAAAACCAATGGAAATCCCAAAACTGAGAACAATAGAGTAAAATGCAATAAAAAGACAATAATCCATTCACAGAAACGGGAGATAAGAATTTTTAAATCTTTAAGTAGGGATTGTGCCAAGAAGCACGAAGTGCCAATAATAGTCAACGGTCACGGTAGACCGGGATAAGGGCGCAACTTGAGGCTGGCCACAATAGAGCACGGGTGGGGATAAAAGGAATGTTTTTTATTTTATGTACTTGGTGCCCTCGTTTAAACCTAAGTTGGATTCGTACAAACAGATCACCTGTCAAAGAAGGATTTGCGTTTTATTCTCCAGAAATGTAATAACATTTAATATAATTTCCCTGTAATTTACTCTATATAGTGACTTTTTTTAAATTTAAATATTGGTACAGAAAATGCTTACAGATATCTCTATGTGGGAGAAGGTAAGCATCAACAGGAGGTCATCAGCAATGGTTTCAAGCCAGACGTTACAAGGGTAGAACCTTCAAGCAAGTGACAGAGACAGGAATAGGATAGACAGAACTAGTTAACCGAGGTAATGGGTTTGTAGTGAAGGTCCCGTATAATCTGGGCCCGCATGCCTGAATGAATCCCTAGTACCGTCCTAAGTAGTGTCTCAGTTAAGGCTATTCCATCGGTGAAGTCGTATCACAGTCGTTATTTGATCACAGTTGTACACCTAAGTCATCCATGTTGCCCTACATTCGGGGAATGTCAATTTGCAAATTTGCTAAGTTTGTTTCCCTGCAGCTTTGTGGTCTATTTTTGAAACTCCAAATGTCTGTAGTTTATTTGAAAGAAGAACTAGTATAGGAAACTTACCCTAAGAACTCTTTCAGAGGGGTAAAAGTTGTTTCAAAAGATTTTTTCTCAAACACCTTCATTTGTAATCTCTGTCAACCACAGCTGGGGAAGGTTTGACAATTCAACAAACTTTGCAAAGTTTGAAAATTTTCAGGCAATTTTATGAGACTTAAAATTCCATTCCACACAATATTCTTCTGCAGAAGAGAGGAGCGACCAGCTATCCTATAGATAATGGTATTTGTGTTGACTTCAAATGGATCTTTTGCTAATGATGGAATATATATGGTCATTTTGAGTCCACGTCCCGACAATGTCTTATGTTTTTTAATTACACATTTTGTTGGTTATTGTAACATTGCACATCTTTGTTTAAAAAATTTCACTCATCACTATCACTGCGCCGTTCACTTAGAGCACCTACTGTATGTGTTCCTTGTATAGACGTACATATTCCGGTTGAGATAGCATTAATATATATATATATGCTTAATGCCTGCATGTATAAGTGCATGTAACTGTGTGTATAGTGATCATATTTTAGGTCTTGTTCAACTTTGATTTTTGACTTGACCACTTTATGATTGTGCCTAGGAAGCGTAGGTTTTTAGCTTCCCACGAAGGAACCATTGTTTATTTTACTGCATATTTACCCGGGTTTCTAGGGACACAGGGTTGCCCCATATTTTGTCAATAATTGATGAAGTGGAAAGGCACGGGCTACTGTGAGTCCTGTGGTGGAGAGCTCCACTGCCACTCCACAACCATCCTTCACCTCGCAAAGTGGTTACAACATCTGGTAGTGAATACCCCCAGAGAATTCAGCTAGAGGCAACAATATCCATCTCATTTGTAGTAAGACCACCCCCACCTCTGTGCTGTAATTGACAGCTAGCACACAGGCACTGGTACTCAATTTGCCATTGTAAATAGTTAAGTCTTCCCCAAATATCATGTGTTTAAATATTTATTTATTTATATATTTATTTTTAGTTGCAGTGGCCACGTTTCTTCACCCTTTGTCCTTTAATGCACTGAGGTGTATATGGAAGGAAGCAATAAAGCAGGGAAGGCAGCATCTAAGAGGAAACATTAATGTCTTTAATCATCTCAATATCTATAGATCCACTTTATTAATTTGAAAGGTTGAAAGTTGCCTTCAGGGCAATCCAAAGTTATTTCATGCTTTGCCTTCAGAATCAATGTCCATATGAGTACTCTTCCTGTTATGTTTTTGGTGTCAAATGTCAAGTGGTGTCAATTGTTGTGATGTCACGAGAAAGATCAAAGTGCAAGTAATGGTTTAATCTGCTTCCCCAACATTATCATTTGATATCACAGCAGCTTCCAGAGTTTGAAGAAACTGCTGGCACCAGGGAAGCTCCACCCCTCTCCATTACTCAATGAGCCATTTTTTGGGGCACTGTCATCCATGACCTTTAAGTGACAGGCGTTGTATTGCTGGAATATTAGAAAAGGAAATGCAAATACAGTTCGGTGAAATCTAGAAGTTAATCTAGAAGTTAATCTCCTAAACCTTTCCCAGAAGCCCCTCAAATTACTTCAGTGATAAACTTCTGAGAAAGGCTTAAATTTAATGGTGTTGCATTTGCCGAATTCTGATATCAATTTAGTAATTCAAACCTCAGTCTGTCTGATGTTGTGGAATTGTTACAAAATACTTCGGTCAAGAGGTTATTTTTAACAAAAGAGTTCAACAGCCTGATTTAGAGTTTGAGGGAGGAGAAAAGAATGGTAACATTCATTACAAGGCATGGTTTGCTTTTTAACATTACAAACACCATGGGTGTAGCTTGGTGCGTAAGACTGTGGGGAGGGAGGGATGTTAACTTCAGTTTACCCAACAATCAGGCTGGCATATCTTGTGAAAATACATTATATGAGAACAGGGCATGAGGGAGGCTTAAGGGGCAGTACATTAGGAGTACTTAAACATAATAGTAATAATATTATACTAACCAACATTTTTAAGACATTCAAAACAGAGATCAGAGAGTGAGTGTGTGTGTGTGATTTTATCTCTGTGTATGTGAACATCACAGTTGAAATCTGACAGACATCCCACCATACCCAACTGACAGCACTTGTACCCAACTATTTACTGCAGAATCAATATTTTTTGGGGGGTGTAACACTACAAACAACCCCCCCCCCGAAGCTATGCCCTGCTGAGCACCCACACATATGTATATTTATGAGCGTTCACAAACTGAAATCTGACTCTCTCCCACCCTGGAAAGAGTTGGAAAACGAACACAGCAAAGGCCTGGAGTAACTACCCTCCCAGCATGGAATGGGGAACAGATCACCCCCAGATTTGTTAACGATTTTGGTTAAGGGCTTTCTTCATGGCAGTAATGTTTTGAAACAGAGAAAACAAAATTGCATTGGCACAGGGGCTCCATTTCTCCTTTGTCTCAATGTATGCTGTGTTGATTTCCACACAAGGAGAAGAGGAGCCCATGAGAGAGTTAGCATCATAATTCCAGTAATATGCCTGGAAATCGATGCCTGCCACAATTTACTCCTGGAAATGTAAGTGAATTTCCAGAAAATATTGAATCTGCTCCCTTGTGTAGGTGAGTTAGTTGTACTTCTATGGGGGGTCTGATTTACAACTTTTTCCTCAATAGAGCCCATAATGTTTAGCTTCAGTACAATACAGGGGCCAGTGATAACAGCAGAGGTGCTACTAGAAGATTTAGGGCTAAACACCAAAAACATAAAATAAAGCTGCAGAAAATTCCAGGAATGAGCTTTGAGGTGCTGCACAATTGCAGTTCAATGGAACAAAAACTAAAAGTAGCCATCAGAAGGCACTAAAGCAGTATGTCACAATCTACACCTCTGTCAAAGCAAACAGTGCAAATTGTATAGGCCATTTCACTTGCTTTGCTGCCTTGCCCCAAGTCCTCTTTAACATTACTATAACAGTTCTATAGTGAACTGGGACTTTTATGTCTTCATCAAAAGAATATAATTCTATTAGGTGATTTAAACTTATGCCTAGATACTTCCTCTGGCCAGGCTTTTCTTTGCAAAGAAACACTTGATTCCTTTAAACAAAAATTGTCCTTCAACGATTCAGTGCATAAAGCAGGCTATCTCCTTAACTCCGTTTGTTTCAATATATTGAGGCTATTCGGATTGACAAACTATTTCGGTCTGATCATTTGGTTGTTCCATTTACTTTTAACATATATGCAGGAAATAAACCCTCTTCTTCTAAAGTAATTGCTGAAGAGCCATGGAAACACTTCTCAGCTGCTGAAATAGGGTGCACATTTAAATGAGAACCTCTTGTATAACTCATCGATTAATGACCCTAACTCCCTATTTCTTAAAATTAGTAATTCCACTATACCAGTGAAGGTATACTCTGTCAAAAGGTGAGGGATATCCCGCCCTCCGTAATACAAGTGCCATAGGCTATAATGCACTTATAATATAGCGGACAGAACATCCTCCACTTTGTGATGGAGTGTCTCAACTTCCAATCTCTGAATAAGGCCCCATGTCCAAGACGTCCCAGAAAAAAACAGCCCTTGGTTCATCTATGAATTGTCTTCCTACAAGCTAGAATTACACCAGACTGTACAGTAATGGCATAGGTGATATGAATCAGACCACAGCTTAAATTTGCTACAAATCCAAAGAATATAATGAGAAATTTGAACAATCAAACAGATCTATTTTTCAGTGCCCATCAAATGTTATGTTATGTTATGTTATCTTTATTTGTATCGCGCACGGATACTCACAAGTGTCCCGGCGCGCAGCCCGCAAGGAGGGTGAGAGAGTCTGTTTAAGCAAAAAGATATGTTTTAGGTTTTTCTTGAATACGGCTACGTCTTGCAAGTTACGGAGGTCAAGGGGCAGCGCATTCCAGGCAACAGCGGCCATTCGTGCCAGCGAACTGCCACCTAGCCTCTGATATTTGAATCGGGGAACCTGAACAAGGCGATGGGATGAAGAGCGCAACTGTCTAGCTGGAACATAAAAAGAGAACCGTTTTTGTAGGTAGGGTGGACCGAGGCCATGCAGAGCTCGGTGGACCAAAACCAGTGCTTTAAACTTCACCCGTTCCACCACAGGCAGCCAATGCAAGGATCGCAGGTGATGTCGCACGCTGTTCCTGGTGGACACGCCTAGAAGAAGTCTGGCTGCCGCATTCTGGACCACCTGGAGCTTTTTTAACAGATATCCCGGGATGCCCACGTAAAGAGCATTGGCATAATCAAGCCGGGATAAAATAAGTGCACAGGTGACCGTTTCTCTCGCTGTTTGGGGAAGGAGAGGAAAAAACGTCCTCAGAGTCTTGAGAAGGCCAAAACAGTTGCCGGCCAACTCTTCCAAATATTCCTAAATAATTATTTAAACTTGTTAAAGAATTACATGCTCCTGAATGTAGCCAAACTCAAATTCTACTTACCATAAATCTTTATGAACAACTCTCAACTTTTCCTGTGGGAAAAGAGATAAATTTAGACAAGAGAACAAACTGAGACCATTAACCAGCCAAACCATAATGTATCCCTGCCCTCTTTGAAACCTTCAAAAATTTCAGCTTACTTCAGATTCTCTTATAACAGAAATCATCAAACATTTGATGTATGTCCTGCCAAATTCATGAAAGAACTAGCTTTGCGTTTGATTAAAAAGTAAGAATGAGGAGAAAATCTTTGCTGTTTCACCCCCATGAAAAAGAATTTAGGGCCTGATTACGATGACGGTGGGACCGCCACTGACAGCCCATCGGTGGCAGTCCCACCACCATCATAACCATGTTTACCGCCCGCCATATTACAATGGTGGGCAGATGGCTGGCGGTCATAAAGACTGACCGCCAAGCATCCGACGGGCTCCTTGAGCCTGCCGGTGCGTCGGAGGGAGCCGCAACTCCTACAATGGTGGTGGTGCCTGCCAGGCACTCCACAGGGATTATGATGTCCCTCCCCGCCAGCCGTTTCATGGCAGTTTACCCGCCATGAAAAGGCTGACAGAAGGGGCATTTGGGGCCCTCAGTTTTGTGTTTTGGGGTCACCTATGGTGCCTCCCCACATATCCCTGCACTACATGGCAGGCCAAATGCGGTGCCTGCCACATCGTGCAGGGATATGTATGAAGTGTCCCCTTTTTGCACTGCGGCATGTGCTGCAGCCAGTAGCACCAGCCTCAATGCAAAACATAGACATTGCGACCGCCATGGTGGCGGTCGCATCCTAATACCTATGGCGGGACCGCCGACAGCCTGTCGGGCGGTCCCATTTACTAAAGGATGACGGTCGGACAAAAGTCTGACCGCCATCCTAATCAGCCCCTTAGTTAGTACCAGTCTCATAACAAGTAGAAGGGATAAATGTATAAATCTGATGGTAAAGTTTAATTAAGGCGGCACAGTTTGTCTCTTTTGCACAGCTTCTCTTACAGCAAAATTTCTTATTAGAAAGGTTTTCAGGGGGTGTTTTTCAGAAATTACTTGCTTTTTATGAAGTGGGATTTTGCAATTTTTTTCTTTCAGAAAAGCCAAAATTTCAGCGACGTTCACCAGCTATTTACAAAGTATTCAATGATTAAAGAATAGTAACCGTATATGTTTTTGGAAAATCTGCTTTGGCTGGAGTAAGAAAGTGTGTTATTAATTGAGGTAAACACGGGTCTACCACAAGAAATAAGCTTGGAAACTTCTCAGGCTATAAACACAATTTCAGTTATTTAAATCAGGGCTCAACCCTGGAAGCTATGACACACAGCAGACTTATACAAATCATTTAGCAGTGCCTCAACATCCAACTTCACCACTGAACTAGATGAATACATATTGAAAACAATGCTTGAATGGGTCTTGCCTTATTCTAAACCAAAAGTCACAGAAGTTTTTAATTGTACTTTACTTTTTCTGATAGAAACAATTATAGCCCTATATTTTGAAAATAGCTTATGGGGGCTAGTTGATGTAGGAAGCATGTCAACCTTATATTTTTACATATTCCTTTTAAATGCGATGCACCCTCCTTGTGGGCTGAAGGCCTACTTTGGAGAGACCTATTGAATATATAAAATTAGCATTCCTTTCTGTCAAACAGCTATTTTAGCCCATCTCAATGCTGATTTAAAAGCTGCAGCAATCAAGCCATACATGTAAGCTTGAAGCCATCTATAAGTCCACAGGTGACATATAATTTCGATGCCATTGATGTAGTTCTTGTACCATATTCCATTGCCATACTTGAAAGTCAAATATGCCAATTGGGGATTAACGAATGCTATCATTTATTACAGGTTAGAACACATACACTGGGGGTTGGTCAGCAATGACCCAGTGTGCAGAGTTCAAAACCAACAGCATCACTAAAAAGAATAGAGTAATCATTTCCTTACAGTGGCCAATTAATTCACAATCATCTAAGCACTTGAACTGTACTGTAATTTTTTCAAGTCAAACAAGCTAAAAAAATCAATGTTAATTAGGAGTAAATGGAAATTTCCACAGAAAAGGATCAATGAACATGGTTAGTGTTCATCAAGTTCTCCAGTGAATATAGAGTTAAAATACATTCTGTAAAGCAGGAAATCTTTCATTAAGTAGGCTTAGTTAGTTAATAACAAGAGTAAATACGGGAAATCTTATACCTGGACCCTATTTCTTCCTGACATAGTGGTGTTCTTGTTTATCAGGACTCGGTAATATGAAGCCAAACGATGGTAATTAACATCTTATGAACCTCCTAAGGCCTTTAACCCAAAACGACCCTTGCTTTGTCATTTAAGAGCCATACTTAAGAAAAGGATGTTGATAAGCAATTATTATTTGACAATTGTTGAACCAACTATCAATGGGGATAAAAACAGTCTTTGTGTTATATAGTACAGGACTTTATAGAGTTTCATTAAAATATGGCACAATATTTCATCATCGCTTTTTGTTGGATTAATATGAAATAAAGATCATTTATCTTATCAATAGATTTTAGGACAGGATAAACGTGTTGGGCATCATGAAGAAAATAAAACTTAATTTCTTTAAGGTTTAAGGGCAGAAATTAGGGAAAGTGATGGTGAAGTCTGAATATTTCCAATATGTATGAAATCTCTCCCACAAAAGATTATCACACTTTTTTCTTTTCATTCAACTGTTTAAGTTGTTGTGCAAGAAAACTACAAATTCAAAATATTTAGCTTGAGCTATATTTTGTAGTTAAATGCAGCAAGTGATGATTCTATAAATATATTTTCCCATGATCACATCCACATTTGTAAACTGTAGAACTGCTTTGTCCAGATTAAATAAGCATTGTGCTTATGCAAAATACGAACTAAGGGGCATATATACAAGGGCTTTATCTCCGCTTTTTTGGCTTAAAAAGCCAAAAAAGCGGAGATAAAACTATCGCCCTATCTACAAGAGGGTGCTAACATGCATAATCGCATGTTAGCACCCTTTTTCCCAATGCCTCCCTCTGCATCCCTAATGAGATGCAAAGTGGGCGTACCCCGGATGGACTACCTTGCAAATATCGCTGATGTTCACATCGCGATATTTACAAGGCAGCCCACAGGATTACAGCAGACGTTAGATTTTGGCGAAAACTGCCGTTTTCGCCAAAATCTAACGTCTGCTAAAATCCTGACTTACCTATGGGGTGGATTATGCTGATACGACCACAGGGTCGTATCAGCAAGGTTATCGCCGTTATGCAGGGAACAACGCTGGAAAACCAGCAATGTTCCCTGCAAAACGCCGATAACCTCGCTATCTCTGGAATTTTTATCGCCCTGGAGAAACGCGTTGTTAATAACGCGCTACCAGTGAGATAAATTCCAGAGATAGCCTGCGATAGGAATATTATCGCTAAGCACGGCCAGCGATAATTATCGCTGGCCGTTGATAATATGCCCCTAATTTAGCAAATGCTTTTTTGCACGAGTTTTCTGTTTTTTAATAAACAATTATGCAAACAGGTTTTACTCTAGCACATAATATATACCAATGTTTTTACCAGTTCAACACATGAAACAAGCTTACATAATAGGTACAAAATAAGTAATAAAATGCATCCATGTTTTCTAACTTAAAGAATGATTGAAGAATGTAAAATATAAGAATGATATAAAAATGCTTCACCAATGTGAGGCAAAATAATTTTCCTTATTTCCTAATTTGCAACCAAAAAATGCATAGGGTAACTTCTGTTTGTTCAGTTCTTTGAAACTGGCTATTTTGTCTCAGCTCTGGGAGCAAGTTTACTCCTCATTAAAGTGTCTACAGTTGGAAGCTTGTACAGATAGACTTCTAGAGTGTTTAGGCAGGTAAAATGTGACTTTTTAAGAGTACCTTTTGTAAACTGTTTATTACACTTCTGACTTTACCAGTGAATTCAGCATGTAATAAATATTATAAAAAGTCCAAGAACTAACTTTTCAGCCGGTTCCTAGACAGGGATATCATTATTAAATGTAATATTGATATCTCAGTCCCTTCCGATGGAAAGCTAACCCTGCTACAGTGAAATGAGCTTTTAGGGACTATGTCACTGTAAGGACATTCTAGTTTTACATGTCATACTTTTAAATACTGTACACCTTAACTTATGGGCATTTAAGGACTACTTATGGGTTACTTATTAATATTTTAAAGGAAGGTTATTGCAGGTCAAAAAAGTTTACATTTGGTAGGTGGGATTTGCAGTTTTAAAACTGCATAGACAGGCTACAGTGGTAGGCATGCAGCCTTTTGCATTTTCACTCTAATGTTGGAAAATGGGTGCTACCGTCCACTAGTTTAACTTGCAGGCCCTGGGTACATTTTTGTACCATATACCAGGGACATAAGGGTAAATTAAGTATGCCACTTAGGAGAAAAGCCAATTGTGACATGTTTTATGGGTCAAAAAACATGCACTGGTCCTAGGACAGTCCAAAATTAAGCAATAAAGGCTAAAGATCTTAAAAATGTATTCTCTGATCTTGTTAATTCATTGTTAGATTGTTAGAAAAGCACCAGACATCTGCTCCATAGAGGGCCGAGCCCAGGGCTTTGGCTGCATAGATCTGAAGAGCGGGCACTATGGGTTTACTAAAAGATGTGTGGTGCTCCTTTAGAAACATACCTACCATCTGCCTATACTTGACAGTTTCCTTATCAACATGTTGTCACCATCTCATATCAGACACAAACTTTATACCCAGATAATCAAACTAATCCACCCTCTCTAGCAGCATTCTGCCTTAAACTAGCTTCCCTTTCTATGTTTTGTGCTGGTTAAATGACATATGCTTTGTTTTAGTGGCATTAATCTCTAATCCACGTTCATGGCAGAACTCAGAGAAACTTTCTCTCTAACTCCGACAACATAATCCTAGGTGACTTCAATCTCTACTGGAATAATGAGAAGGACACATTAATACAGTCATTAAATGAACTCCTACTCAGCAAAGATCTTACGCAATACCGCAAGGGAAAAAAACACAACAGAGCTCAAACTTAGATGCTATCATAGCCCAAAACGAATTAATATGCATAAACAACATTCTCTCAATTGACTGGTCAGACCACCACACCATTATGTTTGACTTCACCAAAAGCAGAGTTGGGAGCAAACAGGATATTGTGGCAGTTATTGAAGTGTAACTTGCCAGAGTCCACTCCCCCCACTATTCCTGTCATGCCCAAAAATGCAGGATGTCCACGACCTTCTCCTCCCTTTGAAAGAGTTGTTATGGTGTACTAGGAGGGCCAATGCCAGCCCTCTGAGCCTCCAGGCTGTGTTTGCTGTACCTGGTACACACCCTCAGCCTGAGGTCATTCCATCTCTTCCTAATGTCACCCTGTGTGCTCAGAGTGGTGCCAACAGCATTCACTCTGTTGACTTTCATGTCCCACATTTCAGTTTTCCTAATGAGAGGAGTATGCTTGACTTGGGATCCAAACATTTGTGGCTCTACTCTAATGATTTCACCCACCATGACTGTCAGCTCTTGCTTAGTGAAAAGTGGGTTTTTTATTCCAGGCATGGTGACAAAATAAAATGTGACTGAGTATATGTAAAACAAACAAGTGATAGAGGTAAAAAAGTGGAAAACAACAATTACAGGTAGGGGGAAGTGCTAAATGGGAAGATGAAAATGGGTAGCAGTGAATATGTCTGACTGTCTTGCTGCTGTTGTGAAGCAAAGGATGGTGGTCAAGGATGGGGTTTGTTTTATAGTGTGCCAAAGCACATCAGGTGTGTAGTTTTTAAATTCATTCAACAGTCACTATTGTTTTTTTTCCGCACGTACCATATCGGTCGACCACCGTTGGGTAACTGTCATTTGTTAACCGCCGCTAGGTGACCCTGAGTACTACTCTGTAGTCGTAATATGCTAAGCAGGTAGACCGCACACCTGAAGACATCTATGGACGCACCACCAAGATTGCAGACCACCACAGTCCCGATGTGAAGATCGCCATGGCCGCAGTTGGCGTTTCAGACAGCACAACTCGTAATATGAAGAACGGCAGATCATTGGCGCAGTGGTGTCATAGAGGTCGCGGTGGTCGGACCGCCAAACTCGTAATCAGCCCCTAAGTGCATTATTTTTCAGTACAGATTTTCGTTCTGTAGATGGCATATACAACTAGTTCTAAAGTTCTTGTTTCTTGTTTCATATCATGATGTTATATTTCATCTGTTATAACCGTGTCTTGAAATTTCACACTGGAAAAATTGCTCATTATTTGGCAATACACTCATAAATCGAAAGTCAAATAAAATGTTCTAAAACAACAATCTGTCACTCTTAGTTGGCAATCTTTGCTTACCACATTTTTGTGTCTTACACCCACAGTAATCATAAGTCTGGATTTCACATGGATGTAAAACACTTCTTTTATGTTATCAGTACTTCCAGCCAACACATTTTGTTCTATGTAGGGAACTTCTTTAGGGCTGTTCTACACTATAAAAATGTTTCATAACCTAAAATGTCAAAAACATCATAATGAGCAAACCATCCATCACATAGGGGCTCATTACGATGGCAGACGGACTCAAGTCACAGGAAATTGGACCGTTCGCCTATATGGCGGCAGTCCCGACTATGGAATTACAATGCGACCGCCACAGTGGCGGTCGCATTGGGCATGTTTACCATTGCGCTGGGTGCTGTAGGCTGCAGCACCCGCCGCAATGGTAACCATGAAGGTCTTGCATTTCCCTGCACTACGTTGCAGGCACCATGCGGTGCCTGCCACATGGTGCAGGGAAATGAAGGGGGGTACCATGGGTGCCCCCCCGTGCACCCACACCTCCCCCCAATACAAGGGGGGCCCGCAACGGGCCCACAAAGTCAATCTCCACCAGCCTTTGAATGGCGGTTGAACCGCCATCCACCGCTGGCGGAGATGAAGCATCCTAATATGGCGGACGGTGCCTGCTAGGCACCGCCACCATTTTGGGTATGCTTTCCGAGTCCGCCAGGCAATCGGAACAATTGCCTGTGGCGGACCCATGGCGGACGGAATTCCCGTCCGCCAGCAAACCGCCTGCCATCGTAATATGGCAGGCGGAGAATGGCTGAAATTTGGCGGTGAATCCGCCACCGGCAGGCTGCCGGTGGCAGATTCACCGCTATCGTAATGAGCCCCATAGTTTTTTAAATCTTTAGTGTGATAGGTATTCCCAGATGTGGATCCTGGAGTCAAACTATATCTGGCTGATGAGCCCTAATATAGGCAAAACTGGTCCCGGGTTGCTTGTGTTCTGGTTGAAGGATAACCTGGCCTGGCAGTTCAGCCAGCACTGTTTCCATTGGAGCAAGGTCAAGAGTCATTTGCATATGGCTGGGTCCAAACTGATGTGGCCTGGTGGGCAAAAAAAGATCAACTGGGATGCAGCCCAAACTATTGCCTGTGGCTGATATTAATTCAAGCATTCTATCCATCTCCTTTCTTTTTGATGCCCTAAGAGTGACAAGTGTGCCCAGAGATTGGTCCCATGTTCACTGTGCCACTGGAACCAAGTCATACCTGGCTGATGAGCCCTAATAAGGGTGAAACCGGTCCTGGATTGCTTGTGCTGCACTTCAGGAAGGAGCTGATCTGGCAGATAGGGTTGGGCTGTTACAAATTGAGAAGGGTTAAACTCATTTGCATATGGCTGGGTTCAAACTGAGGTGGCATGGTGGCCAAAAACGGATATATTGTGATGCCAGTGGCTGCGATTAATTCAAGCATTCCATTTATCTCCCTGTTTAAATGCCCAAAAAGATAATGATGTCAAGAACTGTGTCCAACAGAACAAAGGGAGTAGAAATGTTATGTTTTTTTAATATTGTTTAAAAAAATATAATTATATCATATCATTGTATTTATTATAGTTGTATAAAATAATTTTTATCAGTTTTTAAATGTTAGTTATTTTAATTATTATAAGTTTATAGTATTGTAATTATATTTGTGTTTAATTCGATCTAGTACAATTTGTAAGTTTTTTTTATATGTTTTTTAATTTAATTAGAAATTGTTGATTTGTTAGAGGGATGTTGGGGTTGTAGGAGATCAGGGTGGTAAGTCTGTTGAAATATGAATTATTGTTTTTAATTTATAATTAGTTTTATATGATTTCATTTTTAATTGATACATATGTAAACTAATTAACTGCTAAATTGATATATTGATTAATTGTTATTTTTCAATTTTTTGTTAATTGGCTGAGCAGTTTAATTAATTAATTGTATCAATGAAATCATGTATTCATTAATTGTTTTAGTTTTAATTGCTTTAATAAATAATGATGTGGGTCTCATGGATTCAGGCTATCCAGGCTGATGGGGGTTGATACCACAAAACTGATTCTTGGATGCTTGTTTCCGGTCCAGGCAAGACCTGGCCTGCCATAACCTGGCCTGGCAGTTCAGGTTGTACTGTTCCCATGGGGGCAGGGTAAAGATTGATTTGCACAGGGCTAGGTCCAAACTGGGGCGGCGTGATGAGCAAAAATACAATGGATTTAGGTCAGATCTCTGACTGGGGTGAGTGTTTGACAGTGTTTAACATTCCATCAATCGATTGTTCTTTTTGCATTAATAAATAATGTAACATGAATATATACTTTTTTAATTCATTTGAATTGCTTGTTGTTTGTTTTTGATTTGTTTTATATATAATGAATCAATGTATTCTTTGAAATATGTTTAAAACTTTTTATCTATATTTATATGTTTTATTTGAAAAATTTAGAAGTGGGAATTGTAACTCTGACTTTTCCAAAGTCCAACATTTTCCCCACGGTGGGTTTGATAGGAGCGGCAATAGTAAATCTGACCCCTTCAAAGGCCAACACTTTCTCAAATCTTCCTGATATTGGTGTGGAATTAGTAAACCTGAACACTTCAAATTCCAACACTTTCCTTACTGTTGCTTTAGATTGGAGTGGTAGTGGTAAATCTAGCCCCTTTAAAGTTGAACAGTTTCCCTACTTTTGCCTACACTGAAGTGAGAACAGTAAATTTATCCTATCCAATGTCCAACACGTTCCCTACTTTTGCTAATGAAGTAGTAGGAAAAGTGAATGTGACTCCTCTAAACTCCTACATTTTCCCTACTGTTGCTTAGATTGGAGTGAGAATAGCAAATTTGACCCCTCCAGAGTCCAACACGCTTCTTACACTTGCTTATGTTGGAGTGGGGATAGTAAATCTTACCCCTCTAAGGGGCATATTCACAAGGACTTATCGCCAAGTTATCACCACCCTAACGCAACAAAAGTGGAGATAGATTTAACGCCCCATTCACAAGCGGGTGCAAACTGCAGACAACGCAAGTATTCCCGCGATAACTGCCACAAAATTTACCTCCACGGGTGACACCACCAACTAACCCTAATGAGATGCAGAGTAGGCGTTCCAGTGCTAAAACACACGAAAACACCACTACACCACTTTCACAACGAACTGCTAGATCTGCGATGCGAACCAAATACAGGCGATAAGCAGCGGTAGCAGCAGGGATCTCACACCTGCCTTCTGCTGGTGTTAAGCAGGACGACTACCTGTAGCATGAAAGGGAGCCCAGCCCAGAGCCACCCCTGAAGACCCACAGATGCCATGGAGACAATTATCATGCAGCTCGGAGACCCATGAGGCACACAACACCCACTGCCACCACCCCCAGGCCCGCCACCACCCCCAGGACAAGCCCCGCCCCCCACCCCCGGACTACCACAGAGGCATCGTACACAAAGACAGCGGACACACCGTAAACGCACCAGCCGCGCAGACCTAACGCCAGAGGAGGACATTGCCCACAACAGGCCCAAAAGGACAACAATCCTCCGCATCCTGACCCACATCGCCCACCGGCTGACGGCACAAACACAGCGGACAACAACCATCCCTCCGCAGACAAAGTCGCTGGCTGTGCTGCACCTGTTGGCCTCTGATACATTCCAACCAACAACTGCCAGAGTCAGAGGAGTCTCACAGCCAGCCCTATCCAAGTTCATCACACCTGTCCTGGATACCATCATCAGCCTGGTACCCCAGCACCGCCACGTCACCCACACTGTGCAGGAGCAGCTGGAGACCAAGCAAGGCTTCCACGCCATAGCTGGATTCCCTCACGTGTTGGGGCAATCGACTGCCCACATGTACCCCTCCTGCCCCCTGCTGACACTGCACACGACTACCCCAACCGAAAGCACACGCATACCATCAATGTGCAGGCAACAGTGGACCACCGGGGACTCCTCAACAATGTCGTGGCCAACTCCCCAGGCAGTGTGCATGATTCCCACATCTCCCGACAGTCCATCATCAACCAGCGCTCCCAGGATGGCACCTATGGAAATGCATTGCACGTTGGTAAGTACCAAATGAACACATCACACACCTCCACCACACAGTCATGCAACTCACGACACTGGCAATGGGCACGCAGCAGAACTACATGCAACATGCCACACAACATGCCAACCAACCAGACACGACAACACGACACCATTGGGAACCTGGGCTTGCCATGCACACAACCCAGCCACGGCATGGCACCACAGCCACACAATAGCAGAATCTGAGGAGAGGCGTGGAGCAGGCATGTGCGAGAGCGGCAAGTGACTAATCAATGAGAACCTACCCAATGCCAGGTGTGGCATGGATGTGCCGGACAGACTTCAGTGTCCAAACCACGGAAATGGCCATGTGGACATCAACTGCCGGTGCATGGAGTGTAGTGGCCAGTGGACGCTACCATGTCCCCACAGGCTGTGGGGCAGAGCGCGGAAATGTCGCACATTACGTCCCCCCCTGTATGCGCGGGCGGAGTGGGTTGGCCCTGCGTACGCCAGGCCTGCGTAGGGGTGTGAATAAAAAGCTCGTACACTGGCCGTGGTTCTCTTTCGGAACGGCCAACGTGTCTGCCAGGGCGGCGCCTCTCAGTCCGCCATGAGGCCGGCGCCGTGCGCAGCGGGGCCTGCGTCCCTGTGTGCCTTCTGCACCCCGGGCCGCCAGTCCCCAGACCCATCATGCCTGCCCCAGCGCACCAAGGAGGCTCCACTCACCTGCCGACACCGGCGTGTGTCAAAGAGGGCCCATCACGTGCCGGTGCAAGCTCCAAGCCCCAGGCCCACGACCTTTGCAGCCTCCGTAGACCATCGCTGGCCTCCACGGCGCAGGCCCACAGTATTCCTTTTTCATTGACATACTCCACCGGCGTACTCTTCAGCCCAGTTGTTGGCACATGTCGTACTGAGTCATGACTCCTGAATGGCAGTGACCAAAGGTCTGTGGCAGCGTCCACATCACTATACTCCCTCCGATCAGTGAAGCAAAAGTCTGCATCGCAAGCCGGCGACACGTGGTGCCACTAACCCTGTTCAACGCCAGCCGGCGACACGTGGTGCCACTAACCCTGTTCAACGCCAGCGGGCGCCACCTGGATGAGGGCACAGGCCTACACTGCGGTCCAGTGGTTCCTACATGTGGAACTGTGTCCTGAGTCATGGATGGCAGTGACCCCAAGTCCGTGGCAGCATCCACATCACCTTACACCCTCCGATCAGTGAAGCAAAAGTCTGCATCGCAAGCCGGCGACACGTGGTGCCACTAACCCTGTTCAACACCAGCCGGCGCCACCTGGATGAGGGCACAGGCCTACACTGTGGTCCAGGGGTTCCTACATGTGGAACTGTGTCCTGAGTCATTGATGGCAGTGACCAGATGTTAATTGCTGAGTTTATATCACTAAACTCCCTTCTATCAGTGAAGCAAAGGTATGCATCGCAAGCACACGACACGTGTCTGTGGGCCCGTGCTGACCGCTGCCCCCGGCCTACACTGCGAGCCAGTAGGCCCCACATCCAGCACGTAGTTGTGATTCATGAATGGCAGAGTCCATACCAGTGAACGCACGGAGAGGAGTAAGAGGAAGATGCGGTTCAGTCCGGATGAAAGCTGGATCCTCGTTACGGAGGTGACCGAACACTAGCAACAACTGACCTGGTGCCACTAACCCTGTTCACCGCAAGTCTGCGTCCCGTGGTGCCACTGAACCTGAACTACACAGGCCAGTGGGACCATCCAACGTAAGCCGGCAACACTCGGATGTGGGCCCCTGCTGTTGCTGCCTCAGGCCTACACTGCAGGCCAGTAGGTCCCACATGTGGAACTGTGTCTTGGGTAATATATGGAGGAGTTCACACCATTGGACACGCCTCATCGCATGCGGCATCCCCTATCAGCACTGGTGCCACTAACTCTGTGCGCAATGACTCATGGGCACTCTCTGGTTGAACTTTGGTGGTGTCTGAGTTCATGGTCTGGGGGTTGTCTGCATCATCATCTGGCTGGGCTGGACTTGGTGTCCGACATGTGTCTGTTCCATTCATCTCCACCATAGTGACTGTTTCTGCGTGGTTCTGCCCTCTGCAGCATGCCCTGGGGGTACACCTTCCACTGTCCACCGAGACACTCCGCGACAACCCCCTTTGTCATCTACGAGAACCTGCTCTGCTCTCGTGACCCTGCCCCAGTGCACCGCAAGTCAGCGGCCCGTGGCGGTAGGCCCGTGCAGGACGCTGTGCATCCGGGGCCACTAACTCTGTGCAGCTCAAGTCATGGGGCCTTTATGGTTGAATGGGTGTGTCCTTAACAATGGACACTGTTGTCGTTTTTTGACTGCACCAGGCACTTCATGACGGCTGGTGTACACACACCCCACACACATCCAACACAGGTGTCACTCGACATGTGAGCCTGCTAATAAAAGTGGCCGGGCGCACGTGCCCATAGCCATTCCCACCATCTAAGCAAGTGTGTCCGTGTGGTCATTATGTCAGCATGATGAGCCGGAGCCCTGCAACATCACAGTGTGCTGTCATCAGCGGAGGATACCATGTCACCTCAGCAGTGGCTGAGACCTTGGACATGTAGCTTCGCCCGCACCCCCTGCATGCACAAGTGGCGTCTGCTGGTCCGGCGTACGTCAGGTCAGCGCAGGGGTGTGCTGATTCGGCAGGGGGATCAGGGCGTGGCTCTGGTCTGGCCTTGAACAGGAAGTGCGGTAAGTGTGTCTTTGTGTTGGGGTGTTGTCGCCACCAGGGCCACAGTAGTCGATGTTGCAATGTAGCATGCACCCGGAGTGCGGGCCCGCACGTATGGGGAAATGTAGGAGCGCAAGCCCGCTCGTGGTCTTGGCACATGCATGCCAAGTGTTATGTGTATCAGTCCTGCGGCTGCATGAGTCAGGTGCCTAGCCCCAATCGCAGCGCGATCACAGCCAGCCATGGACTGTGCACCTGTGTCCGCCCTGTCCGGAGCATTGGCCTACACTCATGTGGCCGCACACCCTCCACGGCCAGCTTAAAGGTGTTGTTGGCATGCTGCTGGACATGCGCGGACAGGCATGACGATGGTGTGCCGTAGGAGTGCACGTGATACAACTGCGCAGCGCACACATGTGTGGGGGCTCGTGGGAGGGAGGAGCAGCTGTGAGGCAATGTTACACACAGTGGGGCCGCTCAGGTGCCACGTGCTAGGCATATAATCCATGATTCCCTGGGTCGCAGGCAACCCACCCCATCCACGACAGGCCACTGTACATCTCCTGTATGCATGCAGATGGTGAAGTTACTGTAGGGATGAAAGGTCCTTTGTCTGCACTATCGGGCGGTAGCACATCTGCAGCTCCTAGATGGGACTTGCATGTGCCCAGCACCCCCTGACAGATACGATAGCATTTCCAGGCGACTCCCACACTACGCACTGCCCGACGTGAGGCCAACGTGTACACATCCCACACGCAGAAGTCCTTGGTCGTAGTTAGCGTGCGTGAAATGGCCTTCACACTTACTCCCACCACACCCCAGGCCTGCACCCGTTGCACACAGACACTGCTCATTGCTCCGAGCTGTGGCGTTTCATCAACAGGACTGGCGCAGGTCAGCACAGTGCCGCTTCAAGCAGTGCCACTGATGCAATGGCAGACCATCCCGGACACATGCTCAACTCCAGTCATGTGGACCTGTACCGTGCACATCTGCTGCATGTACTGGGGGCACTGCCATTGGCAGTGCTGCGGATCAGTTACAGGCTGAGCTTCCGCCATGCCAACGTCATCTGCATTCAGCCTGTGTTGCATTGTCACTCATGCATATTCGAGTGGTCCATGGATGTCTGCCTCTCCAACGTTACGGTAGCTGACCTGGATTTCGACGTGTGTGTGTGTGCACCCCCTGTTGGCCCACGACCAGGAGTGTCACCGTGATGCCCGTTTATGGCATGCCTGGATGTTTGGCATGCATGCTGCCAACTGGACCTGGGAGATTGCACGAGTCGTCGTGTGCAGTGACCACATTGAGCCGCTCCCCAATTGGGCTTTCGTGCATATTGGGGCCAGGGGTTGGAGTCAGCACATCTGTCCGGGACAGCTGATGGGTTACGTCGCCGACATGTTAGATGTGGTGGACAACGATCTGTCATTGGAAATGTTGGCCTACGCTGCTGCACTCGCGTTCATGGACGAGTGACAAGGTACCTGAAGCCCGAACTGCATGTGACCCATTGCACGTGTCCCAACGCCTGGTTGCATGTTGGGGATCTGGTCACATGTCCCAAGATGGCAGTGGACATGGCTGCATTGGCCTGGACTCCTGATCCATGCGCGGACAACCAACGCAGGTTGGCAATGACTTGTGTTGGTGATGGACTCCCCCGGGGCGGACATGTGCGCTTCCCGACGTTCCTCATTCAGACATGCTGCTGCATTGGTCTGCATGTCGTGGCACTTCCCTTGGCCGTACTGACACGCAATTGTTGATAAAGTTTCCGCACGTTCACTTGTCTCCAACTGTGTTGAGTGTTTATTTGTATGCCAATGTGTGTGTCACAGCCTATCTGGGTCCCTGCCTTACATGCATTGCTACCCCATCAGGGCTGTGGGTTGGTACTTGTGCATTATCATGTCCCTGTTTCGTGCTTTGCTAGATGCGTATGGCCATTTCCCGGCCACAAGCGGGTGCACTTGTGTCCTGTGTTCGGTTGTGCAAATGTTGGTGTTTGTACCACTTTGTGTTCGATGTTGGGGTGCTCTGCTTCCTATGTGTGTGTGCTGCATTGTGTGTGAGATGGCCCTTCAGCTGTGATTTGGCTCACCCTTCTCCCTTTAAGCAGTGGCGTAGCTAGAGCTAGAGTGGATTGGCAGGGTTTAAGTTACGACACCACTCTCTACTCCACTGCAGGTGAAAGCAAAGGTCAGAGCGGAGTTTGCTGTGTGCGTCCACCCACTATTTTCACAGAGTGAACGCCGTCCACCCTGCCAAGAAGTTGGGCCACACAGAAATATGCTGAACTTGTCCAGGTGTCATTTTCAGACTCCTGGAAAAGTTACACTAATTTTGAGATCCTCCACTGGCTTCTTGTGAGGCATAAAAGACCCTAGTGATTGTACACCGTTCTATCTACTCTTTCTCTCCTCTTTGTATCAGGGATACACTTTAATAATACAGCCCTATATTAACTTTGCACGCTACAAATAAAAATTTGCTGAATGTCCTCAGGAATAAAATAGCTTCCTTTTAGGAGAGGGCCTTTTAATTTGCATTGGCTAGAGAATGACCTTCCCCTATTGTGCATAAAAAAAACCTTAAGACTCTTGTATGTAATCTGTATTTTGTCATTTTGATCTATAATTCTCTATGATTTTCCTTGTTTTTATTACACTGTTTTTTCCAATTATGTTGTTCTATAGTGCCAAGAATCCAAGGTGTACATGCTTGTATTAATAAACCATAGCATAACATCAAATGTGAACTGAGCTCTCGGAGAGCTGTCAGCTGCTATTTGCTCTCCCAATTCTCAGCTCACAGTTTTGAACTGAGCACAAAGAGAACTGTGAACAGTTCACAGCTCACTGAGTGCTCAGTTCACAATTGCAATATGCGTGTTGAAAGAGCTATGGGCTGTTCTCAGCTTTCCCAGTGCTCAGACTGTGAACTGAGAAGTAGGTGAGCTGTGATCTTCCTCACTTCTCTGAGGCCTGGAGCATATGGTGGGCCACAAAGTGCTCCCAGATACCCAATCCTCTTCATTTTCACTGTCTCTCACCCCTGACTAAGGATGAGGAGAAAATTTCCCCCAACCTCCTGTTTGGCAAAGTGGTGGAAGTTGAACAAACTGCCCCACATACACTTTGACAATATGGGGTGGCTAGTACATACTCTTATACCTTTGCAAGGTGGAAGCCCCCCCTTAGCTACGCCACTGTGCTGGACTACCTACTGTTTTTTTAGTAGTAACTTACACTTGGAGTTTGAGAATACCGAAAAGTAGTAAATGAATTAAAAAGTGTAAACTTATTCAAAAGTGTATGCTACCTTTGTGAATCAGGCCCAAAATCAGAGTGTAAGTTATACTTTTGAAGTAAATTTACACTTGGGTTTTGTGAATAGCCAAAAAGCAGTAATCTTGCTCAAAAGTGTAAATTTCTCAAAAGTATAAATTACTCAAAAAGTGTAGAGCCCCCAGGCCCTTCAATTTGAAGGAGACATGTAAGTCACACTTTTGGAGTAAATTTACATTTGGATTTTGTGAATAGACAAAGTAGTAAACTTACTCAAAAGTGTAAATTACTCAAAACTGTAAGCTATCTTTTCAAATCAGGCCCTACGTGATCAAAAACAGGGATTACTACAAAAATAAAACAAAAGAAACAAGACCAAGAAAACTTTTTGAAACAATTAAGTTTTCCTCTAACCCTATCCAACCACAAAAAAAGAATTAAAACTCAAAAGCATTGAATTAACACTGTTAGAAAACCACATCCGCCCACCACTCCAGCAAGCTGTGTGTCCACATGGTCTGCCTTCCGACCCCTGAATATGGAAGCCCTTTGCAAGATTTTAATAATCATCAATGCGTGCTCACATCTTATAGAAGCTGAGTCAGGCACCCTAGTCAGAACATATTCAGACCAGTTTCTACCACTTCCCCTTGAAATCCTACCCTCATCTCTAGCAGAAGGCTCCTTCCAGAATGTTCTGGAGTCAGGTTACCTCACTTGTGAAGAAACCAAACTTAGACCCAGGAAAACTACGGAACTTAAGGCTAATGACAACTAGACTGTTCATTGGCAAAATAATTGAAAAAGTACATCCCTTCAAAGTACCAAGGTGGAACTTGCAGAGTTTAACTCAGCGGAATTAAAAGAAATCTCTGCGAGATTCCACGGGACGACTTCACCGACTCACTATCGGAACACGAATAAACTTCAAAACCACATTTGTTACACAAATCTTTCACTCAGGCCAGCCAGGTTACTTAAAAGAAAAATACGACGTACCTTTGAGGGACAGTGTAGATAGAGGTTGAACTTAGAAATCAACGCTTCAAAAAAACGAAAATCACTAATAAGTCTTTCTCATTTTTTGCCCCTAAACTCTGGAACTAAAGCTAGGAAAAAATAAGATAAATTCCTAACTTCTTAACGTTTGGCAAAAAGCTCAAAACCAGCATGTTCAAAACTCATGGAGCTCGCAGTATCGCACTATCCTCTTAGAAATGGTGGATTCTCATTCTTACCCGATGTGGAAGTGTCTTAACGTGCTGTCAAGGATACTGCAGGCATGACGCTCTGTGCTGCTTCCTCATATCCGTGTAGTTATCTGTCGCTAAGCAACGCAAACACATTCAAAGGGCCGGAACTCTGTAATGTGAAATCCTCACAACCGGGTCCAGACAGTGTGTGACTGACTCGGTGTAAGTCAGAAGTCCGGTCAGACTGTCCGCAGCAAATCTACATTGCCCAGCACGAGACTCCTCCAGGCCAATACTAGCCCCAGCAATCAGTGGCGGCTGGTGACATTTGAAAGTGGTGAGGCATAAAACACTTGTCCTACTGCACTGCGGCGAGCGAGCATAGCGAGTGAGCTTGAACCACCTACGGGAAGTTCTCCCCCCCGAGAAGATTTTGAAAAAAGAGTGGGCAAATGGTGCATTTTCAAGCAAATTTGAGAAAGAGTCAGAGGAAAGAGGTTAAATGACCACAGCCAGAGAAAAAAGGTTAAATAACCAGAGGACGGAGGTTAAATAATCAGAGCCAGAGGAAAGAGGTTAAATAACCAGAGCCAGGGAACGGAGGTTAAATAACCAGAGGACAATGATTAAATAACCACAGCCATGGGACGGAGGTTAAATAACCAGAGCCAGAGGACGGAGGGTAAATATCAAGAGCCAGGGGACGGAGGTTAAATGACCACAGCCAGGGGACGGAGGTTAAATAACCAGAGCCAGAGGACGGAGGGTAAATATCAAGAGCCAGGGGACGGAGGTTAAATGACCACAGCCAGGGGACGGAGGTTAAATGGAGATGGCTGTGGCAAAAAGTGCAGCAATGCCGCATGCACATAGCACCCTATGTGTGCAGTGTTCATGTGAGTGCTGCATGCACACCTCACCGTATGTTGGCAGTGTTCATCATGGGACATATCACCTCTAAGTTAAGCATGTCTACGAGGGTGTCTGGGCGCAGGCAAGCCTTGGAAGCAGGTGATGGGAAGGAGTGATGCGAGGCCAACGACTTGTGGGTGCACTTTGATTATGAAGCAACGCGGTGCCTCTCAGCTAGGAGGTAGAACCTCTGTGTCAATCTCTGCGCAGAAGATGGAAAACTTTGGCGTGCTCCCACTGTTCATAGCAGACGCGCCTCACGGCTGACAGGCTTCAACCGGAAGACCACATGTTTTTTAACACGTTGTCTCAAATCTCAATGAACTGCACAGTTTCCGCAAACCTCCAATTAATCAAATACCTCAAAGAGCTCACAAATGAATCTTACAGTACTGTGCCCTTTAGTCACGTAAAACAAACAAACCCGAATTTTAACTAATCACAAAAAACTGTTACACTACTCGACTGTGCGTAGCACTGCACTGCTGACAGTAGGAACCACCACGTGTCACGATAACCTCAACTATTTGAAACGTCACCCTCGAATGCGCTGTGATGCCACACAAATGGCCGGTAGCGCGCTATTTGTGCCAAATAAAAATAAGAATTGCCTTCTGCACTCATCTGACTGTGCTAAAAGCCCCCCGCAGAGCAACTCCGAATTGCTCACGTTTTTGTCTGATCTGGAGGCAAACTCATACATACCACGTGAAGTGAAAAAAATGAATACACACCGATATAACCAAAAATCACAGTTACACTGCGTAAAATGAATACATAAAATGAAGACTAAATTTTGCAAATTAACAGGGACGTAGCAAGGGGAGCACAGGTCTTTTTTTTGCATGCAAGCAAAATAAAACTGAAAAATCAGCGTTAGGTATGCCCTTTAGACCTTGGTGCCACTACGCCTGCTGCAGATACATAAACGCAAATTTGGCTTCCACGCTTTACTTTCTCGATCTTGCCAAAATTCAATGGCGGTAAGGTCACATGGCAGGTTAGGGGTAAATGTTTTATAACAGATGTGCAGAATGCTAGCACGGCACGTCATCTGGAAATGGGAACAGGGCACGGACTTACCTCTGGAAAGTGGCTCCTCCCCGTCCTTCAAACCCTGCTTGTCTCTACCCTCCCTCGTTAAACATTCCTCAGAGAGGGGTGCACTCGTGTGATACCTGCAGTTAATAAAGTACGTGTGATACTTGCAGTTAATAAAGTAGGCGATCTTCTGGGCTGTATCTCAGGCTCACCCCTCGCTCGCAACCTCCCCCCACACGTACCCCCTTTCTCCCTCGACAAGTAGCTCCAAGAAAGAGTGTCTATGTAACGAAGCCTCCACTCACAGCTTTGCTGAAACGATGCAGCTGTTCTGTTCATATAGCCCTCCACGGACGTTACAGATGTTGCCTTGTTGTTCCCCATGCCCCCGCTTTACATAGATCATAGCAGGGGTACAAGTACACTGCTGACCTCCACTCAAGAGAGCGCGCGTGGTGGTGTGCGCGACACTGTGTATCCATGCTGCAGCACGGGGCTGGCCAAAAATGAACCCCAGGGCCGTCATTGGTAGCGCTTTACGCTCGCTACAAGATTGACGGCCCTGGGAACCACATACACAGTACGCCGTGCGGAACGGCGCCCCACCACTATGTTAGGTGGTGCAGCTGCAGCATTTGCTTGCAAGCAGGTGCGCTTTCACTTTACAGTAACACGTGTGGTGTACTAGCTGTTCGGCGGGACACCAGTGCCACGCAGCTGCCGCTGGCTGGCCGCCCCCATAATAGTGCCGTCTGGGGCGGACCGCCCCCACCGCCCCCCCCTAGCTACGCCAGTGCCTTTAAGGCAGTGTGGTTTTCACTTCTGTGCTTGTTCAGTTGTGTGATATTGCCGACTTGTGTGACTTGTGCTCTTGGTTGGTGTTGTTGCTCTTGGGCATGGTTTGTCTGCAGTTGTGCTGTGCTTAAATGTGCATGTGTGCCATTGTGCCCATCTCCCTCAGTCCTTGTCTATAGGATTTTAATTCTTCTGTGGCCCAAATTCTGATCCTGTATAGTAAGGGTCTCAGTATGGCTAGATGTTCCAATCTCTTAATGCCAATATCATAAAACATGGGGATCAAGGGAGTAATTTGGTGGAGTGATGTCCATTTGTTGTAATTCTCAATTGACTCATATTTTCCTTCCATACATCAGAGTTGTTATTCCCTATCACCTCCTTTTTCATTTTTCTTTGCATGATCAATACCAAAGAACCAGTTTTTTTTTCACAAGATGCTCTTTATAATATATAGCTAATGGATATTTTACATCCCCATTTTGTCTTGCTTGGTATATTCCTATAACCTGAACTTCAGTTGTCTGTTTGTGCTAGCTACAAATATTCTGTTGCATGGACAACATATTTTCAGGTCACAGAACACAGATTGGTATAAGGAAAGGGGAACTTGGAAGAGTTGGCACACGGGACAGTGGAGATTACACAGTTTGACAAGTAAAACGACATTTTTTAGAGTCAGAGTTAGATCTCCAGCCACTAGAGGGCTAACACACAAAATCAATAGTGACTCAGAGAGTACTTATTCCCAATCCTGGCTCACACTATGCTCCCATCTCTGGCAACAGTTGTTGTTGGGACTCCCACCTTCTTGCATTAGGGCACATTCTGTGTGACTCGTTCCTTCCCGTTTTTTGATTTTCCCATTTGGTACACTTGGTTCCCATGATCCCTCTCCTGATGTTTATTATTATACTTAGGCTTACCCTTTTGTCAAGTTTGTATTTCCCATCCAGACTCCTTCCCTCCTGGTTTGGCAGTGGTCTTCTTCTTCGTCTCCTGGGTTGGTTTTGTGGTACACTAGTGGGCCTGCTATCTGCTTGCACAAGGTAAGTCGTAGTCTGTGTGTTTGTTTCTTGCACTTACCTGTTTCTTGCACTTAGCTTCTGTGCTTAGCCCTCCTAGTAATTAGTAAGTTCTCTCACTGTAGGGGGAAACTAATCTTGATACGTCTGACTCATGATGCTGTGCCTAGAAATCCACTCTGATTCTTAAACTGCCAACCTACAGGACTGTCTCTCTAACTCTCTTTCCCCGTTCCCTCAACCCCTTTTCCCCTTAGTATTGATCTTCATTACCATCCCTGACCTCAAAGAAGGGGATGAGTCGAACTCTAAGGGGAGAGGAAGAGAGTACCTTTGACTCCATCACACTTACAACACAGAGCCCATGACACCTATAAGAAAGACCACAAAACTGCTTTTAAAAGTTTTTTGTCAGAGATTTTGAACTGTGCCATAGAATTGTAACAGACTTTATTGAGCTTATTCACCACAAATGTGCACATATTTTATTTACAATACACATAAATGCCTGTAGATTTATCAGATAACCATTTTTTCTAGACCAACATGTGATGTCATGTATATATATTTAGTGCATACAATATTCCTAATTATATTAACTTCATTTTAAACCACTTTAGAGTTGGAAGATATTTCTTCCTGTAGGCCTCCAGATTGTAAAAGAATATGCTAATACTTTTTTTCGAGTCTTGAATATGTCCTTCTGTAATATATTGTACTTTGTAATGATAGCTATCGATGGATTACCTTTAGTCTTAGTAGACAACTGTAACAGTGTCCTCCTGCTAAGGCTTCTGGCTCTTCTTTTAGCTCTGGCGAGGCATGATGGAGTGTAGCACCTAGCTGACAGTCTTTGTACTATCTGCTGTAGAATTTCAATGAAAAATTCTTGCTTACTGCAATTGTTTTTTGCCCTCAACATCTCCCCATAAGTTATTGCATCTTTTACAGAATGTGGATATGCACTTGTGGAATGAAGATTAGTATTACATGCCATTTCTTTCCAATAGATTTTACTCTGTTTCTTATTTTGTACTATACATAGCTACCAATCCAAAAAATGCATTCTGTCTTCATGGTCATGCATGCCTCCCAAACCAATCCATAATAAATGTGGAATAAGGGAGAAAGCTGGACCCCCATCCCTATGCATTGTATCTGATTGTACCATTCATTGTTATCTTTAATGTGTAGAAATGTGTTCATGGTACTTATTGTCTCAACCACTTCCAATATTATTGATGTGTGTGTAAAGTATTTAGCTTTGCATGTAGAGAGATAATATCTTAATGCTGTCAAACCAAATGTGTCCTTAATACATGCCTAAAAGCCTGTCGCATCTAGTGTTACAAGCATCATGTTATAATTATCTTGAACCACATCATTATATTGGTTTAAAATGTCTTAGTGTCATGGCTGTATGATGACATTTAATGATCAAAAGGCTGTAATTATTGGTCAACATATTCAGACATATGTTTAGTGGAGAAACTTTTACCTGAAAATCACGGTCTCCAGGGGAAAAGCGTGCCTTTCACCAAAATGTATGAATTTTGGGAATCATATAAATACAGGAATATCTCAATGATTGTCTATACAAATATATGAACTAAGTTTCTGACAGTAACCCTTAACGTTCCCAGTTCATTAACTTGAATTAACTTGATTTTAAGTTGTGGACTATCTCAGTAATGGGATTATAACCAATTTTTCATAACAGTTTCATAGCCTGTATTTGCCTCAATATTTTGTCATTCTGATCTTTTGTGTTGATATGAACAATCTTACCTCCCTCATCTTTTCCACTATCCTCTGTTATCTCTACTAAGGCTACCTATGTCCTTATTGTCCCCTCCTGTCAGGTTAATAAGGATGTGTCAGTTGATAAAAACCTGTCCTCCAATGCATACAAGTCTTCTGTTACTTTGCTCATGAATAATTCAATATGTATGTCAAGTGGACGAGTCAGTATGAATTTAGATGATGCTCTGAGTCCATTTTCCTGACTTGAAGTCTACTTCAGCCAGGATCTGATCCATATTCTTTACATATGCTTAATCATTTATAGATAATAATGTTCCTTTAGCTCATATTTTGGCAATTGTACAAGGGGATATTTCTGGGTTACACAATGTTCAGACGTTTGATTAAAGTAATTCTTTAATGTAAGAATTCTAGTGAATTTGAACAAGTCAATATGAACATCAGTAAAATTATAGTTTTTCACTGTACAAAAACCAAGACATTTGTTATAAACATTTATTTCATGTTCATTCCTATCACTGATGGATCACTGATGGCATCACGGATCACTGATGGCATCACGGATCGCGGATGACATCTCAAATGACATCGATTCTGGTTTGAAAATGAAGATGACTTCGAATGATTGTTGCCTTTTTATAGAGAGTTTTAATTTGCGCATGCTACAGAAAGTGGCCATCAATAAGAGTCATAGGCCAGGCTTCAAAACTGTTCAAGTCCCTGCAGAAATGTCAGCAGCAGGTCACCCATTTGGGTACCCTACGTATATGGTTAAGACATCTCTTTTTTGGAGTAAAACAAATTCCACTTATTCTAGTATAGGAAGCTGGCTCTCTATATACTGTGCCAAAAAGAAGTATAGTGTGCAGAGAGTCCAGTGGATCCCCAGAGTCTTTACAGAGGCTGATATTGATAAAATCTAATTCTCTCTTGGGTAGCGCAAACGTTGGGTAGCGGAGACGTTAGGGTAGCGCAGGCATTTTTCCCCATGCTCTTTTGAGGACCATGGCGTGGGGGCAGAGCTTGGGAACATGGTGGCCTGCTAGGAAGCCGGCTGCGAGCTGCTTGTGTGTGGAGCCCCGCCGATTTTAGGCATGCTGAAGGGGTAGCACAGACATTTTTCCCCATGCTCTTTTGAAGAGTGCCAGTCTGCTTCCCTGTCCTCCCACCGCATGCATCGCGCCATCGTGCCGTGCGCGCGGTGCTCGCACGAGTCGGAGCTGGGCTTGTCTGCCTTCCAGCCTCCGGCTCCCCCACCGCACGTGTCGCGCTGCATGTGCTGTACTCACACAACCTGTGCTTAGCTTGTTTGCCCCCGAGGGATATCCTACGTCCTTTCTGCCTATACTCCTTTGTGTGGCTCCTCCTACATGGCTGAAACTCATGATATTGCATTCATCAGGTTGGAGGCTGCACTAATGTTTTTTTTAAAAATATATTTCACCACGCTGAGGCGTTTGTCTTGACCGTTTTTGCTTTTCTTTGCCCGCATTTGCCAGCATTTTGTTTTTTTGATGTGTGTGGGCTCGGTCTTGGCGCTCCTTAGGGCTGCTAGTGTGCTGGGTGAGTCCAGAGCAGCGCACCGCACCCTGCCTCGACCGGCGGAGTCAGCTGTTTGTCCCAGGGTCAGCTTTGGCAGGGTCAGCACACGCTGCCTCCTGGAGGCGATAACTGGAAATCTGTTGATTGCAGTCTGCCTGTCCTGGAGGTACAGGAAGGAGATCCATCTAAAGGACTTGATACAGGTAAAGGAGGGCAGATTGAAGCATGGTACGGATTCTAAGTATATGGAGTTAGTATTCCAACCGCCTCTGGGTAAGAAGCAAGCATCTATCGGGGGGTGAATTACCAGCACAACATAAGGTGTCTTCTTCTCTTTCTTCCAATTCCTCCCCAGATAGTGAGGCATTACTTGGTAAAAGATATAAATTAAGATCTAGCACTTTCCTTGGTAGGGAACCTATTTCCCGACTAGATCAGCAACCTAGACAACCCCCGGGGCGACATTAAGCAAACATAAGAATAGAGACCCTCTAGTGAAACCAGGGAAAGCCATACCTTTGAAAGAGAGAAAGAAGAAATCAGCCTCAGCACCTCCGAGAGTGACCCCCTCACTGAGGTCCTACTTTAAACTAAATTTGCAGTGCAATATGGAATCCACAGAGCAGGCAGTAGCCCGCCAGGAAACTCCCTGTCATTACATCCAGCCGTACCCACCACAAATAGATTCTCGGTTCTAGGCGACCTGGCTCCAATATCTGGGACTCGTGGAGTGGGAAAAGGGGCGTGACACCAAGTACACTCTTAGGGGGAGCCCCCAAGGCTACTTCAGACCCAGACTTGGTACAAGAGATGTTGAGCCAACTGTCATTAGAGATTAAGGAGCATTTTCTAACATCAGAAACCAACCAAAACAAAATCCAGGACACGTGTAGTAGCCTTGAGGAAAATTTCTCAGCATTGGCACAGCGCATGGATGAGTTGGAAAATAAGGTGGGGAGCTGAGGTTAGATGTGAAAGATAATACTCAGGAAGTGGTCAGGCTAAGACTGAGGGAGAGGGACCTTTCCAACAGGTTAGAAAGACTGGAAAACAACTCCAGAAGAAATAATATCCAGATTCCTGACATAAAGGAGGGGTTGGAAGGGGACAATGTCAAGGCTTTTGTCATAGATGAGCAGAAATCCAACGGGTGCATCGGGACCCTTTCAAACTCAACCCTGGTCATAAGAAGCCCAGGAAAATTCTGGTATACATATAATCGTTTGCCCTTAAGGAACAACTACTGGGGGCCACCCTTAAGCAAAAGGTCATTCAAGTACAGGACGTATCATTTAAAATAAGGTCGGACATTTTGCGCGTGACAGAGGACAGAAGGTGGGAGCTGGGAAACGGATCGACCCTTTGAAGGAAACAGGCGCTCAAGTACAGCTAAGGTTTCTTGCTTTCCTCAAAGTGATGTGGGCTAACAAGATGTACAATTTTCATTCTCCAGAGGAGGCAGATAATTTTCTGATACTTAATACGCCTTCAGCTAGCTAAAATATATACTGTCTGTACGGCGGGAGCTCAGTATGTTACAGTATGAGATGAGTTGAAGGGTTGGCGGATAGCAGCTCGAATTGGCATATGCCAATAGGTAGTCAGGGAGGGTTCCCAGGGGTGGGACAGTGGAGGGGTGGGTGGTGGGGGTGTTAAAGCACGAGTGGTGGTGGGTAGCATTGGGGAAAAAAGAAAAAAAATGAAAAAGTGTCCTCATTTTATATAACCTTCTTTAATGGATATTGTTTGACCTGGGAATATGATGATGAGGGATAGAGTGGGGCTTATTGGAGGGGACTGTCTAGAAATCTTGTGTTGGAATGTGAATGGCCTGAGGGTCAAAAGAAGACAGCGACTGGTTCTTCAAACTTGAAGGACTGCTCAGCTAGGATTCTTATGCTTCAGGAGACACATTTGTTGCGACCTGAATGTATGGCATTGTTTGATAGACAAAGGTAGGTGGATAAAGTCATAGCCACAGACCAACAATGCTGCTCTAAAGGAGTTGCTATAATATTTAAATCAAACTCTGGAGTAGAGTTGGTTAAATAACAAACAGATGAGAAAGGGTGTTGGGAGGTAGTGGAATTTAGGAGTCGTGTTACATCTTACACGTTGGCTAGCTATTATGGCCCTAACGAAGATGATATTGCACCCTTGAATAGTCTCTGCCTTTCTCTATCTGATTTTGAAGCTCCTCTGATATTTGTCGGGGATTTCAATGTCCTTCTAAACAATAGGCTTGATAGATCCTCTTCCCGCACCCAAATTGCCGCACCACGGGTCAAAGCCCATCTTCTTGCTATGCTAAGCAATTTAAACCTATGTGATGTATGGCGGAAGAAAAAGGGCGACGCTAGGGATTATTCTTTTTTTAGTAAACAAAACGGCCACTTCTCAAGGATTGACTATATCTTTATGGAGCTTCCAGAAGTAGGGAAAGTAAGGAACATAGAGTATTTGCCCATCCATCTTTCTGATCATGCCAGGTGCAATAGCCTTAAAAATAGAGCTCCCTTCAAGGTCTCCACCCAGAAGGTCGACCTTGAATAGGAGGCTTCTTCTGCAACCATATATCCCAGATAAGATAAAGAGGGAGACAGCACTCTTTTTAATCAAAATTTAGATTCTGCGCATCGACATATAGTATGGGACTCTTTTAAGGCCTGGCTGAGAGGGATTTTGAAGGGCGCCAATGCGGGATGGGCCAGAGCTGAAAAAAGGGAGATTGTTGTGTTAGAGGAGCAGTTAAAAGCGGCCGAAGCATCTTTAAAGGCCGGGCATGTGAGCGGGGTGGAAAAAGAAAGCTTAGTGGGGAAGGTTGAAGTCCTGCAGAGGGAATTTAGACTTAAAACTGAAAAACTATGCTGCAGAAATGGTAGGTCAGCAAAATGAGGGACTTTGATCAGGCAGAGAATTGTGGCAAATTACTTGCAATGAAGAGCAGAATAGATAGATCCCATAACTACAGCAATAAGATTAAACTGGGGAATGGTGGCCAGTATGTTGAGGATAGAGATGATATTGAGCTGGCTTTTACTAAGTTCTTCCAGGATTTGTACCAGTAGGATTTGGTGGTTGACAAAGGTGCCCTAGGTCAGTGGCTCGCTGAGAAACAGCTTCCAAAGCTGAGTTCAGATAGCCTAGTATGGCTTACCCAAGATATAACAGGGAACGAAATTCTCACTGTCCTCAAAAAGATCAAGAAAGGGAAAGCTGCAGGACCAGATGCAATCCCTAATGAGATCTATGTCTTACTGGCAGATGAAGTTATTCCTATCTGGCTGAAGCTGTTGAATGAGATCCTGAGAGGCACCTCCCCTTTACCAGACTCGTGGAGTGAGGCTGTCATTGCACTAATCTTAAAGCCCGGGAAAGATCCTGCACAATGCCAGTCTTATCGACCAATATCATTATTGAACAGCGACTATAAGATTTTTGCTGGGGTATTAAATGCCCGTCTCTGTAAGATCCTGGGGCCGATAATCCATGAAGATCAGAAGAGCTTCCTCCCGGGGAGGCAGATGAAGGATCTGGTCCTTACTCTAATTGGCTCAATAGATCGGGCAATGGCACATGGTGCTCCGCTGTCAATTATCACCCTAGATGCAGCAAAAGCCTTCGATCGAGTTAACTGGTGTTATCTGAATAGAGTATTGATGGCTTTTGGTTTCAATGAAACCTTTAGAGAGGTACTTAATAAAATCTATAAGTCTCCCCGGGCTCAGATTGCGGTTAATGGCAGCCTCACTGCTCCTGTGTTAATAGAGCGTGGTACGAGACAAGGGTGTCCTTTGTCACCTATTCTCTTCGACTTATACATTGAGCCTTTAGCTCAATGTTTAAGGCAGAACAAAAAGATCTTTCCCTTTGTCGTAAATGGCTTTACAAGGAAGCAAGCCCTGTATGGCGACGATTTGATCATATTATCATCTAATGTCAACCAAACTCTATCAGAAGTATTCACCGGAGTAGAGGTTTTTGGGAAACTGTCTGGGTATGGGGTTAATGATGACAAAACTGAAGTCATGGCCTGGAATGTGGCAGCTCAGAGGGTGAGGCTATCTAAGGAGATAAGGTATCTTGGTGTAACCATAGTACAGGAGCTAAAAGACATCCATAAAGTGATCCTAGTTAGAGTCTCCAAGGAGGTTGATGCACTCTTGAAAAGATGGCAGAAACTCCCTCTTACACATTTTGGGCGGGTTAACTTGATTAAAATGTGCATCCTCCCTAAATTTGCATATTTATTTAATAATATTCCGTTGGCATTTGATAAAGGTCTTCTAGTTAAAATCCAGGGAAACATCTCTGCATTTATATGGGCGGGTAAGGGGATCAGGCTGTCTTGGAAGAAGCTAAGGCGTAAGCTTTTGCATGGCGGCCTAGGTCCACCTGATCTCCAGCTGTACTGTTGGGCATATCAACTGAATAACTGTAGAATGTTACTTCTTGGGCCAGATAACACTTTGATTGGCTGCATGTTTAAGGCTATAATGGGCAGCACTGAGGAGGGTTTTATGTATAAATTTGGTGCCCCCAAGTACTTCAAAAAAGTCCGGCTGAAGGTTATATATGCTGCTGCTAAACTGTGGTATGATTGCCGCTCTAGTTTAGGCTTATCCTACTATAGTGAATGGGCCCCCGTGTGGGACTCTCCGGGAACACCTGAGTGCTTCTTGGACGCTTTAGTCCAGCCATTAAAAGATGCGGGTGTGGCACGTTGGATGGACATAGTATATGGAGACAAATGTCTGCCATGGGATACCTGGAACAACTTAACTAATGGCACATTATCCAGATTTAAATATTATCAAATCTCAATGTGGTGCAAGAGCCAGCAGTGGCATCCCCCTGTGGACAACTCAATGGAGGACGACCTGCAAGATCAAAACCCAAAGAAGAAGGAAGTGGCACTCTGGCACAACCATCTCCTCTCTGCAGCAGACAGGAAGATGGAACCTCCTTATTTGGTCTGGGAGAAATACTTGCCTGACGAGGAGCTGAAAAATCTATGACAAGTATCTTTAGACATGCTTTACCCGTTGATCAAATCTGCTGCATTAAGGAGAAACCACTTTTTTACACTCCACATGATATATTGGTCTCCACTCAAACTGTCAAAAATAAGGGGTGGCGGAGAAGCCAGGTGTACGAGATGCGATGCCCAGAAGGCAGACGATATCCATATGTTTGCCACCTGCCCCCTGCTAAAGGAGTTCTGGGGCAATGTGGGTAAGACCCTGTCAGATGTTCTGGGTAAAGATCTAAAGGTAAGCTCCTCTGTAATTCTTTTTGGTATTGTCTTGCTGCCTGATGGGGTGGAAGGCCTTTCGGGGTTGCAGAACAAACTAGTGTTTTACCTAATGCTTTTAGCAAGAAGGGAAATCTGTAAGACTTGGCGCCAGATAACACCCCCTACATGGAGAGGCTGGTGGAACTCAGTAAGATACTTTAGGGATTTAGATCAAAAGGTCAATGTTTATAGGGAAAGAACTGAGCTTGGGCTATTTTGAAGGCTCTTAGATCCTGAATAGTGGTGTTTGATAGGAACAAGGCGTCCAATGATTATACCTCTTGGTCAGCTCACGATGTGCTCTACGGGCTGGTTTTAGTAAGAACATCGGCTGAGGCTGGACCCCCAAGTTATGAGCAACAGGGGCGGATTAGACTGAGAGGTTGTTCATTCTATGGAGGTTATATGAGGAATAAATAAAAAAAGTTTTTTTTTAAAACTAATGCTCTCTTTTGTGTTAGTGTGGGTGAGCAGTTAGGCTTATCAGAGAGCAGTGTTAAGAATTTGTTGTACACACAGTGTAAATGAGACACTCACTCAAAGAATACATTCTAGACCAATTTATACACATAATACTTGGTTATATTTATTTTGTAGAACCACAGAACTTTGTCATACGTAAATATTTTTTCAATAGAAATAATTTTCAGTTTCAAAAATGGACACTGTGCAGTTTTTATACTTTGCAATGGTAACCTATGGGAGGAAGAAAACATTCAGCCTACATAGATATAACATCCTAAAGCTAAAAATAAAGTATTTATTCTTTTTGTTTAAAAGCTACAGGAAGGCTCCAAATTTTATCTTACAGCTGAAGGTAAAAATGACAGTAGTGCCAGTAGTGCCAAAATAAAGATAGCAAGGGTGCCGTACAGAAAAAAACATTTAAGCAGGCAGAACAGAATTGGGGAAATGGCAGTGGAAGGATCTACTTGAGGCAGCAAAAGTTAAAAATACTAATAGATTCTGGTACATTTTGGCACATAGGGAACATAATACCCCCAATGCACATCCGGGGTCAGAGATTCAGTTACATATTTTGAATCTCTCCATATGGATCCAGGTGATAAACCTAAGCTTTGATAAGGTGACCTTTTAGGGCCCAGGATGATGTCAATGTGAGAGTGGCCTCAAAAACAGTCCCTGCTGGATACAGAAAAAACTACAGAGGTCCAAAAGTGAGGTAAGGCTCCTAGCCTTGACAAAATTCCAGCTGTTTTTTTTTACTTCTGATCTGGTGTCTGGGTTTCAATTTAATTTAAAAATTATATATCAAATGCCATAGCACCTGGAGCGCTGATACTTGCTGCATGAAGCAGAGCAGATATAGTGCCAAAACACAAAAAGGACAAAAAAGTGTTCATGTGGTTCACCTGACAACTATTCCCCAATCAGCCTAAAATATAGAATGCAGAAAAGTCTTAGGAGGCGGGTTTTGGACAGGCTGAGATCTTGGGTATTAGACAAGGAGATTCTTAGTCATTTCCAGGTGTGTTTTATGGCAGGCACTAGTATGATCAACTAAGTCTTCTGTTTCTTCTTGATAAAATAGAAGGTGGTTGACTTTGATGGAGACGGCCTCTATGTAGCCTTCGTTGACCCCCTTGCAGCATTGGACATGGTACCAATAGCAAAACTGTTGGTGGAATTATTAGTTTTGAGAGGGAGGCTACATACCAATAATTTTGTGCATGTCAGGTGGGTGCCCAATGTAGAACTAACAAGGGAAATTATGATAAATTGTGGGGTTCACCAAGGAAGCATCTTGTCCTTTACTCTGTTTCTCCTTTTCATCAATAGTTGTTTGAATTTTGTATTTAATTGTATGAATGATGCTCCTATCCTGGCTGACAAAAAGGTTATGGCTCTTTTTTACGGATGATACCTTGTGAATATTGAAGATCAGAAGTGTATTGAGACATTACTTCAGAGATTTGCCCTGTTTTGCTCTACCCATGGGTTCCTAAAGAGTCCCAAATGTCTAAGCTAATGGCATTTAACCCCCCAAAAAATATAAATGTAAAAAATTGATAAGTGAGAGCAATCTAGAAAAAATTAGGGAAATTGATTATTTGGGGGTAAGGATATCTGACTCTCACTCATGGTCTGAACAAATATTAAAAGTCCAGCTCTATTAAAGCCTATGGAGATTGCTGTAAGAAACATATTTATTATTTGAGGGGGATTGAAGCCCCACTAACTCAACAACCAGAGTCCACGTCAGGGTGAACCATACAATTCACTAAATTAAGCAGTGCTTAACCCTCTGCTAGCTTTGCACAAAAGCAGACAGGCTTAACTTAGAGACAATGTGTAAAGTATTCATGCAGTACGCAAACAGTAATAAAGTGAAAACAAAACACAAGAAAAATCCCAAACCAATTTAGAAAAATAGAGAGAATTTTAATAAGCAAAATGATACTAGAATGACAAAAACCCAATCAGTGGAAAATATAGAATTTTAAAGTCTTATGTATAAATAGCACCTAAAGGCACAGAGTGCCGCCTGTGTGTATCTGGTCGCACTGGACAGGGAGAAAGTAAAAAAATCAGGCTGAATGCAATGGAAAACTGGCAGGGCACAGGACTCAGTTCAGCCTGCTGAAAGTTATACCTTATGTTCTTTGTGCAAGGTCATCATGGTGGTGCTTTGCGTGGTCTCTTTTCTCTCCACTGGTTCCCATGAAGCTTTGAGCTGTGTTGCAAGGCTTTGTGGGGCTTCGCCTTGTTCAACGTCAGCTCCGAAAAAGCTCTCAGCTGTGCAGAGAGGCTTTTCCGGGCATTGTGACGCTGAGCATTGGTTCCGACGAATTTCTCAGCTGTGTTGCAAAGCTTTGTGGGGCTTCGCATCACCCTGTGACAATTCCGATTAAGCTGTCTGCTAGGCGACAAGGCTTTGCGGGCCCACATGTCACTTTGCATTGGAACTGGTGCAGCTTTCAGATAGGATCTATGCAGTGTGGCCCTGCGAGGATTTGCATCGCTCAGCCCCCGTTCTGGTGAAACCTTTGGTTCATAGTAGCACAGCTTCACTGGGCCCCACGTCACTTCACGCCACATCGATGGGACCTTTAGTTAGGCAGGGAGGGGTGCTCTCTAATTGTAGCCAAGGGTACAGGACCTGGGCGGCAGCGCTTAGGGATCAGTACTCACTCCAGGAGAGGCCAGCAGCAGGGCTCAGGCAGGTCCATTTGGTTCTGGTCAGCTGGGCAGTACAAGTATGGCCTCTGAAAACTTTTTGTCTCCCTGTAGCTCAAACAGGAGGCCAGGTAGCTGACCCCTGGAGTCACTCTGAGTAGCATGGGATGCAGGCAAGCGGGTCCAATCTTCCTTCTTCAGACAGTAAGGTAGTCTTTCAAGCAGCAGGGCAGTCCTCCTTCTGAATTTACCAGAGGTCTAGGGGTGTTCTGGTGAGTAGAGGTCCAATATTTACACCTGGTGCCAGCCTTTGTGTGGGGGGAATTCCTTACCCTGCCCCCAAATCTGGTTTACTAAAGTTCTTTCCCTTCCCTGTCAAGCCTCCAAACTGTCTGGGGGTGACAAAAGGCAAGGTAGGAATGGTATTAGGTTCCTTAACATGTGCAGGCGGCAAAGCCTTTTGAAGTGTTAAGGGGGGCTCCCCTACCCAGTCACCCTGCCAGGAAGGCCCTTCCTGTCCAAACGTAAGTCCCCTTTGTGTTTCTGTCTGGAAGCAATACACAAACCTCAAAACCCCAATGGCAGAGCCATTCATAGACATTTGACACCGGGACACTGGCAGAAGGCACAAATGGTTGCAACAAGAAAATGCCAACTTTCTAAAAGACGCATCTCCAGAATTGTAACTTAAAATACGACTGCACCATTAAAGGGGATTTTAATTTACAATTAATTTCAGTGCAAATAGCATATCTCTACCCACTCCCAATTGATGTTTAGTGCTTGTTAGATGTAATAAGGTAACCCAGTTTTAGTCAATGGAAGGGATAGGCCTTACAACAGTGAAAAAGGACTATATGAGTTTTTCACAGCCAGGGCGTGCAAAATGTAAGTACATGTGTCCTACTTTTTAAATGCAATGTACCCCTCCCTATGAGCACTTTAGGGCCTACCTTAGGCCCTACAAATATTCAAAAGGAAGGTATAGGCCTGTTAAAAGGTTTATATTGCTAGGTCGAAATGGAAGTTTAAAACTGCACACACAGGATGGAGTGGCAGGCCTGAGACATGTTTTACAGTGATACATTAGTGGATGGCACAATGAATGCAACTGCCCACTAGCGGCATTTAATTTGCAGGCCCAGGGTACTGGTAGATCATTTACTAGTGTTAGACCTGTCAGTCTTAGGGTGGTCTTCCCCCTTTTTTCCTGTTTGCCTACAATTTCGCTAAATTTGTTTTTGTTGGCCTTAGGACTCTGTGTACTTTACCACTGCTAACCAGTGCTAGAGTCCTTGTGCTCACTCCTCTAAACATGGGTTGATTGCCATTTGTCAAATAAGCGTGTTTTTATTCTACTTGTAAGTCCCTTATAGAGTATTATACCATATACTCAGGGCCTGTAAATTAAATGCTACCAGTGGGCCTGCAGCACTTATTGTTCCACCAACTTAGGTAGCCCTTTAAAACATGTCCCTGGCCTGCCGTTGCAGCCTAAATGCAGTGCTATACTGCCATGCCAACTTAGTATTTAAAACCCCTTGCCAAACTTTTAACTCCCCTTTTATTACATATACGCCACCCCTAAGGTAGGCCCTAGGGAGCCCATAGGGCAGGGTGCTGTGTAAGTAAATGGTAGGACATTTACTTTTAGGTTTTACAGGTTCTGGTAGTGAAAAACTCCCAAATTTGTTTTTCACTACCGTGAGGCCTACGCCTCTCATATGATAACACTGGGAATTCCTTATTAGATTTAATACGCTGAAATTCTTAATAGAGAGGAGGTGAAATTGTCATGTTTGGTACCTATGGAATTGTAATGATAAATCCTCTTTAGTGGCAAAGTCGAATTTATCATTACAATTTTGAAAATGCCACTTTTACAAAGTTGAACACAAAAAGGAGAACCTGGCTCCGTTTGACGTTATGCTCTTAATATTTTTGAGCCACAAACAGACCACTATCTTTTCTGTTTGAATGGAATTTTTATTAAACCATTCCTTTCTTTGCAATTGTTTATATTTACCCAAAACATTTTAGTTGCATGAGAAGTGAAGAGACACACATTTTTCAAATTAACATACAAAACATGAAAAATGCTTATGACAATTCACAAGAGACAGTGCATGAAATACTTATATACAAACACATTTATATACAAAAACGTTGAACTTTTGCATCATCACGTCAGAAACGTTTACAAAGTTGGCATTTTCCTGCTCTAAGCCCTGTCTGCCTGCAGCCTTGCTCTGCTTGCATGTTTGAGTTGGGTGACAACTGGGCTTTGAGTATTACCCCTAGACAGCCACACAGAATGGGAGCTGAGGTGTGACCAGATGGGCCTTGATGGGTCATCCTGGTAGGATGGGAGGGAGGAGCTGAACACAGCCTCACACTTACACCTGAACAGGCTGTGTCCTGTCCACACACAAAGGGCTACATACCCCCCGTAGTGTGTCTGGAGCCAGGGCAGGAAGGGAGGATCTCTGTGCACATCAAGAACCCTTCTTTGAAGTCTCCTCCACTTTAAAGGCACTACAGGGTGTAAGAACTGGACCTCTGACCCTACACCTTCAGTACATTTCTGGACCTGACGATAAGCTGCTAGGAAGAAGGACTGCTGTGCTGCTGAAAGACTGCAACTCTGCTGGATTGCTGCTCTGGAAACACTGCTTGCTGTGCTGCCCTGCTGCCCTCCAAGTCTGAGTGAGAAGGACTGGACCTCCAGAACCCAGAGTGCCTCCAAGGTTAGTTGCTGGCCTCCTGATCTGAAGTCTCAGGTACATTAAAGACTTCCAACTATCCTACTTCTTCACCTGGACTCTGCCATCTGTGAATCTGCCCTGCCTACTGGTGCCACCCCAGTCCTTGACCCTTGGTAGTGGGCCTAAGGTGCTTGCTTAGCTCAAAACGTATGCATCATCTCTAGAATCAGTGCATTGGTGCCCATGCAGGGATTGGAATTAGTGCATTGCCCCTGTTGTGTGACCAGAACCAGTGCATCGCCTCATTGCCTTCGGAATCAGCACTGCGAGACTCTCACCCCGGTTCAAGGTCTTCGCATCTCTGTCAACGGCAGCCATGACGACGATGTTGATAACTCCACATCAAAGCCCCTGCACCCATCCAAACCAGAGCATTGCTGCTGCTGCATGGATCAGGACCAGCGCATCGCCGTCACTGTGAGGATTGAAACCCATGCATCGCTTCGGCTGCATCCTCCTCGACAACAGGATCTTCGACGTAATCCGGACTAAGGTACTTTTACTCAGTGTGCCCAACCTGGTCATTCTATTCAGCTTGTGCTCCATCGCGGGTGGCCTGAACATTTGACTTTGTCCCAGTCCAGCGTGACCAGATATTCCTTGTTGGCGCTTGGTGCATTTTGTAGCTATTTTCACTTATTCATCTAAAATTCAATATCTCCGGTTGTATCCTTTGGATGTTTATCATGTTGATCTTGTTTTATTTAGTAAGTTAAAAGCTATTTTTCTAACTTGGTGTGGAATCCTTTTGAGTGGTGTTTTCAATGTTTTACTGTTTGAAGTGTTGCACAAATACTTTACACTTTGCCTCTTAAGGTATGCCGGACTGCTCTGTGCCAAGCAACCAGGGGGTGAGCCCAGGTTAATTTAGAATGTCTGAGTGACTTACCCTGACTAGGATTGCGGTTCCTGCTTGGACAGGCTGCAAACCTCTGCCACACAGAGCGCAGGGCTCACCAGATAAGGGACTGATGGAATACGCACGTTCACAGAGCATGCTGTGAGGAGGGGCAGCAGGGAGCAGAGAGTTGTGTGGAACCGCTGCCACCGGCGAGATCGATCCGATATGGTTTCGGGACCCGGGCGGCTCAGGACTCCAGCTGGATCCACCGAACAGAACAGGACCCACCGCAGCTGTTCCCTGTGTCTCCGTACCTTCACCCCAGCTCCAGCTTACTATGAGTCCAGGCAAGTGCGGCATCGACATTGGCATTGGCACTAGTATCGGTGCTGATGTCGGTTGGGGTAAGTGCGGCTTGGCAGGCAGAGGGGGCCTGTGGAGGCAACCTGGCTAGGTGCCAGATGCGGCTTGTGGACTTCCTCATGGTGCCCCACTCGCCACGGCTACAGCAGGACCACAGCAGCTAAAAAATGAAAAGACTAAAAGATCAAAGAAGTCACCCCGCACTTAAAGTCTTGGATGGAGGTTGACGTTAGGGCAGCCCTCCCAAAGTAGTAGTGGCACCTGCCAAAAGCATCCGCTAAAAGTAGTGGACATCTCAATCACCACCCAAAATCAACAAAGAGAACGTTGGAAATATACTATACACACAGGACCTCCCACCTTCAGTTCACTTTATTTCACATTTAACTTACAGCACTATACAGTACTCATGAACCTTAATGAGCGGAAAAGTGAATTCTGATGTGTGCCTAGGAGTCTGTGCTAGGAACATTCAGGAGCACTCTCTGGACCTCAGGCGTAAGAGGCTTCCTGTTTTGCTGAGGGTTGGAAGATAGCCCACAGAGTCTTTCTACAAAGGAGAGCAACGGCAATGGTGAAAGGCAATAAGTGGAAATAGCGGATGCCACAGAGTAAGGATCAAAAAAGCATGGCTACAGCCCAAGAAGACAGGGTTGCCATCATCAACCCAACAGACATCGATTGCCCATTTACAAAGACCAAAGACCCAATGGACAGTAAAGGATCATTACAAACATGGGAAGAATAACAGAATAAAAGCCCCAGGACATTTCCAGCTAATCAAACAACAACGAATCCCTACTATCAAAGAACACCATAGAGGCAGTAGATTCAACACAACAAAAGTTACCGGTTACTCCCACAACAAGCAGAAATAGATTAAATAGAATTATTTGGTCAACAGAAAAAACGGAAGGCAGATAGCGGCTGAGACATAAAACACTCACTGAATACTTTCCAATTGTAGCCAAAGGGACACCCACTTCTATCATAGGTGGTCCCCTATCAGGCCCAAAAGTGACCACAACCAAAATGGATATGGTTATAAAGGAGATCTAAGCTATTAGTATTGCAATGGAAAACAATATAATAGAAAGTAAGAATATTGCTACTCCTCAAACGAATACAATCTCTTCGAATAAGCTATCTTCTATTCGGATTTCCAGTGAAGCTATCTTGCCTAAGAGTGGGAGTAGCAGCGAGCAGCAGGAGCTTGTCCCTATAGCCTCAGAGAACATAAACCAACGGCAGAAAATGAAGGAATTATAAACGGTAGAGGCTGAAGTAAATGTATATGATATCGAAGGTGGCCAGCTGGACAACAACATCTCAGCACCTTTGAGCTTAGGTAATACTGAAAGCCTAGACCCGCCACAACAGGGGCAAGTGGCAAGGACACACCAGCGAGATTTTAGTCCAAGTTCTTTGACCTTCATGCCCGATAAAACATATGGCAATCCCTTGCAGGACAATTCGATTTTTACCAATGGCCAAGACAAATTGCTGTCCTCCATAAATACGACTCTCATGGCAGCAAATAATGCTCTCACCTGGCAATCAAATGAACCGGAAATCCAAATGGATATAATTCAAACAATAGCCTCAGCGATTGTAAAAACTTGAGCCAAACATGACAATATAGAAAAGAGGTTTAAAGCCAATGAGTGCCATTGTACTGATATTGTAGATAAGCTAACGACACTCCCAGAAATCCTGTTAACAATGAAAAACGATCTAAGGAACCTTAATCCTCCTTACCAGCCAAACCCAAACAACGTCACAACAGGACCTGTCTCAAAAGGCTCAGTCTTGTCAAAAGGATATATAGTTCAACCTAAAAATTGCAGTAGGCAAGGGAGAAGACAAAACAACTAGAGACTCTCCAAATTTCAGTCAATATCACCAAAACTCAATCATTGTTAAAACAGAATCTGATACTACAGGATCAGATTCAACAAAAGGTCCCAAATTACAATTGCACAGTCCACCAGGTAAGGAAGCAGAAGGTCTAACAAGGGTCGTCTCAAAATTTGAACCAGCAAAAAAATTCCCCTGGGCCATAAAGATAGACGATTCACCAATCATTGAGATAGGTACGAGTCAGGAAACTTTATGTTCCTGTATACAAGAAAACACTGTAAATAAGCTATCAAACCGTACAAATTTGTTTCTTAAAGAAAAAGCATAAATGTCAAAAGAAATTACAAATCAGAAGGAGCTGGGGACAGCATCCCCATGCTCCAGCAGAATCAATAGCAAAGCCAATTCCGAATAAGGATGTACTAGGAAACAAGAAGTCATATCCAATTTTTACAAAGACACCTAAGCATTCAGAGAATCAAACATAAAGGGAGCTAATTCACGCTTACAAGCTACTACCGTAGGAACTATTTTTTAATCAAAAAAGCCGTCAAAAATGGAAATCAGAGCAGGAAGAGGGACACTGAGAGGAACATTACAGCAATCACGAAGATCCCACAATGGCAAGATTACAAACACTAATAGAAACCTAAAAAAAAGATCCCTTCGTGGCCCACTTAATGAAAAATCCCATGAAAAAATCAAATTCACGCAGGCCACGAGGGAAAATAGACTAAACTCAGCCCACAGAAGTAATGCACTGAAGATTATATTTCAGCCTCTGTATAAAACATAGGGCAAGCATGATATACTTGACAGGACAAACCTATTGAGGCTCTTCCAACATATACCTTCATTAAGAGGAATAACAAGTGAAGATAAGGTCAGTATACAATTTGTACCTAAAGAGTAAAATAATAGCAAAGATGACACCATAGTAACAGGGAACAATCTCTCCTCTTCAGAAATGGTCCTTCGGGAAAAAGAAAGCTTTGAAAATTGGGGCATGAAAATAGACGAGGTAAAGCAAAGAAACATATCCCCATATGCGAACCCATCTAACAAACCCTCGAAAAAGTTTAGAGAAGGGCAGAGAAACTTTACAAAATATATTGAGAGGAACTACAAAGAACCAATCGTTTCAGAACTACACCAACTTGAGCATATTGTTAATACCTCAGGAAGGTGCGACCGAAAGAAGAACAGTAATGCATGATACATTTCAAGGAGCTAAAGGGGGGGTGCAATACCACCGGATAGGCAGTGAGATAGGGAATGCTAATTACCATTCCTAACATCAGGGAGGCCCACCCAGAATGGCGCAATAACAAATATTCGGCACAGAGAAGAGAAACCAGAGAACTAATAAAGCCAAGCTATCGGGCATCAAAATTATATCCTGGAATGTTTCCGGCATTCAGAGAGCACTCAAGCATGACTCTACCAGGAAGATGCTGCAAAAGGGGGACATTGTCTACCTACAAGAAACCTGGGCAACCAAGCTCATGCATTTGGAGGGTTTTGCAGGCTTTCATAAACCAGAGACCAGAAATCAACGGTATAGGATACCATCTGGTGGAATTTCGACCTACATAAAACACGCAACAGCTCTCACAGCAAAAAAAATAATAACAGACTCGGAAATGCTGCAGGGGCTTATAGTGGGAAAAAAAGAGGGCAAGGAAGGAAGGATCTTCACTCCTAAAAATAAATGTGTACCTCAACGTCCAGGGCCAGGCAAAACTAGAAACAACAAGATCTACGATCACCTCAATAGAGGAAATTCTATGCAGGATTTCATCTACTGCTAAGGTGATCATAAGTGACTTCAATCTCCACCAGCTAGGAATTGACACAAGCGGAACAAAGCACCTAACACACTCAGAAAAAATCTTCGACAACTTTTTATAAAGCTACAACTTTACATCTGCTGAGGTATTAAATATAAACCAAAGTGACAAGGTGACAGTCGCACTCCGTGTGTAACGCTAGGTATTTTCGTAAATACGTTAATGGGTACCAGTAGGTATTGCCTTCTGATTAAGAGGCGTATACAAATTAATGAATAAATGCGAAGCGTTTTCCTAAACAGAAAAAAAATCCCTACTTGGCACATCTATGAGCAGCTTCTTGAATTAAACCATTCATCCATAGATCATGTTATTTCATCTTTTATGCTTATTCCATATTCTCCCAAAAATACATAGGGGCCGATTCCTGCCGGAAAACTTACCGACCGATTCGGAGCCGGAATTTATTCCGACCGACACGTACCGGTGCAGCCCGACCCGCCAAGTACGATGAGAAGCAAGCAAAACCCGACCGACTCGTACGGAACACAAGCCGAACGACCGAGCCGCGCGGAAAACAGCAATCCGGCCGGAAAAACACGCGATTCGAACCGACCGACTCGCACCCGGAACAAACCCGAACGAGACGTACCCGCGAACTCCCACCCGCCAAGTACGATGCAAGGCGTGGAAAACACGACCGAGTCGCACGGAGGACAAGCCGTACGACCGACACGCATACAAAACTGCGAGGCGAAGCAACCCAAAATACCGCGACCGACGCGTACGCAGCATAGAAAACAGCACAAACATAGCGTGAACGAAACGGAGAAGCCCGTACGAGACAACTGCAGGGTCCGACGCGGTCACAAGAACGTCTCCTACATGCACGAAGAGTACAAAGGGAAAATACACAAAAAAAGGCCAAACAAGCAATTACAAAGCCAATAAATACTGGGGGGGAGGGGCAGGGAACAAAGACACACCCACAACTCCACCCATATAAAGGACACAAATCCCTACCATGATCCTTTGCAAATTCAAATTACCTGCCAGCACTCAACAGACAGCAACCACACACCCACAGCTCATCCATCACACAAGCCACATACCATCAGCACCCCAACAAATAGAAACCTCACATACACCCAGCAAAACACACACTCACACACCTTCCCCTGCACACCAACACACACATCACTCACCATCACCACCCATCACCATGCCCCCAAAGAAGAATCATAAGTTCCTAGATAGTGAATTGGAAGTCCTGGTAGATGAGATCCTCAGGGTAGAGCCACAGCTCTTTGGTACACTGGTCCAACAGACACCCATGTCACAGAAAACAAAGATGTGGGAGAGGATCATCGACAGGGTGAACGCACAATCACCATGTTTGCGCACAAAGACAGACATCCAGAACAGGTGGTATGACGTGCGCAGGAGGGTCAAGGAGCTGTTGAAGAAGGACTACCTCTTGAGCAAACACACCGGCAGTGGCCCTCCTGCCAAGCCAGTATACCTCAGGCCCTGGGAGGAGAAGGTGCGGGCCATCCTACCACCAGTGAGCGTCTATGGACTAGAAAACATCCCAGAGCCTGGTGAGTACACAACAAATGTACACAATATTCTGCGACTACACACACACATCACTGTCAAGGGGAGAGTCAAACCATGCACTCTTAGCAAATACACAGCAACCAGAACAGAATCATCCCAAAATGTGTATGTCAGTCAGATAAACACAACACATGCCATCTCAAAGTGACATTTAACTGTGTCATCACATGTACAAACACAACTACAACTACAGCTAGGCAGTGGCACAAATATAACTTACAAACACATCCAGACAAGTAGCCACCACTACAACACCACCACACAGTGAAGCCCACTGAAAGAAAGGAAATATGTGTATGCTGGGCAAGTCAGTGTAGCCAATAGCATGATGGGAGTTGTAGGCACAGATATTGGTCACCCCCACAACTGTCCCATCAACACCACCATGAACCATGCGCACATCACAGCAAGTGGAAAAGGACTCACAAGATGGCTGACACTGGGTACTGCTGTGGGCAGCACAAGGCCCTGCTGGCAACTGTGCAACAACCAACAGCAGGACACCACTGACTGACATCCTGAAAGACAACTTGCACTCCCTGCAATGGAAGCACGTTCCATGGTGGGATATCTGGCTGGGTGGGAAGGAGGACTCACAGCACTGACCATAGTCACAAGCACCTCCCCTCACACACCCCTCAACACAAACTCCACAGAACCCACCTGGGAGAATGCAATGCCTCACATCCTAACTCAAGATCCCACAAAGAACCACCACCCTGGGTTATGCTGTGTGAAGCACAGGGACACTCTTGGGACTTTTAGCCAAACAACTGCCAGGACAACACTCCCAGCCATCCTGTCAGCACAGGCAGCCCACCCCACAGGGAAGCAGAGTCAAAAGGAAGGAAGGATGGGCATGCTGGGAAGGGGGGTGGAGGCAATAGCATGATGGGAGTTGTAGGCACAGATATTGCTCAGCCTCACAATTGGCCCATCAACACCACTCTCAACCATGCTCACATCACAGGGAGTGGAAAAGGACTCACAAGATGGCTGACACTGGGTACTGCTGTGGGGAGCACAAGGCCCTGCTGGCAACTGTGCAACAACCAACAGCAGGACACCACTGTCAGCCATCTTGCCATTGCTCTCACACTCACACACACTGAAGTCCACCCAAAAGCAAGTAAGTATGGGCATGCTGGAAAGTGGGGTGGAGGCAATAGAATGATGGGAGTGGTAGTCACAGCTCAACATCCCCCACCCACATGGCCCAGCAAGCTCACACTCAAGCATGCACACCCCACAGAGAGTGGAAAGCCCCATCAAAGATGTCTGACACTGGTGCTCTGTTGTGGGGAGCACAAGGCCATGCTGGGAACTGCCCACCAAACAACAGCAGGACACCACTGTCAGCCATCTTGCCATTGCTCTCACACTCACACACACTGAAGTCCACCCAAAAGCAAGTAAGTATGGGCATGCTGGGAAGTGGGGTGGACGCAATAGCATGATGGGAGTGGTAGTCACAGATATTGGTCAGCCCCACAACTGTCCCATCAACACCACCCTGAACCATGCGCACATCACAGGGAGTGGAAAACAACTGACAAGATGTCTGACACTGGCTACTGCTGTGGGGAGCACAAGGCCCTGCTGGGAACTGTGCACCAACCAACAGCAGGACACCACTGACTGACATCCTGAAAGACAACTTGCACTCCCTGCAATGGAAGCACATTCCATGGTGGAATAACTGGCTGGGTGGGAAGGAGGGCCGGATGTCAACCAAATACAACCAATGCAGACCATGTACACACCCCAACATTCACATAGAAATGCCCAAATAATGCAGGACAATGTGCTACACCAATATCAACCCCTGACTGTGACAACTTAGGACAATGCAATGTACAGGCCCGCATCCAGAGGCACAGTCACAACTGTCAGGTGTGTCAACCATTGATGCCTGCAGAAACATAACATACATTGTGTGTGTCTCCCAAAAACAGGTGATGATGGGGACACAGCAGCAGACGCTGAGGAGTCCTCGTCCCAGGCTCAAGAGGATACGGAGCTCACTGGTGTGGAACAGCCTCTGCCCTCCTCTGATGAAGAAGACCTACCTGGCACCTCCGGAGCAAGTAATCATGCAGCACCAGCAGGACCACCAGCTGCACCCCCTGCACCCACCCCTCCAACGACTGTCAACACACATACCACCCCTGCCGACATGGACAGACCAAGGAGCACCACCACCACCAGCACAGGGACCCTGGACCAACGTGGGGCCATGGACACCACCACCACCAACAACCCACAAGGTGGCCCAGGGTCACCTGTGCGTGCCACCTCAGGTACTGCACATGTCGCCAGGGGTGGTGGGAGGGGTGGGAGACATAGGTCGCTGCTCGCAGAGGGGTCTGGACTGCATGATGACCCACAACTGGCACGCATAGCCGATGCGTACCAGTCCAGCACCGGAGAGTTCAGCCAGGTAGTGGGGCTCCTCAGGGACATTAAACAGCAGCAGGCTGCCCATCATGCCCGCTTGGACTCACACATGTCCCGCGTGGAGTCCAAGTGGGACACACTGCAAGAGATGACGGCGGTGCATAGGGACATATTACAATGCCTCCGCCAGATGAGCAGCAACCAGTCAACACCTCCCTGTGTGCCCACAACATCTGGTGCTGAAACAACTGCAACTGCCACAGGGAGGGCGGATGACTCTGGCAAAGAGTCCCCTGCACCGCAGCAGCCTGCACTTGAGGGTCCCCCCCAAAGAAGAGGGGCCGTCCGAGGAGGGGCAAGTGAGAGGCCGATGGCCATGTGCAACCCCCAGGAAGCCAAAACCTGTTCTGGATAATCACCTTTTTGCGCAAACTGTTCACCCTGTTGACTGCAACACAACTCTCCCACATGACATGGGGAGCTCAAGTTGGACCAATGTCTCAGATTACTGTGGACTTTACTCTGGACATTTCTGCTACCAGGACTTCCAAGTCATCTAGGAACTTTGGATTACAATCACAATGTACAGCACCCACCATCCTGTGCACTATACTCACACATGTATGTCAATAAACTCACTAATACACCATACTTGCCTCTGTTGTGATTCCTATGTTGTCTCAGAAGTGGCGATGATGATCGGGGAAATGACACTGTGCATGCTAACTGCTACAGCAAGTACAACATCGGCATGTGAGTCATGGCGACGTCACACATATGAGGGAGGCACACCACCAGGGCTACACAACACATACACACCATGGCCATCTGACTCATCGCCTACACTGATGTTGCCAGAAAATACGTTGCATTGCACAGACCCAACACCTATTCACAGTCTGTGTTAACTAGCCCACTGGTGCAGTAAGCAAATGTCAGTCAGATGTGTGATCACAGACAACGCAGATCACAAAGTGAAGCACAGGTTTATTACACATTTGCAACATGTTGTAACCACCACAGATGCAAGGTAATCCCACCTGGCAGCGGGCACACAGTCAACAAGTGTAGAAGGAAGGAAGTCCATGGGTGTGGTGCACATCACCTGTAGGGACACAACAGCTACCACCCGGGAAGTCGAATCACGGTGTTGGGGATAACAGTTGACCAAACGACTCTGAAAGTACCCTGTGAAGGACAGAAATGACACACAGTCAAAAGCACTGAAGAACAGGACAGAACTGCAATACTCATGCACAATACATGTTACAAGATACCCACCCAGAACCAAGTTAGCATGTCAACACTGTTGGGGAGTACCAACTACCTGTAAGGACACATCGCTACATGCATACAGTCATTTAGCCCATGGACACACTCAAACAGCACCAGAGCACCACCAACACATATCATGCAAACTCACATCATTGACATGACATCTCTGGATACTCACATTCAGCTGAAGAAGTTGGTGATGAGCTGTGTGCGGACATCACCATCATCATCATCATCATCACTGGCATCGTGGTCCAGGCCAGGATCCTCCACAGGTGGCAGACGTTGGTCATCGTCATCCAGGATGAGAGGCAACTCCTTCCGCACTGCCAGGTTGTGGAGCATGCAGCAGACAATGACAATCTTGCACACCTTTGCTGGGGCATATGGGAGGGACCCTCCTAACTTGTCGAGGCAGCGGAAGCGGCTCTTCAGGAGACCAAATGTCCGCTCAATCACTCTCCTGGTCCGACCATGTGCCTCATTGTAGCGCATCTGGGCTGGTGTCACAGGGTTCCTGAGGGCGTCAGCAACCACGGCATGTTGGGGTATCCGGAGTCACCTACATACAGACAATTGCACATTAGCAGAGTTGGAAAAGAGGGTGGAACACTACATAGCAGAACACACACAATGGTACAAAGTCAGTACACACCAACAAGCCAGGCACGCTGGTTCGGCATCTGTGCCATCATCCTCGGGATGCGACTACTCCTCATCACGTAGGCATTGTGTGCAGAACCAGGGAAACGGGCACACACGTGTGAGATGCTCATATGTGCAAGACAGACCACCAGTGCATTGACCGAGTGGTAGTGTTTGCGGTTACGGTAGGCCTGCTCTTGGGCCTGTGGTGGTACCAAAGCCACATGTGTCCCATCAATGGAGCCAATGACATGCAGCATCCTCCCCAGGGCATAGAAGTCACTCTTCACGCCAGTGAGTCGTTGTAGACTAGGGAAATAGATGTACTGGTTCAGGTATATCAACATAGCCTCCAAAACATCCCGGAGCACACGGCTGAACATGGTCTGTGACATCCCACCAGCAGTCGCCAGAGTGTGTTGAAAGGTACCGGTGGCAAAGAAGTGTAGGGCTGCCATCACCTTCACCTTGGGGGTCAGTGCTGTAGGGTACGGCCGGCCAGGTTGCAAATGTGGTGCCAAGCGCACTGCCAAATCCTCAATCAGCTGCCTGGTGAAGCGGTACCGTCGGATGCTGTCACGTTCCACCATCGTTGCCAGGTCAGGGAATGGTCTAAGGACAGCTGGTGCCCTGCAGTGCATAGGTGAAGAAAGCAAGATTGTCAGTCACCCCACATATGTGGCATTGAACACACTCAACATCACATGATACATCATTATGAGGCACAAGTACATGATGTGTGCAGTTCCGTAAGGATATGTATGGCACATACATGGCCAACATCTAACATCACAGTTCAACAAGTGGCATCAATAAGTCCCAGGTCGTGCCATTGGATATCATGAGGCCGTGTCACAGTTCCCATCTCCTGCTGCCACGTTACAAACACACCCCACAGTGACATGTGAGGACAGATGTGCCCCAGGCATCACAGCTCAACGACAGGTAGATTCCCAGGGACCCTGTATTGCCACATGGACACTGGCATGACATGGTGTATCATGTATACACCACAGCAAAACAACCATGACCCCCACAGGTAGTGGTCCCTGTTGCCTCGGCAGGACAGACATGGACGTCTGTGACACACACACGCACAACATCAAAGTCCATGCACAAACAACGTGGATGTGGAGACTGCCTCCCATTGTGCACATGAAATCAGAGACATTGTAAACACAACATGCACACAGACTGTGGAGGACCATCACCATTGTGCCAATGGGTCACCCTGGGTTAAACATACCGTCCCACATGGGACTCAGGGGGTATGTGACATGACATACACATACACCACTGTGAAATGTGACCATGCCACATGCTCAGATATGAACAGTTGCACATCACAGTGGTCATGTACACGAAACACCAAGGATTCTGTCCCCATGAACACGTGCACAGCCTGGGGCTGGCTGCCCCCAAGTGACACCCACAGAACAACATGTTCACCCCCATACACGGAATAGGTAATGCAGCCTTACATGCCGTAGGATACAGTTTGGACAGGCTGTGGTGTTGTAGGTGTGCCCCTCACTCCCTGGGAAGTATATGTGGCTGGCATATGTTCACCTGTGACAGGCATGGTGACATATGCCAGTGACTTGTACAGGGACGCGTTGGACAGCAATGGACCGATCAGTGCGCACACATTGGCCATTGCATTCAATGTGCGCTGGTACGCGTTGTATTCGCAATACGCGTTGGACAGCAATGGACCGATCAGTGCGCACACATTGGCCATTGCATTCAATGTGCGCTGGTACGCGTTGTATTCGCAATACGCGTTGGACAGCAATGGACCGATCAGTGCGCACACATTGGCCATTGCATTCAATGTGCGCTGGTACGCGTTGTATTCGCAATATGCGTTGGACAGCAATGGACCGATCAGTGCGCACACATTGGCCATTGCATTCAATGTGCGCTGGTACGCGTTGTATTCGCAATACGCGTTGGACAGCAATGGACCGATCAGTGCGCACACATTGGCCATTGCATTCAATGTGCGCTGGTACGCGTTGTATTCGCAATACGCGTTGGACAGCAATGGACCGATCAGTGCGCACACATTGGCCATTGCATTCAATGTGCGCTGGTACGCGTTGTATTCGCAATACGCGTTGGACAGCAATGGTCTGATCGGTGTGCCCGGCCGGCCCATTGCATTCAATGTGTGCGGGTACGCGTTGTATCCTAGGTACGCGTTGAACAGCAATGGTCCGATCGGTGTGGCCGGCCGGCCCATTGCATTCAATGTGTGCGGGTACGCGTTGTATCCTAGGTACGCGTTGAACAGCAATGGTCCGATCGGTGTGGCCGGCCGGCCCATTGCATTCAATGTGTGCGGGTACGCGTTGTATCCTAGGTACGCGTTGAACAGCAATGGTCCGATCGGTGTGCCCGGCCGGCCCATTGCATTCAATGTGTGCGGGCACGCGTTGTATCCTAGGTACGCGTTGAACAGCAATGGTCCGATCGGTGTGGCCGGCCGGCCCATTGCATTCAATGTGTGCGGGTACGCGTTGTATCCTAGGTACGCGTTGAACAGCAATGGTCCGATCGGTGTGCCCGGCCGGCCCATTGCATTCAATGTGTGTGGGTACGCGTTGTATCCTAGGTACGCGTTGAACAGCAATGGTCCGATCGGTGTGGCCGGCCGGCCCATTGCATTCAATGTGTGCGGGTACGCGTTGTATCCTAGGTACGCGTTGAACAGCAATGGTCCGATCGGTGTGCCCGGCCGGCCCATTGCATTCAATGTGTGCGGGTACGCGTTGTATCCTAGATACGCGTTGAACAGCAATGGTCCGATCGGTGCGCACCCATTGGCTATGGCCTGGCCTGGCAACGGACGCGTTTTCAAAATTTGAACGAGTCTGATGCTGTAAATTCAGTTGGTCACCCACAACAATGTTGCAATTTCATGGGTGTCATGAAGTTGAACATTTGAAGGATGCTGGGGGCGTGTGTAAGTGGTGCAATTCCATGGATTGGCCAGATTCAGAAGATGCAAACGACTTGAACCTATCACTTTGGACACATGGGACAGTATCTGCCTCTGCAGCACACATATAATGCTGGCTGTTCCCCTGAGAGCTCACTTGCCTGCACTACATGCTCCAGGACGACATCTGCCACTACACTGCTGCTGTATCTGCACCCTCTGGACCCTGCAATGGCACGTACTGTGGAGAGAGCCCCAGCCTTCAGCACTGAGGAGAACCAGGCCCTGCTGGACAACCTCCTTCCACAGTACAGCAAGCTGTATGGGAAAGCAGGGGAGCAGGTGAGTGTTCTGTCCACTGCCTTTCTAAATGTGCATGTTGTCTGACTAGTAAGGCCAACAGTCTGCACGCCACTGGCTAGCAGGCTCACTGAGTAGTTGTCACCCCCCATAGTGTGTAGTTACATGCACTGGACAGGTATAGTGCAGTGACAGTGCATTTAAACAAGGTTTTACTTCCCAGGCAATGATACCATGTAGTAACTGCTGGCATACTGTCCATGGCCATCGTTGCACTGCCTGTGTACATCATGTGCCCCTGTGATTGAGACATGTATATACAACTGTGTAATGCACGGATATGTTGCATGTGTAGTAATGGCATTCTCACTTTGTCATCCTCACAGGTTGATGCCCACCAGAAGCAGCAGATATGGCTGACCATCGTCCGGGCAGTGAGATCCGTGGGGGTCTACAAGCGCCGGATCCGCAACTGCCAGAAGAGGTGGCAGGACCTTCGGGGCTGGCCCCGGAGGATCGCACGGGTCCAGCTGAAGCTGTCGCCTCCTCGCAGGAGGGGCGGACACCGGACCCTGACCCCCACATGCTGAGGATCCTGGCGGTGGTCTTCCCTGATCTGGATGGGCAGCTGAAGGCCAGAGAGCAGCAAGGAGGGGTGAGCCCATGACTGCATTGTGAACTATGTCTGCCATGCTATGTGCCCTCCTCTGGCCTGGTTAAACATCCACAGTACATCAGTCTTGTGGTCCAGGACCCATGTCCCTCTATTGTGCACTGCCCACTCCTCATCTGATACCCTGGTGTGGCCCTTACAGTCAGGGAATTGTGTCACTTGGGTACTGTGTCCTTGCAGTTTGCTTGACTCAAGGTGGGGGACAGCATCTGTTTCCCTAACTCTGTGGTGGGCATCATGGGTGGGTCCATTGCTTACACAATGGCTGTGTTCTGACTTGTAATCTGCGTGTTACTTTGATATGTGGTCCAACTGCAGAGCTGATCCACCACATGTGCCTGGGGTATCTGGCACACACCCATGCTGCGGGTGGGAACAATGTTTGGGCCCCAGGAGTGTGTATATAACGTGTGTCACACATACTTAGCCAGCTGCCTACTGTCCAGGGCTCATCCCTCATTCATGTGGGGCAGGTCAGTCATGCCTACTCCAGGCCATATAATACACTCTGTACTCCCACTCCCGTGTATCAGCTGACATGTTGTGCTCGGTGATTTGTCCCCTCAGGTGTCTGCCTCTGTGTCAGTGTGCTGTGGCTTCGTTGTCAGGTCTGCTGGGGTGTTTCTCGGTTGGGGCTCCGCATGCCACCAGAGATGTGACCATGGGGGACGATACTTGTGTGACACATAGGTGTTTGATCACCTGACCGTGCAGACTGGGGTATGCGAATGTGAAGTTCAGGCAGCTGTTTCCCATTCACAGCAGATTGTGAGGTGCTCAGGTGCAGAGGGTAGTGTCACAGGTCTCCCATATGTCCAATGGGTATGACCTGGACAGATGAGGGTTCAGATGATGTGGTGTGTGGGGGATGTACATGTGCACTTGTTCAGCTCCAGGACTTGCATTCCCCATGACCTACTATTGTGACACAGTGCAGAGTGTTGTTGTCTGGCTGCCCTGCCCATGTGACTGGAGACAGTGATGTATGACTTAGCAGGCATGCCTGTGCCATGGCATGTGACTTCCTATTAGTGATCCTGCAGGGGAGTGACATGTGCTACATGCACACCATTGTGGCAATGGCTATCAGGACATGGGTGCATCATGGTGTCTGTCGCTGGTATGCATCACATGCATTTCCTATTTGACTCTGGGCATCCCTTTCATCCGGACACCTGTACTGACTCAGTGGCAAGAGTTGTGATGTGTGCATGTCCACATGCTTCACCGGGTTCTCTGCACTGTCCAACTACTGTGTAGGTGGTGCATGTGTCCACACTGGGGTATTGCCATCCAACAGACAGCAGACAGATGGGTGCAAGGCCAGGTGGGATGTGAGTGCCATGGTTGACCATCAGACTGACAATTGACTTCTCCTGTTCTGTTTGGGCACTTTTAGCAATGTTCAACTAAGGATGCCAGGGCTTGCTCTGTAATGTGCTGTACTTACTGTGGTGTGTGCGTTCGGTGCAGGTGACTGATGTCTGTCTGTTTCCCTATTGATTGCAGAAACATCCACGGCCACAGGAGGGGACAGCTCCACGGACCAGGAGGAGCCGCAGAGCCAGACTGGGTCAGCAGCCGAGGAGTGGTCGGAGGGACCCAGTGGCACGGAGGGCGAGGGGAGCCACACCGAGGAGTCCTCAGCACCATCCACCTCAGCTGAGGACCACAGCAGCTCGGAGGATGACTCCCTTATGGAGGCGGGTGTCAGCAGCCACCACACCCCAGCTAGTGTTGCTGTCCCCGCCACCACCACCACCACCACCGCCCTCCCGTCGGCTCCCATTCCCGAGGTCCGTGGAGGCTCCCATGTTCGGGAGCGTGTCTCCTTCGGGCCAGGCACCGCACCCCCTGCCCCTGTGTCCCCTGCTGCCCTGAGTGAGGAGTCTGTGTACCTCCTCCGCCAGCTCCATGTAGGACAGACAGCGATGCTGAGTGTCCTCCATGCACACACCAGTCTGTTGACTCAGCTGGTGTCGTTCATGGAGGGCATCTCATCGGGCATGTCTGACCTACAGAGGGGCTATAGGTCCATGGACTCCTCCCTGACGGCAGCAGTGTCCCTCCTCCGACAGTCCCTCACCCCTCCTGCCTCTGCCCCATCCACACTCCCCAGCACCTTACCTGTCCCAAGCACACACACACTGGCACAGGCACACACCAGCACAGACACGTGCAGCACACAGACACACACGCCACAAACAAGACGCACACGCACGCACCGTCAGGGGACTGCAACCACACTCACAGGGGATGGGGCACAGGCACACACACACGCATCCACATGCACTGCGCAGTCCTCAGTTGCCTCTCCCTCCAAAGACCCCTCCCTTGCCTCACCTGCAACCTCAAAGACACAGCGGCTCTTCCTCTGTGACCTTGGCCTCTTCCCCTCCGATCCAGCTGATCCAGCATTCAGGGGGAAGAGGAAGCCCACCCACACGGAGCGGAGTGCCCCTGGCCCCCGGACACCCTCCCCCAGGTGCAGACCGACTGAGGCCCCCACCCGCAAGTCCCCCCGGTCCCAGAAGAGCAAGACCCTGCCGCCGCCCTGCAGCTCAGGCACCAAGTCTCCTTCCGCCATCCCTCAGGCCCCCACTCCACAGGTGCCCCCACCACACCCTGCCCCAGGTTCCCCCACCCACAGATTCACCATCCCCAGAAGGATCAAGCCTTCTCCCCCTGCCACTTGCTCTTCCGGCCCCACACCCCCGCTGCGCTTGTCTGTACCACTGATGTGGTGAGGGTGTCCTCCCCCTCTGTCCTGCCCACCTTACCTGATCCCCATTCTCCTCCCCTGGAGGTAGGCACTGCAGTGGAGTCCACTACCACCCTGTCTGACTTGGGCACTGCAGTGGCGAAGCTGTCCACTCCAACTGCAGGGTCCACTGCAGTCGTGCCGGCACACACCATGTCAGACACCTCCACTGCAGTTGTCAGTGGCTCTCCAGCACCCACCACCCCTTCCCTGCCTCCTCCTGGTGAGCCCTGATCCTGTCCCTGCGGTGCCTGGCCTGCCCCCCTGTATGCCCCTCCTAGGGGATTGTCCCTGGATTTTGTCAGTGCAGGCATGCGTAGGGTGGCATCTGCCACTGTCACCCACTTTTGACTTTAATGATGGACTGGCCATTGGCCTTTGTTTATTTTCGACCTGACTTCTACTTTTGATGCCACATATGCTGAATAAAGCAACTTTCAGTTCTCTAGTGCTTTTGCTTCTGATGTACATGATGTTGATGATGCTAACCATGCCCTTGCTGCAGTGATGGTGATATTTGGTCTCATGACAATGAAGTGTTACTGTGCAGGAACCCATGTGGTCCAGGGGGACAGTGTCCTATCCTGTGGTGTATCCATGTCATCCTTAGCAGCATCTGAGGGTGTCATGTTTTCAATATTTGGCAATGGGATTCCCTACTTACATTAGCAATGTCACATCTGTGGGTTCCACCGCTGCACATCTGTTGTGTTTGCCATTGTTCAATTAGTCTACTTCCCTGACCGTGTGGCCATCTCCACTGGACATGCAGGTTTGGGCATCAATGGGGAAGGACTCATCTGTGTTGTCAGTGCAACTTGCTATACATGTGTGTTGGATCTGTGCTGATGATTTCGTTGACACTCCCATGACCAGGCTGATGTGAGGGGAGCCTTCATTTGGTGCTAATTGTTGACTGTGTGACCAAGTGTTCTGCTGACATGATGGAGCCCTACTGATGCGACATATGGCACAGCTTTCCTCACACAGGAGTGGAGTCCCCTCATGGCAGTGTGTACTCCTGTGACATCGCCTGTGCAGAAGGTGTGTGTTGTATGAGCATGTCTGTGTGTTCACTTCCATGTTGCTGTGCATGCTAGGATCCCTAGTGATGTTCCTGTTTGTGATGCCTGCTGAGTTGAGCTATGTTCCCCCAAAGTCTTCTCCCTGGGTTCTCTGTGATGTGGGTGCATGGCACATTACTGGTCATCAGGGTGTCACCCATAGGTGTGTTTGCTGTCAGGGCTGAGTTAGTGGGCAGACGCAGATGGGTCACAGTCAGGATTCCCCTTGTCACTTGTTGTTTACACCTGTCATGTGATTTCTGGTTTGTGTTAGCTTTCATTGGTTGTGACACATTGTGTGTGTGACTGCTGGCACTCCTCAGGGTCAGGGCTGCAATGTTGGTAGTTGTCTATGTGTGTTCTTTGTGAGTGACCTTGGCTTCTTCATTGGTGTGTGACTGTGGCTGGGATCCCATTGGTTGGTGTGGTATTGCCGTCATGTCCATGTACAGCGTAGTGTGCAGTGTGTCAGACATTCAGGAGTCTGGTTGAGTGGCCATGTGTGATGTGTTTCTGCCCCTTGGTTCCCACCACCCCCTGGGATTGTCATGGGTGCATGTGCAATGTCACCAGTGCATGTGAGCTTCACTGCTGCACATTGTTGGAGGTCGAGGTGTGTGGTGTTGAGTGTGTGCAGATGAGAGTTGTTGCCCGGCTAGACCCCTGCCTCCATGTTGGCCTTGGCTTACTGGCCGTGCTGATTGATTTGTGCTTGTGTAGGTGTGATGGTAGTTTGTTGCTCAGGACACATGACTGTAGTTCACAGTGTGAACGACATCTAGCTTTGTCATCACAGTGGGATTGTAATGCAGGCCAGGGTCACCACATTGTGGGGGCCCTGGGGGTAGTGCTGTGGTGTCTATGTGTCTTGCTGTGTCAGTTGCTGTTCCTACATGCTTGTGTGACATGTGTCATTTGTGCTCCCTCTCATCTGACAATGCCTGATTGCCCACATGGGGGATTTGGATCCATGAGTTACCTTTGTGTGGCACTGTATGCACGTCTGTGTAATTGGTATTCAGGCCTTCTCATGTGTTGTGTGGTTGCCTGGGGACACTGGTACCCCCCCTCACCTGTTGTGTTTGATGTGCAGTGTGGGTCTGCCTGTTTGTGTTTGTGCATCTGCACCACTGCATTGGCATATCTTTAGTGTGCCATTGGCTGTATGTTGTTTGGTGTGTTTGCCCTGCTGTCCCTGGGACTCCTAGGTCATCAGTCAGCACTATGATCATTGTTTGTGTGTCCCATTGCTGCCATGGTATGGTATCTGTTCACCTCACATCTACAGTCTCCACAGGGTATCTGAATTTGTGTGCCCATTGGTGCAAATATGTGGGTCTGCATTCAGATGGTGACTTCTGTCATTGTGTCATTGATGAATGTTGACAGTGTCAGCCCCCATGGGTGATGTTTGTCTGCACATGGCCAAAGGTATGTCTTATTTGCACTGCACTGTTTGCCTCCCCCAATCTATGTTGCTATGGGACACAAACACTACTTTGTCACTGATGTGTTTGTTGTTCTGTGACCAGGAATCATCCATGCAGTTTGGCAGTTGCAGCTTTTTCTTTGTCAACACTTACATTTTGGTCACTGTGATGATGGGGGTTTGGACCCCATTTCCACAATGTTCAAAATGTGCTTCAGCTATGGACCCCACACTTACATTTTGTGCACTGTGATGATGGGGGTTTGGACCCCATTTCCACAATGTTCAAAATGTGCTTCAGCTATGAACCCCACACTTACATTTTGGGCACTGTGATGATGGGGGTTTGGACCCCATTGCCACAATGTTCAAAATGTGCTTCAGCTATGGACCCTACACTTACATTTTGGGCACTGTGATGATGGGGGTTTGGACCCCATTTCCACAATGTTCAAAATGTGCTTCAGCTATGGACCCCACAATTACATTTTGGGCACTGTGATGATGGGGGTTTGGACCCCATTTCCACAATGGTCATGGCCTGCTTGCATTGTGGGGGCCACACACATTTATGTGTGGCACATGTGATAGGGGGTCACATTGTAGGTTCAAAGTCATGTTCAGTGTTGTAGGCATTTGACACAGTCTACACACGCTTGTCATGGTGTTGGGGGATGTCTTTATGTTGCATTCTTTATGTTGGTGTGTGCTTGTGGTGTCATGTATTAGCCATCCTGTGAGTGGGGGTGTTGGTGGTGGTAGGCATCCAGCCCCCCATGGGTGGAGGTGGTAGTAGTGGTAGGCATCCAGCCCCCCATGGGTAGAGGTGGTAATAGTGGTAGGCATCTGGCACCCCCTGGGTAGAGGTGGTAGTAGTGGTAGGCATCTGGCACCCCCTGGGTAGAGGTGGTAGTAGTGGTAGGCATCTGGCACCCCCTGGGTAGAGGTGGTGGTAGTGGTAGGCATCTGGCACCCCCTGGGTAGAGGTGGTAGTAGTGACAGGCATCTGGCACCCCCTGGGTAGAGGTGGTAGTAGTGACAGGCATCCAGCCCCCCATGGGTAGAGGTGGTAGTAGTGACAGGCATCCAGCCCCCCATGGGTAGAGGTGGTAGTAGTGGTAGGCATCCAGCACCCCATGGGTAGAGGTGGTAGTAGTGACAGGTATCCAGCCCCCCATGGGTAGAGGTGGTAGTAGTGACAGGCATCCAGCCCCCCATGGGTAGAGGTGGTAGTAGTGACAGGCATCCAGCCCCCCATGGGTAGAGGTGGTAGTAGTGGTAGGCATCCAGCACCCCATGGGTAGAGGTGGTAGTAGTGGTAGGCATCCAGCCCCCCATGGGTAGAGGTGGTAGTAGTGGTAGGCATCTGGCACCCCCTGGGTAGAGGTGGTAGTAGTGACAGGCATCCAGCCCCCCATGGGTAGAGGTGGTAGTAGTGACAGGCATCCAGCCCCCCATGGGTAGAGGTGGTAGTAGCGGTAGGCATCTGGCACCCCCTGGGTAGAGGTGGTAGTAGTGGTAGGCATCAGGCACCCCCTGGGTAAGGGTGGTAGTAGTGGTAGGCATCTGACACCCCCTGGGTAGAGGTGGTAGTAGTGACAGGCATCCAGCCCCCCATGGGTAGAGGTGGTAGTAGTGACAGGCATCCAACCCCCCATGGGTAGAGGTGGTAGTAGTGGTAGGCATCCAGCACCCCATGGGTAGAGGTGGTAGTAGTGACAGGCATCCAGCCCCCCATGGGTAGAGGTGGTAGTAGTGGTAGGCATCTGGCACCCCCTGGGTAGAGGTGGTAGTAGTGGTAGGCATCCAACCCCCCATGGGTAGAGGTGGTAGTAGTGGTAGGCATCTGGCACCCCCTGGGTAGAGGTGGTAGTAGTGGTAGGCATCTGGCACCCCCTGGGTAAGGGTGGTAGTAGTGGTAGGCATCTGACACCCCCTGGGTAGAGGTGGTAGTAGTGACAGGCATCCAGCCCCCCATGGGTAGAGGTGGTAGTAGTGACAGGCATCCAGCCCCCCATGGGTAGAGGTGGTAGTAGTGGTAGGCATCCAGCACCCCATGGGTAGAGGTGATAGTAGTGACAGGCATCCAGCCCCCCATGGGTAGAGGTGGTAGTAGTGGTAGTCATCCAGCACCCCCTGGGTAGAGGTGGTAGTAGTGACAGGCATCTGGCACCCCCTGGGTAAGGGTGGTAGTAGTGGTAGGCATCTGGCACCCCCTGGGTAAGGGTGGTAGTAGTGGTAGGCATCTGGCACCCCCTGGGTAGAGGTGGTAGTAGTGGTAGGCATCTGGCACCCCCTGGGTAAGGGTGGTAGTAGTGGTAGGCATCTGGCACCCCCTGGGTAGAGGTGGTAGTAGTGACAGGCATCCAGCCCCCCATGGGTAGAGGTGGTAGTAGTTACAGGCATCCAGCCCCCCATGGGTAGAGGTGGTAGTAGTGGTAGGCATCCAGCACCCCATGGGTAGAGGTGGTAGTAGTTACAGGCATCCAGCCCCCCATGGGTAGAGGTGGTAGTAGTGGTAGGCATCCAGCACCCCATGGGTAGAGGTGGTAGTAGTGGTAGGCATCTGGCACCCCTGGGTAGAGGTGGTAGTAGTGGTAGGCATCTGGCACCCCTGGGTAAGGGTGGTAGTAGTGGTAGGCATCTGGCACCCCCTGGGTAGAGGTGGTAGTAGTGACAGGCAACCAGCCCCCCATGGGTAGAGGTGATAGTAGTGACAGGCATCCAGCCCCCCATGGGTAGAGGTGGTAGTAGTGGTAGGCATCCAGCACCCCATGGGTAGAGGTGGTAGTAGTGACAGGCATCCAGCCCCCCATGGGTAGAGGTGGTAGTAGTGGTAGGCATCCAGCACCCCATGGGTAGAGGTGGTAGTAGTGGTAGGCATCTGGCACCCCCTGGGTAGAGGTGGTAGTAGTGGTAGGCATCTGGCACCCCCTGGGTAGAGGTGGTAGTAGTGGTAGGCATCCAGCCCCCCATGGGGTAGAGGTGGTGGTAGTGACAGGCATCCGGGCCCCTATGTGTATATGTGGCATTGGTGATGGGCATCCCGCCCCTATGGTGCTGCTGTTTCTGGTGTAAGTAATTTCTGCATCCCTCTGTGTGTGTGTGTGATATGTCGGGTACGTGTTGTTTGTTTTTGTGGTTGGTGTCTGACTTACCTTCTGCGCCGTACGCGTCCGTGCCTGTTCCGGTAGTAGATGTAGAATATTGGTAGGATCGGAACGATGGGATTCATGGTTGGTTCGTCTCGTTCGTCTTTGTCGTTGCTTCGCCTCGTCCTCGTCGCTTGTGTGTTCGTCTCGTAGCCGTGGATCGTGTTGTGGCGCGAATCGGAGCTTATGTGCGCCTGTCCCGGATGCTTTGACGTGCCGTGCGTAGCGACGGGTTCGGCGCGTACAGGAAGCGCATCGTACTTGTCCGGCCGGACGGGGCTGCTTTTTGGCTTTTGGGCGACTCGATTATGCGTTTACGGATCCGGCTCTGTCGGGGAACGGGACCTGGATTGGGTGAGTACGACTGGGTCGGAATCTGTGCTGTTGTGCGTATCGTACTTGTTCGTTCGGATTAATGTGCGGATCGGTCGGGAAACAGGCATTCGCATGGCTTTTTTCCCGACCGAATGGCGTTAGGTGTGCCTCCGACCGAGATCGGAATCGGCCCCATAGTGTTTGAGGGCACTCTACATCGTGGTTCAAATTTTTAGTTATTCATATGTGAAAAAAAACCAATGCATGTCGGGCTTGGCCCTTCGTCAGGGGATAGATCCTACAAAGTAAAAACACAAATTAATTCAAAGGTTCTGAATACCACCTAAATAATGAAAGGTAAATTCAGTGCCCTTGTACCAACACCGATGGTGCAAAAACCAAAATGCATTCCTTACCTAGTGCAAAACAGTAAAATAGAATGGTTGACACCAATGTGATAGACCACCGTAACGCATACTTGGAAAGTGAGTTTCACCATAATATCAACCAAAAAGGGAAAAGTGATCCCATCCAATATATAAACCCCAATGCAATTGCCAAATAAAAATTTACCTGTGATTCTCGTGCTCACAAGCTATGTGCTTAAATTTAACTAACCGATATGCGATGGCTGCACGTCGACGCAATATTACAAAAAACATCCAAAAATGTATGTGCCCCGATATATATGCTTCACATTTCACTTTTTGGTTGATATTATGGTGAAACATGGGCACTTCATTTACCTTTCATTATTTAGGTGGTAGTCAGAACCTTTGAATTAATTAGTGATTTTACTTTGTAGGATCTATCCCCTGACGAATGGCCAAGCCTTAAATGCATTGGTTTTTTTTCACATATGAATAACTAAAAATTTTAACCATGATGTAGTGTGTCCTCAAACACTATGGGGCAGATTTACAAGAAAGTGACGCATCTGTTAGATGCGTCACTTTCCCTGCGCCACCCTCAGAAACCCTTGCGCCACCATAGATGCGCCGTATTTACAATACGGCGCACTATGGCGCAAGGATTGACAGATGCGTCAGAAATTCTGACGCATCTGTTGGCGGAAAAGTCACGCATTGCTGGAGTCGTGTCGCGAGCACGACGCAACTCCAGCAATGCGTGTTGAGGCCTATTCCCACTACACTGCGTCACTACTTACGCCTGCTTCAAGCAGGCGTAAGGTTTTGATGCAGTGGCGTCCTAAAAGTGGCGCAGTGAAATCTTGTAGATTTCACTGCGTCACTTTTACGAGGCCTTCCTGCGTGGGAACGCCCACCCTGCATACATTATACCTGACGCAGGTATAATGTGACGCAGGGCTTTACAATGTGACGCATCTCCCTAGATGCGACACGTTGTAAATAGACCACATTTTTAAGCTGCCGATGCGTCACAAAAGTGACGCAACGGCAGCGTAAAAGTGACGCAAGGGACTTGTAAATCTGCCCCTATATATTTTTGGAGAATATGGAATAAGAATAAAAAGATGAAATAACATGAACTATGGATGAATGGTTTAATTCAAGAAGCTGCTCATAGGTGTGCCAAGTGGGGACGTTTTTTCCTCTTTAGGAAAACGCTTCACATTTATTCTTTAATTTGTATATGCCTCTTGATCAGAAGGCCATACCTACTAGCACCCATTAAAGAATTTAGACGATGCCTAGCATTACGCACGGAGTGCGACTGTCACCTTGTCACTTTGGAAATTATTTTTGCTAATCATCGACAGCGCACCCCACAATATTATGCCTTATGAGGAGATCTCTAATATAACTGAGAACAGAGCAGACACATTTTGTTTTGCATCAGAGGAAATGCAACGCATTTACTCGTTAATCAAAGAGACTGATATTACCACCACAAGCACTGGGTCTATTCAGGCAAATATCAAGCAATTACTTTACATCAACAAAAAGAAGCTAAACCAGCGACTGCACGCCAGTACGCTAATAAAATATCACAAAGTTCAGCGTATCCCGGGGGACTACGTATTCCACTGAAGTCTACTTTATGCAAGAATAAATCCAAATTTACTGAACGATAGTACGTAATACTGAACAAGTTTAGATCTGATACTTCTCATTGTGGAAGAACTGTCTAAACTATTGGAGGAGTTAAATAAAGAAATTAGTCAACTAAAACAGGAACTCACTTAAAAAATGACAAAAGATGAATGGGCTAAAACACTAGTGGATATTAATTCACAACTTGACCAATATACCAAAGAAAAAAATGAGAGAAAAATTCATAAATTTAAAAAGAGACCCAATCGATTACAAGATGGGTGAAGTGTATAGTTGGGCTGAAGTCTATGTATTAAGACGACAACAAAAACCTTTTCCTTCCAGGTTTACCGAAGGCGAAACTTCTTCATCTGAGGAATCTTTGAGTAGAATATGATCCCAGGTAAATGTGGATGGCCATCTGATAAAAGAAGGTGGTTTGTCAATGTCTAATATATCCACCACTGAAGGGTCTTTTTTAGGGAGAGGCCAAGACACACCGATCGAACCAGGAAGGGGGGTCACAAAGCTAAGAGACCAACCTATAGCAAAATCAACCAGGAACCAGAAACAATAGTGATTAACATCTCCAAATGTGAGTTAACTCCTTTTCAAACTAAAACCTTACAAAAAGGAATGTCTTTTGTTCCGACGTACCATTCTAATGAGTTGGAAATTCAAATCAGTTTCTTTAAATTCATGCAAAACTTATAGTTAAGAATTTTTTTTGACAAGATCTTGGATCCAAGACCTAACAGAGAAGAAGGTACCTTACTGGGATTAAGAAACAAGAGCTGTTGCTCAGCACCAATCAGTCATAAAGTTCTTGACTCTTTTGAAACAGTAGTGAAAAAGGAACTACATGATGTGTTCAACAAAAAGAATCTGAAAATATCTAATTTAGCTAAAAAAGAATGGGGAATTATTACTCAGATAGCCTCAAACAAAGCTATCACTTGTTGAAAGGCTGACAAGGGCGGCGCCTTGGTAATAATGGATTCTGAATTTTATCAGGAAAGCGTAAACAATCATGTTTTTGATTCCACCACATATATGAAAATCTATTCTAATCCTACAGGAGATTTTAGAAGAATACTCTCTATCATTATTGAAAAGGCTAAAGATATGGGGACTATCGCAGAAAAGGACAAATGCTACTTGACACAGGAGCACCCAAGTACTCCGTATATATATATACATATATATATATATATATGTGCTCCTAAAAATGCATAAGGATTAAAAAAACACAGTTTCGACCAATTGTTTCCACTTGCAATTCAATTCATGAACATGAAGGCAAATACTTGGACCGTCACCTTCAACCTTTAGTCCTAAAAATGTCCACGTACCTCAAGGACACAACTGATTTTTTTAATAGAATAAGATGTATTGAATTTGATACGAACGCCTAACCCATCTTATGTACCATTGAGAAAAAATGATTATACACTTCCAGTCCCCAGGACTTGGGATTACAAGCAGTAGAATCTTTTTTGATCCGCACTCACATGGATGAGAATTTAAAAAAAATTCTTATTGGAGTTGTTGCATTTTACGTTATATCACAACTACTTTGAATGGAACAATGAGTATTATATCCAATTATCTGAAATTTCGATGAGAAATTGTGCTGCACCTTCCTATGCCGAGCTCTTCATGCATCGTTTCGAACTTGATAACATTTTTTCCAAACCAACCTGGCATGAGAACTTAACAATTTTTTTAAGATACATTGACAATATGTTCATAATTTGGAAGGGTGACCAATCAGATTTAAAAACAGCAATTGATTCTTTAAAAACTGTTAATGAAAGAATTGAGTTTACCTTCAATATGAGTACAGAGTAAATCACATTTCTGGATGTTGAAATTTCAATCCAGGATCAGCAACTTGTCACTAATGTTTTTTCCAATCCCACTGATCGGACCAATAGATTACATTACAATAGTTTTCACCAAACGGCTTTGAAGAAACACTTACCCTACTCCCAATTGATCAGATTAAAACGTATCTCATCTAGCGAGCAGCTGTTTAAGAACAGTCAAGAAAAGATGGTTACCAAATTTAACCACAGAGGGTACCCTAATCATATTGTACAAGCTGCCGTTAACAGAGTGGAAAAAAAGACAGGTTGAAATTACTGGAAACAAGTGGAAAACCTAGAGATCAAGATGCCAGATCGGTATTTTTGTCTAAATATTCAACCAGAAGTCAAAAAGTGAGGAACATTATTCTTAAATATTGGCCAATGCTCCAAACAGAGGCAGAATTCAAAGGCATATTTAAGCATCAACCCCTTTTTGCTTATCAAAGAACAAAAAAAATATAAAAGAACTGCTCACCAAAGCTAGTGATACCACCAGCAAAGTAAACAGAGGTACAACACCTTGTCTCAAATGCGGAAGTTGTGACAATATAATAAAAGGCATTACGATCAGGCACCCAGTTCAAGGTACTCCTATTAAGCTGCAAACCACACCGACCTGCGATTCAAAAAATGTAATCTATTTCCTGAAATGTCCATGCGGATTAGCATATGTGGGAAAAACTGAATGAAAAATAAAAGTAAGACTGACAGTACACAAGAGTAACATCCGGGCAAAAAATTCCAAATCCACTATTGCTGTACATTTTAATACCTATAACCATAATGTGAATCAACTCAGATTCTTGGTCCTTGAACAGGTACCCATCAAGGAAGTTCGAGATAACAGCAAATATCTTCTTCAAAGAGAGGTTTATTGGATGAAGCGTCTAGATTCGATCAGTACCAAGGTACTTAATAAACGAATGGATCTTTAGTTGTTACCTATAAGTTTGTATTTTTGAACTATACGTATAGATGCCCAAGCTTGATATTTCATTCCTTCTTGATATTTGTCTGAAAAAAACACTTTATTTTATTTTATACTATTTTATGTAGGGTTCATTTAATTTCATTTGTGTAACTTTTCAATTTATTTGCTCAAGTCACCTCTGTTTATTTAGTTTATGTTCTACGTGTAACTTTATGGTTCTTTTTTACACGTCACCCCTTTTCTATTTTGATGGGTTGCTTTTCGTTCCACTTATTTGAAGCATTTCTTTATTTCACCTATTGGGGTCAGAGCACACTTCCGGTTGCACTCGTACGAACATCTTTTTAATAGTTGCTTTCACCGGTTTTTTTCACCGGGGTCTTTTGTACCTTTTTGGTTACGCCAAGTAGAGTGGACCTAAAGGCAGTTACTTTCCTGATATGGATTCTGGTGGTACGAAGCAATTCACTTCCGGTTGAACTGTGTTGAAAGCCTTTATCTATTTCTGTTACCGGGGTCTGTGTACCTGTCCGGTTTCGCTGAGTAGAGCGAACCTGAAAGTGGTTACTTTTGATTGTACAAACATATGTGAGGTACTCAGTAACTCTTTTGGGATTTAAAAGTTGTGATTTGTGCTGAAGCATGTATATCGGGGCACATAAATTCTTGGATGTTTTTTGTAATATCGCGTCGACATGCAGCCACCTTATGTCAGCTTGTGAGCACGCGAATCACGGGTAAATTTTTATATGGCGATTGTGTTGTGGTTTATATATTGGATGGATTAACTTTTCACTTTTTGGTTGATATTATGGTGAAACTCACTTTCTGACCATGCGTTACATTGGTGTCAAGCCATTCTATTTTACTGTTTTGCACTAGGTAAGAAATGCATTTTGATTTTTTGCACCATCGGTGTTGGTACAAGGGCACTTCATTTACCTTTCATTATTTAGGTGGTATTCAGAACCTTGGAATTAATTAGTGATTTTACTTTGTAGGATCTATCCCCTGACGATGGACCAAGCCCAAAATGCATTAGGTTTTTTTCACATATGAATAAATAAAAATTTGAACCACGCTGTAGTGTGTTCTCAAACACTATATCTTTTTAGAGAAAATGGAATAAGAATAAAAAGATGAAATAACATGAACTATGGATGAATGGTTTAATTCAAGAAGCTGCTCATAGGTGTGCCAAGTGGGGACGTTTTTTCCTCTTTAGGAAAACGCTTCACATTTATTCTTTAATTTGTATATGCCTCTTGATCAGAAAGCCATACCTACTAGCACCCATTAAAGAATTTAGACGATGCCTAGCATTACGCACGGAGTGCGACTGTCACCTTGTCACTTTGGAAATTACTTTTGCTAATCATCGACAGCGCACCCCACAATATTATGCCTTATGAGGAGATCTCTAATATAACTGAGAACAGAGCAGACACATTTTGTTTTGCATCAGAGGAAATGCAACGCATTTACTCGTTAATCAAAGAGACTGATATTACCACCACAAGCACTGGGTCTATTCAGGCAAATATCAAGCAATTACTTTACATCAACAAAAAGAAGCTAAACCAGCGACTGCACGCCAGTACGCTAATAAAATATCACAAAGTTCAGCGTATCCCGGGGGGACTACGTATTCCACTGAAGTCTACTTTATGCAAGAATAAATCCAAATTTACTGAACGATAGTACGTAATACTGAACAAGTTTAGATCTGATACTTCTCATTGTGGAAGAACTGTCTAAACTATTGGAGGAGCTTCACATTTATTAAATATAAACCAAAATCCAAACTCATCAGAAATGTTTACATAAAATAACCGCACAACAATTGACTACATTTTCCTGTGTAATTATCTTAGCCACAACATAGCGCATTTCACAATGGGGATGCATGAAACAAGTGACCACACAATTCTTCAAGTGGATCTAAGTATCCATAGCAAACAACGCTAACAAACTATCACCCTTGCCCACACCAGAGGCATTGAGGAGCACTCATTAATCAGGAGGATTAGATGGATTGAACAAAAGGCAGTCACATTAACAGCATGGAAACTAGCACAGGAATGCAGAGACAACTGCACTAGCCCCAAATACACCATTAAAACTTGGGGAGCATGGCTATTGGCCCTGAAAACAGCCCTACTGGTAGTAGCAAGGAACAGCTCCTCAGTAAGTAATTTAGCCACTGCACAAACCTGGCAAGATAATAAATCATTAAGGGAATCAACCCAGAACTTAAAACGGGCAAAAAGGAATCACCTGAAAACTGGCACACAGGTCACCGAGCAAAAGTTGAGAGAACTCCATTTCGAATGCACACATCTGACATGGACTTTAAAGCAGAAGAACCTTGAGGAAGAATGGATTAAAATTCATGAGCTATCCAAGAACCATAAACACAGGCAGTTCCAGCAATATGTAGCCTGGTTACAAAATGACAATGTGGATCGATGTAACTTCGTCCCGGCTGAAGTATGGCTAAATCACATAGCCACAATGTACATAGAAGAGAAAGGGTGGGCGAGCAGGCGAACATGGAAGATCCCCCGGTTGATGGAGCAGACAGCAATGGTGTGCCTATGACAGCAGCCAGAGGCAAAGACCAATATGTTCCTGCTGTCCAGGAGATAAAAAAGATAAGAAAAGACGGGGCCCCAGGCCCTGACGGACTTCTGGGGTGAATGTTTAAAGACGATCCGACATATTGGGGGGAAGTTCTATCCACCTTACTCACCGAATGCTGACTGCAAGCCAATGTTCCAGAATCATGGCGCGGCTCATTGTTACACCCAATATTTAAGAAAGGAGACAACACAGATCCCAAAAACTACAGATTGATCGCCCTTCTGGACATTGAAGGGAAAGCTTATGCCAGCACTTTATGAGCAGAGCTAAATAGATGAAATGAAGATAAAAAAAAACTCCCCCCATATCAAACTGGGTTCCATAAAGGAGGCTTGACAATCAACAATATAGTGGCATTCTTTTTTTGGACGGCTGCATGGAGGACCACGCCTCTGAGTAGCAGCAGGTGACCGGTGCTCCTCCCCCCCCTGCCATGGCGCGAAACATTCGATCTGCGTCCCCGTCACTCTCGCCGATACCTGCTGTGTTTTCATCGTAGCGCTCGCAGTGGATCTTCAGCGCGAGCGATTGTGGCCGGTAGGGCAGGCGAAGGAAGGACGGTGCAAAGTAAACGGCAACAGAGAGATCATTTCTCTCCATGCGCTTTCCGTCTTGGCGTCTTGGCTGCTGTGGTGTTCGTAGATGGATGGAGGACGGCAACAGCCGGGTAGAGCTGCAGTAGTGAGAGGCGGCGAAGGCTGTAGAAATTGCCGAAATAGAGCGGAGCCACGACGATGAGATGGTGAGACTGACTTACTGGTGGGAAATCTGTTGATGCTTTGTAGACGCCGGCCGCTAACCCCTAAAAAAGAGGAAAAGGAAAGGAAAAGGAAAATGGAACCCGGGAGGAAAAGAAAAATAGAACACAAAAAGTGCTTTGAAGTGAGCTTAAGAAAATGATTGACAGAGACTGACAGAGGCGGAGTTGGCGAGTTTGAGAAGGGGGAAAAAAACAAGGAAAGAAGAGAGGGCGGAAAAGAAAAAGAAAAAGAGGCGAGCAGTAGAAAACAGTTAATAGGTGGAGATCACACGGGGGAAAGAAAGGAGTGCGCTGGGAATAAAGAGGCTGAGGAAGAATATAAAAACTGTGGAGAAGGGCAAAAAAAGAGCCCGTTGAAGCGGCGGAGCGCGCTGTGATCGGTTGCATTTTGAGGCTGAGGAAGAAAGGGAAGAGAGTGGTTTTTATAAAGTGACTGGCCAGTTCTGATGAAGTGCTTATGCGCTCTGAAATCTCCCTATGTGATATAATAATTGGTCCATTGGAAAGGATTTGGGGATTGAACTAAGAGCAATGCATCAGATGGTTCTGAGAGGGGCAACAGTACGTGCAGGAGCTTCAGTTGTAGCCCTCTACACCTCTCCTTCATCAGCACAGAAAGCTAGACGTCAGACAGCCCAGGCTCGTATTCTGGCTGTAAAAAGAGGTAGAACTGTTCCAAAAGTTAAGGGGGATATAAACGATACAACCTCACAAGTGGCACTCTTGTCTCATAAATTCTCCTCTATACCGTCAGACTCTCCAGGAACTTCCTCTACCTCTACTTCATTGGAATTTTCGCCCGAACCGGGATCCGGTGTTAAAGGCGGGGCTGTTGGGGCAGCAGTAGTGGAGCCGTCTACACCAGGACCTGGGGTCAATACTCTTAAGGAATACCGGTCTTCTCTATCAATCTCAAAATCAATCAGATGGCTACTCTGAACAGCACAGTCGACAAGACATCTCCCTTGGAGATAGTCCCTGGAACTCAGGAGGATGGCGCAGTTATTATTGTGCACACTAGGTCCCCGCTCGAAAAGGAAGGTGGGACCCTCCCTGAAATAAGTTCGGATGATCAGATCCAACCAAGGCAACTGGCAGGGGCTGTACAGGTGGTACAGGGGGCAATGATGGCGTTGTCACAAGGCAATTCCAGGGCTGGAGAAGTCCTGGGGTCCCTACATCCCCCAGTACAGCAAGACTTGTTGTCGGGGCCAGCATCAGAACTAGAACCAGGGCCAGAAGTTAGGAATCTGGGTTGCCAGCAGGGAACAGGTATCGTCAATAATGAGCAGGATACTACGGACACTGCCTTGGATCTTGTTGATCCTATAGATCTGGCACAGCCCTTGGTTGTCCCGTTAGCACAGATGCAGCTGCTCTTTGAAACCATTCTGGGAGAAATTAGAGAATGCAAAATCGCACAAGCGCAGGAACTCTCGTTACTGCATCAACGGCTAGATAAGATTGAGACTATGGTACAGCAAATACCTGAGAGATTCAAAGAACTGGAACAACGGGTATCCGAAATTGAGGACCACTCTGTATTATGTGATTCGGATATTGCCTCTCTCCAGAAGAAAGTCCAGGCCTCCCAGAACAAGATTGATGAGATGGAGAATTATGCAAGGCATTCAAATCTGCTTTTCACCGGGATCCCTGAGGACAGTGAACGTATAGATGGCCAAGCCAACCCTGTGACTTATATCGAATCATTAATTAGAAACCACTTGCTGTATAAGGTGCCGGAAGATCTTACAGTAACGAGGGCCCATAGAGTTCCTTTCCACAAAATTCCTGGAGCAAAGTATCCTAGGATAATGATTGTGAACTTTTCGGATTACCGTATTAGAGAGGCGGTATTAACAAAAGCAATCCAGAAGAGAGAAATTGTCCTACAAGGTGATGATCGAGTGCGAGTATTCTCGGATATGTCGGCAGCAGCGGCACGGAGACGGAAGGACTTTGTTGGGTTGTTGAGTCAGTTTAAGAATGCAGGAGCCCAGGCCTCAATTGCGCAGCAGTCTAAATTGAAGGTTCTGTGGAAAGGGAGGTTTCATTTATGCTCTTCTCTTGAAGAAGCTCAAGAGTTATTGTTGAAGATGGCCCATGATAATCATAATAAGTGACTCAAATAGACTTAATTTAATAGTTTTAAGTTAAGTCTTTTCTAAGTCTGTGATATTTAATCTATTTAAGCGAGCTGTCAGACTTGTTTTTCTCTCTCTGCGTGAGTACTTTGGCATTCGATCACTTTTAGATAAATGTAGTAGGATCTGTTATAGGTATTGCCCACTGTAATTTTGTATTGTACTCTTTGCACTTTTTTTATTTTGGCTGTTTCTTCGGGATCGATCTGTAATGCACTATGTAAGGTACTGTATCTTCCACATAATGTTCGGTAAATGTAGAAAACCTAATTCGTTGTTTTTAGTTCATTGTAAATGTTTCATCAAATCTACGGATTAGCTGTAATATCTGCTCATCTTGGCACATTGCACGTTGCACTGCATCTTTTCTCTTTTTATGGTCATTTTATATGGAGTATCTTTTTATATTTTTTATATATCATTCACGGCACTTTGCATAGTGCACTTTATCATGTTTTATCTTGCCTGATAAGGTGATTCTTGCACATTGCACACTGCACTTTATCTATTTATTCCTGGCTGCACTGATTCAACAGGGTGCAGATGGCATATATTTATTGGCTCTGCATGACAATTTTTGCACTCTACATATCGTATTTTATTCTTTTTTGCATTGTGTATATTGTATATGTTATATTTGTCATATTGTATTGGATTGTAATGAGTTATTGAATTACTGTAGTACTATAGGACGACTCTTGGAATATGAACCTCGCAAGTTGGAAATGGTGTTAAAGCAGTCAGTAGTATATTTTCCAGTCCTGCGGATGCGCTTGGGTTATTAAGGGAAATTTCATCAAAGTCGTGGTGGCCAAACGAGAAGTATAGTTGACTTAAGTTTCCTTTTTGGAGGGGGGTAGAGGTGTCACTTAGGGTCTCCCTGGGTGTAATGTCATGACACCCAATAAATGTTTAGGGAGGGTGGCTAGCGTGGTCAGGAGAGGTTGCCATACTTCCTTGGGGTGGGGTCTCTAAGGGAGGGTTCACGGGGGTGAAGAGGGAGCATGTGGGTAAAAAAATGAAAACCATTTTTTTTTAGTTCATTGTATATGTCCAGTATGATTTAGATAAGCTGAAGGGGGGACAGTTATTCTCCTTACTTGTAGGTGCCCTTCGAGTATGGGAATTGGGTGCCTTTTGCCTTTTTGACACAAGTATTTATAACAATGGGAAGTTTGTTTTGAGATGGATTAAAAGATCGGAGATCAATGGGAAATAGGGAATTATTGAAGGTAATCTCTTTTAATGTCAACGGCCTTAACAATAATAGGAAAAGGCGGGCCATAGAAGCCTGGATCAAGACAGAGAATCCAGCTGTGATTCTGCTACAAGAAACACATATATCAGCGGGTAAAGTAGCAGAATTTTCAATGTTTAAATCATGGGCTGCACATAAAGTTTTCTCTTCATCTTCAGCAGCCCATAGAGGGACAGCTATTTTTTCTCAGTAAGAATATTCAGGCAGAGGTGGTAAATATAGCGAATGACCAGGGGGGGAGATGGTGTTGGGTTACTTGTAAGGTAGGACATAGACCCCTGACATTTGCAAGTTTTTATGCTCCAGTGGAGGATAATCCTACCGTTTATGAGGAATTTTTTCAATCCTTAATACAAGTGTCAGGGGAGATAATTGTGGGGGGACTTTAATCTGTTGATGAATCCAAAGATCAATTCTTCTACAAAAGCGAAAAAACAGTTAAAGCATCAATCCCTCAAAGTGGTTCAAAGCTACAGCCCAATGCTTGATATCGTCGACCCTTGGCGGGCTGCATTTCCCACCGAAATTGCCTATACTTGCTTTTCAGGGAGATTTCAGTCGTTTTCACGGATTGATTTTTTACTTATCTCCCGGAGTTTGTCTTTTAAATCACAAAAAATCCTTCAGAACGGGTTCTCGGACCATGCTCTGGTCAGTTTGGAGGTAGAATTGGGGGATTGTAAGAAAGCCTTAAGAAGATGGCAGCTAAACTGTCAGTACTTATCCGAGGATAACTGGATTTCTTCGATTAAAATTGAAATTAGAGCATTGTTTTAGCGAAATCAGGGCTCAGCCCCTATACACATGATCTGGGACTCATTTAAAGCCTTTTTTCGTGGGCTCGCAGTGGCTAAAGATGCAGTGATCTCAAAGGGTAGGAAGAAGGAAAAACAAATGTTTGAACAAAATTTGCAAAGGTCCCTAAATAACTTTTTGACCAGCCCTACTCCGGCAAACCATCGACACCTGAAGCAGGCCAAACGGAGTCTTGCCGAGAATTATTATGCAAAAAGTGAATTTTCTTATCAGCAGTACAGGCAAAAAAATTATGAGGAAAGTAATTACACCAGCAGATTTCTAGCTTGGCATGCAAGGGAGCGGGCTGTTAGTAATCAAATACTTGCATTAAAATGCCCTAGCTCAGGTCATCGCATTGAGGATAGGGAAGCAATAGGCGATGTTATGGTCCAACATTTTGAGAATATATATGGCCACGAGCAATCTATCAATATGCCATCGCTGGAAGCGTTCCTTCAGGAAAATGAATTACCTGTTTTAACAGACTCAGAAAAAAGAAGTATGAGGAGGCCGTTCTCAAGAGAAGAGTTAGGGGAAGTTATTAAGAATCTCCCTAATGGCAAAGCCTGTGGTCCAGATGGTCTCCCTTCAGAGTTTTTCAAAACATTTGCCAGTGAGATCCTCGATGTCTTTCTCATTTTGGCAAACTCAATTTTGGAAGGAGGACTTATACCACCAACTTTTAGAGAAGGGAATGTAGTCAGTTTTTTAAAAAAGGGCAAAAGCGGTGAGGACCCTAACTCTTATCGTCCGATAACTCTTTTAAACACGGATTATAAATTGATTACTAAACTTTTAGCGAATCGTTTTAATGGGTGTGCTTTGCATTTAATCCACTCCGATCAGAATGGTTTTATAGCTGGAAGGCAATTGGGAACTAATACGCATTTTTTAGTGGAAGCACTGGATTACTTTGACACACAAAAGATCCCAGCATTAGTTCTGTTTTTAGATGCCGAAAAGGCTTTTGATTTGGTTATATGGGAGACTTTATTCTGTATTTTAACAAAGTTTGGAATCCCATCCAATATTATAGATTTGGTGGCGAATTTATACAAGAATGCCGCGGCCAACATTATTATCAATGCTATTCAGGTCGGTCAGGTAAAAGTTAAAAGGGGCACTAGACAAGGTTGCCCGTTGTCTCCGGTACTTTTCGCTTTTTTTATTGAGCCCCTTGCGATAGCCATTAGAAACAAGCATTTGCAATGCAATAGGTCTCGCATTTGCGAGAGTTTCAGCTGTTGGCATTGTAAATGACAATGCGTTTTATTTACGTGTTGGTTTTTAAAACATAAATGAAACGCATTGCCATTTACAATGCCAATAGCTTAAACTCTCGCAAATGCGAGACCTATTGCATTGCAAATGCTTGTTTTAGAAGCAGGCAGTGGTCTAAGGGACCAAAGCTTCTAAAAATGTTTATCGACAATCCCAAGGGGCCCCTTCTCTTTTGTAAATGGTTACCATCAATTTGGATTTGGTTGTAAAATATTAATGTTTTGCAACCAGATGTAGGTTGCAAAACATTAATACATAAGTTTAGGAATCGGTATTTGGAAAGTATTCTCTTTACACACCCTTTCTAAATACTGATTCTGTATTGAGCCTGGAACCCTAATTGCGATTCCGTAAAAATGCTATTTTGTAGTCGCAACAGCTCAACTTTGACCTCTGCAACTGCAAAATAGCTTTGTGCATCAGGCCCCATGTCGCTGGCTGCTAAGAAATGCGCGGAGCTTGACGATCACAAGTTTAAACCTGGCAATGAGATTTAGTATTTCATCCTTGCAAGGTAGGTAAAATGAGTACCATTAAAATGCATTGATTGCAACAAACGCTGTTTGCAGTGAGAAGTGCTATGTAAAACAAGAAACATAAAACCTGTCACTCAGCCACAAGAAACCCATGTGTGACTGTGCGCTTTACAAATATAGGTTATGTATTAAAAAAACACGTATTCCTACATGTTACAGCAATGCAGGTTGTGTTTAATACAAACGTCAAAGTGGAACAATAAATATTTGTTTTCATTTCCGTTTTTAATAAAACTAAATTTTAAAAAGTCCGAAAATAAAAGCAAATGTTTCATTTGGGAAACAGCACCCGGGAATATCCCAAACAGTAAAAAAAACGCAAAACCAATCGGCCTTATTACAACACACCGCAGCTCGGTGAACAAGCAATCAATCGACCACCGAATAGGCACAGAACAGGTGGTAGCAGTGCAAGTGCCCCATACACATACAAGACACACTGCAACACATTCAAGCGCCCCTAGAGAACATACACAGCACGGGAAACATTACTGTGGGCTTCTCCCACACACTAAAATATGTAGGTTGTAAACCAGTAGCGGAAGCTTCCCATACACACACAGAACAGGTAAAACAGTAACAAACAGGCGTTCATCCTTCCACCTAGATAAAGAACTGGTGCTGCGTGGGGCAAGTCGAGCAGCAGAACTGCAAGCCTCACTCACATATTCTGGGTACAGTACAGGCGGCAGTGGTGCAAGTGGCCTTCACACACATACCCACACATCTCACAAATACAGTACAGATTGTAGTGCTGCAAGCTTCTGTCACACACAAGTAGCACAGGGATCACAAGTGCGCACCCGGCCTTCTCACGTATTATGCACAAAGTACTGATACAGGCACAAGTAGCAGCAGTGCGCGCTTCTCATTTTTCACACAGTTACAAGGCGGGTAGCAGCAGCTGAATCACACCACTGTACGCGTCATGGCATGTTCCTGCAAAGTTTCCACACACACACAAGACACAACCCCACCCGGAAGACGTGCACACCTCCAGCATGCACACGGAACAGATACAGCACCACCTAGCAGACGTGCACATTTCCAACATGCACACGGAACACATACAGCGCCAGCCAGCAGATGTGCACACTTCCAACATGCACAGGGAACAGACACAGCGCCACCCATATGCAGCCACACAGTCTGCTTCCCTCACACACAGCAGGTGCAGCGAAGCAAAAGTACAAGCTTCCCTGACACAATGAGCAGGTTTAACACAAGCTGAAGCAGTCCAAGTGACACACATACACATGTTTGTTGTTACCCAAATGTTATTCAGCTTGGCGCTGAATGACAGATCTTTATTGTTACCCGAATGGTACTCATGTTATCGACCTCAGAATGATGAAAGTCTCAGAGGACTATTTGTGTTGAACCTTTTACTATGAAGTCATGCAGGGACTCCTGGGATGGATGAATTAATCAACTGAGTCACCGGCTGCAGATCAGTGAGCAAGTCACTCACTGCTGAATATGTGGACATAATCTGCAAGCTGTGGATTCGAATCACTGCTGGGTCAATTCAGCCTTTCGTCTTTTAGAAGTGGAGAACAAGCTAATTAAACTGAGTAATAATCAGCACTGCTCGGTGGTGCCATACTCTGGTGACCCTGCTTCACTTCCTGTGTCATACGTATGAGCTGATTAGTCCTGGTATGAGAGTAGCTCCTGACACAAAGAGCACAGAAGTTATATGCGAAAACTTGTGTTGAGTCCATCTCTGGGAAGGAAAGGCAACAGAGGCGAGATGGGGAGGCAGCCTGCTTCGCCACCAGGAACTGTGAGCAGGGGGAGAAGCTAGGGAGCCCCGCATGACCGAAGGAGAGGAGGCGGACGAAGCGTGGGAGAGGGAGGGTACACGCGCCGAGCAGGGAAAGGCAGAATTACACAGGCAGTTGACTTGGAAAGGGAAACCTACGTGGAGAGAGGGAGTTAGGAAGCAAGAGGCAGTCGGGTTCCAAGGAAAGAAACGGCCCGGATGAGACATGGACAGAGTATAGGGAGGAATCAACAAAACACACAGAAACCAGACCGAGCAGGGAAATAGGATCAGCAGAGGAATAAACAGAGTGAGGAAAGACTAAAACGTTGCAGGCAGATATCAGAGGAAAACAGAATGCAAGAGATAGCCGCATATAAAGCAGCGCACTCGTCATTAAACTGAAAGCTCGGGTTAAAAAAAAGCCTTTGACACCGGAATTGAAAACAAGGATGAAATAAACAGCGCGACCTCACGGCATGCAGCAAGCCTTTCCACGTCTCTCGTCGCAATGAAAGGGAGAGCGGATTTCCACTTACATCTGCACCAGGAAGGTTTCCTTTGAGCGACCTTACGATTCTCTTCTTTCACCAATGTATTCAATGTATCATGCGATGTCGATGTCTTCACGTAGCGTTCCCATGAATGTCCATGAACTGATCATGTGGATAGGATTATGGTGGTGATATCCACGCGCGGTAAGAAAGCGCTTGGCCTGATGGGATATGTAGTCCCTGCAACTCCTGCTATTCGGGCACTTAGAGCAGTTCAAAGGAAAAAAGGACTACATATTACGGGATTCAGCAGAACAGCCATTGCATTCCAAAGGCGGACGAAAACAGTAGTTAGGCGCCGCTGCTTCCGGACTAAACGGAAGTCAGTATCAGATAAAGAGCCTGTAAAAACCAAGCTAACAGGAGCTATGGCAACGTGCAACAAATAGCAAGCGGCAGCAGAAACTACTGCCAATAGGCGGAGTTTCACCTAACACATACAGATTACTTGATGCCTCGTAGAGGCAGCGCATGCGCTGCCCTATGCGAGACCTAAAAATAGGTATATCTGTCCCCCGCTTCCGTCTATGGCTAAGATCAAATTATATGCTGATGACATTATGCTTTTAATAAAACCAGAAGAGGAAGCACAGGCCAAAGCTTTTCAGATGTTTGACTTATATGAGTCATTCGGTGGCTATAAAATCAACAAAAGAAAAACCGAAATAATTCTAAGTGGATGTACGTCGGAGATTTTATACCCCGATATTCTTTCGTGTTTTAACTTGAATCCTAAACGGTATTTAGGGGTCTACTTTTCACCATTTGTTTCGGATCTGTATGATTTGAATTTTGTTCCGCTGCTACGAAAAGTTCAGGATCTATTTTTACGCTGGGACTCCCTTCCGCTTTCTATTTTAGGTAGGGTTGCCTTGATCAAAATGTCAGTGCTTCCATTGTTTAATTTCTTATTTTCTACAATTCCCTCTGTACTATTAAATTCCTTTTTCACAAGAATAGAGTCTATGTTTACATCGTTTCTGTGGAAGAAGAAAATTCCCAGAATTGCACTCAGCACCTTATATGAGAATGTGGAAGATGGCGGTTTAGCTCTCCCCAATCTCAAAGAATACTATTTCGCGTATTTTGCACAATTTATGTCTAGATTTAAACAGGGCTTACAGTCGGGTCTTTTTATGAATTTTTTTATGAACTTAATGTTTAAAGATAATCAGATCCACCACCCGTTAGCAATATTTCGATCTCCAAAATTAGTTCGATACAAGTGTTTACATTGGGTATTTTATAAATACCAGGCTTTTTTTTAAACGTTATTCTATCCCACTTATTAATGATATAACTCCTACCGCTGAACTCTTTGTTTCTGCAGGTATTAAAAAATCATTTTGTCTTTCACAAAATTGGTCGAAAGCTGGTTTTTTGAAGCTCTCCGATTTTGTCAGGAACGATAAATGGATCAGTGTAAGAGAAATGTCTCAATTAATCCCCGGTGATTTTCTTCTTCTTGGGTCATATATTACGCTTAGTACATTTTTTGAAAATCTTGATCTGTTTCAGATTATAACTCAGAAACAGCTAGTCTATGACTTGCTGGGAGATAAGGTAATAAAAAAACCAGGGTAATGGGAAAAAAAACTAGCTCGAATCAAAGGGATAGATTTGGAGATTAAGGCAATTACAAAGTGGAGCAAATATGAAAATCAAGAACTCACAGTAAATATTTGGACCACAATTAATAGCTTAAATTTCAGCTCAGTTAGAGGCGCTAACTGGCGAAGGATGCTATATTTTAGTAAATGGCTATTGTACAGAACTCCGGCCTTTGTTGCTAAGGCTTATCCTAGTCAATCGGGGCAGTGCTTTCGTTGCCATACTCATTCCGCCGCAAATTGGACTCATATAATATTACAGTGCCCATTGATCCAGAAGTTCTGGAGTGATATCTTTGAGTTTTTAACGACGGAATGCGCAATAACATTCGGTTGTAATGACCGACTGATATTGTGGGGCTATGATCCAGATTTGCAGGTATCACAGAAGTTGATTAAAATAATATATATTGGTATGGCGGTAGCTAGATCTCTTTTACTTCAAAGATGGCGATCGGATTTAATTCCTTCCAAAATTGAATGGATTCGAAAAATGGTTCTAGTAAAGAATAGTGAACGAAAATATGCTATGCAAACAGGGGGATTTAAGAAATTTGAGAAAATCTGGGCAAAGTTTTTTTATATTACTCCCTAAAAATCACTATTCGAAGCCATTCGCCCCTTTTGTTTATGAGAGAACATGTTTTAGAGAGATAGCACATTCTTAGTTTCTGGTCCAGTTTCGATGGTAATAATGGAGATCTATTTAAAAGATGCTAGGTGGATTATTCTTTATTTTATCTCTCTTTTTTTTTTTTTTTCTTTTTCTTTTTTCCTCTGTTTTTATGATTGATTAAGACTTGTTATGTATTGATCAATAGATGTTATTTATTATTGTGTTTGTAAATATTCTTGATGAAATGTATAGGATGTATTGCTGGATTTATTGTATTGTATTATTCATGGTTTTCAATTAAAAAAAAAAAAACAATATAGTGGCATTATCTTATTTGAGCCAGCAAGCAAACATCAATAACAAAAAAACTGTCTTTGCTTGTTTTGTTGACTACTCGGCAGTGTTCGATGGGGTCTCTCGACATAAGATGTGGAACAAGCTAGAGAACTGGAACATCCCAGTAGGCCTCTTGAATGCAGTCATCTCCTTATAAAATAAAACCTGGGTAAGAGTCAAACTAGCAGATAATACAATTTCAAAAAAGTGTTACACAGATCGCGGCCAAAAGCAGGGCTGCATTCTTGCCCCAACACTTTTACATTTATACACAGCAGATTTGGGGAAGACGCTTCAAAATGCCAACCTTGTAAGTCAGAAAAATAGCCCCCTACAGATTCCAAATATTGCAATATGCTGATGACTGGGTAGTGATGGACCACACTAAAATTGGCCTACAAAGGGGACTAAATGCTCTTAAGAGTTACAACGAGACTAATGAATTGGTCATAAATCCACACAAGGCAAACGTGATGGTGTTTGGGAGCTGTGGAGAAAGAGTATTACTCAAATGAAAGTGGGTAACGAAACAATTTCCACCACGAGAACATATAATTATCTTGGAGCATGGTTCAGCGACTCTGGGAAAGTGACTTTACATCTGCAAAAAATGAACTCAAAAGTTCCGTTGACAATCTACGCCTTATGCAAACTCCATGAGAAGCTGCAGAGTCCGACGACGGTATCAATAAGAAGGGTCATACAATATAAAATAAGGTTAATAGCTGTATATGCACAGCAGGCATTCCCAGGCAAAATGGACAGCCTGCTTGAAAAGTCACAATGCCAGGCGTATAAACACATATTCAAGTTACCAAAGCGTACCCGCAACAGCCTGGTTCACCTGGAGTTCAGCCTGGCGCAGCAAAATTATGAATGCCTGGGAACGCAGGCGAAACACTACTACCAAGTTTTGAAAGCACCCATTGGAAGCGTAAAGAACATGCTTAAAGCCATCTATTAAGGGACAACTAAGCCTTGGAAAATATATATGCAAAACGCGGTGGGGACACTTGTGCTGGCGACACAAAACTGGGGCCAGGAAGGGCTAAGTTATGTGGCAATTAAAAATGCACTTAACAAATAAATTCAATTATCACAGGAAGCAGACTTATTAAATTATACAGTCAGGGGGGGGGGGGTTCGGATTGATTACATCATACAAAGAGCAAAGAATACAGCCGTATTTGAAGCAAGCACTGGGGAGGAAGTGCTTAAAAGATATTTAAGGGCCAGGCTTCTGCCCCTTCCAATAAAAGAACTAAATCCCGGATGGAAATCCCTGGCTTCTATAACCAGGTGCAGAATCTGCAAGTACAGAAAGGAGTCGCAGCTGCATTTGATGTGTTGTTGTCCTGGTCTGCTACCGCTACGTCAGATGTTGCTAAAACCGATGTGTCTCTCTAAAGGGGTTCGGACATGAAAAGAAGCAGTATCTGCTTTGTTCTCTTGCACTGCACCAGCAGAATTGGCCAAATTTGGGAAGTATATGTCAGATGTGCGTGCCCGGCTCTCTGAACAAGAAGGGCCCGACTATACTATTGTGGTTTGCTTGAACAATAAGTAAGCACTTGCCATTTAGTCCCAATATTAACTTTATTATGCAGTACAAGGCACCTGGGCACTTTAAACTTGAGGCAGTTAGAAAACCCAGAAGTTTGAATAGATGCCATCACCTTCTTTCCATCTTGCCGTATGAGGGCCTCAAGGCAGGGAATAGACATTAACTTTTAATCAATGCTGCTAAGAAGATACCCTTATAAAATGAATAAGTAATCTACATAATTTTAATGTGCGATCGTTATAGAATTTTAATTATGCGTTTATCGATGTAAGAAATATTGCAAATGATTTTAAGTAGTTTGTGCAATAAAAACTTTCATACATACTCTGCCAACCAGAAACCTGATATCTAACAACTACAGACTTACAAGTAAATTAAATGTGCCAAATGAATTTAGGAGTTTTTCAATACCAAGACATGTAAATTTTAAAAGTGCATGTCCAGTGTTTTAAACACACTGCATCCTGCCCTCTGGGATGTTTAGGGTCTACCCTAGGGGTGACGTATATGTATTAAAAAGGAAGTTTTGGGCCTGGCAAAAGGTTTATTTTGCCAGGTCGAAATGGCAAATTAAAACTACACACACAGAATGCAATGGCAGGCCTGAGACATGTTTAATGGGCTACTTATGTGGGTTGTACAATAAGTGCTGCAGGGACTCAAATTGCATTTAATTTACAGGCCCTGGGTACATGTAGTACCACATCACTAGGGATTTACAAGTAAATTAAATATGTCAATTGAGTGTAAGCCAATGTTACCATGTTTTAGGGAGAGAGCGCAAGAACATTAGCTCTGATTAGCAGTGGTAAAGTGTACAGAGTCTTAAGGCCGACAAAAACGAGATCAGCAAAAATAAGAGGGGTGAAGGCAAAACATTTAGGGGAAGAGCACCCTAAAGCTGACAAGTCTAACATACATACATGCATACATACATACATGCATACATGCATACATACATACATACATATATACATACATATTGCAGGACAATATTTTGTCACTCAGTATTGTGACATTCATTTCATAATGGCCTCTTACTCATCACTCGTTCAGTGTTTTTGAAGCAGGATTTTGCTGGAAACCATTTGGCCGGCAGGGACCTCCTCTCTACTGTAGCCTGCTGTATTTTCCCCATCTCTATGATCCGATTTTGTTCCAATATATTTTGCATTGTCATTGATATGCAGCAACTAAACATAACCCCTTGCACTGTGCCTTCCATAAAGACTTTCACTCATGTACTGAATTCCAATTTTTCACAGATACATAGATTGGCAGCATGACAGAAAGCCTTCATTTTCCAGAGCTCTTGTGGCCGTTTCATAGATGGTTCTTGCCCTTGGTCTTTCCCATGGAATTCATTATTATTTCACTCTTGCCTTCTGAATAAGTCAAATGAAATCCATGCTGATGTTGTGCTGCCATCCTGTCCTATCCCTCATCAGGAATGCAAAGTGAAAGCATGGCCCCCGCACTTCAATGATTGGATGAATAAAGGATAGAGTGACCAACCAAATCTACTTCTTGGGTATTCAGGGATCAGGCAATCTCTTACTCACTGATCTCTTTAAACAGAACCTTGTAGCACAGGCTCAGCCGGCTGATGCTGTATGCACACCTCCAGCACTTCGGCAAAGTATGGCGCCCCTACTCTGGCTTCTCAGCCATACCTTGCACACTAGTAACAGTTAGTTTACGCACCATGCCTTTATTTCCTTTATAAGATGCACCTCTGCCACAAATATGTGTGATACAACAATGGCTTTTATTTAAATTAATTCTTATAGGTTCTTAAAAGATGGATCAACATAAATATTCCTAAACTCCTATCCCTGTGCTCCTTTTTGTTACGCTGTGTTACCTGCCTATGCACTGTGTGTAAGGATAAATCATCCTGCAAAGTGATACTTCCACTCATGAAACCTCTACTACTGAAGTCTATTCGCCTTCTTGTATTCTCTAGTAGGGGAAATCTCTCTGGTTAAAACTATACATTCACCCACGGTGGGCTTTCTTTGTGAGCTAACAATGCTTTACCTAAACACGGCAATACAAAGCTTATGCATAAGTATGAACGTACCTTGGCATGCAACACCTATGCTTCTCATGCTACCTAGCAAGCGAGGCTAGTTTAATAACTCCTACTTTCTAACCAAGGAAGATTGTTTTGATTCTATCTCAAACTCCACTTGTAATATTAAAGGTGGGAAGACATCAGTTCCTTTTAAATCTGTACTTTCACTCACCCAGTTCATGAGGCTCTGCGCTATTCTTCATTAGCACACTTCTTATACTATTAAAGATTGCTATATTTTTCTTGCAATCATGACCAAACTGGATTACTAAACATTCTTAATATGTGGCATTCTCAGTTAAATGTACACCAAAATACTCACATAAAGACTAATCTCACGCCTCTTTCCCATTCATCCACTGATCAAATTAAATGTAATCCTGAATTATACCCAAATCACTGAATCCTCTAGGTCACCCAAGATGCAGCTACTTCAGTGTCTGTCTCTCATCCATCATAGATCACATGAAGAATTGGCATTCCCCTCATATGTGGAGTAACACCAGTGGAATTCACTCTCAGTAGCTCAGTGCAGACTCAAGAATTAAGAAAACTCCCTCCTGGAAATCTACTATTGTTCTATTTATGTCACATAGCACTGAATCAAATGTACCCTTCTATTTATAACTAGATCACTCACTGATTAATGTAGAAATTACTACAAATGATGCCTCCTTTTGAAGTATCCTTCATTTGAAAGGCTAGACAAAAATTTATTATTTTTGTTTCAAGCCTTCTCTAATGTCTTCAGTTTTTACTGGGCGCTGTTACTCTTATACTCTTAGAGATCTATTCACAAAGGTAAATTTACCCATTAAAATGTACTCAATTGTGAATTTACGCTTACACTTTGGAGTAACTTTACTATTTTTGGTTATTCACCATTTCGAGTGTTGAGACAAAATATTGAGACAAAAATATTGTGTGGACAAAATATCATGTCAACAATATCAGCGAGAAAAATGTTGTGAAGGTAGTTTTCTATGGGTAAGCAAACTTTTGCTATACATATATGTACATTGACAATATATACATATCTTCAAGTATGTAGGTGTGAGGTTAAGAATAGTAAATCTATACTTACAAATTTGCACTTACATTCTCAATATTTTGACCTTCAATGTTTCTGACACGAAATTCTGTCCACATGATATTTTTGTAATCGATAATCTAACATACAATCCCATTTCGAGTATAAATTTACTCCGAAAGGGAGACTTACGTCTCCTCACTTGAAATCTTTATTAGAGCCCTGCGTCACACATCTACCACTTTACTTGGTGCAAAAGTGACACAGGCTCTCATAAATAAGCCCCTTAAGGCGGGACTACAGACAATAGAAGTTAAACCCGCCAGCGTGCATTCTTTATTGTCCTTAAAAATAATGAAAGAAGCACATCCGCTTTATAAACTCCGTTCTGTGAATTCGCTGAGAGAACTTAGGTAATCATGTGCATTTTCATTGTAGAAGTGCAACAGCATAATTATATTCAGACCTTGAAATTCCATTTGTTATTTATTATCTGCCGTGACAGTATTAGAAAATATTTGCCAATTTTCAGTTGTTTGACTGATTCTTCACCTTTTGCTCCACAACAGCTACCCAGCTGAAGAGATGAAGGAAAGAAACTGCATGAGACCCATTCATGAATGGAAAATGAATTACAACTGCCCTAGAAAAAGGGTTCTTTTCAGGAAGGAATCAATAAAGATGGCAAAAAAATAAAGCTACTGCTTCTCACATTGTTTATTAGCTTTGCAACATCAAGAGTGCTCCAAATCTCTTATCATGTTTGCCCAATTTTGACATGATGTAAGGTACTGCTCTCCGTTGATCTAAATGTACTCAAATCCTACCAGACTCTTCTCCGTCCATGCCACTGTGTCGTGCAACAACTCAAGTGCACCAAGGCATGTGACTGTGTCTGAAAGATCTCACTCACGTGTGTTCCTCAGCACAAACACCCTAGGGCATTTTTATGAGATCCTAGGGTCACATTTCCACCACGCAAAGGGGTACATGCATCACGCAAGGCTTTGAGTCAGATTTATGAAGCCATGCAAAGCCACCTTCAATGCCTTTGAGTGGCTCTATAAATCTTGAGTAAGGCGATGCAGCGCAATTCTCTGTGTCGCCTTACTCTGTACCCGGGAGGCGTTCCAGGGGCGTTGCAGTGGGTGTGCCCGTGCAGCTCCCATGGTTTTTGATGCACTGCCAGATTAATAAGGACTTGTAAACCTGGGAATGCGTCAAAATCTTACACCTCCCGATGTGAGGCTAATGAGGAGAAATATGTTTATTTCTCCTCGTTTTTACCTCTTTCTATGTGTGCTGCATTTTGAAGCAAACAAAGAAAGAGGGAAAGGCCCCTCAGGATTATTTTTGTGGAGGAAGATGTCCCTTGCTGCACAAAAACAATCATGCCGACAACACAGGCACCCTGGCAAGATGACTTGCTGCGCTGCCCTATGTCAAATCCCCATAAATGAAGGCCTCTGTCATTAATGGTAAAGCAATCGCTCTCACCACATTACTTCTGAGTAATTTCCACTCTTATTTTCCTCATTTCCTTCTGACATTTTGCCAGCGTATCCCTGAGCTCCTTGTTCTTCAGACTGTATATGAGGGGGTTGAATAGAGGGACAACTGCACAGTACAAGAGGGCGAAGATTTTGTTCTGGCTCAGAGAGTACATTGAGGGTGGCCGCAGGTACATGATGATCAGAGATCCATAGAACAGAACCACTACAGACAAGTGAGAGGCACAGGTGGAGAAGGCCTTCGATCTGCCCTCGACAGACTGGATCCTCATGATCGCCGAGATGATGTAGACGTAGGAGATGAGGATAGGAAGTAAGGAGAACATCCCTACCACCGCCCCGATGGCATAGATGAGGGTCTCAATGCTGCGCGTGCTGGTGCAAGAGATCTTCATTAGGGCTGTGATGTCACAGAAGAAGTGGTTGATCTGGTGGGACCCACAGAAAGACAGAGCAGAGGTCATGACTGTGTGTGGTATCGGCTCCATGAAGCTGAACATCAAAGTTCCAGCTGAGAGTTGGGAACAAACCGCTTTGTTCATGATGACTGTATAGCGCAACGGACTGCAGATGGCAACATACCGATCGTAAGCCATGACTGTGAGGAGGAGGAATTCTGCGCATACCATGGCCATGAAAAAGTATAGCTGAATGAGGCATTCTTTCATCGAGATTTGGGGGTTTTGTCCAAAAAAGTTGGCTAGCATTTTTGGGAAGATGGTCGTGGTGAAGGTAGCATCGATGAATGACAGGTGGGCTAGGAAAAAAAACATGGGAGTGTGAAGGTGTGAATCAAGGCAAATCAATGCCATAATAATAAGATTTCCTCCCAGAGTGATGAGGTAAATCAGTAGAAATACAGCAAAGAGGGGGCCTTGCAGGTAGGGAAAATCAGAAAACCCAACAATAAAAAATTCAATCGTGAAGGTCCTATTGTCTATTTTCATTTTTAGAATCTGAAATCTGGTGTCTGCAGTACTTTAAAATGTCAATGACTTCAGAACCTGTCATCGGTTGGATAGTGTTGATGTGCTATCATACAGTGCACACTTGGTGTTAGTGGTGGTGTCTCTAGAGCAGTTTGTACCATATGAAAGTATTTTACCAGAGCTCCACATAGACCAGGACACTGGCTGGATTTCCGTGGAGCTCTATGTCTGAAACGAGCTTGGAATTTTTGCAGAGATGTGCAGTTGATCAGAAGGGTTTGAGCTATGTATTGATTATTATTTTAAGAGATAGTGTGTTAATTAAAGCAGTGAACCGCTACAGAACTGAAATGGCGGGAGTTAAAGTTCAAAGGTTAAAGAATTCGCAGAAACAGGATCTGAAAAAATGTAGATTTCCAGAGATGCATGGACTGGCGGCCTCAGTTTCTCTTGACAACATCACAGTGGGGTGGAAAATGTATCTAAAGAGATGGAGACAGGGTGCAATTTGAGCGCTCATTAATTGCTATACTGTAGAGTCACAAAATGTTACTTCTTCCTAAAAAACAAAATGCAATGCTTACATTGTGTAGGTTTTTGGTCTGGGCATAATGATACTGACATTCCAGCAATACATTTCTCTAATATTTCCATCCACTCCGCAGAAGGTATGCCGAAGGTAACCCTGACCATTTCAAAGAGAATGTCTGCCTCACTCTTCAGCTGTGAAAGAGCAAGACGTAAGAATTACAATGCATATATATGCTTATATTACATATTCTGCCACGAAATAAGCTTACAACCTGTTTCAAGTTTGGTCCCCCCAAGAGAGGTAGGACTCCAATAAATGGTGTGAAGAGACACAACACTGTTTCTTCTACAGAACAAACCACTAACACCGAATGAAATGTGGTTCGAGTTTATATGAGAAAATCATATTTCTTTGCGACAACGTAGTAAAAAGACCCAGGACATATTCACAAAAAGGAACAATCTGGGTTTTACACAATGGTGAAATGTAGGGGGGTGAGTACAATGGGTTTTACATATACATCACAATACAATTTATACATGAACAATAATGCACATATAACAAATTCAGTAGATCGAGCGTTGTTTGATCAGTACAGAAAGCCTAACCAGACCTAGAAACTATTCTCTCTGTTATAAAGTCTGGTGGGCAAAAACGCTAGGTTGTATATACGTCGACGTTTCGACCCCTTAAGAACGTGTGCGTATCAAATCATCGATATGGGGTCTTCTTCAGGACTACGGGCAATATTTGTGTATAGCCTTTCTGAAATGCCAAAATATGTTGCCCTCACCGTTAGTGAGAGGTCGGCCACATTGTGGCTGGCTTGCCAGACTTAAACTGAAAAAATGGTCCTTGTGAGCGTCTATTATCTGAACAAGTCCTTGGGTCCAATATTCCTTAATTAGTCATATCCACAAATTGAGGGGTACCACGTGCTCCCTTAGAGTCTCCGGTGTCAAGCGCTCACACGTGCTTTGTGCGCTCAAAATCTTAAATGTGTAAAGAACGGGGCCGGCCGCCTCCGTATGTGTACGTTTCCATAAATCAGGAGCAGTTCTGCTACCTTGACAGCTCCGGCATTCGCGCTCGGAGTCGGATGAAGAAACGTTTCTGTGCATTATTGTTCATGTATAAATTGTATTGTGATGTATATGTAAAACCCATTGTACTACGTTTCACCATTGTGTAAAACCCAGATTGTTCCTTTTTGTGAATATGTCCTGGGTCTTTTTCCTACGTTGTCCCAAAGAAATATGATTTTCTCATATAAACTCTCGATCCAGAGGGTAAAAAAGACCTCAGGGCGAACTTACTTAGAAGTCACACAACTCGGTGGAGCAGCCACAGCTGCTGGGCTGGGTGAGAGGGAGAGGGCAGGACAGCGCCATATCTATTAAGAAAGGGAACTGCTGCCCTCCCTTGCATGGAAGACTTTAGGCCGCCTTGCACCACGCACACAGCCTTGCACGCTTCAGTGTTCTATTGCAAACAATTATGCTAAGACAACTTTGTATGTGTGCTGTGCAGTACAGTACATATGTGAAGTTTGAAGAAAAATAACTTTTCTCAAATTTTACACCTGCCTCGGGGAGGTGTTAATTTTTTGTACAAAGCCATGTTTACATATGTCACTAAATAGGACATTGGGTCAAATTCCATTGGATGATTGAACGGAAATGCCCACATACCAGCTATGGGACACCCCCTTGACACAAAGTAGTGCAAAAGAGCGAAAAGGGCTTCTTTGCTTTATGTGAGGGCTCCTCTCTAGTGGAGTGTAAATCCCAAATCTACACTTTGAACCAGTTTTGTTGACACTGCATTGGCACAACGTGTGGATGATGTTGCCCCCAAAATCATTGTCATTGACTAAATTTAATGTCAAAAAGAACACGAGGAGCCGGAGAAAGGAGTCGAAGGTGACTAGAATCCATGCTTGTGAGAGGAGTTTCAAAATAACATAACTTTGCTGTCTAACTGTTTGTGCACCTAGATTAAAATAAATGTATATGGCTTACCGAGATCTACCCACAGGATGGTTAATTAAAAAACAAGTATAACTAGGAGGGATAATTAATCAAACAATAGATCAGGCTCACATCTTAATGAGTCTAAATTTTCAGAATGATTCGCAGAGGTAGATTTTACCTGCACCCTCTTTAACTTTAGGAGAATTAATAAGAAAGGAAAAATATTCTCAGCTGCAGAGACCCTATTGTAGGTTTCATAAACCATCTAGGAAGGGGGCAAGTTGATGTATTGATTCATGGGTGATACATATGGCTCTTCTTGTGACCACAATTGGTGAAGAGTTGAGAAAAACATAACAACATGTATTGCATCGGTCCTGTGATCTTTGCTGCAACAATTCCAAGCACACAGCCCAGAACAGGGACCTGGAGATGGAAAGCGGTCACCAGGAAACAGCTTCTTTCCCCCATATAGCAGTGTAACAGGAGCTAGGCATCTGTCCATGGCAAAGACAGGCCGTCAATAGCTTCCTTTATCTTGCAATATTCCCAGATGAAGAGCCTCCAGACAATCATCAGCCCTGGCTACTCTTCTGCATGGAGTCCAGCATAACATGATGGCTGCGCAAGTCTGTATAACTTTAAATGGCTTACATAGCCAGGGAAGGGTAGGCGCCCCTGGTCACATCATTTTAGCTTCCAGATAAATAATTTAGCCTGGGGCTACATGACAACTAAAAGTGTGGTGCTCACGTAAGCCAGTGCTACGTCAATCTGTTAGATGGTGTAGACCTTGTACGTCCTGGTATCCAACAAAGGTCCAGGAGAGCCAGCTACTTTGGGAAGCTTTCCATTTAGCCACTATAAATTCTGTGGATGTCCCAAAAATCTGTCAGGGACATGGATCACGCCCTCGTGGACCTATACTGGACACCCCTGTTTTGATTTGTGCTGCATGGTTGGGACAGCAGTCTGCAGGGCAGTAAAACAAGCTGCCACCTCAGCACTCAGTGACTGAGGGTGAATCCTACTTACTCCCTCTTGCTCTGGTAATTTATCGTTGCCGGGTATTACTCAATCTTAACTATATTAACGTTTCCCTCATGAAAATGTCCAATGTTCTGATATCTGCAAACACCCGGCATGGTAATTATTGAGTTAATAGTAAGGGAGGCTGAGCAAGTACTCACGGTCACAGACCCTTTAGCGGTAGGTCACTCACCAGGAGGCATTCGCACCTTCTGTAGCCACGCCCATCGCTGCATTATAAAATGACGTCAGCAGCAGGCTCGGCACTCTCGGGGCTGCTGTGTAAGCGGTCACTCACCTGCAGGGCAGCCCGTGGGCAGGTACCAGCGACACACGACAGGTGCGGCCGTGAAGAGGGGTCGGGACAGCGGGTTCACTACTCAGCTGAAGTCAGATACAGGGGAGTGGCTGCAGGGGGTGTTTGGGGTGTTACACCCTCCCAACAATTGTACTATTTAATAAATAGTTGGGTGCAGGAGGTTTCAGTCGGGCACGAGAAGGTGGTTGGATTTCGCCCGGGATGTTTAAATACTGACTCAAACAAACGCACAGACACGTATATTCTCGTCTCTGTTTTAAAGGTCTTACTTACAACATGGTTATTATACAAAATACCGTGTTTGAAGCACTTCTTGCAATGCGCACTCCTCTCTCTTTCCACCGCCTCTTAAGTCCCCCCCCATGCACTGCTTCTCAGATAATGACCAACATATTACGCTTGAGTGAGTGTCGGATAATCTGAAGCATATCCCCCGCCCAAGTCTTACTGACCCAGCTAGGGCCCTGGTCAGATACCAGGCGAGAACCACAGATTAGGACCGGCGGGACTCTTTCCTGGAGTAAGCACGGATGTCACTCTGTTCAGCAGGTCACTCCCGGCCAGTGGCACCCACTGAAGTCAGTGCGCGCGGCCCACCTTTATATATCATTCATCACGGTACCCACCGGGGCACGGCCCTGACGTCAGTCTGGCTTCACCTTCACAGACGAGCACAGCTGCGCTTCTGGTGGAAGAGTCTAAACTCCACGGGGTTGTGTCTCTGGGGTGTCAAAGTCTAGCACCGATGTCCCCACGGTCCTTTCGGGCTGAAGAGAACTCATTCCCATGTGGTTTCAGTCTCCCAGCTGCTGCCTGGCATTACCAGGGGCTACGTGTGAGGGATGCCCAGGAAGGCTCGAGCGAGTACATGCAGGAATAAGTTAAACATTTACTTTTATAGGAAAACAGTTTTACTATGCCTTAAACTCAACACGCACCACTATTGTATAAAAGTACTTTATGAATTGACAATTATCCGCGCAACTGTCAGTCTTAGCACAGGGCCGCTTTAGCAACATCAGTTCTTGTCGCTTGTTGGAAAAATCCAAAAGAGAAAATAACTTTTATAATGACCGCTATAGTGCACTTATCAGGAGAGATGTTTTAACATGAAAATAGCAAAAGTCCTTCTCAACTTGGGGGGGTCTATGGAGCGGGGCTGACACCCCCTGATCCACATCAAAAGCTACAGGAAAGATAAACAGACCGACACCTCTTGACAAGCAAGGGCTAAAAAGATTAAAACCCCCAGTAAATTCCTAAACCTCTGTAGACTGTTTCTGCCTTCCAGTCTTGTCTTTAGATAATGCATTGTTAAATACCCCTCTCTTTTGCTGGTTCTAGCCCAGTGAGAGGTTACAAAATAAAACATGTTTGCACCAACCTCGCAATTGCCCTAAATAAAGCATCGGTCGGGCCATGGCGTGGCCCCACCTGCTCTATAGATTATGCACCGATGCTGCTCACATCTCCTCCCACCCCTCCCAGACGCCATTACACTAGAAGGGACCCCAATATTAATAGCGCTCCGACCTTAGCTTTCAAAGCGCTTCTCCAGAGGAGGTGGTAAGGCATCTTATAAAAAATGAAAAACTAGCAACTCCTCCTTGCACTCTTGAATTTACCTCTTTCATGTGAAATTATCAGAGAATTACACTCCAAAATCACCTGAAGAAGATACCTGAAGGCAGGAACTCATGCAGAGGCCAGGAGGCACCACCACGGGGAAGCACTGGTGTCACTGCTGCCATCACACCATGGGATGTCTCAATTCTGGAAGGAGGGTGCAGAGGGAAGATAGGTCATCTGAAGAGTACATCACTGCCCTGAGAACACAATCTGCAGCATGCACCTTTGGGTCTCTTTCTGAGGGGCAGATAAAATGCCATTTCATGGTGCACTGTATGTGGGACAAAATAAGTGTGTAACTGCTTACAAGGTGGAGAAAATGCTGAGCCATGTGCAAGAGCTACGAAAAGATGGTTTAAAGAAGATGGAAGTGAATGGTGCAGAAACAAGGGGAAAAGTTGCAAATAAATTCAAGGTCAGATGTTTTTGCTGTGGGTTAGTGCGGCACAGGGCTAACACAAAAGGGTATTTGCAATAAGTGCAGGAAGAGAGGCCACTTTGTGAAATGCTGTTGGAGTATGAGGAAAGCACCGGCCAAACACAAAGTAGTGAGTGAGAAAATAGTTCTTCAAGTAGATGAAAGGTCCCATGGTAATCCCTGGGACACCGTGAACATTGATGACATGGAAACAGCCATGATGATTGATTCATGTTCAAGAGAAGCATCATTTCACTACACGTGTAAAAAAAAAAGCACTCTAGGGGCTAAGTGGTGAGAAAATAGACTTCTGCCTGGAGTGTTATAGAGAACAGTTGACAAAAAAATGAAGGGCTATTTACATGCCTTTATAGAAAACGAGGGGCGTGCTACATGGGGCAAGATGTAGGTGGCTATCAAAGTGAACAATATACTTGGGTGGTCACAATGGAGAAAGTATTTTTGGCCCCGAATGCTGATCCCCAGATGTGGGTGCAACAAGCTTTGGAAGAATCCAGTGACTTTCCTAAACAGTATCCCAAGGTTTTCAGCACTAAATTGCGTTACCTGCATAATTATTCCCACATAATAAAATTAAAGGAAGGTGCTACACCTGGGGTGGCCAAAGTTAGGAGGATGCCTCTTAATATTGAAGAGGCGGTAAAGAAAGAGTTGGCGGGTTTATGTGAGGAAGGGATTGCAGTGTCCCTTGAGGTAACAAAGCTGTTGGCCCCAATGGTAGTGCTGCAAATGGCCAGCAGAGCATTAAGACTGTGTGTGGTCTTGAGGTGTCTGACTAGGTAGTAGTGGTGGGTAGGTTTCCACTGCCCAGTTCGGTGGAAATGATGGCAGGTGCTAGTTCTTTACCATCTTGAACGTAGAGTCTGCATACCATCAGGCCAAGTTAAATGAGAGTACACAGGAACCAACACTTTCATCCTATCAGTGGGGTTGTATACATTTTTCAGGATGCTGCTCGGGTTAGTCTCTGTGGCATCAGCATTTCAGAGAGTCATGCACACTCTGGTTGGGGACCTTATTGTAGAGAGATGCTTCCAGGATGATGCGCTGAATTTTGGCAAAACATGGGAAGGAGACAGTCTCAGAGCACATCATCTATTGAAACAAATGGAGAACGCTGGCATGATGTTGAGGGTGGATAAGTGTAAGTCTGGCAAAGAGGAGATCACTTTTTTAGGACACACAAGTTCCCTCAAGGGTATAAGACTAAGACAGGAGCTTGATGAATGTAATTTGTAATTTAGACATCCTGAAGAACAAAGTTTAAGTTGTGTACTTTTTAGACAAGGTGGAATTCTAAAGCCACTTCATTCCCAACATGTCTGTGAAGTCAGTTACTCTTTGAAAGTTGTGCTAGGGAGGGATGGGGTTCAGCTGGAGTGATGAATGTGGAGTGAAGTTTGAAAATGGTACGTGACTGGGTGCTGTTCTTCTGCAGAAACTGAAGAGGGTGAAAGGATCATCAGGTGTCCATCTAGAGTGGTGAAGGGGGTAAGCTGAATAAATCAGGCAATGAAAAGGAGGCACTAGCTCTGAACTCGGTAAGAAATTCCAGAGTTTATTTTGGAGCTGTGTTTTCCACCTCATTGTGTGCATTATTCTACTGTGGGCCTATTCACTGACTCTTTAACCCTTTTTGCAATGTCAAATTTCATGGTTCTTCTAGCAAAGTAGAGAAAGAGAGAGAGAGAGAGAGAGAGAGAGAGATAGAAGAGAGAGAGTGGGGGTGTGAGAGAGAGAGAATGCTTAACTGGTAACTATGTGACAGTGTATAATATTGCATTAATGGATTCTGGTGACATCATTAGGCACGAGACAAAGTCTGAGTGATTTGGAAATCTTCACCAAATACCGAAGACAGCCTGATAGGATAATGTCACACCTACCTATTGCATATTTTTTCATATTAATTTTTTATTTTGGAGTAGTAAGTCTGAAATAGCCATTTTCTTCAAAGTTCAGCTATCAATGTGTAATGATTGGAATTAAAAAGATTAGGTTTAGGTTACCATTCACAGATATGTTTTTGCTAAACAAAATGGACAATATTGAGGGCCAGTCACTTTATGTCTCCCTGTTTTAGTAAAGCCAAACGTCTTAAAACTCAGCAAGCGTAGCACTGAAACGCATGTATACGAGAAAGGAATACTCGGTAAAGATGGGCGCCATCTTGGAAAGGCCATTTTCCTTGATCTCTTCCATCACTAGCATCTGGTTTTACGGGTCTTTCACTTTATTGAAGTGTTGGCTTTTACACTTTTTGATAATCTCAACTCTTTACTCTGGTCCTATTGTGGTCGATCAGTTGTAGCTGTGGTCCTGTTCATACTTTGCTGGTCTTGACTGGTCATGCAATGTCGCCCACAAATACCACTATGAAGGCATGATTGATTGATTTATTATTAACCGTTCGATTAGTTAAAATCATTACAGTAAAAAGCTAAAATTAGAACCCCACCCCCCTTACCCACCCACCCTTTCCACCCCCCTCCCGGTGCCTCCTGTGAGATTAAAAAACCCCGTTCCAACAGTCAATCTTGTGTTGCAGGGACCTTTCGTCTTTCTATCCGGGTACTTAATTTTAATGCGGCAGGGTTCCAGACAGAGCACTTGGGGTAGCGGGCGAGGTCTTCTTTGCCCATTGGTGTTTGCGGAAACCATTTGTTGCCGCGTTTATCAACTCTGATTTTGAGAGCTTATGGAGAGTCCTTTATACTCTTAGCGTCTAGAGCTTGACCAATCTGGTAAATAAATTTTGCCGCTCTTGCAAGGTGGTGTGTTTTTGTTTCCGAGAAGCACCAATATGATGCCTCCTTGCAAGTTCTAATGCCAAGGGCTCTTAAAAGGCATGAAGGCATGCGGGGGCACTGGGGGACCTTTCTCATTGGAAAATATATACTGATGTTTGTACTAATTGACCTTACAGCCTTGAAAAAGTTGTGTAAGGTGAAACATGTGTCGGTTATCTTCCAATGTACAAAATACAAGCAATACTGGATCACTGAACTCCCGCAAATAAAAATGGACCTGCTTTCTTAAGCAGACATTCAAAAGAATTATTTGTAGTGCTCTGGGTGTAATTGTACAATTTTTTTATGTGAAGGTTTCTTTTTCATGTATATTGTACTCTATTATAGTGGCACAGTGTTTAGCCTGTGGAGCACACTCAATGTTAAATTGTCTTTACATACCCTGGGGCAGACCTACAAGAAACTAACGCAGCGCGGTGCCGCAAGTCATTTTGCTGCGCCGCGCTGCGTTAGTTTCGAAGCACAGGGATGCAACATATTTACAACAATATGTTGCATCTCTGTGCTTCCCCCTGCGTTGGCGCACAAACTGCTGCCATGTGCCGGCGCAGGCACAGGCGGGAAACAGCGTTTATAACGCTGTCAACACCACGCGGGTAGGTAACAACGCGGACGTTACATCGTCCGCGTTGTTACCACGCATGGCATTACATCGCAAGTTGTTTCTACGACTTGCGCTAGATGGCGCGCAACACCAAGGAATGTGTTGGATTTTAAATCCAACACATTCCCTACTGTTGCGCTAACTGGAGTAGGAATAGTAATTTATACTATTCCTAAGTCCAGCGCGCCATCTAGTGCAAGTCGTAGAAACGACTTGCGATGTTAAGCCATGCGTGGTAACAACGCGGACGATGTAACATCCGCGTTGTAACCTACTGCGTGGTAATGTATGTCAATCAATTGAGGTGATTTCCTCTTCCAATGTGTGCTGTGAATGCAGCACGCATTGAAAGAGGAAAAAAACGAGGAGAAATGAAAACATTTCTCCTCGCTGCACCTCGCTAAGCCACCCCAAGGGTGGCGTAGCATTCTGACGCATTTCCAGATTTACGTTTTCTCGTAAATCTGGAAATGCAGTGGACATGGGTGTTGCGTGGGAACACCCACAGCAACACCCATGTCACGCCCTTAACACGCAAAGTGTTGCGTGAACAGGGGCGATATTTACAAGCACAGGTTAAGTTCAACATATACGTGGCCCCTTTAGCCAGACTAATAAAAAGCCACGGTCTGTTGCTCGTATCCTACGCTGATGACACGCAGCTAGTGGTGTCAGTCACGCAAAACGGGGACATGACAGCCGAACGGTTTCGCAATTGTATTACATCACTGATGTCTTGGATGAATACAAACTTCTTAAAACTCAACACTGAAAAAACAGAGATTATAGAATTTGGTCAGAAACCATCGATTTGGAGCCAATCATGGTGGCCCATCGAAGCCGGAACTTGTCCGACTCCGGTGCACAAGGCTCGGAACCTTGGTTTTCTGATCGACAAAGATTTAACATTTGCCTCTCAGATAAACCAAGTGGCTTCAGCCTGCTTCTTCACGTTGAGGGTTCTACGGAAGATTCTTCCTTTTATTCCTTTCTCCCTGAGGAAAACGGTGGTAGGAGCTTTAGTGCTATCTAGAATAGACTATTGCAATTCCCTCTACCTTGGCGCCGGAGCACGGCAGCTCACTAAACTCCAATCACTGCAAAACGCAGCAGCACGAGTACTGCTTAGGTTACCTAAACACCACCCACCTCTGCCAGTATAAAGCAACTTCACTGGCTTCCAGTGAGACGGTGGGTGCAGTTTAAAGCCCTCTGCCTAGTTCATAAAGCCCTCTATGGAGGAGGGGCAATGGACTTACAATCTCTATTCCCTCGGTATGTTCCATCGCGTTGTCTAAGATCCACTGACACTGGACTGGTACATCTTCCGAGAACAAAAAGAGTAAGATGGGGAGGAAAACGTTTTTCATTCCAAGCAGCCAAATTATGGAATTCCCTCCCTGTCCAACTTCGACTTCAGTCCTGCCGTACGCTTTTTAGGAAAAACATAAAAACCTGGCTCTTCATGCAACTCTAACTTTCTTTGCCTGTTCCACCTTTCACATTCCCCCAGCGTCAAGACGCCTCGGCAATAGTGCGCTCTATAAATATTTCAGTCAGTCAGTTAAGTCACGTAGGGTGACTTTACCTGTTCTTGTAAATATCACTTAGCACGCTGCGCCCCCAGTGCGTCACGCAAAGTGATGCACCGGCGGCGCAAGGGGCTTGTAAATCTACCCCCTAGTGTTTGCTGTTGGGAGGTGCGGAATATCTCTATACCGCTGCTACCAATTTACTCTGTTCATGTAAGGAAGGCATGGTAAGTGTCTACAAAACTGCACCAACGTTATTTACAAATCAATGACTCCTTTACTCTCCCGTTTAACGTAACCTTGCTCCCCTATGTTGGCTCAGCATAGGCGCTGAGATTCCATAACAGGTCTTAACTTGCTAATAGTTTCCTACCAATTTTACGTAGATGCATTAAATATTAGCATATTAAAACGCTTTTGCCCCCTTTTGTAAATTTCCCCCCTTAACGGATCTTCATAAATCTTGCCATAAACTCATAAGATGAAACATTCTAAATGTCACCAAATGTCAAATGAGGCCACCGTTTTTAGCAAATGAGCACTTTTTGCCTCCCACCCTTTTAACTGTGGCCGCTTAACTAATCTTCACACATTTTTAAATACCAAGAGTAAGCTAAGCATGCTAAGCATCCGTGAAACTACATTCAAATGCATCAATGGTCACTAAAGTTGTACGCAATGAAAACAACAAAAAAAACTATTGTCAATATTGCCATAAAATGTAAACGCTTTCAAGTCCACCCAACACATTCTTGTAAGAATAACTTCTGAAAAGGGATTCCTGAATAGATTGACTGCTAACCAATCAAATGCACTTTCCTGAGTAAAGGTTAAGTGTCATGCAAGTTTGGTAGAATTCTGTTAAGTGATTTCTTTCTGTAGGGGAGAGCACAGATTCCCAAAAAAGATCAACTTTATTTTTGTGAAGAGTCATTCAGATTCATCAAATGGTGGCAAAGTTATTAAGTAAAAAAAAACACTTTTCAGTGGAAACTCTGCCGCCCTAAAACATAATTATAGCAATTACTATCATATGATTTATTTATAACCAAACCATGCAGTGCAACAAATACCACTACACTAACAGATGAAACAATGAAACCATCCACTCTAGTCTTCCTTTGTGTCCATACATATTAAGAGTGGGTTTGTGAGGTCAAAGGTACTTTGAGCCTTAGCATGCAATGGAAAAACATAGAGAAGCAATGGAGGTCAGCTGTGCAGCAGTCAGATGAAATCCCTAAAGGTTGATCACCAGGTGGAAAAACGAGGCAGCCGCTGAGCAGCACTGGTTGGAGCTTCTGTCGCTGGGCATTTCTACTTGTTTGGAAACGTTCACGTAAGCATTGTGTGGGATATACTAGAGCAGCAAGGATTGTCCGGATCCGAGTATGGCCCGGACACTTCCTGCGATTGAGGATCCCATGGTGGAGCTGCTTCTTCTAGTACGTTTGTCAGGTTTGGCCGACTGACGACATGGAGCCTTCAGATGTTGGATCCCAATCAATAATCAAACCTTGGTTCCTGACATCAACAAAAATGGGGTTCATTGGTTGAACCGAAAGACTCTTTTCTCGCAGATCCATTTCTTCTGGCTGTGGCAAGCTTCAGGATAGATCTCGTTGTTGGCGAGAGAGGCACAGTTGCTGTCGTTCTTCCTCTTCTTCACTGTAAACCTGAAGGACATGGTGTTAACAAGAGATGAAACAAGAGCACAGGCCACTCATGGTGCCACAAGCCCACCCGGAGAGGACAGAGAATATAAAGGAAAGTGAGCAGGAGGAAGACAGAAGCCGAAAGAGTCAACTACAGAAGCCACACGGGTGACACTATAGAGCAAGAGTTGATTGGGTGTTTGTGGGTGTGACATTTGCAGGCCAGACCCCCACCACCACACACAATGTAAACCTATGGTGTACGCACCGCCTTGTAAATCATCTTGATTCGCAATCTAGGTGTTCCACTCAGTTTTCAGTGGTGCTTTCTTATCGGCTTATGTGTGTGCTTTACAAGTACGACTACACACATAGGTACATACGTTCTTATGTACATACATATATGCAGGCAAGGTTCAATGAACCATGTGTCAATTTATAGGGTACATCACTCTTTGTAGATATCTTTTTAACTTCTGTCCAGTCACTTTTCTCTCAACCTTTGTAATTATAATAAAAGAAAATCAAATAAACATCCTGTGGCTGAGACTCTCAATTTTGCCTCTTGATATTGAATTCAATGCATGTGACCCACCACACCAATATTTTAAATTGCTTCTAAAGACAAGCACTGACAGCTCAGCCAATCATGTATTCTACACTGCGGTAGATCACAGATGTTAACCATTTCACATTCTTAGAATTTTGTATAGATATATTAAACAAGCATGGCAAAGCCAAAAGGTTCGACCATTGACAAAGTGGCACGAACCTTTATGCTGTCAGCGCTTTATTTATTTCCCCAGCTGGTTGTCAGGAGTGCACATTTATGCACAGGATCCATCTTGGATTTAATATTTTTAAAGCAAAAGAAAATCATTCCAAGATGGCCACTGTGCGTGCACACAGGCACAGCGGTCATCTTGATATGACTTTTTTTACTTTACGAAAAATCAGTCCTATGTTACTGACGCACATGCATGCATATGAATGTCAGCCGTCTTGCTATGCATTTTATTTTACATTTAGAAGCAATATTTACAAGATGGCTGTTGTGACTATGCGTGTGAGCATACATTAGTAACTATCCCCTTCAGTTTAGGTAATGCTCCCTTGCTGGCACTGAAACAACTCTGCTTGTTGTATCCAATGACCTTTGTCACATCCTATCTTATGTCTCCAGCTGAAACATATTGACATCCAAGGACAATTCTTTTGTTTCTCACGCATGTTGTGTTACACAATTTATAGTATCTGTAAGGAAGCACCTGGTACCTGGGTGGTGATCAGACTATAATTCTCCGCTACCTAGTTTTCTTGTCTTTTACTACTTTCCCTAAGTTCTACAAATTTTATTCTGAATAGATAAATTGGTTTATTAAATGAGAAAAAATGTTGTAGTGATACATAATTAAATTTTAGCAATAAGCAGGTTTTGCGTCAGGTAAAACACTTAGGGCAGATGTTCATGAAAGGCACGCAAAACAGCACAGCCCCAACAGAGGCTGCTCTGCGTTGTGTGACAGGGAGGGAGCAGGAGAGTGACATATCTACAGGGATGTGGTACTTTCCTCCCCTTTCCCTAGCGCCAGCGTTGATTTCAGCTGTCGTGTGCCAGACACACACCTTAGCGCCAAAGCGCTAAGGTGCCAGCCTGAGTCTAGCATAGGTTTTGTACAGGAAGGAACCCTTCCTATACAAAATACGATGCCTAGACAAGTTCAAACACTTTTCCCACTTTGTATGTGTGCTGCACAGTACAGCATGCATGCAGAGTCGGAAAAGGAAGGAGAAATGAAAACATTTCTCCTCTTAACGCCTCCTTTCAGATGGCGTTAACTTTTGGTGCTTAATCCAGTTTACAATTGTTTGTAGCTGGGGTTTTGTGTCAAAAGACATGGGTGGGTGCATGGGAACACCCATGTACCACCCATGTAATGCCCCCTTGGTGCTAAGTAATGCAGAGCAATACTTTGTGCTTCTTTGCGTTACTTGTAGGGTACATTCCAATGTAAAAGAACTTTTGCGCTGGAAAGTAAATTGGTAAAAAACATTTTGTGCTGGCTAGCGTCAATTTTGTGACGCTAACCAAGTGCAAAATGTTTGAAACTCTACCTCTACAGGCCATATCTATGACTTTAGAGGAGCAGGGCAGCGCAGCAAGTTACTGTGCTGCGCTGCCCTGCATCACAGAGAAAAGGCAGGAATGGGCCGTATTTATCCAATACAACGCATTTCTGTCCTCTTTGCCTCTGTGCTGGCGTCATTTTAGCAGTCTAGTTCGAACACAGGAACCCTTACACCATGGTGCAAGGGTGTCTGTTTTGTCAGCAGGATTCTTTTTGGCACCTTCCTGCACTGAAACAATCCTGGGAGTCTTTTTCCTCTGTGTATGTGCGCTGCAAAATACAGCGCACACAGAAAGAGGAAAAGACGAGGAGAAATAAAGTTATTTCTTCTGGTTACGCCTCCCCTGGAGAGGTGTATCTCCTTGGCGTATTACCAGGTTTATAAGGTCTTGTAATTCTGGGAATGTGTCAGAAACCATGGCAGTTGCGTTGGAACACTGTAGTTGCTGTTGGTTGATTTATAACAGAGCATACTGTACCTGTTCTGGTCCAGAGGCGCACCATGGCGCCACACCAGCTGCTCGTCGGCCTCCCTGTAAACAAGTCCTATCCAGTAATAATCGGAGGCCTGTCCTTTCTGGAGAATTTCGTCCTGTGCAGGGAAAAACACATTGGACAGAGGGTAAATCTCTGGATTAGTGGGTGGAACTACTTTCAAGAGATGTAATAATGCATTTATAAAATAACTGCGCTGCTACCCTTCCATTCTGCATAGTCCCATTATTGGCAACACACCCCACCCACACCACAACAGAGTATGCATGCATAAATAAATACACAACACAACTTTTGTTTGGGAAAATTAGTGCTGCAGGTTTATTCCATACAAAAGTATGCAATATGGTGGGTTATCTTACGGGCGATCCAAGGGCAGGCAGCTGTACCAACCTATGCTGCCCTGCCCGCCTGATGAGCCAAGCACTGTGGAGTAACCAATCAGCGCTACCCTTATGGGGGTGATCCCTTACTGGATCACGTGACACATTGGTCCCTATTACTCACGCCCCTTTCAGGGCGGAGCGTAGCAAGGCAAGCCCCCGGTTGTTCAGGCCCACAACCGCCCGAAGGACTAACGGGGCGCCGACGTAATTGTTCCAGGACCCTCCCATGAGGCTCCTGGGATTTGGCTCTGGCACCCCTATTGTGCTCTTGCAGAGGTACTCTTCTGTACCCATTTGCTTCCAGATTGCCCTGTAACTCCTCCTGCAACGAGAAAGAAAACATTACAACGTTCGATGTATTTCGCCTGCCAACCCCACGCCGGGTAAGCAGTAGGGTGGGAGAGGGCGTGTCCGGCGCAAAGAGGACGCCAAGATGGCCGGGGGGAGGCATAAATACCTCCCCACCTCCTCTGCGTGCCGGAAGTGACGCGTCTGGTAGGGGGACTCCTCCTTGAGTCCCGCACATCATTGGGGGGTGGGGAAGTGCCCAAATGGCACTAAAGGGGCCGCCCGTTTAGGGTGGCCCCCTGCGGGGGCCACGGGCAGCCGCATTTCACCTCTAATTACAGTTCAATATTCAATAAACGAATCCGAGCATAATCCTCACATCTTGGCAGCGTAAAGGGCACGTGGGCTGCCTTATTTTCACTCAGTGGCCTGTATTTACCAGTTCCAAGGGCGTGGCGCGTGGAACTCTGCTTATCCAGCAAACCCTTGCAAACGTGAAGGCTGCGGGAACATGCGGCCAGTGACTGGATGTGAGCAGAGATCCTACACTGCGTAAGTAAAGGAAGCCATCAGGATTAACAGGTGTACTAACTATGGTTATTGGCTCACTATGGGTAGCAGGGGCCATAAATTCCCGTAATTCTTCCAAAATGCACGAGGTACTGTGTTTTTAGAAAACAACCAAACAAGGCAGTTAAAGGAAAGAAAGTAAGCGTTAAAACTTTATTGTAACTTAAAAAAAAAAACGTTTATTAGGAAGAACCTAAAAAAGTAAAGAAAACAGGAGAAGAGAGTTAGAAATATATTAGGCAAGGGAAAATATTCCAATTGAAATCCAAAAGTATAAAGTTTCCTGTAATGGTCAATGAATAAAAAACTAGAAAAAAGTGAAACAGTGACGCTCCTATGACGTCAAACTGCCAACCTAGTGACCAAGCGAGACAGACAAACCAATGTACAAGGTCACGTAGGTCGCAGGAGGGCCTATTAGAGATGGGCTCTGGGATTTTGGCTTCATTGAAGTCCTGGAGAGCAGGGATGATTTTCAAGACCCAGCCCCAATATCTAAAGGTCTTAGGCTGTGTATTCTTTTTCTCCAGTTTTCCTGAGGCCGGCACCTGTTCAGGAGGATCTGCTGGGAATTTGTATCCGAGCAGGACTCTACCCAGGGCTTTAATACTGTTGAAAAAACTGGGGGGGTCTCTCAAAGGGGCGTAACCTATGTAATAAAGAGCGTGGCTTAAATATGTAAGATAAAAACTCTGCTGCATGACTGGCATTTTGCTTCCTCTTTCTGTTATTGCATCCAGATATATATTACAACAACTGGCTCACACTTAAAACAAGCCCAGGCTATTGGCTTTATCAATGGTTGTTAGCTGCAGAAGATGAATGAGTAACAACAATGACTTTGAGGTAAATAATAGTGAAAATGCTTCAATTCTGTAATTCTGATACTATGAAATATCTATACCACTCCATTAGAAACGTTAAACAACACTCTTTGTAAAATACTCACTTTTATTTAGTGTGAACTTGAAAAAGTGTCTGGAAGCTGGTAATACGTGGCAGCACGCAGCAGCTTTATCACTGCAGACCTGTTAATCTAGAGCCAGAACTTTGTTCTGCCCTTCACCGCACCTGCCCCGCTGCGGATCCTCACAGAGCACTCTGCCCTTCACCCCACCTGTCCCGCTGCGGATCCTCACAGAGCACTCTGCCCTTCACCCCACCTGCCCAGCAGCGGATCCTCACAGAGCACTCTGCCCTTCACCCCACCTGCCCCGCTGCGGATCCTCACAGAGCACTATGCCCTTCACCCCACCTGCCCAGCAGCGGATCCTCACAGAGCACTCTGCCCTTCACCCCACCTGCCCCGCTGCTGATCCTCACAGTGCGCTCTGCTCTTCACCCCACCTGCTGCTGCAGACCCTCATACAGCACTCTGCCCTTCACCCCACCTACCCGCTGCGGATCCTCACAGAGCACTCTGCCCTTCACCCCACCTGCCCAGCAGCGGATCCTCACAGAGCATTCTGCCCTTCACCCCACCTGCCCCGCTGCGGATCCTCACAGAGCACTCTGCCCTTCACCCCACCTGCCCCGCTGCGGATCCTCACAGAGCACTCTGCCCTTCACCCCACCTGCCCAGCTGCAGATCCTCACAGTGCACTCTGCCCTTCACCCCACCTGCCCCGCTGCTGATCCTCACAGTGCGCTCTGCTCTTTGCCCCACTGCGGATCCCCACAGTGTGCTCTGCACTTCACCCCACCTGCCCCGCTGCAGATCCCCACAGAGCACTCTGCCCTTCACCCCACCTGCCCCGCTGCGGATCCTCACAGAGCACTCTGCCCTTCACCCCACCTGCCCAGCTGCGATTCCTCACAGAGCACTCTGCCCTTCACCCCACCTGCCCCGCTGCGGATCCCCACAGAGCACTCTGCCCTTCACCCCACCTGCCCAGCTGCGGATCCTCACAGAGCACTCTGCCCTTCACCCCACCTGCCCCCCTGCAGATCTCCCCCATGCCATGCACTTTCAAATCACTAGCAGGTGATCGTATGTTCTCATGACCTCCTTCGTGGCTGCATACATAGCAAAGGATTCTCTGCAGGGTTACATCAAAGGCCGGTAATGGCTGTTATAGCCCCCTGCCCCCACCACACCCCACCCCCAGTGAAGATTTTTTTTCACACCCAGAGTGACAGCAAAAATTAAGATCCTGATAGGGACCCGTCTCAGCCAGCGGCGGCTCCTCCGCTAAGGCAGAGGAGTGTCACCCCACATGAAAAAAATAAATAACGTTATTATAATTTTATTTTTACAGCACTGGCCTAGTTTTGATTAAGGGGTGGAGCTGGGCTGTCAGCCAGCAGGGGGAGGAGTGGTATGGGCACTTTAGTGCGCAAGACGATTTGGCTGGCCGTCTCGGGCCGGCCAAACCGTCATACGCACTTTACATGTTCTCCACCCTGGCTGTATATTAGCCTGGGTGCAGAACATTCCCAGGCTCTCACTGCCTATCCGAGCGCCGAACCACAGTGCTCAGACCAATCATGATGCTGCTATCAGCAGCATCGAGATTGGCTGGCAGAGACTGGGAGCCTGGGTTCTTCCTGTCGTCGTCGATGGAAGAAGAATGGAGGAGAGGCGGCGGCCAGGTAAGTGCAATATACTTCATTTTTTTTAACCCCACCGCCTCACCACCACGGCCACATAGCAGCTGTCACTAGTCTCAGCACGTGTTTTTTAAAATTGCTGGTGCTTAGCACCGGTAGGACCCGGCCCACTTAGAGCCCTGACTCTACCCTCCTGAGCCTGCAGTCTTAGGAGGTTCGTTGTGCTATGGAATAGGTACAGCAGGGTCTGCTCTGAACTCTGGATTGAAGTACACTGAACCTAAAGCTTTAGATGTTAGAGATTGTTGGAGCGGGTGGCAAAGTATAAACATTAGAGTACTGTTTTGAGATGTTCAAAGCCTACTCTGATTCTACTGAACTAAAAGCTCTCAACAACTATGTTGCCGGAGGTCCTCACAACTGCCACGGTTACACACATAGCACAGCTACATAGTATTCCTCTCTCTAGTAAATGCATTTTAATATTTTTTAAATGTCCTAACCATGGTAAATTACCATTTGTTTTAGACTATTTTCGCTCTCAGTGAATGTCCTCATCCAAGGGTTCAGCCTTGAGCTCAAAGTGGATTGGAACCACGGGCAAGTCCGCCAGCACTTCAAAAGCATTTCATTTTACACGTCATCATCAGCCACTTTGCCAGTGTCCCACTTTTGTGGAAAGCAGTACATTCAATCGTGGTCGAGCAGTAGATGGAACTAAGAACCCACATTTCCTTATTTTGAGGATATGCCCATCCAGCAAGAATGTTTAGTTAGACTACTGTACTGATGCTAGACTCTAGACAGCTCTCTGCTAGGTCAAATAGATCATGACTGGATGGTACTAGAACGGGCATCAATTTTCAATTAATTTGCTTCAGGTATGGTGCTTACAGATGCACGTATTACCTGTGTCTGATACCAACATTTTTATATCTCACTGGAGTTTTAAGGTCATGCTACAGGGAATATTCTTCCGTGTTTTTCTGCACTGCAGTGTATGGAGATATTATGGATCTGATTATGACTTTGGCATGTGGCACCGGATCTGCCCTGCTGCTGCACCACCAAAGCCATGGTCAGGCCGCCCACCAGTTTAGGACTTATCTCCTGTCTGGCATGCTTTTTTTCCGTTCCCACGCAGTGCCACTAAAAATGGGCAACGCAATGGGAACGCCAAAACAGTTCCTACACTGCATAGACTGAAAAGTCCATGCTGTGCAGGAACTGGGGTGCATGCGTCCTGCAGGGCACATGTTGTGCCCCTCTACATGCACCCCAGGATGCAGAGGCACTCTCTGCCGGGGTTTTCATGGAGTAGAAACCGGCATGAAAACCATGACAGAGAGGAAAGTCGTAATATGCATGGTGGGACTGCTGTGGTCTCGCCAAGCATATTGATGCCTCCTAACTGCTGCAACACCATCAGGGAACGGCAGTTCCCTTGCAGCTGCAGTGGGGCAACGGCAGTCCGACCGCCCTAATCGTAATAGGGCGGTCAGGAGACCGCCTCCGCTGCACCCCCACAAGTCTGGAGCTTTTTTGGCCACCAGACTTGTAATTGAGCCCTAAGTGATACTCTGGGACATCTTAAGCATTATGGGGGCCCTAAGTCAAACGAATTTTGGGGGGCTCTGTTTGGAACAGCTTTGAATTTATAATCTAATTTCAACTCTTTCAAGCCCTCTTTGTCCAGGTCACTGACAGTGCACATACACACTCATATAAATTTCAAATGTAATATTAGTGCAAATAATCTCTGTGACACCCATTTCTCATATATGAGGTCCTGTTAAAATCTAAAAGATTTTTTTTTATGGCTGTTGCATTAAACATAAACACAACATTTCTCTGCAAAATGTCTGTAATATATTTTCACACATCATCCACATTAAAAATAAATTAAAGGAAAACGGTATTTAAAACAATCTCTTTAAGGATTATTGAAGGTCATCAGGGCAAGACTCTGCAAAAAAGAGATGGCTCTATCAGGGGACCCCCTGAAAGGTTGGCGCCCTGGGCCATAGTCCACTGTACATATGCCTTAAAAGATTTCTGGTGATACTAGTGCACCTGCACAAGTATACACACTTTTCCATGACTGCTCCAACTCACACATAGTAAGACTAAAGTTAGTACCCTTATGACCGCTAATTAGTGATAGTGTAGGAGCAAGGTGTCTACCATCAGGTTTCACAACTCAATACAAAATCAATATTCTTGTTGAATGAACATATCCTCACAAAACAGAAACATGGATCCTTTGGGAATTGCTTGTGAAAAAATTCAAGATGGTGGTAGTCTAACAAAGGTTACTGAAGCACTCTTCTCTCCCTCTCTACTACTGTACTTTACATGAAAAATGTATGGCTCTGACCCATCAACTCTTCACAAGCACATTGTGGCAAGATTAATTTGTGGCACTCCACCCAGATGTTGGTCCTTGAGGTCTCTAGCAGGTCGTTTGGTCAGTCATGGCTTGACAGCAATTGGGCAGTGTTTGGTCCCCTAGACGACTGCCTTATTCATGGCAGGCTGTGGGCTTTTGCTACACCAATGGTGATGAAACCGCTGAAGCAGCCTCAAAAGGCTTAAAACATCCCCACCACCTCCTCCTCAAGACACACAATGGCTTTCAAAAAGCCTGCTACAGACAGCAAATGTCCTAAAGGGTGGAATATGGAGTTATTAGTCATGGGTAAAAGCAAGAGGCAGTCTGCTTCATGCACTGAGGCAGTAGTGAGTGAGCCCCAGGAGCAGAGATCAAATCAGTCTTAGAAGCTCAGTATGCTGGCTATTGAGAGACCTGAGTCACTGCTGCTCAAGCAACACAAGTGCCCGATGCTGAGACATAGCAACGAATAAGGCTTCTTGATTGAGACACAGCGAACAGCGAGCTCAATGTCAGCTCAACAAGAGATACAGAATGCAGAATCAGTTGGTGCTGATGGATGGAGTAAATAATGCTGCTTAGGTGAAAGGAGCTATCAGCCTGCAGCAGAGTGAAGTGGTATATTCTGTCCCATTTAGATTTTACCCCCCAGAATGGAGCGTTCTCTGATGCAGTGCCTGCAGCTCGACACATTAGTAACACCAGCATGAAACCACAATGGCAATGGTGGAAAGTCTGTGTACAAACAAGCTGCACTTACCATAAGTGGCTGGAGGATAACATGGGTGCTGTGGAGATGGCCAACTAGCAGTACACAGCTAAACTTGAACTTATCACAAGAGGCTAGGGGATAATATACATGATGTGGAGATTACCAACATTAAGTATACAGGTAAGAGACAGAAAACCCAGAAGACCTTTTCTCTCTTTCTGACCTCTCCTCTGGTTTTAAGGAAAGCAGTGACATCATAGAGGAAATGGATAACATTATTAAAATGGGATCACACAGCATTGCACATTGCTCCAGTCGGGGAAGCAAGGGGTTGTAGTGAATGTCCGCACAGCATGCTGTGACAATTAGCTGTGTAGAACCTACTTTAACCCCTATATATCAACTGATGACATCACATCAAAAAGATACTCATAAAGACAGTCACCTAAATCGTACTGCTACCAGAATACTGGAACTTTTAGAGCAAACACTGGGGGCAGAGTCTGACCTCAAGCAAATATCCAAACAGATGGACACAGACATCAGTTAAAAGACGAACAGAGAAAGCTTGAGGACTTACAGATACACAATGTAGAAACATTTAAGAATGCTTGGTACCAAGGATGACTCGCAGGGCCTGATGTGAGGGGGTTTGTAAACAATTTCTTCAAGAAGACTTTTTCCAAACTAAGTAAATGTGACCAGCACTGTAAGACTCAACAAGTTCACAGTTTTCCATTGAGTAAGAAACATCACATATCTCATTCCCTTGATGTGCAACAAAAGGTTCTTCCTAGAGCCACCCTTCTACACAGACAGAAGCTCTTTGACAAAAAAGGCCTAAGGCTAATATTACTGCTGAAGGGCATACTTCCTGTGTATCACCTGACTTCCATCATATCGCCATAGAACAAAGGAAGTGTCTGGGACAACTCATAGACCTTACAGGATGCAAACATGACTTCATTTTTATGAGCTCTGGCACAGTCAAGGTTATCAAGGATGGTCATTCACACTTCATCAACTCAGAAATTAAGGCAAAAGAATTTTAGGCAATTTACAACAACTTAAAGTCTGAGTCAATTATTAAAATGTTGAATATGTGGTTGCGTAAAATGGAATAACTGGGATGTGGGAGTCACAGATCTAGGATTTATGCACGGATTTGATTCAAGAGGCTGGAGTAGAATTCAAGGGGAGAGTTTATTTTACCTAGAGTGCTAGATGGATGTCTGACCAAGAGTGATCTTCCCTATGGGAGTATGTTTTCTTTTCTGAGAGCACTGTGTGAGTTGGGAGGCAGAAGGGATGTGCCTGGGGTATGAGGTGGGGCAGAATTTGGGGTGATAGATACAGCAGTTGTTTTTGTTCAAACCAAGAATGCATTTACCTCACATATTTTTACAACGCGTCCGACCCACAAATGTGTCTTTACAACACATTCCTTTACCATGCAAGACTTTCTTCAGGGAAAGTACTGGACTTTGGATCAGTATAATTTACTATTCCAACTCCGGTCCGCGCAACAGTAGGGAAAGTCTAACATCATTCCAACAACGCTTTCCACAAGGCAAGTCATTTTAATTACTTGCGTGGTAAAGGAATGCTTTGCAAAGATGCTTTTGTGTTCCGGACCTCGTTGCAACGGCACAGCGTGGTTCGAGCCTCATTGTAAAGGCTGTTTTCCGTACAGCAGGACTCAAAAAGAAAATAAACGCAGGCAAAACTATACAAAAACGTACAACAGGAGTAGACAATTACAATGCACCCAAAAATGAGGGGGCAGTTATGTCTGGATTGAGTATTTTGACGTGGAATGTTAGGTGTCTGAATGAGACTACCAAAAGGAGGCTTGTTACTGAAGAATTTAAGCTACTCAAGCCACACATAATACGTATCCAACATACTCTTATCAAATACCCTTGAATGATTGGGATACCACATCATAACATGCACCACGCAATCAGTTTCTAGATGCAGGTTTGAAATAATGACACTTCACAATGTGTTTCAGGATTTACAAAAAGCTGCAGATGTGAGGGGCAGGCGGGCAATCACATACCTGCAACAAGCCACCTAGAAAATTGCAATTTACTTGGTACATGATTCAAACATAAATGATGCTGAAATGTTTAACTATCTTGCTTCTGAGTTTTCAGGATGGGAGGATATCTTAATAGTAAGTGAAGAACTAAAATGTTCTCTAGATAAGAAAAAACAGGAGTGTGGCACCGACGATCAGAGAATTCTCAAACTAGAGAGTCAATCATAAGATTAATGGAAATACATGGTTTAGCAGACTGCGGATGCATATTTAATCCAGGCGACACTGTTGGAATGGTAGGGCAGACTATCTTTCCAGATTGCCTATTGTTGAGAGTGACATGGGAATAGTTAAGGATGGAGAACGAGATACTTGTTTTATTGCATCCATTGATGTTGAGAACATGTGTGCCATAAGTGAAGTGGAGCAGAGAAGAGAATTGTGAACGGATGATTTGTTAGTACAAGTGATGAAATTTGTAAGGGAAGGATGGCCCAAGGAAAGAAATGTTCCTTATTAGTTTCAAATGTTTGTTAAAGTTTCTTTGGAGCTTAAGGTTGAGGACAGAATACTTAAGAATGAAGAGAGATTGATACCCACTGAAAGATTAAGGAAAAGAATGAAGTGTGGTGCGCATGAAAGACATTTGGGCAGAACTTTGATAAAACACATAGTATGTGAATAGTTCTGAGGTTCCCTTATGAATTAAGCAATTGATGAACATGCGGAGCATTGTATTGTATTTAGCAGCGTGGAGAAAGGGTTTAAAATTAGAACTCTGCCTATGCAACAAATTGAATATCCAGAAAGACCTTAGGAAAAAGTGGGCATTGACCTGGTTGGTCCATTTAATTTGTTACTTGCTGCATCTAGATTTGCTGTTGTTGCCAAAGTTTATTATTCTAAGTGGCCTGAACTCCGGTTCATTAGAGAACCGACATCTAAAAATGTTATAGACTTTTTGAAGGATATTTTCCTAAGAGAGGGTTTTTCATCTTTCGTTGTCTCAGACAATGGGGTACACTTTATCAATCAAGAATTCCAAAAATGCCTCCAACAAAGGGGAATTGAGCACCTTAAAAGCTCATTTTACGACCCATTGATGAATGGGCTTCTTAAATGCATGAATAGAGTCCTGGGTAACTGTGTCCAGTGGGCAATTGCAAGGAAGTGTGTTTAACACAATGCTGTGCATTCAATGCTTTGGTTCTACCGTACCACCCTGCATTCTTCTACAAAAGTGCCTCCGTTTGAATTATTGAGGGGGAGAAAACCTTAATCTAAGAATTGTCCAGGATGGATGTCGAGATGGGTGAAACAGAATGGTATAGAAGATGTGGATGAAGTGGTTAGACAGAATGTTGGTAAAGCACAAGAGAATCAAAATAATTATTTTGACTCAAGGAAGAAAGTTGTTCCACAGCATTTTAAGGTTGGTGATATGGTGTGCATAAAGGTGCCTGTTCACACAAAGAAAGGTAGCATGAAATATACCAAACTTATGGTTGTTGAGAAGGTGTGCAGAAATGCTATCAGGGCCAATAGCAAAAATTGGTGGAATGCAGGCAGAGGGATTAAGATTAGAAACTCTCAAAGGGCCAGGAATGATGACAACACAGAAGATGTTTCCAGTGAAAGTAGTCAGCAGCAAAGGGTTCCACTAGGATATCGTTGAGGAGGTTACAATGTATTATTTTGCACAATGGTTTATTGACTGTTGTATAATTTTCTTGCATATGTAAATATTGATTTCTGGTGATATTTATAAATTAGAATTAACTTTCCAGTGGAGGTTTTGAGTTTTTTTATTCCAATTATTTTTGTGTCTAGTTTTGCTTCTGTTTCATGCATGTTAGATCATAAGTGCATATCACTTAGAAGTATTCTTATCACTTACAAGTATTGCAAGTCTATATGTTTTGCTTTTGTTTGAAATATAAGAGGGAGAGGATAATGTAGTAGTTAGTGTTGGTGTGATGTGCTAGTCACCCATTGGAATATTCACCATGTGTTAGAGCTTTATGATGTTGTTATATTCCATTATGGAATGTTATGTGAAGGTGGGCCAATAACGGCAGTTAGAAGCCTGTTGTGCTGAGGCTGTTTCTAGTTGTGTTGTTGTGCAGTCCCTGTTTAATGAATAATCTAATGATTCTTTAACAAACACTTGTATCGTAATCACTACATTACACTACTCAAATAATTGTGCGCAAATTTGCTTAATTCTGCAGTAGTTCGGCATAATTATGCTTCAGCAAATTATGGGAGTTACACCTACCCCTAATAAAAATGGGGTAGATGCAGCAATCTTAAATGTCAGCAGGAAGAGGCTGGTCATCTACACGCTGCAATTGTATTAGACCTCAATATCTTATAAGCTAAGTAATTTATTCCACACTAAAATCTACATTATTATTTTAGGACTTGACCAATCGTTTTCTAAAATACATGTTGCGGCAATATTTGCGGAAATTGTCAGGCAATGGTGGACAAGATATTCAGCTTACTATCATCTAGAAATTTCCATATATGGGTATTGCTTGAAGACTGGATGAAATGTAATTTATTAGAGCACAATGCTTGAATAACATGGTGGAGATAATGGGGTATTTATTACCATGCAATGTTTATGATTAATTTTAATATGATGTCAAGGTACATTTTGATTTGCATGTGGCTATCGGTTGTACTGTTTTATTCCGCCTTTCTCCTACTTTCACAAAAAAATAATTGATTGTAGTTTCTCTCAACATGACGCTATCCATGGCAACCTGTGTAGCAGGACACAACACCAGGCAACTGACCCTGCACCATGGGGTTCCATGCACAACAAAATGCACAGGATAAAACCCAAATCAGGTATGCAAAGAGTCCATCAGATCTTTTTCTTTTGGTTGCAAACACCCATCACCCTGAATTTATTCTGACCTCCCTGCTTTGCTGTTTGTAAAACCAGTTCTTAGTCTGATTCGGTGGCTGCTGGCCAGTGGAGAATGCCAAAAAGTATTTGTCTCCCCTGGACTCATTAAGCCTGATGTGGGTGACAATCCTGAAAGTATAATGCCGGCTGACTAGCCTCTTCTTTCTCATGCAGGTCTTTGGGTTCACTGTAATTTTTCCAGAGGCTGTCTCCTGGTTCCTCAACCCCCTTCTCAGAACACCCACTCACCACTTCAGAGCTGAACTGTGGTACCTTGGTCAACCATCCCTAGAAGTGGAAACAGTGTGTAAATCATAAACGCAATATAGGAGCCATGTATATGTACAATATATGTACAAAGTCAGGACAGTCCTGTGGCACTAACATCAAAAGAGATCCTTTCACATTCATTCTCCGGTGTTGGTATTAAGCACCTTCCCACAATGCCTAAGGCCGGTTGCAGTACATTACCATCTCATTCTTGCTGTCCAGGGTCATCAGCCTAGAGTCCCGGGAGGAGCAGTATTCCTCACTAGAGGCCCAGCTTTGCTTATCATTTGAGATATAGTAACACCATTCTTGGGTCTGCCTCCAGGTGTTGGGGCAAATCTGACATGTGGAATCTGTGTGAGTGAGAAACAAGAATAACATACAGTAACACTGGCTTATATCTTGATGTGAACATTGTGGGTGATATGTATGAAATAGAAGATGAAGTATTGACGACTACGGGGATGAAACAGCACTGAAGAGTTCATATTATGTCATCCTGATTTGGACAAAGATATCCTGTGAGATCTCAGATTTCACATTGGCCATGGGATCCTTTCAACATGATGCATGAAAGTAACAAGTGAGAACTTTAATTTAATATTTACACCACAGCAATGAAAATAAATGTGGCCCAATAACACATTCCATTTATAGCACTTATTGTAGAAAAAAAACATTCACATATTCATTCAAAATAGAATTTCCAAAATCAATTTGTGTTGTCAGTATTTTTTATGTGCCTATGGTATAATGTGCCATCGGATGGGGCTGAAACCTGAACAGGTCTGCGAAGTAAGATGGGATAATACAAATATCATCTATGGCAAGGTTCACACTGGGCAGCTTTGCAGGGACCAAAATTATGGACTGGGGAATACAGCAAGGTAAGAAAAATGCACTGCTTATGACCTCACATATTACATCACCCATGACATGGCCAGTGACATCACTGATGACATCACTGATGCGATCTCAAATGACATCACTGATGACATCAGTGATGACATCCAGTGACTGTGAGTGTTTTGAAAAAGATAATGAGTGTTAAATATATATACACCAAGGTGTATTGGTGAATCATGGGTGCATGAGTGACTGTATGGATGACACAGTGGGTGCATGACTGACTGTATAAGTGAGTGATTAGGTGTCTCAGTGAATGTATGGATGAGTGACTGGTTGTGTGAATGTGTGTGTCTGTCTGTCAGTTGATGTCTAAGTGGGTGTATGAGTGTGTTAGTGGGTATGTGAATGGCTATATGAGTGATTGATTTGTTGTCTGACTACCTCTATGGTTGTCTGGGTGTCTGTGTTTGTGGGTGAGGAGGTGTGTGACTGCCTGTATGGATGAGTGAGTGGGTAAGTCAGTGGATGAACAGGGTATGTATGGGTGAGTGAGTGTCTGTATGGCAGTGTCAGTGATTGAGTGCATGTATCAGTATGGGTGAGTAACTGAGTATGTGAAAGGCAGTATAGGTGAGTGACGGGGTACATAAGTGACTGTATGCGTGAGTGAGTGAATGTGAGAGTGGCTATATGGATGAGTGCATGCTTCTGTCAGTGACTGTATAGCTGAGTGAGTATGTGTTACTATTTGTATGAGCAGGTAAGTGGGAGTGTGTGTAACTGTTTGGGTGAGTTAGTGACTGTGTGATTGACTGTATGGATGAGTGTCTAGATGTGTGAGTAGTTTTATGGGTGACTCACTCAGTGTGTGAGTGCCTCTATGGGTGTATGAGTTGATATGTCAATGGCTGTATTAGTGAGTGAGTGGGTCTGAGTGTCAGTATGGGTGAGCGAGTGGATATGTGTGTAGATCAATGAATCAGTGAGAGGGATTGTAAGTACTGGTATGGCTCTGTGAATGGGTTTGTGAATGGTTGTGTGGGACTGGTAGTGGGCGTATAAAAGATTCTATAGGGGTGTAAGTGGATGCGTCAGAGATGCTGTGCATTATGTCATCAGTGATGTAATCAGTGATGTCATTTGAGATCTCTACTAATGTTAAAAAGGTTGCATCTCTACTAATGTTAAAAAGGTTGCAATCTCTACTAATGTTAAAAAGGTTGCATCAGTGGGCCCCCATGCACAATTGTCGTGGCTAAGTAAACAAGCATTTGCAATGCAATTGGTCTCACCTTTGGGACCTTATATGTATTTAGCTAGGCAGCACATTAGCCTGGGTGCTGAAACATCTACTGTTCTTTAACATGGAGGGAAAGTAAGCACCAAACTGCGTGTCACGGAAGGTATGGGAACACATGGAGAGAAATATTGCCTTTCAGTGGGAAATGGTATATCCAAAGCTCTGTTTGTAATATAAAATCAGGGCCTTTGGTGGTCATATCACTGAAAATACAAGATTTGAAAAAGATATTATTGTGTTACGGGTGCTTGTGGAAGACAATTTCTATGGACTGGAATCTAGAGAATGCTAAAGTGATTCTGGTATTTTACTGACCTCTGCTGGTCGTTTTCTATCAAGAAATTTAAATAGAGGCAGTTGCCAGAAAAATTTAAAAAAGAAAGTCCCTCAGCAGAAAGCAATTCTGGTATTTTACTGACCTCTACTGGTTGTTTTCTATCAAGACAGTTAAATAGAGGCAGTTGAACAGAAAAAAAGTCCCTAACCGGAAGCAGACAAGTCCTAGGGCTGATCTCCAGAGCCCACAAAGTACATACACATATAAGTATATACTAAAGTATATACAAAATAATTTTTGATTCTACACGTAGTAATGTGGCAACAGCCCTTGACCGTGGCCTTGAAACCTTTTTAGCTCCAATTAATACAAATTATGTATTATTGTGGGCAGGAGATTTTAATATACAGGCATGCGGAGCATCCACTAACCAGGCATGTGGCCATATTTACCAGGATGGAGAGGGAAACAATAATTTTTGCCATAACGAGTATGGAGAAGCATTAAACTGGATGATCTCTAAATATGATCTCCAATTACTGATAGGAAGCTGTGGTCCTAATGGGGAACTAGTCCCAACCTTTACCGGGAGAAATTTGTATTCTATCATAGACCATGTATTAGTGTCTGCCCTCCATATTTAGTGACCATAACTTACTTACACTGTCGTTTTTCTTCTGGGGCCAAAGGAGGGACTTATTTAATCTAGTAAATAATATTGACCCCTTTAGGATAAACGGTGTAAGAATTAAGTGGACGGGTATTGATCCACGTATGACCATGCAGAAAATAGTTGTGTCTAACCATAGGGAAATAGCCAACTGTCTCCAGGATGCAATCTCCCCAAATATAGTGACCGAAAATTTCCGCTGTATCACAATTTCCATCAAATCGCTTTTAACCAAGTACCCAGGAACATCGGGTAATAACAAAAAGGGATGGTTTGATTGTACTTGTACTAAAGCACTACAGTTACTAAAGTATGCCCTGTCTAAATCCCCGAGAGATATATCAAACCATTAAATCCCTACGGAGCGAGTATAAATTAGCTATAGCTGCCAGGAAAAAGACACTACAGACCGAAGCATGGGAAAACCTGTCCATCTCTGCAAAAACTGGGAATACTAATTTATTCTGGGATACAGTAAACGCCCCTTTTCTAAAGAATGCTGATATCCCAGAGTTTTGTTCTTTTGTTCCCTCAGATACATGGGTGACACATTTCTCTGGAATTTTTAGTAATAGTGGGGAGATGATGGAAGGGTCTGATTGGGAGATGCGTGAGGGGAGGCGTCTCCCTCTGAATATCACCAATGAAGAGGTTCTTCAGGCTATTCAGGCGAACGCCAGGGGCCGGTGTCCCAGTTGATGTCTTTAAATCTGCCCCTGAATTATGGGGACCTATTTTAACCAGAGTGTTTAATTCAGCCGTAACAGATACGATCTCCCAGACATGGGGAGAATCCATCATCGTACCCATATTTAAAAAAGGGGACAAAACAGACCCAAATAACTATTGCCCTATTTCGCTCCTAGACACCACCCTGAAAGTGATGAGTAGGGTTTTGTTATTAAGACTGGAGGAATGGGCGCTAGAGCATTTGATCTTAACCCCAGTGCAGTTTGGGTGTAGGACACAACTTGGGTCTATTGAGCAATGCATTAACTTAGAGTTACTCATCAGCAAGGTACTCTTTATCTATGCTTTGCCGATTTAAGTAGTGCATTTGATCTGGTAGACCATAATTTACTCTGGCCAACTTTGATTTCTATAGGAGCACCTACGGCGATCATTGGGTTTCTCTCCCGTCTGTATGAGAACCTAACCAGTCAAGTCCGCTTTGGCGCTCAGGGGGAATGCTTACCTAAATTTAAAGCACGGCATACGGCAAGGGTGTGTGCTAGCGCCAAATTTATTTTCCCTTTTTATTAATGGGGTAGATAACCACTTACAAATGATACAGACTGATCCTCCCCGGGCGGCTGGTTGTCCGATACCCGTACTATTATATGCGGACGATGCAGTACTATTAGCACGGACCCCAGTAGGCCTGCAGAGACTGATGGACACTTTTTTAGAGTTTATGACACAAAGGAAAATGGTAATCAATAAATCTAAAACATTCACCATGGTCTGTGGGCCTAATCCCAAGTCCTGAAAATCGTTTTATATTGATAGCACTCCAGTTCATACAGTGAATTCCTTTTGCTATCTTGGTATTATACATTCGGGAAATGGCTCATGGTCTCAACATATTTTAAATACTAGAGCTAAAATGAGTACAAAACACACTGATTCTTGGTGGCAGGGTATCTAGACTGCCGCACCACTACCTGTGTTAAATTCAGTATACTAGAAACCACAACTGGTTTCCTATTTGGTCTCAAAAACAGTGCCCACCTCTAGGAACCAGCCACCATTAGTGGTCCTTAATATAACATTTAAACACAAAAAAAGAGAGGCACATAAATAGAGATGTTTAAACGTAGTCCTTGGAATAGTCCAAAGGCCAGCGAAATCACGATGACTGAGGCATTTAATTCTTAATATGTTCTTAATTCCTTTTTATTCATTGCTTGGCACTATACATGCGAATTGTGCAAAACAGTCAACGCGTTTCGCCTATGATTCGGGCTTCTTCAGGGCGTAATTAAATCCAGTAGTTCCCCGCTGAGGGTAACCTGGTGTCGGGATGAAGCTCTACTTCAAAGTATAGTCCAAATCTCAAAACGTATTTTTCAAAGTTTAGTCGCAGTATTCAAAAGCTATAGCGCATGTGTGTTGCGCTGTAAGGACGAGGGCCGTGTGCGGCCGCCGAACACAACTGCCGCGTCCCTGTTGCGTCAAAAACTTAGAAAAATACGTTTTGCACAGTTCGCATGTATAGTGCCAAGCAATGAATAAAAAGGAATTAAGAACATATTAAGAATGAAATGCCTCTGTCATCGTGATTTCGCTGGCCTGTGGACTATTCCAAGGACTGTGTTTAAACGTCTCTATTTATGTGCCTCTCTTTTTTTGTGTTTAAAAGCTAAAATGAGTAGGGCAACCCAAGGGATATTTAAATTCTCCTCAAAACTAGGAATCGACCAATTAATGAAATGGTAGCCATTTATAAAGCAAAAGGAGTAAGCACAACCTTTATGGGGCAGGTCTCTGGGGTTATGCAAATAGCTCAGCCCTGCAAACAGAAGAAAATTGCTTTTTAAAACGCTTACTATATTTACCGTCCCCTGCATCAAACACTATTGTACATCATGAGGTGGGACTTCGGTTTTTAGAGGACCTTTATTGGTTATACCACTGCTATTGTGGGCCTCACTTTGGAAGAGGGAAGAAACGGCTTTCACTAGATCAATTATTTTAGACTATTTAAATTTGAATGATGCATTAAGAGTTCCCTGGTTATTATATATTAATTCTTCTCTCAAAAGGCTGTTCAAGATATCAGTCTGGTTGGATACCTCAAAAATATTGTCTCTTACAAAGAAAGAGATCAAAGATTCCTTTTGGCAGAACAGTCTGGATCTTAGATCAATGGCTGAGCAGAATAAACCTTGTATAAATCTTTTAATTTAGAGGGGGGAGCTAATAATTAGTTATCACATGTGACTTATGTACAGCATTGTTTTGTGTTGCTGAGACTGAGATGCGCCATTGCTCATTATCTAGTCGCATTCCCAAAAATGAAGTCCCGCCCACCTGATATGGTACCATGCCCCTTTGATAACAGAAGTAAACAAAGCACGCAGCACTTTTTATTGTTTTGTAACTTTTATCACAATTTTAGGTGCTCTTATCTTAAACCATTGTTTGCTGCTCATAACATTAGGCCACACAAAGTAGCAATGACATTTTTGGTGACACTAGATGATCCTCTAACATGTTATAATGTTGCTTTGTTTATCGTCAAATTGATTAATGCGAGGAAAAGTATTACGATATAGTGTAACAAATGAATTGATTTAAAAAATTGTCACTGTAATTATATGCTTTTTAATTCTCTTTAGATGTATTATTTTCGACTGTACTTTTATGGCTGTTTTCTTTGATAGCCGAATAAAGATTTAAATGAAATGAATGAGATGTCATCAGTGATGTCACTGACCATGTCATGAGTAATGTAATATGTGAGGTCATAAGCAGTGCAATGCGGGGGCGCAAGTTATAGTTAACCCAGCTAACTATAATGGCTGAATTTCTCTAGTTTTGTATGAGTAAAATCTGATCATAACTATAACGTCCCTTTAACCATTTTTGTTTTTTTTGTGAATTTCTAAGGTTTTTTAAATTCTATTTGCTAACTATAACGTCTCTAACTTTTGTTTTTTTGTTAGTGAATTTCTAAGGTTTCTTTTAAATTCTTTTCCCTAACTATAACGTCCCTGTAAGTTGTGGATTTTTTATTGAATTTCTAAGGTTTTTTAACTAGCAGTCATGTTTGCAGAGTGGTGGAGAAAGGGGGCTGCACCTCAAAACAGCTCTCAGGAATTCCGCTGCGTAGGACTTACAGGAGGTACCAGGAGGGCTTCTTGACCCCCAAGGTCCCTCTGGAGCCAAGGGGACTTTATCCCCAACTAGAAGTGCACTGGGAGGCACATTTGCAGAGTGGTGGAGAAAGGGGGCGTGGCCTTTGACAACTTCTCAGCAATTTTGCTGTGTGGGACCTACTGGAGGTAACAGGAGGGGTAGTTGGCACCAAAGGACATCCTTGGGGGCCAACTACCCTTCCTATTACCTCTAGTAAGTACCACACAGCAGGATTGTTGAGATCTTATAGCACGCCACGCCCCCGTTCTCCACCACTGTGCAAATGCGCCTCCTGGCTCACTCTTGGTTGGGGGATGAAGTCTCCTTTGCTGCTGAGGGTCCTTAGGGGCCAACTAGACCAGCTATTACTTGCAGTAAGCCCCACACAGTGTGATTGCTGAGAGGTGGTTGCAGGGCACGCCCCTTTCCCCACCACTCTGCAAACTAGCCTCCTGGTGCACTACTATTTGGGGTATGAAATCCCCTTGCCTCTTGAGGGTCCCTTGGGGCCAACTAGCCCTCCTGTTACCGCCAGTAAGCCCCACACAGCTGGATTGCTGAGAGGTGGTCAGAAGCCACTCCCCCCTTCTCCACCACTCTGAAAACACGCCTCCTGGTGCACTGCTGCTTGGGGGATAAACTCCACTTTAGTACTGAGGTCTTCAGGACACAAGGGGACCTCATCGCCCCACCAGCAGTGCGCCAAGAGGTGTGTTTGCAGAGTGGTGTAAAAAGGGGCGTGGCCTCTGACCACCTCTTAGCAATCCCACTGTTGGGGCTTACTGGAGGTAACAGGTGGGCTAGTTGGCCCCTAAAGACACTCAGCAGCGAAGGGGACTTTATACCCCAACCAAGAGTGCGCCAGGTAGGTGCATTTGCAGAGTGGTGGAGAAAGGGGGCGTGGCCTCTGACAACTTATCAGCAATCCTGCTGTGTGGGACCTACTGGAGGTAACAGGAGGGGTAGTTGGCACCAAAGACATCCTTGGGGGGCCAACTACCCTTCCTATTACCTCTAGTAAGTACCACACAGCAGGATTGTTGAGATCTTATAGCACGCCACGCCCCCGTTCTCCACCACTGTGCAAATGCGCCTCCTGGCTCACTCTTGGTTGGGGGATGAAGTCCCCTTTGATGCTGAGGGTCCTTAGGGGCCAACTAGACCAGCTATTACTTGTAGTAAGCCCCACACAGTGTGATTGCTGAGAGGTGGTTGCAGGGCACGCCCCTTTCTCCACCACTCTGCAAACTCGCCTCCTAGTGCACTACTATTTGGGGTATGAAATCCCCTTGCCTCTTGAGGGTCCCTTGGGGCCAACTAGCCCTCCTGTTACCACCAGTAAGCCCCACACAGCTGGATTGCTGAGAGGTGGTCAGAAGCCACTCCTCCCTTCTCCACCACTCTGAAAACACGCCTCCTGGTGCACTGCTGCTTGGGGGATGAACTCCACTTTAGTACTGAGGTCCTCAGGACACAAGGGGACCTCATCGCCCCACCAGCAGTGCCCCAAGAGGTGTGTTTGCAGAGTGGTGTAAAAAGGGGCGTGGCCTCTGACCACCTCTTAGCAATCCCACTGTTGGGGCTTACTGGAGGTAACAGGTGGGCTAGTTGGTCCCTAAAGACACTCAGCAGCGAAGGGGACTTTATACCCCAACCAAGAGTGCGCCAGGTAGGTGCATTTGCAGAGTAGTGGAACAAGGGGGAGAGGTTCCAGTGAGTTGCCAGCTTCAGTTTTTTTTATTTAGGAAGGGGGCTGTGTGCCCCCCCTTCCCTTGACCCTTTTGGACCTCAGGGACCCAATCCCCGGGGCCTGACCCATTTAATTTGTTTTTATTAAAATAAAAAGGGAGGGGGCTGCGCGGCCCCCCTCCCGAGGCCAACTTCGGCCCGGTGCCCCAAACCCCAGGGCTAGGCCTATCTTTATATTTATGATTATAAAGGGTAGGGGGGCTGTGTGCCCCTCCCTCCCCAGGCCAATTTCGGCCCTGAAGACCCCATTCCCATCGGCCCGGACAATTTTTAAATTTTTATTTTTAAGGGAGGGGGGCTGTGCGGCCCCCCTTTTCTAGGCCATTTTCGCCCCCGGGGACCCCATCCCCCAGGGCCAGGCCATTTCTTTTTTTAAATGTATTTTATTTTATGGGTGGAGGGCCGCATGGCCCCCCTCCCCAGGCCGATTTCAGCCCCGGGGACCCCATACCCTGGGGCATGGCCATCTCCTTTGGGACCGCGGGGGGAGCCTGAATGCCCCTGCGGTGCTGGCCGGCTCCTGCCTTCTGCTGGAACTGGCATTGCTTTTTATCCCCAGGGAGCTGCTAAGATGCAGCTCCTTGGGGGTAAAAAGCAAAGTGATCCACTTTGAACAAGTGAGAGCAAAATGCTCTTGCTTGTTTTAAGTGGAGCTCCCACCATCCCATAGCAAACTGCAATGTCCCTGGTTTGTGGACATTGCTGGAGCCAGTCCAGGGAGGTAGCGGTCCCCAGGGCCATTTACGGCTCCAGGAGACCCCCCTCCCAGGGAGGTGGTGGTCCCCAGGGCAGCGGGGGGCATGTGGTCCCCTGCATTTTAGTATAGTAGCCCTTCGGAGGTGGCAGTCCCCAAGACTGTGTGGGGGTCCAGAGCACCCCCATGCTTCTTTTTTCAGGGAACAGGGAGGTGGCAGTCCCTGGGGCAGCGGGGGGGGTGGAGCCCCATCACACATTAAAATCAAATAAAGCCCCAGGGAGGTGGCGGTCCCCGGGGCTGCAACATTTAAAAAAATTAGCTCCAGGGAGGTGGCTGTCCCTGGGGCTGCAGGGTCCCGCGCAGGCCCGCGCAGGCCCCTGTATTTTTATTTCTAATTGCCCCCGGGACCTGGCCCACCCAGGGGCCTAGAGTAAACGAAGCACTGGAGCCCGCGCTTCATTTATAAAAAGAAAATTCTGTAGGATTCACGGATCCACCGCAAATCACACCGATTTAAAAAAAAAAAAATGCTTTTTTTGGGCCCTGGGGGTCCCTGTGGCCTCTTTCTCTGGCAGAATACTATGATTTTGTTATACATCAATATGCAGGAGGACTCCCAGGTGAATATTACCATTAACATAGCGGACTTTTAAGTATCCCCCTAAAAGTCCGGAGATTTTTGTTGCCACCCATAACCATTATAGGCTTCTGACCTTGGGAATGGACATTGAGACTCGAGTTACGTGTCATATTTTTAACTTATTAATGTATTGTTTTTATTTTGTACTTTTATGGTTTATACATGAAAACCGAATAAAGAATGATTTTATTTTTTTAAACCGCCTGGAGATGCCTAGGAGGTCAGGGTGTTTCTACCCTGCCCCCTTTTCTTTTTTTTCATGTTTTTTCCTGTGAGTGGTTCAACAGAGTCACAAAATGGCTGCCAACACTTCCTGGTTTGTAGTGTTGGCAGCCAATCTGATCTCAGGTACAAGATCGGGAAGGTTCGCGGATCCACCGCAGCCACAGTTGTATATCTGAGAAATGTATAAATTTCTCAGAAACTACAAAATGGAATTACACCATTTAACAAAAAGAGTGCTTTCTGGACCAAGAGCTAACTTTTTGCCAAATTTGGTGTAATTCCATCCAGCAGTTCAGGCTGTAGCCATGTCTAAAGTTTCCAATGAAAATTAATATGGAGAAAAAGCTTTTTGTGACCTCCCCTTTTTTTCAGCCCCCGCTTGACGGATCACCCCGAAACTTTCAACACAACAGCTTAAGTGAGTGGCCCATTACTTTTGAAAATTTTGGGAACATTTGTCAAACAGCCCCAAAGTTATTGGCAAATCAATAAACGATTTTCCTATGGAAACTAGCTCCTAACTATAACTACCTACTGGCGACTGCTAGTAGGTAATTTATATATATATGTATATATATATATATATATATATATATATATATATATATATATATATATATATATATATATATATATATATATATATATATATATATATACATATACATATATACATATATACATATATAGATATCTAGATATCTAGATAGATAGATACACACATATGTATGTGTGTGCATTTATATAAGTATATATATATATATATATATATATACATATATATACATATATGTATGTGTGTGTATATGTAGGGATATATCTATATATGGTATCAAATATTAGTGCAAATTATTTTACATTATGTTAATGTTATAAATACATATGTATGTATATATATATATTTATATATATATATACACACACACATTTATATATTTGTGTGTGTATTTACATAAATATACATTAATATATAGTATTAAATATTAGTGCAATTTGTTGTACATTATATTAATGTTATATATTATAATCAGGATTTACTATTTTAAACTGTATATATATTAAAAATCAATATTGTTGTATGTTTTTGGACGATCTTATTGTGATACATAATTTTTTGATATTTTTACAAGTCTTGGAACACAATAATGTGGAAACAATATTTTTTAGCACAATAATAGATTAGTGGATTGTGATGAGTCCAAAAACACAACAGTACCCAGGTCCCGTCAAGCTGACCCTTCTGGCAGTGCCAGAATGTCCAACAGGCTAATACAACACTGGAGGAACCTGTTCTTGACAGTTTAGATTTTTCATCCACACTCTACCGGCAACAGGAGCTTGCCCCTCACAATCATGGTGGGACTTTCTATTACAAAGCACCACACCACCAGTGTGCCCCTGAGAAGCATGGCAAAAAGTTTGCTAAATGAGTCCATGCGCTACAAAGTATGTAGTCCATACAAGTGCTAAAACAGATGCTGGCAATCAGAGAATAACATGCTCTAAATAAGCTTCTTTTTTAATTTTGTTTTGCTATGCTCTCACATGAGCACTGGTAAACTGCTAAAGCTCTTTCTGGCTAGACTAAAAGATAAATAGTCGCTATAAATGAAGGATAGGGCTCGTCACTATAGTGGGTTCAAGGTAGTGGTAAAACCAATGAAAAACTTACCTTGATGTTGTAGGACAAGTGATATAACTGTAGGTAGATATAGTAACATATATCCATAATGTACCAATTATTAATCCATTGTTTCAGTACTGTGAGAGCCACACCACATAACTGGGGATAGATTCATGTGTCCAGTTTTTCAGTAATGTGACATCCACAGCTGGGGGCAGATTAATGTGTCTAGTTTTTCAGTACTGTGACATCTACACCACAATATTCAGGACAGAATAATTTGTCTAGTTTTTCAGTACTGTGACATCCACACCACATAACCGTGAACTGATTATTATACCCAGGCGCAGTGATTCCAGTAGGTGCCATACACACTAGGAAGATGGCTGGATTTACAGGTTTCCGTGGTATTATTTGTTGTCTTAGGTCACACGTCCAGCATTGTTGGTGAGTGTATACTTCATAAAATATTTACAAAGAAAGAAGGCAATGTATTAATTCAATTATGATCTGTCTGGTGATATTACTGTCACATTGCAAATGAACGTGGCATTACCGACTAAGCAGACTCCTACGTTTAAAAAAAATGTGGTTATATATGGGTAATTTAGCAAATGTGATGATGTTGGGGTGACCTGCAAGAAAAGAATGCCAAGGGATGATGGTGGCAGCTCATGACAAGGGCAGTGGTGCTGGTTCTCTGGTATGGTACCAGAATGTCACTAGAATATCTTTTTACATGAATATCCTCTCCTAGATATTGTGTACCATAATTTCTCTCCATTGAAGTTAATAGTAGAATATCTGCACCCTATGGGACAAAATCTTTGTAAACAAGATTTAGAACTCAATATTCATGTAAGATGATGTTTCTGTATAGGCTATACGGGCCTTCTACTGGGATTTCAGGTGTTTCTTTCTGACATGTGGCGTTGTCATGCCAGGCTCTGTGCACGTGTGCTATGACATTCAGAAGTTCACATGTCTACCATCTCTACCCGTGCATGTTTCTTTGTCTCCTTTTTGAAGTATTCTCAGCTCTTGCAGTGCTTGCCTAACCCCACCACAGAAGAGCAGGTACCTAGAAAGCAGAATTGTGCACACCTATCAGCAGCATTTGTTGCGATGGCTCCATTAAATTGGTTTACACATTAAATAGAATTGATAACACGAGAGCCGTTAGGCGTCTGTTGCCTGGCACACTACAGCAAGCTCTGTATGGTGTACAAGGAGCAAGGTATAGAGAATTAGGAGCCAACCATGGTGGGTTCAATGTTCTGCAAGATCAGCCAATGTACTTCAATCCAAATTTCTAGCTCTTAAAACTGTCCCTTCCATGCACCTGTGTTAGTCGCATTCACAGACGGCTGCACCAGAGGGCGCAACTGTTAACAGAACAATGTGGATGCCTGACTCTAGGGCTCCTCAACATGCCATCTCTGTAGTCATACTCCTGTTTATGTCAGCATGCAAGCACCTACAATGCTGCATTGAACGATGGATTCCAATGGATCTTAGTAGTGCCACTTATGTGGCATGCACCCAAAGAGGTCGCACATTGGTGAAATGCCTCAGTTCTGGTCAAGGTTTTCAACCACCCTAAAATGTGTAATTGACTCTGAGAAAATGGATTCCTGGCCTAAAGAGGCACAGGATCATGGTAGTTATCTTCAGGTGGGATATTCACATTAAAGGTTATCTGATCCTGGAATATTTTTGGTCATCCTCCCATGGACATCATATAGGAGCTCACCTGCCTTGCCCTTTGCGAACCCTAGCACTGGCTTTGGGATCCCTGACCTCAGAGGTGGCAAAATCGTACCTAGAACTGATGGGCCTTAATGGGCTCCGTTGGTTCCCGCTTTTCCTGGCTCTTTTATTATATTATGGGTGATTAGTCATCTATTATTCACTATTAATTTTATAAGCAATGAAGCAATAGGAGCTTGAATGGTGAAATAAATACTTTTAAATATATGCTGTGTGTGTTTGTGTGATAAAGTGTGCATATGTGAGTGTGCCTGTATGTGTGAATAGATATGTTTGTGTGTGTGAAAGGGAGTGAGTGAGATTGAGAATGAACAAGTGACATTGAGTTCCAGTGAGTGTGAATGAGTAAGAATACATAAGTGAGAGAAAGATTGAAAGCAAGTGTGTGAGAATGAATAAGAATGACTGTGAGGGGAAATGTGGTCCTAGTTAGCTTTTCAATAATACCACGTGCTAGATGTCACACTGGTGAAGCCAGGTTGGAGTTGTTTCATGTTAAAACAATGAAGCATTTACCCATTCAACCATGTTACCTTTCAGCGAGTAATCGCATTTCCCATCCATGGACTGATTCTGCAGCCCATCACACTTCTGACATTGTTCTCCATTTCCCACTGAAGCTAGTGCTACTTCGTACAGAAAGCAATGTCCAATCACCCCAGAGAAAGCAATACCCATTCTTGAAATACAGTTGTTACCTGCTCCACTGCCTGACTGCACACACAGATGCTTCCTTATTGTCTCCATAGTGTGTGACATGTTTCTGTAGAGCTTCTCCATCTCTGCCAGTGTGCTGTCATTACTGATGGTACTTGGGGTCCTGGGTAGTTCCGGTGGCAAGGCCATCCGAGAAGCCTTGGAAAGCTGAAAAACTTGGAAATATTAGTGTAAATGTGAGTAATGCTAAAACTAGGACTGCTGACATTACATCCCAAACACAAGTATCCGCATTATTGATTTATATGCTTACCCAGCTACTTGTAGAGAATTGAGGTGTTTGGAGGAAAGGTCTTTAACTTCCATGAAACATTTATGACAATTGCATAGTAAGTAAAACATTAAAGGGAAGAAAAAGGCAAAGTTACTCAATGTCGTAAAGAGGTGGAAATTAGAAATGGCACAATAAAGAATGCTGAAATAAGAATTCACATATACTGCTTGGTTTTCTGAAGCCTTGAGAATAGATAAACAGGCTTGCAGAAGGCAAGAAAGGATTTGGCGTAAAAACTACGAACTTCTAGAAAAAAATCGCTATAAATCCATGCTGTCAGAGTTTTAAAAAAAATTGATTGGGGAGAAAACTCTTTATTATACAGCAAAGATAGAAAAAGCTAGTGGTTCCAGTAAAGAACTATTTCGAATTGTGAAAAATCTGACCACAATCAAAAAGATGATTCTGTTAATTTTAATCAAGAATTTTGTGATGCTCTAGCTTTCTCTTTTAGAACGAAGGTAGATCTAATATACGATCAGTTCATCCATTCCGCATCAAATGGTAAAAAACTTGAACAAGAAATCAATGAAAAAGTCTCTCCTTTTAATTTCTCACTGACCTCTTCTATGCAAATTATTAAACTGATTTCCATGGCCAAGTCAGGCTCTCCGGAAGACCCCTGCCCACCTAAGATCCTACAAAATATCTCCCACTTCATTGGTCCACACCTATCTGAGATATTTAATCAGATGATAGAACAAAGATCCTTTCCCACTGTGTGGAAGCAGGCTTGTATCTTGCCCCTTTTTAAAAAAAACTATCTGGATGCAACTGATACAGCCAACTACCGGCCCATTGCGAGAATTCCACTTCCGGCCAAGATAATTGAGAAAACCATGAATGCGGAACTCTCTGCCTTTATTGCAACTAACCAAATTCTAGATCACAGCCAGTTTGGTTTTAGAGCTAACCATAGCACAGAGTCAGCTTTGATTAAGACTACAGAAGAAATCCGGTCCTCATTAGACAGGGGTGGGTCAGCAGCCTTGGTGCTGCTTGACCTATCCGCTGCATTTGATATGGTAGACCATTCTCTTCTGATTCATCGTCTACAAGAAATTGGGATAAGAGGTAAAGCCCTCTCCCTGTTAACATCATTCCTATCAGAGAGGACCCAATCAGTTCATCTGGGTAAATTTAAGTCTGCATCTTTCACTCTTCCATGTGGTGTTCCGCAGGGCTCATCGTTGAGCCCTACACTTTTTAATATCTATGTAGCGGAATTAGCTCCACTGATAAGAAGTTTTAATCTGATCCCTACATCATATGCCGACGACACCCAGCTGGTGATCTCGACAGTAGATAAGGACATTAACCACTCATTAAAACTCCATGACTGTATGCTTTCCTTAAGGCACTGGATGAGTTCTCATTGCTTGAAATTAAATTCAAGCAAAACGGAGGTGATTATGTTCGGAAATCTCTTTCCACCTTGGTCCCCAGCCTGGTGGCCGGATAATCTTGGCCCCCTCCCGACCCCGGTAGATAAAGCAAAAAATCTCGGGGTTATCGTAGATGAAAAACTCAGTTTTAAAGCTCAAGTGTCTAAGGTGGTGTCCTCTTCCTTCTTTATGATCAAGACCATAGGAAAATGTTGCCTTTTATTCCAAAATCCTGCAGAAAGTTGGTTGTAACCTCCTTAGTCTTGTCCAAACTTGACTATTGCAATGGATTGTACATCAATCTGCAATCCACCCTTCTTAGGAAGTTACAGGCAGTGCAAAATGCGGCCGCAAGACTGATTCTGGGCATACCAAAATATCAGTCTGTCAGATCAACATTGCGAGAACTCCACTGGCTGCCAGTTGGCCAGCGGATAAAGTTCAAGGCACTCTGCATGGCTCATAAGGCATTACACAAAGAAGGGCCGAAATTTCTAGAGAACCTCTTTTCATGGCATTCTCTAAATAGAACTCTGCGTTCGGCTAGTGCACATCTGATGTCGCCAGTCAGGATTAAAAAGACGAATTGGGGAGGTAGGAGTTTTACTTTTAACACCATCAGGGAATGGAATTCCCTTCCCCTATATCTCAGAAAAATTTCCCTTCTCGAATTCAGGAAACAACTGAAGACCTGGCTTTTTCAGTAGTAGTAGCACTAAGCACAGTATGTAGCATTGGAAGTGCCAAGACACCTGTGGGTATTCGTGCGCTGTATAAATTCTATTAACATAACATAACATAAGTTAAGAATAATATATAACCTTTTATAAAGTACGCTATAATGATGAAACAATGGCATCCACCCTGACTCATATTAACATTTCTACTGATCCTATCCTTAAGGCTAATTCTACATCCACCTGTTCCTCTCCTCTTCGTCTACCTCTTCCTCTTTACCTGCCAGTACACTTACTTCAGCCTCTATGTTTTCCACTATCTCTACACCTACCTCTACATGCACAACTACCTCTTCCTCTACACTTACTGCTACTTCTACACCTACAATGCATGCTACTGGAATATCTCTGCCTACTGCTACACCTACTTTTACACAACCTCTATATCTACCACTACCTCCTTTACACCCATCTATATACCTAACTTTACTCTTACCTTTCACTTTAAATCTAGACCAGTTGGCACAATAACCTCAAGATTTTGCACTTTCCCTGACAGCAGATCTGTATGCATGAGCCCTTAGAAGTAACCTTCTGGCTTTCAGTGTTCAGTGTAGATGGTGCAGGCCACAGCCGCCATTTAAGCTTTGCCAAAGTTCCATTAGACAGCAAAGAACAGCAATGGATGAAACTGGTACAAAACAGGCAGCCAAGTAGGACGGACAAAAGGATGGACATTGTTGGCAGGGCTGGTATTGAACCTGACCCTCTCTGCAGGGTCACCCCAAAGGTTTTGCCTTCAGTCCCTCCCTTTTCTGAATCAGTTTTTGTTTACAGCTAACCAGTGCTAAAGTGCCTGTGCTCTCTCCCTCACACGTCGTAAAATTGGCCTACACCTGATTGGCACATTTAATTTACTTGTAAATCCCTAGTATATAGTACTACATGTAATCTGGCTCTGCCTCCTTAACCTCTCCAACTTTCTACACAGTATGAACTTTGACCAACAGGTACTCACAGCTACACGCATTAAAGGTAATGCCCTAGATCAGGTCTGGTCATTGAATTTAACCATTATTAACTGCAAGGTTTCCCCATGTACCTGGTCAGATCATCATCTAATAAAATTTGATATAGCTGACATCACTGTCAGAAAACCCCCTATTAGTGTTGGCACTTACCCTAGGAATTGGACCCGGGTTAACTTAGATAATTTATGAGACTCTCTAGCAGCAACCAAACCTATATATAGCGAAAACGCAGATGATCAGGAAAAGGCTATAACCTCTTGGCTCAAGGAAGCCAGTAATGAATATGCCCGAGACAGAAAACAAAACCAATTCGCCGCCATGAAGCATCAAAATGGTACACAAAGGGACTAAGAAAAGCCAAACTTGAGCATCACCAGTTCAACCAAAATTGGCGGAAAGTATACACTCAGGAGAATAAGGACATTTTCATTGTGTGACTAAAAGCTTACAAGAAATCAATTTGGGAGGCTACATCAACCTATTTCTCAAATAACATTCCAAATTCTGGCAACAAAACTACAGAAATATTTGATACTCTCAGAGAACTTTCTAACCCTGATTGCTCAATTATGCTGTTAGTCCCCACCCAAAAATTGTGTAATGACCTGAGCTACTTTTTTATCGACAAAATACAGTTGATTAAAGACTGTATTCCTCCCAGCCCCCTAACTAGCACTACTGGCTCAGAAGATGTGAAAAAACTCTCTGTTTTTCTGGCCATCACAAAAGATGACCTGTTGAAATTGATGTCCAAGGTCAAATCGGGCTCTCCGGAAGACATCTGTCCCCCACGGATCCTAAGAGAAATCTTCTTACGCTTCCCTGATCTTGTGATCTCTCTGCTCAACTTATCTTTAATTCAGGGCATTATCCCCCATACCTTCAAGGAGATAGCTGTCATCCCTCTCCAAAAAAAACCTGTGAAATATCCCTCCATCCTGAAAAACTACCGCCCCATTTCACTCCTCCCTTACTAAGCCAAGTTAGGAGAGACACACATTGATCAACTTTTAAGCATGTTCTTAGAGGACTCCTCCTTTCTTGATTCCCAGCAGGCAGGTTTTCACCATGCCCACTCCACGGAAACAGTTATTCTCTCCGTAATTGATGATATGATAGAAGAAGCAGACAAAGGCGTGACCCAGGCAATGGTTCTGTTAGACTTATCGGCAGCCTTTGACACAGTAGATAATGACATCTTAATCGAATGTGTCAGGGCCGCAGGAATGCAGAGATCTGCATTAGACTGGATAAAGCAAAACCAAAGGGGATGATGGACGGAGTGTTGAACATTGCAAGCACTCACCCCCAGTCAACTGATCTGGGTTTAATCCATCATCATTCTTTAGCTCACTCCGCCACCCCAGTTCAGACATGGCCATATGCAAATCAGTCTGACCCTGTGCCTCATGGGAACAGTCCAGCCTGAACTGCCAAGCCATGTCTTCCCTGGACCGGAAACAAGCATCCTGGGACCGGTTTCTGGCTTACAGCCGTCATCAGCCAGGCTATCTTGAATCCAGTGGCAAAGTGAGCAAGGGACCCACGCCTGGGCATACCCTGCCAACTTAGGGCAAACATAGCAAAACCAAAGGGGATGATGGACGGAGTGTTGAACATTGCAAGCACTCACCCCCAGTCAACTGATCTGGGTTTAATCCATCATCATTCTTTAGCTCACTCTGCCACCCCAGTTCAGACATGGCCATATGCAAATCAGTCTGACCCTGTGCCTCATGGGAACAGTCCAGCCCGAACTGCCAAGCCATGTCTTCCCTGGACCGGAAACAAGCATCCTGGGACCGGTTTCTGGCTTACAGCCATCATCAGCCAGGCTATCTTGAATCCAGTGGCAAAGTGAGCAAGGGACCCACGTCTGGGCATACCCTGCCAACTTAGGGCGAACATAGCAAAACCAAAGGGGATGATGGACGGAGTGTTGACCATTGCAAGCACTCACCCCCAGTCAACTGATCTGGGTTTAATCCATCATCATTCTTTAGCTCACTCCGCCACCCCAGTTCAGACATTGCCACATGCAAATCAGTCTGACCCTGTGCCTCATGGGAACAGTCCAGCCCGAACTGCCAAGCCATGTCTTCCCTGGACCGGAAACAAGCATCCTGGGACATGTTTCTGGCTTACAGCCGTCATCAGCCAGGCTATCTTGAATCCAGTGGCAAAGTGAGCAAGGGACCCACGTCTGGGCATACCCTGCCAACTTAGGGCGAACATAGCAAAACCAAAGGGGATGATGGACGGAGTGTTGAACATTGCAAGCACTCACCCCCAGTCAACTGATCTGGGTTTAATCCATCATCATTCTTTAGCTCACTCCGCCACCCCAGTTCAGACATGGCCATATGCAAATCAGTCTGACCCTGTGCCTCATGGGAACAGTCCAGCCCGAACTGCCAAGCCATGTCTTCCCTGGACCGGAAACAAGCATCCTGGGACCGGTTTCTGGCTTACAGCCATCATCAGCCAGGCTATCTTGAATCCAGTGGCAAAGTGAGCAAGGGCCCCACGTCTGGGCATACCCTGCCAACTTAGGGCGAACATAGCAAAACCAAAGGGGATGATGGACGGAGTGTTGAACATTGCAAGCACTCACCCCCAGTCAACTGATCTGGGTTTAATCCATCATCATTCTTTAGCTCACTCCGCCACCCCAGTTCAGACATGGCCATATGCAAATCAGTCTGACCCTGTGCCTCATGGGAACAGTCCAGCCCGAACGTGCAAGCCATGTCTTCGCTGGACCAGAAACAAGCATCCTGGGACCGGTTTCTGGCTTACAGCCGTCATCAGCCAGGCTATCTTGAATCCAGTGGCAAAGTGAGCAAGGGACCCACGTCTGGGCATACCCTGCCAACTTAGGGCGAACATAGCAAAACCAAAGGGGATGATGGACGGAGTGTTAAACATTGCAAGCACTCACCCCCAGTCAACTGATCTGGGTTTAATCCATCTTCATTCTTTAGCTCACTCCGCCACCCCAGTTCAGACATGGCCATATGCAAATCAGTTTGACCCTGTGCCTCATGGGAACAGTCCAGCCCGAACTGCCAAGCCATGTCTTCCCTGGACCGGAAACAAGCATCCTGGGACCGGTTTTTGGCTTACAGCCGTCATCAGCCAGGCTATCTTGAATCCAGTGGCAAAGTGAGCAAGGGACCCACGTCTGGGCATACCCTGCCAACTTAGGGCGAACATAGCAAAACCAAAGGGGAGGATGGACGGAGTGTTGAACATGGTCAAGACTGATTTGCATATGGCTGGGTTCAAACTGGAATGGCATGGTGAGCAAAAAAACGATGGATTTAGGCCCAGATCTCTGTACTGGGGTGAATGTATGACATTGTTCTGCATTCTGTCCATCAACTGTTGTTTTTGCATTTGTAACCCCGAGTGGGACGGGTATGCCCAGACGTGGGTCCTGTGCTCTCCATGCCACTGGAATCAAGCTATCCTGGCTGAAGAGGGATGAAACCCCGAAACTGGTCCTAGGATGCTTGTTTCCAGTCCAGGGAGGACTTGGCTTGGCAGTTCGGGCTGGACTGTTCCCATGAGGCACAGGGTCAAGACTGATTTGCATATGGCAGGGTTCAAACTGGAATGGCATGGTGAGCAAAAAAACGATGGATTTAGGCCCAGATCTCTGTACTGGGGTGAATGTATGACATTGTTCTGCATTCTGTCCATCAACTGTTGTTTTTGCATTAGACTGGATAAAGTCCTTACTTTCTGGCCACTCACAATCGGTTCTTCTCACCCCTTTTTCCTCGTCAAAGTTAGAACGTAACTGCAGAGTACCACAGGAGTCCTCTCTGTCCCCTCATCTTTTCAACATATATATCCGCCTACTGTCACCTTACAGGGACAGAGGGTGAAGATATACAACTATGCAGATGATATGTAGTTGGTTTTCAACAGTGATGACACCACAGAATCCGCAGAATTCTTCCAAAACACCATGCTATACATCTCTGACTGGACGAATTTTCATCAGCTAAAGTTGAAATCAGATATGACTGAAATTGTGATGACTAAAAACAAACTTCATAGCTGGATCCCTTCCATTGGGCCAGTGGAGATGGGTGATCCTCCTCCCACCCCAAAAAAGTGGTCAAGAGCCTTGGGGGTCATCATAGATGAAGATCTATCTATAAAGCCTCAGATAAGTGCACTAAACGCATTTTGCTTTGTTTATACCCGGAAAATCAAAAAAATCTGGAAAATATTTCACCCTTGTAACTAATACTCAGATTATAATAGGATAGGATAGGATATTTATTTATAAAGTGCTCGAATGCCGTGGCGTCTTGGCGCTGGGTGGATATGTGGGGGGACTGGGCCACCTAGCTCCAGAGATTTAGATTGAGGAAAACAGCCAAGTCTTTAGCGATTTCCTGAAGATCAACCGGTTGGATTGGAGTCGCATAATAGGTGGCAATTGATTCCATAACTTGGCTGCACAATAAGAGAGAGTCCGACCCCCCACCTTGCTCTACGGATTTTTGGGGTGTGGATGAGGCCCGTGTTTGTGGATCAGAGGGTTCTTATGGGGGAATACCATGAGAACACCTTCTGGATCTCCTCCGAGACCCCTCCATATAGAGCTTTGTGCACCAGACAGAGGGCCTTAAATTCCACTCTTTGCTGGACAGGGAGCCAATGTAGTATCCTTATGCCAGCCGAGGTGGAATGGCCTTTCAGAATGTTTAACAACAGTCGGGCAGCTGCATTTTCCAAAGATTGTAATTTCCTCCTCTGAGACTTGTCAATACCCATAAAGAGCGCGTTACAATAGTCCAGTTTTGAAAGAAAGAGCGCTACTACAACAGTTTTTTGAAGTTCTTGCGGGATGAAAGGAAAAATCTTCCACAGATTTTTCAGAAGGAAGAAGCAAGAGGAGGTCAAACTGTTGACCTGGGCTGAAAAGTTGAGCTGATCATCAAAGATCACTCCCAGGTTCCTGACTTTCGTGGATGGGCGGGGACATTCACCCGCCTCAGACGGCCACCAGGTGTTGTTCCAGAGTGAAGGGCCTTTGCCGAACTCCAAGACTTCTGTCTTGTCAGTGTTTATTTTAAGGAAATTTCCGCTCATCCAGCTCATAATTTCCGTCAGACAGGCATGAAAACTGCAAGCCACAGTCTCTGGTTGTTTGGATACCGATATTATGAGCTGGGAATTGTCCGCATACGAGATCAGGGTAAATCCGTGCTTCCTAATAAGACTAGCCAGTGGGGCGACATAAATATTAAAGAGCATTGGTGACAGAGCGGAGCCTTGTGGTACTCCGCACGGGAGATGGAAGGTGTCGGAATCACCTTGTTCATGTCCTGCATCAACTATGCGAACTAACTCTATCTGGAACTTCCTAAGGGACTGAGTCAGATGTTGCAGCTGGTTCAAAACCAGGCTGCCAGACTGGTCTGGTTCCAGCCTAGACACTGTCACTAAACCTTTGATGGCAAAATTACACTGGCTGCCTGTCACCCAGAGGACCTTATTTAAAACTGGGTGCATTGTTTTTAAATCTTGTCACAGCAAAAATCCTAGCTTTGTGACCTCCAGTATCGGGAACTATACCCCCAACGTAACCTTAGATTAGCTCATCAAAATCTGCTTCTGATTCCCAAGTCCAGTAGAAAGAGACTGGGCGGCACAAAGTTTGCCATGACAGCCCCACTCATATGGAATTCCCTTTCCACATACATTAGAGCCACAACTTCCTATACGAGCTTTAGGACCTCGCTAAAAACATTGCTCTTTAGACAGGCTTATGGATAAGCTCTGAGTCCTTGCCACTTCTGCCACAGCCCCATGAAACCTTTTTGGTGTACGCGCGCTTTGGAAATACTTAGTAACATAACATAACAACATAACATCTTGACCTGCAAATTAAATGCTACTAGTGGGCAGCAGCACTCATTGTGCCACTCACTAAAGTAGTCTTGTAAAACATGTCTCAGGCCTGCCACAGCAGCCTGTAGTGCAGTTTTAAACTGCTAATTTGATCTGGCAAAAAAGCTTTTGCCAGACCTAAACCTTCCTTTATTAATACACATATGTCACCCCTAAGGTAGGCCCTAAACAGCCCATAGGGTAGGGTGCTGTGCATTTAAAAAGTAGGTCATGCACTTTTTTAAGTTTTACACATGCTGTTAGTGAAAACTCCTAAATTAGATTTTCACTACTAAAGGTCCTTTGTCTCCCATTGGATAACATTTAATTACCTTATTACATTTAATAGTTGAATTTTGATTGGGAGCAAATAGGAGTTTTACGATTGGACTCAATTCTGAAAATGCGCTTTTAGAATGTTATCATTTTCTTGTCCTAACCATTTAGTGCCTGCTGCCAATGTCCTTGGTCTCATGACTGTGAATAGCTTAGCTGTTGGGCTTTGTGTATTCCTCTCAGACAGTGAGAATAAGGGAGACTAGGGAGCCGATTCACAGAACTAATCTGAGACAAAATTCTAAACTTACTATGTTTGGTATTCACAGAAGGCATTTAGTAGTAGTAAAGTTAGGACTACTAACTTTACTACTACTAAACTGAGACAAAATCCTAAACTTACTACTTTTGGTATTCACAGAAGGCATTTAGTAGTAAAGTTAGGACTCCTAACTTTACTACTACTAAACTGAGATAAAATCCTAAACTTACTACTTTTGGTATTCACAGAAGGCATTTAGTAGTAGTAAAGTTAGGACTCCTAACTTTACTACTACTAAACTGAGATAAAATCCTAAACTTACTACTTTTGGTATTCACAGAAGGCATTTAGTAGTCCTAACTTTACTACTACTAAACTGAGATAAAATCCTAAACTTACTACTTTTGGTATTCACAGAAGGCATTTAGTAGTAGTAAAGTTAGGAGTCCTAACTTTACTACTACTAAACTGAGATAAAATCCTAAACTTACTACTTTTGGTATTCACAGAAGGCATTTAGTAGTAGTAAAGTTAGGACTCCTAACTTTACTACTACTAAACTGAGATAAAATCCTAAACTTACTACTTTTGGTATTCACAGAAGGCATTTAGTAGTAAAGTTAGGACTCCTAACTTTACTACTACTAAACTGAGATAAAATCCTAAACTTACTACTTTTGGTATTCACAGAAGGCATTTAGTAGTAAAGTTAGGACTCCTAACTTTACTACTACTAAACTGAGATAAAATCCTAAACTTACTACTTTTGGTATTCACAGAAGGCATTTAGTAGTAAAGTTAGGACTCCTAACTTTACTACTACTAAACTGAGATAAAATCCTAAACTTACTACTTTTGGTATTCACAGAAGGCATTTAGTAGTAAAGTTAGGACTCCTAACTTTTCTACTACTAAATGCCTTTTGTGAATACCGAAAGTCGTAAAGTTAGGATTTTGTCTCAGATTAGTTCTGTGAATCGGCCCCTAGGTGTTGGCAGGATGGGCCATCCTGCCAGAATGGCTAGGGGAAGAGCTGTTCCATGCCCCATTTACTCTCCAAATGGCTACCTCTAGCAAAACCACAAAGGAACGTGACACTGGCCTTTTGTCAACCCAGCTTTCTTAGAGCCTGAGCAGGGGAATGAAGGAACGTTTCAGAACCAGATGTGACGGTGGGTCAAGGTGCTCCCCACTTCACAGGCTGGCACCAAGTATACATATTGGACCCTCAGAGCACCTCTTCAGGACACTCCTGGACCTGTAGAAGATTTCAGAAGGACTGCATGGACTCTAAGAGGACTGTCCAGCTGTTTGAGGCCTGCCTTCTTCTCCAGAGGACTTCCCTGCTGTTACCAGAGGACTGGACTGCTGCTTGAGGCCTGCCGTGTTTCCCAGGGGACTGTCCTGATCCTTGAGATGTGTCTTGCTGCTTGAACCCAGGACTACCAGAGTGACTCCAAAGGCTAGTTGGATGGCCTATGGGCCAAATGTATGACTCACCAATTTTCGACTCGCAAATTGCGTCCCATTTGCGACTCGCATTTGGGACTCGCAAATTGGGATGCACAACAGTGTCTCAGACTCTGTTTGCGATTCCTAATGGGGTCTCAAATTACATGCCTCATTAATATTAATGAGGCAGGCGCAATTTGCAACCCCATTAGGAATGGCTAGCACTCCGAGGGATGGTGGCCTGCTGTGGTCAGCAGACCACCATGTCTGTGACTGCTTTTTTAATAAAGCAGTTTTTTTTTAAATGCAGCCCGTGTTCCTGAAAGGAAAACGGGCTGCATTTAAAAAAGAAAAATGAAACTTTTCAGTTTCATTTTTTTAAGAGCAAGCAGTGGTCCCTGGGGACCCCTTCCCGTTTGTGAGTGGTTTACCACCCACTTGAAGTAGGTGTTAAACTGCGAGTGTTTTGCGGCCGCAAATGCGGTCGCAAAACAATAGTACATGGCGACTCCCTATTAGGAAGGGACACCCCTTCCTAATAGCGAGAGTCGCATAGCTATGTTGCAAGTCAGTGCCTCCCAAAATAGCATTTGTACATGCCATTACCCTGTTTGTTTTACGGTCGCAAACGGGAGGATCTCCCGTTTGCGGCCGCAAAAAAGGGTCGTACATCTGGCCCTATATGAGCTACAGGGACATAACAAGCACCAGAGACCTTAACCCTGGACCATTGGAAGTGGTGTTAAAGGTGCTGCTCCTGCCTAACCCTAAAATCAGGATCTACCTGCCAGCCAATCCGCCCAAGGGGCATAGCCGTCAGCCTGACTACGCGGTAGCTCCTGCTATGTTTTTCACCGCAGCAGCAAATCATGTGCAGCGGGACCTCAGAGCGATGGTATCTGGCCTTGTACAGCCCTCTTCAGCTACGGCTCACAGATTTGTCCCGCTGGAGGTTTTCGACTTCAAAAAGTTGTCAATGTCCAAAGGAAAAAATCTTCACCAGGCTTCATGGCGAAACTGAGACTTCGTCGAGATTTCCCCGGCGACTCCTTCTTGGACACAGCCTGCTGCCTCGCCCTGCTGAACTTCATCTTCTCCTGGAATTTTCATCTAAATTTCTTTCAAAGTCCAAAGGTAAGCCGAGACCGGGCCCAATCCACCTCGTGCATAGACCTGCACTCCATAATGGTCAGTATTTACTTTTGACTTTGCTCCAGTCTCCTGCGACCTGTTTTCCGTGGTTGGTGCTATGATTTTTTAGGTGCTATTTTTGCTAAAAACTTTACAAATTCATAACTCCGGTCCTACTGATTGGATCTAATTTGGTTTGGTGCCATTTTATTTATTAAAAATTATCCTATTTTTAAAGTTGGTTTCGGATTTTTTGTTGTGTTTTTTCACTTTATTACTGTTTGTGTGCTGCATATATAGTTTACATAGTGCCTTTAAGTTAAGCCTGACTGACTTTGTGCCAAGCTACTAGAGGGCTAAGTAATAGTTATGTTAGAGACTTTTGTGGTTCATTCTGCCAACAATTGTTGCCTGAGGTGGGGCTTCCATCCCCCTAAACCAATAACCCAGTATCTTACATAAGGCAACTCATTGGAGTCTCCTCCACATATGCTGAAATCAAATGCTGCAATCACAATGCAAGGGAAAGAAAGAGGGAATCACAGGTTATCCCTTGCACACATAAAAACCATAACGTACCATAGGGGACAGAAGTTATTCAATCACGATGAAGTGAGATGCAATGATGCAAAAACATTACTGCTGTTTCATGCTATCTCTAGTACAAGAATCGGCAGAGCTCAGAATTCCACTAATAACAAACCACATTGGAAAATCTCACATCATATCAACACATTACAAGCTGATCCAGCTCAGAACTGAAAAAGGAATAGGACAATAGGGACTGGACAGGTGAAAATAATCCCCTGAACCCTGTGCACCAGGGGCCCCATTATCGAAAGGGTGCACCGCTCCAGTGCACCTTATTGCAAATAATGCACTGTCCCAGGGAAACCGTGAACTCACGGATGCCCATGGTTCTGTACATTGGTAAAGGGTGGAGAGGCTCTTTGAAGTAGAAGTTTGTATTTCATGGTGTAGCTCACAACCAGCTTGCTTTTCAAAGAGGGACAGAGATTCCCCTGCTGGCCCGTGGCGGACTGAATCCACCAGTGGAGAGATATTTTGGGCTTTCACGGGATCTCCTTGCCTTCATTTCAAGCGTCACCCTCGCGTGCACTGACTGTGCACCACCTCTTTGTCCTGATGTTCCCTTCGCCTCTGCGCCCACGTCCAAAATATATAGGCAAAGTATTTCTCTCATTTGCATAAGACCGCACCCCTATGCAAATGAGGGAACATGCCTTTAGGATTGTGCACTGAACAATCTGTATTACAGAAGGGGCCATGCAAGCATCTACAGCCTCTTTTGCAACACCAAATTGCCCCAAGGGCACAGAAAGTAGGCGCAAATACCTGTTATGCTCCAGTGCACTTTGGGTAAAACAGTTCTGAAATAAAAATAAATGGCAGACGATAAAAAGAATAGATTAAGAGGCATAAGTGGAACTCCCAGAAAGCGTTAAAACAGTTCTGAAATAACAATAAATGGCAGACGATGAAAAGAATAGATTAAGAGGCATAGGTGGAACTCCCAGAAAGCTCTCAACAGAGCTCAAAACCTCAAACCAAACAATTGAGATCATCAACATCTCTCAGGAGATTACCATTCCTTACATCCTTAAAGTCACTAAATATGAGACCTGCCAACAATATGAATAATTTGTTATTTTTTAAATCTAGAAGCACAAAAATCCAGGTGGAATTTGAAAACAAACAAAAAAACTTACCCTCCCATTTTTGCACCTATACCTATGCAATATTCTCTTGAACCCTTTCAACTAGTAACCAAGGATAATCTTTAGATTTCAGCCAAAAATATAAAAGTGCCTTGGTAGACTGCAGATCCTGGCATAGCTGCATGAAAGAAGCAATCCTTGTTTCATTTGAGATGGATGTCACATTCATGATAAATAACATATTCATTTCTCAAGGAAACCTTAATCAGCACACTGAAACATGACACTTTTCTCAACAAATATCCACGGATTTCCAACTTGCCTTTCATCAGCAATATGATGGCATTAGAGGGTCCAAGTTAGTCTTAAAGACACCTGGAACTAAATCACATAATGCAGGACCTTCTGCCTGGGATTGTGCTAGCCAACACCATCAAAACTGCCCTGCTTTGTGTCTGAGATTAAATCCTACTGTTCTTGGATGATGCTCATCCTCCTCGACCAGATAGTGGCCTTTAATGCCATGCACCACATCATCCTACTGAAATTACTGAGAGATTGGGCTGGAGTTGAATGTTCACTGGGCAATGGACAACATCATTCTTTTCAAACTTCAGCCAATTTGTTTGCATTGTGCCTATAGAATCCTCATGATGTGCCATGCCATAGCCCTTTCATATCCTGTTTGTTCTTAAATACCTAAGTGCATCTCACATTCTTCAGCAGTATCAGGTAAACCTGCAGTTCTGAGGCAGAGAACCAGAATTTCAATTCCTGTTCATGATACATTTGCCATTGGATACAAATTAGGTTCCTTCATGTGAATGGAGTAAAAGCTGAGATCCTGAGGTTGAATCAGCATGAATCTAACTCATCACACATTTAATGGCTTTCCAACATAGGAGTGGTACTATGTGCAAAAATATGACACTTGGGAGTCATGTTGAATAAAGAAGGTTTTTAAATTACAGAGTTCCTTCCTGCAAAAAATCCTCCTACTCGTCTGCAAAGAACACTGGGGAGAGTTAAAGGAAGCGTTGGTGGTGACAGCCTGAACTGTTCAAACATTGTTCATAGTTGTTGTCTTCCCCCTCCTTCCCACCCCCAATCCCTCTCTACACTATCCTTACCGGCCGTTGGATGTAGGTGAGAGTTGTTGTGTTATGTTTTTGTTAGAAATGGGGGCTCTAGTTGGCAGAGGTAGGTACCTTTGTCCAAATAGGGACCCTTGCTTCTAGTCAGGGTAAGGGGGATACACACATCAGATAACCCCTGCTCACCCCCTTGGTAGCTTGGCACGAGCAGACAGGCTTATCAGAAAGGCAATGTATAAAGTATTTGTACCAACACTCACAGTAACATAGTGAAAACACCACAAATGGACACCACACCAGTTTAGAAAAATAAAATATCTTTATCTAAACTTAACAAGACCAAAACGACAAATCCAACATACAGTATTAAGGAAAATGACTTTTAAAAGGTTTTAGCAGCTGAGTCAATAGAAAACTATGGATGCATGATTTCTTGCAAAGTACCTGTCGTTGCGACAAAATTCACCAAGCCAAACAGCCGCAGCGATGGGAAGCGTCGAAAAACAAAGAGATGCGTTGGTTCCTGAGACCCTCGTGGATGCGATGTGACAGTTCTGCTGTACACAGGGGAGCGATGCGTCAGGTCCGGTCTGTAGGGGGAAGCGATGCGTCGATTTTGGGACGACTCCGATCCTCGGGTGATGCGTCAGGGAAAACTTGCCGCACAAGGATGATGCGTGGAAATCCCGGATGCACTGGCGAACGATGCGGCGGTGGCGAGCGGTGCTGCATCGACCTTTTCAGCCGCGATCCCTCGATGCGTCGTTTCTTGCCGCGGCAACAGGCGCTGCGTCGGTTTCAGCAGCGGCTCGGCGGAGATTCTTCTTGCACCACGGCGTTGCATCGGAAAAACTGTCGCAAAAAGAGCGATGCGTCGATTTTCTTGTTGTTGCATTGCTTTCCAGCTCCCAGCAGCAGAAACAACCTCCAGAGGCCACCCACAGTCACAGGCACTCCTGGCAGGTCAGAACTCCCAGCAAGGAATTTCAGTGGAGCTGGGGGGGAGCTGGGGGTGAAGTCTTTGTGTTCCTGAGACTTCAAAACAGTAGGCAAGCTCTACTCAAGCCCTTGGAGACTTTCCTCAAGCAGGGGACACAGCACACAGCAACGTCCTTCTCCTTTCTTTGGCAGAAACAGCAACTGCAGGCCAACTCCAGACACACAGCAAGGGCAGTACTTCTCCTGAGTTTCTCCAGCTCTGCTCCTCAGCAAAGGTTCCTCTTGATTCCAGAAGTAGTCTAAAGTTCAGGGGTTTTAGGTCTGATACTTAGACCCCAAAATGTCTTTGTTCTCTTCGTGCAAGGGGCTCTGAGCCCTGTACAAACCAGTTCTGGGGGGCACTCTGCAAGTGCACAACAACATCCATTGTCAGTGTGAGCCTTGGCTCCAGACAAACCACAGGGGGCGGAGCCAGCATTGTGGAAGGCAGGCACAGCCCTATCAGGTACAGGTGCTACTTCTCCCACCACTCCAAATGCAGATCAGGCCTATTCAACCTAGTGCTGACTCATTCAGGAAAGGCAGGACACACATCAACCCCCCCCTCCGGTGGCTGCCTGAGAGAATGCACCTCCCCAGCCCCTGTCACTCCAAAACCAGACAGTCAATACACAAACAGGCAGAGGCACACAGAATGGTTAAACAAGAAAATGCCTACTTTCTAAAAGTGGCATTTTCAAACACACAATTTAAAAACCATCTTCAGTAAAAGATGTGTTATTAAATTCTGAGTTCAGAGAGCCTAAACTTTATTTTTCCATCTTATCCCTATGGGAATATATGCTTGTAAAATGTTACAAAGCATTCCCCATTCTGTCCTATGGGGCAAGATAGCCTTTCAATAGTGAAAAACGAAATTGGCTGTATTTCACTATCAGGACATGTCACACACAGCAGTACATGTCCTACTTTTCACATACACTGCATCCTGCCCACAGGGGTACCTTGGGCCTACCTTAGGGGTGACGGACATGTAAGAAAAGGGAAGGTTAGGGCCTGGCAAGTGGGTGCTCTTGCCAAGTCGACATGGCAGTTAACAACTGTGCACAGACACTGCAGTGGCAGGTCTGAGTTACCCTTTCAGAAATACTCATGTGGGTGGCACAATCAGTGCTGCAGGCCCACTAGTAGTATTTGATTTACCAGCTCCGGCACACTCAGTGCACTTTACTAGGGACTGACCAGTAAATCAAATATGCCAATCTGGGAGAATCAATCATAATAACAATTTACACAGAGAGCATATGCACTTTAGCACTGATCAGCAGTGGTAAAGTGCCCAGAGTCCTAAAACCAACAAAAATATGTCAGGAACAAATTGGAGGAAGAAGCAAAAAGTTTGGGAATAAGCATGCAAAAAGGGCCAAGTCCAACATTTTTCCTTTTACAAAATCAATAAAATAGATTTGAACCAGAAAACAATGTTCATACAAGGCAGACAGAGAAGGTAAGTGAAAGGGTGCAAAGACAAGAATCGGGAGGCCAGAATATTCCTGAAACTGCAAACACAGGAATATATCACACCAGCTCTTAAGCTCCATTGTCCTCTCATGGATGCAAGGATCATGTACAAAGTCTTTTGTAGTGTTCACAAGGACTACTTTGGTAAAGCTCCAGGATACCTACAAACAATAAACCCATGTATACTATCAACAGAAGCCTGGCCTTGGCATTTGCAAATTTGATTGTACAAAAAGACCTCAAATGGTTGAAACAGAGAAACAATGAGCACATCTGTGGAGCATGCTGACCTCAAGCTTGAGGACAGAGCCACATCACATGTGTTCTAGCAAAGGCTCAAAAACATAGCTGTTCCAGACTGCAGATCACTGAATGCATGTGCATGCAAACTGTGGCGGAGATTAAAGAATTTTGCACTGTGTTCTTTTTCAAACTCTAAGATTCCCATCCTCACATCTCCTAGCCCCAGTGGTCCGAAATATTGGAAAAACGGGTAAAAAAGCCCTGGGAAAACTATTTTACTGCTTGGTCACAGTATAGCAAATGGCTCTTTTACTGCTGTTTCCCAGGTTACAATATGGAATAACTTGCAGTGTTGGTTTTAGCGACAGTAAAACAGCAACAGTTCACATTTTCAGCCTATCTCATCCCCACACACTTTATTCCAAATAGTACCTGGGGATATGGGCTCAGGCAAATAACCCGAGCTCAATATGCCCCCTTAATAACAAAGCTAGAATATCGAGGCATCCAAATATCGAGGACAAAATATAAAATCGAAAATATCGAAAGGTAAGTATGTATGGATTTTCGATACCTAACTCCACATACATGTACCTTGACGATTTATATATCTTCAAGGTACGTATCTTCAAGGTACAATGTACAAGTTGGAATTGGAAATAGTAAATCTGCACTTCCTCTAGTCTTGTCATTACTGATGTCTTTTCAGATATTGCAGTGATGTTATCAATGATGTCATCAAACATGTTATGAGTGATGTAATATTGAAGGTAATTAGCAGTACATGGGGAGGGCACAAGGTTTCTTTAGGGCATGAATTATAGTTTAATTGAGGTAACTATAACTGATGAATTTCAGTGGTTTTTTTATGTGTTTAAAATGGTATGTTTTAATGGGCATTTTCCCCTAACTACAACATCCCTTTAAACTTTGTTTCTTTCTGTTTCTTTCTTGGTTTCTTTTTAATGGAAAGTAGGATATTATTAGCCTCCTTAGCTTTGATGTCACTTTAACCCTTTTTTCAGTGAAGTTCTAGGGGTGCCCAATATGCCCCTCACTGTGCACAAGCCATGAGCATAAGGGGATTGGTCAGTGGGCCTGGCACCCAAAGTCCTGCAGGCACACATGGCTGAATATATGGGGTGTCATTTTAACTAAGGCAGATCTGTTGACTTTGTCATAGGGTCAGACACCAAATTATAAAAAGTGGGCATATTGGTTTATGAAGGAGTCAGCAAATAACATAAATCACTTGTATTGTCTTTATCAGAACATGACCAATAATTATAATCAAATGTATATTTCAATACTTCACACGGTTCAATGTTTAATAAAAGTGATAGTCATTAAAAAATATTAAAGCTTTATTTAAAAAACAAAATATCAAAATGTCATTTTTAACATTTTCAAGCTTCAAAGTACAGCCATCACAAGAGGGCGTTTTAATATTGCTGGGGAGGCTACTGCACTCCCTGAAGCAACCTACAAAATTAAAAAAAAGTTTTGTGATGCCCTTGCCTATTCTAGGGGCTTGACAATATATTTTGTTAAAATGCCTTAGGGCATGATAGGGTGCCCCTTGCTAGGAGCAGTGAATAATAAATTAGCGGCACCTGCAGCTAATTTATTATTAATTTTTTAATAGATATATTTTCCATGTCCCGGTGCCCAACTGGGACACGCAGATTTTTTTTTCTTGGGGATCGTGGGGGTGGGGGGGGGGGCTGGTCCACCACAGCCCTTATGACTCCCCTGCCAGCACCCATTCAGGGTGCTGGCGAGAGCCAGTAATTCATTTCTCTTTAAGGTGAGGGGAGCATGCTGACCCGCCGAGCCCTTTATGGGGCCAAGGAACCCAATACCCCAGGTCCCTAGTTGTTTTGTTGTGGGGGACAATAGACCCCCCTACCCGAGATCTTTCATTCAGCCCCCCCCTTTCAGAGACTTTAAGGGCCCGGGGACTGCATCCCATAGAGCCACCTTTTTTGAAGGGGTGTTGACATGCGACCCCTGCCCAAGCCGTTACGGGCCCTGTGAACCCAGTCTCCTGGGGCCTAATGTGGGTGGCCGGGTACCCACCTGGGACACCCACAAGACACAGCGTTGATGGCCAGGGGGAGCCCCCGGGCCCATGCAGGCCCAGCGGCTCCCCACATGCACCCATCCTGGGTGCAGTGGGAGCCGACAGTGCTTCTGTCTGGCTGGAGCAGGTTGTTTTTCCATGTTTCTGCCAGGTAAGAGCAATATCTATTTCTCTGCCTGTAAGATCACGTACAGGGGGAAAAAAGTGTGCTACCACCAGGCTGGAGTATATTTCCTGCCCACGCTACATGCATTCAGGGAAACTGTGTCCCAGGAGAGAGCTCCTCAGGATACATTATTGGAGCCGGCTCTAAAGATGGAGTCCCCAGGGCCTCAGAGAGGCTCGGGGAGGGGGGCCGCAAGCGTGCTTCCTTTTTCTTTTACATATGGCAGCCCCAAGGGATGGGGTGCCTGGGAACTTATGAGAGGTAGGGGGAGTACCCCCTCTGCTTTGAAAAATATAGCAGGTCCCAGGTGAGGGATGAGTACCCTTGGGCCTTTCGAGCCTCGGGGAGCGGCGTGCCTCCCTTCTCTATGATAAATACGGCAGGCCTTGGGGATGGGGTCCCTGAAGCTGAAACTGGATCATGGACGGGGCCTCACACATGACTCCCTCCCGAAATTAAAAATAAATTATATGTGTTTTCCCTCCTGGGAACCGGCCCACCTGGGGGTAATTTTAATTAAAGAAAACAATGTCTGCCGCAATTTTTTTTTTTTTTACCATGATTCTGTTGGAGAACAGCGGAATCCTGACAAAAAACTATTTTTTTCAAATTTTCGACCCACTCCCTAGGGTTGTGGAGTCAAGGTATACTTACCCTGTCCTTTCATATTCTATTTTTAAAGCATTTTCTGGAGTGGGGGGCTAAGTGGCAGAGTCCTGTAGCGGCCACCGCAACATTTTTTTTCATGTTGCAGCCAGTCAATCAGAGCGCTCACTCCCATGGGCCCCTCATTTCTGTGGGAGCAAGATTACCGAAGGGAAACCGCCCCCACCCCAGCCAAATCAGTATGCTCTATTCTTTTAAGTTGAGCTTGCGGGACTCTCGTGCAAGTCCAGTGAACCCATCCATCCAGTGACACAAATATTTTTGAACCTTCATTTCTAAGAAACTACTGAAAGGATTTACACTAAATATTAAAAAGCACACTTTTTAGACCAAGATCTAGCTTCCTGACAAATTTGGTGTGGTTCTGTTTAAGCATTTTATCTGTAGTGCATTTCAAAAATCCCAATGGAAATGGCATGCAGTAATTTTTCTCGCCTCCCCCCCCCCCCCTCTTAATGGAAAACCCCTAAACCTGACAGGAAAGAGCTAATAAAAAAATAGCACTTTTTGGAAAGTTTTACGAAGGCTCATCAAATTGGGACAAAGTTATTATCAAACAAAAATAGGCCAAACGATAACTATCCAGTGGTGACTGGCATATATGCCATATATATATATAAATTCACTGAAAAAAATTCACTGAAAAAAACAAAGGTTAGAGGGACGTTATAGTTAGGCTGACATTTTGCTCACACAAAACCATAGAAATTCAGCAGTTATAGTTAGCTGAGCTAACTATAACTTACGCCCTGCAATGCACTGCTTATGACCTCACATATTACATCACTCATGACATGGTTAGTGACATCACTGATGACATCACTGATGACATCTCAAATGAGATGTCCCCTTGGCTATTGAGGGTCTTTCAGGGGCCGACTAGCCCCCCTGTTACCTCCAGCAAGTTCCACACTGTGGATTTGCTGAGAGGTTTTGGTGGCCATACCCCCTTTCTCCACCACTCTGCAAATGCACCTCCTGGCACACTACTAGTTGGGGGATGAAGTCCACTTGGCTGTTGAGGGTCCTTGGGGCTAACTAGCCATCCTGTTAACTCCAGTAAGACCCATACAGGTAGATTGCTGAGAGGTCGTCAGAGGCCACACACCCTTTCTTCACCACTCTGCGAACATGCCTCCTGGCGCACTACTCGTTGGGGGAAGAGTTCCACTTTAGTCCTTAGGCCCTCAGGAGGCAGGGGGACCTCATCCCCCCACCAGCAGTGTACTGAGAAGCGCGTTTGCAGAGTGGTGGTGAAAGGGGACGTGGCCTTCAACCACCTCTTAGCAATCCCACTGTATGGGGCTTACTGAAGGTAACAAAGGTCTGGTTTGCCCCTAAGGACCCTCAGCAGCCAAGGGGACTTTATCCCCCAACCAGGAGCATGCCAGGAGGCGTGTTTACAGTGTAGTGGAGAAAGGGGGCGGGCCTGAATTGAGTTGCCGGCTCTTTTTAAAATTAATATTATTTTTTAGGAAGGGGGCTTCCCTGGACTATTTTGGGCCCCGGGGCCTAAACCATTTTTATTTTTTAATTTATAAAAAACAAGAGGGGGGCTGCACGCCCCCCCCATCCTGTGCCTATTTCGGCACTGGGGACCCCATCCCCCAGGACAAGGCCTTTATTAATTTTTTCATAATCGAAAGGGTGGAGGTGCGAGCAGCCTCCCTCCTGGGCCATTTTCGGCCAAGGGACCCCATTCCCCATGGCCTGCCCCTTTTTTAATTATTTTTTATTTTTAAAAAAGGAGGGGGGCCGTGCAGCTGCCCTCCTGGGCAGATTTCAGCCCCAGGGACCCATCCTCTAGGGCCCCGCCTTTTCTTTTTTAAACAAAAAATATTTATATGAAGGCCCCTCCTGGGCAATTTTTGGCCCCAGGGACCCCATTCCCCAGGGCCTGCCACTTATTTTAATTCATGGGAGGGGGGCCACGCAGCCCCGCAGACAAAAGAAATTGGTGGTCCTCTGGGCTGTGGGGGGCCCGTGAGGGCCCCCCCATCATTATTTTCAAATGCCCCCAGGACCTGGCCCACCCTTGGGCCTAAATTAAACAAAGCATGGGCTTTATTTTCAGCAGGAGGCACGAATCCAATGCAATTCCCTCCGAATATTTTTTTTAATGTCTTTGGGCCCTGGCGCAAATATTTAAAGAAAGCCCCGGGGGGTGGCGGTCCCCGGGGCTGCGGGGGCCTGCCTGGGCCCCCGCAATTTCAATTTTGCATGCCCCCGGGACTTGGCCCACCCGGGGGCTAAATAATAACGAAGTGCGGGAGCCCGCGCTTCGTTTTTGTTTTTTTTTCCGGCCGAAATTCGCGCTGGGTGCGCGAATCTCGCCGTTTAAAAAAAAAAATAATGCTTTTTTAGGCCCCTGAGCAGGCCTAGGGGTCAGGGGTTTCTGCCCTGCCCCCTTTTCCTTTTTTCACATTTGTTTCCCTGTTTTCTTGTGCCTCGGTTACCGAGGCACAAGATGGCTGCCAACACTTCCTGGTTTGGAGTGTTGACAGCCAATTAGAATAAAGCTCGTGGTCGGGAGGGTGCGCAGATCCTCCGTGCCTCTATATATCGAAACTTTTATTTTTTGATTTTCTCAGCAACAACTGAACGGATGTACACCATTTAAAAAAAAGGGTGCTTTCTGAACCAAGCACTACCTTTTTTCCAAATTTGGTGTAATTCCGTTCAGCAGTTCAAGCTGTAACCGTGTGTGGTAAGTGGGTTGTTGTTATTGTTGGGGGTATACTGCTTTAAGGAATGAAGGTGAGATAAGGTTCCGAGGCTAATGTGTTGTATTCTCGAATGTTGTAACGTAGTCATTATACTGCTCGCTGCTACCTGCACCTGTCGTGGGTCCTCAGCTCGTAAATAAAGTTATTTACATGGAAATCTATTCTACCCATGCCTCCTGATTTCTAATCCGAAACCCATGCTACATTAATTGGCGACGATCTGGGATTTCGTTTGGACGGCTGATTTCGGACCCACCGACCAACTGCCTGTTTCCTACCGATCCTGATGCGGACCAACGGCCAGTTTCCTACCGATCCTGATGCTGTCTGAACTATTGAAAGTCCTGTGTCTCTGACACCCACGAGGGCTTCGTGAGTCAATTACTACCATTTTTTACCATTTCTCTGACTTTACCTGTCTGGCTCCCACCGTCAGTTTGCTGCACGTTCTGTTTTCATTCAAATTGGAGTCTCGTGCCATCCTGAATCTCGAGCCATCATTGTTCTGCTTTCCACCGTCAGCGTGCTTCACGCGCTCCGTATTTCCTTGTTGTTGTTCTTCACCACGCATCTACACACTCCACGTCATACGCAGAGCACGTTTTTTGACGTTTTGGCAGCCATTTTAGGAAGTTGGGATATCCCTGCTTCATTTCTTCAGGACAGACGATATTCACGATATTCATCCTCACCGATTTTCGTTTTTTTTTCGTTTTTTTTTTTGGGTTTTGAACTTCAGTTCTTTAACCACTTCGTGATTTCTCTTCTCCTTTATTTCGAAGTGCCATCGTTTTTTAACAGTGACAATTATTCAGAGCACCAGTTTTCACAATTCTAGTAAGAATTTATATATTTATTTTGGGTTGTCATTCCTCACCATGTCTAACTCTAGTAATATTCTACCTCCTCCCCCTTTTGCAAGTACCAGGTAAACCCATTACACCCTGGCACAAATGGTTGAGAGTGTTTTCCAATTACTTAGAGGCAATTGATGCCATTGATTACTCACCATCCAGGAAAAGAGCAATTCTGTTCAATAACCTGGGAACAGCTGGTCAACAATTATTTGATAACTTACCTCTTGTGTCAGCAATTTCCGGTGATGACAATTGGGATGTGTATCGCGAAGCACTTGCACGTTTAGGAAAGCAATACAAGGATGAACCATCAGTCATGGTAGAACGTCATGTGTTCTTTAAACGGAAACAAAAACAGGAGGAATCTATCGAGGATTATTTAGCCACTTTACGCGTTCTTGCTGCCAAATGTGAGTTCGGAACCAATCTCGACGTTTCACTAAGGGATCAACTTGTGTTCAATTGTTACAACAAGAAAATACAAGAGCGTATTCTCACATGTAAAAATCCCACTTTGGATGAAGTCATGGGAATTGCGAGAAGTATTGAATGCTCTGTTATTTCATCCAAAATTCTAACTGAAGATGCTAGTTCTAATCCCATGATTTCTCCTAGCACAAGTGTCATGGCTGTTTCGTCAAACAGTGTTAATGAACCTGATGTTAATTTAATCGCTTCTCGTTTTAGAAACAAAAGACCAATTGAAAGAAAAGATAATGTATTTTGTTACAGATGCGGTTCAAGATTTCATGTAGGCAACTTTCCCAATTGTCCTGCCATAGGTAAACGATGCATTAACTGCAAGAAAGTTGGGCATTTTAATACTGTTTGTAAAGCTATTAGGCACAAAACCAAAGTCAGTCAAATTAGCACTGAAGATGAAGCTATTTGTGATGCGTTGAATGTTGTTTCTCTTTCTGTTGAAGTTAACATGCTGTATGATAAAGTAATCAAAGGACCAATATGTGAAGTACTTATTGGTTCCATATCACTATATATAACGGCAGATTCTGGTTCACCAATTACGATCTTAGCAGATAAAACGTTTTACAAATTATGGAGTAATACGGTTTTGTCTCCCCTGATGTTAATCCCAAAGCATTCGGGGAGTACGATATTATTATGTGTGGGTATTTTTCTGACACGATCAGATTTAAGGATAGGGAAATTCATACCAAGATATATGTGGCACAAAAAGGCAGAGATATTCTTGGATGGCGTGACCAAGCTGGTCTTGGTATTCTACTGAGACCTGGGCATTCAGAACCAGTTGTTCTCGGTGATATACCTATACTTGCAGTAACAGCAGTTCAATCACAAGATTCCTCTTTACTCCATTTGTTGGAAAAATATAATACTGTATTTAATGAGAAGATTGGTCTGGTCAAAGGTTTTGAACATTCTATAAAATTGAAAGAAAATGCTGTTCCTATCATTCAAAAAGTAAGACATGTACCTCTCTCAGTGAGAGAAGATTTAAAGAATCATCTTGCTTCATTGTGTTCACAAGACATCATTTGTCCCATTGAGTCGTCCGAATGGGTTTCGGCTGCAGTCGTTGTACGCAAATCCTCAGGAGATATCCGTCTCTGTGCGGATCTGAGAGTGTTAAATCGCAATATTGTAGTAGATTGTCATCCCCTGCCTCGTATTCATGATATGTTAGCAAAAATTGGGCATAGCAAATTCTTTTCCACCATAGATTTGCGTTCGGCGTATCATCAAGTTCCATTATCCGTAAAGTCTCAACCTTTGACAACTTTTGTTACACCATTTGGTGTTTACATGTACAAAAGACTTCCTTTTGGGCTTGCATCAGCTGCCAGTATATTTCAGAGGTTAATGGACCAATTTTTTCATGATATCCCCGGCATTCAGGCATTTCAGGATGACATATTAGTACATTCGGAGTCCATTGAACAACATTACATTCTTTTAGAAAGAGTATTAAACACCTTACAGACACATGGTATGACTGTTAATGTTAAGAAATGCAATTTTCTCACTCAAGAAGTGGATTATCTTGGACACAATATTTCGAGTGAAGGTATTAAGCCCAAGACTTCCTTGATTGACGCCATTAAGAGTGCTCCCACTCCTTCAGACAAGGACGCCTTGAGAGCGTTTCTTGGTCTAAGTGAATACTATGCTCGCTTCGTTCAAGGTTATGCGTTGCAAGTACAACCTCTAAGAAATTTACTAAAAAAACATGCTAAATTCCTTTGGTCTGAGGACACTCAAGCTGCTTTTACCACTGTTAAAAATTTAATAATCAATGCTCCTGCCATCAAATCTTTCACACATGGTGTTGAAAGCATTATTACTGTGGATGCTAGCGCTATGGGTCTGGGTGCTGTTCTTAGCCAAATTGTGAAGGGACAGGAATGCACCATTGCTTTTGCATCTCGCACTCTCAGTTCGGCTGAACAGAATTACAGTACTATCGAGCGCGAGGCATTAGCATGTACCTGGTCAGTTGAAAAGTTCAGAATGTACATTTGGGGAACTAAATTCCAACTTTATACTGATCACAAGCCTCTGATGTATATGTTGGGAGATAGTTCTTCTAACAAAGCTTCTTCGCGACTCATAAGATTACTTGCTAGACTGCAAGAATTTAATTTTGACATCAAATATATACCAGGAGGTAAGAATGTACGGGCAGATTGCCTTTCACGTCTACCTTTACCTGGAATTGATGACAACGTCAGAAGTGAGTGTGATTTTGAATGTGTTTTTTCTGTGGAAGATGTAGTTCATAACACTAAAATTACCCAAGAGCAATGGTGTCGCGCATGTGAAACTGATGACTCCATGCGAAACGTTAAGAAGTTTTTAGTCAAAGGTTGGCCACAGGACAGAAATATCACTCTTGAGGAAAGGAGTTTCGCTCAAGTTGCTCCGGAATTATCCTTTTCTGATGGGATTTTATTAAGACAAGACAAGTTTGTTCCCCCAAGGGGCTAAGAGATACTATAATTTCCTTAGCTCATGAGGGACACTTAGGCATCACAGCTACCACTAATAAAATCAAACAAATGTATTGGTGGCCCGGTATAGATAGCCAAGTTAAAAGCCACATTGACCAATGTCCGCAATGCTTGTGTTCTGACAAGCATTGGAAAACTTCTAGTGCGCCCTTTGCCCGGTCCAATGGCCTAGTGGCCCTTGGCAAAAGATCAGTCTGGATTTTGCGGGCCCTTTTTCTGTTTTTGGTGAGGACAAGAAATTTCTTATTGTTGCTGTAGATTATTTCTCAAAATGGATCTATTTTGCTTTTGTTAAAAATGCGGACGCCAAATCAGTTGTACTGTTTTTACAACGCATATTTTGTATTGAAGGCACTCCCAAAGAAATAATCACGGATAATGGTTCCCATTTCATTGCACAGGAAGTTAATTTGTTTCTCACTAAACTTGATGTGAAGCATATTTTAGTTCCCCTTTATAGTCCATCTTCCAATGGTCTTGTGGAACGTGCCAATCGCCTACTTAAAGAAGGTGTCCAGACTGCTGTTAATAATGGTTTGGACGTCGCAACCTTTTTGTTTCAAAAAATATGGAATTACAATACAACACCCCATAGTACCACAGGTGTGTCTCCGTATGTCTTACTTGGGGTCGTTCTCCTATCTCCAAACTTAACCCCGCATGGTTAATCGACAAGTGTACTCATCCCACTATTGACCTGAAGAAGGTCAGACAAACGGTTAAGCAGAAACAAGATGCATATAAATGTAACTATGATAATCGCATGCATGTTAAACACAAGGTGTTGTGTCCTGGAGATTGGGTTCTTATTAAAAAACCTATGAGAGTTTCAAAAGGACAGTCTAAATTTTCTTCTCCTGCTCTAGTATTAAAAGTTTCTAGAATGGCAATATTGCTCCAAGACAGGGGATGGTGGAACATAAATGCTGTAGTCAAAATTACATCTGAACAAGCAGCCATTATTCATAAAACTAAAATTAAAATTGCTAAAAGTAACAACTCTGATCAAAACTGGTACGGGGTTGGTGATTTGACTACTCCTGTTGTTACTGATTCTGATGTTTCAAATTCTGGTCAAGGTGATTGTGTTTCTGGCATTCCCACTTCCAGATCACATTCTCATCCCATTTTGCCTGTCAATGGGGAGGGTGATGGGGCAGGTTTGACTAGTAGGAGCAGCTGCAGAGTTAGAACTGTTCCTGTTCGGTTAAGAGATTATGTTGTCTAACTTTTCTTTAGTGCTTACAGTAATTAATTTAGTAAGTTTTTTTTTCTTGTATTTTATTTTGTATTTTTGTATATTTTGTGTTTTTTCATTTAGATAGAAAGGGGGATGTGTGGTAAGTGGGTTGTTGTTATTGTTGGGGGTATACTGCTTTAAGGAATGAAGGTGAGATAAGGTTCCGAGGCTAATGTGTTGTATTCTCGAATGTTGTAACGTAGTCATTATACTGCTCGCTGCTACCTGCACCTGTCGTGGGTCCTCAGCTCGTAAATAAAGTTATTTACATGGAAATCTATTCTACCCATGCCTCCTGATTTCTAATCCGAAACCCATGCTACACCGTGTCTAAACTTTCCTATGGGAAATTGATTTTTTGACCTCTATTTTTTGAATTTCTCAAGAACTACTGAACGGATTTACACCATTTAATAAAAAAAGGTCTCTTTCTGAACCAAGGGCTACCTTTTTGCCAAATTTGGTGTAATTCCGTTCAGCAGTTCGGGCTGTAGCCGTGTCTAAAGTTTCCTATGGGAATTAACATGGAGAAAACACGTTTTGGGACCCCCCTTTTTTCTCGGCCCCTGCTTGCCGAATCACCCCGAAACTTTCAAGACAGGAGCTGACCGGAGCGGGCTACGAGTTTTGAAAATTTCGCGAAGATTCGTCAACCGGCGCCAAAGATATTGAGAAAACAAAAAACGAGTTTCCTATGGAAACTAGGTCCTAACTATAACTATCTACTGGCGACCGCCAGTAGATAATATATATATATATATATATATATATATATATATATATATATATATATATATATATAAAATGTAGCAATCGCATTGTGGAGGCTGCTGAAAACAGATGCTATGGCTTACCTTTGATGAAGGTCAAAGTTTGACCGAAACGCGTCAGGACTGCCACTTGAAATATGAACAATATAATTAAATGTATTTACATTCACCGCTGGGAGTGCGGCTCATGCTTTCCGAGGAGGAGAGAGTTTGGTGAATATTTTAGCGGCTTGGTTCCGCCGCGAGCGACGCACCGCCAGGTAGAGCGCCATCACTGCCCAGAATTGAACCGCTCTGTTAAGTTCGTGAAAATGCACATGGGTTAGTAGGCGCCGCCGAAGACTGGACTTCGGTATGGATTCCAGCACCTTTCAAAGGATGATTGCGAGGGAGCAGCGGTGAGCGGAAATAGACTTTTTATAAAGGAAGATGAATGGCAAAGAGAACTGAAAGGAATATTTTGGCATCTCCCACTGGTGGGTTAGTTAAATCGACAGCAGTGAACCACAAATACCAGCATGCTTTGTCAATGACCCACTAAGGGCGCCCACCAGGGGGTGAACACTATAAAATGTAGCAATCGCATTGTGGAGGCTGCTGAAAACAGATGCTATGGCTTACCTTTGATGAAGGTCAAAGTTTGACCGAAACGCGTCAGGACTGCCACTTGAAATATGAACAATATAATTAAATGTATTTACATTCACCGCTGGGAGTGCGGCTCATGCTTTCCAAGGAGGAGAGAGTTTGGTGAATATTTTAGCGGCTTGGTTCCGCCGCGAGCGACGCACCGCCAGGTAGAGCGCCATCACTGCCCAGAATTGAACCGCTCTGTTAAGTTCGTGAAAACGCACATGGGTTAGTAGGCGCCGCCGAAGACTGGCTTCGGTATGGATTCCAGCACCTTTCAAAGGAGGATTGCGAGGGAGCAGCAGTGAGCGGAAATAGACTTTTTATAAAGGAAGATGAATGGCAAAGAGAACTGAAAGGAATATTTTGGCATCTCCCACTGGTGGGTTAGTTGAATCGACAGCAGTGAACCACAAATACCAGCATGCTTTGTCAATGACCCACTAAGGGCGCCCACCAGGGGGTGAACACTATAAAATGTAGCAATCGCATTGTGGAGGCTGCTGAAAACAGATGCTATGGCTTACCTTTGATGAAGGTCAAAGTTTGACCGAAACGAGTCAGGACTGCCACTTGAAATATGAACAATATAATTAAATGTATTTACATTCACCGCTGGGAGTGCGGCTCATGCTTTCCGAGGAGGAGAGAGTTTGGTGAATATTTTAGCGGCTTGGTTCCGCCGCGAGCGATGCACCGCCAGGTAGAGCGCCATCACTGCCCAGAATTGAACCGCTCTGTTAAGTTCGTGAAAACGCACATGGGTTAGTAGGCGCCGCCGAAGACTGGCTTCGGTATGGATTCCAGCACCTTTCAAAGGAGGATTGCGAGGGAGCAGCGGTGAGCGGAAATAGACTTTTTATAAAGGAAGATGAATGGCAAAGAGAACTGAAAGGAATATTTTGGCATCTCCCAAGTGCGGGAGCCCGCGCTTCGTTTTTTTTTTTTTTTTTTCGGCCGAAATTCGCGCTGGGTGCGCGAATCTCGCCGTTTAAAAAAAATTAAAAAAAAATGCTTTTTTAGGCCCCCTGAGCAGGCCTAGGGGGTCAGGGGGTTTCTGCCCTGCCCCCTTTTCCTTTTTTTCACATTTGTTTCCCTGTTTTCTTGTGCCTCGGTTACCGAGGCACAAGATGGCTGCCAACACTTCCTGGTTTGGAGTGTTGACAGCCAATTAGAATAAAGCTCGTGGTCGGGAGGGTGCGCAGATCCTCCGTGCCTCTATATATCGAAACTTTTATTTTTTGATTTTCTCAGCAACTACTGAACGGATGTACACCATTTAAAAAAAAGGGTGCTTTCTGAACCAAGCACTACCTTTTTTCCAAATTTGGTGTAATTCCGTTCAGCAGTTCAAGCTGTAACCGTGTCTAAACTTTCCTATGGGAAATTGATTTTTTGACCTCTATTTTTTGAATTTCTCAAGAACTACTGAACGGATTTACACCATTTAATAAAAAAAGGTCTCTTTCTGAACCAAGGGCTACCTTTTTGCCAAATTTGGTGTAATTCCGTTCAGCAGTTCGGGCTGTAGCCGTGTCTAAAGTTTCCTATGGGAATTAACATGGAGAAAACACGTTTTGGGACCCCCCTTTTTTCTCGGCCCCTGCTTGCCGAATCACCCCAAAACTTTCAAGACAGGAGCTGACCGGAGCGGGCTACGAGTTTTGAAAATTTCGCGAAGATTCGTCAACCGGCGCCAAAGATATTGAGAAAACAAAAAATGAGTTTCCTATGGAAACTAGGTCCTAACTATAACTATCTACTGGCGACCGCCAGTAGATTATATATATATATATATATAAAATGTAGCAATCGCATTGTGGAGGCTGCTGAAAACAGATGCTATGGCTTACCTTTGATGAAGGTCAAAGTTTGACCGAAACGCGTCAGGACTGCCACTTGAAATATGAACAATATAATTAAATGTATTTACATTCACCGCTGGGAGTGCGGCTCATGCTTTCCGAGGAGGAGAGAGTTTGGTGAATATTTTAGCGGCTTGGTTCCGCCGCGAGCGACGCACCGCCAGGTAGAGCGCCATCACTGCCCAGAATTGAACCGCTCTGTTAAGTTCGTGAAAACGCACATGGGTTAGTAGGCGCCGCCGAAGACTGGCTTCGGTATGGATTCCAGCACCTTTCAAAGGAGGATTGCGAGGGAGCAGCGGTGAGCGGAAATAGACTTTTTATAAAGGAAGATGAATGGCAAAGAGAACTGAAAGGAATATTTTGGCATCTCCCACTGGTGGGTTAGTTGAATCGACAGCAGTGAACCACAAATACCAGCATGCTTTGTCAATGACCCACTAAGGGCGCCCACCAGGGGGTGAACACTATAAAATGTAGCAATCGCATTGTGGAGGCTGCTGAAAACAGATGCTATGGCTTACCTTTGATGAAGGTCAAAGTTTGACCGAAACGCGTCAGGACTGCCACTTGAAATATGAACACTATAATTAAATGTATTTACATTCACCGCTGGGAGTGCGGCTCATGCTTTCCGAGGAGGAGAGAGTTTGGTGATTATATATATATATATATATATATATATATATATATATATATATATATATATATATTAATATAATTAACATGTTAAGCAGACTGTGACTTAAATGTTAACAAGATTTGTGGAAGGGGTAATGTCTGCGGACTGTCCTAATTAGTCCTGTCTTCCTCTTCAACCACTTACTTCGGTAGTCTTTCGGTTAGACACTTATGCCCTTTTTCTCCTCATATCCTTCTGAAACACTCCATCTCCATATCTCACACATCTTCTCTTTCATCTTTAGTATCTTCTTTTCATACTGTCCTGCATGTGCTTCCTTGCACCTCCTTCAATTCACCTATAAGCACTTCATTTGATTTCACTTTCACCCTGTCAATACTTTTACAGCTGTGTACCTCCTTCACACACTTTTGCATACAATCATAAATACAATTGTCACACCAGAACTTTGCTCTATGCCCTCTACTGAAAGGCCAAGGATTGGATGGGCATGTACTTTGAACCCTTTTATGACCCACTGTGTAAAGTTTGCACTGTGTCTGGACTGAACTCCACAGCTCTCAATTGTGGCCCATTAAAAACACCCACTCACAACATGAACTCACAAAGATACATAGAGTCAACTCTTTTTATAGCATGCAGTATACATGAGTGATATGTTTTATAAACAAATAGGGAAACACAACATCCTGGCAAAAACAAATACTCTTTTGGAAATGCAAGAATAAGCGAAACGTCTAATATAAGCAGGAACAAATGTACTGATCCCAGATTGAGAGGGCAGGGTCTGTGTTGCCAGCTGTGACTCTCAGCCGGAGGTGAGCACAAGGGAAAGTGGCTAGGCCAGGACAGTTACAGATAGGATGTTGGATCTCTATCGTGACTTGCCATATCCTGATTATGTACAGTTGTGGGTACCTTAACCCATATTTTATTATTGCACATCTGAAATAACTGAAGGTAAAAAATGGGTGTTCATGGTGACTGTGAGCATACAAATATCAATTTTCCTAGTGCCTTGACTCATGGACTACATTTGCTTGAAAATGAGCAGCAGATGAAAGTGTGGTGTGTGTATTGTTGAATGACAGGGCATAACAGGGAATATCTTGCTACATCTCCCCTTCATGCTCACACCAGGCTTTTAGACAAAGGTGATTAAATGCAGAGTGTAATAAATGATGATGGTACCTTAAGCATGCCAAACAAACGTACTTACTCAGGACAGACAGGGCAACTACAGTCAGTAACAGGAACAGCGACGTGATTCCCAGGGCCAGGGAAAGACGACTGCAGGCCGGACACCTAGAGAGATCTGAAAATGCAAAAGCATAGTGACATTCAGGAATGCTTCTCATGCAAAGTTGTATTATACAAAGATGCCCAGAGGCACAATGGGCATGTGCGCCATTTAGAAATTACAGAAGGGGGAGAAGACCTTAGCAGGGCTCTTGATCTGGATCAGACCAGTATAGTAGTGAACCAGTGGTATCACAAGAGAACTTCCTCATTTGCACGGGGGCATGGTGCCATGCAAATGAGGGAACCCTTTGCCCTTGAGCCTGCGCCTCACTACGGATTGGGAACACTGGCAAAGAAGCTGTCAGGAGGTGCACTGATTGTCTGCCACATAGAGGAGGGTGCAGAGTTAAATACAGCATTTGAATTTTTCCTATGGTGTACCAAAGGGAGACTCCACAGATAGGGCTGGGATCTCCACTTGGTAACAAATAAAAAGGTTTACTTAACTTGACAATAAATAGTAAATATATTTTCATGATAAATATTAATGTATATTCATTTATTTATTTACTTACTTTAAATGTAAGATATAAAATGCTACAGCACTAATACATTAAAATGTAATTACAATTGTAGTTGCTGGAAATATATTAAATCAAATTAAAATAATTTTTCTGAAGTTTATATTAACAAATAGATTCCAACCAAAAGTATGAAAAAATTGCAATGTGCATTGATAATTATTACAACTGATGTATAAAATTAATTACAATTAATCTGAATATTTCTTTATTAAAATGCATTGTTATATTATTTTTGAGTCCATAACAGATCATTATTTTTTTTATAATTAAATAATAAATGTGTGCTATTTGTATATATTTTACCATTAATTTATATTTAGTTACATTTTCAAGTATTTTAAATCATTTAAATCAATTTAACATCATGTTCTATGAATTTTTATTTTAAATCCCCACCTCCATTATTTTCTGTACCAGTGGCTGGCCATACGTACTGTTGCGTTTATTACTGCTTTTTTTTTTTTATGTATTTATTTATTTTTTTGTAGTAACTTGCACTCGGAGTTTGTGAATAGTGAAAAGTAGTAAACATACTCAAAAATGTAAGGTACCTTTGGGTATCAGGCCCCAAGCCGCCAAAGAATATTGGGCCACATGTGTCATCATTGGAAATTGCGATTACCTAATTGCGATTTTCTGAGAATCACAATTAGGTAATCGGAATTTCCAATACATGAAACTCCAGGAGTTGCATATACCGATTCCTAGGGGGTCGCAAATCGCTCTACCTCATTAATATTAATGAGGTAGATCGCAATTTGCGACTCCCGAGGAATGGCAATCTTTTTTGTAAAGCAGCCCGTTTTCCTTAAAGGAAAACGAGATGCTTTACAAAAAGTAAAATGAAAAGTTACCTTTTCATTTTTTAACACCAGGCAGTGGTCCCAGTGGCTCTTAAAAATGCTTTTACAATCATTCACAAAGGGGGAGGGGTCCCTTGGGGAATGGCTTACCACCTACTTGAAGAAGGTGGTAATATGCAAATGTTTTGCGACCGCATTCACGGTTACAAAACATTCATGCACACCGCCCTAAACACGCCCCTTCCAAATTCCGAATCGAAAACCCATTTTGCGATTCGGTAACGGGTTTGCTGCATCTACAAAGTATTTTTTGCATTCGCAAACGGGCTGATTCTGCGAATTGGCACGTTTGCGAAGGCAATAATGCTTGATGCATGTGCCCCATTGTTTCCTTTAAGGTGCACATGATTCTAACTCTAGGATCGATGACTTCCTAGTAACAGAACAGGGACTACACTCTCTGGCATACTGGCTTGTGATATCTTGGAGGGTACACTATCGGCCACGCACCAATATGTCTGGCCCTCGATATTGGAGTAATACCACCCCCAGAAAGGTTGTGGTGCATGAGTGCAGCAAAATACAAACTCCAGAACGAGAAACAGAAACTCCAAACCCACATTGATTCCTACCTATCTGATAATGAGGGTACTGTGTCCAAAATTATGTGGGCGGCCAAGAAGGCTACTCGGAGAAATTAATGAAAGATAGCGCGACGACATGGAAATTAAATAGACAAGCAATTGGCGCTAAAAAGCCCCAATAGAGAGGGTACACGCAGATATAACAAACACCCCCAACCACAGAATAGTTGAAGGCCCTCGAAAAAGAGACAATTGTCTTACACACCAAGCGGAATACACATTATATAAACTCTGGCACAGATATTTCAAACAGGGGAAAAGCCAGGCATTAACTGGTCGCCCAAACAAAACAAAGGGGATCCCAGATGGCAGCGCACTCTATAGGTAATGCGGAAGGCCATTTTTACACACAGGCAATAGATTTACTGTAGACATTTCAAGCTTCTTAATCCACTAGCAAATGTCCACGGAGAGCAGCAACAACATTACTGGAAGAAACCTTGTTTGCCCGATACCTGAACACAAAATAATTGGATGAAGGCAGAGAATTATTGGAGGGGGAAATTACAGAACAAGAATATCCAATAATTCTGCTGTCAAGCAACTAATCCCACAGGGATAATGGTTTCCACTTTGAGGTCTAGAAAATGTAGGATAAGGGAAGTGTGAAACTGCTACATGCAGCTTTTCTAGAGACAGAGAACACAGACTCCATCCAGCCCTTTTCAAACAAGCCATAATATCAATGATCCTTAAACCTGACAGAGACCCTCTAGCTGGTACAAACTATACACCAATATCCCTCATAAATTCAGATATGAAGATTCTTCGCAAAGATCCTGGCAGCTACACCTCACTTGATAATTCCATCCATGATCCATGAATCAGAAGTGGTGTCTGTGAAGGACAGATCTACACAACACTACATATCTACTCTGGAACACCTCTTATGGCCACCTATAGGCTAGCCGGAAGCCAAGGGGTGGTCCTTACCCTCAACGTTGAGCAATCCTTTCATTGGGTGCTACCTGTTTAGAGTTCCTGAGAGGTTTGACTTTGGAGAGAATTTTGGGCCTGATTTAGATCTTGGCAGATGTGATACCCAGATGGGATATCCCGTCCGCCATGTTACAAGTGTCATAGGGTATAATGCACTTGTAACACGGCGGACGGGATACCCGTCATGTGTGACACAACAAGATGATGGATGGAGTGCTGAAACTTTTCAACCACTCACCCTGAGTCAAAAGATCGGAGTTTAATCCATTGTTCTTTTGCTCACTATGCCACCCTAGCCATATGCAAATCATTGGAACAGTCCAGTCCGAACTGCCAGTCCAGGTTCTCCCTGGACCGGAAACAAACATTACGGGACCAGTTTCAGGGTATCACTCGTCAGCCAGGTTAGCTTGAATCCAGTGGCATAGCATGCAAGGGACCCACGTCTGGACATACCCTTGGCCACTTAGGGCGAACATAGCAAACACAACAAGATGATGGCAGAGTGCTGCAACTTTTCAACCACTCACCCCCAGTCAAGAGATCTGGGTTTAATCCATCGTTCTTTTGCTCACTATGCCACCCGAGTTTGGAGCCAGCCATATGCAAATCAGGCTTGACCCTTCATGGGAACAGTCCAGACCAAACTGCCAAGCCAGGTCCTCCCTGGACCGGAAACAAGCATCTAGGGACCAGTATTGGGGTATCACCCCTCATCGGGCAGGCTACCTTGAATCCAGTGGCACAGCAAGCAAGAGACCCACATCTTGGCAAATCCTTGGCCACTTAGGGTGAAAATAGCAAACACAACAAGATTATGGACGGAGTGCTGAAACTTTTCAACCACTCACCCCCAGTCAAGAGATCTGGGTTTAATCCATCCTTCTTTTGCTCGCTATGCCGCTCCAGTTTAAATCGGGTCCTAAATCAAGGAAGCTGAGTGGTTACATAATAATCTGATAGCATATGTGATAGACAGGGGATGGGTTCTGTCAGAGCCACTTCCAATTTTATGGGACATGAGACGGCTGTCCCTCGTTGCTGTTTTTCTGAACACTCTAGAGCCATTAGGTGCAGCCATTTGGATTATGCAGGAAATGAAAGGGATAGACATGGAGGCTTGTACAGTTGAGGTGCTTTTTCTGCACAGATGGCATTTTATTCACAATGGCTGAACCAGAATGCTCCCTACTTGCGCTCAAGCAGCTTTTCTGTCTTTTTCCAGGTATAAAATTAACTGGACAAAATGAGAATCGCTCCTGGGCCCTGATTTACAAAGACTTTGCATTGAGTTTATGTTACTTTGCGTCAAGGGGGCTACAGATTTGTAGACAGAGATTCGCGCCAAAATCCTGCATCTCCCTGAGTCAGGGGTAATGAGGAGAAATGATTTCTTTTCTCCTTGTTCATTCCTCGTTTCCCTTATGCTGCATTTCACAGCACACATACAAAGAGGGATATTCCTTAAAACATAGGGCCTGATTTTGACTTTGGCAGATAGGAAATTACTCTGTCAGGATTATGATGTGTGAATTATTTAGATGACAATAGCACCTATGTTAGACCTAGCATATCTTGGCGTGATTACCCCTGACTTTTTGCCACTACCTCCTTTGATTTTAGATGCTTTGGGTACTTTGCCACTGCTGATCAGAGTCAAAGTACAAGAGTTCCCTGTGTAAAGTGTAATGGTAATTGGTTCGGCCATGATTGGTATGTTGCCTTACTAGTAAAGTCCCTAGTGATGTGCACTGTGTGTGCCAGGGCTAGTAATGCAAGGGCGCGCGGAGAAGGGAACTCAGGCCTACAGTGTAGGGCCTGCGCGCAGTTTGCTAAGTTAGCATGTTGTCCTGACAAGTGCAGCCACTTGTCAGGCCTTACTTTCCCTTTTGCGTACACCGTGGGCACCCCTGTGGTAGGTCCCAGGTAACCCCAGGGCAGGGTGCAGTGTAAGTAAAAGGCAGGACATATACTGAGGTGTGTGTTATGTCCTGACAGTGAAAAACACTCCATTTCGTTTTTCACTGGTGAAAGGCCATCCTGCCCATAGGACAGAATGGGGGCGGCTGGGTATTGTGTTTGTTATCCTAGCTTCCTATAAGTTTAGAATGGAGAGGTTAAGTTTAGCATGTATGAACTCACAGTGTCATAACACATCTTTCTATGAAAGTGGTTTTGTCACTGTGTGTTCAGACACCACTCTTTTAGAAAGTGGCTGAGTTTTGTGCTTTAAGCATTTCTGTGTGTCTCTGCTGAATGTGGATTCACTGTCTGGATCTGAGAGGGGAGGGGGTGAGATGGCACCTGGCTGACCTGCATCTGGAGAGTATGCGAGGAGAAACCCCGGGAGGGGAAGAGGCCTGGGTTGCGGCTATAAAACAATTGACCCATCTCCTGCTGAGTGATTAAGGGTCCAGACCCCCAGTATCAAAGGGAGAAAGGTGACACTGGGAGGGAGACACCCAGAACTGATTTAGGCAGGGGTCAGGGACCCCTGAGCACAACGAACTTCAAAGACATTTAGGGAATAACTATGAGAGCTGAAACCCCTGAACGTTGGGATAGAAATGGATTGAGATTGAAAAGGCTTGGACCCATTTCGTGGTCAAGAGGAACCTCTGCTAAGGAAGGAACAACTGAATAGACTGCTGGGAAGGACCAATCCTTGCTTCGTGATCTGGGGCTAGTCTGCAGTTTGCTGTTTTAACCAAGGAAGAGGCTGTTGGGACTGTGCTTCGTGCGCCTGGGTCCCCCTGCTTGAAGAAGACTGTGCTTTGTGCTGTGTCTTGTAACCCCAAGGGCCCGAGGTGAGCTGGCTCCCTGTTTGGAAACACAGGAACATAAAAGTTTCCGGAGACGTTTCAAGCAACGCGGTGGGCGCGTGTTGTGGCAGCTTGAGACCCTCGGAAGGTGTGCCCTGTGATCTTGGACACACGAAGGAGAAGAGAGACTCGGACGCGCTGGGTACGTGTCGTGGTGCACAGGAGGCGTTGGTGAAGAGCGCCTGGTCAACGTGTGCACCGAAGGTAAAGTGAGTCTCGGACGCGCTGGGTGCGTGTCGTGGTGCACCGCAGGCGTTGGTGAAGAGCGCCTGGTCAGCGTGTGCACCGGTGGTGAAGTGAGACTCGGACGCACAGGGTGTGTGTCATGTTGCACCGCCGGCGCTGGTGAAGAGCGCCGGGTAAGCATGTGCATCGGAAGAGGAGTGAGTCTTGGACGCGCAGGGTGCGTGTCGGGGTGCCCCGGAGGCACTGGTGAGGAGCGCCTGGTCATCGAGTGCACCGGAGAAGAAGTGAGGCTCGGACACGGCGAGCGTGTCGGAGGTGCAGCCGGAGGCGTTGGTGAAGAGCGCCTGGATATCGGGGCACCGGAGTTGGAGTAAGTCTCAGTGAAGCAGTGTGCGTGCTTTGGTGCAACCTGGGACTGTGGAGGTGATCGGCTGATCATTGTGTGCACCAGAAGAAAGTGAGTCTCTGCAGCGCGGTGTGCGTGTCTTGGTGCCAACTAAGACTGCAGGAAGCACTGCCTGGTGAACGTGTACTCGTATTCGACGTGAAGTCCCATCAGCGTTGTGTGTTGTGTGTGTGGCTTCATGCCAGAGGAGACCCGGAGGGTGCTGTGGTGAACGTGCACCCGGAGTATAGTAATCTCAGGGGCGTGGGGTACGTGTGCCCTGCGGCCGCCTGAGACCTTCCTAACAGTTGCGGCCCGGACCGGCAGCCCGGAGGAGCTGAGCTGCCAGGCCGAGCCGCTGAGGCCCATTGAGAAAGTTCTGCACGGAAGGCCCAGTTTGCTGAAGGAGGAGAGGGGAGTGGGGTCGCGCCCCCAGGTAACGTGGATCACTGCCTGGGCGGGGTGCGAGCTCGGAGGGACACTCTCTCGGCCTCTCAGTCCTTCTGGTGACGTGAGCCTTTGCTTCGGCTCAGATTTGGGGCCCGTACTGACCAAAGGAGTGGCGGTACCGGGGCCAGAGTGAGAAGCTGGACTTTAGGTCATCAGTGATACATGTGGGGGCAACTGTTATCGAAGAGGCTGACTGTCGTAATACACTTTGCCGATATTGCTGCTAACGAACTGCCGGACTGTCTTAGGACACCTGACATTATTTCTGCATAACGAAGTACACGATTGTAGCGCTACGCATTGCATTATTTCTCCCTTGCAAAGTACAGGATTGGAGCGGCCCGCATTGCATTATTTCCTCATTGCAAAGTACATGATTGTAGCTACGCATTGCATTTTTTCCTCATTGCAAAGTACATGATTGTAGCTACGCATTGTATTATTCCTTCATTGCAAAGTACATGATTGTGGCAGCGCGCATTGCATTATTTCTTCATTGCAAAGTACGTGATTGGGGAGTGACGCATTTGCATTATTCCTTCATTGCGCAATACATAATTGTAGCGGTACGCATTGCATTATTTCTCCCATTGCAAGGTACCGGGGTGTATCGTTACGCATTGTATTATTTTTCCTTTGCCCAGCACAGGATTGTATCGTTACGCAGCGCACTATTGTTTGCCCATTGCAACGTGTGTGATTCTAGCATTACGACCAGCATAGCATTGTGAAAGCGGCGATTGGGATTGGAACCTCCCAGCCCGCCGGAACGAATATTACCCGTTATTATATGTTGGCTTTTGTATCGTGTGGTCTGATTGTATATCTTTCTATATAAAGTTTAAACTCGTTTTTATCAAACTCGTGTGGAGTCCATTTGTGGTGTCACCAGTGGGTTGCTGTGGGTGTGGTTGCACACACTGTACACTCGTGCCTTGGAGATAGGCCTGGCTGCTCGTGCCAAGCTACCTAGCGGGTGAGCAGGGCTATCTCAAACGGTGTCCTTACTTGGCCTAACATTGAGTTGGGAGTCCTGGGTCGCGCATTTGTGACAGTGGGGCGTGACTGGGACTCCGGCTTCCAACATTTGGCGGCAGAGCGGTGGGATACGATCCTAACGTAATTGAAACGCGTGTGTGCAAAACCACTCACAGTAATTGGTGTACATCATGAATTGACCACAGACCACGACGCAACAACATATTGTTTTGAATTGGTGGGTTCTATTGTTGTGTAACCTTTAAACCATACATCATGTCTCAGGAGGAGAGCCAGATAGCCGGTGAGGCTGTGGCTGCAGAATTAGAGTTTAACATTGAGGCATTGTTTACCTACAAGGTTGATCAGTTGAGGAAATTCTGCAGAGCTTTGGGATGTCCCATGAAGGGTAGCGCCAAGAAGGAGGAGCTGCAAGTGGCCTTGAGGGCCTGGTGGGAAGCCAAAGAGGCTCAGGAGACGGTTGATGTTGAGGTGGATGAGGATGACCCAGGGAATGGATTTGGTCCACAGGATTTGCCAGTGGAGGGACCAGCCGCAGGGGCTGGTAGTAGCCATTCAGGGAGGAGTTTTTTACCAAAGGAGCTGGAGGAAAACCAAAGGGTCAGGCTGCATGAGTTGGAGGTGTTAAAACTTAAAACTCAAGCAGAGGAGAGCAGGAACGCTCTCGCGTTGGAAGAGAAAAGGATTCTCTTCGCTCATGAATTAAGCATGAGGGAACTGGACATTAAGGGTAGACAAGCCGAGCCCAGTTCGAATGGTGGCAGCGCACCACAAGTGCAAGTAGGGAAGGTTACATTCCCAAGGATTTAGTGCGAGATTACCAGAGGGGTGATGACATTTATGCGTGGTTCACAGCATATGAGATCGCACTAACGATGAATGAGGTGCCTGAAAAGCATTGGGGGGCGGGCCTATGGAAACACTTTGAGGCTTCGGGGAGGGACGTTCTATCACCTTTAGAGAGGGCGGGAACCCTGACCTATGCCAACATGAGGGAGGCTTTATGCCTCCGGCATGGGCTCACTCCTGAACAATACCGGTAGAAGTTCAGGACCTCCAAGAAATTAGAATCCCGTACTTGGGTAGAATGTGTGATTGAGTACATAGGGGCGCTGGATGGTTGGATGCTGGGCAGCAAGGTCAATGATTTTAAGGGCTTATGCAATTTAATCAGTTGGGAGCATTTGAGCTGTCCGTGTGCCCCAGAGCTGTGCCAGCATCTATTGGATAGTAAGCTGACTGATCCCAGTAAGCTTGCTGAGGAGGCTGACTGTTGGACTAGTACCCGGGTCCACAAGGGGATTGGGAGTACCACTGCCAAGAGTATGCAGGGTCCCCCGCCGAAGGTGGGGGAGGACAAGGGTACCCACAAGGAGTCCTCTAAAGGGCCCCTAGGTAGTTCCCCCAAGAAAGGGTCCCAGTCCCCCAAGGCCAAGAGGGCCTGGGCCTCCAAGGGCAAGAAGGAGCCCCGCGGTCCTCCTACATGTTACTTCTGTAAAGAAGTGGGTCATATTTCCCCTAAATGCCCCAAAAAGTCATCTGCACCCACTGGTGCCCCAACACTGGGTTTAGTGAGTGTAGCGTTGGGGGAGGAATTGAGTCCTTGGAATGGGGAGGAGCAAGCCGTTATGACCCTGGACTCCTTAAGAGATCGAGAGAAATCCCTCTGCCGGAGAACACTAAAAAGTACAGGCAGTGGGTGACCATCAATGGACGGAGGGTGGAGGCTCTGAGGGACACTGGAGCCAGTTTGACATCTGTCCGGTGTCAGTGGGTGTCTGAAGAGCAAGTAATTCCCGATGTGCTTCACCCGGTAATGTCAGCAGACAATTCAGTGCGCCTCTGTAAGGTGGCGCTGGTTCCCTTTGAATGGGGAGGGGTCTCAGGTTCCTTGAAGGTTGTTGTAAGTCCGTCCATGCCTGTAGACTGTCTGCTAGGGAATGACCTGGAGAGTTCCCCCTGGAAGGAGGTGGAGCGCCAGGCGCATTTGGAGATGTTGGGACTACTTGAGTGGGCGTGTGTGACCACTCGGTCTATGGTAGCCAGTAAAGGTACTCAAGAGAACCTGGAGCCTGAAACAGTGGCCCAGGTGCCTGCCAGGAAGAGAAGAGGCAGGGGGCACGGGAAACTGGCCCCCAAAGTTCCCACGGTCCAGGGGAGGCACCCTTTGAGGGGGATGCCCTGGAGCCTAAGGGGGAACAAGTGGCTGAACTGGGGGACCTACACGAACTGACCGAATGGCAGCAGGAAGGGGGGCCCTCCAGGGAGGAATTCTGTGAGGAGCAGAAGAAGTGCCCTTCTCTTGTAGGTTTGCGGCAGCAGGCAGCAAACCAGGCAGCAGGTGATCAGTCGGTATCACACTTGATTTACTGGGATAATGATCTCCTGTATAGTGAGCCAAAGGTGGCTGAGCCTGGGTCAGCCCTGGCGCTGGTGGTACCCCAGCGCTTCAGAGTCTTCCTATTGGGGTTGGCTCATGATGTACCTTTGGCGGGACATTTGGGGCAGGACAAGACCTTTGAGTGACTTGTCACCCACTTCTACTGGCCCCAGATGCGCAAGAGTTCTGATACTCATTGCAGGACCTGTCAGACTTGTCAGGCGAGTGGTAAGAGTGGAAGGAAGCGAAAGGCTCCCCTCCAACCTTTCCCTGTAGTCAGCACACCCTTTGAGAGGGTGGGCATTGACATTGTGGGGCCTCTGGATCCCAAGACGGCCATGGGCAACAGGTTCATCCTGGTCTTGGTGGACCATGCCACCCGGTACCCGGAAGCCAACCCTCTCCGGGCGGTGACAGCCCCCATGGTGGGCCGTGCACTGATGGGGGTTTTCTCCCGTGTGGGGTTCCCCAGAGAGGTGCTGTCCGACAGGGGTACTAATTTCAAATCAAGGTATATGAAATCTCTGTGGAAGGAGTGCGGTGTAACTTGCAAGTTCACCACACCTTACCACCCCCAGGGTAATGGTCTGGTTGAGAGGTTCAACCGGACATTGAAGGGCATGATTATGGGTCTGGAGGAACCCATGAGGCGTAAGTGGGATGTCCTCTTGCCATGCCTGCTGTTTGCATATAGAGAGGTGCCACAGGAGTCATTGGGGTTCAGTCCCTTTGAGCTCCTGTATGGGCACCCGGTCAGAGGACCCTTGAGTTTGGTGAAGGAGGGCTGGGAGAAGGCTCCTAGTAAACCCCCCAGGATGTATACAGCTACATGCTGGCCTTCAGGAACCAAACTAGGCGTTTCAGGCAGCTCGCTCAGGCGAACCTGGAAGCCAGCCAGGAGGATATGAAACGGTGGTACGACCAGAATGCCACTCTGGTCGAGTTTCAACCTGGGCAGAAAGTGTGGGTGATGGCGCCAGTGGAGCCTTGTGCGCTCCAGGACAAGTGGACTGGGCCATATGAGGTGGAGGAGCGCAGGAGCGAAGTGACCTACTTGGTGGACTTACGGTCTCCTAGGAATCCTTTGAGGGTTCTCCATGTGAACCGCCTCAAACCACACTTTGAGAGGTCTGAGGTGACCATGCTCTTGGCTACAGATGACGGGGCGGGAGAGGAGCTCTTCCTGACCTCCTGTCAGCCAAGGAGAAGGATGGGTCAGTGGATGGGGTGTTCCTCTCGCCTACCCTGACCCCGGAACAGCGGAGGGACTGTCGCCAGGTATTGGGTCAGTTCGCCTCCCTGTTCTCCCTGACCCCATGAGTCACCAAATGGTGCGTCCATGATGTGGACACTGGAGACAGTCTGCCTGTAAAACAAAAATGTTACAGGGTAGCTGATAAGGTCAGGGCCAGCATCAAGGAGGAGGTTTCAAGATGCTGGCGTTAGGGGTGATTGAGCCATCCAGCAGCCCCTGGGCCAGCCCAGTGGTCCTTGTGCCAAAAGCTGCTGCGCCGGGTGCCACTCCCGAACTTCGGTTCTGTGTGGATTACCGTGGACTCAATGCGGTCACTAAGACTGACGCGCACCCCATCCCCAGAGCTGATGAGCTCGTGGATCGGGTGGGAGCTGCCCGGTACCTCAGTACATTTGATTTGACATCTGGGTACTGGCAGATTGCCTTGACCGAGGGGGCCAAGGAGAGGTCAGCGTTCTCAACGCCAGAGGGGCACTACCAGTTCAGGGTTATGCCCTTTGGGTTGAAGAACGCCTCTGCCACCTTCCAGAGACTGGTTAACCAGATGCTGAGTGGGCTGGAGGAATTCAGTGCCGCTTACCTGGACGACATTGCAGTGTTCAGCTCCAGTTGGGAGGAACTTTTGCAACACCTCTGTGAAGTATTGAAGGCCTTGCAGAGGGCGGGCCTAACTATCAAGGCAAGTAAGTGCCAGATAGGGCAGGGTTCCGTGGTGTACTTGGGACACCTGGTGGGGAGCAGCCAGGTGGCGCCCCTACAGGCAAAGATTGATACCATCCTGGCTTGGGAACCCCCCAAGACCCAGACAGGAGTGAGAGCCTTTCTAGGACTCACTGGGTATTACAGACGGTTTGTGAAGGGGTATGGCACCTCGTTGCCCCTTTGACAGAACTGACATCCAAGAAACAGCCCAAGAAGGTGGTCTGGACTGATGCCTGCCAGACCGCCTTTGATGCCCTGAAAACTGCCATGTGCACCGCACCCGTGTTACGGGCGCCGGATTTCTCCAGAGAATTTATAGTGCAGACAGATGCTTCAGAGCATGGGGTGGGAGCAGTACTCTCACAATTGAACAACGAGTGCTTGGACCAACCCGTAGCTTTCATTAGCAGAAGGATACTTCCCAGGGAACAGAGGTGGAGTGCAATTGAAAGGGAGGCTTTTGCGGTGGTCTGGGTGCTGAAGAAGCTGAGGCCCTACTTATTTGGGACTCACTTCTTGGTTCAGACCGACCACCAAGCCCTCAGATGGTTGATGCAGATGAGGGGTGAGAACCCAAAACTGTTGAGGTGGTCCATCTCCCTACAGGGGATGGACTTCACGGTGGAACACCGTCCGGGAATAGAACACGCCAATGCTGATGGTCTGTCCGGATTTTTCCGCCTTAGTGATGAGAACTCCCATGAGGGTGGGTAGTTCCCCCCACTTTTTTCGGCTGGAGGGGACGCGTGTTAGACCTGGCAAATCTTGGCGTGATTACCCCTAACTTTCTGCCTCTACCTCCTTTGATTTTAGATGCTTTGGGTACTTTGCCACTGCTGATCAGTGTCAAAGTACAAGAGTTCCCTGTGTAAAGTGTAATGGTAATTGGTTCGGCCATGATTGGTATGTTGCCTTACTAGTAAAGTCCCTAGTGATGTGCACAGTGTATGCCAGGGCTAGTAATGCAAGGACGCGCGGAGAAGGGAACTCAGGCCTACAGTGTAGGGCCTGCGCGCAGTTTGCTAAGTTAGCATGTTGTCTTGACAAGTGCAGCCACTTGTCAGGCCTTACTTTCCCTTTTGCGTACACTGAGGGCACCCCTGTGGTAGGTCCCAGGTAACCCCTGGGCAGGGTGCAGTGTAAGTAAAAGGCAGGACATATACTGAGGTGTGAAAAACACTCCATTTCGTTTTTCACTGGTGAAAGGCCATCCTGCCCATAGGACAGAATGGGGGAGGCTGGGTATTGTGTTTGTTAGCCTAGCTTCCTATAAATTTAGAATGGAGAGGTGAAGTTTAATATGTATGAACTCACAGTGTCATAACACATCTTTCTATGAAAGTGGTTTTGTCACTGTGTGTTCAGAAACCACTCTTTTAGAAAGTGGCTGAGTTTTGTGCTTTAAGCATTTCTGTGTGTCTCTGCTGAATGTGGATTGACTGTCTGGATCTGAGAGGGGATTGGGTGAGATGGCACCTGGCTGACCTGCATCTGGAGAGTATGCGAGGAGAAACCTCAGGAGGTGAAGAGGCCTGGGTTGCGGCTATAAAACAATTGACCCATCTCCTGCTGAGGGATTAAGGGTCGAGACCCCCAGTATCAAAGGGAGAAAGGTGACACTGGGAGGGAGACACCCAGAACTGATTTAGGCAGGGGTCAGGGACCCCTGAGCACAATGAACTTCAAAGACATTTAGGGGTATAACTATGAGAGCTGAAACCCCTGAATGTTGGAATAGAAATGGATTGAGACTGAAAAGGCTTGGACCCATTTCGTGGTCAAGAGGAACCTCTGCTAAGGAAGGATCAACTGAGTAGACTGCTGGGAAGGACCAATCCTGGCTTCGTGATCTGGGGCTGATCTGCAGTTTGCTGTTTTAACCTAGGAAGAGACTGTTGGGACTGTGCTTCATGCGCCTGGGTCCCCCTGCTTGAAGAAGACTGTGCTTTGTGCTGTGTCTTGTAACCCCAAGGGCCCGAGGTGAGCTGGCTCCCTGTTTGGAAACACAGGAACATAAAAGTTTCCGGAGAAGTTTCAAGCAACGTGGTGGGCGCGTGTTGTGGCAGCTTGAGACCCTCGGAAGGTGTGCCCTGTGATCTTGGACACACGAAGGAGAAGAGAGACTCGGACGCGCTGGGTGTGTGTCGTGGTGCACAGGAGGCGTTGGTGAAGAGCGCCTGGTCAACGTATGCACCGAAGGTGAAGTGAGTCTCGGTCGCACTGGGTGGTTGTCGTGGTGCACCAAAGGCATTGGTGAAGAGCGCCTGGTCAGCGTGTGCACCAATGGTGAAGTGAGACTCGGACGCGCAGGGTGCGTGTCGTGTTGCACCGCCGGCGCTGGTGAAGAGCGCGGGGTAAGCGGGTGCATCGGAAGTGGAGTGAGTCTCGGACGCGCAGGGTGAGTGTCGTGGTGCACAGGAGGCGTTGGCGAGGAGCGCCTGGTCAACGTGTGCATCGGTAGAGAAGTGAGGCTCGGACACGGGGAGCGTGTCGGAGGTGCAGCCGGAGGCGTTGGTGAAGAGCGCCTGGATATCGGGGCACCGGAGTTGGAGTAAGTCTCAGTGAAGCAGTGTGGGAGCTTTGGTGCAACCTGGGACTGTGGAGGTGATCGGCTGATCATCGTGTGCACCGGAAGAAAGTGAGTGGTGAACGTGCACCCGGAGTAAAGTAATCTCAGGGGCGTGGGGTACGTGTGCCCTGCGGCCGCCTGAGACCTTCCTAACAGTCGCGGCCCGGACCGGCAGCCCGGAGGAGCTGAGCTGCCAGGCCGAGCCGCTGAGGCCCATTGAGAAAGTTCTGCACGGAAGGCCCAGTTCGCTGAAGGAGGAGAGGAGAGTGGGGTCGCGCCCCAGGTAACGTGGATCACTGCCTGGGTGGGGTGCAGGCTTGGAGGGACACTCTCTCGGCCTCTCAGTCCTTCTGGCGATGTGAGCCTTTGCTTCGGCTCAGATTTGGGGCCCGTACTGATCAAAGGAGTGGCGGTACCGGGGCCAGAGTGAGAAGCTGGACTTTAGGTCATCAGTGATACGTGTGGGGGCAACTGCTATCGAAGAGGCCGACTGTTGTAATACACTTTGCCGATATTGCTGCTAACGAACTGTCGGACTGTCTTAGGACGTCTGACATTATTTGTGCATAACGAAGTACACAATTGTAGCGCTACGCATTGCATTATTTCTCCCTTGCAAAGTACAGGATTGGAGCGGCCCGCATTGCATTATTTCCTCATCGGAAAGTACATGCTTGCAGCTACGCATGGCATTATTTCCTCATTGCAAAGCACATGATTGTAGCTACGCATTGTATTATTCCTTCATTGCAAAGTACATGATTGTGGCGGCGTGCATTGCATTATTTCTTCATTGCTAAGTACGTGATTGGGGTGTGACGCATTTGCATTATTCCTTCATTGCGCAATACATAATTGTAGCGGTACGCATTGCATTATTTCTCCCATTGCAACGTACCGGGGTGTATTGTTACGCATTGTATTCTTTTTCCTTTGCCCAGCACAGGATTGTATCGTTATGCAGTGCACTATTGTTTGCCCATTGCAACGTGTGTGATTCTAGCATTACGACCAGCATAGCATTGTGAAAGCGGCGGTTGAGATTGGAACCTCCCAGCCCGCCGGAACGAATATTGCCCGTTATTATATGTTGGCTTTTGTATCGTGTGGTCTGATCGTATATCTTTCTATATAAAGTTTATACTCGTTTTTATCAAACTCGTGTGGAGTCCATTTGTGGTGTCACCAGTGGGTTGCTGTGGGCGTGGTTGCACACACTGTACACTCGTGCCTTGGAGATAGGCCTGGCTGATCGTGCCAAGCTACTAAGGGGGTGAGCGGGGCTATCTCAAACGGTGTCCTTACTTGGCCTAACGTTGAGTTGGGAGTCCTGGGTCGCGCATTTGTGACAGTGGGGCGTGACTGGGACTCCGGCTTCCAACAACCTAGGTTTGCGTTCTTGGTATGGGTCCCATATTGATTCCTCCCTGCCTCCTGCACAAAAGACACTATAACATAGAACTATTCTTATGGAGCAGAGACAGATCATGGGAGTGACCTGGAATCTATAGACACACACACCTGCAGGTGGACTCCGTTTACCACATATAGGATCTTACTACGCAGTGCAGTAACTCTCACAATTAGTGCACATCGTTAATGAAACAGCGTCAATCGCACTTTGGGCCACATTCAAACTGAATACGCTGATCACAAGTTTTGGAACAAGGGATAGTCATGCTGCTATCCCTAAAACAATTATTCTTGTGACCAACACCTTGTTGGGAAACTAGTTCTCTGTACATAGAAACATGAATTTTGATCCCTACATATACTGATTCCCCATTATGGCATCATGTGAAGGCAAAAGTCAGTTGGCACCTCATTTATTGGAAAACATGAGAGTAAAAAAGGGATCATACCTGTATGCCACATGACACACACTAGCAACAGTTGAATTTCAACATCTAACAGAAGAATTTGGCCTGGATGACAACCAAAAGTGGCTTTTCCTACAACTGAAACACAGCCTATCCCAAATCCTGGGAGGAACTACACTTCCATTACGTATGTCCCACATGTGTGACTATATTAAACGGTGAGGGATTCACAAGGGCAGTGGTCGCCGAGCTCTACAATACGATTTCCACAGCCCTTTATTCCATCACATTATGCGAGATATTCATGACACATGGAGAACCCCATGGCAAATCATTCTTTTGGGTGAATATATGGAAGAATGGTCCCTACTTCCCGAGATGCATGCTAAGGGACTGCGTGAGGTAAGACTTAAATTTACCTTCTACAAGATCTTCCATAGCTGGCCTTGGACCCCCTCACATCTGCCTAAGTCTGGCATCTCCTGTGACCCAGCCTGATAAAGATTTGGCCAAGAAGCTGAGTCCCATTTTTTGGGACAGACCAATGATATCCTAGTATTGGTCTGAGATCTGCTGCAAGTTGTACACCTATTCAACTATCAGATCAATTAGCGCTGTTGCATGACCGCTCTGATGCAGATGAAATCCCATCCTCTCGCTGGAGACGTATATCTACATTGCTAAAAGTATTGAAACTTTGTATCCTCCATGATGGAAAATCTAGAACATCACCCACGCATGTGCAATGGCTGACCTACTCCAAAAAGCAATAATGGAAAGGCTGATATAAGTTGGGTCTGGTGGCTCAGTGGACTAATGTGTCCACTTCAGGGGCCTGTGTTTCACGTCACAGGTTCAAATCCTGTTGGAACCGCTCAGCCTTTTATCCATCTGAGGTCGATAAAATGAGTACCATTGAGTTGGGTAACAATAAACATCTGTTATTCAGCGCCAAGATACCCTTCTGGGTGAACGTGAGCTTTACAAATACTTATGTTATGTTATATACAAGGTACCAGAAGCTGCAGAGGTATCTCAAAGGATATGGGCTCCCCTGCGATGTGATGTGTGAGAGAGAGGTGTGTAACACCTGGAGACCAGTGGAGAAGACCCTGGGATGGTAATGTTCTTTGGGAACCCCTCCTTCCTCTTGACATAACCACTACATGATTGTAGGATCCGCTCCTGGGGAGACTGCAGACTACTCCCTCTACCCCGGCCCTTCCCTCTCTATGTGGTCCCCTACATATGCATTCTCTACTTTATGGTACATTGAAACGTACCTTAGTCTGTGCTGATTGATCGCTCTTTTGGACATGCTGAGTATATACATTCGGATTACAGTATCAGAAAAAAATCTCTTGGTGGCAAAATATGGATTGTGTAACCCACCTAATACTTTCCAGGGATCTCTCTTGAGGGGGGCAAACATGGTTCCTACTGCAGGGAGACTTTTTGTTGGACATACACGATTAATGTATTACTGCTTTGGATTATAGCAATGGTTAAAATAAAATAATAAAGAAATGTTGAAAAATGAACGACACAAAATCCATATACATATTTACAACATGGCAAGTGCATACGTGGAAGCCACTTTTTAGGTCTAGTAAAAACCACCTTAGCTGTCTGCCACAGCTGACCTCATTAAAAAACCATAAACAGGAAATGATTCAAATGGGTCAGCTACCGTCAGCCAGTGCTTGCTGGAAGGGGTTCTCCCTGAGGTCAGTTTGCTGCTGTGAAATGGGGCCTCTCGTGTGTTTGCAGGAACCTGCAACACAACAATGTGGGCCTCATAAAATGCTATAATATACATAAAGAGGGCATTGGGTTTACCCCTTTCTCACAATCGGATGGCTTTCTAGCCACTTTCAATTCATTGCTCCCAGTTGTGTGGCTCTCCGCCTCATTGTGTTGTGTGCTGCCCTTGGACGATTTAAGGTTCACCCTGTTTTTGATTGGTTGAGTTTTCCTTCCTCTCCTGACTAGTGGACTATTGTAATTTTTGCAGATTTCTTTGGAGTTTAAACTTTAGCACTGTATATAAGTACATCACTTGCTCCTTTCTCTCTCCTTCCCCAAACCACCATCCCCTCTTAGTCACCCCTGGCATCACAGTGCCTTCTACATCTCTTTACTTCACCCATATTCAGCTCTCCCACCTTCAACGTTTGTGACACCGATCACTGCTGCGTGTCTTTCTCTTCCCCCCTCACGTCCTCTCCCCCCTCCTCCAGTAAGATGGGTGGCCTGATCTGCGAGGTGAGCGGAGAGAGGCACTGTTCTGTGCTGGACTCTCCCCTTCTGTCTGCAGAGGATGAACTCGTCGCTGTCCCTGTCTAACTTGGTGCTCGAGCGCCCTCTTGAGGTGAGTTTATTGATTGCTGTAGGGCTCTGCAAACAGAAACAGCTGTAGATTGCCAACTCCCCGCCTGAGAATCTGAGTACTTTGTGGTGAGTGGCACAGGGCATCAAAGTGCCACCACACCAGGAATCCCATGGACCAACCCTAAACATATAGGTTAATCACTCAGGATCTCCTTTGTGTGATAGGATGTTTCTCAAGCGGGTAAAGTTGTGATACCAGATGTGTTGTTAGTTTCAAATTAGCTTACACCAAGTGAAGAGTAATTTTACTTTGTTCTTCACAAGCGCCTCATACTATATTCCTGTCACTTCTATGCACTGTTCATAACAGATGCTCCCATCATCCAGTTTAATGGTAATCTATTTTGCCGTCCCAGAAGGATGGAAGGCTATGTCTGCTTTTTCACATATAAACTCCTGACCTTCGGTTCACCATCGACGTCAACTCACTGAGCCATCATGGTCAGTATCCAGGGTTCATCTTGCTTTTAACTGGTGTGCGTGTATCCTTCCACTGCTAACATCAGGGAACTTGTTTTCTTTTTGCATATTTCTCTGGCATTTCACACTAAGCACTCAGTGGGACTGTATCTCCCGCTCATTTCACTCTCCGTCCCTCCTTCCCTCTCTCTTTTCACCTCCACGCCTTCCCAGCCATTCTTGCTACTTTTGCTTCAAATCCACTCTCCCCCCCTTCCTTTGTCCCCTTCCTAATCCTCCCTTCCAACTCTTGAGATATCAAGCACTGCTAGAACTGAGTGCCTCCTTCTACTCTCTTCCCTTTCCCTCTCTCCTGCCCGAGGTCTGTAGCTGCCATCACTGGTGGCTTTCCATTGTTCGTAAAAGTGTGTCACAAGCACTGGAAAAGCCAATAGTGATGGACAACAATCTTTGAAAATGATTTTCAATACTTCCAAGATGGCCACTACATTGCATCTAGATGCAGCATGGCTGCCATATTGAAATGGAATAACAAAACATATATATTGTTATAGTGTTCCAAATCTCAGGCCATTCCTCAACAGGTTGGCAACTACAACTCAACAATAGAGGGCCGTAGGTCCACCCTCCTTGTTCCCTTCTGACCTGGGCACATTTTAGGGGCAGCAGTGTTATCAGTCAGAGCTGCAATGACAGCTGCCCATCCCAACGGCAACACAGGTTGTTGTACTTGCAGGGCACAGGGTGGATGACACTGAGCACAGGCCATCACCATTGACGTCACTACTAAACACTGCCTGCTCATCAGCATCCACTTGCCAAGGGCTAGGAGCAGCGTCGGATTGGTAACGCGGGCACTCGGGCAATGCCCGAGAGGCCGGTGTCCGAGCTCCAGCTGTGGGCTGCTTTTTTTAGCAGCCTGGGGGCCGATTTGGGCGGTTTCTGGTTGTTCTAAGCCGCCAGCGGCCCAGTGGGTGCCTGAGTGGCCTTTCTGGAGGCAGATGGTCGTCCATTACCTCCCTTTTATCAACGGCAGAGGTGTCACTCCCTTTCTCTCGCTGGGCCGGCCCATTAATGTATGCATATTGAGCGGGGGCAGGGGGCCTGAGCAAAAGTGGCCTCACTTGTTTTCAGGTGTGTTTCACCAATGTAAACTAACCCGTGCATTTTTTTTAACTGCCCCCCCTTTTTAGGTTTCGCCTAGGCAGCGCATGCGCTGTCTCGTCGAGAGATGCTGTATACAGTATAGTGGGGGAAGCTCCGCCCACTTTCCGCCTATCTTTTTGATTGGCCGAATTCCTAAATGCTGCAATCTAATTGGTTTTCCTCAACTTAATCCCGCCTCCTGACGGCCATGTCGTCATTTTTCTCCTTCCATAGCTATCGGCCCCTTTACTTTTTAAACTGTTTTGTTCCCCTGCCTCCCCCGTTCCCTCCCGCAGTCCGTCACTTCTCTGCCCACCACAACCCCCCACCCACTCCCGTTCCTGCCTTCTTGGACGACCGCAGTTTTATTTACAATGCAATAGGACTCGCGTAAATACGAGTCCTATTGCATTTGTAAATGCTTTTTTTCCCTCTGATTGGCTGCCTGCATGCGCACTTTATTTTGCCTACGTCATTACATTTACCTTCCCATCTGAGGTTACAGAGGCTTGGAACGCACGCTTCACTGGTAGTTCCTCTTTGTTTCAGCGTGCACCGGAAGTGCAACATCGGCGGTTGAAGTGTGTGCTGCTTGCAGCTTACACTCACGGGAGAATGCGTGGGGCTGTGATGGCCGAGAGTCCGGCTTACACTCACGGGAGAATGCGTGGGGTTGTGATGGCCGAGAGTCCGGTGAGCTTCCGGAAGATGCTGGAGCAGAGCGAGGAGCAAGAGCTGGAGGTAACGCAGAATTGTGACACAAGCTATTGGATTGGATTTCACAGTGTCGGGCCGAGGAGAGCGCTGCCGCCAGACCCTCTTCGGCGCTGCCTGAGCACCTCTAATTCCTCCACGCCTTTTAGCAACCTCGCTATTTAATCTCTGCAGAATAATGAACTTTCTGACAGTTACATACCAACTGCGGCCGCGGTCACCAGCCCATCTGTAAAGTGGGGCGGTGCTGGTCCCTACCAAGCGCCATGCACTGCAGACCCACCACCTTTAGGCACCCTGCGGGCACCAGTGCCGGTGGTAGCTTTCAGACAGCGCGCGCCAGCAGCCCGTAGTCTCAGACCTCTCACACTCTCTTTTCTACAGACCAAAATAATCCATCCTGCTCCTTATCACCATAGTAACAGGCGCTACTATCATCTATCTAGTCCACCACTGCCGGTCTCAAATAACTATCCACATCATAACACTCGCCCCCACGCTGCTGCTGGCCGCCTTGAACTTCTTCGCCAACACAAAGGCACCCCTGGGTTCAATATCCGGGCAGCGCGCTCCGCACACGCTGCTGCCCGTTCCTCCTGAGCTCAAGTCTCTTCCACGCCTGCAGCGAGCTCGCCCCACGCCGCTGCTGGCCGACTAAACCGCACTCATCTCTCCTGACCCCTTCACAACTCGGGGACTGCGGGCAACGCCGTGTTGCCCGCAGCTTACCGTTCTGCTCCAGGCTCCGATCCGCCTGCAGTTCTTGATCCCTTTGCACGGTCCCAGATTGGCAAATCCAACGGCGGCCTGACGGTGCCTTCGCTTTTTTTCTCTGTCTTTGAAGGACTTGAAAGTCAGCAATGGTGTTCTCTATGAGGCTGAACACCTATTTTGAGCGTTTGTCATCTCCCTTTCAGCGTGGAGTAGATCCCTGTTTTATCCCTGTGCAGCCAGGCCAGACACGCATTTAGACATCGGGTGATGCTCAGGCGCTTGAAAGATGTGTGGAACCACTTGTTTATTGGCTGTAATCACCACTAGTTGAGAGCAATACCGGTCCATAATGTCCTTATAAAATAGAACGCCTTCTGCATTGCCATCGTCTTAAACTTAATCCTGGCGCAGGCATTTTTTAATGGCAGCTCACTGCCTTTTGGTGATTATTGCTGAATAGTCCTGTTAGTTTTCAGCGTTGAAACGTGGCTTTGTGCAATCAGATCACATGGAGTGAGATGGCTGTCTAGCTCATTTCCTGCCCTACTGCGTCTATTTTGCTGGTAGTGCACTGTGACTTCACACACTATAATGGTATGGTGTTAGCATTTATATAGTGTTTATTACCCCTGGTGAATGGTTCTATTACCCTCACTCTGGGGCGTGCAGGGTGTCAATACGCGAGAGTACACTGCTCGGGTGTTTGTTTTTAGCTTCTAGTACACTATGTTTTAACAGTATGGAACGTGGTTCTCTTCCCTGCACTTTAAGGCCTGACATCGTCTGTACGAGATGGCACATGGCTCGGCTCTCAGATTTGGGGAGTAGATCGAGGATTACCCCTTTTTAGTTTAGTGTGTACCAAGCAAAACATCAAAACAAAGTTATAGTCAAAAATCATTGTGTCTTTTATTTACTTTGTTGTTGTCAGCCTAAGACAGCCATCTCTCAAAGATGTTTAACAATCAAACACCTTCCCCTTGCTTGGATGGATTTCGTCAGCGGACAGTAAACAATTGTAAAATGCCAAAGGATTATGTTCTACACCAAATATAAAAACGTGAATAAATTAAAGGCAGACAAAAAGAGATAGTGGGCAGAAATTTGTATAAATACCTCACACATTTTAATTTTTTGCAGCTTTTTAAAATATAGAGCAAACTCGCCCCAAGGTTTTTGGAGCGCTATTTATGCACACCAGATGCATTACACAAGCTCACCTTTATTTTGTTTTTGTAGGCAGGGGGAGATTAAGTGAATCATCCAGAATCACAGGATGGGGAGCCTGTGGTACTGCACCCTTTCCCTGCTTCATTCACGTTAGAACGGTAAATGTTACTGTACCCACAGTAATGTGCTGCATAGGTAAATACATATAAGGCCCCAAACGCGAAACCGATTGCATTGCAAATGCTTGTTTATAAAATGTCGCCGGAGCAGTGTTTTGCAGAAAGGCAATATGCAAATGTGGGCCACTTTTTTTTAGCGTGCCCGGGCCGATTTTTAATCCCAATCCAACCCTGGCTAGGAGGGCATGCTGAGGTGTCCGTCGCAGTGTCATGCAGCCCTATTTGGCACCTCCTGGTTCATCTTGCCCTCCAGAATGCCCTTGAACTAGGGTCGTGAATGGACCATTTGGTAACAAGCAACAACAGCTGCTGCCTGAGGCAGCCCTCCTAGTCTCTCAGCAGCCTTGCGTCTGGGCCCGGAAGATGAGATCAACAGGCCCCACCCACTTGTAATGTGCGGAGTGGGTGCTGGCCAGTACGTCATAAAGCAGAGTCACGGCGGGGGTCTGTGTGACGCGGCACCCACAATGGAGGTACATGGCCCAGGCAACCCTCAAAAAAAGGTGAAAGTCCATGCACCAACCCACTGTCCCTCCACTGCTCTCAACTTGTTAAAGTGCCTCTGGTGCAGCCTCATGTTCACTGGGATTACAGCTGTACCTAGCTAGAGGTGTGTTTAGGTTCACTAAGTGGTCATCATTGTAATGAAGTATTCAAGAACCTCAGTCTGGGTACACACATCTGGTCCAAGCTGTCCACCCACACTTTGTCACTGCATGCAATGGGGACTGTCCCTCTCAAAAGGCCTCAGTGCCTCTGCTTCTGTGCGACCACATGTGATGATTCACATACGAATGTAGATGCAGGTTTTCTAGACTTTGGGTCAGCGCAAAGCAACACAAATTAACGCAAAGCTTTACAAAGTCTCCCAAGGGGATTTAATGTCCAGCACTAATGGTGTTTTGCACTGGCAAGGTGCCTTTTTCTCTAAACAAACCCCCCTGTCTGCTGCATTGCTTCAAGGGGGTGTTACTTGGAAGATCAGAGCAGATAGTTTTGGCGCAAATCCCAGCATATTAAGATAGCCAGGCTGGCTGTGCATCAAAGCTAATGTGTCGTTGAAGCAGGAGACAACAAGGAGAAATGTGTACATTTCTCACACAACCCACTCACTGGTTGTGTGCAGCAGTGCACGGCTCACATCCAGTGCTGGGGATCCTTCTCAGTCTGTTTAGGCTCAGGAATGTGTACAGGAAGTGCACGCTTCCAGTGGAAATCCTATGCTACACAGTGCACACTCACTGCTGCACCATGGTGCCATGCTGTGTCACGCAAGGCAGTTTTGTTTGAGCACTACCACTGGAGATGACACCAGGAGCAGGCCAATGTGGCTGTGCATTGTCTTTTCACATTTGTGCAACTCAGAGCGGTAATTTTGGTTGGCTCAGTTATGTTGAGCAACAAATGAGTGAATCTGGTTCTTAACAACAAATCGCTGTCAACAATGGTTTTGCTCCATTCTAACAATGCACATATTTGATATAGTGATGTAAATTTCTGACTTTTTGAACAAAATATTCACTTTTTGGGTTACCAATGTGGTATATATATATAAAGCCAACAAGCTTGAGATGCACTCTGAGGGCTAATACCTTACCATGGTCAGGGTCCATCCTTACTGGCACAGGCGCAGCTCCTGAGAAACACACCGACTAACTCCTGTTCTCTGAGGACTTGTCCTGCTAGGGCTTAACTTGTCCTTTGTAATCATTGTGTTTTAGTCAATTCATGTGCTGTGCAGTCCTGCCAAGTGCCACGCATCGCGGGTTAGCCTAACGCATTACAATGCTTGGCCCCGCAATGCCCCACTGTAATTAAGCGTCACACCAATGAGAGCGCCGCTTGGATTGCTCGAGACGCTCTCAGCATGTCAGCTCGAACATAAATACTCTGTCAGGTTGCTCGTTAGAACTCAACGCAGACGCCAGAATAGAGGAAAAGTGATGTTTCCTTGGGAACAACTCTCGCTTTGATTTACTTTTTAGTCTCGAAGATCAATTCCTGGTGCCTGGAGCAGCTCCTGACCCTGCGATTAGGAAGAGGTGCTGCAGGACGTCATTGAGCGAAGAAGGGAGACATACTACCCGAATCCCAAGTGATGGAGAACAGTCATAGGCCTATTCACATTTTTCTCCTTGTTAATGACTAACATGTAAAAATCCCAATGTTGTAACCTCGCGCAGCTTGTCACAGTCGTGGTGGACCAGACGTCACTTCCTTGAGAAGCGTCACAGGAGTTCCAGGTTGTTTTTCGTGATGGCTGTCTCTGACAGACTGCGCTGGCTTTACAGCACATATAATGTAACTAGAACATGTGCCTGGCATAACACAGAAGATTACCACAATATAGTAATGGCTCCAAAACACGTATTTATTGTTTGCTAAGGTATATATATGCGCCTGCCAGGGGATCCTGGTAGCAAAGGGATGTAAGTTAGTGATCTTTCATAAGCACGTTGGAGCATTGGGCAGTTTTCATACACGAACAAGGGCTAATTTGTGAAATGTATCTCACTCACTACATGGGCACAACTTCTTCCCTATTCGGCTCTCAGTTCTCGGTATCACTCAGAGCGTCACTCATAAGCAGACTGAAAATGTGGATATGGCAAACATAACCAGCCTCAAAACTTGGCAGCTATCTATGGCAGTGTGTGCGTGTCAGAGGGACTTCCGGGACACATTAGCGACTCTAAAGTGTTTTTATCCAGGACGGAAGTTGTCCTGCATCTCTTGCTCTGCACGTGGGGCACTTCTAATGTGTAAATCAGTCCGAAGACGAGAGAAGAGGTCTCCCAGCGCTCTCTGAGGTTGGAAGGAGGCCACCGCTATTGTTTTCGAGGTGTTCACCACTTCCGGGGGCAGCGTCCGCTGCAGGGCACGGAAGGAAGGCCCTGCTTCCAGGTCCCACATGGAGGCTACGGCTAGTCTTGTATTAAATAGAAATTCTTCGATTGGTTCCTCCCACACAAGGGGGGTTGCATGGATTCCAACTGTAAATTCATAATTAGGGAAACTGATTTAGCATCTAGAGCGGGGGTGGAGTTCTCTCCGCACCTCTGCTGTCCGCAGCTCGGCAGACAGAAGCGCATACAACCGCAATAAAGGAATACAGGGTCAACAGAAGAGCAAACAGGACAAGGACGAACGAAAAAGAATAAATAAAGAAAGGAAAGAAGGAAGGAATTTTTAACAGACGGAGAGTCTAAGAAAGGAAGGAAGCAAAGATGGATGAATGAGTCGATAGGTGGATGAGTGGGTGAAAGGAAGAATGAATGGATAGGTGGATGGACAGGTGAAAGAATGGCAGAGTGAAGGGATAGATGGCTGAATGAGTGGGTGAAATGATGAGTGAATGGATGGCAGAGGTGATGGATGAGTGAATGGATGGATGATAGGTCCATGGATGGATGGATGGATGATTGAATGGCAGGATGACTGAGTGGATGGGGGGTGGATAGTTGAATGGATGACTGGATGTGCGGCAGAGTGGGTGGATTGATGGATCGATGACAGAGTGGATGGATGACAAAGGATGGATGGAAGAGTCGATGAATGGATGGATAGATGCCAGAGAGGATGGATGGATGGCAAAGTGAATGGATGAATAGATAGAAGAGGTTGGATGGAAGAATGGATTAGTGGATGGATAGATAGTTGGCTGAGTGGGCGGATGAATGGCAGAGTGGATGGATGGGTGGATGAATGGACAGAAGAGAGCATGGATGGATGGCAAAGTGGATGGATGGATTGATGTTTGGCAGAGTGGATGGATCAATGGATAGATGGAATGGGTAAACACTGAATGATGGATGAAAGAATTAATGGATTACAGAATGTAAAGCTGAAATAGTGGATATCAGCGGGTAGGTGAAAGAAGAAAGTACACATTTGTGGAAAGAGTACAAATACTTCCTGATTTGACCATGGATCATTCACAAATTTCAAATCAGTGGCGTACGGACAACTTTGCAATGACAATAGAACCATATCTGCATAACCCAAATAACCACATTAGAGATATCCATTGCTTTGTTCCAACAATAACTTTCAACCCTAAACAATTTAATCTAAATCCATGGTCCTTCATATAACCACACTTACCATGTCACGTGCTTCCTTTATCCAGTGTTATACCACCCTCCACCACACTTCGTGCTAGCTTCTTATAGAAAAATACGTGTATATTAATATGATTAATATCAAGCCCTCACAGTCAATAATCTCAAAATTAATGGACACCAAATTTGTGAGGATCATAAATTAGGTTACGCCCCCTCTTCTACGAGTCCACTTTTAGTAGTCTAATCACTTCTTCTGAAAATGAGGAGGAACTTGTACAACACTGTCTCCTAATTGTCCATTTTTGTTTCGGAAGGCTGTGAAAGCAGGCACGGCCGACACAGGTAAGAATAGTGGGGCAGGGCGGGGGCGGGGTAGGGTGGGGGGAAGTGGACAGACAACGGGATAGGTAAAATTAAATAAAAAAATAAATAAAACCTCTTCCCTTGCGCTCGCTGCGTCGCTGAGTCAGCGATGCGGCGAGTGCAAGGTAAGTGGTTTTATTTATTTTTTATTTAATTTTACCTATCCCGTCGCCTGTTGACTTCCTCTCCAACCTGCCCTGCTCTGCCCTACCAATGTTGCCTGAGCCGGCCGTGCCTGTGTGAAAGAAGGAAGAGGTAGGCAAAGTGCATCTCTCTTTGTCACAACAAGCTATAGAATCTTATGCAGCATTAGCGATGGTAACTACACAACTGATTGCATAACATTGGAGGACAAGATTGATCAGTAAGGCCCTCAACCTCAATGTACTCAGGCAGACAGGGTGACGGGACAACCTCTTCTGTCCCAGTCTTTTGAATTATCAGTTATTTCCAAGTAGCTTAATAGGGCTGAAAATACAAATGACGCTGGTTTTGTTCCCGAGCAGAGGCCACCTGGCTGATCAATTAGGGTTGGTTTGATCTTTTTGTGCTTATTCCAAGAATGATTGAATGTTTTAGTACCTTTTAGTAATAGCATACAAAGAAAAGTGAATATTGTTTGTGAGAGTAAATACTGGTAGTTAGGATTAAGTGGGTCTAGCTATTACCAGAATTAGATGTTGGTTTCTGTAGCTAATGTCATCAGTACACAATATGCACTGAGATGAACAATGCAGCGCTTAATTTGAGCCGGTGGTTTCCGGTGCTCGGCACCAGTCCTTAATTGCCTGAACCTACACTTATGACCGCTGCCACATGGTGTCGCTGTTTGTGTAATTTAAAGATGAGCAGAATTTTTTTTTTTTTGTTAATTCAATATACATTAAAAACAACTAATACCTGCCACCCAAGCCATTCTTAAAGCTTTGGCGGCCTCGGACAGACTGTCATGTCACACTTCAGTGTGATGGTTAGTAGTTGTGTAAGTACAGTGACAATGTGTGGTGCAAACTGCTGTGGCCTCCTGACGAGGGCCCCTTCACTTATTTTTTTACAAATTAAGCACTGGGGCAATGGCTCTGCTTCCTTCATGCCCTGCTTGCTGGAAGTGTTATCCATATTTTGGAGCAGTCCAGGCTAATATCTAAAAACCCTAGACTGAGGAGTGAGAAGGTAGTTAAGTCTCATTGGGAATTCAAGTCTGTGTGGAGACTGGTGACAAGATTTAGTTAGCAGGCTGTTATGGCGATCTATGGCTATCCTGTCGACCTTCAATGAGGTATCCACTCATACTGACCCATCTGCTTTAAACATCCCTATCACATTCACCCACTCACATGTACTTCTCGACTCCTTCAAATTCAACCACTACCATTCCCCAACCGAGTCACCCACTCCACATTTACTAACACATTAATACATGCCCATGAAAACACACACACTAAGTTGGGCATAAATGAGTAAGCTCTTTGATTAAAATCCAGACCAATTGACTTTGCCAGTGCTTCTTATGCATCATTTCTTGCCCTTGCCGCCTACATAGTTAAATCACTCTCTGAGCCACCCATTGTGTGCCTTTCTGAATAACTCTTTAAGTAAGGGATGGGTTCATTCTAGATTTAAGGACACTCCTCTAATAAGTATGTTGAAGACGCCTGGTCTCGATCTGGCAACTCTATAGAACCTCTGCTCCATTTCACTGTTACCTTCTGAAGCGAAGCTGCTGGAATATTCTGTGGCTAAGCGGAGCTAATGGCTCCATCAAGCCAATCTTAATGTGTTAAATGAGATCCAGGCAGGCTTCCGACTGGCAAATATAAAGACATGGTTCTGGTGTCCATCCTTGACGACCCCAGAGCTGACCTGGATACCCGCTAGGTCAGTGCCCTGATTCTGTTGGGTTTATGTGCTGCCATGTCTGGATCAGGTAGCCGGGAAAGCTGCCCAGCTGCCAGGAGGCTGGAACCCCAGGAGGCTGGTTATGACACTTGGAGGCCGGCTTTGGCCTCCAGGAATGGTGGTGTACGTTACGCGATTCTGGCGACAACTTGAAAGAGTTGCTCTGGTTCTAGCGCGCATTAGCACGTCTGCACCTGGGGGCTAAATTAATCATTTTTGCCAGGGCTGTTTTAAGTTCCCATTCCAGCCCTGTCTGCTGCCTTTGATTGGATGTCACTGTTTACCTCTCAAATAGTGAACGTTCATCACGTTCTTCAGGGTTCGGCCTTTAGCTTATCGATTTAGCATATAGTATACATTTTTCCACTGAGAAAACCTTTTGATGAAATGGGTGTCAGAGCTGATGACAACCAGATTTTAGTTTGTTTGATAATAAGAAGAACGCTTCCTTCGCTAATGCTACCTACCAACAACATATGAGCTATATATGGAACATCGATACGGAAGCGGATGGGGAGCAATGAGCTCGAATTGAATGCAATGAAGAGTGAAGCTCTTATTGTCAATGGGCGTGCGGATTTGTGGTTGGATTCTTATTGGCCTTTTGGACTGGGATCCTTCCTGTGATAGCTCTATTGGTGACAGCTTTGGAGTCTACACTGATGCTCAGCTCTCTATAACCCAAGGCCACTGGAATTATGTGATTCTGTGGTGATTTTTGCATAATTATGGATTTGCCGCATTTGCCACACAATCCATCATCTGTCGTATAATCTGCAGATTTAAACTGGAAATAAATGTTTGTAGCTCAAACGGATCAAAAGTTACAAAAAATACAGCGACTCAGGGTTCTGCGCACATGAAGGCTGTTTGCCAAAGTTGACTGGTCATCTTTCAGTTGCTAATTGCTGTATTTGGGTGTTAAATTGGTACTAACTAAGGTGAACTCTCTTCTCAGATTTTGTTACTAAGTGTAAAAATGACAAAAAGATGAAGTAATACTATCACAAAAGATACTGCATTATGCAGCATAATTTGCCTTTTCTTGCCAGATAATTTTGTCACCCTGGCACATAATTTGGTCCTCCTCTGCCGCATAATTCCAGTGGCCCTGTCTATACCCAATCAATCTCTTGCAACAGTATCCGCGTGTACACACCATCTCAGGGCTTTGAGGAAACTCACTCGCTGTCTCACTCATGGAAGCAGGCACGCACGAGTTCGGGCCTGATAGGCTCCCGGCGTGACTACACTGATGCTGTTGACCTTGTGCTACCAAAGTCCATGCTTAGCAAACTTCAAGTCGTTGAAAATGGCGCTGCACGGCTGGCCTTGGGATGCTCATAATCCACACTTGCTAAACTTTATTGCATAAAGTGCCCTGGTTACCGATAAAACTGTTAATCCATGTTAAAGTTCTCTGTATGGTGCATGAAGCGCTTTATGGTGCTTTCATCAAAAGTCGTATGTGGCGCTATGACCCTAGGAGGCTGCCTCATTCCTCTTCAGAGTGAGTTCTAGAGGTTCCCAAAGTGCCCACATCTATACCGAGTCGTAGAAACGTTTCTTATTGCTTCCCCAAGCTCTGCACTCCTCTTCCCTCCTCTTCGCTCTGAAAACTCCCTCACTACATTTGGACGAAATTTGAAAACCGGTTGTTTCCAAGGACTGGTGTGAGTGACAGTGAACAGTTCCGTATTCTAGGCGCCAGGAGACCCCTGGTAATAGAGCTGCGTATAGGTACCTAGCCATGGGCGTCCGCAGGGGGGGGGGGGGCAAGGAGGGGCGCTTGCCCCCCCTTGGATCACCCAGCCGGCCGCCTTTTGTCCGTAATTTTGGCCTTTGGGGAACATCACTGTTCCCCTGTGAGAATCCTCAATGCCTTGACGGGGCCGCCTTGCACCCTCTGAGCGCAAGAGCAGCTCCACCCCGCCCATTGTAATTCTGTATGTAGCGGATTGCCACATACAGAATGACAATGGGCCAGTCTGGCTGGTAAAGCGTGTGGTGGGCCTCCTCCAGCCTCGGGCATCCTGTCAGAAGGAAGAAATGTACGAAAACGCCCATGCTGTTACGAGAGAATCCAGTTAATCAAAATAAGGCGGTAAAAGAAGTTAAAAGGGTTATAGGTCTTTCACAGTCTCATCATTTTAGAACTGAACCATTTTCAACATTATATTCAACGAATCCATGGTTGCTGCTTTTTATTGTATGCAACTAACAACCATTGACAAAGCCTATAGTTCTGGCTTGTTGTAGGTGTAACATTACCTGCTGTATTATATTTCTGAATGCAATGACAGAAGCAGCAAAATACCAGTCGGGCGGCACACTATGCTAAGCACAGAATTTTAGCTTAGGTGTTTCAAGCTACGCCCTTAATTAAATCGAACAACCCCTTTGGAGAGACCCCCACTTAAAGCCCTGGAAACAACACCATGCCACAGCCACCTCACGTCCTGGCACTGTGCATCATGCATGACTCATGACTTCCAAAGTTTCAGATTGACTGTGTGCAGGGGCATCTTGAACACCTCCCTTTGCTTTAGGAACTACAACGAGGGGTGAGTTCCTGATGGGTCTCTTCTGTCTGCAACTCTGCAGACGAAGGCTTAGCTCATACTTAATGTGAAAAGGTGGGTGAGAGAGTAAGTGAAGGGATGGGTGGATGGCTGGATGGATTAGTGAAAGGGTTAATGGATGAATGAAAGGGTGAATGGATGGATAATGAGAGGAAGGATGGGTGAATGGATGAGTGAAATGATGGATGGATTGATGAATCGATAAGTGAAAGGGTGAATGGATGGACAGATGAATGAAAGGGAGGATGTAAGGATGGATGAGTGAGTGAAAGGGAGGGTACATGGGAAAAAGGTTGGATAGATGAGTGAAGGAGTGAATGGGTGGATGGATGAGAGAAAAGATGGATGAATGATTGAAAGGATGGATGAGTGATAGGGTCAATGAATGGATTCATGAGTGGATGAGTAGATGGATGGTTGGGTGGATGGCTAAGTGAAAGGGTCGATTGAGAGAGAAAGGGAGGATGGATGTGTGGATGCCTGAAAGGGTGAATGAGTGGAAGGATGAGTGACTAGGTGGATGGATGAGTACGTGAAAGGGTGGCTGGATGAGTGAAAGGGTAAATGGCTGGATGGATGAGCAAGACAGAGTGGTCAAAAAGTTGCCAGATTGGTTTTATTCACACCCAAACACCTTAGCGCCAACAGACTTTCCCAGTGAAGGCAGCATTACTTTCATTTTTCTCGTCTTTGAATGGCATTTTTTTCCTCAGGTGAGGAAGTTCACCATTCCTGGAGGTACTGCGATATCTGGTTAATGCGTGGTGTAGAAAATGTTTCATGTGATCCTTATCAGCTGTTTTCCTTTTAGTAGTTTATGAAATGTGTAGTGTACTGCAGCTTTATGTTCATGAATGTGGTCTTTTAAAACCATACTCCTTATGTTTTGTAAGGATCTAAGCAATGGACATTGAAACAGGTCCCTTCCGGGCCCTGTAGTCATGTCCTTAGCTTTTCAGGCAAAAACACACATTGATTTCTGAATAACAAGTGCACAAGCATTAAGGTAAGCATGTTGTTCCATGCTTACATTTCACATACCTTACTTAGTCTTGCATTCCCTGTGAGTGTTTGCTTTTTCCAGGAGGTTGTTACTGTTTTTTCAGACAGAAGATTACTCTTGTCTAGTGCATAATTTGAATTGAGTTGCTTCCAGGCGTTTATAGCGGGACACAATTGGATTGCATCTAAAGGCAGTGCGAGTTTCTTTTAGTGGTAGAGTATGGTGTTCAGTGGGGGAGAAGATGTGACACTATGGCCAGAGCTGCCGAATTTGGAACTGGGGTACCGAATCCTGCAGGCTGCTTTCTGTGCTTTGTGAAACTAAGTGAAGCTGTGGTTCAAATGGAACCTTCTATGGGATTTTTTTGGGGTAAGCGTTGAGCTTTGGCTGTGATTTAGGTTCGTGCAACCACATTTTGTGTGTGCGCTATGCAGTCTAGCAGTTTCTGTCTCTAATATATAGAACGAAGTGTGTTAATGGTCATACCACAAAGACCTTAGTGTCAGTTACATATAGCATTCAAACTCCAGTGGGTCACCACTTGCATTCATCCTTTTGAGGATGATGTGGCACACATCATGTCGGAGGATGGTGATGGCGATAACATTTTGCCCCCCCCTGGAAAAATTTCTGCGGACGCCCATGTACCTAGCTATTAACATAACAGGACATCGCATTTCTTAATACTGTGCCGAGGACAGTCTTAGCTCCACAGCTGCACAGCAGCCACCAGACCAAAAGGGCAACAACTTCCCATTAAATATACACATTCCCGAGCTTTGCCATCATCCCAGGGCATCAGGTGCTGGCTCTCTTCCCAGCATTACATAAACATTTTAGAACTGTAATTCGAAGTTCTTCAAGGAGACCACTAATAAAGTTAGCATTGCCTAAACATACGACGAGTTTGCATCATTGGTCCACCACTACATTTACACCTAGTGAAGTACAAGACGCAGATGCCTCTGTGAGCAGAAGACAGGTTTCAACAGCTGCTGTAAGAATACCAGGTCTTAACCCGGTTCTCGTGGGTTACTCCTTCGTAGAATCACAACCATCAGATCCCTGACATTTAGTTTTTAAAGACACAGATATATGTGGGGGTTTTGGGATCAGGGCTCTAACTGTTGTTCTACTAGCAGTGTAACTAGTCTCAAAATATTGGGTGGAAATTGTTTTAAAAAGCAGTCTCACTAGCTTTAACCGGGCCAGTCACGGTGCTGACAATTCATTGATAAAGCAGTGCTCGCGCTGATGACGAAATGCCAAGAAGCACTCTTACCTATTCAAGAGGAGACGCGTCACAAACGGGGACTCATGCAGAGATCTTACAGCTATCCTTATTGGCTTGCAGTAGCAGGCGTCATTCTTCTATCACAAATCACTGGTGAAATCACAAGTCGGTTGTAATAGGAGAGTTACGGACAAGTTTGTATGGATATATTGCAGGATTCTATGTATTACACGCTTATTACAGGCCTTGGAGTATTATAAAACATTCTGTGTAATAGCCAGCTATGTATACAAATGCCCATGCTGTTGCTGCTCAGAGGAATGCCCGGCTGCACCTCTTTTGTGTGCACAGCTCGGTGACTCACGCCAGTTTACTTCCTCAGGGCCTGCAACACCTCGGCTTCCTTCCTTCCTTTGCTGCAGTTTTACATTCCCCGCCACCGTCGGCCACGCGCACTGAGGGGGTCTTGGGACGCGGGACACACGCCGCCCACCTACCCTGGATGCTTACAGCTTCAAAGCAAGGTGGTAGCAAAGAGAAAACAAGCACTAGCAATGCAATAGGCCTCGCATAACTGAAAGTTTGAGCTATTGGCGGTGCTAATAACAATGCAACACCAATAGTTCAAACTTTTATAACGCGAGACCTATTGTATTGCAAATGCTTGTTTTTTATTTCTTTACTTAGAAGCAATGGAGGCGCCCATGCTTCCCCTGAGGTGTAAAGCTAAAGCGCGGCTGCCTTGATTATAACATAAAGAAAGATTTAGGAAACACGCGTTGCGGACAGATTTTTGTTCCATTTATTGACTTTGGAAGCCCTCTTTCTTATCCTTGAGGAAGTGGGACGGGCTCCTAATGAGATATGTTTAATTGATAGCATGGATTTGCCTCAGTTAATGACATTTAGGCATGTTAAACGAGGAAGGCATTGTGTTGCTATCCAAAGAAAGAACTTTGGAATTCACTGTGTCCTCATACTAAATTAATAACAAGCACTGACAAAGCCAATAGTTTGGTCCTTGGTGGAGTGACATTTTTTTTGTGTGTGACTGATGTCGAGCTCTCCTTGTTCGCCCTGAAGACCCAGGGCCATTATCACTGGACTGTGCATGAATAACTATCAGCTTGCAGAAGGGAACAACAATGTGCTTAAAACGTAATGCGTCTGCCATGTATGCACCACAGTGCAGCATAATGGGCTCTCTGAATGTGGAACAAAAAGTTAAAAATACTATGCATGTCTGCGCCATGCTCGTTCTCTCTAATCCCAATGCAACACTTACCCCTAGTGACATTAAAGTCCGACTACGCCAAAAATAACAATTCAGGCAGATGACTTTAGGAAAAGCACTATAGCTTGTCAATTATCGCAGTATTTCACTATTTTAGCAGCTGGACACGGTGTGTATGCGTTTTTAATAGAATATGGTCATTTGCATTCAGTTCGCTGCTGCTAATAATTGCCCAGTGTGAACTGAGGTAACAACTGCTGCCGTTGAAACATAATTAAGCAGGTTATAATTAACATTTATTTCCTGGGTCCATTCCTTAATCCTTAGTTAGTACTGTGCAAAACAACTTCCCTCTGTGTGTTGCTCATTTTCGAGTGGAATATGGCGAAGCCTTCTTAGCGCCTTGCCAGGAGTTTCTATACATCCCTTGTTCCCAGAGCTTGGCCATAAATAAGCAGAGATTTTTAATGATAACCAATGAAACGTATTAAAATGAGAACTACACACAGAGGCAAGAAACTGGAGCACTGTGCAGGGGGAGGGAGGGGCAGGGGTGAGGGGGGGGGGGGGTCGGTGAAACACCAAGTAACAAGCTGGCTCAACGAGTTAAATGCTCGCACCTGACATCTGCAGGTTAATAGTTCGAGTCTCAGTATGACCAATTCGGACTATCAACAATTAAATGGCCGGTTAATTGAGTCCCATTACATTGGATAATGGTAACAAGTGTTACTCACAGTGCTTAGAGGCAGCACAAGTACTATACAAAGCACTACATAATAACAAATTCTCCTTATTAAGTAAAAAATGCCAATCTGTACAAATTACAATCCTGGCCTTATTAATACAGCTCCAGGCGGGTGGTAGGGCTAGGGTGACGTTACATTAATTTCATTGCAGACTTTGACTTTTGGTCACATTCTGTCCTGCATTTCAAACTGCTTACTCTGAGCGCGCTTTCGAGAACGGCGGGGCCGGCATCGGCCACGCCAAAAGTATGGCGGTCGTGCCGGCCCCCTCCGGCGACCACAGAGGCAAGCTTGTCGCGCACTTTGGTGACGCGACAGGCGAGCCTCACGATTGATTGGTCCCGTGTCCTGGGCGTGCCCCGGAAGTGATTGGAATCACTTCCGGGTCACGCGAGAGGATAGCGCCAGGCCGGTTAGAACCGGCCTGGCATGGAAACCCTTTAAAAGGCTGGTGAGCGCAGGAGTAGGTCTCTTCGCTCCCCGCTCCCCAGCCCCCCCACACCAGACTCGCTAGGAGGCTTTAACTTCAATTTGTTTTTTCTCCCTTACAGGCATCGCGGACGTCGCAACGCTCGGGCCCAGGAAATATCGGCTGTAATCGGAGGCGTGCGTGGTCGGAATCAAGGGCGAGGCCCAATCAGCCGTTTCGGGGCAGCGGAGCGCCGCTGTTGTGCGGGAAGAAGGCGTGTTGGGGCCCGGAATACCGGCGGCGTTTTTGCAGCAAGCGGAGGACGGCAGGTACCCGGTTGCGGTGGCGCTCGACTAGCGAGGGCGCGCACCCTTCCGGTTGGTTTTAATTGGAGGCAATTTTGATTGTTGAAGGTGGGCATCAGCATCTGTTGCCCTGCCAGGATAAGCTTGGTGGGGGGGGGGGGTGTGTGCTAAGCGCGTGCAGTGCCCGGGGTTTTATTACGCTCGAGTTTTCCTGATTGTGGGGATAAGCACGTACTGGGCTCAGGGAGAGCCTAATCTCGGGGTTTTTTGGGATTGGCCCAGCGGTGTACTGGTGTCACAGGGAGCAGGGACGCATAGAGAGGTTAAGCTCTGGAGTCTGCATCTGACTGCTAGTCACCTTGGTGTGCAGGTATCCCCCGACTAGGGTGCTTTGGGGCCAGGGAGTTCATTTTCTGCTCAGTATTCGCTTGATGCTGTAGGGATCTGTCATTCAGTGACTTTACCTATGCTTTAGAAAACCAGCGCTAGTTACCCCCGGCAGTGTGATTTGGGCATTAGCATCCAGCCGGTGTCAGCATGGTAGCAGTGACTGATAAGGGGTCATATACTCAGGGACTGTTTAACATGGCTGGGAAAGCTAAGAGGGGGGGCATGCCCTCCCGCATGGAGAGCTTTATGGAGGCAATGCTCAAGAAAGTGGACGAGTTGGGGCAGGGTCTAGCGGACCTCAGAGAACGGGTGGGCGCACAAGGGGGCAGAGGAGAGAGAAGAGAGGGCCAGGCGCAGCATGGTGCCCCCGAGGTCGGCTTTCCCCCTCCCCAAAAGGGTTAGGTCTAACAAGGGGGGCGGATGGAACCAAGGTTACCATTGTCCCCGGCCCCTGTTTTGCCTACAGAGGGGTCCCGCCCGCAGAACAGGTACCTGCTCCGCCAGTTGCCCCAGTGCCAGCCCCAGCGCCTGTCCCGGTGCCAGCTCCCCAGCCCCCAATTGCTCCGGTCCCAGTCCCCCAGCCCGGTGAGGGGCCCGGACCGTCAGGGGATAGCCCGCAATTGCCGGTGTTGCCCGGTACAGGGGGGGAGGGCATTCCACAGGATGTAGTGTCCCATTTGGCAGCAATACTTCCTTGGTTGGGTAAGACTGGGATCCTGTCATCAACGGTGGGGGGTAAGGACGGGGGCGGTGATCCGCTTGTAGAAGCGAGGCGAATAGTGGCACAGTTTCATGGGACACCAGTGGACAAAACGGGCGAGGGTCAGGGTGCACTGTCCCCTCTCATTTCAGCAGGGGTGGCCAAGCCACTTGAACTCAGCAGGGAAGTACCGGGGAGCAGCATGACGAAAGAGAAACCGTCAGGGTCAGCCGGGTCCACTGGAGGAGGTAAGCTGATGACATTGCCAATGTTGAATGTGGGTGAGTCCCGCACAGATCGTTGGGGAGGCATGTAACACAGGACGTAAAAGACAGAATTTGGTCGGGGTCTTACATAAACATGTTCTCTTTGCTTATTTGCGAAAAAGAGAGGGAAGAGGCCAGGAAGAACAAAGACTGGATGCTCCCGAGGGAATGGGCAAGCGAACTTATGAAGTTCAGGGTGGAGGAAAACCTGATGAATTGGATTAGAGGTTTTTCCATTTTCATGGCAGTCATGGCTGAGCGTTTCCCTAACATACAGGCTGAGATGGCATGTTACCAAAACAGGATTGTTCTCGCACATGATAAATACGGGGGTGAGGGATGGAAAGAATATGATAAGAGCTTCAGGAGAACTAAAGCGTCTGACACATCCCTATCATGGGACCGCATAGACACAATTGCATGGTTAGACCAAATTGGCGGTGGGGTCCAGGATAGGGCCAGGAACCAGTCCTTTCAGGTCTTTTCAGTCCTTTCGGTCACAGCCAAACACAGGTCCCCCCAGCCATACAAACACCGGGGGAGGGCGCAAAGGGACATGCTGGGATTTCAATAGACGTACCTGCACTAGACCACAGGGCACTTGCAGGTTTAAGCATGCGTGTTCCATCTGCGCGAACCCGTCTCACCCCGAGTCCAAGTGCTTCAAGAAATCAAAGGATAAGGGAGGGAAGAAACAGGAGTGAGGTTCATGGACAACAAAAGGCACGGTCACCCACTGATGTAACGGCATTGACACCCTGGCTAAACAAATATCCTTGTCACACCACCGCAAAAATGCTGCTAGATGGTTTCAGGTACGGTTTTAGGATACCGGCACCGGATTATGTGGGGGCATCAGATTGCAAGAACCAACTCTCAGTGCGAGCTAAACCTAGCGTAGCAGCAATGAAAATTGAAAAAGAACTGCGACTGGGCAGGGTAGCTGGCCCATATGATTCAATCCCTGTTGAGAATTTTGTCTGCTCCCCTTTGGGCGTGGTCCCCAAGAAAGAAAGTGGAGAATTCAGACTCATACATAACCTATCAGCGCCCAAGGGAAGTTCATTGAATGATGCTATTGATGACGAATTTTGCAGTGTGAGATATGCTTCCTTTGATCAAGCGGTGGAGATGCTCAGGGGGTTGGGCCCTGGAGCCCTTTTGGCAAAATCAGACATAGTCTGTTTTTCGTCTATTAGCAGTCCACCCGTCTGATTTTCATCTACTTGGTTTTCAATTTTAGGGAAATTCTACATGGACATGTGTATGCCCATGGGTTGCTCGGTTTCCTGCGCATATTTTGAAAAATTCAGTTCATTTCTGGAATGGGTTTTTAGGCAGGTGACAGGGCACCAGTGGGTAATGCACTACCTGGATGATTTTCTTGTCTTGGGGTCACCGGGATCGCGGGAGTGTGCGTGGGCGCTACAGGAATTTTGCGCACTCATGCAGGCTTTTGGGGTCCCCTTGGCCCCAGGAAAGACGGTGGGACCTAATACAACAATAGAGTTCCTGGGGATTGAGTTGGATTCCATACAGGGGTGTTTCAGGTTGCCCGCGGACAAGATCACCAAGTTCAGGTCCGCATTACAGCAGTGCTTGGTTAGGGAGAGGGTAACATTGCACCAGTTACAACAGACAGTAGGGCAGTTGAATTTTGCACTAAGGATCATTCCTATGGCAAGGCCATTTTCCCGATCCATCTCACAGGCGATGGCGGGGCTCAAGGAAAGACACCACCACACCAGGCTGTCAGCTGAGGTCAGGCAGGACATGCGGATTTGGATGGCATTCCTGCAGGACTTCAATGGCAGGGTAGTGTGGCCCGGTCCGCCCACTACTTCCGCGGAGTTAGGTTTAATGACTGACGCTGCGGGTAGTGAGGGATTTGGCGCCATACTCGGTACCGAGTGGGTGGCGCAACGGTGGCCAGCATGGTGGGTCGAGACAGGTTTGACGGGCAACATAGGCTTCCTAGAATTGTTCCCCATCTGGGTGGCGTTAACAGTGTGGCCAGAACAACTGCGTAATCAATCAGTGGTGTTCTGGTCAGATAACATGACAGTGGTCGAATGCATCAACCAACAAGCGGCACGGTGTCGGATGATTCTCCGGCTACTGAAGGAGATTGTACTGTTGTGCATGAAGCTAAATATGCAATTTAAAGCTAAACATGTGCCAGGGGTATTAAATCATGCGGCTGATGCACTTTCTCGCTTTAAGATGCAGGTTTTCAGGGCTCACCTCCCGGCGGCGGCGGAGTATGCCACCCCTTTCCCAGAACTACTTTGGCAGATTGGTGCCCCCAACTACCGGACCTCGTGGCAGCTAGCCTAGCACCCAGGACCAGGAAAGCATATGAAGGGGCGTTTGGGGCATATTGTTCCTTCTTGGGAAGGGAGTGGGCTAAAAATGGCATGACGCAGGGGCACTCCTTCATTACCTAGGATTTTTAAAGGGGAGGGGCGCTCAGCGGCAGCGGCTAAACGGCATGTGGCGGCAATCTCCTTTTTGCCCAAACTAGGGACAAAGGGAATCCTACCAACAGCTTTATAGTCAGGAAAGCACTGAAGGGTTGGCAGCGCCTCCAAGGGTCTACCCCAGATACAAGGCGGCCAATAGGGGTGGAGCTGCTAACGTCTTTACTGAGGACCCTCCCCTGATTTGCACCACATCAGAGGAAGTTCTGTTGTTCACCGCCGCCTTTTCATTGGCCTTTTATGGTGCTTTTAGAATTGGGGAATTGGTGGCCCAAAACAAAAAAGATGTGCAAGGCGGATTGCAGTTTGAGGACGTGAAGGTGCTGGGGACGCTCTAACGATATCAATTAGGAAGTCCAAGACGGACCAAGATGCACGAGGGGATGGGGTAGTACTCCATCGGGCGCATGGCAATCCGTGTTGCCCCCTCTCACAGTTGGAGGCTTTCCTACAATCTAGACCTGATAGCAAAGGGGGGCCCCTCCTGGTGCATGCTGATGGTATTCCACTTACACGGTTTCAGTTTAAGAGGGTCCTGGATATGGCAATACAGAGGGCAGGGCTAAACCCAAGCTGTTTTGGGACGCATTCTTTTAGGATAGGGGCGGCCACGGAAGCAACGGCTAGGGGTTTACCTAGCAACAGCGTCCAAAGGATTGGGAGGTGGTCCTCCAGTTGTTACAAGCGCTATGTGCGGCTACATATGTTATGAGCAGGATAATTGCCAGGTGCTGATGCGTATGTCTTCTCTGTTTTCATCTACAGTTTCTCAAACCTGTCACGCAGGGGGGAAACTGCGAACGCCGCAACAGCACCAAGCAACACAAAGAACGTCATCACCAAGGCAGGGATCACAGGTCGCATGGATCATTGGTCACTCGTATGTGAAGCGTTTGTCTAACTTTTTCCTTACAGGGAGCTACAAGACTAGGGTAGAGCGAGCAGGTTTTAGGGTATCATTTCATGGGAAGGGGGCCTATGCTTGAGCCAGTTTAGGGGTTTCACATTGGGGCTATTAGAGAAGGGTGGTCCCCGTCCCAGTATTATTATCTTACACCTAGGGGGAATGATCTGGCAAGCCTCGGTAGAAGGGGGCTAGTGGAAGCAATAATATCAGAAGTGAGTTGGTTAGCCAAGACATGCCAGGGGTGTACCATTGTATGGTCACAAATGATTCCAAGATTCCAATGGAGGGGGAGTCGGTAAGAGCACTGAATCACTCAGTAAGGAGAATAAATAACAAAATAGAGAGGCTCTTCAGGGCTCCTCGTCTACAGACAATCGCCCACGGGTGTATCAGGGGTGAGTCTTGCTTTGTAAAGGACGGGGTCCATCTGTCAAGAGTAGGCAATGAGGCTTTCCTAGAAAATCTTCTAGCATGGTTCGGTCTCCAGGGGCAGGGTATGACCTCCTAGTGAGCGCAGGGGGGGGGCAGATAGTCGGTCAACTATGCTGGCCTGTGGCGGTAAGGTCATGATTGGTGAGCAGTAAATTTAAGGTCCTTAGAGGGCGGCGCCATTCTTGAATGGGGTCGCCCAAGTGGGAGGGACAGGTGGTCTCTCCTAGAACTCCAGGGGTAGTTTACAGCCGGTTGGCTGGATGGGTGCGGGGAGGGGGAGTCACGCTTTCCCTAGGCTGGTTGGCCACCCCGCAAGTGCACAAGGTCGCCAGTAAACGGCGCAGAACTGCAAGGGCCCCTTTATGGAGATGATATACAGAGCGTACGGGGGTAACCGGGGGAGTACCCTCACGGTAAACGGGCCCTCTGCGCATGCGCACTCCGGCTGGAGGGCGTGGTTAAAATTTGATAAGGATCTGACACCAGTTAGTGACCTTGCCGTAGGCCCAAATAGGATACGCAGAAAAGTAAAATGCTGTGATGATTATTAAAGATATGTTAGATTCGGATAGGAAAACCTTTGTATTAGAGTCATGTTAAGGTTAGCCAACCGACATATGTACTTATCAATTGTAATCAGTGTAATGCATAATTTTCTGCGTAATTTGTAAATCTTGTATATATTAATAATGTTTTCATTTTGTTTAATAAATACGGCCGGAGGTTTTACGACCCCCACATCCAAAACCCTTCTCATGTCATTTAATCTGGGTCCAGTTATGGGAGGAGGGGTGTAGGTAGTACCTGGCCATAGAGAACGGTGGGGCCGGCATCGGCCACGCCAAAAGTATGGCGGTCGTGCCGGCCCCTCCGGCGACCACAGAGGCAAGCCTGTCGCGCACTTTGGTGACGCGACAGGCGAGCCTCACGATTGATTGGTCCCGTGTCCTGGGCGTGCCCCGGAAGTGATTGGAATCACTTCCGGGTCACGCGGAGAGGATAGCGCCAGGCCGGTTAGAACCGGCCTGGCATGGAAACTCCTTTAAAGGCTGGTGAGCGCAGGAGTAGGTCTCTTCGCTCCCCGCTCCCCAGCCCCCCACACCAGCCTCGCTAGGAGGCTTTAACTTCAATTTGCCCACCCACCGTCCCCTAAAGCAAATGTATTGGGGTTTTGTGAGCAATGTATAAGCAACAAGCTGGTATAGGTATTTGGTTGTAGGTGTATCAAACTTGTGTTTTCCCACCAACTGATTCTGTTTACAGGTCTTCAATCGTCGTATTTAGTGCTATTCCTAGGTCAGGCGGTAAGGTCATGATTGGTGAGCAGTAAATTTAAGGTACTTAGAGGGCGGCGCCATTCTTGAATGGGGTCGCCCAAGTGGGAGGGACAGGTGGTCTCTCCTAGAACTCCAGGGGCAGTTTACAGCCGGTTACCTGGATGGGTGCGGGGGAGGGGGGAGTCACGCTTTCCCTAGGCTGGTTGGCCACCCCGCACGTGCACGAGGTCGCCAGTAAACGGCGCAGAACTGCAAGGGCCCCTTTATGGAGATGATATACAGAGCGTACGGGGGTAACCGGGGGAGTACCCTCACGGTAAACGGGCCCTCTGCGCATGCGCACTCCGGCTGGAGGGCGTGGTTAAAATTTGATAAGGATCTGACACCAGTTAGTGACCTTGCCGTAGGCCCAAATAGGATACGCAGAAAAGTAAAATGCTGTGATGATTATTAAAGATATGTTAGATTCGGATAGGAAAACCTTTGTATTAGAGTCATGTTAAGGTTAGCCAACCGACATATGTACTTATCAATTGTAATCAGTGTAATGCATAATTTTCTGCGTAATTTGTAAATCTTGTATATATTAATAATGTTTTCATTTTGTTTAATAAATACGGCCGGGGTTTTACGACCCCCACATCCAAAACCCTTCTCATGTCATTTAATCTGGGTCCAGTTATGGGAGGAGGGGGTGTAGGTAGTACCTGGCCATACTAAGGTGCGGCTATAAAAGGACATTTTGTGTACCAAACAGATCGTACCATACTCTGTGCCCAAGAATAGAGCGCCATCTCTGCTTGACTCACAGATGTACTGAGCTTGAAAGTTCCAGGTGCAAAACTGAGGGGACGAGACTGAGACCAATATCACATTACACTGTGTTTACACACCATGGCCACGTGGCATCGATAACAATTATGCTCTGTTGCTCTTTCGATTACGTTCCCTTATAATCAGGTTTTAAAACAAGAAACAAAAGCAGTCAGCCGTACCTAAAGTAAAGGTGTGCTATGCATAAATAAATTAAATAAACAAGTAGTACCCAAATAACACATAACACTTATGAGTGTAAGGGTACTGTAATTGGCGGGCGCTCCTCGGGTAAAACCGGAAATGATGTACCGGAGCGCTAACCAATAAGGTGCAAGGAAATAAAAGCGTGGCAGGATTTACCCAATTGCAAGAAGCAGGCTAAATTGCACTCCGTAGTTGATTACAGCAGGTCTTACAGACCGTGCATGCGCGCTGATGCTCAACCTAAAAAAGTTATAATTGGGCTGCAAAAGGGCCTCACACCCAGAGCTCCGGGGCCCAGGCACCACTTCAACCAATGATAGCCAGTGCCCTGGCAGCGGCCGATGCAGGTAAGCGCCGAGGGACGGGGTGCTGTGGGGTGGGGGAAGGTGGTGTCAACAGACGATGGAGTAGGAGGTATTTATTTATTTAATTTGCCCTATTCCATTGTCTGTTGACACTTCCCGCAAAACCCCGCTTCGCCCCACCGTGCTTACTTTCCTGCACCGGCCGCTGCCCCCAACCCAAACCGATTGCCCTCTTCAACCAGTAAGATAGCAGCATTTTGAGACATAATTCCTGCCACACATCTCGTTTTTCAGTTCTTCATCTTAATCCCTCGTTTTTTCTCGCCCGCTCTCCTGAAGAGCTTTAAGAAGCCTCAGAGATTGGTGATATACAAATGCTCACCATCATCACCACGTAACAAGAACAGTGCGAGGAAGGTGTTAGGTCCACTTCACATGTATTTCTGATCTTTGCCCCACAGTTTTGAAAACTGCTTTGCAAATTCCATTGGACATTGTACCATTTGCTGGCCCTTCTAACTTGAAATTGGAATAGTTCAGCAGACATCTCCTATTCGTTGCGGCAGGGGCGTAGACATCTCTTGTTCCTTGAGGCCGGGGTTCAGCAGACACCTCCTGTTGCTTGAGGCTGGGGTGAGGCAGACACCTCCTGTTGCTTGAGGCGGGGAGCAGTAGACACCTCCTGTTGCTTGAGGCCGGGGTGCAGCAGACACCTCATGTTGCTTGAGGCCAGGGCTCAGCAGTCACCTCCTGTTCGTTGAGGTCAGGGTGCGGCAGACATCTCCTGTTGCTTGAGGCCGGGGTGAGGCAGACACCTCCTGTTGCTTGAGGCCGGGGTGAGGCAGACACCTCCTGTTGCTTGAGACCGGGATGAGGCAGACACCTCCTGTTGCTTGAGGCCGGGGTGAGGCAGAAATCTCTTGTTCCTTGAGGCCGGGGTGCAGCAGACACCTCCTGTTGCTTGAGGCTGGGGTGAGGCAGACACCTCCTGTTGCTTGAGGCGGGGAGCAGCAGACACCTCCTTTTGCTTGAGGCCGGGTGTGCAGCAGACACCTCCTGTTGCTTGAGGCCAGGGCTCAGCAGACACCTCCTGTTGCTTGAGGCCGGGATGCAAATCACACCTGTTGCTTGAGGCCGGGGTGCAGCAGACACCTCTTGTTGCTTGAGGCCGGGGTGAGGCAGACACCTCCTGTTGCTTGAGGCGGGGAGCAGCAGACACCTCCTGTTGCTTGAGGCTGGGGTGCAGCAGACACCTCCTGTTGCTTGAGGCCAGGGCTCAGCAGACACCTCCTGTTCGTTGAGGTCAGGGTGCGGCAGACATCTCATGTTGCTTGAGGCCGGGGTGAGGCAGATACCTCCTGTTCCTTGAGGCCGGGGTGAGGCAGACACCTCCTGTTGCTTGAGGCGGGGAGCAGCAGACACCTCCTGTTGCTTGAGGCTGGGGTGCAGCAGACACCTCCTGTTGCTTGAGGCCAGGGCTCAGCAGACACCTCCTGTTGCTTGAGGCCAGGGCTCAGCAGACACCTCCTGTTCGTTGAGGTCAGGGTGCGGCAGACATCTCCTGTTGCTTGAGGCCGGGGTGAGGCAGACATCTCTTGTTCCTTGAGGCCGGGGTGCATCAGACACCTCCTGTTGCTTGAGGCCGGGGTGCATCAGACACCTCCTGTTGCTTGAGGCCGGGATGCAAAACACACCTGTTGCTTGAGGCCGGGGTGCAGCAGACACCTCCTGTTGCTTCAGGCTGGGGTACAGCAGATACCTCCTGTTGCTTGAGGCCGGGGAGCAATAGACACCCCCATGTTGCTTGAGGCCGGGGTGCAACAGACATTTCCTGTTGCCTGAGACTGGGGTGTAGCAGACACCTCCTGTTGCTTGCTGTCGGGATGCAGCAGACATCTCCTGTTGCTTGTGGTCAGGGTGCGGCAGACATCTCCTGTTGCTTGAGGCTGGGGTGGAGCAGACACCTCTTGTTGCTTGAGGTCAGGGTGAGGCAGACACCTCCTGTTGCTTGCTGTCGGGATGCGGCAGACATCTCCTGTTGCTTGAGGCCGGGGTGAGGCAGACACCTCCTGTTGCTTCAGGCTGGGGTGAGGCAGACATCTCTTGTTCCTTGAGGCCGGGGTGCAGCAGACACCTCCTGTTGCTTGAGGCCGGGATGCAACACACACCTGTTGCTTGAGGCCGGGATGCAACACACACCTGTTGCTTGAGGCCGGGGTGCAGCAGACACCTCCTGTTTCTTCAGGCTGGGGTACAGCAGACACCTCCTGTTGCTTGAGGCCGGGGAGCAATAGACACCCCCATGTTGCTTGAGGCAGGGGTGCAACAGACATCTCCTGCTGCCTGAAACCGGGGTGTAGCAGACACCTCCTGTTGCTTGCTGTCGGGATGCAGCAGACATCTCCTGTTGCTTGTGGTCAGGGTGCGGCAGACATCTCCTGTTGCTTGAGGCTGGGGTGCAGCAGACACCTCATGTTGCTTGAGGCCAGGGCTCAGCAGACACCTCCTGTTCGTTGAGGTCAGGGTGCGGCAGACATCTCCTGTTGCTTGAGGCCGGGGTGAGGCAGACACCTCCTGTTGCTTGAGGCCGGGGTGAGGCACACACCTCCTGTTGCTTGAGACCGGGGTGAGGCAGACACCTCCTGTTGCTTGAGGCCGGGGTGGGGCAGACATCTCTTGTTCCTTGAGGCCGGGGTGCAGCAGACACCTCCTGTTGCTTGAGGCCGGGGTGAGGGAGACACCTCCTGTTGCTTGAGGCGGGGAGCAGCAGACACCTCCTGTTGCTTGAGGCCGGGTGTGCAGCAGACACCTCCTGTTGCTTGAGGCCAGGGCTCAGCAGACACCTCCTGTTGCTTGAGGCCGGGATGCAAAACACACCTGTTGCTTGAGGCCGGGGTGCGGCAGACATCTCTTGTTCCTTGAGGCCGGGGTGCAGCAGACACCTCCTGTTGTTTGAGGCCGGGGTGAGGCAGACACCACCTGTTGCTCGAGGCGGGGAGCAGCAGACACCTCCTGTTGCTTGAGGCCAGGGCTCAGCAGACACCTCCTGTTCGTTGAGGTCAGGGTGCGGCAGACATCTCCTGTTGCTTGAGTCCGGGGTGAGGCAGACACCTCCTGTTGCTTGAGGCCGGCGTGAGGCAGACATCTTTTGTTCCTTGAGGCCGGGGTGCAGCAGACACCTCCTGTTGCTTGAGGCCAGGTGCAAAACACACCTGTTGCTTAAGGCCGGGGTGCAGCAGACACCTCCTGTTGCTTCCGCTGGGGTACAGCAGACACCTCATGTTGCTTGAGGCCGGGGAGCAATAGACACCCCCATGTTGCTTGAGGCCGGGATGCAACAGACATCTCCTGTTGCCTGAGACCGGGGTGTAGCAGACACCTCTTGTTGCTTGCTGTTGGGATGCGGCAGACATCTCCTGTTGCTTGTGGTCAGGGTGCAGCAGACATCTCCTGTTGCTTGAGGCTGGGGTGGAGCAGACACCTCCTGTTGCTTGAGGCTAGGGTGAGGCAGACATCTCTTGTTCTTTGAAGCCGGGTGCAGCAGACACCTCCTGTTGCTTGAGGCCGGGATGCAAAACACACCTGTTGCTTGAGGCCGGGGTGCAGCAGACACCTCCTGTTGCTTCAGGCTGGGGTACAGCAGACACCTCCTGTTGCTTGAGGCCGGGGAGCAATAGACACCCCCATGTTGCTTGTGGCCGGGTGCAACAGACATCTCCTGTTGCTTGCTGTTGGGATGCGGCAGACATCTCCTGTTGCTTGCTGTCGGGATGCGGCAGACATCTCCTGTTGCTTGAGGCTGGGGTGGAGCAGACACCTCCTGTTGCTTGAGGTCAGGGTGAGGCAGACACCTCCTGTTTCTTGCTGTTGGGATGCGGCAGACATCTTCTGTTGCTTGTGGTCAGGGTGCCATAGAAGCCGCTGTTGCTTGGAGACCCGGTGCAGGAGACGCCTGATTGCTTGAGGTTGTGGCTCAGCAGACACCTCCTGTTGCTTGAGGCTTGGGTGCAGCAGACACCTCCTGTTGCTTGAGGCCGGGGTGCAGCACACACCTCCTGTTGCTTGAGACAGGGGTGCAGCAGACACCTCCTGTTGCTTGAGGCCGGGGTGCAGCAGACACCTCCTGTTGCTTGAGACAGGGGTGCAGCAGACACCTCCTGTTGCTTGAGGCTGGGGTGGAGCAGACACCTCCTGTTGCTTGAGGCCGGGGTGCAGCAGACACGTCCTGTTGCTTGAGACAGGGGTGCAGCAGACACCTCCTGTTGCTTGAGACAGGGGTGCAGCAGACACCTCCTGTTGCTTGAGGCCGGGGTGCAGCAGACACCTCCTGTTGCTTGAGACAGGGGCTCAGCAGACACCTCCTGTTGCTTGAGGCTGGGGTGCAGCAGACACCTCCTGTTGCTTGAGGCCGGGGTGCAGCAGACACCTGTTGCTTGAGACAGGGGTGCAGCAGACGCCTCCTGTTGCTTGAGGCCGGGGTGCAGCAGACACCTCCTGTTGCTTGAGACAGGGTGGAGCAGGCACCTCCTGAGGCTTGAGGCCAGGGTGCAGCAGACACCTCCTGTTGCTTGAGGCCGGGGTGCAGCAGACACCTCCTGTTGTTTGAGGCCAGGGTGCAGCAGACACCTCCTGTTGCTTGAGGCTGGGGTGCAGCAGACACCTCCTGTTGCTTGAGGCCGGGGTGCAGCAGACACCTCCTGTTGCTTGAGACAGGGGTGCAGCAGACGCCTCCTGTTGCTTGAGGCCGGGGTGCAGCAGACACCTCCTGTTGCTTGAGACAGGGTGGAGCAGGCACCTCCTGTTGCTTGAGGCCAGGGTGCAGCAGACACCTCCTGTTGCTTGAGGCCGGGGTGCAGCAGACACCTCCTGTTGTTTGAGGCCAGGGTGCAGCAGACACCTCCTGTTGCTTGAGGCCGGGGTGCAGCAGACACCTCCTGTTGCTTGAGGTCAGGGTGCGGCAGACACCTCCTGTTGCTTGAGGCCGGGGTGCGGCAGACACCTCCTGCTGCTTGAGGCCGGGGTGCGGCAGACACCTCCTGCTGCTTGAGGCCGGGGTGCGGCAGACACCTCCTGCTGCTTGAGGCCGGGGTGCGGCAGACACCTCCTGTTGCTTGAGACAGGGGTGCAGCAGACACCTCCTGTTGCTTGAGGCCGGGGTGCAGCAGACACCTCCTGTTGCTTGAGACAGGGGTGCAGCAGACACCTCCTGTTGCTTGAGGTCAGGGTGCGGCAGACATCTCCTGTTGCTTGAGGCCGGGGTGAGGCAGATACCTCCTGTTCCTTGAGGCCGGGGTGCAGCAGACACCTCCTGTTGCTTGAGGCCGGGGTGAGGCAGACATCTCTTGTTCCTTGAGGCCGGGGTGCATCAGACACCTCCTGTTGCTTGAGGCCGGGATGCAATACACACCTGTTGCTTGAGGCCGGGGTGCAGCAGACACCTCCTGTTGCTTCAGGCTGGGGTACAGCAGATACCTCCTGTTGCTTGAGGCCGGGGAGTAATAGACACCCCCATGTTGCTTGAGGCCGGGGTGCAACAGACATCTCCTGCTGCCTGAGACCGGGGTGTAGCAGACACCTCCTGTTGCTTGCTGTCGGGATGCAGCAGACATCTCCTGTTGCTTGTGGTCAGGGTGCGGCAGACATCTCCTGTTGCTTGAGGCTGGGGTGCAGCAGACACCTCATGTTGCTTGAGGCCAGGGCTCAGCAGACACCTCCTGTTCGTTGAGGTCAGGGTGCGGCAGACACCTCCTGTTGCTTGAGGCCGGGGTGAGGCAGACACCTCCTGTTGCTTGAGGCCGGGGTGAGGCACACACCTCCTGTTGCTTGAGACCGGGGTGAGGCAGACACCTCCTGTTGCTTGAGGCCGGGGTGGGGCAGACATCTCTTGTTCCTTGAGGCCGGGGTGCAGCAGACACCTCCTGTTGCTTGAGGCCGGGGTGAGGGAGACACCTCCTGTTGCTTGAGGCGGGGAGCAGCAGACACCTCCTGTTGCTTGAGGCCGGGTGTGCAGCAGACACCTCCTGTTGCTTGAGGCCAGGGCTCAGCAGACACCTCCTGTTGCTTGAGGCCGGGATGCAAAACACACCTGTTGCTTGAGGCCGGGGTGCGGCAGACATCTCTTGTTCCTTGAGGCCGGGGTGCAGCAGACACCTCCTGTTGTTTGAGGCCGGGGTGAGGCAGACACCACCTGTTGCTCGAGGCGGGGAGCAGCAGACACCTCCTGTTGCTTGAGGCCAGGGCTCAGCAGACACCTCCTGTTGCTTGAGGCCAGGGCTCAGCAGACACCTCATGTTGCTTGAGGCCAGGGCTCAGCAGACACCTCATGTTGCTTGAGGCCAGGGCTCAGCAGACACCTCCTGTTCGTTGAGGTCAGGGTGCGGCAGACATCTCCTGTTGCTTGAGGCCGGGATGAGGCAGACACCTCCTGTTGCTTGAGGCCGGCGTGAGGCAGACATCTTTTGTTCCTTGAGGCCGGGGTGCAGCAGACACCTCCTGTTGCTTGAGGCCGGGTGAGGCAGACATCTCTTGTTCCTTAATACCGGGGTGCATCAGACACCTCCTGTTGCTTGAGTCCAGGTGCAAAACACACCTGTTGCTTAAGGCCGGGGTGCAGCAGACACCTCCTGTTGCTTCCGCTGGGGTACAGCAGACACCTCATGTTGCTTGAGGCCGGGGAGCAATAGACACCCCCATGTTGCTTGAGGCCGGGATGCAACAGACATCTCCTGTTGCTTGCTGTTGGGATGCGGCAGACATCTCCTGTTGCTTGTGGTCAGGGTGCAGCAGACATCTCCTGTTGCTTGAGGCTGGGGTGGAGCAGACACCTCCTGTTGCTTGAGGCTAGGGTGAGGCAGACATCTCTTGTTCTTTGAAGCCGGGGTGCAGCAGACACCTCCTGTTGCTTGAGGCCGGGATGCAAAACACACCTGTTGCTTGAGGCCGGGGTGCAGCAGACACCTCCTGTTGCTTCAGGCTGGGGTACAGCAGACACCTCCTGTTGCTTGAGGCCGGGGAGCAATAGACACCCCCATGTTGCTTGTGGCCGGGGTGCAACAGACATCTCCTGTTGCTTGCTGTTGGGATGCGGCAGACATCTCCTGTTGCTTGCTGTCGGGATGCGGCAGACATCTCCTGTTGCTTGAGGCTGGGGTGGAGCAGACACCTCCTGTTGCTTGAGGTCAGGGTGAGGCAGACACCTCCTGTTTCTTGCTGTTGGGATGCGGCAGACATCTTCTGTTGCTTGTGGTCAGGGTGCCATAGAAGCCGCTGTTGCTTGGAGACCCGGTGCAGGAGACGCCTCTGATTGCTTGAGGTTGTGGCTCAGCAGACACCTCCTGTTGCTTGAGGCTTGGGTGCAGCAGACACCTCCTGTTGCTTGAGGCCGGGGTGCAGCACACACCTCCTGTTGCTTGAGACAGGGGTGCAGCAGACACCTCCTGTTGCTTGAGGCCGGGGTGCAGCAGACACCTCCTGTTGCTTGAGACAGGGGTGCAGCAGACACCTCCTGTTGCTTGAGACAGGGGTGCAGCAGACACCTCCTGTTGCTTGAGGCTGGGGTGGAGCAGACTCCTCCTGTTGCTTGAGGCCGGGGTGCAGCAGACACGTCCTGTTGCTTGAGACAGGGGTGCAGCAGACACCTCCTGTTGCTTGAGACAGGGGTGCAGCAGACACCTCCTGTTGCTTGAGGCCGGGGTGCAGCAGACACCTCCTGTTGCTTGAGACAGGGGCTCAGCAGACACCTCCTGTTGCTTGAGGCTGGGGTGCAGCAGACACCTCCTGTTGCTTGAGGCCGGGGTGCAGCAGACACCTCCTGTTGCTTGAGACAGGGGTGCAGCAGACGCCTCCTGTTGCTTGAGGCCGGGTGCAGCAGACACCTCCTGTTGCTTGAGACAGGGTGGAGCAGGCACCTCCTGTTGCTTGAGGCCAGGGTGCAGCAGACACCTCCTGTTGCTTGAGGCCGGGTGCAGCAGACACCTCCTGTTGTTTGAGGCCAGGGTGCAGCAGACACCTCCTGTTGCTTGAGGCCGGGGTGCAGCAGACACCTCCTGTTGCTTGAGGTCAGGGTGCGGCAGACACCTCCTGTTGCTTGAGGCCGGGGTGCAGCAGACACCTCCTGCTGCTTGAGGCCGAGGTGCGGCAGACACCTCCTGCTGCTTGAGGCCGGGGTGCGGCAGACACCTCCTGCTGCTTGAGGCCGGGGTGCAGCAGACACCTCCTGTTGCTTGAGACAGGGGTGCAGCAGACACCTCCTGTTGCTTGAGGCCGGGGTGCAGCAGACACCTCCTGTTGCTTGAGACAGGGGTGCAGCAGACACCTCCTGTTGCTTGAGGCCAGGGCGCGGCAGACACCTCCTGTTGCTTGAGGCCAGGGCTCAGCAGACACTTCCTGTTGCTTGAGACAGGGGTGCAGCAGACACCTCCTGCTGCTTGAGGCCGGGGTGCGGCAGACACCTCCTGCTGCTTGAGGCCGGGGTGCAGCAGACACCTCCTGTTGCTTGAGGCCGGGGTGCAGCAGACACCTCCTGTTGCTTGAGGCCGGGGTGCAGCAGACACCTCCTGTTGCTTGAGACAGGGGTGCAGAAGACACCTCCTGTTGCTTGAGACAGGGGTGCAGCAGACACTTCCTGTTGCTTGAGACAGGGGTGCAGCAGACACTTCCTGTTGCTTGAGGCCGGGGTGGAGCAGACACCTCCTGTTGCTTGAGACAGGGGTGCAGCAGACACCTTCATTTCCTTGAGTCCGGGGAAGAATCTATGTGGTTACAATCTCATCCGGGCTCATTGTGAGTTCCTAGAACTCCGCAAATGACCGACTTGTCAGATTGTCCAGGGTTTAAAGTTAATAAAAATTGACTCAATAAAAAATAGATCGCTTTATCCAGAAAAAAATGGCAACAAAAAACAGATAAACCAAAGTTGAATGAGTCAAGAAAAAAAGTAATTATTGTTTTGAAAGCGTCATTGCATGTTAGGAATCATTGCAAATGGAATTAAAGGTCAATATTACACATCGATTGATTAAACGATAAAAAGGGGGCGGGGGGCAGCCTCGGATTGGTAAGGCGGGCAATCGGGCATCGGCCGATGGGCCGCGGGCTGAGGCCAGTTGGTGGGCCGGTTTTTTGGTCTATGACGGATTCCACCCCTGATTCACAGCGTGAAAGGCTGCAGTTAAACAAACACCCCATGCACTTGAAGTCAGGCCAGGGGGTTAATGTCAGAGGCAGAACGACAACAGGCGGCTCCGCAGGAGGTGCCTCTGCAAGGAGCTGCTGATGGGAAGCCATTAGCACTTACATTGCAGGCAGGGGACTGCAGCAGGGGAGAAGACAGGAGCATGGCTGGTGGGGGTTGGTGAGGGCCAGCCAGGGAGACTCTGGGCCAAAACTTGGAAACCAGGTTCAAGTCCCAGCGTCAGTCCGACATCCTGTGATTTTGGGCAAATCACTTAATCTACATGAACCTAAAAAAATGAATATCACCCTCCAAAGCGCTCCAATGCCTCTGGGCCTAGTTCATGCTGTATACAACTGTATGTAAGGGAAGTCACACTGTTTTTTGTTTCTTTTTGCATTGACCCACTAGCATCATTCTCTTTCTCAGAACGTACACGGGATGCTAGCCGCAAGTAAAACAAACACAGATGCACCTTTCACTAGTCTGAACATTGAAGTGCCTCTCTTAAGTGCTGCAAAACATAAAAGGAATATCTATCATAAAAACCCGTGGTGAGTGTAAAAGGCAGCTTAGCTCTGTGCCATAGCATGTTCCCCAGTGAACATCAATAGAAACATTCACAGCAAACGTTGGGTAAAAAGCACAATTAAAAGTGAGTTCCTAGTATTTTCGATAATTCGGTGCTTCTAAAGTATATTTTTTCATTAGAATGTTAATTACCTATTTAAAAAAGCTTTAAGATACTTGTATTACCGCATATGTTTGCCATTATTAACTCCATTATCCTAACTAAGCAGTGTATTGTGAAAGGCTGTGATCTGCGAATGTGGGCCACTTTTTTTGGGCTGCCCGGGCCGAATTGTGGCCCCAATCCAACCCTGGTGAGGGGCGCGTTGTGGAAACGTCAGTGTCCAGATGTTAAAACGAAATAGCAATACCACAATTTTCAAAAGCACTTCTTTGAGAACATGAAACTAATTAATGTGCGTCTCAATAATTATGTGTCCAACAGGAAGGGAAGACGGTGCCAAGGAAAGGCTCCATTACTAAAAGGAAGTGCCGCTTCCTGGCTCTGTGCGCCGACCTCCCCTCCCCCCACAGAGCGCTGCAGAGAAGCCCCCCCCCAGCCCGGGACAGGCCCGGCCCTGAGTCCCTCTCCACCCCGGCCTCAGAGAGTACCTCTGTGCGGCCCTTCCAGGTGGAGGACCATGTACGTCTCCTCCTCTTCCTCCTTGGTCCCCATGTCCAGTTCGGTGTAGGCGCCTTCCTCCTCCTTTTCCTCATCCTTAGGGTTGGGGTCCAGCTCCGAGTACGTGTCGAGCTCCTCCGCCATCCTCAGAGCTGGTGTCTGCGCGCCGTGCGCAGCCCCGTGGCCGAGAGCGCACACCTAGCAGGAAAGGGAAACCGCATGCGCTGGGACCTCTGCTCCGAGGCTGCACCCGGCGGAGCTGGCAGGCCAGAGAGCGGCCTTGGGTGGTCGCAAGCCTGCGCCATGGCACTGGGCACACGACAGACAGGCAGAGGAGGCTGGGCGCTGAGCTGCCTCGGGGGCGCATATTTCTGAACGCTGGCACCGGGGCACAGGGCCAGGCTGAGGAAGAAGAACTCTTGTAATTTACCACCCTGGCACACACAAGGTGTCTCAGGGTGGCCGTGGGTGGCCTTTGTTGCGCACATGCCTACCCTGGCACTGGACTATACGCAGACAGGCAGAGGAGGCTGGTCTCAGATCTGCCTTGGGTGCGCACACTCGGGCACAAGGACAGGCAGTGGAAGACGTGCGCAAAGTGGCCCGTTACGCACATGCCTTCACTCGGGCACTGAACCATGGACAGACAGGGAGAGAAGGCTGGGCTGAGGTTTATTGGGTGGGCGTATTTCTGAACGCTGGCACCGGGGCACAGGGCCAGGCTGAGGAAGAAGAACTCTTGTAATTTACCACCCTGGCACACACAAGGTGTCTCAGGGTGGCCGTGGGTGGTCTTTGTTGCGCACATGCCTACCATGGCACTGGACTATACGCAGACAGGCAGAGGAGGCTGGTCTCAGATCTGCCTTGGGTGCGCACACTCGGGCACAAGGACAGGCAGTGGAAGACGTGCGCAAAGTGGCCCGTTACGCACATGCCTTCACTCGGGCACTGAACCATGGACAGACAGGGAGAGAAGGCTGGGCTGAGCTTTATTGGGTGGGCGTATTTCTGAACGCTGGCACCGGTGCACAGGGTGAGGCAGAGAAAGAAGAACTCTTGTAATTTACTACTCTGACACACACATAGATAGCTCGGGGTGGTCGTGAATGGGCCCTGGCCTTCATCCTGAGACCGTGACTCAGAACAGACAGCAATGGAGGCATTGCTCTTCTATTGTACCACCCTGACTCTCTGACACGCGCAGACAGGCAGAGGAAGCTGTGCGCAAAGTGGCCTTGGGGAAGACTGGACACACAGAGGTACGAACCAAAGGAGGCTAGTCCATCGTTTGAGGTTTTCAGCTCCAGCGCCAGAACTCAAGAGCATGACAATGCTGTTCACCTTAGACTCACAGGCATCAGAGCACAAAGAAACTGTTTCTGTTAGTGTTCACCTTTGCAAGCACACATCTGTTGGGCTGTAAGAATATTAAACTGACCTGCTGCCTATCTTTGGGGTAATCTCTAGTGATCTGCACCTGTGCCTAGCCTAAGCCAGTAGCCATATTTTGCGTGAAAGGCACAGGAGATAAAGGGGGAGGAAGAGGGCACTGAAGGGATCCCCACATTTCATTAAATCCCATAGAAGGAATACAACCCTATAAGGGTACTACCTTGAGAATGTGTAGTATTTCATAATGCTATGTGATTTCAGTACTTTCTTTCACTTAAAAGATTAGCACTTGACTGGATAATATTTTATTTGTTTGTTAGTTCATTGTTGAGTTCTGAACCCCTAGCCCTGCTACTTCTCAGAGAAACCTGTGACTGCTCACCCTGGTTACCCTGAGTGTCAAGTGTGGAAAAAATTGTACTTGGCCCAGTTTGTTGACCCCGAGTACACCAATGGCAAACAGCCTCAACCACTGTTGTTGAGGCCCAAAAGCCCCAGTCTACCTTGTGGCCCTGCCTCGCCCGTAACAGGTTCTGACAGAATAAAAGGTGTACATTCTTTGAGAAGAATGAACGGCCGGGCATCCACCTCAGTGTTCTGAGACACTGAGCAGTAAGATGCTTTAAACTGAAATGGAGAGTAAATAATCTATCCATAGTGCTTGAGTTTCATTGGTAGCACAAGCTAACTTTACGATGACTACATTACAAATATTGCTTATAGCTCATGTAGGAAATCTGCCTTTCCTGCATGGTCATGCCATATTTTCTGCTTTTTGCTGGACCCTATAGATTTTCTGTCTTTAGAACGCTATGCATTTTAAAGTGCATGTGCTCCCTCTTTAAACATGTTTGAATTGGCATACTCCTAAGTGGTATGTTTAAATAACCTATAAGAACCTAGTATGTAGTACAAGATGTACCGAGGCCCTGGAAGTTAAATTACACAACTGGAGTGAAGCACCTCTTGTGCCATTCACTGCATCGGCAGTGCAAATATGGCTTCAGGTCTACCAATGTAGCCTGACTGTAGCAGTGAAAAAACTGCAATTCGACCTGTCACAATAAACCCTTTTGACACTTCAAAACCTCCCTTTTAAATATTAATATTTACCCCTATGAAGGACTTGTAGTCCAAAAGGCAGGGTGCATGGTATTTAAAAAGTAGGATGTGTAGAACAAAAACAACCAAAAGCTATTTTTCATGGTGACAGGCATACCTGACCTATGTAGAAAACCAGATACAGAGTACAATCCAAATACTGTTTCACAGGAATGGCACTAGCTAGAGAAATAATTAAACACCTATTTTTTAATAGTCATTTAAAATACAATTCAATGGTGAAGTCACAGTTTTAATAAATATTAAGGAAAATAACTTTTAGAAAGTTACCCTTTTCCTGTCTGATGTTCCTGGAGGCAAAATTTGCATTTACTCCCCTCCCTTCTGCCAGCCAGTAATTGACATTTGACAAGGTGTGAAAAGGATGGGAAATCCAAGTGCAAACAATAAGCTGACCTAAAGAGGCAGAGAGGACTCAAATGAACCTAATTGAATATGCTGTGTGGAGCTTTGAGCATCCTTTTTGACATTACAGTATCAAATCCTGCTTGACAGGTCTGCTGGATTTACATATAACACTGGGGGAACACGTGAAAGAACAGGAAACAGGATGCAAAAATAATTTTTGTTTATTCAGTCGGATTGATGGAAAATGCTGCTTTCTTCTACCAGACCTCTGTCTCTGGTTTCTCACATATAACAATAAGGGCATACTTGAAAGGAAGGAAAGAATCATGTCAAAACAATTCTTGAGGATTCACTGTTTGGTTGCTGAAAAACATTGCTGTGTTCTACCAGAGTTTTGTCTTTGCGTTTATAGGGAGTACAGTGATTGCCCCAAAACACTTTATAGTGTTAGAAGTTTCAGGACACTTGTTTTACCATAGTACACTCCCCACACACACCACCTCAGAGCCCAAGTTTCGTGTGACTGAAGACTTTAGCTATTTTGAAAATTTCCGAAGTGGTTGGGGTTGGCCCCATGAACTTTTGCCCCATTGGTTAAGGCATTTCCCAGAGTCATTCCCATCCATAAGGTATGCCACCTGGAGGTCACCTGGAGGTGACACATTTATGCCAGGTTTAAATGTGACACCTCCAGTCACCACTTCAGAACACTAATGGACCAGAGAGGACTGAACCTGCTGTCTATGACTAGAGAAGAGCCCTGGACCACTGGACCCACTCTCTCTTGTATCCAGGACAAAGAAGTGTACTCCAAGTGCCATAAGGCGGAAAGCTACAGGGCCACAACAAGCAACAGGAGATGTAAAACTTAAAAGAACACATCCTACTTTATAAATACATAGCACCCTGCCCTCTGGGCTGTCTGGGCCTACCTTAGGGGAATCTTATATGCATTAAAAAGGAAGGTTTGGCCTGGCAAAGATGTATTTTGCCTGGATGAAATGGCAGTTTACAACTGCACACAGACAGGCTGCAATGGCAGGCCTGGGGCATGTTTAAAGTGCTACTTAATTGTGTGGCACAATCAGTGCTACAGACCTACCAATAGCATTTAATTGACAGGTACTGGAAACAGGTAGTGCCACTTTACTGTCATGTGTCTTAGTTAGGCCCACATAGAAACAATGCCATCTTTCAGCATGAACACTTTTCTTAAGTTGCCTTCCTTTTCACACAATAAACTTTTACACACATTTGCATGCATGACAATGCTGGATTAGTGTCCCTCAAATTGCTTCGCTTACAGATTCCACTTCGTGAGACAATTATCACAAATCTTTTAACACCATGTACAAGGCCTCGACACACGTGCAAATATCATTCTATTTTTCATCCACGGGGCGACACAGCTATCTATAGACCGTAACAATGCTGGCTTGCCCAGGACTCTCAAGGATGCTTTTCATTATAAATAAACAAGCATTTCCGGGTTTAGTTAGAGGAGCGCTTTGCTGTAATTGGTGAGATCTCTACGTGCTGAAGCTGCGGCCTCATAGCTTGCTGATGTCTCATCAAAGGGTGTCCAGTTTGTGACCAAGACGGACACTTACATTCTTTCTCTTCAGGTAACCGGGGTTGGAACATACAGTATGAGGATTCTTGGCAGAACACTCACACACACCCTAGACACGTTGGTTAGGGACAGCATAGTAGGAGTACATCAGATTTTCTATATTGTTTTATATGCTTGCATATATACATTGCTTTAGCACAATGGTGGAACTTTTTATTCTGTTCACTGTCCTGGTACTTCTAATAACATTCATCCGCTTCTGTCTATTGTTCATCGCAGTATATATATTCTATACAAGAATCATGTTGGTTCAATAAACATTGAAAACATCCCACTGTGTATTCCTCGTACAGTTTTCTTAGAATAAGAGAGCACTAGTGACTGAGCAAAAGGGTCCTAGATCTGTTACTATGATAGCTGGGGGATCAGTGTTGTCAAGTTCAGTGGTTGCCAGAACCATTCGCTACCCGCCTAGGTTTATAGGTACTTATGGTAGCACTGTGAGCTAGCTGGCCTGCAGGACAACATATAATGAGGGGGTGCATAGAATCAGTCTGACACCATCCCAATGGTTTTGCCATCATTCACAAGCACGCAGTTTCTACCGTAGGGTGGAAACTACACAACGTTACTAGGGATTTACAAGTAAATTAAATATGTCAATTGGGTATAAGCCAATTCTACCATGTTTTTAGGAGAGAGCACAGGCACTTTAGCACTGGTTAGCAGTGGTAAAGTGCACAGAGTCCTAAGGCCAGCAAAAAACAAATTCAGCAAAAATGGGAGCAATGAAGGCAAAAAGTTTGGGGATTGTGAGAAGTTGGCCTGGCATATGCTGTCCACTAATTATAGTGGGCACCTTGCACCAGTCCAAACAACCCCTTATTGGAGATAGGTTAAAGACAACCTTTATTGAAAGCTATCCTAGTGGTAGCTATGGAGAGCAGCCTTCAGGCTAAGTCTTGAAGGAATGTAAAGCAGCTTGTTTTACCAGTCTATAATCTCTTGAGTGATCAAATGAAAGAGCACCACACCAGGTATATATTCAAAATATATGTATTTATTGCTAAACACACCCCTCTAGTCTCTTTATGAGGCTAGAGTTCAAAGTACATAAGTTATAAGTTATTTAAACACAGTAATAGCACAAATACACGTTTGGACCCTAGGGGCGTACCAAACCATATACCAATAAAGTGGTATAAGAACCACGACTGAGCTAGACACTAGGCCTAGAGCCTCTAGAAGTGCTTGGACCACAAGGAACCACCCAAGGTAGTGACACAGGGGACCCACGGGGGACGCGTGCAGTGTAATTACACAGCCGCGAAACGCCGTTAACTTCTATGGAGAAAGTCGCGGTTTGGAAATTAAAGAAAAGGGACACTTAAAGAAGGACTTGGAGCAAACCCTTTGAGAACTAGGTCATTCTAGAGTCTCTACCCACGGGAGCACCGGAGTACTCTTGTTACCTCACCCAGGGAAGCCAGGTGCATAGGTGCCTTTCGGGGTCGGGTTTCGTCGTCGATTTGAATGGCGATCTGCTGCAAAGTGCTGCTGGCGACCAAGTGAAAAGTGTCCGGGTGGATCCAAAGGTGGATCAGAGATCTGAAGAACCTGAAAGCAGAGGGGACAGAGTCTGGGTCACTAGCCAGTGACCAGGAAGGCGATGAGCAGATGCCCACCGATGTCGAGTGCTTCAGGTAGGTTGACGGTCGTCTTGACTCTTCAGCCACGAGGTCCAGGAGGTGTTGTCGGCAACCAGGAGCAGGATTCGGGCTGGTACACGATGTCTGTCGAGTACTGAGGTGTCGGCGACCGGATTGGACCCAACAAGCCTTGGCAACGGCAAGTCTTGATGTAGATGAAGATTGACGATGATGCAGACCAGCAAGGTTTGAGGAACTCACCCAGCAAGGGTAAGTGAGGGCAAGCCTGGAGCAACCAGGGAGCCCAAGAAGAAAAGGATTGGCCTTCGTGAAGGGCTACTAGCCAACGGGCTAGCGACCGAGAAGGAGCCTCAAGACGGTGCACGTGGAGCTGGCTCACAAGACACTCGTGGAGTGGAGGCCAGTGATCTTCGGTGCAGTTGGTGCTGGAGGCTAGGGCTACTCGGAGCCCAAAGCACGACTTCGTAGGAGACCCAGAAGAGGATGCACTTGCAAATGCGTGCGGTGTCCAGGGGTCATGGTTCCACGTTACCCACGACAGCTACGGGACTCAGCTTTGCTGGGGACTCAGCGCAGCCTCGGGGAAGTCTGGAAATCCACCTCTGGTGATGCAAAGACTTCGGCGTCCGACGGGAGCTTAGGCGATGCAGACCGGACAATTGCTTCTTTGGTGCCTGCAAAGCAGGGGAGTCACTCCTTGACCCCAAGGGAGATTCTTCTGTCCTCTAATCTTGTAGTAGAGCGTCGAAGGTCCAGGATTCTGTGTCAGAGTTTCGTCCAGGGATAATCTAAAGTCCTAAGGTCTGGGTTCCTATACTTATACTAAGTTTAGGGGTTGGACTTACTCTGTGGCCCCACCTATGGGTGGGTCAGGGCAGAGGGGTGGCTACACCCCTTTCCCTTTGTCCAGTTCGTGCCAAAGCAGGGGCTGCAAGCCCCTGATCCGGTTTGAACTGGGGTATGCACAGGGACACCAAGTGTGCCCCCAGTGCATGACTTCAAAGCACCCGAAAGTGCTCCCGCCCAGCCCCAATACACACTATCCTGTCTGGGGAGGTGGTCACACCTCCCTGGGACAGGAAACCTATTGTCCAGGCCTCCCTGCCGGAGTTTCGTCCAGCAGCAGGAGGCCAGACTTGTGTCTGTGGCAGCAGCATCCATTTTGTGATGCCAGGGCTTTAGAAAGAAGTTACCGGCCAGGCCAGGGTTAACATGTCTCTCCCTCTAGAAGGGTGGAATGCTACCCCCACCACCAGAATTGGCGGGGGTAGTATTCCAAGATGTTTGACACCAAACACGACATGTTTCGGTGCAGCCATTCCAAAGTTAGCATTTAACGTGAGGTTATAATGCGCTTAAGAGTATATGGTCAGGCTGCACTACAAACAGCATCAGAGAAGGGTCTCCGAACGCTGCAGAGGGGCCCTGCTCATGCAGGGGCACCCTCTCACATAGGAACCACGCACTCTGCCTTCAGGATTGATAAGGCCTGCCATAGGAGTGACTTATAGGTTTATATTTGTGTATGTATATAGTGATATAGGTAGCCTATATCACAGTAAGGGGTGCATGCACCACCTTACCCAGGCTGCAGTAGCAGACCTGTGGTGTCAGTTTGGATGGCCTTCCAGGGGTGGCACAATACATGCTGCAGCCCCTGGTAGGCCTCTGAGGTACCTATGCCCTGGGTACATAGTATACCATATACTAGGGACTTATAAGGGCACTCCAGATTCCAATCAGAGATGTGCCTAAGGCACATGGAAACCATTTTACAGAGAAAGCAGATAGACTGGGGCCCTGAATAGCAGGATCCCAGTCCAACTAAGTCATAAACCAGCAAAACACCAGAAAAAAAGTGGGGGCAACCATATAGTCAGATTCCACCTTCCTACATAACCCCCCCAAACGAAAGGAGATAAGGCTAACCTTGGCCAGTTGAGCCTTTATTGACTAAGTGGCCATATAAGGAAGCACCTGCACTAGCATGGTTGCCCCCTGTCTTATGGTCCACTAAGCAATCCCTCACCCTAAGGGTATGAGAGGGTCTCCACCATGGGGAATCACTGCCTGTGGTGTGCTTAGGTAAAGTACAAGGCTGGTGAGGTGTCTGAGTAGGGAAGTGAGGCCCTAGGAATGTTGGTCTCAGCTTCCTCAGATCACTGGTCACCATGTATGCCTGTCTTTCCATGACTGAGTTGCACTTTGCTCTAAGGGTCAACCTTTGGCTGCCTACAGCTGGGGGTTGGGTCCCTTTGGATGGAACACTGGAGGGACATGGCAGGTTTGGAACCTTCTGGTCCCAGGTTTGCCCTTGCCTACCAGAGTCCTTATGGGGGAGGTCCCTACATAAAGGTATGGGGGATCCCTCAGTGTGTAGAGGAGTTTTCACCTGGCTAGGGCTACTAGCCTGGGTGCCCCTAATCTGCTGATGGGGGTTCCTCTAGACAGGGGGCCCTGGGGGTCCACTGACCTCCCTGACCTCTGCAGCCCTGGGCTGACTGAGGCAGGGTAGAGAGGGGCAGGTTACCTGCTCCAGACTGGGTACCACCTTGGAAGGGTCCTCTGCCATCAGGGGGGGGGCCAGGCCAGGCCTGACTACCTCTGTGGCAGTTCCTTCACTAGGGGTAGGGTCAGTTCCCTGAGGAGGCTGACTCTTACCTACTGTCTGGGGGGAAGAAGACTTTTCTTCAACCCTTGTGCTCTCTGTTGGGGGAGAGGGGCCATTCTTTCAGGCTCCATCTCTCCAAATTCTTGGGTTGGGGCTGTGGCCATCACAGCCCCACTAACCTTTACAGGGACACCCAACATCCTGAGATGGGTTTGGTGTTCAACTTCAGCCCAGGCTGAAATTTCCAGATCATTGCCCATCAGGCAATCTACAGGTAAGGTTGGGCACACTGCCACTCTTTTTGGGCCTGTGACCCCCTCCCAGCTGAGATTGACTATGGCCATGGGGTGATCCGTTCTGACACCATCAATGTTGGTCACCTGGTATTTAAACTCAGGTAAAAGCTGGTGAGGGGGGACTAGTTTCCCTGCCACCATGGTGACACTAGCCCCTGTGTCCCTAAATGCCACAGCTTTCTGACCATTAATTATTGGCTCCAATCTGTACCTGCCCAATGCTGGGGGACCCATGGCAAAGGTGGCAAATCCTATACCACCATCAGAGTCAGAGGAGTCTGTTGAGGGGTCCCTGTCTAAACTAGGGCCCACCTCTGTTCCTCTTGCAAAAGCACCTAACTTTTTGGGTGCACTACTCCCAACTGGAGGATTACTACTGGTAGTACCAGGAGGGGTGGTAGTAGTTGTGGGAGGAACATTTTCTTTATTGCCAATCCTGGGGCAACTGGGATCAGATTTCCAGTGCCCAGGCTTTTTACAGACATGGCAATATGGTTTCTTTTCAGGAAAAGAAGGAGTTTGGGACCCACCCCCAGAAGAGGAATTTTGGGGCCCTGTAGGGGACTTATCCTTAGATTTATCCCCACCTTTCTCTTGGGACTTAGTAGAATCTTTCTTCTGGTCACCACCCTGATTTTTAGTTTTTACTCTGGTTCTGACCCATTTGTCTGCCTTCTTTCCCAATTCTTGGGGAGAGGTCAGATCAGAGTCCACCAGATACTGGTGCAAAAGCTGGTTTTGACAATTATTAAGGATCTGCTCCCTCATAATCAAATTGTACAATCCTAAAAAGTCCTGCACTTTGTTGCCATGTATCCAACCTTCCAGAGCCTTAGTAGCACAATCTACAAAATCAACCCAGTCTTGAGTCTGAGCTTTTTGGGTGTCTCTGAACTTCAACCTATACTGTTCAGTGGTTAGGCCAAACCCATCTATCAGAGCACTCTTCAAGACTGTGTAATTGTCAGCATCCTCTTCTCTTACAGTGAGGAGCTTGTCTCTACCTTTGTCTGCAAAGGAGAGCCACAAGATTGCTGCCCACTGCTTCTGGGGGACCCTCTGAACTTTACAGGCCCTCTCCAGTGCAGTTATCCATTTGTGGATGTCATCCCCACTCTGGTAGGGAGGGACAATCTTGTTTAGGTTTCTATGATCATAAGACCTTTCCCTATCTTTAGGGATATTGTTGCCACCATGGGACTCTAGTCCCAACTTTTTTCTCTCTTTGTAGAGATCTAGGGACTCCTGTCTATAGCCAACTGCTGTTTTCTGAGTTCAAGCTGGGCTTGCTCATACTGAATCAGTCTTTTTCTCCCTCATGAGAGGATTCCCTCCTATGAGAGGAGACAGAGGTCCCTACTGAGGTGCTAGAGTGGTTAGACTCCTGAGAAGGAGATCTAGACCTTCTAGGCACACTCACAATCCTTCCTGGGGGACAAAGTGGAGGTCATTCTGATCCTCCTCCTCATCCACAGGAGGAATTGGGCTTTCCAGGTCAGGGTCATTGTCACCCTCCTGGTCAGTTCCAGAGGGGGGGCTGGGGGTGTTGCTACCCCTGGCCCCATCCTCATCTTCTGCCCCACCCTCTGCACCTACCCCTTTAGTCCCGAAGGGCCTGCTGAGATCATAAGCCTCTAACATCTCTCTCAGATGTTGGGTGGTGGGGCTTTGGCCTGTCTTCAGTTTCCTCAAATTGCATAATGCTCTCAATTCCAAGAATGGGAGTGTAACATACTTGGAGGGAAGAAGCCCAGGGGCTTCTGGCAAGGACTCACTGGGTCCTGGCTTTGAAGACATCACTAGTGAGGTGTGGTGTATGCACTACCTACTCTAGTGTGGCCTACTAAACTCTCGAGTTGTAGAAAGGGTGTGCTATCCCTTAACACACAACTCTAAGTTCAGTAGAACTTACTGTATACTAAGCTTAATTTATATGTACCTTAGGTACCTTTAGTGGTTTTCAGTTGATCAATTCAATTGAGATTATCTGGTAAAACAATAGCAAGCTGGAATCCCACCGCTGCCACCAATGTGAGAAGTTGGCCTGGCATATGCTGTCCACTAATTATAGTGGGCACCTTGCACCAGTCCAAACAACCCCTTATTGGAGATAGGTTAAAGACAACCTTTATTGAAAGCTATCCTAGTGGTAGCTATGGAGAGCAGCCTTCAGGCTAAGTCTTGAAGGAATGTAAAGCAGCTTGTTTTACCAGTCTATAATCTCTTGAGTGATCAAATGAAAGAGCACCACACCAGGTATATATTCAAAATATATGTATTTATTGCTAAACACACCTCTCTAGTCTCTTTATGAGGCTAGAGTTCGAAGTACATAAGTTATAAGTTATTTAAACACAGTAATAGCACAAATACACGTTTGGACCCTAGGGGCGTACCAAACCATATACCAATAAAGTGGTATAAGAACCACGACTGAGCTAGACATTAGGCCTAGAGCCTCTAGAAGTGCTTGGACCACAAGGAACCACCCAAGGTAGTGACACAGGGGACCCACAGGGGACGCGTGCAGTGTAATTACACAGCCGCGAAACGCCGTTAACTTCTATGGAGAAAGTCGCGGTTTGGAAATTAAAGAAAAGGGACACTTAAAGAAGGACTTGGAGCAAACCCTTTGAGAACTAGGTCGTTCTAGAGTCTCTACCCACGGGAGCACCGGAGTACTCTTGTTACCTCACCCAGGGAAGCCGGGTGCATAGGTGCCTTTCGGGGTCGGGTTTCATCGTCAATTTGAATGGCGATCTGCTGCAAAGTGCTGCTGGTGACCAAGTGAAAAGTGTCCGGGTGGATCCAAATGTGGATCAGAGATCTGAAGAACCTGAAAGCAGAGGGGACAGAGTCTGGGTCACTAGCCAGTGACCAGGAAGGCGATGAGCAGATGCCCACCGATGTCAAGTGCTTCAGGTAGGTTGACGGTTGTCTTGACTCTTCAGCCACGAGGTCCAGGAGGCGTTGTCGGCGACCAGGAGCAGGATTCGGGCTGGTACACAATGTCTGTCGAGTGCTGAGGTGTCGGCGACCGGATTGGACCCAACAAGCCTTGGCAACGGCAAGTCTCAATGTAGATGAAGATTGACGATGATGCAGACCAGCAAAGTCTGAGGAACTCACCCAGCAAGGGTAAGTGAGGACAAGCCTGGAGCAACCAGGGAGCCCAAGAAGAAAAGGATTGGCCTTCGTGAAGGGCTACTAGCCAACGGGCTAGCGACCGCAAAGGAGCCTCGAGATGGTGCAGGAAACCTATTGTCCAGGCCTCCCCTGCCGGAGTTTCGTCCAGCAGCAGGAGGCCAGACTTGTGTCTGTGGGCATCCATTTTGTGATGCCAGGGCTTTAGAAAGAAGTTACCGGCCAGGCCAGGGTTAACATGTCTCTCCCTCTAGAAGGGTGGAATGCTACCCCCACCACCAGAATTGGCGGGGGGGTAGTATTCCAAGATGTTTGACACCAAACACGACATGTTTCGGTGCAGCCATTCCAAAGTTAGCATTTAACGCGAGGTTATAATGCGCTTAAGAGTATATGGTCAGGCTGCACTACAAACAGCATCAGAGAAGGGTCTCCAACGCTGCAGAGGGGCCCTGCTCATGCAGGGGCAACCTCTCACATAGGAACCACGCACTCTGCCTTCAGGATTGATAAGGCCTGCCATAGGAGTGACTTATAGGTTTATATGTGTGTATGTATATAGTGATATAGGTAGCCTATATCACAGTAAGGGGTGCATGCACCACCTTACCCAGGCTGCAGTAGCAGACCTGTGGTGTCAGTTTGGATGGCCTTCCAGGGGTGGCACAATACATGCTGCAGCCCCTGGCAGGCCTCTGAGATACCTATGCCCTTGGTACATAGTATACCATATACTAGGGACTTATAAGGGCACTCCAGATTCCAATCAGAGATGTGCCTAAGGCACATGGAAACCATTTTACAGAGAAAGCAGATAGACTGGGGCCCTGAATAGCAGGATCCCAGTCCAACTAAGTCATAAACCTGCAAAACACCAGAAAAAAAGTGGGGGCAACCATATAGTCAGATTCCACCTTCCTACAGGGATGACCCTGCAGAATGAGCCAAATGCATCAGCAAGGAAGTTGTGGCTAGGGAGATCCCTTTGTCACCCCACAAATCCTGATAACCTGAGGGGAACAGAAGCACAGTATGCCTTTAATCAGAACTGTCCCCAAAAAATAAAAACAAAATAAAATATGTCCTAAATAAATATATACCAATGTTTCTTTCCCCAAGGCAAACGTTGAGTCATAACAGTCCTGACCAATACTCACAAGAGTAGGAAGTCCAATGGGGTTGAAAGGCATAAACACGATTAGAGGAGGAAGTCCAATGGGGTTGAAAGGCATAAACACAATTAGAGGAGGAAGTCCAATGGGGTTGAAATGCATAAACACGATTAGAGGAGGAAGTCACTTTCATTTAGAGAAACGTGGTCGAAAGGAAAAGTTCTTTTCCAAGGATTAAGAAAGTTAGAATTTCATTATGAACTCACCTCGGATAGATGTAAAATAACTGAAAAGTGGGCAATCCACTGGGGACTGTTCAAATAATTTCCCTGTGTGGCCCAATAATATCCACAACACCAACATTCATAAAATTGTTCCTCTTTTGAAACAATCGAATTATACAATTGCTCCATATTTGATACCTTCATGGTTAAAATGTTCTATTTGTTTACACCATTTTCATGCCTTATTTTTTGTATCACTGTGACCTCAGAAATAATTTGTTAGTGAGGTCGCTAATGGTGACGGGTTTACAAGAGTGACACACACCATAAGCGCACACATTTTTTGTGATGTCTGATGTCTTCAGACAAAATGGTTTTGTAATAGTTTGTTCATTAAGTATCTGCACATCAAAACGGGAGAATAAGATGTGTCTTATAACAAAAGGAAGTTCCAGAGTGATTGACTTAGAGGTGAACACTATATAAATAAGATTATTTATGTGAGGTTCAGGAATCATTGTCTGCACGTTCTACAAAGTAAATAATGCGAATTGATGCCCAGTTGGAGATATCTCACTTGGAAAACATAAATATCTGTGAGGAAAACAGATGAATGCAGATATCTGAGCTTTCATCAACAACAAGTTCACTTGTTTTTCTGCTAAGACTGCAGGGACTTCTATTGAAGAAATGCTGTTTACTGGGGTTGGATTTTAGGAACCTCACCTCAAAGACAGAAAGTAAATGTAGATCTAGTATTATGAAGCATGCCCTGATTCTGATGCTTACCAGAATGTATGTTTGTCGTCGCTCCTCTATAATGTTCTTAAAATGTTATGACCTGCTAACCAGAGTTGTGCATGGAAGATCATTGGAAAAAGTACAGATGATGCACACTGTGTTGTGGCACACAGCCAAGGTGCTCCTGTTTCCTCTTATAGGTGCATTTTGGACAATCTGCACCTTTTTATGACTACGCTGGTTAGATTCATAGTTCACGCAAGACGTAATGCGTAAGGGGACGCGAGGAGGAGGACGACAGAAGAAGGGAGACACCGCGGCGAGGAGGAGGGCAGGCAGAAGACATAGGGGCCGATTCACAGAACTAATCTGAGATAAAATCCTAAACTTACTACTTTTGGTATTCACAGAAGGCATTTAGTAGTAGTAAAGTTAGGATTCCTAACTTTACTACTACTAAATGCCTTTTGTGAATACCGAAAGTCGTAAAGTTAGGATTTTGTCTCAGTTTAGTAGTAGTAAAGTTAGGATTCCTAACTTTACTACTACTAAATGCCTTTGTGAATACCGAAAGTCGTAAAGTTAGGATTTTGTCTCAGTTTAGTAGTAGTAAAGTTAGGATTCCTAACTTTACTACTACTAAATGCCTTCTGTGAATACCAAAAGTCGTAAAGTTAGGATTTTGTCTCAGTTTAGTAGTAGTAAAGTTAGGATTCCTAACTTTACTACTACTAAATGCCTTTGTGAATACCGAAAGTCGTAAAGTTAGGATTTTGTCTCAGTTTAGTAGTAGTAAAGTTAGGATTCCTAACTTTACTACTACTAAATGCCTTTTGTGAATACCGAAAGTCGTAAAGTTAGGATTTTGTCTCAGTTTAGTAGTAGTAAAGTTAGGATTCCTAACTTTACTACTACTAAATGCCTTCTGTGAATACCAAAAGTCGTAAAGTTAGGATTTTGTCTCAGTTTAGTAGTAGTAAAGTTAGGATTCCTAACTTTACTACTACTAAATGCCTTTTGTGAATACCGAAAGTCGTAAAGTTAGGATTTTGTCTCAGTTTAGTAGTAGTAAAGTTAGGAGTCCTAACTTTACTACTACTAAATGCCTTCTGTGAATACCAAAAGTAGTAAGTTTAGGATTTTCTCAGTTTAGCAGTAGTAAAGTTAGGAGTCCTAACTTTACTACTACTAAATGTCTTCTGTGAATACCAAAAGTAGTAAGTTCAGGATTTTATCTCAGATTAGTTCTGTGAATCGGCCCCAAGGTAAGTGGGTTTTTAAATTTTGTTTTAAGGCTTTTGTTGTCCCAGGGCGGAGCTGAGCTCCACGTAGTTCCACAGAGTTTTTTTTTTAACTCAGTGGAACTACACAGAGCACCACTACGCATACTCCGCCCAGGAGCTAAAAATCATATCCTGGAACGCAGCAGGAAGAAATAATAGTAGGGAGAAGTTGCACAGAGGTGGTCTGTCTCCAGGAGCCCTTATTTGTGGGGGAACTGATTTATGAGGATTTTATCTTTTTAGATTGTAAAGCAACACCTTCAAGGAGGGGACATACAAGGGTGGGCGGCATGTCTACTGTCTAGTAAGATTCAATGGAGATATGAATGTAACAAAGATCTGAGCAATTTATTCTTGGCAGTAACTTTGTTCAATTTTGATGGAGATAAGAAAAGTGCCTCTGCTGATGCTGATAAACGCTTATATTCCTCCTGAGGCTCCATATGACATTCTTTTAAGTGAGGTTTTTTTCTTTTATTAAAAAAGCGTATAATAAGGAGTTTTCCCCACGCATAATCTTGGTTTGGGATCTGAATTGCAAAATATCAAATTCTGCCTTAGATGAAATACAGGATAAAGAAAAAGAGGAAGCCATGCGATACCGCAAGCTCTCTTTCCCTCAAAAATAAGGACTAATAAGAGAGGGAAAATCTTAGCAGCTGGGTTGAAAAAGGTGGATGGTGTTATAGCAAATGGAGGTTACCTTCCGACTGCACCGCATCCTATACACATATAACTCCAGTGGGAGCATCCATTTTGGACTATGTGGTGGTAGGATGTGCTACCTCCTTTTTATTGGGTGATTTAAAGGTTACTGATTCCCTTCTTAGTGATCATTAGCTTCTAACTCTTCTTGTAAACTTTAATACTTCCTGCATTGCTTCTTGGAGGTTGGATGTTCAGTTTGTTGGTTTAATAAGAAAACAGGGAGAAGTTTTTGGGATTACAGGGCAATTGTAGGCCTTAGAGGTTCTTTAGAGGCTTCTCTACACAAGCTCACCCTTTGGGCAGGGAAAGAAATAGAAAGTTTTAACATCCTCACGCAGCAGCTAGTTAAAGCTGTAAAACAAGTGAATCAAAAGGAAAGTTTGAAAGGGTTACCACGTCCTCTTCTCTGGTTAAATTGTGAAATAAACACTGTGGTTAGGGAACAATATTTTGATTACATCCCTGAAAGATATACTGGAGTGCTGTTACTAAAAAGGAGGAGGAGTCGGCTGAAAGTCTTTTTAAGAAAAGAGGAGGAAGATAGATTGTGGATAGAACTTACGGAAGCAGTATTAAAAAGCCAGACTAGGTTTTGTTGGACTCTGGTTGTGGAGGGTTGTGGAACAAGAGCTAGATCCATCCCTGTTGCTATAGAATAACTCAAACGGGCAGTTTTATGCAGCAAATGAAGGTGCCATAAAGTATTTTATACTAAAGGAAGATGTAGCTCCATATGGACCGCCCCCTGAAAAAGATATAGACCTTGTAATTAGGGGAAAGTGTATGTTACGCCGGCGATGGGCCCTGATAAAATTCCAATCACTGTTTTAAAACAAAATGGTCCTCTATGGAGTAAAATTCTTAGCCCGGTTTTTAATTGTTGCTATGAAAGAAAACATTTTTCCCCATCTTAGCAGGGGAGTATAATAGTTCCACTTTAAGAAGGGAGACTGTCCCCTACCAGAAAAGTATCGGCATATCACTTTTCTTGATACGGTGGGCAAGGTCTTTGCTAAATGCCTGTTGACCCAGATTAGTGAATGGGCAAAAGTCCATAAAAGTATACCTATGGAGCAAACTGGGTTCAGGAGTTAGCATGGAACGATTGATAACATGACTGCCCCCCAGGTAATAAATGAAAAATATGTTAAAGTTAGAGGGGGAATGGTAAACACAGCTTTTATCGCCTTCTCCACGCGCCCTTCATACTGATACTTGAGTTAGAGTTTTATTGGGTGGAGATAGGGGTTTAGCGCAAGCTATCCCTTCCCCAAATGGGCTAAAGCAAGGGTGCTTTCTTGCTCCCTTGCTCTTCTCCCTATATATTTCAGACCTCCCTAATCATTTGGGGCAAAGTGAGGGTATTGCCCCGATAGTTGGGGGGAAGGTCTATTGTGTGCCTATGTTATGCAGACAGCATAATAATTTTTGACCTATCACACAAGGGTCTAAATAGCCACCTGGAGACACTTCAAAAATGTGCTGAGGCACATTACTTAAAGATCAGTGTATGCATGGGAGGAAGAAGCTGAAATATGGACATTTTTTATGGTCTTTGGGTGGTCAAAAATTGGAACTTTTAAAATCATATCCTTTTTTGGGGAAGATAGTGTGCGGAAATTTAAGTGACAAAGCTCACATAGATATTAATATGTCTAAAGACAATTCCCAGGCTAAATGTCTGGGCTCCCTCTATAAGTCCACCAGGAGAAGACATTTTGCACCTCTATTGAAGGTCTTTCATGCTAAGATACCTGCCTCCTTATTATATGGCACAGAATTGATTGATGTATCAAAATAGGGCTTCTAAAACACAATGGAAGGTTGAATTCTAAGAAGCCTGGCCTCAGTTAACCCAGGTCTTTCTGTGACCGCCTTAAGGCTAGAATTTGGGATGAGAAGTTCTTGGGTGCAAGGCCTTCCAAGGGGAGTGCGTCGGGCCGTCAGTCTAGCAAAGATCTACCATGGTATACTTAGGTTCTGGCAACCAAAATAAATTTTAAATGGTCTAAAAGAAAATTCACTAATCTATAGAAACCATATAATTGCGATAGACCTGCTGCAACTAGACTCATCTTTGATTTTCACACTGACACCACACCAATTAAAAGCTACTTTAAAAGGAGTCACCTGGTCCCTAAGTTTTCGTATGGACAGGGAGGCCTGTATTTTAAAGAAGGGTTACCATCCTGCTATCGATTCCTGTTTGATAGATAAAGAAAAGACTTATATTGCGTGGATTCTGAGGAAGGGCATGCTACCTATAAATCTGCTCCTAGCTAAATGGTATGGTTCATCAGCAATCTGTAACCTGTGTAAAAATGGTCTCCAAGATATTAATCATTTTTTTTTTTTGTCCTGCTTTGTTATTATGCCGACGGAAATGACTAAGGTCAATATGTTTGCAGTTTTCTATCCTGTCAGAATCAGCAGTACTACAATCACTCTATGGTTCTCCAAATGAAATATTTTGTAAGGGAATGTTTTACTTTTTTAAGTGCTTTTTAAAATTATATTAAGGTGCACTTGTTTGTATGTTGTAAAGGTTGAGAGAGTTCCCTATGAAAGCATTTTTTACTTTTTATGTACTAGTCGTTTGTATTGTTTTATTGTAATTTTGTGGTATATCAAGACGTTTTTTCTATTTAATATATATTTCTTAAATTCTTGCACTGATGGCAGTGACAGTTTATACTTCATTCTGTATAACATACTGCTGCTTGTTGGAATTTTGTTAAAAGATAATTTTTTAGAACCTTGGGTATCTTCTATGATTATCAGATCTCGCGTTGGGGTGGAATATTTTACCATGGGTATTTAATTGTAAATTAGAATCTTATCTCATTTATATGCATGTAATTTTGTGATTTTATGTAGACTTCTTCGGAGTTCCGTGATCATGAATAAAATAAAACTTGAAAAACGTGTAACTTGAGTGCCGTGAAGGGTCATATATGTATGAGCCAATGAGAAAGAAGTATCAAGACAGAGGATAAATAAGGAAGCCACATTTTGTAATGGCTACAAGTAAACACCAAAATAGGAGTTGTTAAATTCATCCATGTTCTGATGCATTCGCTTCATATTAGTGCAGAGAAAGGCAAGAACTGTTGCAGCAGCACTGGTGTGGGCTGCCAAACACAATGCATCAATGAAGGTGTTTATTAGGAAGCTGTAATAGTGGTCCTTAATTCCGAAGATATGTTTGTGTCCTTTGTCCAAAATTTAGAATCTTTGCTGGTTGATATGTCGAGGGATGCTTCACCATTTGCATAGATGTGATCATATAAGGTAAAAGGAAGAGAAGTGGGCAATGAATCTAAGAGAGATCCAAAGGAAAACCAAAGAACTGCACCTGGGAACCTCACCTCCAGGCTCACAGAGAATGGGATGTTGAAACTCACAATCTTTTATGCAGCAACAGATGCACAATTCGGTGGCTTATGAAAAGCTGGAAGAGTGCAAACAAAACACTGTGATGTGAAAAGGTGTACAGACATTGACAGATAAAAGATTTCCCACAAGACCATAGTGCAGATATTGCAGACAAAGGATACACATAGGTGGAACATGTTTGAGATGTTATGTTATGTTATGTTAAGATGTCTTGTAAAGCGCGCAGCTGCCCCAGCAAAGGGGCGTCCCGGCGCTTAGAGCAATGATAGCAGCTAGCCGCATGAGTCCGGCCTGGCAGAGAAAGAAGGGTCAAAGAGTGTCAGAATGACAGAAGACAGCGCAGAGAGCCTAATGAGGGAACAGATGGGTTTTTAGTGCTTTTCGAAAAGCCAAATGGTTGTCCATACTCCGGATGTGCAACAGAAGGCCATTCCACAGCTTAGCTGCCAATACGCGGAAAGAGCGCCCACCTGCGCGGGCCCTCTTCACTCGAGGAATCGATGCCAGCTGCTGTCCTGCAGAACGGAGCTGACGCATGGGAATATAGGTGGAGAGTAAGCCCGATAATATCCCGGAGATAGGATATTTCAAGATCTTAAATGCAAAGCAGAGAGACTTGAACTCCACCCGCCTCTCCACTGGCAGCCAGTGTAACCGACGAATGGCGCTGGAGGTGGAGCAGCGTCTGGGCATGGCAAGAAGAGTTCTGGCGGTGACATTTTGGACCCTCTGCAGTCTAGCGATCTCGGCCCTGTTGACCCCCAGATAGAGCACGCTGGCATAATCCAGTCTCGACAGCACAGATGCCTGCACGATCGTCTGCTGGATAGAGGGGTCAAAAAAGCCCAGCATGGGCCTAAGGCTGCGCAGAATACCGAAACAGGTCGCCGCCACCCTCTTAGTTTAATCCAGAAAACTAAGCGCCGAGTCGACCCAGACGCCAAGATTTTTCGCCACCTGTTTGGGAGTGGGAGCTGGTCCCAGGGTGGTAGGCCACCAATGTCCACTCCATAGCTCAGGATTTTTCCCCACCAGCAGGACCTCAGTCTTGCTGGCGTTGAGCTGGAGGCAATTGGCAGTCATCCACCCTGCAACGTCCGCCAGCCCACTTCGAACCTTAGCAGCATCATTTAGACAGTCGTTGGAGAGGGCGACTACTAATTGAGTGTCATCAGCATATGACACAATAGTCAGCCCGCTCTTCTTGGCTATTGCGGCTAAGGGCTGAACATACAGATTAAAAAGCGTTGGACTTAGCGCAGAGCCCTGCGGAACGCCCTGTTTGATGGAGTGCACCCTAGATGAAAAAGGGGGGCCGACACCTGAAAGGACCTGTCCGAGAGGAAGGAGGTGAGCCACGCCAGGGCGGGGCCCACGATACCAGCCTCCTTCAGTCTCCGGATCAGAATCTGGTGGGAGACCGTGTCCATCCACTGATGTCAGGAATGGAAAGAATGAGGGCATAAGAGTTCATGTTAAACCTACATCATCAGAGCATCTGTAAATAGGCTTTTCTGTTTTCAATATGCTGCTCTGCTGTAAGAAGGACTGCTACTCTGCTGCCCTGCTGTCCAGCTGGATCTGCATCTTGAACCCAGGACTACCAGAGTGACTCCAAAGACTATCTCGCAGCCGCCTGATCAGAGCTTCAAGGACAGATAAGGCTCCAACCTACCCTGCCAGATGGTGCCACCTCAGTCGTGGGCCCTTGGAAGTGGGTCTGAACGTGCACTAGCAGCCCAGCTGTGGTCCAAGCAAAACTATTGCAGCGCAACGCATCGCCTCGCAGCCTCGTATCAGAACCACTGCTGCGTAACACCTCCTCAATGCAGGACCTTGTATTGCAGCCCAGCCACTCCTCAGAACCTCCGATGCGCAACGCATCTGGACACAGGCCCTAGCTTTGCAGCCCCACAGCTCCCCAGAACAGCCACTGCATGATGCATCCTCCACACAGGACCTCGCAGTGCAGCCCTGTCCCACTGCTGCGCAACGCATCCTTTGTTTAGTGGACCTAACTTTAGTCCCTGTATCTGGCCGATGCTCCATCACAGTTGGCCTGAACTTGTGACTTTTTCCCGTCCAACATGACCAGATAACCACAGTTGGCGCTTTGTGATTATAAGCACTATTTTTACTTGAATCTTTAAAATTGCATTTCTGCTGTTTTACTGATTGGAGTTTTGTCATTATGGTGTCAAATAATTGATTCAATTCTACTCTATTTATCTAAATTGGTGTGGGATTTTTCTTGTGTTTATTACTGTTTGTGTGCTGCACAAATACTTTGCACGTTGCCTCTAAGTTAAGCCTGACTGCTTTTGTGCCGAGCTACCAGAGGGTTGGGGACAGGTTCATTTGTGGATTTACTTGTGTCTTAACATGACAAGAACTGTGTTTGATGCTTGAGGTGGGTTTTACTCCCCTCAACCAGTAATCCACTTTCCTACAATACTCAACTGTAATAACTTGCTACAGGTGAGTTCTGACTTCACAATGCCTACTACAGACCCAGCCTCCAAGATGAAAGGCGGGACGTGCACCATAATTGAGCCTGCAATTTAATCAAGGAAAATGGGAACAGCTTTTTTTTCTTTTGATATGTTTTTCTAAGATGAAAAGCTGTTTATTTAATCATGGCAATATGGGCATTTTTTCACACTATAAATAATTAGAGGATAGATAAATTCTCTTCAAGGTTCAACACAGGAGTTTTTTTAATTGGACTTCAATGAAACTGATCCTAATATCTTTTAGAACAAACTACTAATTGCTTTTTCGTGTGTTATATTTCACAGTACAGGTTCTGCTTTTATTCTTCGAATCTGCAATGTACATGGAAGATCAAGACACACTGGATTTAAGAAGCTTATGCAAAGGTTGTTGGTGTGACCATGTAGTTGTACACTGAAATGATACTGCAAGTCACCTTGAAGTTCCATGACCTTATAAAGGAACTTGACTTTCAGCTTCATTCCTTGATATGATCATGGAACTCCTCACAGACTTGCAGTATCCCCATATCATATGGCAGGGTGTACTTTACCCCATATGTAATTACCAATATTCTCATTTTTGATATGAAACTGCTTATCTCGTCATGCTTCTTCTCCCAACAAATTGAATGTTCATCTGAACCATATCACATTCTGCTGTCACACATGAGTGCAGTCCAAAATGGAAAATAACACAGTTATATGTGAGTGTCATTCAAATTCTTCCAACAAAGCATGAATCACAGCAGAGCTATATATAGGTTTAGGATTAGTTGTCTTCGAACTGATTTGAATCAGCCCCTGGTAGGATAATGCCACTACCAGGCAATATTTTCTGTGCTGCAAGTAGTTTGCTTTTGAAATACAGTTTCATCCTTTAATCATTTCTTCCCTACTAATGATTGTCATGGAAGCCATGTTTTTAAGTAGATGTAGTTTTTTTTCTCTGCCAAATGTTCCATCTTCTAATGACCAGAGACCTTGGAATTCCACTAAAATAAGGGAGACAGTAGTGGAGGTTTCCGTGATCCAAGAACAATAACTGATTGAAGACTTAGTGTACCTAGCTTTCCAGAGAAACAACTGAAACAAGAGTGTTCAAAATATATCAGGAAATATCAGGAAATGCTTCTTAGCATTTTTCTATGAGAACATCCTCAAACTGGAGGATATTGAGATTGAGGAAGTTCTTGGATAACAAAATTAAAGCCAGCAAAAGATCACCTATACTATTGATTCAACACCATTCTAAGACAGTGATCATTTGCAAAGCCCATTGAAGTGAGTGATCAGGTGTACTTGATCCTTTTAAATGTATCTTTGGATGGATATGGCAGATCTTCCACAGTGCTGCTCTAGTGCTCATGGTTTAGGAGTCATTGTGAGCACTGTTGACATCTCTCCCCACAGGTCATGAGTAAGGACAGTATTCTGAAAAGGATCCTGCATGTGCAAAAATAAACCCATGTAGACAGAGAGGACAGGGTCAATGGCCAGACACAATCTAATGGAACTTTGTTAACAATAGCTACTGCAGACTGCATCTGAAAAGGTTAATGCTACAACATATTTCAACCTCCGCTCCCAAAGTTTCAACTGCACATCCAGGACAACTACAAGTTGTATCAGTAACAGTCTGTCATGGGTGCACTAAATGTACTCAAGCCCTTTCTGGAAGCTGCAACGGGTTGACTAACTTAACAGAAACTTGTAGTTATCATTGACAGAAGGGCAATCGGTTGCAGTTGAAAAATGTTTTTCAATGGGTACTATACTTGATGTAACCTGGGGGATACCAGCAGCACAGCCACCTGCCCGGAGTGCATTTGTTTAAACAGTTCATGAGAACATTATGGGGAAAAAGTAGAAATAGTTGAACATGGCAGCTTTTAATGTTTTGGTCTGTATCACAATCTTTCTTTCTTGTCTTGGAAACATGTCCAACAATAAATACAGGGAGTCCCTTTGCATGTTTGGCTACATATGTAGGATCTGGTGGGTGATGGGATGTGAGATGAACAGGAGAGCAAGGAGGGAGATTTGACATTTTATTGAGTGAATTTCAGGAGCTTTGTGAGGCGCTCATCAACTCAGTGCATATTGTTTGAAAATACTCAGTCCAACTAAAGCTCTTATGTGGTAGGCTGCCAGGTGTAGAAACCAATCAATTATACCATGAAATCCCCAAAATGAGATCGCATGCACTCAGTGCCAAACACACATACTGCAGCTACCAACACGTTTTGTTAACTCTCCTCCTCCATTCCTACCTCTGTTCTGGTGTCTGCACTCTTCTGACCCTCCAGCCCTTCATCCCAACCCCGCTGATCCTGTGCTACTCCTCACTACTTGCATCCATGAGTTCCTGAGATGCAGGGTCATGATGAGAGAGATCGGTAGCTATTGCCAAGCGATGGTGTCCTTGGGGTAAAACATGATGGGTTGATGGAGAAAAATAGGCACTGATGCTGGACGAGAGCACTGCTGTGGCGAACTCTAGGTAGCTGTACCTGACATTGGGCTCCTGCGATGCAACACTGAGAAGACATAGAAGACACTTCAAGAACAAGGTGAGGCATGATGAGCCAGTGTGGAATATCTAGGTTGGCTGATGGGAAAATAAGGGGGCCTCAAGGGACACAGGAGGGACTGACTAATGGGCAGTTTGCTGGTGGAGCATAAATTAGATCCATAATTAAAGTGCACAGAAGTACATTGGATCAGCACTGATTTGCATAAGGCAGGCCTTTGTCTAGAGCTGCGCAGGTTGGGAAAACTTGGATTGGAAGGCTACCCCTAACGAATGCCAGTGCTAAGACTATTTGCTGGCTTTGCTCCCATCATTTCTTGTGTGATTTGGTGTAACGCCTTAAGTGGGCAAGGGTATGCCCAGGCATGGGTCCATGGGCCCCTTTTTCACTGTGCCATAGGGTTCAAGCTGTACCTCACCGACGAGTCTAACAGGGCTGAAACTGGTTTAGGTTTGCTTGTGTCCCTTCTGGAGTGGGTCTCACCTGGCAGTTTGGGATAGACTATCTCTATGAGGAGTAGGGTCAGCACTGATTTACAAAAGTTGAGCCTTTGTCTATGGAGGCGCAATGGGCAAAAAACGATGGGTTGGAATCCTACCCCGAGCAATTGCCAGAGGTTAGACTATTTGCAAGCATTCCCTCCATCACCATTTGTGTGGTTCAAGAAACTGAAACAGACAGGACTGGAGTGTGAGAACCAAGTGGCAGTGCAGACTCCAGTGTATGTGTTCCTGAGCCTGAGTCTGTCTACAACCATGTCACTGAGAGCTGAGGATTGAAAGATGCATCCCTTCAAAGCGCTCTCTTTAGACTCTTCTCGGTCAATCACAACCAAGTATATCTGAATAAGGAGAGGCTGTCATTATAAGGGGTGGGGTGCAGGCTTCGAACAGTACTCCAGTGAATCACCCCTTAATCAGCAGATACAGACGTTCGGCAAATGACCTATCCTTGTGTTTGTCTAACCACTGTCCATGTGCGACACCATGAAGAGTATTTGAATTAAGATGTTCACTAAGGTAACAAAGTAAGTTTGTGGAGAAATAGAGTGTGAGAGAAAGATGGAGAGAATGAGTGTATGAGAGAGAGATTGAGTTAGAGAGAAAGACACTGCGTGAGAGAGAAAGGATGTAAGTCGTATATGGAAAGAGAGTGAGGATTCAGAATGTGAGTTAAAAGAACTTGGGGTGGGAGACCATGAAAGCTAGGCAGATTTTTAAGAACAGTGTTGACTGCCTGGACCAGCACCAGCACAACTTCAGCCCTTCCACAGGTTGTTGGTGGAACTCAGACAGTTTTTCTAGGTTTAGATGTTAAGTGAGCACTTTGGATCACCCACCTCAGACATTTTACGGCAGTTCCTATTGATGATCAGGTCCTAGGTGGTCTCAACTGTCAGCACAGATGAGAAACTCTCAGTTCACACAACCTCCTGCTATCTCTAGAACTGGTTACACCTGGGCAAAAACCACCAGCAGATGGCTCAGACTCTTGAGATCAGGAACTTTCTGTTACGCCTCGCCCTCATCAGACCCGATTTAGACATTCCTATTAGCTTTTACATAACACTTTAAGAGCAGGCACTTCCCTGGGAAACCTCATAATATCCAGAGACTACAGTGGAGGCAGCAGCTTAGACCAGAAACTTTCCAGCTGCCCCTAAATAGATTTGTGCAAGAAATCAGAATGTAGGAACCAGAAATCCTAGTAATAATTACTGATATTGATGCAAAACAATTTTTGGATGGACATATAATAATAAAAATTTGGTAGTTACATAGAGACGGTATGCATAACTTGCTTCCTGTCTCATAGATGTGTTTTTCCAGAGACAGCCTGTTGAACCTGGCCCTTTTTGCAGGGTTAGCCCCAAAGCTTTTGCCTTCCTCAGCATATTTTTCTGACATTCTTTTTGTTGGCTTTAGAACTCTGGGCACTTTACCACTGCTAATCAGTGCTTAAGTGCATGTGCTCTCTCCTTTTAACAAGGTACGATTGGTTTACACCTGTTTGGCATATTTGATTGACTTGTAAGTCCCTTGTACAGTGGTATAACTTATACCCAGGGCCTGTAAATAAAATGCTAATAGTGGGCCTGCAGCATTGCTTGTGCCACTCACAGACGTAGCCTTTCAAACCTGTCTCAGGCCTGCCACTGCAGGGCCTGCAGGTGCAGTTTACTGTCACTTTGATTTGGCATTTAAGCCTACTTGCCAAGCCTTAAACTCCCCTTTTATTACACATAGGTCACCCATAAGGTAGGCCTTATGTAGCCCTATGGGCAGTGTGCTGTGTAAGTAAAAGGTAGGACATGTGTCAAATCCACGTTTAGGGCTGGGTGACAGCTACACTTGGTGCATACTTTCCAGACAGCCACAACACAGCAAGGGCTGGGTGTGACAGAGATGCATCTGCATTCATCTGCATACTGATGGTCTTCCTGGGCTGGGAGAAGGAGAGGGCGTTCATAATTTACATTTGTATAGGTTGTGTCCTGCCTTCACACAAAGGGATGATTGACCCCCTAACAATGTCTGGAGCCAGGGCTGTGTTGAAAGGGACTGTTGCACACTTCTAAGGGGTGCTTTGAAGTCACCCCTTGAATAAAGACATTTTTGAGTATAAGTACAGGGGCTCTGACCCCATGATTTTAGACTCTGTGTGGGACTTGTAACCAGACGCTGCTGTCTCTACATGCTGCACATTGCCAGAGGACTGTTGTGCTGCTTGGAGGAACTGCCATTTGGACTACTTGCTTTGATTGTGCTGGCCTGCTGCCTGCTGAGCTACTGGAGGGACTGCCACTCTGCAATTAAACTTTATGTGCTGGCCTGCCTGCCGCTCACTGTGTGCCCCCCAAGTTTTCTCCAAAGAGCCCAGCTCATTGAGAGCACTGTTATTTACTCCTCCTTGACCTACACAGTGCAGTTGGAGTGCTTCACTTTTGCTCCACATGAAGTGTGGGCACTCTTCCAGAGGATGCATGAGGTGAGCGCTGCTCAGCATCCTGAATCTGGAAATAGCGCATGTGGAGCACTTTATTTTTCCTGCCTGAACCCGAGGCATGGGTTCGGGGCAGCGGATTCCCAAGGGAAGTGCTTATTAAACACTTTGCTTAGTCTGTGCCCATGCCCCCTGGGAGTAGGACTGGGGTGTCCCCTTTGGAAATCGGGCCACAAATTGTTGTTTTTGCACGCAGGCAGTGCGGGCACAAGTCCATGAGCTGCCTTGGTTCTTTAACCTAATGTCCAGAAGAGCGTTGCCTGAGAAACATCAAGCCTTCGTACGGCAGCAGCGCCACCTCACGCTGCCCCCCGGGGACAGAGACCCAAGTGCACGACCGCCAGCCCTCGAGATCACCAGTGGGAGGAGCCCTGGCCAAAAGGAGAATCACCACATCAGTGTTGCTGGTGCATTGGACAGGCTGCCGCGTCTACCCCCAATGGATGACCGCCCCTCACAGGGGCACAGAAGGTAGTCCCGTAATCCCACGTGAACCCCGCGGTCGCTCTGCAAATCACGGGTGGCCAGTACTGGCTCTAACTTTCTGTTCCAGAGGACCTGCAGGGCATTCAAGGGGTAAAGTGTAGCCACGCTGTGCTTCGGGTGACTCTGGCTGCACTAAACCCCCCTCATTCTAAAGTGGCCGCATAGAGGGTGTTCTGGGGGAAATGCCAGCTTCATAATTGCCAATTCTTATGAGAAAAATCCCCCTGTAATTGTTTCATCTCTTGTTGCTCAGGACTGACGGCTACAGGATCAAGTTTCTGGTGAACCCATTCTTGCAGTGGCCAAAAATCTCCATCGGGCCCTTGTTCTCACACCCTCTAGCTCTGTGCCTAGTTCGGCTCACTCTAAGACCTCCAACTGTCAATGACCTTTTCCTTGCCCCATTTCTGCCCAGAAGCATGTTTTGTCTGTAACCCTGTCACCTGTGATCCCTCACCAAGAAAATCTACTTACTGAAATTGCAGCTTCATCACTTGGATCTTCCCCAAGAAGGACATCTTCGGTCATCCCAATTTTACCACTACACCACAACCACTCTCTGTCATCTCCCAATTCATGGTCTCAGCAAAAGATTTGGAACATTCTCTCATGGAACTTAGCTGGACTTAAATCCAAGCTGGTAGACCCGGACTGGGGAACCTTTATTAACACGTTTGATTTATGCATGTTCCAAGAGACATGGTGTGTGGAGCCAGTGTACAGGTCTGGGTCTATCACCTATTTCTGCCACGCTTTTACAGGGGGAAGGGTGCAGCCTGCTGGAGGCTTGATTGTGTGGTTTAAAAATTCGCTAGCGCTCCACATCACGAGGCTCGACATAAATTCACCAGATGTTATGGGGCTGTTTATTGTTGGGGGGTGGATCTTCTTGGTATGCTTTTAACGTCTACAACAGGCCCAGCGGGGTAAACAGAATATCTAATACTCTGGGCATTCTAAATAAAAGCCTTAGATTCCCTCCTAATAATGACAGGGTAATTATCACTGGAGACTTCCATGTTACTTTCGAACCCTTCGGCCCTGAGCCTTCTAAATGAACCATAGAAGAAGATGCTGCTTGAGGTGTTCCTAGGTTAGATCTGGGCCTTGCTACAAGATGCTTTCCCATTGCTGACCAATTGATGATCTTAACTCTTCACTTTGGTTTCAGGGCTTGTAAAGGTAGGTTCCGTTCAGACCTTAGTGGTGCCCTCACTTTTAAGGGAGCATTACAAAAGAGTTGCATCAATCACATATTTCTGTCCCTCCCGCTATGGCCATCCCTTATAGCTATGATTGTTGCTGAGCGCCATGATAGCGACCACAATGCTCTCCATCTATCTCTAAGTGAAGATAAATCTACTGCTCATCAATGTGCTTCCCCGAACTCTGGGGTTGCCCTGTCAATCTTGAATAACAAGCGGGTCCTAAAGTGGGGGGCTGTTTGTAAGGACCCAAAAATAGTGGCCCAGATATATGCTCAGGTGGCTGATACCCTGGATGCACTGAACACCATGGGGCCATCAACTACATATCATAATTCTATTGTTACATGCCATGAAAGCCTTTTTAGCTCTCTTAAAGCCTAAAGTAGGAAAGACGTCTGCAAGACCCAATGGGTCCAAACCCGCTGTACCTGGTTCAATTCCAGTTGCAGGAACTCAAGAGGTAGCCTTATACAAAGCTTAAAAATCAGAAACAGGCAAAACATTGTTAACACAAGGACGGAGTAAAAAGAGGCACTTCATCAGTCCAAAATTGATTGGGAACAAGAGATGTGGGAGGACTTAGTAGCAGCAGGTAGGGCAGGGGATGTTAAGTCTTTCTGGGGAATTGTGGCCCATGGCAGGCGGAATGCCACCACCAGTGTCAATTATAATTAACAGCCACAAACCTGGGTGGACCATTTCCAAAAAATTGTTAGCTAAGACCAACCCAGAGAATGCTCAATTAGGGAATGTTCTATGTCTTCTCTTAGATTAAAGGTCTCTCTCTATCATTCCATCTCAAAGATGTAATGGTGGCGCTTATGCTACTCCCAGTACATGAAGCCCCCGGCCCAATACCCTTTCTTTAGTTCAGAATCTTTGATCTGGGCCACATATTTCCAGCTGCTGTTTCATTCTATACTTGTGGGTGGCCAGATCCCCAGCTCTTGGTTGACTGCAGAGATTGTTCCGATTCACAAAAAAGGGCCCAAAGAAGACGCTGGGAACTATAGGCCCATCAGCCTTATCGACACATCGCAAAAATGATTCTGTTGTCTTATACTGGATCAACTGCTCGACTGGGCAAAGGACAACTCTGTTTTCTCAGAGCTTCAGGCGGGTTTCCGAAATAGGGTCAGTACAGTGGATCAAATACTCAGTTTCTGTGCCCTATATTGGAAAACAGTCTTGCTAGACAAGGGCAATCTTTCTGTGGTCTTTGTTGACCTTAAACAGCTTTTGATTCTATTCCCAGGGCCAAGCTGTGGGAAGTTCGGGAAAAGATGGGTGTTCCCTGCAATATTCTGTCTGTCCTTATCAGGTTGCATGCACTCAATACTGCCAGAGGTAGGTATGGCAACCGCAGTGAGCTCACAGACCCTTTTCAGATTGAAACTGGTGTTTGGCAGGGCTGGCCCTGAGATTGTTTGCTCTTTATATTAATGATTTAGTGCACACACTTGATTTTCCTGGTAACGATGCACCCAAACTTGGCCTTCATAAAATTGTGACGCCTCTTTTTGCAGACGACATGCTTTTAATCTCCAAAACCCTGCGTGGTCTGCAGGCACTTCTTGATCGCTTTTTAATTTTCTGTAGCAACCGTGGTCTTGAACTAAATGTTAATAAAATGAGATTATGGTTTTTAATCCTTACAAATCTGTTAGAGCAAGTATTTTGGTGCAGGGCGTTGCTTTATAAAAAGTGCAGGAGTTTGTGTATTTGGGGGTCTGCCTGAATCACAACATGAGCTGGTCCTCACATATCAAGAGATGTTCACTAAAACTCCAACAAGAAGTTGCTGCTGTAGCCAAACTGCGCAAATGGGCCCATGCGTACTCTCTAGAACCAGCGGTGGAGATCCATAACATCAAAGCAAAAAGCACAGACTTGTATCGTGTAGAACTATGGGGACCCGTCAAAAGCAATAAACTTGGTAAAACCGAAAAAAGGTTTGTGAGGAGCATTCTCAACCTTCCACAGAGCTTCCTATAAATCAATTTATTATGTGTCGCCCTATCTTGTACTGGCATAGACTGTAGTCTATAGATAAACTGTAACGTGGCTTAATGCTGCCTTGTAAATAAGGCACCCTTTCACGCTAGACTTAGCATGATACGATATGAGTATTCAAGTTCTAAATTACTTTGTGCTGCCCAGGACTATGTAAATGGATCATACTTGCACCTGATACATGATACATGTTCTAGATTTTCCTAGAAAACAAGAGGTTGGTTTTCCAGCAATAGGGACTTAGTCAATGTACCAATCCGAATCTGAAAGACAGTGTTACTGCACACAACACACAACCCACTGAGTAGTATCTGAACAAGATTTGTTCTAGGCAATGATCAATCAAATGAGATGTTACAGGGACAATTAGTGTAACCTCAAAGCTGCGTCATCTGAATAATGCATGTACAGTGTTGTTGCACGGATTCTGCTGGTAATGCAGAACTGTGTTTTAGGACGACAGGTCATCAGTATGTAAGGCCTGAGGGGCATATTTACAAGCCCCTATCGCCACAGGAACGTCACTTTTAAAGACATTCCTGTGGCGATACAGGCTTCGCCTTATTTACAAGGCAGTGTTAAGCCATATAACATAGCTTAATGCTGCCTTGTAAATAAGGCACCCTTTCACGCTAGACTTAGCATGAAAGGGGTGGGCAATGGGTGTTGCAGTGGGTGTTCCTCCGCAACACCCATTGATTCAGACGCTGTCCTCTATTTACAAGGATGGTGTAAATAGGAGGCAGCGCCAAACTTTTGAGCAAAAAAAACCTGGTCTTAACATGGCGAAATGAGGAGAAATGCTTTATTTCTACTCCTTGTTGCTGTTTCTATGTGTGCTGCGTTGTGCAGCACACATAGAAACAGGAAAATGTAATGCATGATTGTTTATGTGCAGGAAGGTTCTTCCTGCACATAAACAATCATTTTAAAAATGACGAGTTGCAACTTCTATGTGTGCTGCACAAAGCAGCACACATAGAAGTTACAAATCGCAATTTAAGATTGTTTATGTGCAGGTAGGGACACTTTCCTGCACATAAATATCATTCCCCTAATGCAGGCACCCTTGCTCTATGGTGCAAGGGTGCCTGCATTGAAGCTAGGCAGCTGCAATTAGCACCAGGGCAGGGGGAAATACAGGGCTGCACTGTATTGTTGTAAATACGGTGCAGCTTTGCGTTTCAGAAGTGGCTGAGCACTGCGTTAAGCCAAGAAGGCTAACACCGCGCTCTGTCACTTCTTTGTAAATATGACGCTAAGTCTCTCTACTACATCAGTGCCTGTCAGCCAAGTCCTGGATAGCTAACAGTGCCTCACCTGAACTCCTAACCTTATCAGAGTAACAGGTGATTTTGGCAACCTCAAACATGACTCTCTAGTCTCAAGGGAACCGTGAAAACAGATTCTTCCCTTTTGTAACTCACTTGCGTGTCAGTAGTAAACAGGAGAAAGACACAAAGAAAGTTTACAATACAGTTATTGAAACTTTCGTAGTCTATTATGAAGCAAATGTGCTGCAATCATTAGGCAGATGAAACTAAACAAAGTAATTAGCATTACTAAAAGACTATATAGGAAAAAAATCCCAACCATAGCAAATGATAAATCTGTCTAGGTCTCCCCTTACTATGCGAGCACAGGGATATGTTTGCGATTTCTGGGATTGGCCTAGGACCTCATACCTGGTGTATGCAGTTAGGTGGTCTGCTTCAGGTGTGTATACTTAGTTTACGCAGGGCTGCATGTCAGGCACTGCTGTTGTTCGAGAACACTTCTCTCTGCCCGAATTCTCCTCTCTGTCCCCAAGGGGACGGAACACAGTTTAAATGATAACACTGTTGTGCTGTGCTGGAGATGCAGCTGTGTGTCCATTTTATGTCTAGACTTCAGGAACTGTTACTGAACCAGCAGAAAAATCAGTACTCTATGTTGTTATGTATTCCCAGCAACCTTGTAAAAACGCGTAGACTAAATCCCAAGAAGAGTCCATGAATAACAAACAACATGTACAGCGTGCTCTAAGAAATACTATCACAAAAATAAATGTATTGTAGGTGGCTATGCGAAATGAGCAGAGGCAGCCTAAAAATGCAAAACTAAGGGAGAACCAAAGTGGGTCCAGAAGGGAAATCACTACAATATTTTGATTCATTGTTTAACACATGTAACTTGATCAGGAGAATGCTCAAAAAAGTAAAGATACAATATTAACAACAACATGTTGCCACACAAGTGTTTTGCATGTAGTCTATACCTTGTTTGTAGTCTTAATCAATTGAGTAGTTGCAAAAGGTGGTATAACTTCTGTTCAGCGACTGCACACACATTAATATGTATCAAGCCCGAACCTGTGATACCTGTGTAAGTTGAAGTATAGCTCTGCTGTCTGAAGTTTCATCTTGTAGGATCTTTGTAGACTGAGGAGTAGCTCTTCTGCATGAGCTATGAGAATGTAATACCTATTAATCCTTACGAGTGACTTCTGGCTTAAGCCCGAGACCATTAAAGAAGTATAACCTGAGTAAAAATTCACAGGGGGAAATTTGAAAGCGGAGGGGAGCCTTTGGAAAGAGAATTGATGAGCAAGTTATTAATTATGCGATACAAAAGTTATTAATTAGGCATTACAGTCTGTTGCAGAAAGGAGTAATGATTGTTGAAGGCCCCAAACCTGGTTAATAGGTATGAGCCACAGACTAGGCCTAAGACGAGTGTGAGGGTCTTTAGCAAGAGTTATAGACTGAGACAGAAGGGTTCTAAAGCTATTATTGCATTCCCTCTACTGGGGGTAGAGTCCAAATAAACTTGCATTGATAAAGTCAATTGGTCTTGCCTAAAAAACACCCTAATTAAGCTGTGGCCAATAATTGCTGAATATCAGAGGTAGGAGACTTAACTCAGTCACCTGTACAGTAGGTGTGACATTCCCACTGCCTACCTTCTGTAGCCAGTGTCTCAGCAAGAAGGAGTGTGGGGTCAGAAGCAAAAGAGCAGTGTGGAGTCATTGCTTCCAGGTGAATGAGGTAACCTACAACTACATTTTGCAAGCCCACTTGGCACGGGTTGGCTAATCACACTCAGTTCTGCTCAGCATGCTCCAGCTATTACTCAGCTGGGAGCGTTGCGAAGCCGGGAGTGAAGTGACTATTCTGCTGCCCAATCAGGCTCTCCTCAGCTGAGCCTGCAGGCCTGGCCATTTTTGCAGCTCTGTCTAGGGGACTGACAATATTGCAGAAGCTAAGCGGAGATCCGATTTAATAGGGAAAAAGGTTCTTACAACCTACGCAAATCATTGGCTGGATATGCAACACATTTTTAGAGACAACTGTAAATGACTGCATCCGAAATATCCTGTAATCTCAAGAGAAGCCAGTCTAAGATGTTTTGAAGCCTGTTCCAGCCATACACGTCCCCCAGCAACACTGGCCTGACTTGACTGCCCCACTCTCACGGGTCTTCCAGAAACAGTCTTAATGTAGGACAAACTCTGTCCTCTGTCAGCGCTTATAAATGAGAGAAGTGTGATATATATTTGATCACTTACTAATGTAAATCAAATTGCATTTTGTTAATATTTACTGTAGCCCTCATAGGGCCTGATTTAGGGTTTAGGTACACAAACAAGGAGTACCCTGCTCACCAAATCCTAGGTCTGCCCGCCTCATTTAAACGTGGGTGGACCTTTATTATTCCATCAATGGAGCCCCATTATTTCCATCAATGGAATACTTCCGCCATCAGCCAGAGATGGAGTAGGGACCATCGGAGGAAGGGCATTACAACATTTTCCTGATTTGGTTGGACTGTGTAATGCCTTTTTTTCCCCTGTGCCTCACTGACAGGAAAACCCTGTCAGCGAGAGACTGGAGAAAAAAATTGACTCCCTCATCCTGGGAGAAATCTCCCAGGCTTTTGGGGTCATTAGTTTTTTGTTTCTCAAAAACAAACTTCTACTTTGGGAGTTTGCTTTTGAAAAACAAAAAACAATTGAAAAGTTTTAGGGCTAGCTGTAAGGGAGGATGGTGCTGTTTGTCAAACTTTCCCTGCATTGACAGAACCGCCATGGTAGCGGCTTCTCTCAAGGTACAGAGTTGTCCATGGGGCTGGCGGACAACTTTAAATTTGGCAGCCGAGGTCCCTTGGGATGCATCAGGCAATGTCCTCTGCCATCCTAACAGCATAAACTCTGTCTGTCAAACTCTAAATCTGCCTCATAGTATCCATATTCCTACACCTTGCAGTGTGCTACTTCCTTGCAGAAGAACATACAAGGACCAGGGATTTATAAAACAAGCATTTGCAATGCAATCGGTCTCTCCTTTGGGACCTTATATGTATTTAGCTATGCAGCACATTAGCCTGGGCGCTGAAACATCTACTGTTCTTTAATATGGAGGGAAGGTAAGCACCAAACTGCGTGACACGCCAGGTATGGGAACACATGGAGAGAAATATTGCCTTTCAGCGGGAAATGGTATAGTCCAAAGCTCTGTTTTTAATATAAAATCAGGGCCTTCGGTGGTCATATCACTGAAAATACAAGATTTGAAAAAAATATTATTGTCTACGGGTGCTCGTGGAAGACAATTTCTATGGACTGGAATCTAGAGAATGCTAAAGTGATTCTGGTATTATACTGACCTCTGCTGGTCGTTTTCTATCAAGAAAGTTAAATAGAGGAAGTTGCCAGATAAATTAAAAAAAGAAAGTCCCTCAGCAGAAAGCAATTCTGGTATTTTACTGACCTCTACTGGTCGTTTTCTATCAAGACAGTTAAATAGAGGCTGTTGAACAAGCAGAAAGCAATTCTGGTATTTTACTGACCTCTACTGGTCGTTTTCTATCAAGACAATTAAATAGAGGCAGTTGAACAGAAAAAGATTCCCTAAGCGGAAGCAGACAAGTCCTAGGGCTGATCTCCAGAGCCCACAAAGTACATACACATATAAGTATATACTAAAGAATATACAAGAGGTCTTGAATGCTCGACCTAAAAAAAACTGGCAGGAAGCCAGAGAATTAGGAAAGAAACAACAACTAGTTATGACCTAAACAGATAAACCTTTTAGAAGCTGATAACACCAGAAAGCAGTGTAAAACAAAATGTGAAGCTGTTAGTGTTAATATGGTGTCAGTTTCTAAAATAGTAACAGCTTTCACACTGGAGCACAGTAAAATGCAACACACATTTTCAGTGAGGCAAGAGTGCCCAATGCATATTTTAAAACTTCTGTTAAACCAGCACAGGCTGATTTTGCTATGTAATAGGTGCACATTTTTTCAACCTCTTTTACATTAACAACCCAGGCACAAACATATTAAAAAATAGGTGTTACCATTTATTCACACACTGTTAGGAAACACACCAAAAACTACAACTATAATCTTCCAAACTCACTTTTGAACACATTTGTCAAACTAATTGCTTCATAAATTTGAAGATGCCACAAATGTTAAGGCATACTCCTCTCGTTTCCTTCTATGGAAACGGACATTACATCTCACATCGCTAAAAAGAAATCATGCAACATAGCAACGTAACTAAAGCTGCTGTGCTATGCTGCATTATGTGTACGGGAGAGACCAGAACAGCACCATATCTACTAAGATGTAGCACTATGCTCCACTCTCCCTGCTTTGACACACTTTAAGCTGCCATGTGCCAACGCAGACACTCTTGCATGATAGTGCAAAAGTTGTGACCTTGTGTAATGTAACTTGTGCTCATGTAAAGTGCTCCAATACCGGGCTGTGTTTGTACTATACAAAACTGCAAAAAAAAGGGGGTGTCTTTGTTGTGGTAAGCATAGTTTTAGTTCAGGAAGGAGTCCCTCCCTGTACCAAAACTAAGCTTTTAGGTATTTGCCTCTTCGTATGTGTGCTGTAGAATGCAGTACACACCCAAAGAGGGCAAAACGAGGAGAAATGTTTTTTTTTTTTCCTTGTTACGCTGGTCTCAGGGAGGCACCGGATTTTGGTGCAAATCCTTAGCTACAATTCTTTGTAGATAGAATTTGCGTCAAAACCCATGGGTGGTTCCACGGGAATGCCCAAGCGTACCACTCATGGAGCGACCCTTGATGCAAAGTAACGCAAGGCAGCATATGGCACAGCTCTGCATTATTTTTGGTTACAATCCAACAAAAATCTCGTCTTGCATTGGATTGTAAATGCCAACACAATACTGTGCATAACACAAACGAGATGCAATGTCTTTGTAAATCTGGCCTTACATTTTGGAGTAAAATAGAAAACACACTATTGTCACATTGTCTTATCTCCATGTAAGTTTCACTTAACCTTTGAAACACAAATGCTCTTTAGAGTCACGTGAGGTGTAATGTTTACATCATTAATCTGATGAAAACCAAATGCAGGTCATCCATCTTTTTACTGCTGCTTACAGTTGTAGACAATGCAGCCTTTATTCACGTCGCAGTTGTCAAGCTGCTCAAATAAATGGAAGCCACTGCTGGAATCCTTCTCTCATAGTTGTCATAGGTTCCTACAGCTAGAAGTCCTTGGAGGCTCTCTGCTCATATACTAACGACTACGGAAGTCCTGGTGCTCACGGCTTGCAAAGGGAATCTGTCGGGAGGATAAGGGGGGTGGGTCAAAGGAGGAAGCATGACAGGCGCTGGAAGCGGCCCTTTTTAAGGACAAGGGGAGCCAAAGGGGGCAGCATGACAGGGACGCACTGGGCTCTCACAGCTGCTGTGGGGCAGCCGGGCAGGAGGAGAAGGGTTGGCCAAAGTTGGAACCATGACAGGCTCGCAGGTACTTCTTTTTTTTTTTAGGACAGCGCAGTGCTTAATTTGTAAATAAATAAGTGCCAGGGCCCTCGTCTGGAGGCCACCTCAGCTTGCACCTCCCATTGTCACTGCCAGTGCTGCCAATGACAGTACATACACAACTGCTAACCATCACACTGCTACAAGTTTGACAATTCAGACTGTTCGAGGCCCCCAAAGCTTAGTTGTTTTAATGTCTATTTGATTAATAAACAACTGTTGTTGTGCTCATCTCTATATTACACAAACAGCGCCACCATGTGGCAGCTATCATAAGTGCCCGTGTTGACAATTAAGTGCCCTGCTGAGCCCCGGAAACCACTGGCTCAAATTAAGCGCTGGGGCAAAGGGGGCCAAAAGTGGCAGCATGATAAATAGCCACCACACTCTCAGTTGGTGCAGAGTGGCCTGGAGGGAGCAGAAAGAATTTCAACGGGAGGGGGGCAGGGAAGGGTGCTCAGAGCAGGCCTGTCTGAGGACAAGGAGATCCCTTGATAAGGGCACACCGGGTGCAGAGCAGCCCATCGGTAATAAAGGTGACCCAAGATGAGAGGGAATAACAGGTGCTCAGAATGGGCCTCCTTGAAGAGCAGAGGGAGCCATAGGGGACAACATGACAGGTGACCAAGGGGCAGCTGCAGAGAAGCCAGGCGGGAGAACAAAGAGTGCCAGATGGCGGCACCATGGGAGCATGCCAGGCCCTGAGGCTCTCAGGACACTTGAAGCTCAGCAGAGAAGGAGGAAAGCCAGGCTGTGTAAACTAACGTCACACTGTTCACCTCCTTAACACACCATGGGATGATACCAAGGCTGAGGGACAATGCTGTAAGGCAGTGCCTACAGCCATCCTACAGCCATCCGAACCACAGTAGCCAATGGCTGAGAGGGGCTTTCCAGACGACCCTTCCGGTATCTACATGTATGTCTGTGTCTATGTTATAAATCTGTGCCTAAATTTTGCAGCAGGCGTGTCTCAGGTACAGTAGCCATGTACAGCAGCTGTGTTATGTACAGTTGCTGTGTCGTGGGCACTGGCCATGTCATGTACAGCAGCTGTGTTATGTGTAGTATCTGTGTCAAGTACAGTTGCTGTGTCATGCGCACCTGCCTTGTCATGTGCAGCAGCTGTGTTATGTGCAGTATCTGTGTCAAGTACAGTTGATGTGTCATGTGCACTGGCCTTGTCATGTGCATCAAGTGTGTTATGAACAGTTGCTGTGTCAAGTACGATTGCTGTGACATGTGCACCGGCCATGTCATGTGTAGCAGCTGTGTTATGTGCAGTATCTGTGTAAGGTAGAGTTGATGTGTCATGTGCACTGGCCTTGTCATGTGAGGCAGCTGTGTTATGTGCAGTATCTGTGTCAAGTACAGTTGATGTGTCATGTGCACCGGCCTTGTCATGTGCAGCAGCTGTGTTATGTGCAGTATCTGTGTCAAGTACAGTTGCTGTGCCATGTGCACTGGCCTTGTCATGTTCAGCAAGTGTGTTATGAACAGTTGCAGTGTCAAGTACGATTGCTGTGACATGTGCACCGACCTTGTCATGTGCAGCAGCTGTGTTATGTGCATTATCTGGGTCAAGTACAGTTGATGTGTCATGTGCACCGGCCTTGTCATGTGCAGCAGCTGTGTTATGTGCAGTATCTGTGTCAAGTACAGTTGCTGTGTCATGTGCACCGGCCTTGTCATGTGCAGCAGCTGTGTTATGTGCAGTATCTGTGTCAAGTACAGTTGCTGTGTCATGTGCACCGGTGCTGTCATGTGCAGCAGCGGTGTTATGTGCAGTAGACACATCATGTGGGGTAGCCATGTCAAGTACAGTTCCCATGTCATGTACAGGAGCTGTGTCATGTGCTGTAGTCATGTCAAGTGCAATTGCTGTGTCATGTGCCACAGTGGTATCATATACAGTGGCCATTTCATGCACTCTTGGTCTTTGGCAGCCCTTTAAACTACAGATGATCTCTGTGAACGCCTTCTTAAATTTTCAGGAGCCCAGGATTAAGATTACAGAGTTCACGGCTGGGAAGGTGGAAATTATAAATGAACATATTGAAAATTCTAGAGTGCCTGGGAGAGCAATGGATAATTGCACGAAGCACTGCGAGAGAAACACCAAGGCATAGAGGACAAATAAGGAAATTATAGTTTTCATGGCCCCCAAGTAAAATGCAACATGGGAGCTGCTAAATCCATCCATGTTCTGCCCCAGGCGCCTCATGTGAATCCAGAGGAAGGTGAGGATTGTTGCAGCAGCAAAGCTGGGAGTCACCATGCACAACGCAGTAACAAAGACGTTTATCAAGGAAAGGCTGTAAAACCGCAACTCATACAACCGGGTGTTTGTGTGTCCTTCACCTGAGACATTAGATGCTGTGCAGGCTGAGATGCTAAGGAATGCATCACTGTTGCTTCTTTCACTCGAGACATTAGAGGCTGTGCTGGGTGAGATGCTAAGGAATGCATCACTGTTGCTTCTTTCACTCGAGACATTAGAGGCTGTGCTGGGTGAGGTGTTGAAGAAAGCATCACGCATGTGCCCTCCACTAGAGTTAATAGAGGCTGTGCTGGCTGATATGTTGAAGAATGCATCATGCATGCTTCCTTCACTTGAGACCTTAGAGTCTGAGCTGGCTGAGATGTTGAAGAAAGTATCACGTATGTGCCGTCGACTTGAGTTACTAGAGGCTGTGCTGGCTGAGATGTTGAAGAATGCATCACTCTTGCTTCTTTTACTCGAGACATTAGAGGCTGTTCTGGTTGAGATGTTGAAGAATGCATCACTTATGGTTCCTTCCCTTGAGACTTTAGAGACTGTGCTGGTTGAGATGTTGAAGAATGCATCACTTATGGTTCCATCACTGGAGACTTTAGAGGCTGTGCTGGGTGAGCTGTTGAAGAAAGCATCCCGCATGTGCCCTCCACTAGAGTTAATAGAGGCTGTGCTGGCTGATATGTTGAAGAATGCATCATGCATGCTTCCTTCACTTGAGACATTAGAAGCTGTGCTGGGTGAGGTGTTGAAGAAAGTATCACGTATGTGCCGTCGACTTGAGTTACTAGAGGCTGTGCTGGCTGAGATGTTGAAGAATGCATCACTCTTGCTTCTTTTACTCGAGACATTAGAGGCTGTTCTGGTTGAGATGTTGAAGAATGCATCACTTATGGTTCCATCACTGGAGACTTTAGAGGCTGTGCTGGGTGAGCTGTTGAAGAATGCATCACGCATGTGCCCTCCACTAGAGTTAATAGAGGCTGTGCTGGTTGAGATGTTGAAGAATGCATCACTTATTGTTCCATCACTGGAGACATTAGAGGCTGCGCTGGCTGAGATGTTGAAGAATGCATCACGTATGTGCCCTCCACTAGAGTTAATAGAGGCTGTGCTGGTTGAGATGTTGAAGAATGCATGATGCATGCTTCCTTCACTCGAGACATTAGAAGCTGTGCTGGGTGAGGTGTTGAAGAATGAATCACTCTTGCTTCTTTCACTCAAGATATTAGAGGCTGTGCTGGTTAAGATGTTGAAGAATGCATCATGCATGCTTCCTTCACTGGAGACATTAGAGGCTGTGCTGGGTGAGCTGTTGAAGAATGCATCATGTATGTGCCCTCCACTAGAGTTAATAGAGGCTGTGCTGGCTGAGATGTTGAAGAATGCATGATGCATGCTTCCTTCACTCGAGACATTAGAAGCTGTGCTGGGTGAGGTGTTGAAGAATGAATCACTCTTGCTTCTTTCACTCAAGATATTAGAGGCTGTGCTGGTTAAGATGTTGAAGAATGCATCATGCATGCTTCCTTCACTGGAGACATTAGAGGCTGTGCTGGGTGAGCTGTTGAAGAATGCATCACGTATGTGCCCTCCACTAGAGTTAATAGAGGCTGTGCTGGCTGAGATGTTGAAGAATGCATGATGCATGCTTCCTTCACTTGAGACATCAGAGGCTGTGCTGGTTGAGATGTTGAAGAATGCATCACTCTTGCTTCCTTCACTTGAGACATTAGAAGCTGTGCTGGGTGAGGTGTTGAAGAATGAATCACTCTTGCTTCTTTCACTCAAGATATTAGAGGCTGTGCTGGTTAAGATGTTGAAGAATGCATCACTTATGGTTCCTTCACTGGAGACATTAGAGGCTGTGCTGGGTGAGGTGTTGAAGAATGCATCACGTATGTTCCCTCCACCAGAGATACTAGAGGCTGTGCTGGCTGAGAGGTTGAAGTATGCTTCACTTATGGTTCCTTCATTCGAGGCATTAGAGACATCACGTATGTGTCCTCCACTAGGGTGACTACAGGCTGTGATTGTCAAGTTGTTGAAGAACTCATCACCACTGACACTAATAAGTCGACATAAGACTAAAGGAAGAGAAGAGGCAAAGATAAGTAAAAGAAGTCCCATGAGCAACCAAGGCACTGCCCCAGGTAACCTCTCCTTCAGCTTCCTGAAGAATGAAGTGTTACAATTTACAAACTTCACACAGCAGTAGACGCAAAATAGGGTGGTGAATGAAAGGCTGGAAGAGCGCAAACAAAACATGGCGATGAGAACAGGTACAGAGACATTTCCCAATAAGTAGTATTCCCCCCCAACGATGCTGCAGATATTGTAGACAAAGTAAACACACAGGTGGAAAATGTTAGCAAAACCAAGGCTGGAAAGAATGAGGTCGCAGGAGTTGAGACCACTGTTGCTCTTGAGCCAATCTGCGAGACTCACAGCGAGTATGAAAATATTGCCTATGACTCCAATGATGAAGCAAAGACAATGAAGAAGTAGTAATGAGATATCAGTGTAAGTAAGCATATTGCCACCCGAATGGTCTGCATCAGATCCGTGTTCTCATTGTACAGAATGCCTTCTTTTGTGGCATCAGCCTGTCTTGCTTTGTGCGAGATAATCAGATGTGTCTAGTGGCTAATGTGCTCATTTGACTGATGCAAATGGTGATGGCATTGCCTTTCTTCTGAGCCGCTTCACGTTCTGCTTAAACATTTGAGTTTGTTCCAAAATGGAAATAAACACTTATTTTTATCAGTGCAATTCAAATTCTGCCAGCGAGATGCAGGTCACAGCAGAGTCATATATGGCTTTGGAATTAGATGTCCTTGAATGAATTTGAATCAGCAACTGGTTTTTAAACCCCACTTTGAATTCATTACCCTTGTGCTGCACGTAGTTTGATAGTGAAATGCATTATTATTCTTTCTTATTTTGTTTTGTTTTTCAGTCCTACTATCACCTCAAATAAGCAAACGCCCTCCCGATCTCAACTACTCCTAATGCTTATATCGGGGGTCTGTTCTCAATCAGTGTCTGTGCCTAGTTACCAACCAGCACCATACATCAAGAGCTGACCAAGAGGTTTAATCATCGGACATCATGGTCTTTCATTATAGTTCAATAAATTCCAGAATAACCCAAAGTCGGCCTTCCTCCTATTCCATTTAACTTTTTGGTCCAGATCCCTGAAGTATTTCACGGAGTTCCACCACTCCCTCCAAGTAGGAGGTGGGACCTGGCACCACATTTCACATATCTCCCTCCAAGACAGGATCCCTCCTAGCCAGGAGGATAAAATAGCTGATTTTGAAGCTTCGAAAGGCCCCCAATTACAGATTCTGGCTGTACCAAACCAAACATGATTATAGTAGGTCTTACCTCTACTTCCACTTCCAAGATGTCCGAGATTGTCTTACCCACATTCTTCTAGATTTTTTCCAAGAACGGACAGCTGGCAAACATGCCTTTCAAGCTCCACACCTTTTAAATTTGGACTCCCCACCACTTCTTATCTTAGCCAACTTCGTCGGGGTCCAATAGACTCTATGTAAAGTGAAAAAGCGGTTTCTTCTTAATGCAGCAGATTTAATGACAGAATAAAGCATGTTTATAGATACTTGCCATGACTTTTTCAGCTCTGCACTTGGCAAGCATCCTTCTCAGACCAAGTAAGGGGGTCTCATGCTTTCTTCTGCTGCAGCAACCCGATATCCGTACCAGTATGATACCTCCTTTTGTTCTTGGTTTTGAATCCTGAAGATCCATCTCCATAGATTTTTCTTTTGAAGTCGATCACCTTTGATTTCTGAGCCACGCTGATATCTGATAGAACTTAAACCTGGAGAGCGTTCCATTCATCAAATCCCTCTAGGTATCCCAAGAACGGCTCTTGCCCCTTCCACCATCTGCATCCATCCTGTTATTCCACAGACTTTCAGGGTTTTTGCCAGACTATCCAATAAACACTCTGGAGTTCCAGGTGAGTCCCACACTGGTGCCCAATCACTATAATATGAAATACCTAAATGGGACCGAAGCTCATACCACATTATTGCTGCAGCTTTTAGGATTCTCCCAAACTTTCTTAAGAAATTAAGGAGCCCCAAATTTATACATGAAACCAACCTCTGATGTATTAGTCAGCATAACATGATTCATAAGATCCACTAATGAGCTGTCAGAGAGAAGCAAGAGCATTCTGCTATTTTTCAGTTGGTATGCCCAACAATGCAATTGAAAATCTGGGAGCCCCAGGGCACCACTTCCTAGCCTTCTTCTCAACTTCTTCCAGGAAAGTCTTGTCCACTTACCAGCCCAGATAAAAGATGTAATTCTCCCTTGTATTCTAGCAAGGGATTTTTTACTAAACTCTAACGATATGTTGTCATACAAATAAGAAAACTTAGGTAGAATAGACATCTTGACCAGATTAACATGACCATACAAGGTGAGAGGGAGATTATGCCATTTCTTTAAAATCCTGTCTACCTCTTTAGAGACTTTCTCCAGGTTCGCTGTAGAGACCTTCTCCAGATCCTGTAGTTTTGTTACCCCAGATATCTCAGTTCCTTCGATAACCTGATGCCTTGATGATCCTGATTCCATACCATTACCTCCATTTTACTACTATTAATCTCATAACCAGACAACCTCCCAAATGAGTTCACCTCCGCCATCAAATTTGGTAAAGCCTGGTTAATGTTCGAGGTGTGTAACATCAGCTCATCAGCATATAAAGCTATCTTCCTAGAGAAGGTTCCCACCGCAAATGTCATTATTTTCCTATTCTGCCTCAGACTTTGTGCCAGGGGTTCAATATATCAATTAAAGAGGCTAGGTGACAGGGGGCAGCCCTGTCTAGTTCCCCTTCCTATCTTTACTGAAGAGGTAAGGCTACCATTAACTAGTACCTGTGCTCGAGGTGCCCTGTAGATCTTGCTCAGCACATTCTGAAACTCATCCCCAATACCAAACGCCTTTAATGTGCCTACCAAATATTTCCAGTGCACCCGATCGAAGGCTTTAGCTGCGTCAAGGGTTACAATTGATATGGGGACTCCCTGGGTTGTGGCAAAATCTATTGAGACTATTAAGGTGTGTGTGAGGTCACTCATCTGTCTTCCTGGTAGAAAGCCCTTCTGATCTTCATTAATTAGGATCCCAGCAAACTTGCTTGAACGGGCTGCCAGAATACTTGTGAAGATTTTGTAATCATAATTAAGCAATTATATCGGCCAGTATTATTGGCACTGCATGGGATCCTTACCTGGTTCCAAAATGAGCGCTATAACTGCCTTGTTCCAAGATTCCGGTAAAGGGGATTCCCTTCTCAGCACATCATTAAATAATTCCAACCAGACCGGGATTACTACCTCCGACAGCTTGATGTAAATTTAGTTTAGGATTCCATCTGGCCCGGATGCTTTCCCCCTTTTCAAGTTTTTTGACTGCTGTCAGGATTTCATTCCCCGCTATTTAACAATTCAGGCAGGCTTCAGCTTAAAGGGATCATGATGCACTCTTTGGATCTCAACTTACAAGTCTATAGCGGAGGTCACCTGAGGAAATGCCTTGGTCAAAAGATCCACCACAAATGACTTAACATCAGCCCCCTCTGCCCCTTCCTTAACATCCAAAATCCTAATGTTGTTCCATCTGGAGTTATTCTCTATTCTCTCTAGTTTCTCTGCCAATTCCTTTTCCCTTTGCTTCAATCTTCCAACCTCTCAAGTGTTATCACTCACATTTGACCCCACCTCCTGAGCTTTAATTTCTAGTGCCTCCGTACGTTGTGCTAGGATCGTCATTTTCTCGTCCAGACTCAGACACGTGTCCTGTATCACTTTTGGTCAGCTTCCGAGGCCGAGAAGTGCTCCTTGATCTCTTGAGAGAGTTGGCTGACCATCTACTAAACCGTTCCTAAACCTGGTGCCTCACTACCAACCCTGTTAATCGATTGATCCGGTAGGGGTGGCTGAAAAGAACGCCCATACACCTCTACCATTCTTTCTGCTCTGCCTCTCCCCTCCTTGCCACTATGCGATAGACACAATCTCTCTAGTGATAGAAATCTATTTGCGGTGTGTACATCTGGGTGGATTATGGGAGGCTCTGTGTTCCTGCCCTTATCCTTATCCTGATATAACAGCCCCCCACCCTGCCCTGACGTTTATACACTGGTCATGGTATTTACTTTGAAAACGGATCTCGGTGAGGGTGTCACTCTGGGACCTTTGATAGCAGTCTTACTTCTTCTATCTTTTAGCACAAGGTCCCTTTTTATTGGTGCTCTGTTAGGGGAGCTCTTAGCTTTCTGTGGGGTAGAACCTGCTTGTGCTTGCCCTTGCCTCTGATGGGTACAGCCCAGGTATGCGACTTACTTTGCAAAAAAAATTAATTGACCTTAATTTGTATCTTTACCCAATGCTTCTTCCCCCGCTGACAGTATCCGAGTCCTTATATTCTCTTGGTGCAGCCCCCAGGCGCCCCTTAGCAGCCTTGCCCTCAAACCACTGACTGCCGGTTTCCAAATGCTTAGGTACAGCTGTATCCTTCAACCATTCTCCCCTCCCTCTGCTCAGGGTACCTCCAGCAGTCCTATACTGCTTTCACCTATACTACTGCTTTGTTCTTCTTACCACTTGTTCGTTGCAGCTGATGCTTGTGCGGACTCTTCCTGCACTCCCCCCGCTGGGATTGCTTCCGCGTTGGGGAAGGGGGCGCTGAGCGTCTCTAATGCTAAAGAGTGCGCTCGTCGCCGCAAACCACTGGAGGTTTGAATACTCGCATATCGACCCTCAAAAGATCAGAATGAGGAGAGGAGCACCATAACCAACTTCATCGCCCTTCTACATCCAAGGAGAGCAGGTAACAGATCTATAACAGCGCTCTCCGAATCCAATGGGTGGGGCTCCTGACCCGCTCCACTAGCTGCCCGCCATGTTCCCCCTGGTCTCTCCCTGTTCTGACACCTCTCGTATTATTATTCTGTCATGTTTAGACCGTTCTCAGTGAAAAAAGTCCATATTATATTTGTTTGTGAAATCTTTGTAATATTTTCTCTCACTTAAATTTGCTATGTTTCTGGAGGTCAGAGACAATGGGATTTGAAAACGGCATTAGAAACAAGAGTGGTTGTGTCTTGTATTGCAGAATACCTGATACAAGAGTGGGCGAGTCTGAGATGCTAGGGCAATACTTCATTCAAAAGTGGGCGTGTCTGGGAATCCATAGCAATAGTTGGTGCAAGAGTGGGAGTGTCAGGGCTTCCAGAACGACACTTGATAGAAGAGTGAGTGTGTCTGAAATTCCACAACAATATATGATACAAGAGTGGGCGTGTCTGGGATTCATAGCAACAGTTGATACAGGAGTGGGCATTTCTGGGATTCAGTAACAATGGTTCATACAAGATTGGACGTGTCTGGGATTGCAGAACAATACCTGATACAAGAGTGAGTGTGTCTGAAATTCCAGAGCAATACTTGATGCATGAGTGGGTGTGTCTGGGATTTCAGAACAATAACTGTGTTTTGGTGGTACTTGAGTGAAGGAGGGATCAGAGTTTACTAATGTCTGATCCAGGGCAAATTCCCATTATGTCTTTCAGAACAGCATTCACAAGTCTGTGTTTACTATCTTTTAGGAGTTCAGGCATATATCCTTTGCATGTTTTTCAGTTAGTTTTTATTTTGTGTACTTCAGGCTTGAAGCATTGGCAAGTTCCATATAAGTTAAGCAATAACGTCTGGCAAATGCCTGTTTATTCTTTTAACATGGAGATTGGTGTTTACTTTAACGGCAAAGTGATATGATTTTGTAATGTGAACTATTTGGAAATCTTGTAGATGTCATTTTTATACCACATAATACAATGTAAATACTTGTAAGTGTACACATGCTACCGCCTATATCAGCAGTTTGGAAAGCACAAATGAAGCAAACTTCTAAGTAAATTTGAAGTATGACGAAAACAAAGATTTTAATAGGATAAAAAAAATCAAGACATAATTCATGAATCAAGATTTCCACACATTATCGCTTGTGCGCTTTTTATTAGTAAAGCCCTGTATGTCTGCACAAATGTAGTGGCCATTTCAATGGAAAGTGTACTGTCTATAAATGACAGTGCGTTACCACACTTTAGTTATATATGTGTGACAATGTTCTCTAAAAAGCACCACCAGCTGCACACTACACCCTTGCCACTGTCCTGCTGAATACATTTTATACACTTGTTCTTTGTGTATGATATTTGGAATGTTCACGATCCATATGACTTCAGTGATGTGACACTGATGGCAGCACCCCCCATCCTGAAAAATGTTGCAGTACCACTGAGTATGTTGTCTGAACACCTTTATGCCATACTGGCACTGAAAGAAACTCACTCTTCGTTGAGTCCAGAGCTCCTAATCGAGCCCTGTCAGTGACACCCTGCAATCTGAACCCCTCAGATACTTAGGGGCAGATTTACCATTGCTTTGCAAAGTCATCAAAAGTGATGCAAAGCAGCACAATGTCCTCATTTGTTATTTACTTTCTCGCACAAAACCTTTTTTATACTTAAACATTGCCTAAAATTACACAAATTAGTGCTTTCCAATACTTTGCTACACATGGCTTCAAAGGGACATCCCATGGATGTTATGTTATCTTGTCTTATCTTATCCTATCTTATCTTATCTTATCTTATCTTATCTTATCCTGTCTTGTCTTATCTTATCTTATCCTATCCTGTCTTATCTTATCTTATCTTATCTTATCCTGTCTTGTCTTATCTTATCTTATCCTATCCTGTCTTATCTTATCTTATCTTATCTTATCTTATCTTATCTTATCCTATCCTATCCTATCTTATCTTATCTTATCTTATCTTATCTTATCTTATCCTATCTTATCCTATCCTATCTTATCTTATCTTATCTTATCTTATCCTATCCTATCCTATCTTATCTTATCTTATCTTATCTTATCTTATCTTATCTTATCTTATCTTATCCTATCCTATCTTATCTTATCTTATCTTATCTTATCCTATCCTATCTTATCTTATCTTATCTTATCTTATCTTATCTTATCTTATCTTATCTTATCTTATCTTATCTTATCTTATCTTATCCTATCCTATCCTATCCTATCCTATCTTATCTTATCTTATCTTATCTTATCTTATCTTATCTCCATTTGTATAGCTTGCTAATTACCCATGAGGGTATCTATTTGAGGATATCAAGTGCTTTGCAGATGGGTAGGCGGATTATTCAAAAAGCCAGGTCTTTAGCTTCTTGCGGAACTCAAGATGCGTTGAGGAGGCTCTAATGTGATGTGGGATGGTACATGGGCATTCCCACATTACCATCCATTGTTTTTGATGCAAAGCCTCATCTACTAACATTTGCAGAGAAGACTCTGTGACAAAAAATAATGCCTGTTAGAGGCAGTAGTTAACTTGAAAAATGTTTTACTTTCTTCTAACTTTTTCACAAGCATACCCATACCAATTTCAACTTACTTAGGTCTCACCATTGAGGTGCAGCTCGAGTCCTATACCACAGTGAACATGGCACCCATGTCTGGGCCTGCCCTTCGCTCTTAGGGACTAAACTGCAACAACAGCAAGGTAATGGATAGAATGCTTGAATTATTCTCAGCCACTGTCGATTGCTCTGGGTGCATTCCAGACCATAGTTTTTAACCCAATATACCGTTCTAGGGCCACCTAATGAAAATCAGTACCAACCCTGCTCCTGATGGGTACAGTCTGGCCCGAACTGACAGGCAAGACCCCCACCAAATGGGACTACAAGCAACCGTAGATCAGATTCGACCTACTTAGGTCTCACCAGTGAGGTATAGCTAGAGTCCTATAGCACACTGAGCACTGGACCAACATCTGGGCATACCCGTTGCACTTAACGGATAACATCAGCAAGGAGATGGATGGAATGCTTGAATTAATCTCAGCCACTGGCAATTGCTCGGGGGTGCATTCCAGTCCATCGGATTCTGCCCACCATGACACTCAAAGGCCTTTGTTATGCAGTACCGACCCTGCTCTTCTTGGGAACAGTCCATTCCAAACTACCAAGCAGTTTGGGCTGAACTGTTCCTATTGGAGCAGATTTGCAAAGATGATTTGCATATGGCTGGACCCCAGCTGGGGTGGCATGGTGGGCAAAAGAACAATGGGTTGGAATGCTGCCCCAAGCAATTGCCAATGGTTAGACTCATTGCAAGCATTTCTCCAATCACCTTTTGTGTGCAAAGTGTACAAAAGGCATTTGTGCCCCCTACCTGCACCTCTGAGGCACTTTCTTATTATACAAGGGCCTGCAGATGCTTGTACAGCTCTTTCTATAATTTGTTTTCTTTAAATTTTAGCTAGCACTGACACGTGGGGGCTTGCTCTCATTTTGCCGCAGTCATGGTCCCATGGAAATGAGGAAACACTTTGCCTGTTCTTGCCACGTCATATTACAGGTGCAAACATGTAGACAAAGAGCCTGTAAGGAGGGGCACTGACTATTCAACACATAGAGGTTGTGAACAATTAACGCATTTACCAAGGGGCTCCTTGATAGCCTGCCTAGACATTGCCCTTCAGGCTACGGCAATCACTCACTGCACCTGCCTGCTAGGGAACCTTTAGCCGCCTTCAAACAGAGGCTGGTTGTCTCCTGGGAGGTTTCAAACAGCTGAATTGCCTTTCACTAATGGGCCATTGAGAGTGGAAGTACAAGTTTTCACTGGCACTTTGAAAGGTGCATTCACCATGTTAGGGTTTACTCTCATGGTCCCTGCCTTGGTACGCAGTTAAAGGAGGGCTCTGGTGCGGAGGAGGACTGCGGTGCCGATTGAGGCAATGTGCTCCATAGGCAATATGCCTCTAGGTGGGTAGCAAAGACTTAAGCTTCAGAGGGCATATAGACTGGTAATATGGTGCATAAGATACCCTGGTAGCATGTTATCATGTTCCCTAAGATATATTGGTAAAATGTTAGCATGGTCCTTGAGGTACAATTGTAGCATGTTAGCATGTTCCCTAAGATACCCTGGTAGCATGTTAACATGGTCCCTAAGATACACATTTATCATTTTAATATGGTCCCTAAGATACACTGGTAACATGTTCCCTAAGATACAGTGGTAGCATGTTAGCATGGTCTCTACGATACACTGGTAGCAGGGTCCCTAAGATACATTGGTAGCATGTTAGCATGGTCCCTAAGATGCACTGATAGCATGTTAGCATGGTCCCTAAGGTACACTTGTAGCATGTTAGCATGTTCCCTAAGAAACACTGGTAGCATGTTAGCATGGTCCCTAAGATACACTTGTAGCATTTTGGCATGGTCCCTAAAATACAGTTATAGCATGTTAGCATGTTCCCTAAGATACAGTGGTAGCGTGTTAGCATTGTCTGTAAGATACACTGTAGCATGGTAGATGGTCCCTAATTTACACTGGTAGCATGTTAGCATGGTCCTCAAAATACACTGTAAGCATGTTAGCATGTTCCCTAAGATACATATGTAACATGTTAGCATGTTCCCTAAGATACACTAGTAGACTGTCAGCATGGTCCCTAAGATACACTGTTAGCATGTTAGCATGGTCCCTTACATACCCTGGTAGCATGTTGCATGTTCGCTATGATACACTGGTAGCATGTTAGCATGGTCCATAAGATACACAGTTAGCATGTTAGCATGGTCTCTAGGATACAAAGGTAGCATGTTAGTAGGGTCCCTAAGATACAGTGGTAGCATGTTAGCATGGTCCCTAGGACCCACCGGTAGCATGTTAGCATGTTCCCTAAGATACACTGTTAACATGTTAGCATGGTCTCTAGGATATACTGGAAGCATGTTCCCTAAGATACACTGGTAGCATGTTAGCATGGTCCCTAAGATACCCTGGTTGCATGTTAGCATGGTCCCTAAGATACACTGTTAGCATGATCCCTAAGATACCCTGGTAGCATGTTAGCATGGTCACTAAGATACACTGGTAGCATGTTAGCATGGTCCCTAAGATACACTGTTAGCATGGTCTCTAGGATACATAGGTAGCATGTTATTAGGGCCCCTAAGATACACTGGTAGCATGTTAGCATGGTCCCTAAGGCCCACTGGTAGCATGTTTGCATTTTCCCTAAGATACACTGGTAGCATGTTAGCATGGTCACTTAGATACACATTTAGCATTTTAATATGGTCCCTAAGATACACTGGTAGCATGTTCCCTAAGATACAGTGGTAGCATGTTAGCATGGTCTCCATGATACACTGGTAGCATGGTCCCTAAGATACACTGGTAGCATGTTAGCATGTTCCCTAAGATACACTGATAGCATGTTAGTATGGTCCATAAGATACACAGTTAGCATGGTCTCTAGGATACAAAGGTAGCATGTTAGTAGGGTCCCTAAGATACACTAGTAGCATGTTAGCATGGTCCCTAAGGCCCAATGGTAGCATGTTAGCATTTTCCCTAAGATACACTGGTAGCATGTTAGCATGGTCCCTAAGATACACTGGTAGCATGTTAGCATGTACAATAATTCTGTCCCTTCACTTCATGGCATATCATTGTGAGATCTGTATAACCTTTGATTTCTTTCACCCTGCCCCTTGCAAGCAGATTTTTATAACCTCCTTCAAGGGAAAGAAGAAATATGCCACACACATTGTGATAAATGATAGGCCATGAAAAATGTATTATTCTTTAGACGATTTTAGGTGAAATCATGCAGAACAAAATATACTTTTTTTGTCATGCATTTTTCATTTCAATAACTTTTTTGGGAAAGGCAAGCTAGAGTAAATCTTGGTAGGATAAGGATTGGGTAGTAAACAACAAAATTATTAGAATATTTTTAATTCCTTTTTAAAACATCAGTTTGCTAGTCCGGTTATGTGAAAATTGTGCTGTAAATTGTACACTTTAGCAACTTTTTTGAAACTTTTATCATATCAAATTTTATCATATCAAATTTTATCATATCAAATTCCCCTCAGGGCAGCTTTTCTCTCTTGCTGAAATTCTGCTCATGCATTACACCCACTGCTTTTTAAAACTGAACAGAAGCCACTCATCTAGATGCTAGGTTTGTAGTTTTTCTCGGCCAGTGTATGTTGGTACCCCTTTGGTTGATTTTTGTGAAATACAAGCTAATGATTCAAGCAGCCTTTTAAAACATCCTGGATTCTCTTACCCTCAAATGAACCGTCAGAAGGTTAGTGAGAGTAACAAAGGATTCAGTGGTGCGCAAGCTGGTAGCGGGCTGCACCCCAAGAAAAATTGGGCACATGCTCCTATTTATTTATTTATTTAGGTTTTTACAAATGAAGCTCTGTGGCCTGCCTGCCAATTGTTGACGTTTGGACAACTGCCAAATCCATCAACTAACAACTGTCACAAATGGTTGAAAACCCAGGAGAACAATTGTCTCCAAGAATACAAACAGAGAATGGACCGTCACAAGCAACCACATCCTTTTACCCGATCAGTGGCAGATTATCGGAAACACAAATACGAGTGTGGACAGAATATCGTGTCAAAAATATCAAGCACAAGAATATCGAGAAGGTAAGTGCAAATAGCTTGGTATAAATTAACTTTTCTTAATTCCAACTCTTCGTACCTTGAAGATATATCTATTGTCAACGTACATTTATGTCGAGTTATATATAGTAAAATGTTACTTCACAATAGAAAATGACCTACTCGATATTATGTCCCATGATATTTTTGACACGATATTCTGTCCCACGATATGTTTGACACGATATTCTGTCCCACGATATTTTTGACACGATATTCTGTCCCACGATATTTTTGACACGATATTCTGTCCCACGATATTTTTGACACGATATTCTGTCCCACGATATTTTTGACACGATATCCTGTCCCATGATATTTTTGTTTCTGATATTTTGTCCAAATACCCCTTTTAATGGAAAAACAGTGGCAGCAGTGCCTCTGATAGTTACCAGGTTATCTACCCACATTACCACTGCACTGAACTGCATTTCCCTGTATTTATCTAAGATGTTTTTAGCTGTACAAAATTGACAGAAATCTTTCTCCACTCCACACACATTCTTCCTGATTCTAGATGTGTGATCCTAATCACATCTCATTGTCTCTTTATCCTTTTTGCTTTTCTCAGAGTGTTTTTGAATTCTTGGTTCTTCAGGCTGTAAACAATAGGGTTACACAAAGGAACCACACCAATGTACACAAGAGATAAGATTTTGTTCTGTGTCAGTGAATAGGCTGAAGGCGGACGCAGATACATGACCAAGAGAAAGCCGTAGAATAACACCACCACGGTGAGGTGTGAGCCGCAGGTGGAGAAGGCCTTGTCTCTCCCCTCGACTGAATGAATCTTCAGGATGGATGAGATTATGTTGAAATAGGATGTGAGGATGAGAACAAAAGAGAAAAGTCCAACTAAAGCCCCACAGATAAAGGTCAATGTCTCTATGGCATGGGTGCTGCTGCAGGAGAGCTTCATCAGTGCTGTGATGTCGCAGAAGATGTGGTTGACTTGACGTGACTCACAAAACGAGAGTGCAGATGTTAGGACCGTGTGTGGGATTGGCTCCACCAGGCTGAAGATCCAGGATGCGGCCGCCAGCCGAAGGCACAGAGTTTTATTCATGATAGACATGTAACGTAAAGGATTGCAAATGGCAACATACCGGTCGTAAGCCATGGCAGTGAGAAGAATGGTCTCCGTACACACCATAGCGATGAAGAGGTACAACTGTATCAGGCACACAGCGAAGGAGACACGTGGCGTCTCTGCAAAAAAGGTGGCCAGCATTTTTGGGAAGATAGTGGAGGTGTAAATGATGTCTACCAAGGACAAGTTCACCAAGAAAAAATACATAGGGGTGTGCAGATGGGAATCAGAATATATGATCACAGCTATGAAAATATTTCCCGAGATAATGATTAGATAAACAAACAAAAATGCAACAAAAAGAGGAACTTTCAACTGAGGAAGGTCAGAAAAACCAACAATAATGAATTCTGTTGCAGATGTAGCGTTTTCTCTCTTCATTCCTGCCACTGAAAGCTGGCAAGATTTACATTCCTGGCGAGCTTCCCATGTAGTATGTAAGAATTTAAGTTTGGACCCGTTGTGTGCAGCAATGAATGGGAAGTGAACTGCTCTCAAGTATGTTTCATGCTTTTCAACTGTAAGTGTGCAGGAAGGCCGGGTTTCAATCTTCCAAAGCCGTTTCTGCAATACCTCTTGTTTTTAATCACTCTGCAGCTGAAAGTACAATATATAAATTAGTTACAATGCCTACAGAGATGTTGGGAAATAGCTTGATGTGTACTTTAGCATTCGAATTTCCCCAGAGCTGTGTTCACAGAAAGAACTTACATTCTCCAGAGTCGTCAGTAGAATATTAGCTCTCTGGGTCTACAGCAGTGCAAGACTGCATGTGTCTGTAACATAGCAGAGGTGCTTATATCCAAACCTAGGTCTTCAGTGCGCTGAACCTTCACCTTTCTTCAGCTCCTCCATTGATAATGCCTGTCTTCAGGCTAAACAATAATAGAAAATGGCAATATTCATCAATTTGTAAACAAGCACTGAAGACAAACTGTTAGCTTGTGCAGCACAGAATGATTGTCTTTTCAGGCAACGTATATTTAAAAATATTTTCCCGGGATGTAATTTTTTTTTTTTTTTTAAAGTGCGCTCATCAATCAAAATTCAAGGACAACTTCACAGATTTTTCTATCTATATTAATGGAGCCCAATCGAAATCCAGGATGACCCGACCCATGTCAGATTTTCATGGCGAACACTAGCTCTGTAATTGCATTCCATTTAGATTAATCAAGTTAATTTATGTGGGCATCCTGAAAATCCGGCATGAATCCTGCATTTATTGATTTTTGATAGATATATTAATCTATATCACCAGGTTTTTAATTCAGCAGGATTGGCCTATATAGGCAGAGAAGCTCCCTCTGTACATACATGATTAACTTACCCTTCACTCACAGAGACACTCGATGAGTTGCATACTTAAATTGCGACCAACACAACATAATTCCAACTTAAAACAAGACTTCAGATATTCCGTTTTCTATTTTTTTAAAAACCCAGCATGATTGGTAGTTGAGTCACCCTCCCTACTCAGACAATTATGCTAAACAAGGGGACTGATTCACAAATGTGACTTATGCTTCTGAGTAAGTTTACACTTTGAGTAAGGTAACTATATTTTGGTTTTCAGTGTAAGTTACCAATAAAAGGGAAAACAGTAGTAGCTCCAGCACTACACATGGCTGCAACACCCTCCCATAAAAAAATAATGGAGGTTGGGACTTAAAATAGAACCCCATAGGAAATAATGTTAAATTAAATTAAATTATTTAAATAGTAAAAAATATAAATAATTAAGTTAATGTTAAAAAAATATAAAATAGTGCATATGTATTTTAAATGATAAAATATTTTATTAACTTATTTTGTATGTAAAACATAATATAACAATAACGTTTATTAAATAATAATTAAACACATTTTAATTACTTCATAGTAATAGTGCAAGGGTGCCAGCGTTACGGATAAGATTGTTTTTGTGCAGCAAAGGTTGCCTTGACAAATCTTTGTAAATCTGGTTTAAACAAAATACAAGGGTAGATGCAAGGGAATGACCATGCTCCACCCATGTAATACTTACCAGAGGCAAAGTTCGCAAGTCAGTGTTTTGCGGTAGCAGAATAACTAATATAAAAGGCATTCATTAATGTCAAATAGTACATCTATATCCTTAGTATTCATATGCTTGCTATGAACAATATCTTCATACATTACTTGTCTCACAACAACAATGATATATCACTGGCATCTCTCATGAAATCATTTGTAGTAGTGACTTAGAGCCATATGTACAAAAATCAAGAATTGCGATTTACAAATTGTGATTCTTAGAGAATTACAATTAGGAAATCGCAATTCCTAATGTAAGAAAACTTCCATCTATTAAATAGCGATTCCTAGTGGGTCACAAATCGACCTACCTCATGAATAATAATGAGGTGGGTAGCAATTTGCAATCCATTAGGAATGGGATGGTGGCCTGCTGGGGTCAGCATACCACCATGTCTGTGATTGCAGTTTAAAAATCAATTTTTTAAAATATAGCCCATTTTGCTTAAAAGAAAATGGGATGCACTTTAAAAATGGAAAAATAAACTTTTAAGTTTCATTTCTTAAGATCCCTGTGGGACCACTGCCTGCTCTCAAAAAATATTTTTGCATACATTCTCATAGGGGAAGGGGTTCTTTGTGAACCCTTTCCTATTTGCAAATGGCTACCACTACCTTTGGGTAGTCAGTAATAAATTTGTTTTGTGACCATAATTCGTTTGCAACATACTACTGTGACTCGTCATTGGAAGGATCGCTTTAAACATGCCTGTTCCAAATACTGAATCGCTAAACCACATTGCCATTCGGTAACAAGTTCCTCCCTCTCCCACACCACCAACAATAGCACATAACCCACAACTTCAATTGGCAATACTCACACTCCTGCAGCACAAATTCTCTCCACCTCCAAAAAACAAGTGCCACATAGTCAACCTATTGATAGACTCACAGTCAGACTTATTTTTCATTACAGAATCATGGCTGTGGGAAGACATGGCATCAATATTACATGAAGCTGTGCCACCCGGATATGAAACTGATACACAAAATTGCATAGGCAAAAGAGGAGGCGGCTTAGATGTCATAGTTAAAGAAACAACAAATCTCACCTAAGCGTAGGATGTTTCTTTACAAGGTTGTGAGACCCTCCTTGTCGGATGCAACCCTACACCAAGATTTCATGTTACTTTCTCCTTCTACACAGACGACTACCTAGTAATGCTACATTTCCAGATACATTGCTAGACACAATCTCAAACCTTCTTACAAAATACTCAAGCCCATGCATCCCTAGTGACCTCAGCATAAGGTTTGACAAACCTAATATGCCACACCCCACAACTATCAATATTGGATTAAACACTGACAACCTACAGCAGCTCATTAAAAAACCCACACACATCGGTGGCCACACCTTAAATATCATCTTTGCTAAAAAAAAACTAGTAACATTTAAAAGAATTACTCCTGTTATGTGGCCAGACCACTTCCTCATTGCCTCCTAATACAAGACACTAAATCCCACCACAACTAAAGCCTTCCTACGCCAACCACATACCGACCATGGAACAAGCTGAATTTGGAGGACCTAGAAAATCTGCATACCTACGCAGATCTAGTCACCATCAATTCTGTACAAACACTCTATGGATGGTTCCAGAGAGCTTTTGCTCTCTTAATTCCTCTGAAGACATCTAAGCATAACAAAAGAAAACACGCCCCTCTGGATGAATGCAAGATTAATAAAGATCGATGAAAATGCTAACCTTCATCCCAACTGGCTCAAAACAAACCACCCTGAAGACAAGATCGCCTACACAGACACAACAACATATAGAGGTCTACAATCAAAATAGCAAAACATTATTATACTATTCAAACAGAATCCACAATGCAAAGTGTGCCAATAAAGAATTCTATAAAGTACTCACAGAATTCCATTAACCAAAAAGCCTTTGTTTTTTTCAGTGAATGTCTACATTTTTTTAATTCCATTTCCTAATTTTAACGTTCCTGTAACCTTTGTTTTTTTCAGTGAATTTCAGTTTTTTTATGCTATTTCCTAACTATAACGCCCCTGTAACCTTTGTTTATTTTGTAAATTTTTAATACAGATTGTTCTACAGTTTCACCAATAAGTTCAATTTATCAAACGTACAGTTTATAAACACATTTTATTTACACATTTATTCTTATTATACATTTCAAAAGTAACAACAAATCAAGTAAAGTTAACTTATATGGTCTTTCTATAAATGTAATACACCAAGTCATTCTCTTTTTTTATTCATTTCATGGATCCGCTGAGGCACGGTGAATTTGAGAAGGGAACCCAGGCGAGTTCTTTATGGTTACTAGTTCCTGTGATAAAACTGCGGATTTAATACGACTTTAAAAACAAGAGAAATATCATATACAGGCCTCACAAAGTTTCATATTGGCATCAGAGAACCCATATCCATAAATTCATATTTGGAAAGCCTATCTGTGCTTCACAACATACTCATTCATTTTACGAGTTTAGTGATGCCACTGCAGATTCGCCAGAATGCCAGGAACACACCCAAACAGCTACATCTCATTGGATACAGTAAGTCTCCACCCATCCACATTGCAAACCACACCCTGAATCAGGTATTTAGGTTTCACATCTCTCTGGAGACAGACTGAAAACTAAAGCTCCATACTTTTGGGGGATTTCCCCCAAAGGAAGAATTTTTCAAAATCAAGATGTAAAGTTGCTGAAGATAGAAGACAATGGGAATAACAAGATGAAAATGAGGATGACTTTTCACCTCTAAAAAAAGCCTCCGACGTATGTTAATGTTAATGTTATTGAGACTTGTAAAGCGCACTGTTACCACACGGTGTCCTGGGGCTGACCAATGATCGGACAGTAAACAGGTATCTTACCAGAAATCTGATGCATTAAAAAGACATGTTTTCAACTCACGTCTAAAATTAAGAAGGGAGGTGGCGGATCGAATGGGTAACGGAAGTGTGTTCTAGATTGTTGCAGTTCCTAGGTAGAAACATCTACCGGCCCAGTTCTTTCTATTGAATTTTGGTACCACCATGATGCTCGAGTTAGATGACCTAAGTATTCTGTTAGGTATGTACCATCTAAGTTTCTGGCCTAGATATTGTGGTCCTTGTTTATGCAAGGCTTTGTAAGCAAAACACAAATCCTTGAATTGGACCCTCTCCTTCACTGGTAGCCAGTGCATCTGCTTGATGGTTTTCCTGACTGAGACATGTTTAGGGGTACGAGATAAAACTCTGGCTGCAGTATTTTGCAGTACCTGAAGTTTCCTAAGATGATGAGCTTGGAGATTAAGATATAGATCATTACAATAATCTAGTCTTGCCAGTACCAATGCCGATATAACCAACTTTTGGATATTTTCTGGAATATATACTAGAATCTTTCTGACTTTTCTTAGGATAAAGTAAATGGATGATGTCAAGGCATCGATCTGGTTGGCAAAAGCTTGTTATCTATAATTATCCCAAGGTTTTTGGCTTTTTCGACTGCTTGGGCAGTTTGCCTAATTCGCTGGCCACCAACTAGGGAACCAGAAAGAGGGGTCATTACCAAAAAGCACAACCTCAGTTTTGTTACTGTTTAACTTTAAACAGTTAGAACTCATCCAAGAGCTTACTGCTGACATGCAATCATTAAATTGTTTGCTAATGGTGTGGGATTGATTCATGACTGCTACGACAATTTGCCTATCGTCAGCAGAAAAAGTAGGCCTGGGCGTAGTTCGCGGAGTTTTGCTATGCGGAACTCCGCGAAGTTACAAAAAAACTCTGTGAAGTTCCGCGAGTGGCGGAGTGCAGTATGAACTGCAGTTTGTGCTGGTATTCCTGCCGCTTGGGTAGAAATTCTACCTGAGCGGCAGCTCGTGATCGCGAACTACCGTTCACGATCGCGAACTTACTTTGCGCGATCGCGAGCGGAGAAAAAACTCCGCTGCACAATGCGAAGTGGAGTTTTCTGCACTCTGCGAACGGAGCGAAGTTCACCGCCCAGGCCTAATAAAAAGTTAGAGTGAAGCGACTGGAGCCAGAGCCGCGATGTATACATTAAAAAGGGTAGGGCTCATAGAGGAGCCCTGTGGTACTCCACATGAGAGCTGAAAAGTGTTAGACTTATACGAATCCATGGCTACAAATTGTGTCCTGTCTTCCAGAAAAGATTCAAGCAAATGGAGGGCTGATCCCTGCACTCCTATAGCTACTAACCTCTCCACCAAAATGGTATGGTGGACAGTGTCGAAGGCCGCCGACAAATCTAAAAGAATGAGGGCGGCCTTCCCACCATTGTCCAGGGCTTTTCTGATTTCCTAAACTGATCAGGGCCGACTCGGTGCTGTGTCCGGCTTTGAAGCTGTGTTGTGATTCATCTAGCCAGGTATGTGCATCAATATATTCTACAAGCTGTGTATTCATGGCTCTCTCTATGAGTTTGGCGGGGAAAGGTAGTCGTGATATGGGACGGCAATTATTAACGTCCTCTGAGTCTAAGTTTTTTTTTATAATAGGCCGAATTGAGGCTGTTTTCCACATCTTTGGAATACTCCTGTCTTAAAGATAGAATTAAATACTTTTAACAGGTTATCCACTACTACCTCTTGGGCCAATTTTACCACAGCCACTGGGCAGGGGTCAATCGGTGATCCTGATTTAGTTTTTACCATTAGATCCATTACTTGTGCCTCGTCCAGATCGACAAACTTTTCAAGACTTGGCTCCCCAACAAGTCGGGCTGATACAAGCTCAATGTTGGGAGGGGATAATTTCTCCTTAGATCTGAGACTGCCTACTTCATTGAAGATACTCTCTACTTTGTGCACAAAAGTGCATGGTGATCTTATTGCACAGAGATTGAGTTGGTACAATCTCTGGAGTATGTGGTGAGGTGAAGGACAACACCATTCTAAAAAGTTCCTTAGAGGAGTTCTTGGCGCTTTCTATTTTTTGGGAAAAGAATAAGGTTTTTTCGCTTTTTCTGTATATTTGCTCAAGATTTGTTTGTATTTCTGTCTCTCTACGGAATCATAGGCTGATATCCAGATACGTTCCTGTTTTTTGCAGTGTTAATTTGCATTTCTTCAAATTTTCTGAGAACCAGGTGGCCGTCGGATGACTGCGCCGCAAGCGTGAAGGGGCCAAGGGCACTAAGGAGGAGACATTTATATCCAGCCATTGGTTGTATGAACTGGCATTTTTATCTACATCTTCCCCGTACTCTGGCTGTGAGCTGGCAAGATTTTCTTGGAGTTTCCGTTTGTTGACCCTATTCCAGGCTCTAACTGATCTGCTCCTTGCTACCCCACCAATTTGAGGGGCAGTTTCTAATAACCAGATGTTAAATAGGATAGCTGAATGGTCTGACCAAGTAAGTGGCAAAATGTCCTTTACTAAGATATGAGGGTTATTAGAAAAAATCCCATTAAGCGTGTGACCCACCCAGTGGGTGGGCTCCTTCACAAGTTGTGAGAGCCCAAAATTCTCCATAAGATCAAGGAGATTTTCTGTATGGAAACACTTTTCCATCCCATCAGGAGAAAAGGAAGTTGTTGTAAAAATTGTGCAGTGCAACATATGCAGCAAAAAACTGTCAAGAGGTACGGGGAAGAAGTATTCGCATAGCACATCCTCCATATGCAAGCATCTCAAAACCATTCATATGAGGACCTATAACAAGATGATGCAAAAGAAGGAAGGTTACGCAGCATCAACATCCGTTGCTGGACCATCTATGGGATCATTACCAACCAACCAGATGATTACCATCCCCGCTGTCTCAAGAAATGGGTCACTCATTGTGGCAAATGCCATATGCCAGTTGGACTGAAAATGTAATCTGTTACTGAGATCATGGATGCTGTGAACAACCACAACTGTAAAAAAAAAAAATTCTCCCAATGTCCCACCTTAAATTCCTTTTAAAGACTGAAGCCAGTTGCTTCTTCCAAGTTGCCTACCCTTAATACCCTTGTTATTTTTGTTCCATAAGAAAAGAGGTAAAATAAATATAAAATATTTTTTTAAATAATCCAACTTAAAAAAGTTCTTTTTAGAACCATTTCATCTGGGCAAAGAAAGACCTAACTACATGTTTTATGTTTTTGTTCAATTGTGTGTTTAAGTGTTTGAGAGCTTTTCTATCTATACATGTATCATACTCCGCATAAGTAAAATCAAAGTAGCACATCTGACTACTTAAACATTCAACAGGGGGGATAAACCTATAAAGTATTAAAGAAGACACTAGTAAATGTTTTACAATGTCATCTACAATACTAAAATGCAAGTGGATGTGTAAGTGGCTGTATGGGTGTCTTAGAAGATGTGTGACTGGCTGCATAGGTGTATCAGTGCTTGTGTAAGTGGCTTTCTGGGTGTGTGAGTAGCTGTGTGGGTCGATGAGTGGGTGTGTGAGTGGCTGTGCAAATGAGTGTGTGAGTGTCTGTATGGGTGTATGAGTCTATGTGAGTAAGTGAGTGCATGTGTAAATCAATGTGTGTGTGACCATATGGGAGTGTGAGTGGGTGTGTGAGTGACTGTATGGGTGTGTCAGTAGCTGTGTGAGTAACTGTATGGGTGTGTTAGTGGCGGTGTAAATGGCTGTATGTGTGTGTAAGTGGGTTTCTGAGTGGGTGGGTGGTGTGTGGGTGCTGTGTGGTTCTGTGAGTGGGCGTGAGAGTGGCTGTATGGGCATGGGAGTGGGTGTGTGAGTGACTGTGTGGGTATGTCAGTAGCTGTGTGAGTGACTATATGGATGTGTTAGTGTGGGTGTAAATGTCTCTATGTGTGTGTAAGTAAGTGTGTGTGTGAGTGCCTGAGTGGGTGTGTGAGCTGCTGTGTAGGTCTGTGAGTGGGTGTAAAAGTGGCTGTATGGGTGTGTGAGTGGGTATCTAACTGTCTTTGTGGGTGCGTAAGAGGGTGTGGGAGTGGCTGTGTGGGTCTGTGATCTGGTGTGTGAGTAGTTTTGTGGGTGTGTAAGTGGGTTTGTGAGTGGGTGTTTAAGTGGCTGTGTGGGTCTGTGAGTAGGTGTGCAACTGGTTATATAAGTGTGTACATGGGTGTGTGAGTATGTATGTGTGTGAGAGTTGTTCTCTGGGTCTGTAAGTGATCATGTGAGTGGCTGTATGGGTGTGTGAATGGGTGTGGGAGTGGTTTTCTAGGTCTCTGAATGGGTGTGTGACTGCCTGTATGGGTGGATGAGTCTATGTGAGTAGGTGTGAGCATGTGTAAATGGGTATGTGAGTGACTGTATAGGAGTGTGAGTAGGTGTGTGAGTAGGTGTGTGGGTGTGTGTCAGTAGCTGTGAGAGTGCCTGTATGGGTGTGTTTGTGGAAATGGAAATGTCTGTATGTGTGTGTAAGTGTGTGTTAATGTGTGAGTGGGTGTGTGAGTGACTGTGTGGGTCTGTGAGTAGGTGTGAGAGTGGCTGTATGGGTGTGTGAGTACCTGTGTGGGTGTGTAAGTAGCTGTGTGAGTGGCTACATGCGTATGTTAGTGGGGATGTAAATGTCTGTATGTATGTGTAAGTGGGTGTGTGAGTATCTGAGTGGGTATGTGAGTGGCTGTGTGGGTCTGTGAATGGGTGTGAGAGTGGCTGTATGGGTGTGTGAGTGGGTATCTGAGTGACTGTGTGGGTGTGTTAGTAGATGTGTGAGTGACTCTATATGTGTGATAGTGGGGATGTAAATGTCTGTGTGGGTGTGTAAGTGGGTGTGTGAGTGGGTATTTGAGTGGCTGAGTGGGTATGTGAGTGGGTGTGAGAGTGTCTGGATGGGTGTGTGAGTGGGTGTCTAAGTGGCTGTGTGCACTAGTGTGTGAGTGCCTGTATGGGTGTGTTAGTGTGTGTGTAAGTGAGTGTGTGGGTATCTGACTAGCTATGTGAGTGTCTAAATAGGTATACAAGTGGGTCTCTGAGTGGCTGTACGGGTATATGAGAAGTGAGTGTCTGTATAGGTATGCGAGTGGCTGTAAGTGGGTCTCTGACTGTGTAAGTAGGTGCATGTTTTTTAATTATATTCCGGAACACACTCACAATGTAATCTAATGGAACAACCTGGAAGAACTAATTTGTAAACCACATCACATAGATGGTGCTATTCATTTGTATAAAAAAGAAAAACAAATATGAATTAGTAATACAATTTAAAAAGTAATAAATTAAACTTGGAAATTTTAGCAATGTATAACCTTATAATAGCAATAAATCAATACACATTTCCCATGATCTAATGCTATGTTATCATAAAAACATTTATTTCCCTTTTTTACTGTTCTCAGACTTTATACTTATACAACATAACTAATGTACTGTATGAACAATCATCCATGAACATTGAGGAAAAACCAATCAGATAGACAATATTAAAAACACAACTGCATAGCATGTCACTGTGAATAAGCAACACAGCGCGGTGCACACACTACAGTTTTTTAAAGATCATTTTATCTATTCTTGCAGTACTAATCCAAAGAAACATATGCTGAGAAATGAGAACTTCATCATTAGAAGTGTGACTGTAGCAGTACTAGATATATAAGTCACACCTTTGGAATCTGCTAATGTTAAATAAATAAAAAGCTCTGATTCTGTTTGTGTAGTTTATGTGTCTGAGCAATCTTCACATTCATTGTGTCATGGGTAACAAAGCCCAAATAATTCATTAACAGGTATCTCCTCTTGTTCTAAAACACCAAACACCACCATTAGAAAATCCTGAGCATCCTCTTGCATATATTGAGGAAACTGTACAGATCCACTGCATATATCTACAATGTCTTGAAAGCCTGATGCAAAATGAGTTTTAGTTCTGTCATTATGCAAACGACACAGTGTAGAACACAATGCCTTCTGTTGTTTCTCTTGAAGTACTACAACTAGGCCTGGGTGGTAAATTCCGCTCCGCTCGCGGAATTTGCGGAATTTTGTCAATTCTGCGTTCCGCGGAGAACGCGGAATTGCCCAAAATTCCGGGATCCGCGTCGTAGCGGAATTTTTTTCTTGTTCGCGCTTTCAAAATGCGTGTTCGCGCGCGCGGGAGTGACTTACCGGGATCCCTGCGTTCGCCGACGAGTTTTCCTATCCTTTCGCATGCGCCACGAGATTTTGGTAGCCGGCCACGCGATCCCGCGAGAGTGTGTGATCGCGAACACGTCATTCGGACGCGCCATCGGACATCCACGTTCGCGAACAGGAAACACGCATCGCGAGCGGGCGGGACAAGTGAAACAAGATGGCCGCGCCAATTGGCGACCGCATGGGCAAGTTCGCGAGCTATTTCCCCCCGAGCATGCAAACAACGTCCCCGAACAGGAAAAACGCATCGCGAACGGGCGGAACAAGCAATTCCGCGTGCTCGCGGAGATTTTTTACAGTTTCGCGGAACTTTGCGTAACGCGACTACGCAAATTCCGCCCACCCCTAACTACAACACAAGGTAATGCAAACAATATGTTTACCACAAAATTAGCATAGCAGGTCACACTTGAGGGGATTGACAATTGGTAACCAACAATAGCTCCCTAATTTTCAATTTGTTGTTTCTTAACAACTTCCTTCTTTTCTTTTATTTCCTTCCTCACAACAGCATCACTACACTGCTTGGAAACTTTCCGCTTTGGACAGAAAGAGCATTTTCATAAACTGGATACTGTCCTAAATGAGGAGCATTCAGACTTCTTAATTGGTTGTATTGTTTAGCACAACTTGAGTCTGTGTTTACTCTGCTCTCATCAAATGCAACTATATGCAAACTAGACAATGTCCTAACTCAAAACAAAGCTACATATGACATATCTTCCATAAACACTGTACTACCAATATTAATAAATGCTGCATCTAAACTTAAACCTTGTGATTTATGAATTGTTACAGCATATGCTAGACAAACTGTAAACTGTTTCAATTGAACATATACATCTTTCACATGTAAAAAACATGCAGTATATTGTCCAGTTTGCTTTGTGTTGTCAATCTAATCAAATTTAATCAGAAGGTATCTTACCTCATTCCTATTAGGATAATTAATAAAATTAACAACTTTACCCATAGCACAATTAACCAAACCTTCTTCAACATTTAAATTTAAGTGTAAAATCAACCTACAGTTTTTGCATAGACTTAAACATTTCTCCAAGCCTGTAGTTTGTGAAACAAAATTTGCTAATGAATCCAGTTTTGCTGGTAACTTTTCATTTAGGAATACAGTGACACCTTGACTTTCCACTTTATCTAATGCCTTCAGTTGTCAAATTCCTTCTTTCTCCAATTCCAGAAATTCATTGTTGAACATGCATCACTCCTCCAATGTACGCATTAGGCACGCAATATGTTTACCATCTTTCATAATACTGACCATTAGCTCTGCTGCTTTTTTCATTGTAAGATACAGTTCTTTAACAAGCTGACTTTCAAAAACACACCTTCCCTCTTTTTATAGAAAACCTACTCTAATATCTTTCAAAATATTACCATATTCAATATCAGATGCTTGCTGCATATTCCTGATTAGTTCTTTGTATTCAAAATTTAACCAAGTATTCACATTTTCAATGATTCCTAAAGAATTCCTAGTTTCATCTTGCAGCAGTGTTTTGAACACAGGCTGAGCCTTCACAGGAGTAAGTTGCAGTAGATCTCCAAAAAATAATCAAATGTTTTCCTTCAAATAGGACATCATAATAAGTTCTCAGAATCTCTTGCATTCTCAAAGCCATAAAAAAGGCAAGCATTGAGTTTGAGACCATGCTTACCTCATCAATAATTAAAAGTTTCAACTTTTTTAACACTGTTGACAATTCATGATAAGCTTCACCACATAACGTTTGGTATTCCAGTTTGTTGTCATGTTCCACAGACAGCATCAAGTCGATGCAAAGTAATACCTTTGATATTGCTTGCAGCTAATCCAGTAGGTGCTGTAACCACACATGATAAATTGCACTCTGTAGTCTCTTTTGTATAAAAGCAGTAAGAACGTATATTAAGAAACTTTTACCAATGGCAGCTTCACCACTGACATACAACAGTATAGATTTAAATGTTGATCATGCACACTCTTTCTTGTCATAAAGCAATCCATGCTCAACTGTAGCTTTCATCTCCATATATATTTCCATTTGCTCATCATTTAGCTGTGCAACTAAATCTGCAAAACAAATTGTTTCCTGTCTTGCTGGCTCCACTGCAGTCTCCACCTCATTCATTGCAATAGCAGCCTCATTTTCAAATATTTGCTGTCCGAGTGGGTCCTGACTTTGAGGAGCTGAACTTTGGCTACTTTGTGAACTCTCCTTGGCCACCTCAGCAGAAATTGTATCTTCCTGTTGAATTTCATCATTCAACATTTTCAAATATTTTGCAAATACTGAGCACTTAATGCCATCCGTTGTAAAATTATAAGTCTTCATAGCAGTCAAACTCTCCTAATAATTCTGTTTCACAACACCAAGGTTTAAACAGCAGCAAAAGTGCCAAATAGAAAACTTCTCTATTTTCAGCAGTCTGACAACTCAGTTCTCTATGGGTAATTAGACTGCCTTTGCTATGTTGCAGCAAACATCCATTGCAACCGAATACTGCACATATACCTTCATCTACATTTTCTGTCACATTGTTTTTATATGTGTAGTACTGGAGGACTTCAAAAAGACAAACATTTTCAAGATGTACACTCCTTTTTGGATAGTAAGTGCCCAACATGTTTGTTTCCACAATGTCTGTACTATCTGGCTCAAATTCAGCAAGGTATTGAATTTCTGGAAAAGATTTTAAAACTCTGTTTTGAGTTAATTCTAGGCCTAGACCCATACAAATAATTCCTTTCGACTTTGAATATAAACTAGCATTCATAGGATCCAATTTCCCTCTTCACACTGAGCTGTACAATTTTTTGTTAGTGACTTTTTAGCAGAGATCTCTTCCCACACATCTTTCATCTCTGTCTTCTCCGATTTTGTGTTGTATGAAGCAACATAACGAGCAACAGCTACAAACTGAATATGCATATTGGCATTCCACATTTTCAAAATGACAGGATTTATTTCGAATTCTCTATTCTTTATTCTCCTGAGGTTTTAGGCTTTTTTGGTGATTTACAAGTTAGTGTATTTCTCACTGCAGACATAAAACTGTTCACACTTCCTTTTGAAATAACAGGTATTGGAAATCCAAAGCAACATTTTATGTAAAAGTTTCCTATCGTTCTGAATTTTCGTTGACAGTACTTACCACATCTATGTGATTGGAAATGCAGAGCTTTCTGCTTTAGGCTTTTTTCCTCGGTGTCTTTTGGAATGCTGCATGTAATAAACTGTTCTATGAAAGAAAGTACAGATTTGTCTGTGTCTGGTCCAAATTTAGGTGCATCTTTTACCCACAACAGCATATGTATATGAGGAGCACCTCTTGCTTAGTACTCTGTTTGCCAAAAGATATCACTAATTTCTCAAAGAGGTAGATTTCTTTTGTTACAGATGAAGGACTATATAGCTTGAAATCTGTTTTTAAAGTACCTGCAAACATTTGCAGGATCCAGAGAGCAAAGTTCTTCTGGTGTCTTCAATTCAATACCATTAATGTTAGAGTTTGCTTCTCTCAAAAAGTCATGTAAATCATCCCATGCAAACTCTGGACAACTCAATGTTACATACCAAGTTGGTACACCGAAATATCGCAACATACACTTGAGCTCGCCATTACGACATAACCAGTACTCATTGGTCCCGCATTGGTATGCCATCAAATTTATCAAATTGTACTTGAGCTTCTCATCTTTTCCACAAGTTTTTCAAAAAATCTTTTGCAGACATATTTTGCACATTAACTCCTGGATTAGGAATATTGTTAACAGCATATTACAGTCCAGACAAATCCCTTTTGAACAAAAACTGGAACACATATGGAATACTTTGTCAAAATCTACGGTCCTCTGAATATAATCTTGTTTACCTATACTCTGCTGCAGGTATTTTCACAGGATGGTCATCATACCATCCACCTACTTCAGTTGGAAATAGTTGAGGAAAACATTGAGCCTCTAAATGTTTGTCCCAAACACTCATTGGAGTTCCTTTAGCTTTTTTCATCTAATACAGTTCAATGGCAACCCCATAACCTCTTTTGAATGCAGTGGATGGATACTGTAGTGCTCATATATTTCTTCAGATCTACTTCTATCTACTTTTTCAAACTGTTAACTTGAAGACATTTCTTCTTCCATGCAGCTTCCATGTTCGACAACATCTACATTTTTATAGTACTCATTATTTTCTTTAAGATAGTATGCAGCTTTCTTCACCTTATTTACATCCGCTAGTTCTTGCCAGACGTTTTTGTTTTTTGTGGGCACACTATTCATTAGAAAAACAAGCGGTTCTTACAAATCTCTCTCTACACCCACAGTTTCAATATTGCATTTAAAATCTAGAGGCAAATACACAACCCTACCTTTAAGCCCTTTCTGTAGCTCAGTGATTGGTAGTTTCCCAGTCTTTGGTTCCATAAGAACTATTGCTTGAAAAGAGTGAATAAATTGTATGAGTATTCCTTCATAACCATGCAGATGTCGAGATTCTGAAATGCAAAAAATTCTGCACAAAATACTGAACAACATAACCAAAACCATTCATGCTATGCTTAAATCCAAGATAACAAGCAGCTAACAAATTGTACAAGCCAGAACAAACATGCGATACAGGTCGCGACTGATCTAAACCACTGATGAACCCACATGAGGGCAGTTCAGAGGGCAAAGGAGAACACCAATGATACACAATTCAACATGGTCTTAAACCAAATCACGGTGAATTGCTGAAGATCTTCAGGAAAGTGACCAAACCAAAAGCCATTATGTCAGAGGCCCTCCTGACACACTTCTGACAAACTAAAAGCCACAGAACTAGACAACTAGACATAGGTCTGAGTGCTGCATGGAGGGTTAAAAATATGTGGGTCTGACGTGAACTATGCTTCTCCATGAAACATCTGTCATGAAGAACATAATGTTCAGGTAAAAGTATTGAAGCAAGCCCTGGAGTCTTCCACACTAAACAGTGACCTGATCTCACCTGGGCTCTTGTATCATCCCACCTGTACTACTGCAGTGCTAGCTAAGCAGTACACCTAGAAGAAGATCCAGGAACTCCAAAGGTTCCAAAAGTTAAGTGGGCAGACTAAGTTGTGACCTGATCAATTATGACACCATCATCCCAGTCTTGAAAGAACTACACTGGTTCTTCTGGATCAGAGATTTAAGTGCATTGTCCACAGAGCCTTTAAGGGAAAAGCACTGGAACCCTGGTAGAACCCAGTTCCCAAAATGTACTTCAGTTTACAATCTGAGACCAGCCAATAGGAAACAAGTGCTGCTGTGCTGGCTTGGTAAAATAGAACAAAAGGCTTGTTTGGTGCAATCGGACAGCACATTTGGGTTGTCGGATACGACAAACCCTTTGTTTGGTTGAATCCTGTGCTTTCCTAATTTATTCTAAATTTCTCATTTTGAGTGGCAGTTACCTATATGATAAAACAAGATGTTCCGAGTTTCATTTCTGCTGCTTAATCCTGCTGGAATTTACAATCAGAAAAATGTCTGATAATTTCCAAAATTTGCACCTTCTTGTGCAATAAGTACCAATATGTGCATGGAAATCTCCAAAAACACAGAATGGGTGTTAGTAATTGCAACCAAAAAATGCAGAGCCCTGCAGAATTGATGCGATAATTATCACACCAAACATTGGGTCATTTGTAGCTCTCTGCAATAGATAGCTTCAGCTGTCTGTTGGTAAAACCTGTTATTTTCTAAATATAACGTATACTTAGAGTGGGCTGTGAGTCAGTCCCTTGTTCACGAATGGATGACTTTGATGTCTTTCACAGTGCCTTCTCTTAACTCAATGACTTGCCAACCTCTTCTTGTTTTTGTCCCACCCAAAATAACTTCGGTCAAACGGTGTTTTGATTGGATGAGTTGTATCTTCCACTGAATACTTGTCAAGCACAATCTGCATCTGTCTCTTAGAGATTTCTTCCATTGAACTGCTTAAAGGACTGCAACCAGAACATCACACTGACAATAATGTCAAACAGAAATCCCACCCTCAGCCAAGCATTTTCATAATTTGGGCGCCTGTTTGGTTCCCTGCTGCTGTGCCTTTTCTTCCTCTGCTACTCGGTCACTCATTTATTCATTTCCTCATTTATAGCTCCCATGCAGCAACTTTTCTGCTCAAGGTTGTCACCAGTGACAGAGACACAGCTCTTGTACCTATGATTGTCACCAGCAACAAAGAAAAATTGCTACATGGATATCACCATCCATATTACATTAAGAATTTACACAAATCCCATTGGCTTTTCGTATTTTAATAATCATATAACGTTTATAAGTGAAGTCTTTTTTTCTGCTCTCCCCTTTCTCATGTTGCCCTTTTTCCAAGAAGCTTAGTGTTTGTTTACCAATACCAAAAAGCTTTATTCGAAGTCAAGTCAAAAAAGCACAGTACATACATACACCTTAAGACTCAAAAATACATACACATTAAAACCACATAAAATACAATGTATATACATATAAAACCATAACTGAATAGTTCATGACGTCGACAATTCCAGTATAAAAATGTTTGTTTACTGTCTTGGTGATAGTTTGCTGTCTTGGTGTTTATTTGCTGGCTTGGTGTTGTTTACTGCCTTGGTGTTTGTTTGCTGGCTTGGTGTTTGTTTGCTAGCTTGGTGTTTGTTTACTGGCTTGGTGTTTGTTTGCTGGCCTGGTGTTTGTTTGCTGGCTTGGTGTTTATTTACTGGCTTGGTGCTTGTTTGCTGGCTCGGTGTTTGTTTGCTGGTTCTGATAAGATGCGGCTCCAGTTCACTTGTGCTATCCTTCCTAATCAATTAGTGAACACTTAAGAAAAATGACTAGAAAGAGGTTTGGTGGCATCATCATTTATGTATAGTGTAAAGCTCCACTTTTGACAGCATTGTTTTTTTCTAGGCCGCCACACTTAGCGCCAGCCCTTCTGGATCAAGCTTTCACATGATGAGGACACTCCAAACTCACTCACATAGTCTGAAGGATAAAATCATGTAATTACAATTAAAGTACCATCCATTAAAATGCCTTCTTGGGGCCGTATTACATAAGGTGCCCTGGGGGCGCAACGGACGTTTGCGCCAACTTTGCACGCCCCTGTGGCACTTTGGTATTATAGAAGGGGGCGCAGATGCTTGTGTGTCCCCTTCTATAATACGGATAGCGCTGGCGCACTTAAAGCGCCTGCGCTATCAACAGAGGATGTTCCCTCATTTGCATAGGGGCATGCCCTATGCAAATGAGGGAATTCCTTTGACTTTGTGCCCGTGCCATATTACAGATGCGGGCGCAGAGTCAAAGAAGCCCTCAGGTGGCGCACTGTCAGTGCGCCTCCTGACAGCAGCCCTCTGCAGGGGGTAAACCCAGACATCCCCTTGCAGGTGGGTGCAGTCACTGATTGTACCCACCTGCAAGGGGATCTCTAAACCCCTTTGAAAGTTCAGGCAGGCGTCGCCTGCACTGTGAAAACACGGAGCGGCTGCTCTGTGTTTTCACATGAATGCGCTGCCGTGGGGGCAGCGCGGGTTCGCGGCTGCCCTGGGAGCAGCGCATTCACCATAATGGAGCGCTGGGCGCAAACAATGCCAATACGTATATGGCCCCTGTACTTGTACTCCTTAGCATGATATAGCACATGAATAGGATTTACACCTGGCTGGTTTCTTCTGGCATGACCAGTATTTTTTTATGTCCTAGCCGGTACAAATTTCGAAAAACCACATAAAGCCTCTTATCTTTACATATTTTAAACAGTAAATATAAAGAGAAAGCACCAATGTGCCTGAGAGCAGCTTAATAATCGCTGACTTATGACCTAAACAATAACAGAAAGGGTATTTTAAAATGAATACAGACAGTTTTATATTAAGTTTTGGGTAATAATATCTGGGCCTTTGCAGAATATTAAAACATGAACAAATGGCTGGTATTTTTCTCTGGGAAAGGTGGCGACCCTGCACGTGAGCTATCACCTACTTTTGTATGACTTGAATAACAGGCTTTTTTTGTTCCCCGTCTTACTGAACCCATGTCAGTCCATATCTCCTTCTGTACTACGCTGCTTGGCCTTCCAAACTAAGGGTCATATTTACAAGCCCCTATTGCCTCAGGAACGTCACTTTTTGTGACGTTCCTGTGGCGATAGGGACTTCACCTTATTTACAAGGCGGCATTAAGCCACTTAACGTGGCTTAACGCCACCTTGTAAATAAGGCCCCCTTTCATGCTAGACTTTGCGTGAAAGGGGTGGGCAATGGGTGTTGTAGTGCGCGTTCTGCCGCAACACCCATTGATTTTGACGCTGCCCCTTTTTACTAGGGTGTCGTAAATTAAGACCAGGGAAAACCTGGTTTTAACATGGCGAAACAAGGAGAAATACTTTATTTCCCCTCGGATTTTGCTGTTTCTATGTGTGCTGCACTGTGCACAGTGGGACACCTTCCTGCACATAAACAATCATTCCTCAAGGGTGCCTGCTTTGGCAATAGGCAGCTGAATTTAGTAACAGCGCAGGGAGAAACGCAGGGGTGTGCTGTTTTATTGTAAATATGGCACATCCCTGCATTTCTAAAGTGACGGAGCGCAGCAATAGCAAATTTGGAGCTAACTCTCGCTCCGCCATATTCTTGTAAATACGCCCCTAAATCCTTCGGATCTCTTCGCACCAGACTCACTGACCCAGGTGGCATAAACTTGACCCTAAACACACGTAATTATATATCCTAACAACACTACACTAATGTATTCTGTAACAGCACTACTGCTATCCATTAAGACAGTGAAATTGGACAGCCAAACAATCGAATAATACACTCTTCCTCCATTTCATTTAGTCACAGAGACATAATTAGAGATATGAACTGATAGATTATTAAAGCATCTGTGTTATTTACAACAATTTAAAACTAAGGGTGTAATTTAGATTTTGGCAGGAGGCATGTTTCTCCATCAGGGAGACAGAGTAAATTATTCTAAATTATTCTGTAGCCCTGACACAAGTGTCGTCCGCTGAATTGAGAACTCACCACCAAGCAGGTGGTAATTTCTTAAAGCATTGTCAGGGATGGCCATCATGGTGGTTCCTGTCAATGCTTTTTTGAAGTTTGGTGCACAGCTCCGTCAACATGATGGAGCCTTGCACAAAACAGATTTTTTGACCAAAGCAGAATTTTCTTTTTGAAATTAAAAAATAAAATTCTCCCCTCACCATGGGAGTCCTCTCCCATGACGAGGAAGGAATTTAGCAGCTTTCACCACCCCTTAACGCCAGGGTTTTCCTGGCGGTGACAGCCAGTGAAAACTGACCGAAAATACCACCCATCTAAATCAGGTGGGCAGAATTAGAGGTCAAAATCTGATGGCCCTCTCTCTGTCGCCCATCGGAGGGGTCTAATCACGATGGAGAAGGATGGTCTCCACTGTGAATAATCCTGTGGCCCACCTGCATCTAAATCGGGCGGACAGACCTCTATCTTGGCGGTATTTATACTTTGTCGCCATTTCTGACTGAGTTTATATACAGCTAAGATATGAATTAAGCCCTAACATTCCTTTAACTAGAAATTGTAGGCAACTAATCAGTATACCAGCTCTCATGATGTTGCATAATGTACGACTATCTGCAATGCTTACAACTAGCACTACAAGCTAACTCTGGACTCGATGTAGGGTGCTACCTGTATTTAAAGCACTTCAACACCTCGTCACGGGTAGAATGTACTATTCAACCTGAAAGTAGGAATCAGGGGGTGGGAATCTCAAATTTCCCAAATGGCAATGCACTGGGCTGCAGGGTAGAGGGGTGAGATGACCTAGGTTTAGAATGGACTGTATCTAGGAGGTTAGTACTGATTTGCATTAGGTGACCTCTGACTAGAGTGATCTGTGGTTGAAAAACAATGGATCGTAATGCTACCTTGAGCAATTGCCACTGGTTAGACTATTTGCAAGCATTCATCCCATCGCGTTTAGAGTGTTTGATTTCCAGTACCATGTCTGGAAACCTGAGACTGGTTCAGCTTTCCAAGCCTAGTTCTGCCAATGTTTGGGAATCCCAAAAAGCAGATAATTTGCACCCAATTCAAGGAGTACTTCAATGGGTGCAGATTTGCCATTTTGTTTGGTAAACCAGTCACTATGGGGCAGATTTATTATGATTTTGCATTGGGGTTGTGTCACTTTGCTGACACAGACCATACCCAAAATGATTTTATTGGTATTTACTAAGCCGTGCAAAGCCACTATGCATGGCTTTGCGTGGTTTAGTGAATACAATGTAACGCAACACAGCTCATTGCCCTGTCTTGTGTTACCTTGTGTTGAGAAGCAGTTCCATGGGTGGAGCATCAGCGTTCACATGCATCCACCCATGGACTTTGGCGCATACACAGATTACTAAAGCTAGTAAACTTGGGAATGCGTCAAAATTCTACGCCTTCTCCAGTGAGGTGTACCAAGTAGAAATTTCTAGGTGTTACTTCCTCTCTCTATAAGTGATTCATTCTGCATTCTGCAGCACACATAGAAAGGGGAACATGCCTGTAAGGATCATTATTGTGCGGGAAGGAGTCCCTTCCTACGAAAAACAATCCTGCTTCTGAGGCAGGCACCCTGCACCATGGCGTACGGGTGCCTTCACTGGAGCTACGCAGCGCACAGTGTGCCAGTGCTAGGAGATGGCAGGAATGTGTAAAATCTTTGTAAATAGTCACATTTCTGCTATTTCCCTTTCACGCAACGCAGCGCAGCAAGTTCCATTGTTGCGTTGCATGAAATGTAATTAAATCTGCTCGTATATATATATAATTATTTAAGTTTCCGCCCTTAAAATTAACAAGTTAAAAGCTTTTAGTGAAATGAGATTGATGGGAAAATGACTCAAGTTCCCCAGACCCAACTACAAAGCCATGAATGGATGCAGGAGAGTCACACCCCAACACCCTGCTGAGCTACACACCTGCTCGCTGAGCTACACTTTTCATAGAGAGCAAGAGAGATAACAACAATTTATTCTTATTATAGATGGTACAACATTATAAGCTATTAAATCACACACAAGAGGTGCTTGGGTGTCGCACATCTTGAACTCAAGTATTTAAAAGTGCGCCCACATATGGTAATATAATAAAGAGAAAGGAGGCTCTTTGAAGGAAAATGTTTGCCTAGGATCACACAATTAGACAAGTAGGGCAGTCAGTATTGATTCCAGGTTATCTAGTTTCCCATTTGAAATTCAGCCACCCTATATCTCTGTCTCTCTCCATTTTTACATCAAAGTTCACTGTGCTGTCTTTTATTATGGATGCATGGCTAGAAAACAGACGCAGACACAGCAGACACGACTCAGGTATCCTGACCCATCTACCAAGCCAGGAATGCATTTATTTGGAGAGTATGCGCCCCAAACACCCCCCTGAAGCTTCGTCCCTGCCTTTTGTGTGTATATCTTGCAGGGAAGACAAGGCATTTAAGCTCCTAGCTGACTGGATTTTACACCCACATGATCCTATTGATTTAGTTTTTTGTAGATATCTGTAGAGAGTGCGGTGTGAAATGGGAGATGGTGTGGGGGAGGCCTCACGGGTCTGGAAATATGGGGGTACTGGATAAGCCTGTCAGGAGACCATCAGAGCGATCATGGGGAGGTGGGGGTTAAATTGGAAAGCTTACTTTGAAGGTGGTGAGAGTGAGTTTTGTGAAAAGCGTGATTTACAAGGCACAAAGATTTCAAGATGCTTCTTTTGTAGACTGGAGGTGAGTGAAGGCACAGGAAATAGACTTATTGAAGAATACTTTCATTGCGGGCTGAAGCTTGCTATAAGGTGAGGCATTGTAACTAGGGCAGGAGGAAGACAGTGAGGCAGGGAAGTTTTCTGTGGTCAATCTAGATCAGTGCCTTTGAGCTATGAGGTGGTGCCTCCGTTGTGGGGTGGTGTGCCTGCCCTGTGAGGTGGCATTCCTGAGCTGTGAGGTGCCTGAGCTGTGAAGTGGCGTGCATGAGCTGTGGGGTGGAGAGCCTGCACTGTGAGATGGCATGCTTGAGCTGTGAGATGGTGTGCATGAGCTGTGAGGTGGTGTGCATGAGCTGTGAGGTGGCATGCCTGCACTTTGAGGTGGCGTGCCTGCATTGTGGGGTGGAGAGCCTGCACTGTGAGGTGGCGTGCCTGCACTGTGAGGTGGTGTGCCTGCATTGTGGGGTGGAGAGCCTGCACTGTGGGGTGGCGTGCCTGCACTGTGAGGTGGCATACCTGAGCTGTGAGGTGGCGTGCCTGAGCTGTGAAGTGGCGTGAATGAGCTGTGAGGTGGTGTGCCTGCACTGTGAGGTGGCGTGCCTGCACTGCAAGGTGGCATGCCTGAGCTGTGAGATGGCGTGCATGAACTGTGAAGGGGCGTGCATGAACTGTGAGGTGGGGTTGCTTAACAGGCCTATTATTAGATACATTCAGTAAAAAACACAGAAACAGAGTGATTAAATCTTCAACCAGGACAAGGGACGGGGGTGCCACAGTACACTTGGCACTGGGCGGCAAAATAAAGTCCAATGAGTGACCATCTTGGTGGGTGAGGCCACTAACCGACTGAGACTGTGTAAGATTGACAGTTATTGGGAAACTAAGGGCCTGATAACGATAGCGAAGAATCCGCCACCGGCAGCCTGCCGGTGGCGGATTCACCGCCAACTTGCGGCCATTCTCCAAACGCCAAATTAGTATCGCGGGTGGTGTGCTGGCAGAGGGGAAGTCCGTCCGCCACAGGTCCACCATCGTTCTGATTGCCTGGCGGACCCGGAAAGCATACCTAGAATGGTGGCAGTCGCATCGTAATCTCATGTGCGGGACAGCCGCCTTACAGGCGGCAGGTCCCAAGTCCCGCAACGATGGTGGATGGACGAAAGTCCGACGCCATCGTAATGACCCTCTAAGGGCATCATTACAATGGCGGACAGACTTGAGTCCGTCCGCCATCGATGCGGGTACTGGGACCGACCGCCTGCAATGCGGCGGTCCTGCCAATGTGATTACGATGCGACCACCACTGTGGCGGTCGCATCATGCATTTTTAACATTACTGCGGGTGCTGCAAAAAATGTATGTTATTCGTTTCCCTGCAAAACGTGGCAGGCACCACACGGTGCCTGCCACCTGGTGCAGGGAAATGTAGGAGGGTACTATAGGTACCCCCGCAGTGCACACCCTCCTCCCCCCAACACAAGGGGGGCCCGCAACGGGCCCCCAAAACTAATCCCGCCAGCCTTTCAATGGCGGTTTACCTGCCACGGAAAGGCTGGCTGCTGCCAGCATCCTAATCTGGCGGACGGTGCCTGCTAGGCACCGCCACCATTTTACTGATGCTGACCGCTCCACCAGGCAATCGTAACGATTGCCTGTGGCGGATCCGTGGCCGGCGGTCTTTGCGCCCGCCACGGTCACGGTCAGATTCCCCCCTCCATCGTAATGTGGCAGGGGGAACATTGCTTTCCGATGGCGGAATGCCCGCCACCGCACTGCTGGCGGTGGCGGGCCTTCCGCCATCGTAATGACCCCCTAAGTGCAAAACCACAGCGCTATGCACACAATACTTATGTATTCAGGTATATGGTTTTTACAGTTGCTAGGCTTGCCTGTGCCTTCTGCACAGATGCATCTACGAACAATAGACATAATTCAGTACTGCATAGATCCCTAAATATGAGCAAACAGCAGCTCCTCTCATCAGGGATGACATCAAGCAAATGTTCTGAGTGAGAAGGTCAGGAATGAAAGACAGGTAACTCACCGAGCTGCTTCCAAGGCACTAGTGGAGGCAGCAGTCTGGGGTCAGACTACAGGTTCACAACCGATCTCAAGAGGGGAATGATGATGCAGATATAGAGGATGAACCTGCTGAGGACCTTCAGGAGTGCCCACACACAGCAGGATAAGTAAAGGTGCATAAAGAGAGACATAGCATGGAAGCCATGGGACAAGGACTGATCAGAAGTTAAGACATTCACATTTCAGAGCATCTTCATACGCGACTGCCCTCATGCTTACCTCTATTCATTACTAACTCTTATATTATGCCAACTGCTGATATCTTCTGGCGGTTTTTCCCTAAAGACAAATTCCCAAAAGCTAAAGTTTAGGAGACAGTACACAATGAATCAGCTGGAGCTTCTAAATGTTGTATTCCACCTTTTGGGATGCTTATTAGAGGCTTCCAATCACCCATTAGCGTCTCCACTGTTACTTTGTGATTGCAACAGATTACACATCCCTGGTGGATATAATGGAAGGCAATGTTGTCAGAAAGTAACATGACTACATTCTAAGGAAGTCCAATTTGTGATTTCATTTTAATCTTTATTATACACTTATATGTTCCTGAATCCAAGAACGGTCTCTAATTTCCAGCAGGTAGCCGGAATGGCAGGGTGTGTAGGGTGTGTGTGTATGTGTGTGCATATGTGTGTGTGTGTGTGTGTGTGTATGTGTGTATATATGTGTGGGGGGGTTTGTGTTACTATTCTTGTGGGGACTTGAGTTTGATAACACACTCACGTTGTGGGGACCTACACCAAGATCCCCACAAGGCAATGCCTTCTAAATGATAAAACAATGACTTCAGGAACATCTGTGCCAATTTTTACAACTTTTGAAAAAATTACCTTGTGGGGACCTGTGTTTCATCAAGTGTGGTTATATTTTTGCTCAGCCCGGCCCCTGTAAATAGGAGTCGGTACTGCAGTCTTAAAAACACTTTGGGGCAGATTTACAAGAAAGAGACGCATCTGTAGAGATGTGCCACTCTGAGAAACCCTTGCGCCACCATGGATGCGCCGTATTTACAATACGGCACACCATGGCGCAAGGATTGACAGATGCGCCAGAAATTCTGACGCATCTGTTGGGGCAAAAGTCACCCATTGCTGGAGTCGTGTTGCAAGGACAGCGCAACTCCAGCAATGCATTTTGAGGCCTATTCCCACTACACTGCGTCACTACTTACGCCTGCTTCAAGCAGGCATAAGGTTTTGACGCAGTGGCGTCCTAAAAGTGGCGCAGTGAAATCTTGTAGATTTCACTGCATCACTTTTACGAGGCCTTCTTGTGTGGGAACGCCCACCCTGCACACATTATACCTGACGCAGGTATAATGTGACGCAGGGTTTTACAACGTGACGCATCTCCCTAGAAGCGGCACGTTGTAAATAGGCCGCATTTTTTGCGCCGCTGTTGCATCAAAAAAAGTGACGCAATGGCGGCGCAAGAAGGCGCAAGGGGCTTGTAAATCTGCTCCTTTGCATTTAAACACACTTCGCGGACCAGAAACACCCAGTAGCAGCAAAAAGGACAGACATTTTAAAGGAAAAGCTCCATAACTTGTGTCTATCCAAATATTTTTGATCCATAATAAACTTTTCTCTATTTATTAAAATAAACCTTTATTTACATGAAGCTATTGATTTTAGACTTTTTTGTATCTAAAAATTATTAGTGGTTTTATGAACATTGCTTAAAGCAATTTGGGTCAGTTTCAAATCCCAGCTCTGAAAGACAAAGGACATACCTGACCTTTGACACTCCCTGCTCCAGCCGGTCGCTTTGACCCCTGGCACCTGGTGTCTGTGGATTTCTATGAAATGCACTCACTCCTCAAAATCTTACATTCCAACAGCACACAAGCTTAAAAGCATTGTATATTTTGCAGTGAAAAATAAAACTTTTCAACGCTACAACCATTTATCATTTACTTTTTATCTTAATATATGCTTTTACCAATTAAACACATAACATATCAACAGTGGCATTCAGACATGGTTACAGAATACTGTTACACATACTGAGTACAATGGCTGTAGTCTTATTTTTAGGAGTTACAATCCCGCCCCTCCAGCGTGTGATAAAACAAAGCAGACCCGTAATATAGGCGAAGTGGGCTGCTGAAGTCTTTAGTCTGTTGATGAACTATTTAACATTCTTTAACTTATGTGAAAAGTCCAGGCCACAGAGGTAAATGCCAAACAAAACATATTTATATTGCAATTCAATGTCAACTTTTCTCCAGAACCGGAAGGAAAACCTATGGCTTTGACTTAGATATACATTTATATACAAATATTGACTGCATGCTAATGTTTGTGTGCTTTTTATAAGCAAGCCCTTTCCTACCATTTATAAGATCACCTCATGAGCACCATCTCTTTTAGTTAAACTGTTATACCTGCTGTTCAGCCTGTGTGGAATGTTGGTGAGACAGTGCATGATAGGATGTGGGATGACTACCATACAACATGGAATGGACTTTCTTTCATTTTTCACTGGACTGGTCTTTCCACATCTCACGGTGTACTTCTCCAAAGTCAATGACATATAATTGGACATTAATAGGCAGTATCCCTGACTGTAAAAAAGGGTGCATAGCCCCAACTATAATCATTACCATTTGGTAAAGAGCGGCTGTTATGTTTTTTTGTGCTATGTTTTTACTGCAAAACTCTTTTCATGCTCAAATATAGCCGTAAATAATGAATTTGCTTTTGCGTAATTACATGTGATCTTGCATAATTTCACCAAAGTTTTGCATAATTACCCAAAAGCAGCCGTCTTTGATATTACCCTGCTGTCTCTCTGACTAAGCTAGTGCTGTGTTGCTGGCTATATGTTTTAGTTCTAACTACATTATAATTTGAGTGCCTATCTCTCACAGATCCTGCTCCACTCATAGGTACTGTGCCACAAGACAAGATAAGAGCACCTCTCTGGTCACTCATCCATGAAATCAAAACACTTCTTGCATAGGATAATAAATAATGCAACTCTCTGCCAGCCACAAAACAACCTCATGGTGTAGCATGCTACCTGACCAAAAATGTGCTTCGGCACCCCACGTGAATCATTGTACAATACAATACAATAGCAGCGCCTCTACCCCTTAATGTCAGGAGCAGGCTGCACTTTACCCTGCCTCTGCCCAGTTCCACTGTACCTGCCGCACTAATGATAGCTGAGACATTATGCTCCATGCGTGGACTTAGAATGCACTCCTCTTTTAGCTCCAGTAGCACTGCACCTGCTGCGCTAATGATAGATGTGCCCATGTGCTCTGTCCTGGGAACGTTGTGCACTTTGATACTCAGGGGCATATTTATCAAAGGTTTGCATTGCCCTTGCACCATGCAACCAGGCACAGGAGCAATGCAACTCTTAAGTTAGATTTATCAAGCCATGTAAGGCCACCTTGCATGACCCTGAGTGGGTTGGCAAATCTAAAGTAATGCAACACAGTGCAAATCACTGTGTTGTGTTACTCTGCCCCAGGGAGGTATTCCATGGGTGATGCACAGAAGTTCCCACGCAACGCCCATGGATTTTGGAGCATTCCCAGATTTACCATTACGGGAAAGTCTGAGAATGCGTAAAAATGCTATGCATTGCCAGGGGAGGCGTAACAGGGAGAATTATCTTTATTTCTCCGCATTGTTTCCTCTTTCTATGTGTCCTGCACTTTGAAATAGGAAAATGTTTGTTTTTTCCCTTCTTGCACAAAAACAAACCGGCTTACATTGCAGGCCCCCTGTTGCAGGCCCCCTGTTGCAGGCCCCCTGTGCCTGCGTTGGCGCTGGGCAGCACATTGTGCACCAGTGAGTGCTTGGAAAAGACAGGAATTGTCATATTATGTTAAATATGACACATTTCTGTCCTTTCCATGTCAAGCAGTGCAGCTCAGCAAGGTGGCTTGCTGCACTGCACTGTGTAACATTTTAGTATATATGCCCCTCAATCTTCTGGGACCTGGATGTAGGGTGCACTTCTTCACACCTATTCGCCCTGATGAGACTCCCACCTACTGCACAAATGCTTGGAGCAGTCTACAGAGGGCTCCTCAAACATCTGAGCCCTGATGCCACTGAACCTACTCCATTCCTATCTCCAGGGTTTCAGAGCTCTTTTCTAAGATTAAGAAAAGTGGTGATTGGGTATTGCCTTTACATCAGTAACCATCATATCATCATCGAATGATTGCATGGCAAAATCTCGGGTGGCTCCACTAGCATTCTTCTCCTTGTAACTGAATATACTCTCATAGCTCTCCCAATTAAATTTGGGGTGTGCAAAAGTTTTGCAATTGACTTTCGACTAACGCCACAAAATTTCACAAAAATTACAAGAAATTACACAAAATGAAAATTCAACATTTAGCATTATATCTTAGTGCAAAATGCTTTTTCTCTTCCAAGAGCACAAAAAAGAAAAGTTCCGGAACAACAACTACTGGCGCTGTGGTTGTTTACCAAGTTCTCATGCACCTGTAATATGATTTTGGTACGAACGGGGTATAATTACATGATGTGGTGTTATGGGGTACTTCCAGAAATTAATTTCACATAATAATAAGTATATAACTTGAAATTCCTGAAAATACGTGAATTTACACCTGCGTGATAAAAGTTTCACCAGGGTCAAGAGTATACTAAAAGAGGAGGTGTAATTGCAGACACCAGGAAGATTTTCTTATGCCAAGATTTATGGGCAGATCAAAGATAATGAGTAGGAGGTCGATGTTGGTTTGCAGACCTGCATCACAGAATCTGACTTTCTAGGTAGTCTTAAAAGGAATGGCGATTCACCCCTCAATTTGTAGACAATTATACAAATTTAGGGCCTGAATCATATGGGTTAATGAATATTTTACAATTAACATCCAGGAGCTGCGCCTCCCCCCCCCCCCACCCCACCCTCCCCAGCGCCTTTAGACCACTTTGGGCGCTTACAAACCCTTGATTGATTGATTGAAATAATAAATATGTACTATATTTATTTTTTATTTTGAATTTATATTTAACTATACTTGTGACAATTTTAAGTAATTTATTTTAAGTTAACATAATTTCCTATGGGGTTTAATTTCAAGTCCCTACCTTCATCATTTTCTATGAGGGGGTGTTGCAGTAACAGTGATTGGCCATGTGTTGGACCTACTAGGGAAAAGTGTAAGTTACTACAAAAGTGCAATTTGTGAATACTGGAATGTGGTAAACTTACTCAGATTGTTCACTTACTCAAAGATGCAGTTTGTGAAACAGGCCTTAAGAGGAGATGGAAGCACTCATAATACTAGGATCTATTCTCTTTTTTCCTTGAGAAATCACTAGCAGTCTTAGACCATATTTCTTTATTATTAACCACAATATTACAAGCCTTAGCCAAATCTAAGGCTTCATACAATATATCAGTCCAAGCCAATGCAGTAGCACACCTCTAAAGGCAAATGCAGAAAGCTGCAACACTACCTTTCCCATTCAGTGTGTAAACTGGACTGAATCCTAATCACCTACTCGAGTGCACCAAGTCATTGTCAGTCAAGAGTCTCTGCAAGATCTCAGTTAAACTTAAGACCAAAACTTAAGTTAAACTGAGACAAAAGTCTAACTTTACTATTCGTAAATGCCCTTTGTGAATACCGAAAGTCATGAAGTTAGACTTTCGTCTCAGTTTACCTTTGCGAATCGGGCCCAAAGTGTCTTAGCTTAGCTCTATGGTTCTTTTATTAGGATTGTTTTCTAAAGTGTTTTTGGCATTGTTCGTTTGCAGATATGACATTCCAATTCTTTTTGTTTTTTCCAGTTGCAAGTAGGCTGTTTGCAGATGTTTGTTATGCTGAGCACACGGTTTGCTGTCTAGTAAAGAGCTCTAATGCACTTGGACCAATTTTGTGTTATAGAAAACTGTAAATAAATAAATGAATAGGGTTCATTTTAGCATCCTGTGGGTTGCAGTCTGGAATAACGTGTAGAGAATATTGAGTTACCAGAATATCATAGTCAAAATATTTATAGCCGCAATATTGAGGTGGTAACTGCATATAGGTAAGTATAGATTTACAATTCTTAACTTCAGATCTACATACCTTGAAGATGTATCGTCCATATACGTATATGTTGAGTTAAGCATAGTAAATCTATATTTGCTTGCATATACTTGACTATCAATATTTTGGTCCTCGATATTTTGGCAACAATATTCTTATAACTTGATATTACCGATTTGAAATTTCATACATCCAACATTTCTCTGTACACTATATTTCTCCAGAGACAAAAAAGGAAGTAAAAGCTGAAGGAATGTAGAAAGTAGCACCTGGAAAGAAGTCTTAAAGAAGGAGAACACTGATATAAAAAAGGGGCATGCAGATTTAAAATACCACCAAGTATTCCTAATACAAATAGTACCACAGGTGCACTACTGTGAGTAAGGAAGTAAGTAAAACTTTGTTTGATTTTTCACAAAAATCACAAAAATATACATGGTAAAATACACAGAAGAAAAACTCTGGATCACATCCACTACAAATTACAAATAGAAATATAAAAAAGCAAATAGTGGACTCTGCTAATCTAAAAAGCATGATACGCTCACCCATAAGAACAAGCTAACGGACTAAACCCACTTAAAAGACACAAACTGTTATAGTGTCATAGAGTGGAGTGACATACAGTGACATAGAGTGGAGTGGAATACAGTGGAGTAGTGGAGGGGAGTGGAGTAGTGTGCCAGAGTAGAGGGGAGTAAAGTGGGGTTGAGTAGCAAAGAGTGGAGTAGAGAAATAGAATGGAGTAAATTGGAGTATTGTGTCAGAGTGGAGTGAAGTAAAGTTGGGTGGAGTGGTGTATTGGGAGTTGCATAGAGTGTTGTACAATGCAGTACAGTGTTGTATAGTGGCATAGAGTGGAGTGGAATGTTGAACACTGGCATATAATGGAGTAGAGTGTGCACAGTGAAGTGCCATAAAGTGAAGTACAATGTGGTAGAGTGGAGAGGCGTAGAGTGGAGTAGAGCCGAGCAGAGTGTCATAAAGCGGAGTACAGTGGAGTGGCATAGAGTGGAGTGGCATTGAGTAGAAGCAGTGATGTAGAGTGTAATAGTGTAGAGTGGAGTGGCATTGAGTTGATTGGAATGGCATGGAGTGAAGTGGCGTGGAGTGGCATAGAGTCGAGTTGAGAGGCATGGAGTGGAGTGGTGAAGAGTGGAATAGTGTACAGTGGAGTGGGGTAGGGTGGTTTGGATTGGCGTAGAGTTAAATGGCATAATGTGGAGTGGCGTAGAGTGGAGTGGCATGTTGTACAGTAGAGTGGAGTAGAGTGGAATGGCGTGTTGGAGAGCAGAGTGGAGTGGCATAGAGTGGAGTGGTAGGTCTTAGAGCAGAGTGGAGTGTGGTGTCATAGAGTGGTGTGTCATACAGTGTAAGGGCATAGAGTGGAGTGGCATAGATTGAATGGCATCGAGTGATGTAAAGTGGCATAGAGTTGAATAACGTAGTAGAGTGGTGTGACGTAGGGTGGAGTGGCATAGAGTAGAGTACAGTGGAGTGGCATGTCATACAGTAGAGTGGAGTGGAGTAGAGTGGAGTGGCGTGTTGTAGAACAGAGTGGAGCTGTGTAGATTGGAGTGGGGTGCCATACAGTGGAGTGTCATGTCATAGTAGCTTGTTGTACAGTGAAGGGGCTTAGAGTGGAGTGGCACAGAGAGAACCTGCACAGAGAGGAGTGGCGTTAAGTTTAGTGTCATACAGTGAAGCATCTTAGAGTGGAGTGTTGTAGAGTCGAGTGTGGTAGAGTGGACTAGAGTGGAGTGATATTCAGTGGAGTAGAGTGTTGTACAGTGTGGTAGAGAGGAGTGACATAGAGAGTTGTTGAATGGAGTGGCTACAGTGGCATAAAGTGGAGTACAGTGGAGTAGAGTGCAGTAGTGTTTCATTGAGTAGAGTGAAGTAAAGTGGTCTGGCATAGAGGAAGTTGCGTAGAGTGGAGTATAGTATTGTACAGTGGCCTACAAATGGAGTCGAGTGGAGTAGAGCATCATAGAAAGGCATACAGTGGAGTAGAGTGTCGTAGAGTGGAGTGGCGTGTTGTACTGTTGGATGGACTGGCACCGAGTGGAGTGGCATATCGCACTCTAGAGTGGAGTGGCGTGTGATAGAGTGGCGTGTCATAGAGTGGTTCACTGACAGAATATCGATGTAAAAAATATAGATGTAAAAAATATCGATGAAAAAATATAGAATGCAAAAATATCGACTCCCTATACTTATCGGAAAAAAAATATCGATGTTAAAAATATAGTTGTACAAAATATCGATTTATATATATATATATATATATATATATATCACTTTTGCTCGTGATGCATCCTGCTGCCAGCGGAACAAAGACGAGTGCAGACCTCCAGTTGTGCAAATATTTGTTTTATTTCAGTCTTCTGCCATTGCCATTACGCGTTTCGGCCGTATATATAGCTCCTGCTTGTCCCAACTTTGAGAGATGCACTCGAGCTCGGTCACGGGCCTCAAGCTGCAGCCCTAATCGAAGTGTGGAAACGCTGGCTTGCCGACTCCTTTCACAGCCGATACACCCCTGCCTGACGCGTTTCGAATTATCTTCCTCAAAGGCTGGTGGTGAAAAGGAAATGACGCACAGTCCGGTGCTTACAGCTTCTGAAATACCCTATAGCGCGCCCCCACTGGGTTGCTCTGTATGAGCTACGCATTGCTTTCTGGAAGCTGTAGTCATGGAGGGATGTAGATATCCCCTTGAAAGTGCGCTGAATATACTGCTTGGATGTTCAAAGCCCACCAATGGGCCTCAGAAAGCAAGCAGTCTCCTAATTTCAGTGGTCGTCGCTCCACCTTTGTGGCACCAAATTAGCGGGTGGTGCATCTCGGCAGCAAGGGCGCTGCCTGTGTATATAGCTCCTGCTTGTCCCAACTTTGCGAGATGCACTCGAGCTCGGTCACGGGCCTCAAGCTGCAGCCCTAATCGAAGTGTGGAAACGCTGGCTTGCCGACTCCTTTCACAGCCGATACACCCATGCCTGACGCGTTTCGAATTATCTTCCTCAAAGGTGGTGGTGAAAAGGAAATGACGCACAGTCCGGTGCTTACAGCTTCTGAAATACCCTATAGCGCGCCCCCATTGGGCTGCTCTGTATGAGCTACGCATTGCTTTCTGGAAGCTGTAGTCATGGAGGGATGTAGATATCCCCTTGAAAGTGCGATGAATATACTGCTGGGATGTTCAAAGCCCACCAATGGGCCTCAGAAAGCAAGCAGTCTCCTAATTTCAGTGGTCGTCGCTCCACCTTCGTGGCACCAAATTAGCTGGTGGTGCATCTCGGCGGCAAGGGCGCTGCCTGTGTATATAGCTCCTGCTTGTCCCAACTTTGCGAGATGCACTCGAGCTCAGTCACGGGCCTCAAGCTGCAGCCCTAATCGAAGTGTGGAAATGCTGGCTTGCCGACTCCTTTCACAGCCGATACACCCCTTCCTGACGCGTTTTGAATTATCTTCCTCAAAGGCTGGTGGTGAAAAGGAAATGACGCACAGTCCGGTGCTTACAGCTTCTGAAATACCCTATAGCGCGCCCCCATTGGGCTGCTCTGTATGAGCTACGCATTGCTTTCTGGAAGCTGTAGTCATGGAGGGATGTAGATATCCCCTTGAAAGTGCGCTGAATATACTGCTGGGATGTTCAAAGCCCACCAATGGGCCTCAGCAAGCAAGCAGCCTCCTAATTTCAGTGGTCGTCGCTCCACCTTCGTGGCCCCAAATTAGCGGGTGGTGCATCTCGGCGGCAAGGGCGCCGCATGTGTATATAGCTCCTGCTTGTCCCAACTTTGTGAGATGCACTCGAGCTCGGTCACGGGCCTCAAGCTGCAGCCCTAATCGAAGTGTGGAAACGCTGGCTTGCCGAGTCCTTTCACAGCCGATACACCCCTGCCTGACGCGTTTCGAATTATCTTCCTCAAAGGCTGGTGGTGAAAAGGAAATGACGCACAGTCCGGTGCTTACAGCTTCTGAAATACCCTATAGCACGCCCCCATTGGGCTGCTCTGTATGAGCTACGCATTGCTGTCTGGAAGCTGTAGTCATGGAAGGATGTAGATATCCCCTTGAAAGTGCGCTGAATATACTGCTGGGATGTTCAAAGCCCACCAATGGGCCTCAGCAAGCAAGCAGCCTCCTAATTTCAGTGGTCGTCGCTCCACCTTCGTGGCCCCAAATTAGCGGGTGGTGCATCTCGGCGGCAAGGGCGCCGCCTGGGTATATAGCTCCTGCTTGTCCCAACTTTGCGAGATGCACTCGAGCTCGGTCACGGGCCTCAAGCTGCAGCCCTAATCGAAGTGTGGAAACGCTGGCTTGCCGACTCCTTTCACAGCGATACACCCCTGCCTGACGCGTTTCGAATTATCTTCCTCAAAGGCTGGTGGTGAAAAGGAAATGACGCACAGTCCGGTGCTTACAGCTTCTGAAATACCCTTTAGCGCACCCCCATTGGGCTGCTCTGTATGAGCTATGCATTGCTTTCTGGAAGCTGTAGTCATGGAGGGATGTAGATATCCCCTTGAAAGTGTGCTGAATATACTGCTGGGATGTTCAAAGCCCACCAATGGGCCTCAGCAAGCAAGCAGCCTCCTAATTTCAGTGGTCGTGGCTCCACCTTCGTGGCCCCAAATTAGCGGGTGGTGCATCTCCGCGGCAAGGGCGCCGCCTGTGTATATAGCTCCTGCTTGTCCCAACTTTGCGAGATGCACTCGAGCTCGGTCACGGGCCTCAAGCTGCAGCCCTAATCGAAGTGTGGAAACGCTGGCTTGCCGACTCCTTTCACAGCCGATACACCCCTGCCTGACGCGTTTCGAATTATCTTCCTCAAAGGCTGGTGGTGAAAAGGAAATGACGCACAGTCCGGTGCTTACAGCTTCTGAAATACCCTATAGTGCGCCCCCATTGGGATGCTCTGTATGAGCTATGCATTGCTTTCTGGAAGCTGTAGTCATGGAGGGATGTAGATATCCCCTTGAGAGTGCGCTGAATATACTGCTGGGATGTTCAAAGCCCACCAATGGGCCTCAGCAAGCAAGTAGCCTCCTAATTTCAGAGGTCGTCGCTCCACCTTCGTGGCCCCAAATTAGCGGGTGGTGCATCTCGGCGGCAGGGGCGCAGCCTGTGTATTATTTCATCTAAAATATTTTGCTATTCTTTTTTATTAAGATTAGGATTTTTATAGATTTAATATACTTTTTATTTTTTCATTAAGTCAGATATATTCATTGCACTTTCATCACAATTTCATAACAAAAACAAAATAATCCTGGGGAAATGCCCCAAATGCAAAGATTGGCCTTCCATTTAGCAATCTAGGTTTAATATTTATTAACCATAATTATTTACTGTTATTTAATTCAATACGCCACCTTTGATCATTTTAATAATAACCTTTTGTTTTGACTGTAGTTGGGAATTTTTTCCTCATTAAATTTCAGATAAAATGATTTTAGTTTAAATTTTAATATAGTCAAATTTTTTTAATTTAAAATGAAATTAATAAGCTGTAACATTTAATTATTATTATACATTTTAAATAAATATATACAATTATTTAGCTTTAAAATCTCTGATTCTGTAACATTTTAATATCATTCTACATGTTAAGTAAATATATAAAAATATTTAACTTTAAAATTAACACAAATATGTAACATATTTTCAACCATTTCCCTATACTTTACCATAGTGAGATCCCTGCCCTGGTGATGGAGATCTACAACTACGTGTGAAAGTTACAAGTAGTAACTTTAAACTTGTAAATTAAACCCCACCTCTAAATTCAGGGGTGGAGATGTATAAGTGTACACATTTGAGTAACTTTATACTTGTAAATGGTGGATAGCCTAAAGTAGTAAAGTTACTCCAAAAATTAAGTGTAAACTTACACATGTAGATGTATTCAATTGAAAGTTTACCTTTGTGAATAGGCTTCATATATTTTTTTAATTGCATTTTGCAGTAAGTAACTAGCACTACTGTAATACTACATCCTGTACTACAAAATACAGTTTGTGAATTGAGACCTATGTCTTTGGGAACTCAAACATGACTATCATAACACAATATTGTAAACGTATCACTTAGAATTAACTTAAGCTTAAATGATATAACTATAGTTACACACTTTCTCTGTGGAGACCTGGGCATCTCTGTAATCAAATATTATCTTTAGACTTGAACATGATTATCTTCATACACTATCTGATTGGGGACTCGAACATCATTTCTATACAATATCACTCGGGGGACTTTACCATGATTATCTACATGCACTATTTGTGTAGAGACTCCAATGGTATCTACAGACACTATCACTCCTGGGATTTCAGCATGATGATCTTCTCACACTATCTCAGTATGGACTTGAAGACTACTGTTATTACACATTATGTAGAGCCTTAAACATCACTATAATCACACACTATCTCTGTGGAGACTTGAATGTCCTTACCTTTACACACTATCACTGTGCTGACTTACCCATGATAATCTCCACCCACTCTGTTGGGAGGGGCTTAAATACTGCTATAGTCACACACTATGTGGAGGCTTGAGCATGCCTATAATTGCAAACTATCTTGTGGGGACTTGAGCATCATTATCTTACATACTATCTGTGTGGAGACCTGAACATTATATTTACACTCCATCTTTGTGGGGACTTGAACATGTTTACCTTCACACACCATCATTGCGGGATCTTGAACATCTCAATAAATAAACACTAGCTCTGTGGAAACTTGAAAATCTGAGTAACCACACACTATCTCTGCGTAGACTTGAACATCACTATAATCACATACTATCTCTGTGGGGCCTTAAACATCACCATAATCACACACTATCCCTGTGGGGACTTGATTATCCTTATCTGTATACACTATCACTGTAGGGATTTGAACACCACTATAATCACACACTATGTGAAGGCTTGAACATGCTTAAAAGTGCACACTATTTTGTGGGGATTTGAGCATCATTATTTTACACACTATCTATGTGGAAACCTGAGCCTTATATTCAGACTCTATCTTTGTGGGGACTTGAACATGCTTTCCTTCACACACCGTCTCTGTGAGGTCATGAACATCCCAATAACCAAACAATAGGTCTGTAGGAACTTGAACATCTGACTAACCACACACTATCTCTGTGTGGCCTTGAAATTCGTTATAATTACACATTATCTTGTGGGAGTTGTGCATCATTATTTTCCACACTATCTGTGTGGAGACCTGAGCCTTGTATTCACACTGTATTTGTGGGGACTTGAACATGGTTTCCTTCACACACTATCTTTGTGGGGACATGAACATCACCATAATCACACACTATCTCTGTGGGGACTTCAATATCCTTACTGTTACACACTATCCCTGAATGGACTTGATCACTACTAGAATCATACACTATGTGAAGACATGGACATTATATTCACATCGTATCTTTACACACAATCACTGTAGGGACATGAATACCACTATAATCACACTATGTGGAGGCTTGAACATGCCTACAATTGCCCACTATCCAATGGGGACTTGACAATCATTATCTCACACACTATCTGTGTGGAGACCTGAAAATTGTATTCCTGCTCTATCTTTGTGGGGACTTAAACATGGTTTCCTTTACACAACATCTTTGTGAGATCTTGAACATCCCAATAACCAAACACTAGCTCTATGGGAACGTGAACATCTGAGTAACCATACTATCTCTGTGAGGACTTTAACTTAACATTGCTATAGTCACACACTGTTTCTGCGGGGACATGAACATCGCCATAATCACACACTATCTCTGTGTGGACTTCAATATCCTTACTGTTCCACAATATCACTGTATGTACCTGATCACTACTATAATCACTCATTATGTGGAGACTTGAACATGCCTATAAGCACACACTATCTCCATGGGGAGTTGTTTATCATTATATTCACACACTATCTGTGTGGAGAATTTAACATTATATTCACACATTATTTTAGTGGGGATATGAACATGCTAACGTTCACATACCATCTCTGTGAGATATTAAAATATCTAAATAACCACATACTATCTCTGTGTAGAATTGAACATTCCACTGACCACACCCTATCTAGATGGGGAACTTAACTTCACTATAAACAGATACTATCACGATATGAAAATGCCCACACACTCTGTAGGTTAGGACTTGAATACCACTTATTCACATACTATTAGGAGGCTTGAACATGCCTATAATCACATGCTATTTCAGTGGGTACTTGATCATCTATTCTTCACGCCCTATCTGCGTGGAGACTTGAACATTATCTTCACACACTATCTTTGTGGGCACTTCAAATGATTACTTCCACACACCATCTCTTTGAGGTCTTGAAATCTTTTTATTTTTTATTTTTTTATTTCTTTATTTCTCAAAATGTTTTCATAACAAAACAATAAGCAAGGAGCGACATCTTGATCACTGTAAAGAAAAGCACATGCACTTTATCATTGAAACAGTCAACCAATGCACCATCAGTTCCGTCACTTTCCCGCATCAGATTGTGAGTGAAAGCCATAAATTATACACTCTACCCAGTACTACCAACATTAGTCAGTTCTATGCAAGCCCCTAGGGGCCGCAACATAATAACGACCCCAGCTCTTTGTACTGTGTTCACATTCAAACAAAGGCACTGTCAGGGGGGGGGAAAGGGGGGAGGGAAAGGGGGGAGGGGGAGGGGGCGAGGAATGAGGCAAAGGGGAAGGGGGGTGGGGGGCTCAAGCCTCCGGTACATTATGGGCAGGCGGGGAATGAGCACCTGTATTTTCAGCCCGCTCCGGCGCCGTGGCAGCAATATGTGTCACGTACAGTCCCCAGACGTTTTTTGGACGGCTCCTGGGGGGGTAACAATTCACTAAAATTCTCCGTCTGCGTGCAACAGTAAAGCATGTCATGTGACCACTGTCTCATTGTGGGGGTAGGACCTCGGAGCCAATGGATCGCTACTCTACGCTTCGCCAGTAGTAAAGCCATATCTACCAATTTGCGCTGTGCTCTCGGTATCACCTTGGAATAACCCAGTAATGCCAAAGCAGGGTCCGGGGGAAGCTCCGTGCCAGTGATTTTTGCTAATTCACTAAAAACCCGTTCCCAAAATTTGTATATTTTGGGGCAGCCCCAGGCTACGTGCAGGAAGTTGGCCCTTGTTTCCGTGCATCTGTCACAGGCAGGGGTGTCCCTCAACCCATACCTGTGTAATCTCTCTGGAGTGTAATACACCCTTTGGAGGTACTTAAAATGGACAAGTCTGTGTCTACCATTGAGCGATATTCGCCGCGTACTAGTACAACAATATGTCCACATGGCATCGTCTATCGGCTGTTGTAGATCGTGTTGCCATTCGAGCCGAGCCTTAGTGTACTGATTCGCCTTATGGGACATAGCCATCCTATACACCATAGAAACTAAATTGCGCGGCGTCTGAGCCTTGATGACATAGGTCAATTCCGCAACTTCAGGAGGCTCTAGCAGATCGTTCCCCAGCAAGCCGCGCAATGCATGCCTGGTTCTGTGAAACTGAAAACGATGTAGCACAGTAGGAGGGGTATCTTGCCGCCCTAGGTCCTCCCATCGCTTTACCACGCCATTGTGAAACAAGTCCCCTGCCGTCTGTATATTCAGGGAGTTCAACGCCTGCACTACCCCTCTGTCTCTGCAGGGTCGCAACCAGCGGACCCAGTCCAGGGGCATAACCGGGGAGTACAACAGAGCGCCCGCCCTCTGCTGCAGCAAAAAGCGCCAGGCATGCCGCGTAGCATTTATGGAATCCAATATACCTGTCCTACGATCGGCTTCCTCACTGAGCAATGCAGGTAGAGGGAGTGGCTCCGCCACTAGCGCCTCCAAGCGCAGGTGTGGGGCATCCAGAGGACCGTGAATCCAGTAGTAAGCATGTGCGCACTGCGCAGCTCTGTAGTATAGATTAAGATCCGGGGCTCCTAGTCCCCCCAGGTGATACGGCAATGTGAGCGTTTGCCATTTTATTCGTGCTTGTATGCCCGCCCATGCTAATTTTATCAGCAAAGTCGAGACCCGGCTAAAAAACGAAATGGGCAGCACCATGGGGATATTCAGAAATAAAAACAAAAATCGCGGCAGAACCACCATTTTCATAATGGAGATTCGACCCAGGAGGGACAGTGGCAGTCTGATCCAGTTTTCCACATCGTCTTCCAGTCGACTGACCGCCACCCCGTAATTCTCCTTAAAGACTATCTCCGAGTCAGGGTGTACTTGTATACCCAGGTATCGGATCGGGTCCGAGGACCACTGCAGAGGATATTCCAGATCGAATTGTTTAGTAGCAGGGGTGAGCGGGACTACCACAGACTTAGGCCAGTTAACTCTTAGTCCAGAGAGTGCGCCGAAGTGCACCACCTTGCGTAAAACCGGGGACAAATTATTTTCAGGATCACGTACATATAGCAATGTATCATCAGCGTAGGCGGAGACTATGAGCTCAAGCTTTGACAGCCTTAGGCCCCTGTGGCTGTGATATTTGCGCAGTGCACACGCCAGTGGCTCCGCCGCTAGGGCGTATAGCAACGGGGATAGCGGGCATCCTTGCCTCGTCCCGCGGGTAATATTAAAAGGTTCCGTCACCAAGCTGCCTATTCGGATTCTGGCCAAAGGAATTATAATACAACACCGCAAGTAATTGTAAAAAAACCGGGCCCAGACGCATCCGAGTCAGAACAAGCCGTAGGAAGGGCCACTCAACAGAATCGAAGGCCTTTTCCATGTCTAAAAAGACCGCAACTGCCACGTTGTCCTGTCGAGTATGCTGTATGGCCCCGAATACCATGCGCAAATTGTAAGTGAGGGGCCAACCTGTTAGCAAGAATTTTGGCAAAGAGTTTGACGTCAACATTCAGCAGCGAGAGCGGCCGGTATGACCCACACTCTTCAGGCAGCTTCCCCGGTTCCCCGGTTTGGGTATAGCCACAATCACAGCTTCTCTCATGGAGGGAGGCAGTGTGCCCGTCTGGCATATGTCATCAAAAAGTGCCGATAAATGGGGCAATAATATGCCAATAAATGTTCTATAAAAGGGCACAGTGAGGCCATCCATCCCGGGTGCACTACCGGATCGCATCCCCGTCAGGGCGAGAATAATCTCATCCTTTTCTATAGGTAGCATCAAAAATTTGCGGTGTGTGTTTGTAAGTGAGTGCATTTTGATATATGTGAGGTAGTCCTTAATTTCCTCCTCAGTCCCCGAAGAGCGCGCTGAGTATAAATTGGCATAATAGCTCCGGAAGCGCTCTGCAATTTCTGCCTCTTCGGTTAGGACCTCTCCGTCCTCCGAGGTAAGTTCCACTACTTGAACCTTACTTCGGCGTCTCCGCAGCAGCTGTGCCAGGACCGCTCCCGGTCGTTCCCCCTCCCCGTACACTCGCGCCGTGGCATATTTGCCCATATGTCTAAGCTCCGCATCCGCTGCCTCTTGATATTCCCCTAGCAGGTCCTTCAGTTCAGTAGCCACTTTGTCATTGGATTGTAACAGTAGTCGCCGCTCGAACACCTCTTGTTTCGTCTCAATAGCTGCCAAATGCCGTCGTATGTCCCGGAGGACACCTGAGTGCTTGGACATGACAATGCCTCGAATATACACCTTAAACGTTTCCCATATAATCTGAAACCTCTCTACAGACCCCACATTTGTCTCGAAGAACGTCTCAATCGCTTCCGCAAGCTCAGCCTGAAAAACCGGGTCTAGCAACGAGTATGGAGGAAAGCGCCAGGTGAACGGTGGAATGCCTCCCCTAGGGGTAGCGATCGCTATCACCAGGGGCGAGTGGTCAGACAGTGTGCGAGGGAGCACCTTGCACTCTCGGACTTCTGCGCAAAGAGGAGAGGATGCTAACCAGTAGTCTATCCTAGTATGGAGATTATAGTAGGCTGAGTAGTGCGTGTATCCCCCTTGTGTTGGAAACCTAGTGCGCCATACGTCCTGCAAATCCAGGCGCAATAGCGCGCGTTCCAGCGCCCCTGCGGCCGCCGTGGGACGTCTCTCTGGGCCCCCCGATCTATCCACCCCCGGGTTCCTGACCACATTAAAATCCCCGCCCCAGAGGAACCAACTGCCAGAGTATTGAGCAACTACCGTCACTAGTTTGTCAAAAAAGTCAGAACAGTCAAAGTTGGGGCCATACAAATTCACTAGGACCAAATCATGGCCTTTCCCCTGGCATCTGGTTCCAGTATACCTTCCTTCTCCGTCCGTGTCCAGAGGTGAAGTAGTATATGATGATTTAGGATTAACCCAGGTAAGCACCCCTCTAGCATGTGTGGTGAAACCCGAGGCATGTATGTTGTCCTTCAAACCTCTGCTGCGCAATAGTGGACTGTCTGGGGGAAGGTGCGTTTCCTGCAACAGGGCAATGTCTATATTATGATTTTGCAAATAGTTAAGTACCTTCCGAAGTTTCCTGTGATCATTTAGACCTCTGACATTCCATGTTAGTGCTCTGAGCATGGGGACCGGTGCATTCTTGTGGGTATTGTCGGGTGCCCCCATTACTGTCATATACACTCATCCCATAACCGGTGCTGCGCAATGGATAGCATTTATTCACGTTGTGCATGTGCTGTAAAGAATCTTCGCTCTGATAGAACTTCAACTTGCTTCGCAACCCCCAACCACCCCCTCCCACAGCAGACCTCCCCCAACATGGCCGCGCACGTTACCCATACCCTCCCCATACCTCCCCCTCCCCGTCCCCCCTCAAAAACAAAGAACAAACCCAGGTGTGTTTCACATGTGGGCAGAGGTTGCTCCTCAGGCAAGAAATATTTCCAAACTAGTCTTACAGCTCTCGCCGAACACCATCGTGCACATCTATGGCAACTGTAGGGTACATAATGATCCCTCCTTCCGCAACCCAACAATAATCATGTGTCAATAAACATCTTCCTCAAGCGAGGCCCCTCCTAACTACCAATGGCGCTTTACTATCGTCCACCCATTGGGCGCTGAACAAACAGCACCTAGTGTATGCTCCGTTCCCATCTCCAAACCCATAGTCTCGTTACTGGTAGCTGTGCCCCCTTCCTAGGTCCCAGGCAAGTCCATGGTGCGAAATAGTTTCCCCGGCCGCTGGTTTCATCGTGGCCAGATGCCAATACTGATTACTGTTGTCCCTCTCCCACCCACCCACCGGCCCTCCCCCCCCCGCCCATCAGGTCACAGTGTCTGCCATGTCCCAGCACCAGAGACCATACTTATCGTTCCTGGCCACCATCTTCAATTCAGTCCTGCTCCGCTAGCTGTCCTCCTGTCGCCGCATCCGGGAGTTGCCGCTCCGGACTGGGGCGCTGCTCTCTTGACCAGTCTTTTAGTGCCTTCTGCAGAGCCTTCGGGTCCGTGAATATGTGTGATCGGCCCTGTCGGTTGACCCGCAGCTTCGCTGGGTAAAGCATGGTGTAGTCCACTCCCAGTTCCCCCAGCTGTTTCTTCATTGGTGCAAACTGGCGGCGCACCTCCTGGACGCGGGCCGTGAAGTCCGGGAATAGTGAAAGCGTGGATCCCTCATATTCCAATGGTTGCTTCTCCCTTGCTAGCTTCAGTGCCACATCGCGATCCCGATAGTTGAGTAGCTTCGCTATGACAGGGCGAGGGGGCGCCCCCGGGGGCGGGCGAGGCCCCAAGGATCGTTGCGCCCTTTCCACCACAAACATAGTCGAGAACGCATCTTCTCCCAGCAGGGTCCGCAGGAGACGCTCCGTAAACTGCTCCATGTTCCCAGTTTGTGTGGTCTCCGGAAGACCCGTAATTCGAAGATTGCAGCGCCGAGAGCGTGCTTCAAGATCTTCGGTCTTGTCCTGCAGGACTCTGAGTACTTTGCCTAGTTGTTTGTGTTCCGAGTCTAGGGTGGTGTGAGCCTCCTCCACCTCCGTCAATCGCCGCTCGGACATATCCAGGCGCTCGGAATGTTTGTCTAGCCTCTCTGCCATGGGGTCCATTCTATACGATAATGCATCCATTTTCGCACCAAGGGATGATATGCCGCCCTGTAGGCTTTTCTCCATGGCTACTAGCATGCTGCGTATGTCCGGGCATGAGTCGTTTACCGTCTGCTCCTGCATTCCAGAGGCACCCTCCGCGGACCTATCGCTAGACTTGGACCGTTTCTGCTCAAACGTGAGCTTCGGTTGTGTCTTATCCACTCTGCCCATCGTGGCCCTGTGGCGGTCCCGACTACCGGTACTCCCGTCAGAGACAGTGGTTCAATATTCCGGGTGTTGAGGCAGCACTTCACTCGCCCCGCTTTCCTCAAATCAGCAGCGTAGTTAGCCCCTCAGACCAAGGACTATCCGGGAAAGTGTCCAGCTAGTATCTTTCACTCCCATAGGGTAAGGTCAGAGATCCACACCAGGCCCCAGAGCCATACAGCCACCCGCTTGCGCGGTCGTTCTTCTTCAGAGCGGATCCCTCAGAGTCAAGGAAGCACTCCTCTGTCACCTGCGAGGTCAACACTCGGCCCGTCTGCTAACATCAGCAGTTACAGGGATTGCGCCATGGACTCGGCCGCCACCAAAGACCCACTGTCCGCATACAATCCGCACCCCGGTCTGCGTGACAGATTTAATACATCGATTCTGGGCCAGCACCTCAGCCCTGCAGTGTAGCTGATGCTCCACGGCCCATACTATTGGGCTCTGTGGCCAGTCGCCCTCTGCACGTGTAGCTCCACTCACTCAACTGCTCGCCAGGGCACTACCAGTGTTCCAGTGCAGGAGGTGCTTCTCTTATAGACAATATCCCTGTTGTATCTTAGGGTAGGCTCGCAAAGGGCACCGTGCCCAACCCCCAAACTCCCATCCGCCCAGTGCTATGGGAATGCAGGCTAGCCACCACAATTTTCAAGCGCCTCTCATGCCGGCACCAGGCAGCTGCGCTCTCTCTCCCTGCTGCTCGTGAGCTCTCGCTGGTTTCTCTCCGTCTGCGCGGATGCCGCATGGGATCACGGGGCTCCCCCTCCTCTTCGCTTCGGACCGTTATCGTCGCACTATGGGGGGGTGGAAGGGCACTCACCCCCCCCCGCCGTGCACACTCCTTCGTTATTGCGGTACCTCTCGCGGCGCGTCAGCGCTCCAGTGTGTGGGCCGCTCGCCGCCTTTCCGTCGTTGTCGCAGTTATGCCCCGCCCGTAGCAGGCACGCAAGTCCGGCGCTTCAGGCCTCGCCCGGCCCGGCCCAGGACCCCGGCTGTTTACGGTCTTGCGCTCCGGCGCGGCAGGCAGGAACCCAGCAATACTCCTCCACTGGGTTACGAAATTCGGAGGGCTGTGTTTGGCAGTCCGCCGATCGGTACAATTGCAGGATATTTGCTCGGATATTTGACGGTGTATCGGAGCGCTCGGCTCAAGCGGCCATCTTGGTCGCGAGCAAGCTCCGCCCCCCCTGAGGTCTTGAATTTATCAATAGCTGTGCACTAGCTCTGTGGGTGTTTGATAACGGCTATGATCACATGCAAAGGCCCTCATTACAATGTCGGGGGCACTTGTGTCCGCCCGACACCGTTGCCGAATCGGGACGACCATCCTCCGTTCGACGGTCCTGACCGCAATTTTAGAATGTGACGGCACATGGTGCGGTTGCACACTCCCATTTCTCTATGGGAGCTTGTGCTGCAGCCATAAACCAGCCATAGCACAAGCTCCCATAGAGAAATTGGTGTTTTTGTTAATCCCTGCACCACGTGGCAGTCACCTGAAGGTGCCTGGCTCCTAGTGCAGGGATTAACAGGAGGTGCCCCCCAGGCCTCCAACCGGATCCTGCTGTGGCAAGGGGGCCCTGCTGGGGGCACTCAAAATTGCCTTCCAATAGGCTTTTCATGTTGGAAAGCCCGACATAAAAAGCTTGTCTGACACCGTTATCATAATCCCCACGGCGTAAACTCCATACACAGGGAATTATGAGCATCCTCCAACTGGCCGATGGGCTCCTTGACCCCGTCGGAAGCCAGTCATTCTGACCGGCTGATTTCAAATGTGACAGTCTTCATCGTAATAAGGCTATCGGATTTGAAACCAACGATGTAAGTAATCAGGCCCTATGTCTGGGGGAACTTGAATATCACTGCCTTTATGCATTATCAGTGTATGGACTTGACCATGAAAAATGTTCACACACACTGTGTGTAGGGACTTGAGCACCACTATTATATTCATCAATATGAAGAGGCTTGGACATGATTATATTCACACACTGTCACAATGGGGACTTGAGCATCATTATCTTCATGCAACTATCTTTGTGGTGACTTAAACATTTTCTTCACGTGCTATCTTTGTAAAGACTGAACATGTTTACATTCACACACCATCTCTATGAGGCCTTAAGCATCCTATTAACCACACACTATCTCTGTGGGAACTTGAACATAACTATAATCCCACACTATCTCTGTGGGGACTTTAAAATCCCTATAATCACACACTATCTCTGTGGGGACTTGAACATCGCTATAATCACAAACTCTGTCTGTGAGGACTTGAGCAAAATTATTTTCACACTCTATATGTGTGGAGAATTGAACAGTATTTTCACACACTATCTATGTGGGGACTTGAACATGCATACCTTCACACATGATCTCTATAATGTTTTGAACAATCCCGTAACAATACACTATCTCTGCATGGTCATGAATATTGCTTTAATCAGACACTATAATTGTGGGGATTTGAACATCAATACCTCTGTGGGGGTCTTTGATTATGATTGTTGACATCATCTTTGAAAAGACTTCGATACTATTATGACCACATACGACCTCTGTGAGTAGCATCACACACCATCCCTAGGCAGATATAAACATTACATGCTACTCTTAGTGAGATGTAGTCAAGTAGCTACTTTGACATACATTAAAATAGTTGCTCTGAGTTCTACCTGACCATATTTCTTGGTTTCATCATTTAATTTATCCATGTTTTAGTCCCTTATCTCCTGAGTATTTGAGCACTAAGCAAAAAGTTACATACAGTTTTACTTTCCCTTCTGCAATACTGATAATTATAAATTCTGATGTATTATTAATATAATCTATCTATTCTGTACCCCTGAGATACGTGAAGCCATTCAATTATAAACAGATTATGTTATTTTTGTACACTGCTGATAAAATAAACGTATAGCCATGTGCCCATGACTGTATTCCAACACAAATGATAATTATGGAGCAACTCCCCACAAGGATGGTAACACCCGCTCAAGTCCTCACAAGGATGGTTCTATGTGCGGGATAAAATAACAACATATTTGCAAATTTGAAAAAGGATCCTATATTATGAATTTTTCTTAACATTTTTCTGTTATTGGTATATTTTGAAAATATTATGAAAGGCTAATCCCTACAAGGCAGGTGTCCACACATGGTCCCCACAAGGATGGCAACATGTGTATGTGTTTGTGTGTGTGTGTGTGTGCATGCATGGGTGTGTGCGTGTGTGTGTGTGTGTATTTGACTCCCAGGTTGAGAACCATTTGTCTAAGCTATTGCAGATATGGGGAAAGTGTTACCACTTGCTCATGTTTATCCTCTGTGGTGTCGACTCAGGCATAAAAGGATCCTGTGTCCCCTTCGAAAGTCTTCACATCTTGAGTGAGGTCCACAATCTTTGTGTCCAAAGGTGCCAGTCGTGCCGTATTGGAGATGAATTCTTGGAAGATGGCATCCAAGGGCTGTCTTGTGACATGAAGGCCATGGATGTTTTGCTGCCCTCGCCACACCACCTCAGTGAAAAGCAACTGTAGGAGGACTTGCCTGATGACATAGCATCGCTGGGACAGGCGGAAGTCACAGGAGGGAGATGTAAGAAATCCAGATGATCCAGATAGCACACTGGCAAAGACCGCTGTAATAGCAAAAGACCGCTGTAATAGCAGCGCTGTGCAGTGATGTCATGGGGCAGTAATGTAACATGCAAGCCATCCTTGCCAGGGGATGTGTCATGAAGTAACAGAGAAGTAATTTCCCAGCATATCTTATAAGGGCAAGAGCCCCACTTCCCGCAAACTAGCACACAGAGCGGCAGCTAGGCCCCGTATGGTGTGTGCTGTGGCCTGTTGAGAAGAATATGACTGTGAGGCTGGTGTGAGGCTCAGGAGGAGAAATCATTTGTTCTGGCAGCAGCTGTGGATGGACCACTCCAATGTGAGCCCAGGCCTGAAGGTATAAACTGCCAGCAATTTGTGATCCTTTTCAGCAGAGGTAGGTGCTTTCTGACATGTGAAAGCCATGTGCCGAGGGCATGGAAGCCAAAGGGCACCAGCCAGTGGGAGCCGTAGGGCAGAAGCCAGCTTGGGCCAATTGGTCAGCAGGTTCTTCCATACAGGCATTAACAGAGCTGCACAGGCCATTGTAGGGGAGTGCCTGGGTACCTGGGTATGATGTAGAGAGCTCAAGGTATTAGATAATGGCAAAATGCAGAGTGCCAGCTGCCCTCTCACAGCACTAGATAGTGCCAAAGTGCAAAGGGTACTGTGCCCTGCAGGAACATGGCTCACAATGCTGATATATACATGGAGCCTCTGGTGAGTGGGAGCAGTCTCCTTCTGCTGGCAGAGGAAAGTCACATCCAAGGGTTCCAAAGTGAAGAGAGTGAGGAAGAGAGGTCAAGAGCAGAAACAGAGCTGTCATGGCACACCTGGATCATGCCAGTGTCATCCTGGGGAATTGTGTAACAAGAAGATGGGCAAAAGTCCTGGTATCAGTGGTTGGAAGCCCCACATCCCCACTAAAAAGGTGCACCGGAGGAGGTGGGCTGTTTCAGCTAGTGTAGCAATAATGGCGAGAGGGCTGCACTGCTGCTGCTGCACAGAGGTTTAGGGCTGTGCTGGCCTTACTGCGGTGTCATCGTGCAGGAGCAGAGAGGGTAAAGTGTAGCAGTCTTACCACACCGGACAGTGGGACCAGATCTCTGCAGCGAAGGGATGCCAGGTTTCAGAAGCTGGCTCCACTCATACTTTACATTTATGATGATGGCTCCTGAAGTCCCTGTAAATGGCCGTATGCCGGAGCATTGGGCATATTTATATGCTTCACCCTAAGTCAGGAGACTTAGGGTGAGGCAGCCATCTTAATCTATTGCGTGACTCTGCCTCATAATTTAATATTTAAATGAAATTTATATTTTATGTGTTTATATATATATATATATATATATCCACAATTTTCCAAGTAAAACGCACTCTCAAAGTCTTGGATGCCAAGCAGGAAGCTCATTTATTGCTCGTTACGCGTTTCGACAATTACTGTCTTGATCACACGAAAAGTACGGCAAACAAGAGCGTGCATTTAAAACAATCATGGTAATAGACATGGGACTACAAATTACACTCTACCTGTGTTGTAAAACTGTTTCAGGGTGATTCGTCAAGCGGGGGCCGAGAAAAAAAGGGGGTCCCAAAACACGTTTTCTCCATGTTAATTTCCATGGGAACTTTTGTCGCAGCTACAGCCCGAACAGCTGAACGGAATTACACCAAATTTGGCAGAGGGGAAGCTCTTGGTCCAGAGTGCGCTCTTTGCTTTAAATAGTGTAAATCCGTTCAGTAGCTGCTGAGGAATTCAAAAATTGAAATATTGATATCTGAGCGCCCAGGAGGATTCGTGAACCCTCCGGAGCATGAGCTTCATTTTGATTGGCTGTCAACACTCCAAACCAGGAAGTGTTGGCAGCCATCTTGTGACTCGGTAAAACCGAGTCACAAGAAAACAGTAAAAAAAGGATAAAAAACAAGAAAAGGGGGCAGGGTAGAAACACCCTGACCCCCTAGGCCTGCTCAGCGGGTCCCACTAAGACCCCCAGGGCCAAAAAAAGCATTAAAAAAAAGAAATCGGTTGAATTCACGCTGGGTGCGCGAATCCGGGTGAAAAAATAAAAAATAAATGAAGTGCAAGCTCCCCCGCTTCGTTTTCTATAAGCCCCCGAGTGGGCCAGGTCCCGGGGCAATGTGCAATGATGTAGCGGGGGCCCACGGGCCCCTGCAGCCCCGGGGACCACCACCTCCCCGGGGCTTTTTACAAAAAAATGCTTGGGGGGATCCTGCCCCACTTCCCACGCTGCCCCGGGGACCGCCACCTCCCCGGGGCATTGTTATTTTATGGCGGGGGCCTCGCGGGCCCCACCAAGCCCTGGGGACTGTTAGGTTTGAAATTCCCGTCCCTGCAATGCACTTGTTTCATGCTATATTAGGTTAGCAGTGCGTGGCTAAATAGATGCCATTCGTATTCACATTTTACAACCCGCTGAGTTATCCCCGTAATGTGCAGGCTTCAGTTAGCAAGTGTGACTCCATTTTGCATTGCACGATTCCTATTAGGCTGTTTAGACTGGGCCCGAGTTAGGCCTCGTTGCTCATGTTGCTTGCCTCAGCAGAACATTGCATTTCGTTATTATTTTTTCTGTGCTGCTCAAGGCTGTTTTCTAACCTGCTAATGAATAGACCATTTTGCCTCAGCAATGCTTATCTGAATGTGTAGTTTCTGCTCCCATGTTAGGAGATGCTGAGACCCAGCACCGTGGCCTTGGATTCCTGATAAAATGTACCCATCTGGCAGGAGTTAGCTCATCCTACTGTGCCTCTTTGTTCATGTTCGGCTCAGGCCGGTACTTTTCCATTGGGGGCGTGGTTGGAGGCTCCTTGGGAGGAAATATTATCCACTGTAGACTGTTGGGGGGGCAGTCCCTCGGCAGACATCTTAGGGTGCAGGTCTGATTGGACTCCTCTGCAGAGTACTACAAATAAACATGTAAGTTTGCATTCTCTACTGTCTGACCGACTCTTCATTTTTGGGAAGGCATAGCAGGTGGTTGTAAGCAGCCCGTGTGGCCCCTAAGGGCCACATCCTTCAGTAGGCGCCCGAACAGGGACCCTGCAAGGTGATCCGACTCGCCCGTAAACTGGTTGTATGGTCGGAGGGTGCGTTTGGTCGGTTGGGCGGATCGGGGCCCCACACGTAAGACCGAGCTTGGTTCTCACAGCTGCCCCGCCCGGCTGATCGGGTGCCCCTTCGTCTAGTGGTCACCGGCTGGGGTCCTGAGAAGGTGAAACCTTGGAGCTGACCGTTTGGTCTGAAGAGTCGGCAGTGGAGAATAACTTGACTTGACCTGTGTGCACCAGGTGAGTGATTTGAATCTTGGAAAAATGGCGCCATTCTTGGACGGCACGAGCCTACAGGCTGTGTCCTGATACAGTCTTCGGACTGCCTTGTCTGCAGTTTTTGTACTGCCTTGCTTGAATGACACGAGTCGACGGGCTGTGTCTTGGTATGGTCTCCGGACTGTCTTGTCGTGAACTTGGTGAGTTTGAGGACTCTTGAAAAGACACAGAGGGTTTGCAGCAGTCCACCGGACCACTTGAAAAGGTCTGGGGTTGTTCACAGGCAATCTGCCAGACCACCTGGTAATTTGGCTAATGTTTGAAAAGGTCTGGGGCTGAAGCCTGTCTTCTTGAATTTGGTACAGCCCCCGGACTGTAGGGAGTGATCTCTGGACCGTTTGGTTTGTTTTGGGAATAAATATTTGTTACTTTGTTTCTTTCCTTTATTTACTGTTGCTGGTGTTATACTTGTTTGCTAGGGACAGTGCATGAGATGCCTTGTTTAAGCAAATTGGGGTGTTTTGGGTGTCGATGTTGTTCTACTGATGCTCGATTGGAAGAGAGCCAACCTGCGCCTCCGGAGGGTTCTCCAAATTTTGACGTATACGTTAAACATGGTATTGGCCCTGTTATGTTTAGCACATTGTGGCATAAAAATACGGGGGACAATGCTGAGTTACAGTGGCCACTTACAGGTTCGTTTGATGAACAAAAATTAAATTTCTTGCAGGATAAATTGTTTGCTAAAAGAAGCAGGCAGTCGATGTTTGATTCTCTGAGAGTATGGCAGAAAGAAGCAAAGCAGCGACGCAAAAGGGTGGCGAAAGAGGTTCAGAAGAGACAGACCCAAACGATAACACAGAAAGCAGTAGCCTATGAAAGAGGGAAGATAGAGAAGGGCATAGAATGCGCAGATAGAAAGTTTTGGTTACAGACAGATAAATGTTACTTTACTAGAGAGGAAGGTGATGATTTTGTTGAAGAGCTATTGGATACTCGTCCTCATCCTCCTTATGCCCCTGAATGGATATACCCGACAGTCCCGACATTTCAGCCCTCAGCCTCTAGTGCCGCCCCTTCTAATGTTCCTGTTTCCGGCGCTACCGCCTCAGCCCCGGCCCCGCTTGCTTCTCCTCTACTCACACCAGTCCCCAGGGAGGGTGGTGTTAGCTCCCCCGCCCAATATATTAGTTCCGCATCGTCTGCTACTCCCCCTTTTAAACCTACAACTCTGTCTCCGCGTCTGCCTTTTCCCCAGTGAGTGTGACACCCCAATCACTGTTAAATGCTGAAACTCCTGCACGTGGGGTGCATGCCGTGAACTGGGCAGCAGCGCTAGACCGAATGGACAAAGTGTTGGTGCGTTCTGCGGTGGGTGATGAGGAAAAGCAAATGGTGGCGAATCAGGCAGCTCAGTGGGCTCGGAGCCTGATCTATAGTGTGGAAGATGTGTGGAGCGTGATGAAAGATTACGAGCCATTTATACAGCAGCATGCTCTTAAGCACAGATCAGCCACACTGGTAGGGTTATGGGAACAGTGTTTTCAAGGTGTTGCACCGCAAATAATTTATGACATACGGGACAGAGTATTTGCTGAAGGTATGGCTCCTAATGAGGTCTTTAGCAATGTAACGACACTAGTGGGTTACCGAGGCAGATTGCTCCAGAAGGTCCAGATGATGGGGACACAGCATCCCATGAGGGAAGTCCATCCCATTTATCACCCCGAGATACCATAACTGCACGACTCCGCGAACACTGTAATAAGACCACGAGTCGACGCTCGGTTTCAGGAACAGTGGATCTATACTCCTTGGAAGAGGAGTGAGGTCCTATCCCTAAAGAGCCAGCTGCCGGACCCCCGGAAAAACCCCACTGCCTATTATAAAGAATTGACGGAGGTGGCCTCCTCCACAGTGATGACGCTAGCTGATATAGAGTTGTTTTTTGGTCTGTTGGTACCGGTGGATATATGGATGCAGGTTCATAAGCAGGATCATGCACTAGAACTGGGTGGCACATGGGATGAGATCAGGGCTTGGGATAAGGAGCGGAAGCCCGGTGACAAGCCGAAAGCGGAGCTCCTAGCTTTGCTGGGGCGTATTATTACCTACATGCACTCCCTCATCCCACCGAAGAGAGTGGACTGGGATAAGTTGACTTCGTGTCGTCAGAAAAAGGACGAAAGTGTGTCGTATTTCTTTACCAGATTTGAAGGAGTGTTTTTAGACTTCAGTGGTCAGGACATGTCACAGGAGGGTGGTGTTCGTCTATTTGTTAACAGATTTGTCACTAACTTCCTCCCCGAGATTGCGACACGGTTGCAGGCCTCGGAAAGTACTTGGACGACTTCATCTCCGTCGGTAATATTGAGTATGGCACAGTATTATGAACATAGAGAGAATGAGGACAAGGAACGGGTAGAGAAAAATTCAAAGGATTTGAAGACGAGGGTATTGATGCAGCAAGTTGCGAGGGGAGGTGAACGAGGAAGAGGTTCGGGATCGGCCCAGTGGCTGACCCGGTCTGGCAGGGGTGGTGCTTTGGGTGCACCCCTCGGGCCCAACCAATGTGCATACTGTAAGCAGGAGGGACATTGGCGGAACGAGTGTCAGGGGTTGTTGCAGAAAAGCGAGGCCCCAAGAGGGCGGGGCTTTCGGGGACGCGGACGAGGATCAGGAGGCAGAGGGGGGATGCAGTCAGAGGATGCGTCACACATTAGGCAGAGCAGGAACTATTTTGATGACCCCGAGGAAGACCGTACTACCATGATGACTATGACATGGACGAAGTGACAGGGTTGTCTCACAGCTAGGACAGCCAAGGACAGGGCGAGGGACCAGTTCCGGTGCCTAAGGATCAGCGCAGACCTTACGTTACTGCTGATTTACAGGGTACGACCGAACAAATTTTAGTTGACACGGGGGCTATGAATAGCTCTGTTTCCCGATCACTGGTCCCGGGGGCAGCTCTGTCTGGCCAAAACAATGTTTTGGTGGGTTTTTCAGGCGTGCCGGTCATTAGCCCCATTTCCAAGCCTCTTGCTTTGACTCTTGGCCCCTTTACGGTTGACTCGCCGTTTTTACTGACATCAAACTGTGGGGAGAATTTGTTAGGACTGGATTTGTTGAAAAGGGTGCATGCGACCATTTATTGTTCTCCCGATGGTGTTTACATGACTGTCGGACCGCAGGTAGCCCCTGCCAAACAGTGTTTGCAAAAGATGCCCCCCTTCCCGCTGAGTTCCAAGATGTGCCACGTACGTTATGGGCTACAGGAGACACGGATGTGGGGTTTCTTCAGATCCCGCCAGTATCAATACAGATTAAAGACAATGCTAGATTGCCACTTATTCCCCAGTACAAGATATCCCAGGCGGGTGAAAAGGCACTGTTACGGATCATACAGGATTTGATTAAGTCTGGTGTGGTTGAAGAGACTGTGGCGAATGTGTGTAATAGCCCTATTCTTACTATTCTTAAAAAGGCGCCCTTGGACTCTTCTGATGCCCACCCTGCCGTTTACCGCTTCGTGATAGACCTCAGAGAGGTCAATAAAATAGTGGTTCCTCAGTACCCTGTGGTCCCAGACATTACCGCGATCTTGACAATGATTCCCCCATCAGCTAGATTCTTTTCTGTAATAGATCTAAAGAATGCTTTCTTCAGCATACCAATCCATTCGGATAGCAGATATCTGTTTGGATTTGCAATAGCCGGTCGGAGCTTTAGATTCTGCCGTGCTCCACAAGGCTATACTGAGAGTCCAAGTATCTATAGCCAAGCCTTGAAGGCTCAATTGGATTCTTTGGAGCTTCCCCCTGGTAATGTGCTGTTACAGTATGTCGACGACCTCCTAGTGACTTCGGACACTGAGGCTGGTTGCAAAGAAGCCAGAGTTAAATTATTGTTGCATTTGGCACATCACGGACACAAGGTGTCACTTTCCAAATTCCAATATTGTCGACAGGAGGTCACCTACTGTCGAAGGAGGGTCACAGATTAACACCTGAGCGCATAGCTGCTATTACTAATATGCCTGTTCCTAAGACCCAACGCAAGGTACGCGCGTTTATTGGGATAACATCGTATTGTCGGCATTGGATCCCTAACTACTCCCTACTAACAAAACCCCTCCTTTACCTGACCACCAAAGATGTGCATGAACCCCTGCCTTGGATACCTGCATGCCAACAAGCTTTTGAACAATTAAAAGTTGCGCTTTGCTCTGCTCCTGTGCTTGGTACTCCTGATTACCAGAAGACTTTTGTGCTCTATGTACATGAGGCGGATGGTTGCGCGCTTTCGGTTCTAACACAGGGTTTCAGTGGTAAACAGAGACCCTGCGCCTACTTCTCTGCCATGCTTGATAATGTCGCCAGAGCGCTCCCGAGCTGTCTGAGAGCTGACGCGGCGGTTTCAATCAGACAATCGGCAGGGCTCGTCCTTGATACTGATCTCACAGTAATGGAACCTCATGCTGTGGATACGCTATTGAATAAGACAAAGACGCAGCACCTTACTAGTGCGCATCTGACTGGTTATGAATTGACTCTGTTTGCTCCGCACATTACCATCAAACGATGTGCTACTCTGAACCCAGCCACGTTACTACCCCTCCCTTCGGAAGAAAAGGACAATGATGTCCACGATTGTTTGTTTCAAACTGAGGAAGAGACGAAAGGATGGGTAGACCTGACTGATGTTCCCTTATCTGACCCCCAAGGGGAACTATATGTCGATGGCTCTTGTTTCAAACTACCAGATGGCATTACCACTGCAGCCTATGCAATCACAACGTTACACACTGTAGTTGAGACATCCCGTATCCCACACCTATCGGCCCAAGCCGCAGAGTTGGTTGCCCTCCTTAGGGCTTGCGAGTTGAGTGAGGGACTGGCTGTTAATATCTACACCGACAACCAGTACGCCTTTGGGGTGTCCCATTATTTTGGGCGCCTCTGGGCGGAGAGAGGGTTCTTGACTTCGCACGGGCAGCGGATACAGAACGGCCCATTGATACACAGATTGCTGTCCGCATTGACACTTCCCAATAAGTTAGCAATAGTGAAATGTAGCGCCCATAAAGCCATTACAGATGATGTTGGGAGAGTAAATGCTTTCGCAGACCAGAAAGCTAAGGAGACAGCTCGATCAAAGATTAAAAATATGTTGGTGGCAAGTCCCGCTAGGTGGGTCCCAGACAATGGAATGTTTGAAGATACATTGGAAAATGTCAGGGAAATTCAGGCTGAGGCGACTTTAGATGAATTAGCCATGTGGGAGGAGCGAACAGGTCGTTTGGACGAGGATGGGTGTTGGACTGACTTGCCTGGGAAACAGCGGTGGTTGCTCCCCAATGCATTTGTACTCCCTGTTGTCACCATGGCCCATGACCCAGCACATATCAGTGGCAAAGGAATATGCAAGCTACTGGACCCAGTATGGCAGAATGATAATATTGCTAAGGTAGCCACCCACTTGGTAAAGCATTGTATCATTTGTTTGAAGCATAACCCTGGGAAAGGTACCCCTACACCCGCTGGTAATTTTGCCCCGCCTTCCTTCCCTTTCGAGGTTCTCCAGATGGATTTCATCTAAATGGAACATGTGAACAACCTAAAATATGTGCTAGTAGTGATTTGCGCATTCAGTAAATGGATTGGGGCTTACCCTTCAAAAGAGAATACAGCCATGGCGACGGCGAAGGCACTTCTAAAAGAGTACTTCCCCCGCTATGGATTGCCACGCGTGATTTGGAGTGACAACGGAAGTCACTTTAATGCACAAGTCATTGAATTGGTGTGCACAGGTTTACATATCAAGCAGAAGTTTCATGCAGCAAACCACCCCCAGACAGCAGGTCTGGTTGAAAAGTACAATGGTACTCTCAAACTGAAATTAGCAAAGATTCAAGAGAGCACAGGGTTGCGATGGCCAGATGCGTTACCCTTGACTTTACTATCTACCAGGGTGACAGCGCATTCTAGAACAGGGTTGTCACCATATGAGGTGGTCTTCGGGCACCCTGCTAATGTCTGGGGTGCCCCAAGACCCAAGCGCTTTTCTGAGATAGAGTACCCCCTGCTTGTAGATTATCTGTATGAATTGTCTAAAGATCTTTGTTCTCTTCATCAACAGATACACGCTACCTTGCGGCCAGTACCAGAGGGGCCCGGGCATTGCATACAGCCCGGTTATCATGTGATGATTAAGAACTTCCAACGAAAAAGCTGCTTGGAGCCAAGGTGGAAGGGGCCCGTCATCGTTCTTCTTGCCACAAGAATGGCCGTAAAAATGGACGACATAAAACACTGGATCCACACATCTCATGTGAAGCGGCTGCCTCTCCCGCTTCCGTACGACCGCTGGGTCAAAGAAGGCATCACTGACCAGGAGAGCGAGAGGGTGCCACGCTTCGTTTCCTTCTCTGACGCCCGGTTGAGGTGGCTGCAGACGGACGAGGAGAGTGACGCTGTCCTGTCTGAAGCGATTCCCCCGGAGATAAGGGCTGTCTCAGATCACTTTGTTTTCAACATACCCGACTCTGAGTCGCGATGCCCACCTGATTCTGAGTTTCTGCCCCTTTTTGTTGATGAAACAGTGCCTGGTGTGACAAAATATAACCTGAGGCCCCGGAAGAAGGACGGTGCACCAGCCGAACAGTCTAGGAGATAGGGAAGGACTTGAGCTTAGGGCGCAGGTGCTGTGCCTAAGGTGCCTGTATTAGACTAGGGTGAATTACACTGGGGCACTGCCCTGGACACTGGACAGGATAGTTGAGGGCATTTGCCCAGGAGGGAGGTCTCCCTATCCTGAAAGAAGAAGGATTTGTTTTTTTCTGCAAGGGCTGCGATCGCGCAGCTCCTCCATGGGAGTGCTTCATAGCACCGTCATTGATGAACAATAGGAGCCTGCCAGTGAGGCTTTAGAAGGACACTGGGAGACATTTGCCCCTCTGGTACTGTTGTTGCAATAGTGGCTCTAGCCCGTGGGTTGTTTTTCTTCTTTCCCTCGTGACACCCATAAGTTGTCCTTGAAGCTTTCTAAATGTATCCTTTTGGTCGTCCTATCCCTGATAAGGAGCAGCCCTTTGCGGCTCCATGTCCCACTTCCGATGGTCCTGTTTGGTCCTCTTGGTCCATTAAGAGTAAAATAGTGTTTGTTATAATAATTTTGCTTTCTCAACGCAATATCACTGAGGACAAAGCCATGCCCGTCCCTGTGATCAACGCAACAGCTAGTTTCTGTGTTGAAGGAACAGGGAACGTTTCAGTAGGACAGAGCCATTGTAACTACACATATCGGTTGAACACCACTATCAGCCCACCTTTGCTTACACCTCCGAATGTATACTTCATCTGTAGAGAACAGGCTTATACATGGCTTCCGAGGGGGTGGTCTGGCCGGTGTTATGTTTCCTTCCTCTTGCCTTCCGTTTACATCGCACCGTCCAATTACCACAAGGATCATAGGTTACAGCGTAGGGATCTCCAGGTACACCGAGTTAGAAGAGTTGTCAATCCAGATGATATTGATCAGATGGATACATCTTTGCAGCAATTTACTGACATAATGAAGGGCATTCTGCCATTCTGGGGTCCCATAATCAATAGTCATAACATTCATCGTCTTGCTAGAGTAGTTGAGGCAGTTATGAATACTACTGCCGGTATACTGACTAATATTACAGTAGAGCTTCAGGCTACGAGGCTCGTTTCTCTTCAAAATAGGATGGTTTTAGACGTCATTCTGGCTGATAGGGGTGGAGCCTGTCGTGTCATTGGCAGCAGCTGCTGTGTTTATATCCCCGATAGTGCCCCCACTCTCTATTCCGCAATACAGAAATTACACAGACTTGCCTCAGATATCCATCAGGATAATGGTTCATAGTCCCTCACAGGGTGGCTCTGGGGTCTTATGACATCATAGGGTTGGAAGATATTACTTGTCCTAATAGCAATCGCAGGAGTCATCCTTACCTGTTGTTTATGTATTCATTGCCTTCCTGCATGTCGCACTTATTGTGTGAGCCAGCTCGCCCCTACTCCTAGACCCTCAGGACGTGATAATAAAGTCTCAAATATGATGATGCAGGATATCCAGGACCTAATGCTTATAGATGAGGTTATCTTTGAATATTAGATGTGTTGCTTCCTTCCTTTGTTACATGCTTGTCATATGAGTACCTATGCATTTCCTCCTCCCTTAGAATTGTAAAGACCCTACCGAATAGCCAAATAAAGCATTTAGCCACTTCTGCTAAAAGGGAGGGTCTGTTAGGTTTGAAATTCCCGTCCCTGCAATGCACTTGTTTCATGCTATATTAGGTTAGCAGTGCGTGGCTAAATAGATGCCATTCGTATTCACATTTTACAACCCGCTGAGTTATCCCCGTAATGTGCAGGCTTCAGTTAGCAAGTGGGACTCCATTTTGCATTGCACGATTCCTATTAGGCTGTTTAGAATGGGCCAGAGTTAGGCCTCGTTGCTTATGTTGCTTTCCTCAGAAAAACATTGCATTTCGTTATTATTTCACCTCCCCGGGGCTTCAAATTGAAGTAAAAGAAGTGTGTGGGGGGCCCCTGCCCCCCCACACTGCCCCGGGTACCACCACCTCCCCGGGACACACTGAATTTCAGGGTGGGGGGGCCTCACAGGTCCCCCAAGCCCCGGGGACCGACACCTCCCCAGGGCTTCAATAATTTAAATTAGTGTAGGGGGGCTCTTGCCCCTCCCTACACTGCCCCAGGGACCACCACCTCCCCGGGGCACTAATTATTTAAATAGGGGGGTCTGTTGCAGACCCCCGGGGACCACCACCTCCCTGGGGCTTAAATCAGTTGGGAGGGGGGCCACGTGGCCCACCTCCTGGAGCCCTTGATGGCCCTGGGGACTGCCACCCCCCAGAGCCGGCTCCTGCAATGTCCCGGGGTGCCCATCCCTGAGACATTGCCGTTTGCTATGGGAGGGCGGGAGCACGGCTCCCGCCCTACCATAGCAAACACTGCTTTGCTTCTTCTGCTCTCGCTTTCAAGAAGCAAAGCAGAATTGCTTTTGGACAAGGGAAGCTGCATGTTAACAGCTCCCCTTGTCCAAAAGCAATGCCGGCTCCCGCAGGAGGCGGGGAGCCGGCAGGGACCGTGGGGGCATTGGGGCTCCCCCCATGGTCCCGAACTTGAGGGCCGGCACAGGGTATGGTGTCCCCTGGGCCAATAGTGGCCCAGGGATGGGGGGCCTCGCGGCCCCCTCCCTTATACATATGTATATATATTTTTTTTAAAGGCTGGCCAGGCCTCGGGGGATGGGGTCCCCGGGGCCAAGAGTGGCCCAGGGCAGGGGGGCCACGTAGCCCCCCTCCCTAATACCAATTTTTTTTTTTTTTTAAAGGCTAGCCAGGCCCGGGGGATGGGGTCCCTGGGGCCATAATTGGCCTCAGGAGGCGGGCCACGGGGCCCCCTTCCCGTTAAAAATAAATAAAATAAATGGGTCAGGCCCTGGGGGATGGAGTCCCCAGGGCCCAAAAATAATAAAGGGAAGGGGGTCACACAGCCCCCCTTCCAAAAAGCAAATTTTTAAAAAGCTGGTGTCTCGTGGGAGGCCCCACCCCCTCCCTGCACCACTGTGCAAACGCGCCTCCTGGCACATTCTAAGTTGGGGGATTAAGTCCCCTTGAATCCGGAGGGTCCCTGGGGGCCAACTAGCCCACCAGGTACCTCCAGTAAGCCCCACACAGTGGAATTGCTGAGAGGTGGTCCGAGGCCATGCCCCTTTTTACACCACTCTGCAAACGCGCCTCTTGGCGCACTGCTGGTGAGGTGATGAGGCCCTCTTGTGTCCTGAGGACCTCAGGACTAAAGTGGACTTCATCCCCCGAGCAGCAGAGTGCCAGGAGGCTCGTTTGCAGAGTGGTTTAAAAAGGGGGCGTGGCCTCAGACCACTCTCAGCAATCCAGCTGTGTGGGACTTACTAGAGGTCCCTGGTAGGCTAGTTGGCCACCAGGGACCCTCAGGATTCAAGGGGACTTAATTCCCCAACCCAGAACCCGCCAGGAGGTGCATTTGCATAGTGGTGGAGAAAGGGGGCATGGCCTGTGTCCACCTGTCAGTTATCCCACTATCTGGGGCATACTGGAGGTATCCGGTAGGGTAGTTGGCCTCTAAGCACCCCCAGCAGCGAAGGGGACTTTAATCCCCATCCAAGAGCGCACCAGGAAGTGTGTTTGCAGGGTGGTGGGAAAAGGGGGCGTGGCCTGCTATGAGAACTTAGCAATCCTGCTGTGTGGGACTTACTGGAGGTAATAGGAGGGGTAGTTGGTCCCCAAGGTTGACGTAAGGGGCTAACTACTCCTCCTGTTACCTCCAGTAAATCCCACACTGTGGGATTGCTAAGAGGTCTTCGGAGGCCACGCTCACCTTTCTCCACCACTCTGCAAAAGTGCCTCCTGGCACAGTACTGGTTTGGGGATGAAGTCCACTTTACTCCTGAGAGACTTTGGAGGCCAAGTAGCCCTCCTGGTACCTCCTGTAAGTCTTACGCAGCTGAATTCCTTAGCGCTGGTTGGAGGCCCAACCCCCTTTCTCCACCACTCTGCAAACGCGACTCCAGTTAAAGAAGCATTTGTAATGTAAGAGGTCTCGCATTTGCAAGAGTTAGAGCTATTAGCATTGTAATTCTAAAAGTGTTTTATTAATGTTTCTTAGAGTGGAGTGGATGTAGGTTGTGTGTAGTGGAATTATGTGGTATGTTGTGCAGTGAAATTATATGGATTGAAAGTATGTGGTATTTAGTGTATAGGAATTATGTAGAGTGGGATTATGTGTTATGGAGAGTAATTATGTGGTATGGTAGTCTGTGTTGTGGAGTGGTAACCTCAGGTTTAGTCTTCCTAGTTTCCATAGAAGCTAAACTATAAACTCAATGACACAAAAAAAGAAGGAATTACTGAGGAGCACTTCTGGACTGAGTCAGAGGAATGAGCAGGGTCACTGGAATTATGCGACTGTTTGGCTGCAGCAACTTTGGCACAATTATAAATTTTCCACATTAGCCACATAATTCATCATCTGCTGCCTAATCTGTAGATTTGAACAAAAAAAGCCTTGTTCTAGCTCAAACGGATCAAACGTTGCCAAAAATGAAGCGACAAGTGTTACAGCTTGGTGGAAGGTCCTTTGTAAACCTAGAATGGTCACCTGTTACTTATTGCTAAATGTGGATGTTAAATTGGTACTAATGGTGTGCAAGCCACTCTTGCTTCTTTCTGTGCCTCTCTTGCCTCTTTCTGCATTTCTGTTGCTTCTTTCTGCACCTTTCTTTCTTTTTCTGCACTTCTCTTGCCTCTTTCTGCCCAACTCTTCTACTTTCTGCACCTCTTTTGCCTCTTTCTGCACCTCTGTTTCCTCTTTCTACACCTCACTTGCTTCTTTGTGCAACCCTATTTCCTCTTTCTGTACCTGTCTTGCCTCTTTCGGCACCCCTCTTCCTTCCATCTGCACTCCTTGTGCCTCTTTCTGTACCTCTGTTCCTTCTTTCTGCACTTCTTTTGTTTCTTTCTGCACCTCTCTTGCTTCTTTCTGCACCCCTCTTGCCTCTTTCTCCACCCCTCTTTCTGCATCTCTGTTGCTTCTTTCTGCACTTATCTTGCGTCTTTCTGTACCTCTCTTGCTTCTTTCTGCACCCCTTGTGCCTCTTTTTGCACCCCTCTTCCCTCTTTCTGCACTCTTCTTGCCTCGTTCAGCACCTCTGTTGCTTCTTTCTGCACTTCTCTTGCTTCTTTGTGCACCCCTCTTGCCTCTTTCTGTATCCTTTTGCCTCTTTTTGTACCTCCCCTGCCTCTTCCTGCACCTCTCTTGCCTTTTTCTGCAGTTCTCTTGCCTCTTTCTACACCTCTTTTGCTTCTTTCTGCACTTTTCTTGCCTCTTTCTGTATCCCTCTTACTGCACCTCTGTTGCTTCTTTCTGCACTTCTCTAGCTTCTTTCTGCACCTCTGTTGCCTCCTTCTGCACCTCACTTGCTTCTTTGTGCACCCCTCTAGCATCTTTCTGCACGCCTCTTCCCTCTTTCTGCACCTTTCTTGCCTCTTTCTGCACCTCTGTTTCTTCTTTCTTCACTTCTTTGGTTTTTTCTGCACTTCACTTGCTTCTTTCTGCACCCCTCTTCTTCCACCCCTCTTCCCCCTTTCTTCACTCCTCTTCCCTCTTTTTGCTCCCCTCGTGTCTCTTTCTGCACCTCTGTTGCTTCTTTCTATACCTCTGTTGTTTCTTTCTGCAATTCTCTTGCATCTTTCTGCACTTCTCCTGCCTGTTTCTGTACCTCTCTTACCTCTTTCTGTACCTCTTTTGCCTCTTTCAGTCAATCAGGCGTTTGTTAAGTGCGACTACTCACCGGTAGGGGTCTCAAGGCACTGGGGGGGGGGGGGTTAGCAGGTTCCAGTCCATCAAGGGGGGGTCTGTCGAAGAGCCAGGTTTTGAGGTTTCTTGCAAAGATGGGGAGCGATGTTGTCTGTCTGAGGTGGAGCGGAAGGGCGTTCCAGGCTCTGGCCGCGAGGAAGGAGAAGGAGCGGCCTCCCGATCTGGTCTTTCTGGTGCGGGGGACCACGGCGTAGGAGAGCTGGGCTGATCGTTGGGTCCTCTGGGGTGAGTGGAATTTGAGTCGGCTGTTCAGGTATGCTGGTCCGGTGTCGTGGAGGGCCTTGTAAGCGTGGGTGAGCATCTTGAAGGTGACTCTAGCTTCGATGGGGAGCCAGTGGAGTGTGCGCAGGTGCTGGAAGATGTGGCAGTGTCTTGGCAGGTCGAGGACCAGTCTTGCTGCAGCGTTCTGAATGTTCTGTACCTTGCGGGTGAGGTTTTTGTTTATTCCGGCGTGGAGTGCGTTGCCGTAGTCGAGTCTGATGGTGACCAGGGCGTGAGTGACGGTCTTTCTGTGTTCGAGGGGGATCCATTTGAAGGTCTTACGTAGGAGGCGGAGGGTGTGGAAGCAGGAGGACGAGACGGAGTTGATCTGGCAGTCCATTTTGAGCTCGGAGTCCAGGATGATTCCCAGGTTGCGTGTGTGGTCTGTCGGGGTGGGCGGGCTTCTGAGGGCGGGGGGCCACCAGGTGTCGTTCCAGGCATCAGGGTTTGGGCCCATGATGAGTACTTCTGTTTTGTTGGTATTTAGTTGTAGGCAGCTGTTTTTCATCCATTTGGCGACGGCTTCCATGCCTTCTCGAAAGATGTGTCTGGCGGTATTGGGTTCGCTGGATAGGGAGAGGATAAGTTGGTTGTCGTCTGCGTATGACATAATGTTGAGTCCGTAGGTTCTGACGATGGGGGCGAGCGAAGCCATGTAGATGTTGAAGAGAGTAGGGCCGAGGGAGGACCCCTGGGGGACTCCGCAGGTGGTTGGTGTAGGGTCCGAGAGGAAAGGGGGGAGACTGACCCACTACGTTCTGCCAGAGAGGAAGGAGTGGATCCAGTCGAGGGCCTTGTCTTGGATCCCTGTGTCGTGGAGTCTGCGTATTAGGGTGCGGTGAGATACAGTGTCGAACGCCGCTGAGAGGTCGAGGAGGATGAGGGCTGCTGTTTCTCCTTTGTCCAGTAGGGTGCGGATGTCGTCTGTTGTGGCGAGGAGGGCAGTTTCCGTACTGTGGCTTTTTCTGAAGCCTCTTTCTGCACCTCACTTGCTTCTTTCTGCACCCCTCTTGCCTCTTTCTGCACCCCTCTTCCCTCTTTGTGCAACTCTCTTGCCTCTTTCGACATCTCTCCTCCCTCTTTCTGCACTACACTTGCCTCTTTCTGTACCTCTGTTGCTTCTTTTTCTTCTTTCTGCACTTCTCTTGCCTCTTTCTGCACCATTCGTGCCTCTTTCAGCACCTCTGTTGGTTCTTTCTGCACTGCTCTTGCTTCTATCTGCTACTCTCTAGCACATTTCTGCACCCCTCTTGCTTCATTCTGTACCTCTCTTGCCTCTTTCTGCACCTCACTTGCCTCTTTCTGCACTTCTCTTGCTTCTTTCCACACCTCTGTTGTTTCTTTCTGCAATTCTCTTGCATCTTTCTGCACTTCTCTTGCCTGTTTCTGCACCTCTCTTGCCTCCTCCTGCACCTCTTTTGCCTCTTTCAGTCAATCAGGCGTTTGTTAAGCACAACTACTCACCCGTAGGGGTCTAAAGGAGCTGGGGTGGGGGTTAGCAGGTTCCAGTCCATCAAGGGGGGGTCTGTCTAAGAGCCAGGTTTTGAGGTTTCTTGCGAAGATGGGGAGCGATGTTGTCTGTCTGAGGTGGAGCGAAGGGCATTCCAGGCTCTGGCCGCAAGGAAGGAGAAGGAGCGGCCTCCCGATCTGGTCTTTCTGGTGCGGGGGACCACGGCGTAGGAGAGCTGGGCTGATCGTTGGGTCCTCTGGGGTGCGTGGAATTTGAGTCGGCTGTTCAGGTATGCTGGTCTGGTGTCGTGGAGGGCCTTGTAAGCGTGGGTGAGCATCTTGAAGGTGACTCTAGCTCCGATGGGGAGCCAGTGGAGAGTGCGCAGGTGCTGGGAGATGTGGCAGTGTCTTGGCAGGTCGAGGACCAGTCTTGCTGCAGCGTTCTGAATGTTCTGTACCTTGCGGGTGAGGTTTTTGTTTATTCCGGCGTAGAGTGCGTTGCTGTAGTCGAGTCTGCTGGTGACCAGGGCGTGAGTGACGGTCTTTCTGTGTTCAAGGGGGATCCATTTGAAGGTCTTACGTAGGAGGCGGAGGGTGTGGAAGCAGGAGGATGAGACGGAGTTGATCTGGCAGTCCATTTTGAGCTCGGAGTCCAGGATGATTCCCAGGTTGCGTGCGTGGTCTGTCGGGGTGGGCGGGCTTCTGAGGGCGGGGGGCCACCAGGTGTTGTTCCAGGCATCGGGGTTTGGGCCCATGATGAGTACTTCTGTTTTGTTGGTGTTTAGTTGTAGGCAGCTGTTTTTCATCCATTTGGCGACGGCTTCCATGCCTTCTCGAAAGATGTGTCTGGCGGTATTGGGTTCGTTGGATAGGGAGAGGATGAGTTGGGTGTCGTCTGCGTATGACACAATGTTGAGTCCGTAGGTTCTGACGATGGGGGCGAGCGGAGCCATGTAGATGTTGAAGAGAGTAGGGCCGAGGGAGGACCCCTGGGGGACTCCGCAGGTGGTTGGTGTAGGGTCCGAGAGGAAAGGGGGGAGACTGACCCGCTACGTTCTGCCGGAGAGGAAGGAGTGGATCCAGTCGAGGGCCTTGTCTTGGATCCCTGCATCGTGGAGTCTGCGTATTAGGGTGCAGTGAGATGCAGTGTCGAACGCCGCTGAGAGGTCGAGGAGGATGAGGGCTGCTGTTTCTCCTTTGTCCAGTAGGGTGCGGATGTTGTCTGTTGCGGCGAGGAGGGCGATTTCCGTACTGTGGTTTTTTCTGAAGCCTCTTTCTGCACCTCACTTGCTTCTTTCTGCACCTCTCTTGCCTCTTTCTGCACCCCTCTTCCCTCTTTGTGCAACTCTCTTGCCTCTTTCGACACCTCTCCTCCCTCTTTCTGCACCACGCTTGCCTCTTTCTGTACCTCTGTTGCTTCTTTCTCTTCTTTCTGCACTTCTCTTGCCTCTTTCTGCACCCTTCGTGCCTCTTTCAGCACCTCTGTTGGTTCTTTCTGCACTACTCTTGCTTCTATCTGCTACTCTTTAGCACATTTCTGCACCCCTCTTGCTTCATTCTGCACCTCTCTTGCCTCTTTCTGCACCTCACTTGCTTCTTTCTGCACCCCTCCTGCCTCTTTCTATACCTCTGTTGCTTCTTTCAGCAATTCTCTTGCCTCTTTCTGCACTTCTCTTCCTTCTTTCTGTACCCCTCCTGCCTCTTTCTGTACCTCTCTTGCCTCTTTGTGCACCTCTCCTACCTCTTTCTGCACCCCTCTTGCCTCTTTTTGCACCTCTGTTGGTTCATTCTGCACTGTTCTTGCTTCTTTCTGCACCTCACTTGCCTCTTTCTGCACTTTTCTTGCTTCTTTCTACACCTCTGTTGCTTCTTTCAGCAATTCTCCTGCCTCTTTCTGCACTTCTCTTGCTTGTTTCTGCACCTCTCTTGCTTCTTTCTGCACCTCTGTTGCCTCTTTCTGCACCTCACTTGCTTCTTTCTGCACCCCTCTTGCCTCTTTATGCACCCCTCTTCCCTCTTTCTGCACTTCACGTGCCTCTTTTTGGACCCAGTTCCCATTTCCTGCACCTTTCTTGCCTGTTTCTGTTGCTCTCTTGCCTCTTTCTGTACCTCTGTTGCTTCTTTCTGCACTTCTCTTGCCTCTTTCTGCACCCTTCGAGCCTCTTTCAGCACCTCTGTTGCTTCTTTCTGCACTTCTCTTCCTTCTTTCTGCACCCCTCCTGCCTCTTTCTGTACCTCTCTTGCCTCTTTGTGCACCTCTCCTACCTTTCTGCACCCCTCTTGCCTCTTTTTGCACCTCTGTTAGATCTTTCTGCACTGCTCTTGCTTCTTTCTGCACCTCTTTTGCAAATTTCTGTATCCCTCTTGCCTCTTTATGCACCCCTCTTCCCTATTTCTCCACCTCTCTTGCTTCTTTCTGCACTTCTCTTGCTTCTTTCTGCACTGCTCTTGCTTCTTTCTGTACCTATTTTGCAAATTTCTGTTTCCTTCTTACCTCTTTCTGTACCCCTGTTCCCTCTTTCTGCACCTTTCTTGACTGTTTCTGCACCTCTCTTGCCTCTTTGGGCACCTCTGTTTCTTCTTTCTGCACTTCATTTGCCTCTTTCTGCACCTCTCTTTCTGCATATTTTTTCTCTTTCCGCACCACTCTTTCTACTTTCTGTACTTCTCTTGCTTCTTTCTGCACCTCTCTTGCTTTTTTCTGCACCACTCTTGCCAATTTCTGCATCTCTCTTGCCTCTTTCTGTACCTCTCTTGCCTCTTTCTGCACCTCTCTCGCCTCTTTCTGCACCTCGCTTGCTTCTTTCTGCACCCCTCTTGCCTCTTTCTGCACCTCTCTTGCTTTTTTCTGCACTTCTCTTGGAGCTTTATGCACCTGTCTTGCTTATTTCTGTACCCTTCTTGCCTCTTTCTATACCTCTCTTGACTCCTCTGCACCTCTGTTGTCTCTTTCTGCACCTCTCTTGCCTCTTTCTGTACATTTCTTTCTTTTTATGCACCTCTCTTGCTTATTTCTGCACTTATCTTGCTTATTTCTGCACCTCTCTTGCCTCTTTCTGTACTTCTCTTACCTCTTTCTGCACCTCTTTTGCCTCTTTCTTCACCTCACTTGCTTCTTTCTGCACCCCTATTGCCTCTTTCTGCATCCCTCTTCCCTCTTTGTGCAACTCTCTTGCCTCTTTCGACACCTCTCCTCCCTCTTTCTGCACCACTCTTGCCTCTTTCTGTACCTCTGTTGCTTCTTCCTGCACTTCTCTTGCCTCTTTCTGCACCCTTCGTGCCTCTTTCAGCACATCTGTTGGTTCTTTCAGCACTGCTGTTGCTTCTATCTGCTGCTCTCTAGCACATTTCTGCACCCCTCTTGCTTCTTTCTGCACCTCTCTTGCCTATTTCTGTACCTCACTTGCTTCTTTCTGCACTTCTCTTGCTTCTTTCCACACCTCTGTTGCTTCTTTCAGCAATTCTCTTGCCTTTCTGCACTTTTCTTGCTTGTTTCTGCACCTCTGTTGCCTCTTTCTGCACCTCACTTGCTTCTTTCTGCACCCATCCTGTCTCTTTCTGTACCTCTCTTGCCTCTTTGTGCACCTCTCCTACCTTTTTCTGCAGCCCTCTTGCCTCTTTTTGCACCTCTGTTGGCTCTTTCTGCACTGCTCTTGCTTCTTTCTGCACCTCACTTGCCTCTTTCTGCACTTCTCTTGCTTCTTTCTACACCTCTGTTGCTTCTTTCAGCAATTCTCTTGCCTCTTTCTGCACTTCTCTTCCTTCTTTCTGCACCCCTCCTGCCTCTTTCTGCACCTCTCTTGCCTCTTTGTGCACCTCTCCTACTTCTTTCTGCATCCCTCTTGCCTCTTTTTGCACCTCTGTTGGTTCATTCTGCACTGTTCTTGCTTCTTTCCGCACCTCACTTGCCTCTTTCTGCACTTTTCTTGCTTCTTTCTACACCTCTGTTGCTTCTTTCCGCAATTCTCCTGCCTCTTTCTGCACTTTTCTTGCTTGTTTCTGCACCTCTCTTGCTTCTTTCTGCACCTCTGTTGCTTCTTTCTGCACCTCACTTGCTTCTTTCTGCACCCCTCTTGCCTCTTTCAGCAACCCTCTTCCCTCTTTCTGCACCTCTCTTGCCTCTTTTTGCACCCCAGTTCCCTCTTTCTGCACCTGTCTTGCCTGTTTCTGCACTTCTCTTGCCTCTTTCTGTACCTCTGTTGCTTCTTTCTGCACTTCTCTTCCTTCTTTCTGCACCCCTCCTGCCTCTTTCTGTACCTCTCTTGCCTCTTTGTGTACCGCTCCTACCACTTTCTGCACCCCTCTTGCCTCTTTTTGCACCTCTGTTAGTTCTTTCTGCACTGCTCTTGCTTCTTTCTGCACCTCTTTTGCAAATTTCTGTATCCCTCTTGCCTCTTTCTGCGCCCCTCTTCTCATATTTCTCCACTTCTCTTGCTTCTTTCTGCACTTCTCTTGCTTCTTTCTGCACTGCTCTTGCTTCTTTCTCTACCTCTCTTGCAAATTTCTGTTTTCCTCTTACCTCTTTATGCACCCCTGTTCCCTCTTTCTGCACTTCTCTATCCTCTTTCTGCACCCCTCTTTCTGCACATTTTTTCCTCTTTCTGCACCATTCTTGCTTCTTTCTGTACTTTTCTTGCTTCTTTCTGCACCCCTCTTGCTTTTTTCTGCACCACTCTTGCCAATTTCTGCATCTCTCTTGCCTTTTTCTGTACCTCTCTTGCCTCTTTCTGCACCTCTCTTGCCTCTTTCTGCACTTCTCTTGCCTCTTTCTGAACCTCGCTTACTTATTTGTGCACCCTTCTTGCCTCTTTCTGCACCTCTCTTGCTTTTTTCTGCACTTCTCTTGGAGCTTTATGCACCTGTCTTGCTTATTTCTGTACCCTTCTTGCCTCTTTCTACACCTCTCTTGCCTCCTTCTGCACCTCTCTTTTCTCTTTCTGCACCTCTCTTGCTTCTTTGTGTACTTCTCTGGCTTATTTCTGCTTGCCTCTTTCTGCACGTCTCTTGCCTCTTTCTGTACATTTCTTTCTTTTTATGCACCTCTCTTGATTATTTCTGCACTTATATTGCTTATTTCTGCACCTCTCTTGCCTCTTTCTGCACTTCCCTTGCCTCTTTCTGCACCTCTCTTCTTTCAGCACTTCTCTTGCTTCTTTCTGCATCTCTCTTGCTTCTTTCTGCACCCCTCTTGCCTCTTTCTGCACCTCTCTTGCTTCTTTCTGCACTTCTCCTGCTTCTTTCTGCACCTCTATTGCTTCTTTCTGCACCACGTTTGCCTCTTTCTGCATCTCTCTTGCTTCTTTCTGCACATCTCTTGCCTCTTTCTGCAACTCTGTTGCTTCTTTCTGCTCTTCTATTGCCTCTTTCTACACTTCTCTTGCCTCTTTCTATACCTCTCTTGCTTCTTCCTGCGCCTCTCTTGCTTTTATCTGCACCTCTCTTGCCTCTTTCCTCACTTCTCTTGCTTCTTTCTGCACCTCACTTGCTTCTTTCTGCACCTCACTTGCTTCTTTCTTCACCTGTTTTACCTCTTTCTGCATTTCTCTTGTTCCTTTCTGTGCCTTTCTTCCTCCTTCTGAAATTCTCTTGCCTCTTTCTGTACCTTTCTCCCTCTCTCTGCACCTCTCTTGTCTCTTTCTGCACATTTCTTCCTCCTTCTTTACCTCCCTTGCTTTTTTCTGCACTTCTCTTGCTTCTTTCTGTACCTCTATTGCTTTTTTCTGTACCCCTCTTGCCTCTTTCTGCACCTCTCTTGCTTCTTTCTGCACCTCTGAAGCCTCTTTCTGCATTTGTATTGTTTCTTTCTGTACATTTCTTCCTCTTTCTGCACCTCTCTTGCTTTTTTCTGCACCTCTCTGGCTTTTTCTGTACTTCTCTTGCCTCTTTCATCACTTCTCTTGCTTCTTTCTGTACCTCTCTTGCTTCTTTCTATACCTCTCTTGCTTCTTTCTACACTTCTCTTGCTTCTTTCTTCACCTTTCCTCTTCTTCTTTCTGCACTTCTCTTGCCTCTTTCTGCATGTTTCTTGCTTCTTTCTGTACCTTTCTTCCTCTTTCTGTACTTCTCTTGCCTCTTTCTTCACTCCTCTTGCTTCTTTCTGCACCTTTCTTCCTCTTTCTGCACCTCTCTTGCCTCTTTCTGTGCTTCTCTTGCCTTTCTGCACCTCTCTTGCTTCTTTATGCACCTCTCTTGCCTCTTTCTGCACCTCTCTTGTTTCTTTCTGCACTTCTCTTGCTTCTTTATGCACCTCTCTTGCTTCTTTCTTCATACTTCTTGCCTCTATCTGCACCTCTCTTGCCTTTTTCTATACTTCTCTTGTCTTTTTCTGCTTGCCTCTTTCTGCACCTCTCTTACCCTGTCTGCACATTTGTTCCTCCTTCTGCACCTCTCTTGCTTCTTTCTGCTTCTCTCTTGCCTCTTTCTGCACTACTCTTGCCTCTTTCTGCACTTCTCTTGCCTCTTTCTGCACCTCGTTTGCTTCTTTCTGCACCCCTCTTGCCTCTTTCTGCACCTCTCTGACTTAGAGGTAGTTTTAATCCCCCTGCTCTATTATTTATTAGGGCCTTACAGGGGAGGTCATACCAATCACAGGGGTACCCCAACCCATAGTGTACCCTAGTGTATGTAGGTGTTTTCACTGTATTCTAAGTGTCTTTCAGCATAGCACTGGCTCTGGGCCTGGTTAGTCAGAGTCAGTTACCACCAGTACCAGTCAACAAAAAGTTGGGGGCATAGGATGACTTTGCAACAAGGCCTCTTTCTGCACCTCTGTTGGTTCTTTCTGCATATCTCTTGCTTCTTTCTGCACCTTTCTTCCTCTTTCTGGACTTTTGTTGCCTCTTTCTGCATTTCTCTTGCTTCTTTCTGTGCCTTTCTTCCTCTTTCTGCACCTGTCCTACCTCTGTAGGCATAGTTAGGAATCAGCATTTAAAAAACCTTAGAAATTCACTGAAAAAACCATAGGTTTCAGGGACATTATAGTTAGAAATTAGCATTTAAAAAACCTTTGAAAGTCACTGAAAAAACCATAGGTTTCAGGGACGTTATAGTTAGAAATTAACATTTAAAAAACCTTAGAAATTCACTGAAAAAACCACAGGTTTCAGGGACGTTATAGTTAGTTGGACGTTTCACTCGTACAAAACTAGAGAAATTCGACCGTTATAGTTAGTTGAGATAACTATAACTCGCGCCCACGCAATGCACTGCTGATGACGTCACATATTACACCATTCATGACATGGTCAGTGACATCACTGATGACATCTGAAATGACATCACTGATGACATCATCCACGTGATAATCTGATGCACCTCCTCACACCCTAATATAACCTTTGATACACCCACTCTAAAATACAGACTACCATTTTTGAAACCATAGACACTTCAATACCAGTTACTACATACCCACTCACTGATTCCTAGGTCTACACACACATCCACTCATCCACCCATACAGTCACTCATACATGCAGTCACCTATCAATACAGCACTATCATATGCACTTATACATCTATACAGACACTCACACATCGCCACTCATCCATAGAGTTACTCACACAGTTAGTCAGTCATGCAAAGAATCAATTGCACTCCCATTTACTCACCTACACAGTTATACACACACCACCTCACTTATTCATACAGATAACATATACTTACTCTCTTATACAATCACTGATACAAGCACACACTCATCCATACAGCCACTCTCACAATCACTCACTCTCACATATAGTCATTTATATACTCCAACACTCACATATACTGCCTTTCACATATACAGTTACTCACACATGTACCACTGAGACATCCATTCACTCACCAACACACCCATACACACACTCACCCACCCATACAGCCCTTCACAGATGCACTCTTGATCCCATACACCCTGTGAATCACCCACTCACACATCTATGCACAGAGTCACACACCCCCCACCCACCCACACAGACACTCAGGCACCCATACAGGTACTCAGACAACCAATCAATAACCCATATACACTCTCATGTAGCTACTCACCAACCCATGCAGCCGCTTACACACCAACAGACAGACTGATACAGACATTCACACAGTTTAGTCACTAACCCATGCATTTAGTAAGACACGTTTAATCACTCACTTATACAGTCAGTCACGCACCTATTAAATCATCCATTCAGACACTTATGCACCCACTCATTCTTCAATACACCTTGGCATATATATATATATATGTATATATAAAACATATTTAAACTTTACAGAACCACACAGTCACTGGATGATGTCATCAGTGATGTCATCAGTGATGTCACTGACCATGTCATGAATGATGTAATATGTGACGTCATCAGCAGTGCATTGCGGGGGCGCAAGTTATAGTTATCTCAACTAACTATAACGGCCGAATGTCTCTGGTTTTGTACGAGTGAAATGTCCAACTAACTATAACGTCCCTGAAACCTGTGGTTTTTTCAGTGAATATATATATATATACACATATATCTATATCTATATATATATATATTCACTGAAAAAACCATAGGTTTTAGGGACAGTTATAGTTACTTGGACATTGCACTCGTACAAAACCCGTGAAATTCCCACGTTATAGTTAGTTCAGCTAACTATAACTCGCGCCCGCAATGCACTGTTGATGACGTCACATATTACATCACTCATGACATGGTCAGTGACATCACTGATGACATCACTGATGACATCTCAAATGACATCACTGATGACATCATCCAGTGACTGTGTGTTTCTGTAAAGTTTAAATATTTTTAATATATATAGGAAAAGACGTATTGAAGAATGAGTGGGTGTGTAAGTGTTAGTATGGATGATTTAGTAGGTGCGTGACTGACTCTATAAGTGAGTGATTTAACGTATCTTACTGAATGCATGGGTTAGTGACTAAACTGGGTGAATGTCTGTATCCGTCTGTCTGTTGCTGTGTAAGTGGCTGCATGTGTTTGTGAATAGCTACATGAGTGTCTATATGAGTTATTGAATGGTTGTCTGAGTATCTGTATGGGTGCCTGAGTGTTTGTGTGGGAGGGGTGTGTGCGACTCTGTGCATAGATGTGTGAGTGGGTGATTCACTGGGTGGATGGTTTCAAGAGTGCATCTGTGATAGACTGTATGGGTGGGTAAGTGTGTGTAAGAGTGTGTTAGTGAGTGAATGTATGTCCCAGTGGTACATGTGTGAGTAACTACATATGTGAAAGGCAGTATATATGTGTGTTGGAGTATATAAATAGCTATAAGCGAGAGTGAGTGATTGTGATAGTGGCTGTATGGATGATTGTGTGCTTGTATCAGTGATTGTATAAGAGCGTAAGAATGTGCTAGTATTTGTATGAGTAAGTGAGCTGGTGTGTATAACTGTATAGGTGAGTAAATGGCAGTGTGTTTAATTATTTGCATGACTGACTAGGTGTGTGAGTACCTCTATGGATGAGTGGCAGTGTTTGAGTGTCCATATAGGAGTATGAGTGCATATGATAGTCCTGTACTGAGTGACCGTAAGTATGAGTGACTGTACGGGTGAGTGAGTGGATGTGTGCGTAGACCTATGAATCAGTGAGTGGGTATGTAGTTATTGGTGTTGGAGTCTCTATGGTTTTGCGAATGGCAGTCTGTAATTTAGAGTGGGTGTATCAAAGGTTATATTAGGGTGTGAGGAGGTGCATCAGATTATCACGTGGATGATGTCATCAGTGATGTCATTTGAGATGTCATCAGTGATGTCATCAGTGATGTCACTGACCATGTCATGAGTGATGTAATATGTGACGTCATCAGCAGTGCATTGCGGAGCGCGAGTTATAGTTAGCTGAACTAACTATAACGGGGGAATTTCACGGGTTTTGTACGAGTGCAATGTCCAAGTAACTATAACTGTCCCTAAAACCTATGGTTTTTTCAGTGAATTTCAAAGGTTTTTTAAATGCTAATTTCTAACTATAACATATCTGAAACCTATGGTTTTTTCAGTGAATTTCAAAGGTTTTTTAAATGCTAATTCCTAACTATAACATGTCTGAAACCTACGGTTTTTTCAGTGAATTTCAAAGGTTTTGTAAATGACAATTTTTAAATGTATTAATTGTTATATTAATTTTTGTCATACTGATTTACTACATTTTTAGAAACAATTTTTTTTTACATATTTTATTTTTTAAATTACATTGTAATTACATTATACATTACATTACAAAAAATACTTTCTGAGAATGAATTACTTTAGTTTAAATACTTTGCACATAGGCAATAGACTTTTAAGTACAGTAGTTACAGTTGTTGCAATGGGCAACACATTTTCAAACACAATGCAACATTCAGCTCAATGTGAATTTCTAGTTAAATGCAATTAGTTACTTTATGGATTACTTTTTCTAACCACAGAACTGGATCCTAGATTCAGTCCTGGGACATCTCCTGTAAACAGTTGAGTAAAAGAGTTTTGGTTACAGTAGTGATTTTTAAGGAATATTATTGTATTTTAAAACTTGACACTTAGAAACTTTTTCACATAGAATCACCAATGTTATCCTATGGAAGGAAATTCACTTAGCAGGTAAAAACTGTTATCGTTACTTTTTCTTACTCAGTGTTGGATCCTGGATCCAGCACTGGTGCATCTCCTGTAAACAGTTGAAAGAATGCGTTTAAGTCATACAGGCGATTTTTAAGGAATATTTGTAGTTTGTGAAAATCGACACTTTGAAACTTTTCTGCTGAAAACCAGACAATGGATTCCTATGGAAGAAAATATAAGTTACTGGTAAGTACGGTTAAAATTACTTTTCAGGGTCAATGCTGGGCTAAAAGATGCAGCACTGGGTTCTCTCCTGATAACAGGTGAGTAAATTGGAATTCGTACTTTGGTTGATTTTAGAGGAATATTATAAAGTTCCAAAACTCCACACTTAGAAGAATTTCCAAGTGAAACCAGTCAATGTTAGCCTATGAAGGAAATTCAAGTTACCGGTAAGTACGGTTAAAATTACTTTTCAAGACCAGTACTGGGCTGAAAGATGCAGCACTGAGGTCTCTCCTGATAACAGGTGAGTAAATCAGAATTCGGATTTCGGCTGATTTTAGAGGAATATTTGTATGTTTCAAAAATTGACAGAAACTTTTTCAGCAAAAAGCAGGCAATGATATCCTATGGAAGGAAATTCAAGTTACTGGTAAGTACGGTTAAAATTACTTTTCAGGATCAGTACTGGGCTGAAAGATGCAGCACTGAGGTCTCTCCTGATAACAGGTGAGTAAATCGGAATTGGTATTTCGGCTGATCTTAGAGGAATATTTTAAAGTTCCAAAACTCCACACTTGGAAGAATTTCCAAGTGAAACCAGTCAATGTTAGCCTATGGAAGGAAATTCAAGTTACTGCTAAGTACGGTTAAAATTACTTTTCAGGACCAGTACTGGGCTGAAAGATACAGCACTGAGGTCTCTCCTTATAACAGGTGAGTAAATCGGAATTCGTATTTCGGCTGATTTTAGAGGAATATTTGTATGTTTCAAAAATCAACACTTTTTCAGCAAAAAGCAGGCAATGATATCCTATGGAAGGAAATTCAAGTTACTGGTAAGTACGGTTAAAATTACTTTTCAGGATTAGTACTGGGCTGAAAGATGCAGCACTGAGGTCTCTCCTGATAACAGGTGAGTAAATCGGAATTCGTAGTTCGGCAGATTTTAGATGAATATTTGCACAATGGTGAAGGGAGGGGGCGGGGCCTGAGGTGACATCTGTGCAAACGCGCCCCGTGGTAAGTTGGGGGATTAAGTCCCCTTGAATCATGAGGGTCCCTAGGGGCCAACTAGCCCACCAGGAACCTCCAGTATGCGCCAGGGGCTGCGTTGCAGAGACGTGTAGAGAGGCCACACCCTTTACACCTCTCTGCAACGCAGCTCTGTGGCGCTTTCTGGATGTACCTGTTGGGCTAGTTGGCCCCCAGGGACCCTCAGGATTGAAGGGGATTTAATTCCCCATCTTAAAACGCGCCACGGGGCCTGTTTGCACACATGTCACCTGAAGCCCCGCCCCTCCCTTCACCACTGTGCAAACGCGCCCCGTGGCGCGTTTTAAGTTGGGGGATTAAGTCCCCTTGAATCCTGAGGGTCCCTGGAGTCCAACTGGGCCACCATATACTTCTAAAAGCGCCACAGAGCTGCGTTGCAGAGAGGTGTAAAAGGGGCGTGGCCTCTGTACACCTCTCTGCAACGCAGCCCCTGGCGCATACTGGAGGTTCCTGGTGGGCTAGTTGGCCCCCAGGGACCCTCAGTATTCAAGGGGAATTACTTCCCTTCTTAAAACGCGCCAGGGGGTGCGTTTGCAGAGTACTGCAGGGAGGGGGGCGGGGCCTCCGGCACAATGCCGGGCGTTTTTTTTTTTTTTAAAATTTTTTTTAAAGGGAGGGGGGCTGCGTGGCCCTTCTTCCCTTGCCCACTTTTGGCCCCGGGGACCCCATCCCCCGGGGCCTGAGCATTTTTTTTTTTATAAATGAAAAAAAAAAAAAACGGGAAGGGGGCCGCGTGGCCCCCCTTCCCTGGGCCTGTATTGGCCCCGGGGACCCCATCCCCCTGGGCATGCCCTCAATTTTTTTATTTGGAGGGGGGCTGCGTGGCCCCCCTCAGGCCATTTAAGGCCCCGGGGACCCCATCCCCCGGGGCCGGCCTTGCACTTTTATTTATTTTTTTAATTTTTTACTAATTTGGGGAGGGGGGCTGCGTGGCCCCCCTCCCTGGCCACTTATGGCCCCGGGGACCCCATCCCCCGGGGCCTGGCCTCTGGTTGGGGACTGTGGGGGGGTCCCCAATCCCCCCACAGTCCCAGCCGGCTCCCCGCCTCCTGCGCGAGCCGGCATTGCTGCTTGCACATGGGGAGCAGCTAACATGCTGCTCCCCATGTGGAAAGCAATTGTCTTTGGATATTGGAAGCGAGAGCAGGTTTCCCTGCTCTCGCTTCCAATATCCAAAGCAGTTTGCAATGACAGGACGGGAGCCGCGAGGCTCCCGTCCTGTCATTGCAAACTACAGTGTCCGGGGGGTAGGCACCCCGGGACACTGCAGGAGCCGGCCCTGGGGGGTGGCGGTCCCCAGGGCCATCAAGGGCTCCAGGAGGGCCCGCGCGGCCCCCTCCCTTGAATTGCACAGCCCCGGGAGGTGGTGGTCCCCGGGGCTCGGGGGTCCGTAACGGACCCCCACATTTATTTTCTATGTGCCCCGGGGAGGTGGTGGTCCCCGGGCGTGTGGGGGCTGGGGCCCCCCCACACATTATTTTAAATTTAAAAAAGAAGCCCCGGGGGGTGGCGGTCCCCGGGGCTGCGGGAGGGCAGGAGAGCCCTCCCGCACCATTTTTTTTAATTAAGCCTCGGGGGTGGTGGTCCCCCATATAAACAATTTACACACCCCCCTCCCCCCGCATGCCCCCGGGACTTGGGCCACCCGGGGGCAAATTTACATCGAAGCGCGGGAGATCGCGCTTCGATTTTTTTTTTTCGGCAGGATCGGCGCACCCTGAGCGCATCCTGCCGATTTAAAAAAAAAAAAAATTTTTTTTTTTTGCCCAGGGGGTCCTTGTGGGACCCCCTGAGCAGACCTAGGGGGTCAGGGTGTTTCTACCCTGCCCCCTTTTTGCGCTATGCGCACTTGTTTCTGTCCCTCGGTTCTACCGAGGGACAAAATGGCTGCCAACACTTCCTGATTTGGAGTGTTGACAGCCAATTAGCATGCAGCTCGTGGATCGGGAGGGTGCGCGAATCCTACGCGGCCATAGATATATATGTACTTTTACTTTTGATTTTCTCAGCAACTACTGAACGGATTTACACCATTTAACAAAAAGGGTTCTTTCTGAACCAAGAACTACCTCTTTGCCAAATTTGGTGTAATTCCGTTCAGCAGTTCGAGCTGTAGCCTTGCATAAAGTTTCCTATGGGAAATTGATTTTTGACTCTTATTTTTTTATTTTCTCCTCAACTACTGAACGGATTTACACCATTTAACAAAAAGGGTTCTTTCTGAACCAAGAACTACCTCTTTGCCAAATTTGGTGTAATTCCGTTCAGCAGTTCGGGCTGTAGCCGTGTCTAAAGTTTCCTATGGGAAAATGAATGGGGAAAACACGTTTTGGGACCCCCCTTTTTTCTCGGCCCCCGCTTGATGAATCACCCTGAGACTTTCAGGGTAGAAGCGGACCGGAGCGGGCCATAAAGTTTGAAAAAATCGCGAAGATTCGTCAACTGACGCAAGAGTTATTTCAAATAGAATGTCGCGGATTTCCTATGGAAAATAGGTCCTAACTATAACTATCTACTGGCGACCGCCAGTAGATAATATATATATATATATATATATATATATATATATATATATATATATATATATATATATTGCTTCAAAGCTTCTGTGCAAAGCCCTGGAGCAAATAATCAGCAAGGTGCATAACATCCAAAACAGACCTATGCGTTTCAGCCGTAGCCTTCTACTGGGTCATATAGTGTAGTGCATAGAGTGTACATTTAAAGGGGAAGCACTGCCCTTTCCCACCACCAATTAAAAACTGTCAATGTACTTAAATGGGAAACAACCAAAGTATTTTACATTTCTCTTACATAAAAGTAAATGGAAGTAAATCATTGCAGCGAGTTATACATATGTAAAATGAATTATATATATATATATATATTTATATTATCTACTGGCGGTCGCCAGTAGATAGTTATAGTTAAAACCTATTATCCATAGGAAATCCGCGACATTCTATTTGAAATAACGTTGGCGCCGGTTGACGAATCTTCGCGAAAGTTTCCAACTTGTTGGGGCGCTCCGGTCCGCTCCTATCCTGAAAGTCTCGGGGTGATACGTCAAGCGGGGGCCGAGAAAAAGGGGGGTCCCAAAACGCGTTTTCCCCATTCATTTTTCCATAGGAACCTTTAGTCGCAGCTACAGCCCGAACTGCTGAACGGAATTACACCAAACTTGGCAAAGAGGTAGCCCTTGGTTCAGTGTCGTGCCTTTTGCTTAAATGGTGTAAATCCGTTCAGTAGTTCCTGAGAAAATCAAAAGTAAAGTCACATATATATCTGGGCGGAGCCTAACCACACATGTCATCGTGAGATCTGATTGGCTGTCAGCACTTCATCCTGGAATTGCTGGCAGCCATCTTGGGACCAATATAAATGATAGTACCTCATTGAAATGCATTGTAGTGAATAGAAGATTTTGAGGGTCACCAAAAGGAGAACTATAAAGGGTGATAACAGGCTTTAGTTACATTAGAATGTATTTGTTGATGGTACCATACTAATTTTAGGAATTGTGGTGTATTCTAAGTTGATTTTACCATGTGAAAAACCTTCTGCTGGGATATCATGAATCATGTTTGAGAGAACACTATTTTCTCATGCTTGTCCCATGGAGGTTTGGAAGGTGCTCCAGAAGCTAAAATGAGAGCATATTTTCTGTAAATTCACATTATCTTTCTCACTCATGTGAGAATGAAGTCTGACATTCTCAGTAAAACATGTACATCCAACAAGGGCAGAGACTGTCAGTTGATTCCTTTGTGTTCTACTGCAGCTTCCCAGAGTGTTCTTAAGAACAACTAGAGTGCTAACAGCTTTACTTATGACAAAAGTATGGCACACCTGAAGCCATCTTGATTGGAATAAACTGGTAACACTTAAACAATTTAATTTAAAAAGGAACAAAATGATGGGGTTCATTTTGTCATAGAAATTATGGTTAGTGCTGTAGAAAGAAAAATTAGGACATGTTTCAAGTGTGATCTCAAATATCTTCCTGTTATATTTCAACAGGAGCAGCCTGCCAGTTGATGCCTTTGTGTTCTACTGCAGCTTCCCAGAGTGTTCTAAAGAACAACTAGAGCGCTAACAGCCTTACTTATGACAAAAGTATGGCACACCTGAAGCCATCTTGATTGGAATAAACAGGTAACACTTAAAACATTTAATTTAAAAAGGAACAAAATGATGGGGTTCATTTTGTCATAGAAATTATGGTTAGTGCTGTAGAAAGAAAAATTAGGACATATTTCAAGTGTGATCTCAAATATCTTCCTGTTATATTTCAACAGGAGCAGCCTGCCAGTTGATGCCTTTGTGTTCTACTGCAGTTTCCCAGAGTGTTCTAAAGAACAACTAGAGCGCTAACAGCCGTACTTATGACAAAAGTATGGCACACCTGAAGCCATCTTGATTGGAATAAACCGGTAACACTTAAAACATTTAATTTAAAAAGGAACAAAATGAGGGGTTCTTTTTGAAATAGAAATTATGGTTAGTGCTGCAGAAAGAAAAGTTAGGGCATGTTTTAAGTGAGATCTCAAATCCTCTTCTATTTCATTAGAAAATTCTGACATGCAGACTGAAACAATCACTTTCAATATCAGCAGCAGACTACCAGTTAACTCCCTGGTGAGCAGTAGCTTTACTCCAGTGATCTAATGAGCAACTAGAGTGCTAACATTCTGAATTTATGGCAGATGTGAGACACATCTGAATGCCTTCTTGATGGAATCAAAGTAAAAAACTGAAAGCATTTCCTACTGAGGAGACTGCAGTAAATGAAGAAATTAGGAAACTTCATAACAAAGAAGTCTTCCAAAATGGCCACCAGTGAAAAAAGAGCCCAAATGTAGCACAAATATTACCCAGATGTAGCCCACATATAGCCCAATCACAAAAGTGTGCAAAACACTTTTTATTTTTAGTTTTTTTGCAGTTTTATGTAGTGCAGACTGGTCAGGTATTGGAGCATTGCATCTTAAAACATGACCCCCCTACACTACAAAAACACCACTGCACTACCTTAAACCCTAAAACACTACCCCCAGCACGACGCCCTACACTACACAAGTACCACTGCACTATCCTAAACCCTAAAACACTACCCCCAGCACCACCCCCTACACTACCCAAACACCACTGCACTAACCTAAATCCTAAAACACTACCACCAGCACGACCCCCTACACTACCCAAACACCACTGCACTACCCTAAAACATGACCCCCTACACTACACAAACACCACTGCACTACCCTAAACCCTAAAACACTACCCCCAGCACGACCCCCTACACTACACAAGCACCACTGCACTACCCTAAACCCTAAAACACTACCCCCAGCACGACCCCCTACACTACACAAACACCACTGCACTACCCTAAACCCTAAAACACTACCCCCAGCACAACCCCCTACACTACCCAAACACCACTGCACTAACCTAAATCCTAAAACACTACCCCAGCACGACCCCCTACACTACCCAAACACCACTGCACTACCCTAAAACATGACCCCCTACACTACACAAACACCACTGCACTACCCTAAACCCTAAAACACTACCCCCAGCACGACCCCCTACACTACACAAGCACCACTGCACTACCCTAAACCCTAAAACACTACCCCCAGCACGACCCCCTACACTGCCCGAACACCACTGCACTGCCCTAAACCTTGAAACACCAGCCCCTGCACGACCCCCTACACTGCCCGAACACCACTGCACTACCCTAAACCCTGAAACATCACCCCCAGCACGACCCCCTACACTGTCCGAGCACCACTGTACTGCCCTAAACCCTGAAACACCAGCCCCAGCACGACCCCCTACACTGCCCGAACACCACTGCACTGCCCTAAACCCTGAAACACCAGCCCCAGCACGACTGCCTACACTGCCCGAACACCACTGCACTGCCCTAAACCCTGAAACACCAGCCCCAGCACGACCCCCTACACTGCCCGAACACCACTGCACTGCCCTAAACCGTGAAACACCAGCCTCAGCACGACCCCCTACACTGCCTGAACACCACTGCACTGCCCTGAACCCTGAAACACCAGCCCCAGCACAACACCCTACACTGCCCGAACACCACTGCACTGCCCTAAACCCTGAAACACCACCTCGTGCATGACCCCCTACACTGCCCTAACACCACTGCACTGCCCTAAACCCTGAAACACCACCCCCAGCGCGACCCCCTACACTGCCCGAACACCACTGCACTGCCCTAAACCCTGAAACACCACCCCCTGCACAACCCCCTACACTGCTCGAACACTACTGCACTGCCCTAAACCCAGAAACACCATCCCCAGCACGACCCCCTATACTGCACGAACACCACTGCACTGCCCTAAACCCTGAAACACTACCCCCAGCAAGACCCCCTACACTGCCCGAACACCACGGCACTCCAAACCCTGAAACATCACCCCCAGCAAGACCCCCTACACTGCCCGAACACCACTGCCCTAAACCCTGAAACACCACCCCCAGCAAGACCCCCTACACTGCCCGAACACCACTGAACTGCCCTAAACCCTGAAACACCAGCCCCAGCACGACCCCCTACACTGCCCGAACACCACTGCACTGCCCTAAACCCTGAAACACCACCCCCTGCACGACCCCCTCGACTGCCCGAACACCACTGTACTGCCCTAAACCCTGAAACCCCACCCCCAGCATGACCCCCTACACTGCCCGAACACCACTGCACTGCCCTAAACCCTGAAACACCACCCCCTGCACGACCCCCTACACTGCCCGAACACTACTGCACTGCCCTAAACCCTGAAACACCACCCCCAGCATGACCCCCTACACTGCACGAACACCACTGCACCGCCCTAAACCCTGAAACACTACCCCCAGCAAGACCCCCTACACTGCCCGAACACCACTGCACTGCCCTAAACCCTGAAACATCACCCCCAGCAAGACCCCCTACACTGCCCGAACACCACTGCCCTAAACCCTGAAACACCACCCCCAGCAAGACCCCCTACACTGCCCGAACACCACTGCACTGCCCTAAACCCTGAAACACCACCCCCAGCAAGACCCCCTACACTGCCCGAACACCACTGCACTGCCCTAAACCCTGAAACACCACCCCCAGCACGACCCCCTACACTGCCCGAACGCCACTGCTCTGCCCAAAACGCTGAAACACCAGCCCCAGCAAAACCCCCTACACTGCCCGAACGCTACTGCACTGCCCTAAACCCTGAAACACCAGCCCCAGCATGACCCCCTACACTGCCCGAACACCACTGCACTGCCCTAAACCCTGAAACACCACCCCCAGCACGACCCCCTACACTGCCCGAACACCACTGCACTGCCCTAAACCCTGAAACACCAGCCCCAGCACAACCCCGTACACTGCCCGCACACCACTGCACTGCCCTAAACCCTGAAACACCAGCCCCAGCACAACCCCATACACTGCCCGAACACCACTGCACTGCCCTAAACCCTGAAACACCAGCCCCAGCACGACCGCCTACCCTGCCCGAAAACTACTGCACTGCCCTAAACCCTGAAACACCACCCCCAGCAAGACTACCTACACTGGCCGAACACCACTGCACTGCCCTAAACCCTGAAACACCACCCCCTGCACGACCCCCTACACTGCCCAAACACTACTGCACTGCCCTAAACCTTGAAACACCACCCCTCAGCATGACACCCTACACTGCCCGAACACCACTGCACTGCCCTAAACCCTGAAACACCACCCCAGCACGACCCCCTACACTGCCCGAACACCACTGCACTAAACCCTGAAACATCACCCCCAGCACAACCCCCTACACTGCCTGAGCACCATTGCTCTGCCCTAAACCCTGAAACACGAGCCCCAGCATGACCCCCTACACTGCCCGAACACCACTGCACTGCCCTAAACCCTGAAACACCACCCCCAGCACGACCCCCTACACTGCCCGAACACCACTGCACTGCCCTAAACCCTGAAACACCAGCCCCAGCAAGACCCCCTACACTGCCCGAACACCACTGCATTGCCCTAGACTCTGAAGCACCAGCCCCAGCAAGACCCCCTACACTGCCCAAACACCACTGCACTGCCCTAAACCCTGAAACACCAGCCCCAGCATGACCCCCTACACTGCCCGAACACCACTGCACTGCCCTAAACCCTGAAACACCAGCCCCAGCACGACCCCCTACACTGCCCGAACTGCACTGCCCTAAACCCTGAAACACCACCCCCTGCATGACCCCCTACATGGCCGAACACCACTGCACTGCCCTAAACCCTGAAACACCACCCCTGCACCACCCTCTACACTGCCCGAACACCACTGCACTGCCCTAAACCCTGAAACACCACCCCCTGCACTGCCCCCTACACTGCCCGAACACCACTGCACTGCCCTAAACCCTGAAACACCACCCCCAGCATGACCCCCTTTACTGCTCGAACACCACTGCACTGCCCCAAACCCTGAAACACCACCCCCAGCATGACCCCCTACACTGCCCGAACACCACTGCCCTAAACCCTGAAACACCACCCCTGCACGACCCCCTACACTGCCCGAACACCACTGCACTGCCCTAAACCCTGAAACACCACCCCCTGCACTACCCCCTACACTGCCTGAACACCACTGCACTAAACCCTGAAACACCACCCCCAGCACGACCCCCTACACTGCCCGAACACCACTGCACTGCCCTAAACCCTAAAACACCACCCCCAGCACGACCCCCTACACTGCCCGAACACCACTGCACTGCCCTAAACCCTAGAACACTACCCCCAGCATGACCCCCTACACTACCCAAACACCACTGCACTACCCTAAACCCTAAAATACTCCCCCAGCACGACCCCCTACACTACCCGAACACGACTGCACTGCCCTAAACCCTAAAACACTCCCCCAGCACGACCCCCTACACTACCCGAACACCACTGCACTGCCCTAAACCCTAAAACACTCCCCCAGCATGACCCCCTACACTACCTAAACACCACTGCACTGCCCTAAACCCTAAAACACTACCCCCCGCATGACCCCCTACACTACCCAAATACCAATGCACTACCCTAATCCCTAAAACACTACCCCCCGCACAACCCCCTACACTACCCAAAGACCACTGCACTACCCTAAACTCTAAAACAATACCCCCCGCACGACTCCCTACACTACCCAAAGACCACTGCACTACCCTAAACCCTAAAACACGACCTCCTACACTACACAAACACCACTGCACTACCCTAAACACTAAAAAACTACCCCCAGCACGAACCCCTACACTACCCAAACACCACTGCACTACCCTAAACCCTAAAACACTACCCCCAGCAGTACCCCCTACACTACCCAAACACCATTGCACTACCCTAAACCCTAAAACACTAACCCCAGCAGTATCCCCTACACTACCCAAACACCACTGCACTACCCTAAAACCCTAAAACACTAACCCCAGCACGACCCCCTACACTACCCAAACACCACTGTACTACCCTAAACCCTAAAACACTCCCCCCAGCACGACTCCCTACACTACCCAAACACCACTGCACTACCCTAAACCCTAAATCTACCCCCAGCATGACCCCTACACTACACAAACACCACTGCACTACCCTAAACCCTAAAACACTACCCCCAGCACGACCCTCTTCACTACCTAAACACAACTGCACAATTTGTTACAGGCGTTGCAACGCAGGCCTGTGGTGCTTACTGGAAGTACCTGGTGGGCTAGTTGGGCCCCAGGGACTCTCAGGATTCAAGGTGACCTAATCCCCCAACTTAAAACGCGCCACGGGGCGCGTTTGCACAGTGGTGAAGGGAGGGGGCGGGGCCTCAGGTGACATGTGCGCAAACACGCCCTGTGGTGCGCTTTAAGTTGGGGAGTTAATTCCCTTTGAATCCTGGGGGCCAACTAGCCCACCAGGTACCTTCAGTAAGCACAACAGAGTTGCGTTGCAGAGAGGTGAAAAAGGTGCGTGGTCCTAACTGTAGGTACCTGGGGGCTAGTTGGGCCCCAGGGACCCTCAGGATTCAAGGGGACTTAATCCCGCAACTTAAAACGCGCCACGGGGCGCGTTTGCACACATGTCACCTCAGGCCCCCCTGCCTTCACCACTGTGCAAACGCGCACTGGCTCTGGTTAGTCAGAGTCAGTTACCACCAGTACCCGTCTGAAAAAGTTGTGGGCACAGGATGATTTTGCAACAAGGCCTCTTTCTGCTCCTCTGTTGGTTCTTTCTGCACATCTTTTGATTCTTTCTGTGCGTTTTTTCTTCTTTCTTCACATGTCCTACCTCTGTTGGCATAGTTAGAAACTAGCATTTAAAAACCTTTGAAATTCACTTAAAAAATCATAGGTTTCAGGCACGTTATAGTTAGAAATTAGCATTTAAAAAACCTTTGAAATTCACTGAAAAAACCATAGGTTTCAGGCACGTTATAGTTAGAAATTAGCATTTAAAAAACCTTTGAAATTCACTGAAAAAACCATAGGTTTTAGACACGTTATAGTTAGAAATTAGCATTTAAAAAACCTTTGAAATTCACTGAAAAAAACATAGGTTTTAGGGACAGTTATAGTTAGTTGGACATTGCACTCGTACAAAACCCGTGAAATTCCCCTGTTATAGTTAGTTCAGCTAACTATAACTCGCGCCTCGCAATGCACTGCTGATGACGTCACATATTACATCACTCATGACATGGTCAGTGACATCACTGATGACATCACTGATGACATCATCCATGTGATAATTTCATGCATCTTCTCACACCCTAATATAACTTTTGATACACCCACTCTAAATTACAGACTGCCATTCTCAAAACCATAGACACTCCAACACCAAAAACTACATACCCACTCACTGATTCTTAGGTCTACACACACATCCACTCACTCACCTGTACAGTCACTCATACTTACAGTCACTCAGTACAGGACTATCATATGCACTCATACACCTATATAAACACTCACACACCGCCACTCATCCATAGAGGTACTCACACACCTAGTCAGTCATGCAAAAAATTAATCACACACCCATTTACTCACCTATACAGTTATACACACACCAGCTCACTTACTCATACAAATACTAGCACATTCTTACGCTCTTATACAATAACTGATACAAGCACACACGCATCCATACAGCCACTCTCACAATAACACACTCTCACTTATAGCCATTTAAATACTCTAACACACATATATACTGCCTTTTACATATGTAGTTACTCTCACATGTACCACTGAGATATACATTCACTCACTAACACACCCATACACACACTCACCCACCCAAGCAGTCCATCACAGATGCACTCTTGAAATCATGCACCCAGTGAATCACCCACTCACACATCTATGTATAGAGTCACACACACCCCACCCACACAAACACTCAGGCAGCCATACAGATACTCAGAGAACCAATCAATAACCCATATAGACACTCATGTAGCTATTCGCAAATCCATGCATCCACTTACACACCAACAAACAGACGGATACAGACATTCACACAGTTTAGTCACTAACCCATGCATTCAGTAAGATACGTTTAATCACTCACTTGTAGAGTCAGTCACTCACGTACTAAATCATCCATTCAGACACTTATACACCCACTCATTCTTCAATACGCCTTTCCCTATATATATTAAACATATTTAAACTTTACAGAAACACACAGTCACTGGATGATGTCATCAGTGATGTCATGAGTGATGTCATCTGAGATGTCATCAGTGATGTCATCAGTGATGTCACTGACCATGTCATGAGTGATGTAATATGTGACGTCATCAGCAGTGCATTGCGGAGCGCGAGTTATAGTTAGCTGAACTAACTATAACAGGGGAATTTCACGGGTTTTGTACGAGTGCAATGTCCAACTAACTATAACTGTCCCTAAAACCTATGTTTTTTTCAGTGAATATATATATATATATATATATATATATATTAGGTAGGTATAGTTAGGAGTTAGGACTGATTCTCCATTGGAAAAGCGTCTATTGGTTTCCTTATAACTTTTGCGGCGTTTGACGAATCTTCAGAAAAGTTTCAGAAAAAAGTTTCCCTCTTTCTCTAGTTCTGCATGGAAAGTTGCAGGGTAATCTGTCTAGCGGGCCGAAGAAAAAGGGAGTTCAATTATATGCATTTCCGATGCAATTTCCGGTAGGGATTTTGAACACAACTACAGCCTGAACTGCTTGAAGGAATTACACCAAATTTAGCAGAGAGGTACCTCTTGGTCCAGAAAGAGCCCTTTTTTGTGATTTGGTGTAAATATGCTCAGTAGTTTTCAAAATAATAAAGAAAAGACCTCCCAGCGCAGTTCTCGCTGATTTTGGAGCTGCGTTCTTGTTGCTGAAAATATGAGGACATCACCACCAAAAAAAGAAGCTCTGGCTTTATGTAGTTAAGAGGAAGTACCTTTGTTTGGTGGAGAGTCACCTCTTTGTAGTTTCATCATCTTCTCTATAGGAGAATTCATGTTATCATAGATTTCTGGAAGAAGACGCTTGAGGAACAATCACATTGCCAAAATTAAGCACACAGAAGGTCACTGGAGATATTTCCTCCTGGTCCATTACACAGCTGTAGAGTAGAACATGCACTAGCCATTTACCCAACGAATTAGCACTTACTAATTTGGCAATAAAAAAACTTTAGTTGTGTAGATATTTTGTGCAAAACTGTCCTCACTGTTTGAGGTTACAACCCCACATTTTTAAGCAAATAGAAACCGTTTTGCACATTACTGCTAAAATTGGGACAGTGGACACAGAAAGATGTTAATCCATTTGCAACCTCATTTCAGGCATTCATGTTTTGCTCCACTGGATTTATTTTGAGCACTGTTATCCACCAATTGTTAATATGATTTTAATTTTTTCCATTATTAAAAGTGGCAAACAACACGGAAATTGTCATCTCTCAAGAGGTACAAGAATGTAAAACAAACATGTAAATGATAAGTGGGAAGACCAGTTGTTTCAATTTAGAGCAAAAATAATTTCTTCATATTTTAGATGTTATGTTTTTGAATGTCTCTGTGAATTTACAAGACTGTGCTTATAATAATAGAATAGATATGAGCATGTTAGCCAATGTAGGCGGAAATCTGCACATGCAATATATGAACATTTTGGCATTTGTATCATTTCCTTATTGTATTTTTCAGACTCATAATAAATTGAGTGTTTTCTAGATTTTTATATGCGCTAACTCTAAAAAAAATCAACTCTTTTCTCCCTCTTCCAAGTCCACCTGTTTTATTATAGTCCTTCTCTACTTTGTTCTCATAAGGTTTTGTTCGGTTTTGTATACTGTACATATTACATAAACCATACACATTTATATTGAAAAAAGTGTAACACCATTTATTTTTTCATTATTGATCTCATAGACTCCTTCTTTGTCTGTGCAATATCTAGGTACTTCTAGGAGATTCCAAGTGATGACTGCAAGCAACAGGAATTCTAGTCAAAGAACAACTGAGAGGAAAAATAGAATGCACTCTGTATGGCGACCAAAGACATGCCACATCAGCCACACCTAAACATGTACAAAATATTCCGCTTGATGCCGCACAATCACAACTGGTGACATGGATGTGTCGTCACAGAAATGACCAGCACACATTCACTTTCGAAACAACAAATGAAACTTTATTAAAATGAACAACGAAATGAAATGAAGACACATGGCCGCTCCCTCCGGACAATACGTAGGTCACAGCCTGTAAGACAAAAAACATGATGAGAAGGTGTGTCCTGCGCACATCAGAGGACAGAGAGAGAGCGAAGGAGAGAGAGAGGAAGCGTGGGAGGGAGAGAGAGAGGAAGAGAGGGAGAGAGAGAGAGAGGGAGAGAGAGAGAGAGGAAGAGAGGGAGAGAGAGAGAGAGAGAGAGTGCCGCCCCTGCGCACCCAGGCCACACTGCTCACCTGCTGCCACCGGTGTGTCTCCAACCACGTGCCGGTATGTAGTGCAGTTCACCAGGCCACACATCTCATTCAGAGCCGTCAGCTGAAACAGAGCCCAGATACATGACTGGCATGGTACACACACTTGCACAAGACAACATCGCCTGCCCGCCCATGCACACCCAGGCAGAGGCACCCCAACCTCACCCGCCGCCCATCAGAGCATGCCTGCCCATGCACACCCAGGCCCCAATGCTCACCTTCCGCCACCTGCGAGTAGACAGGAGGTCCCACCACGTGCCGCTGCAAGCCACAAGCCCGGGGCCCGCGGACATGGCACCCTCCACATCATGCAGCCCCACCCCGCAGGCCACTAGGTCTCTCGTTTGGTGCTGGGTCTTGATTACTCCATGGCATAGGACATACCAGTGCACCCGGCACCATCGCAGGCAGCACACCCGCTCAGCCCAATGGGTGCCACCAACTCTGGGATCCCGGAAGCGACGCCACGTGGCGGTAGGCCCGCGCTGCCCGCTGGCTCTGGCCTACACTGCGGTCCAGCAGGGCACACAAAACCTGAGCTGTCCGGACCGCCGGGACGGGTCATCATCGCAGGCTGCACACCCGCTCAGCAGCTTAAGGTGCCACTGACTCAGTGCACCCAAAGTCACCGTCCCGTGGCGGGGTGCCTGTGCCGTCCGCAAGGCATCGTCTGCCACTAACCCTGTGCAACCCCAGTCTGCTCCAAGTGTTGGTAGGCCCATGCCGTCCACAAGGCCTCGTGTGCCACTAACCCTGTGCACAAAAACTCATGGGCCCTTAATGATTGAGAACCGTGGAGCATCCGTCATCCAGTCACCACCGGCAGAGGGGAATGTGACGTCGTCGGCCCCTTATGTTGGCGGAGTCACATGGCCTGTGACGCCTGTGCCGGATGGGTGTGGTGTGCGTGCAAACCTGCCCTCAGGGAGTAGCTGTGACATTCTGCCAACTAGAACAGTGACCTGCACACCACCAGCGAGTACGGCTGCGACGGGTAGCAATGAGGACCCCCCCTCGGGGCGTTAGCGGAGTGGTCTGGCCTGCCGTACGCCCGACCAGCGCAGGGCTTACAACAATAACTCGTGGGCTCTGGGCGTGGTCCAGTCCATGTCCGGACAAGGAAGTGACTGATGCGTGTGTCCCTGCTGTAGTGTTCACGGAACCCGCTACACAAAATGCAATGTCACACCCTCTTACTGGCATCCCACAGGATGAACATCATTGACGCAAGGGAAGGCACTGTCCCCACATTCATCCACACATCCATACATGAATGACGTAAGACATTACACAGCAGTGCGTCACTGGATGTTTATTTGCACATCCAGTGCAGTCATGCAGCTTGAGCGGTACAGAGCAATGCCGAGCACAATACACAATTTGGGTACGTGGAGGGCCAGCCAGTGTCCATCCGTGGATGACCTGTACTGCGGAAGAGGAAGGGTACAGTCCGCAGTCTGTCCGCCGTGTCATTGGTCGTCAAACAGGATGTGGCAGTCCATGTCGCTGTCCAAGGTCAGTGCATCGTAGTGCATCCGGGGTCAGTGGTAGGCCTTGAGGCCATGTGCGGCACCAAGCAGATACAGGCAAGGTGGCGGAAATGAATGCTAGAGCCTGGCCCTCCTGACCACAGTCTAATCCACGTCCTCGTCCCCGGGTGTGTGCCCTGCCCCACCTGTGGGTGTTGCAGTGCCGGCTGTGGCACTGTGTGCCACTGTCACATCAGGGGCCGGAGGAGGATTGTCGGCCTCACTGTGTGGCAGTGACACATCAGGTGCCGGAGTGGATACGCCTGCCGCACTGGGAGGCACTGACACACCAGGGGGCAGAGATGTGGATGGTGTGGGGGCAGCAGCATTCATCATCGCCACGCCTTGTGGCAGCAATGCCATGACAAAGACATGCAGGGCATGGTAGTTCCCAGCTACATTTCTCTGATGTGCAGCGGCGGCTGCCATCCTTTCCGCCTCCATCCGCACCATGTCCTCCATGAGCCTCCGCATGTGTGCCAGCTCACGGCTGGCATCGCTGGGGCCACTCTGAGCGGACAGGTATTCTTCCCTCCGCGTCATGACTCCAGAGATGTCAGTCAGGGCTCGCTGGAGACCATGGGGCAGACATAGACACCCAAGGATGGCGTCCAGTTTGTTAGCCATGAGCTCGAACCCCACCCGCACCTGCTCGGCCGTCTCCCTCTGGCCCTCCAGCACATGGCGTTGGAAGGCCATTTGTTGTTCCTGGGGGTCTTGGGAGGGTGCCGGGGCTGTGGGTGCCTCCTGCTGGGTGGTTTGGCTGGTGGGTGGGGTCTCATGGATGTAGCTGGGCTGCCTTGATCCTGGAGGTGAGTTGCAGAGGTGGTCAATGAGGTCTTGGATGGTTTGGGTGTCGATGCTGGTGTTGTCCTCCTCCTCGTCATCAGTGAAGAGTGACTGTGACTGCTCTGCAGGAGGTGTTGATGATGCTCCTGCGATGTGAAGGGGAGATGGTGTATTACAATGTGTCCACATGTATGTAGCCACATGGTACAGGTTGACATTCAGACAGCATGGCATTGTACATTGTGACAGTGTGTGGGTCTGGGCGAGGACCCAGAGTGATTGTGGGTGTGCACTGTGCCCTGCTTGCTTGTGCATGTGTGCCATTGTGGCCATCTCCCCCGTCCCCCAGTACCTGGTGGTCACTCACCCTGTTGCGGTTGTGTTGTGTCCTGTTGAGCAGTGTCCGGTCCCCCGACTCCTGCCACAGTCTCCACACTGATGACTGTCGACACCAGCTCCTCCATGTCATCCACCTCCAGCTGTGGCGCTGGACCCCCACCTCTGGTCTGCGTTGCTGCCTTCAGGTTGGCGGAGAGTTTCTCCTTGGTCTTCCGCTTGATGTCATTCCATCGCCTCTTGACCTCGTCCATTGTCCGCTTGTGCTCTCCGACGGCATTCACCTTGTCGACGATGTCCCGCCATATTCCAGTTTTGGTGCCCAATGACACGTTGGAGGTGACGAAGAATTGTTGATGGTGTTCCATCACCTCCGTGACTATGCTCCTGTTCGCCTGCGGACTGAACTTGGTCTTCCTGGTCTTCTTGTCCTTGCCCTTCCCTGTCCCAAGGTCCCAGGCTGGTCGTCCGGGGTGCTTGTGGGGTTGCGCTCGTCCTCTGCGCCTGCTCCGGCTGCCTCCATGGTGCTTGTGTGTTGTTCAGTTTGTGTGTGGGTGTTTCTTTCTACTTTTATGGAGGTTTTTGACGCCTGCCAGGTGTGTGTTGCAGGCCTGGCGCTGCTTGTTGCTGGTTTTCTCATCGCGCTTTGGCCCATTGTGTGTTTTTTGGTGTTGTGGTTTGTGTTTTTATCTCCATCGTGGTGGTTGTATCGCGGACTTTGTCCGCGGTTTCGGCAGACTATCGCATGGTACCGCCTTGTTGTGAATTCCACCTTGACACGGGGTTATTTTCCCGCGATGGGTTGCGATATTGAAAGTTGCGTTATGCTACTCTTGCGGTAGTTATCACATGTTCTTGTGAATATACCCCTGAGTGTAATGACACAAAATCAGTCCACAAATACCACTGACTACTTTTTTAAAAGTCCATTGTGACAAAATAGGATCAATTAATTCTAAAAAAACTAGTTTCTAAACCTTCATGCAAAAACACATATATCTGTTTTAATTTCAAAAGCATTTGTTATCTACTAACTTGGAAAATGTACTAGGAAACACTTGTATTGGAGGTTCGCTCGAGGCCTGGGCGAAATTTAAACTACACCTGTGCAATTAAGTAATTTTGGTAATTTCGTGTTATACTTGCTACACTAAATTCCCCAAATTACTTCACTACATCACTTTGCAAAATTATGCGCCATTCGTGGCAAGAGTGCACCACAGAATCATGGACGCAACAGAAGGCGCTCGGCATTGCTTTGTTTACAAGCATCCTTTGTCAAAAATGTATGCAAGGATGCATTTCAAGCTAAAATATTGCGCAAAAATATGGATTTGCATTTTGTGTAATTAAACATAATTTCATTTAATTTTGCCAAAATTTTGCATAGTTAGGTAAACGCAATTTTCAAGAATTTCACATGCTGCTAGTTCACATTAAGAATATGAATTTTCGATGTCTTCAGTTAAAGTGTGTTTGAAATATTACCAATCTGCACTCAAATGCAACTGTCTTTAGAAAACATTGCTTGAAACTTGGAACTTAAAACTATGGGCCTCATTTATGAGGCCCTAACGGCACTTTTGCGCCTCCGGAACGTCAGTTTTTTGACGTTCTGGTGGCGCTATGTGCCACCGTATATTTATAAGGCCACGTAAAGCCACTTTATGTGGCTTTCCATGGCCTTATAAATATGTGCCCCTTTCACGCAGAAAACTGCGTGAAAGGGGCGTTCCATGGGTGTTGCTGTGGGTGTTCCCAGGCAACACCCATGGAACCTGACACATTCCCAGCTTTAAGAGGCATCGCAAGCCTGGGAATGCGTCAGAACCTAACCCACCCCGGTGGCGTTAGGGAGGCGCAACGAAGAGAAATGAAAGCATTTCTCCTTGTGCTTTCATTTTTTTTATGTGTGCAGCACACATAGAAAAAGGAAAGTGCCTGAATGGATTGATTTTGTGCAGGAAGGGTCCCTTCCTGCACAAAATCAATTATCCCCGCAACGCAGGCACCCTTGCACCATGGTGCAAAGGTGCCTGTGTTGGAGCACGGCAGGTGATTGTGCGCCGGCGCAGGGGAAAAAGACAGGAATGCGCTGTATCATATGGATACAGCGCATTCCTGCCCTTTTCTTTTGCCGTAGGGCAGCGCAGCAGGGAGGCCTGCGGCGCTGCCCTACGGCAAAAGCCCGTAAATACAGCCCTATGCATTTTAGTTTTAGAGCAAACATCTCTATTTGTAATTGTTGAACATTTCTTGAACTTTTCTATATATTTACAAGTACTGTAATCAGTAGAACTCCCATTTATGTTCAAATCAAAAAGGTCCCTCAGAAAGAACCCTAAAGTATATTATACAGTTTTAGGTTTATTGGACAATGAGGGGCAGATTTACAAGCCCCTTGCGACACTTTTGTGCCGCCGTTGTGTCATTTTTGTGATGCAGCAGCGGCATAAACAATGCGCCACATTGCGGCCAATTTACAACGTGACGCATCTAGGGAGATGAGTCACCTTGTAAAGACCTGCACCACATTATACCTGCGTCAGGTATAATGTATGCAGGGAGGGCGTTCCCACGCAAAAAGCCATGTAGAACTGATGCAGTGAAATTTACAACATTTCACTGCGTCTCTCTATGCCTTCACTGCTTCAAAATCCCTATGCCTGCTCAGACCAGGCGTAAGGAATAACGCAAGGCTTTTTAAATGGGACTTACCTATCTGTTGTGGCGCATTGCTGGAGTTGCGTCACTTTCATAAGCAACTCCAGCAATGCTTCACTATTCCGGCAACAGATGCATCAGAATTTCTGACGCATCTATCAATCCTTGTGTCATGGTGCGCCGTATTATAAATACGGCGCATCCATGGTGGCGCAAGGGTTTCGTATGGAGGTTCAGGGAAACTGACGCATCTGTACAGATGCATCAGTTTCTTGTAAATCTGCCCCCGAAATTTAGTCTAACTATGGGTGTCTGTAACTACATTTCAAATATAGTTGCAGGCATTCCTCTGCAGAATGTCAACTAACTTTTCATGGCTACAGTCAGGCTGCCCTCGCTCAATGTGATTATGCAGAGCAGCTGGCACAATGCTGAATATTTCTTCCAATCTTTGGTTTATCTGTGGGATATAACGGTATATACTGTGTGATTTCGGTATTCATCATTAGAGCAAAAACATTTGCTTCTCTCCAGGAGTGCAAATTATTTGCCATGGTGATCAATATGTCAGCTTATTGTTTTAAACACGAATAGAACTTAAGTAATGCTCGACGTTCGTTGATATATTTACCCCTCTTAAAAGTATCCGATTTGTCTCCTAACAAGAAAGGCTATTCAGCTTGAAATGCCGATAGAAAGTGTATTTATTCTCTGGGGAAAGCCCAATCCATCTGCTGCTTCAAAGTTCACAGTCCCCAGTCGAAAAATAGCACATGGTCTATCCTTATTAAAGTTGCGTTGTTCATTGGTGCACAACATTTAACTTGGAATGGAAATAGAAACTGTGCTTTTGAATGATTCAGCTTCCAAAAATAAATGGGCCTTCTGTTTATTATTTTTCTTTAAAAATCCATCTGTCAAACATCATTGGCACCTACAACATTCATGTCCTATCCTATGCTGACAACACTCAGGAGTGTATTTACATGAAAATGCCGGAGCATGGTGTTATGCCAAATTTGGCAACGCCGCACTCTGACATTTTCAAAATTCAGGGATGTGCCGTATTTGCAAAATTACACACACTTCTGCGTTTCCCCTAGCGCTGGCACTAAAAAAGCTGCCTTGCGCCATGTTGTAGGGGTGCCTGCGCAGCAGGGGCGACTGTTTATGTGCAGGAAGGGCCACCTTCCTGCACAAAAACAATCAATAATCGTGAAAGAGGAAAAAACTAAGAGAAATTAATAATTTCTCCTTGTATCACCATTCTAAGACCAGATATTACCTGGCCTTAATTTGTGGTGCTGCCCCAGCCTTGTAAATCTGGGGCAGTGCCAAAAAGCAATGGGTGTTGCGGTGAATGCCCACAGCAACAACCATTGCCCGCTTCTTTGCCACAGGGTATATTTACAACGTGACGTTAAGCCACCTTAAGTTGCTTAGCACCACTTTCAAAATATGGGGAATGGCGCAATGCCACCTAAGCTGTGCGAAAAAGAAAAGGGTAGGATGCGCCGTATCTACAAGATACAGCGCATTCCTGTCTTTTCTGCCAGTGCCGGCGCACAAACTGCAGCCAAGCATCAACGTGTCTGTGTTGTTAGCGTGATTTTTTGTGTGCAGGAAGGCCCTGCACAAAAACAATCAAAAGATGCATTTTCCTCATTCTATGGGGCATATTTACAATATCTTGGCAAAGGGCAGGGGCGCAAGCCTTCTAGCAGCGTTGCCCTACCTCAAAAGAAAAGGGCTGGATTGCGCCATATCTACAGGATGCAGTGCATTCCTGTCCTTTCTGCCAGCGCACTAACTGCAGCTCTGCACCAACGCAGACACCCTTGTACTATGGTGAAAGGGTATCTGTGTTGTTGGCACAAAAACAATGAAAGGAGGCATTTTCCTCGCTCTATGTGTGCTGCACAAGACAGCACACGTTGAAAGAGGAAAAAACAATGAGAAATCTAAGCATTTCTCTTAGTTATGTCTGCTTTGGGAAGGCATTAGTGTTTTTTACTGCCCCAGATTTACACTATGTTGTAAATCCTGGACTGTTTCAAAAACCATAGGTGTTGCGTGGGAATGCCCACAGCAACACCCATGGAACGCCCCTTCCATGCAGATTAAGGTATTGTCTTACTTCATATGTAGAAAGGCCATGAAAAGGTTATTAAAATGATCTTGGAGCAAATGGTGGCAATTCTTTAAATTACAATATTTTTCAACTTCAAATTTGGAATTCTTTCTTGTTTGTGTTCCACAGTTTTGAAACAGGTTCAAAGAGTAATATAGGAGCAAAGGGTGAGAAGTAATTTAATTTGTAAAAATTACTGCAAAATATGAGTTTATCTTTACATTCTATTTTAGAAGGGGTTTTTAAAGACATATAGAAGCAAAGGTTGTGAAGTATTTAAATTACAATATTTTTCAACTTAACTGTAACACAATTTTAATGTAATAAATCTGACAACAAATTTCAGCCTTACATCAGAGATTTAAACTGTTCGAAAAACAGATATAAAAAAGAACTATGCCTTTACCTAAAAATTCAGTAGATGGCAGTGTTGGTTCTTGAATGCATCCATACACTGGTCAGCTTTCTGAATGTGAAAGCAAAGAGAAAAGGTTTACAATAAATAGAATGTTGCCAGCAGTGACACGGAAGGCCTGCTAACATTCTTTTGAAAATCAACTCTGCCGAATAAATTGAACATGTATGGGTTCTCATTCTAAAAAAAGCATTGAAGTTTTAATTGTGATTGTAAGTGATGTAAGTGTCATATGTATTAAAATGTATTAAAAGTTGATGTAAATCTATGCATTGTAAAAAAAACATTTATGGGGATGTCATTCAGTGCAGCACAGCAAGTCGCCTTGCTGCGTTACACTGCATGACAGGGAAAGGGCAGGAATGCGGTGTATTAAAGCAATACAGCGCCTTCTTGTCCTTTCACGTGCACTGGTGCCCTTTTGTCTGCCTAGCGCCATTGCAGGCACCCTTGTATCATGGTGCAAGGGTGCCTGCTTTGCATGCAGGATTGTTTTTGAGCAGGACAGGTTACCTTCCAGCACAAAAACAATCCTGGGAGGCATGTTCCAGAATGCAGCACACATAGAAAGAGGAAGAAACGAGGAGAAATAGAGATATTTCTCCGCTTTATGCCTCCACATGGAAGGTGTAAGGTTTTGGTTCATTCCCAGGTTTAGAAGTTCTTGTAAATCTGGGAATGTGTCAAAACCATGGGAGTTGCGTGAGAAAGCCAATACATCGCACATGGAATGCCTTCCCAAGGCAGAGTAATGCAACGCAGCGATTTGCACTGTGTTGTATTACTCCAGATTTTTAGAGCCACAAATAGTCTCTGTCTTAAGGTTTGTGTTCATCTTGCACCACGTTGTGTGGTGCAAAAGTGACGTAAACCAGCTCAGAAATAGGCCCCTCAGTTTATTTGTTTTCATTGTTCAAATGTCTGATATCCGAACCAAGCTACACCCAACTGAAGAGCCCCAATCAGGTCAAAACTAGTCTTGAGTTACTTGTGTACCAGTTCAGAGAGGACCTGGCTTGGCAGTTCGAGCTGGGATGTTGCTAATGGAGCAGGGTGAAGATTGATTGACATATGGGTTTTACATATGGGTCTAATCTGAGGTGGCATGTAGTGTCGGTTCCTCTATAGGGGGCGAAGAGCATTGCCCTACTACTTTGAGATGTCACCCCTTTTGAAAATATCAGTTTTATTTCTTTTTTTTATACTATCTTTTACATATTCCTGTTTGGTGAGGCTTCGTACTGCACCTGAGCTGGGCTGCATTGAATTTCATAGGTGACACATTCCAACAGTGAAGGAGGCGGTGGGGCTCTTCTAAGGATAGCTTAATGTGTGGTAATGTGTAATTGAAGTGCGCATGGCAGACTTACCTGTCTGTGGACTCGGTCTTCAGACTTGTCAGTACAAATTCACAAAGCCATGAAGGCGGGGGCTGGGGAAGCTAACGCAGCTCTCTGGGTCTTCTCAGGGTGCCGTGTTGCCTTGTGCATCCAATCTGGACACATCTCTCATGCTATTTAATATAATAAGTACCATCAGAGTTATGTCGGCATTGGCTCTTTGGTACAAAGCATCTTGCAAGCTCAGGCACAGTAGAGCCAGATACCGCAAGGGTAGGACGAGCCTACAACATGGCCAATTATGGTGCAGCCTTATCTGAAAGCGCACAGTGTTTGCCCATGGTTTTTTTAATGACCCTCTGCCAGGGGTCTAGTAGTGAGCACAAAGATATTGACTTTTTTAGTTCATGCTGACAGCTGAGCTGTGTGTTGTATGTCCCAGACACTGCAGACATATAAGGTGCCTGCAGCAGCAGTACTAATCTTTCAAGATAGATATATGTTGGACCTAGCCCTCTCTTGCAGGGTCATCCCTAGACTTTTTGTCTTCCTTTTCCTCCTCTCACCTCACCAGTGCTAAAGTGTTTGTGCTCTTGCCTCTAAACATGGCAAAATTGCCTTATCTCAAATTTGCATATTTAATTTACTTATAAGTCCCTAGTAAATTGGCACTACATGTGCACAGGGCCTGTAAATTAAATGCTACTAGCAGTCTACAGTACTGTTTGTGCCACCCACATAAGTAGCACTTTAAACATTACTCAGGCCTGCCATTGCTGAGCTTGTGTGCAGTTTTAAATTGCCATTTTGACCTGGCCAACCTTTTGCCAAGCCCAAACCTACTTTTTCTAAACATATAAGTCACCCATAGAGTAGGCCCTGGACAGCCCAGAAGGCAAGGTGCAATGTATTTAAAAAGTGGGACTACCTCTCCCATTGGATAAAATTAATATTGCGTTATTGAACTTTATAAGTGTAATTTCCAAATAGTGAGAGATACCTAGCTCATGTTTTGTGTCTCTGGAATCAAAATTTCGAATTCTAACTTATAGTGAAGTCAGATTTTAACTTGCGATTCTGAAAATACCACATTTAAAAAGTTGCCATTTTCTTGTGTTAGCCATTTGGTGTCTGCAGCCTGTCTCTGGTTACATGACTGGGTGAAGCTGACAGTTGGATTTTGTGTATTCCTCCTAGACAGCCACACACAATGGGGTGCTTAGGTGTGACTGGATGGGCCGCCACTGGCAGGATGGGAGGGAGGAGCTGAGCTCAGCCCCACTTACACTTGAATATTCTGTGTCCTCTCTCTGCAAAAAGGTCTGCATACCCCCTATAGTTAGTCTGGAGCCAGGACCAGGAAGACATGGCATCTGTGCACTTCAAAGACAAGCCTCTAGAAGCTTCTCCCCAAAGGCATAACTCTTCTGGACCTGTAAATAAGGACTACTGTGCTGCTGAAGGACTGCCACTTTGATGCACTACACTCTGCTGGACTCCTGCTTTACTGTACTGACCTGCTGCCTGTTACCCTCCTGCCTGGATTAGAAGGACCCGACCTAAGTCTATTGAACCAAGAAGCCAGAGTGATTCCAAGGGCTAGTTGGCTGGTCTCTTGTTCTGAAGCCTCAGGACTATAAAAGGCTTCCAACAAACTTACATCTGCACCTGGACCCTGCCATCTGTGATTTGACCCTGCCAAGTGGTGCCACTCTAGTCCTTGGGTGGGCTTAAGATGCTTCTCCAGCTTTTGCTGATCCAGCAGAACCAACGCATCTCCTCTGCTGTGCACTGCAACCCCAAGAAGAACTAACTCTTCTCTGCTGCTGCATGGATTGCACCCATCACAAAGACTTGCATCGCCATGCAACCACATCGCCTTCAAAACCACTGCTGAATGACGCATCCTTTATGCAAGACCTTGCATAAGAACTCCACATCTAAGCCACGCAGCTTCTTGGAACTGACACTGTGTAGCACATCCCCGACTCCGGACTTTGCATTGCAAGCCCCGTCGACTGGATTGTTGATGCAACAGGACATTGCACTGCAGCCTCACCGCATCTTGGAACCAATGCATCACTTCTTCTGCACGATTCATCAACCAGGATTTAAGGAACTCTGTTCAGTGGGCCTAACTGGGTCCCTGTAACCGGCCCACACTCCACTGTGGTCAGCCTGAACTTGTGACTTGTTCCTGGTCCTACACGACTAGATATACACAGTTGGCGCATTATACCTTTTGGCGCTAATTTCTCTAAAAGCCATAACATTTTATATCTCCGGTTCTCCTTGTTGGATTTTGTGTGTCATTTTGTCCTGGTTTTATTTATTGAAAACCACTCTATCATTCTAACTCTGTTGTGGGCTCTTTTTATAGTGTGTTTTCACTGTGTTACTGTTTGAAGTGCTGCACATGTTGTATTTTTGAAATACGGCAAATTCCTCTCCTTTCCACCTGCCCTGGTGCACAATTTGCTGCCTAGCGCCAACTTAAGCACCCTTGCACCATAGTGGCGTAAGATTTTGGTGCTGCCCCAAGTTTACGTGATTGACTAAATCTGGGGCAGCGTCAAAATCCATGTGTGCTGTGTGGGAAAACCCACTGCAATACCCATGGAACGCCTCCTTGACACAGAGTAAGGCAAGAAAGTGACTTGCGCTGCTTTGTCTTACTCCATATTCATGAGGCTGTTCAAAGCCACACAGAGAGGCTTTGCGTCGCTTCATAGATATGATTGAGAGGCTTATGCCGCCAAGCGTCAAAAAGAGTGACTCTCCGGTGGCACAAGCCTCTCATAAATAAGTCCCAAAAAGATTAGTTGCTTCACGTCAAATGACCATGCCATTTATTGTAAAGCTGGCTCATATACACTATGTGGCATATTTTCAAGAATTGATGCATCGGCAGCGATGCGCCAAATTTCTTGAGCTTGTGTCAGATACCCTTACGATGCCATGGATGCGCTGTATTTACAATCCATGGCTCCATGGTGCAAGTATCTGCGGATGTGTCAGAAATACCGACACATCTGTGGGCCCAAAAGTGGTGCATTGCCGTAGTTGGTCATAAGACTGATGCAATTACACCAATGCGTCAAAACACAGAGGCGATTCCTATTATAAAGCCACTGCGTCAATTCCTATGCCTGGTTTGAAGAAGCATAGAAATGTTGGCGCAACCACACACAGTAAAACTTACAAATTTCACTGCGTCATTCCTAAGTGGCTTTTACGGGGCAACGCCTACTCTGCAAATATTATATACTGCGCGGCAAAGCCGGTTCCAGCGCAGGTATAATGTGACGCAGGACTACAAAAACTGACGCATTGTGCCCAATGCATCAGTCTGCAAATGGGGGCCAATGTGGAGCACTGAATACACCGCCGCTGCGTCCCAAAAAATGCTCTTTTAAATATGCCCCTAGTTTTCCACCATCCCCCAGACATTTTCTTCATCATATTAGCTCTTCTGTATTTTCTTGTCTCATAAACGTAATCCTCATACATCCTTTTGGATCCCTGCAATATAAACTGTAGGAGAGTACGATCTGCTTCACATGGGTACCCCCACTTTTTGCTGATGCTTCACTGTTTTTCGACCTTAGTCTGGCTGGGGCCCTGCTAATCAGAACCCCAGCCTAGCTGCTTCCTCTCTAAAATGGTTTCCATGTGCCTTAGGCACATCTCTGATTGGAATCTGTAGTGCCCTTATAAGTCCCTAGTATATGTTATACTATGTACCCAGGGCATAGGTACCTCAGAGGCCTGCCAGGGGCTGAAGCATGTATTGTGCCACCCCTGGAAGGCCAGCCAAAAGGACACCACAGGTCTGCTACTGCAGCCTGGGTAAGGTGGTGCATGCACCCCTTACTGTGATATAGGCTACCTATATCACTACATACATACACAGATGTAAACCTATAAGTCACTCCTATGGAAGGCCTTATCAATCCTGAAGGCAGAGTGCGTGGTTCCTATGTGAGAGGGTGCCCCTGCATGAGCAGGGCCCCTCTGCAGCGTTCGGAGACCCTTCTCTGATGCTGTTTGTAGTGCAGCCTGACCATATACTCTTAAGCGCATTATAACCTCGCGTTAAATGCTAACTTTGGGATGGCTGCACGGAAACATGTCGTGTTTGGTGTCAAACATCTTGGAGTACTACCCCCCCGCCAGTTCTGGTGGCGGGGGTAGCATTCCACCCTTCTAGAGGGAGAGACATGTACACACCGGTATACCCGGTACTGCCCTGGCATCACAAAATGGATGCCGCTGCCACAGACACGAGTCTGGCCTCCTGCTGCTGACCGAAACTCCGGCAGGGGAGGCCTGGACAATAGGTTTCCTGTCCCAGGGAGGTGTAACCACCTCCCCAGACAGGATAGTGTGTATTGGGGCTGGGCGGGAGCACTCTCTGGTGCTTTGAAGTCCTGCACTGGGGGCACATTTGGTGTCCCTGTGCATACCCCAGTTCAAACCGGCTCAGGGGCTTCCAGCCCCTACTCTGGCGCGAAACTGGACAAAGGGAAAGGGGTGTAACCACCCCTCTGCCCTGACCCTCCCATAGGTGGGGCCACAGAGTATGTCCAACCCCCTACCTTAGTATAAGTATGGGACCCCAGTCCTTAGGACTTTAGATTTACCTGGACGAAACTCTGACACAGAATCCTGGACCTTCGACGCTCTACTTTAAGATTAGAGGACTGAAGAATCTCCCTTGGGGTCAAGGAGTGACTCCCCTGCTTGGCAGGCACCAAAGAAGCAATTGTCCGGTCTGCATCGCTGAAGCTCCCGCCGGACGCCGAAGTCTTTGCATCACCAGAGGTAGATTTCCAGACTTCCCCGAGGCTGCACTGAGTCTCCAGCAAAGCTGAGGCCTGTAGCTGTCGTGGGTAACATGGAACTGTGACCCCTGGACACCGAGCACATTTGCAAGTGCATCCTCTTCCTGGTCTTCCATGAAGTTGTGTTTTGGGCTCCGAGTAGCCCCAGCCTCTAGCACCAACTGCACTGAAGATCACTGGCCTCCACTCCACGAGTGTCCTGTGAGCCAGCTCCACGTGCGTCAATTCGAGGCTCCTTCGCGGTCGCTAGTCCGTTGGCTAGTAGGCCCTCCCGAAGGGCAATCTTCTTCTGCTTGGGCTCTCTGGTTGCTCCAGGCGTGCCCTGACGTATCCTCACTGGGTGAGTCCCACAGACCTTGCTGGTCTGCAACATCGTCCTTCTTCCATTTCCACGAGACTTGCCGTTGCCAAGGCTTGTTGGGTCCAATCCGGTCGCCGACACCCCTGCATTCGACAGACGTTGTGGGACAGCTCGAATCCAGCTCCTGGTCATCGTCGACACCTCCTGGACCTCGTGGCTGAAGAGTCAAGATGACCGTCAACCTACCTGAAGCACTCGACATCGGTGGGCATCTGCTCATCGCCTTCCTGGTCACTGGCTAGTAACCCAGACTCTGTCCCCTCTGCTTTCAGGTTCTTCAGATCTTCGATCCACCTTTAGATCCACCCGAACACTTTCGACTTGGCCGCCATCAGCACTTTGCAGCAGATCGCCATTGAAAGCGACGACGAAACCCGACCCCGAAAGACACCTATGCACCCGGCTCCCCTGGGTGAGGTAACGCGAGTACTCCGGTGCTCCCGTGGGTATTGACACTAGAACAGCCTAGTTCTCAAAGGGTTTGCTCCAAGTCCTCCTCTAAGTGTCCCTTTTCTTTTAAATTCAAACCGCGACTTTCCCCATAGAAGTTAACGGCGATTCGCGGCTGTGTTCCCGACACTGCACGCGTCCCCCGTGGGTCCCCTGTGTCACTACCTTGGGTGGTTCCTTGTGGTCCAAGCACTTCTACAGGCTCTAGGCCCTGTGTCTAGCTCAGTCGTGGTTCTTATACCACTTTATTGGTATATGGTTTGGTACGCCCCTAGGGCTCAAACGTGTTTTTGTGCTATTACTGTAGATAACTAACTTATAACTTATGTACTTCGAACTCTAGCCTCATAAAGAGACTAGAGGGGTGTGTTTAGCAATAAATACATATATTTTGAATATATACCTGGTGTGGTCCTCTTTCATTTGGTCACTCAAGAGATTATAGACTGGTAAAACAAGCTGCTTTACATTCCTTCAAGACTTAGCCTGAAGGCTGCTCTCCATAGCTACCACTAGGATAGCTTTCAATAAAGGTTGTCTTTAACCTATCTCCAATAAGGGGTTGTTTGGACTGGTGCAAGGTGTCCACTTTAATTAGTGGACAGCATATGCCAGGCCAACTTCTCACATAAACTATCCCAGAAATGCGGGTCAAGAGACATGCTCCATCTTGTGTTGACATTTACAGTGCCGTTTAGCTTGTCCTTGTTAGTATTAGATACACTGGATATACTATGAATCTTACATCAAAAAAATCACTACTTTAATAAATGGAATCTGACAACAAATGGGTTCAAATCGCCACCACATTGAAAGTGTATTGTTTAAAGCCATAAACGTACAATTCACAATTTCCCAATATAATTTCCAAAATTCCAAATAACATTTCAGTAATCTTGAATTCACGCCAGAACAAATGACAAAAAAACCGTTGCCAGTGTTAAAAACAATAGCAATGCAAAATATTTTAAAAATCACTTGTGAAAAGACCCTAAAATGTTTTCTTGCAAACATTGACATCTACGAATAAGTGAATGGAAACAAACTGAAAGCACTTGAGAGGGATTTTTTAGCACTAGATACAGAATTCCAGCTTCAAAGTGCTATGCATATTCTGTAGCAACATTGCTCTTATCGAATGGCTCAGCAGAGTTTAATCGAATAGGGAAAAGTAAATGGATGCCTGTTTGTTGAGAGCTATTGACCCAGCACTGTGAATTATTTGCAATAGCCTAGCCTTGACTTTGAAAAGGACTGCCTGTGAGCAGTCGATCATACAATTATGAGACATATGATTTAAAGAGAACTTTTTGAAAAACTGTCAGAGCTTTCTAACCAAAATGCTGCCTGTCCCATTCATACCCGCGGCCAGCCTCCTATGGAGTGTGCTAAGCATCGCAATATTGGCAGTTTTGTCACAGAATCATCCAAAATATGGCAGAGTTAGAGTTTGGTGGACTGGGAATGAGACAGAGTACCCTCACCACCAAACTCTCAGTCCGCCCGCCTCATTTAGAAACGGGGCACCTGTACAACTCTTGTGTCCCTCTTCGCTCCATCAACAAACTACTTTCTTTGACGACCCGACATAGTAGGGGCTGGCAGAGGAAGGATATTACCTCCGCCACCCCAGTGGACAGTTTAATGCCTATTTTTTTCCCTGTTGGTCCACACCAGGGAATACCTGGTGGTGAGGTACAGGAAAAAACATTAGTGGCAAGCATGGGGGGGGGGGGGGTTATTCGTTTATTGCTTCTTGAAAACAACCAAAACTGCCCATCCACCAAAATGTTTGTAAATTGAAATAAAGTGCCATGATGGCGGTTCCTTCTAATGTACAAAGATGACCACTGGGCAGGCGGTCACCTCTAAGTGTGGTGGGCTGAGCACTCTCGCTATGGTGTAGGTAATGTCTTCTGCCATCCTGACAGACAGTACTCAAAATCAGGCCCTTACTGTTAATTAAATTGAATTCACCCATTGTTATAATTTTCCAAGAATAGAATACGCTTTCTTATATACAGGAGAGACTTTGAATAGCCTGTATTCTCTGCTGACCACGTGAGTAATCTCCTATCTTCCATGTCAGATGTTTTGACAGGTGGGCATGAATCTTCTGTAGAATGGCATCAACATCTGGATGAAGTCCCTCTGCCTGGGTCCACTGTGCATACCCTTCCATCATGTATCTTACCCCAATGATTGTCACCATGTTGGGGAAGTCTGCATCACTTTCTGAGCATTATTAATCACACTCGCACTCAGCTTGCTGTGGGGTAACACGTCCACATCCATTACAAAGGGGCATATTTTTAATCTGTTCCCCTGTCCCTCAGTCCTCTTCCATGAAGAATACATGAAGTGTAAGATCATGTTGTCAAGTACAACTTATACCAAGCCCTAATATCTGAGAAAGATGAGAGAATACAACATGTTCCACTAGAAATCTGGTCTAACTCTTCTGCCCCCACAGTTAGTCACCTTACTAAGTAGTCATATTCAAAGTAGTGTCTGTAGGCAGCATGGCCACTCCCATCATTCAGCACTTAGTAGGAGTAGAGGATTGAGTGACTACAGGGTGATCACCCCTTCCCCATGGACCAGTATATACAATAGCCAAGTGAGCTGCCATCTACAAGGCATTCAGACTTCTCCAACCATTTTGTGCTCAACCTGACAATATAAGGATGCTGGTGGATAATAGCCATACTTCTTAAACCAATAGTAGGAAAAGAGTTGAAAAGGTTTCTCTGGCCCAGGACTATTCACTAAAGATTGCCTTTTAGAGATCAGGGAGTAGATTTACCAATATTTTAAGCAACGCAGCAAGACAACTTGCTGTGCTGAGTTGTGTGAAAGGGAGAGTACAGAAATGATCCATATTTACAAATATTTGAAGCACTGATTTCTCCTTGCACTGGCACCCTATGTGCTGCCTAGCACCAATGCGGGCACCCTTGCTTGCACAATAGTGCAAGGGTGACTGTGTTATGGGTAGGATTGTTTTTGTGCAGGAAGGGACACCTTCCTGCAGAAAAACAGTCCTTAGAGACATAGGGGCATATTAGCAAGGCGATTATCGCCACTTTAGCGGGACTTTTTCCCGCTAAAGCGGCGATAATATTATCGCCTTATCAACAAGCTGTCGCTAACTGCTGTTAGCGACAGCTTGTAGGTGATAGCGACCGGGTTGGGTGCCGCTTTGCATGCCAGCGATATTTATCGCTAATGGCATGCAAAGTAGGCGTTCCCCACCTAACAGCGACTGGAAACAGTCGCTGAGGTCGCTAACGCCTATCAGCGAGGCAGGGGCGGTGATTAGCGAACCAGCGCTAAACACGTTTAGCGCTGGTTTGCTAACACCTGGTCCTACCCTGACTTAGCCATGTAATCCAATGAGAGGTGGATTACATGGCTAAGTCCCCTCGCACTATCAGCAAGCAGAACTGGGGAACAGTGTGAATATCGCCTGTTTTCAGGCGATATTCACACTGTTCTCAAGGTTTCTATCGCTTTGGAGATTAGCATTGCTGATTGCACGCTAACTCCGCGATAGAAACCGGCGATGCCTGGCGATAATTATCCAAGCGCTAATTGCGCTTGCGATAATTATCGCCAGGCATTGCTAATATGCCCCATAATCCTCTTTCTATTTGTGCTGTAGAACGCAGGATAAATGGGAAAGAGGAGATATTTCTCGTTACGGCTCTGTTGGGTTTGCATACCAATTTGGCGCAAACCCAGGTTTACAAATCTTTGTAAATTTGGGTTTTGATCAAAATAAATAGGTGAATGGATGGGAACCCCCCCACTCCACCCATGTAACTTCTAGCTGATGCAAACTAATGCAAGGCAGCATTATGGCCTGCAATGCGTTACATTTAGACAGTTTTACTATTTTTTTAATGCAATGCAGGGCAGCAAGCGAAGTTGCTGCCCTGCAATGCGTTGTGTGAAAGAGACACAACAGAAATACTCCATATCAACTAAGATAAGGTGCATTTCTGCTGCCTCCTAGCGCTGCCACACTTTGTCCTGCCTAGCACAAATGCAGGCACCATTGCACCATGATGTAAGGGTGCCTGCGTTGCAAACAGGATTGCTTTTGTGCAGGACATTTTCCTCTTTCTATATGTGCTGCAAAATGCAGTACACGTGGAAAGAGGAAATAAAAAGAATAAACATATTTTTCCTTGTTATGCCTCACGGGGCGAGCTTTGGCATTTTGACGTTTTTTCCAGGTTTGCAAGTATTTGTAAATCTGGGAATACATCAAAATCCATGGGTTGGTGCCTGGGAAAGCCCAGGCTCCACCCACGAAATGCGTTCCCAACGCAAGATAACACAGGCAGCGCTTTTTGCTGCCTTGCTTTACTTTATATTTACTACACCTCCCAAAGCCATACAAAGTGGCTTTGCATGACTCATTTATTAACAAAAATTATTTTGTGCCAGGCTGCGCCACAAAAGTGATACAACGCCGATGCAAAATCATAGTAAACCTGTCCCTCTGTATTTACTAATCCATGCGCAGCCATGCAAAGTGGCTTTGCTTGGATTAGTTAATCCCAGATTAGGACTCACATTGCCTTGCGATGATTTACGCCACGCAAGGACAATGCAAGTCCTTAGTAAATTTGCTCCCTGATTGTTACGGCTGTCAGAATGCACTGAGTTCTGAGCCCTTGTCATAAAAGTGTGTGCCCTGGTCTCTGTGAGAAAAAACTACATAAAATCAAACTAAGCACATACCCCTTCACATATGTCCAGTCATGTCTTGCATATCAGAAAAACTGAGCCTACAAAGAACATGACTGCATTTTAGGTAACAAAACATGTGACTTACTCTATGGAATGAACGGGGGAACATGGGTCAGATTGGGAATAACAAGGGTCAAGGGTTCACCGAAAGTAATCATAAGACTAAACTGTCTTTGAATAAGAGAGACATGCTGACCTCAAATGAACAAAACACAATAATCTGTAAACAATTCCATTTTACAGGTCAAGTTTCGAAAAAGTCAGACTAATGTCGCAACTAGAGTGTACAGAGAGATTGCTAATTAAAGAAACAGTTTGTAAGCACATAATTGCATTATATACCATATACCACAGTTCATTCAACAATCAAGTGTTAAGATGCACTGCTTGGATAATTGCTGGTGAAAAAGATGAAAGCAAGGTAAACAAGCACATAGATAATATGTACAAGTGATAACAAGAAACTCTAAACAAAAGATTTTTGAACATTCAATAAGAAGGATAATCAATAATGAGATTGATGCACATAGGCACATTTGCATGTCAATGTTTCAATCCCCCATGGATAAATCTGTGGGTCATCATCAGGAGGAGAGAATTTGATCATCTGATGACTGGAAATTGAACAGGTCCTAAACAATGACAATAGCAAATGAGTCTGTGTAAGGTAAAAGCTCCACCATCATCGGAGGAAATAGGTCAACGTAGCAGGTCCCGAGGGCAAACAGAAAAAAACTCAAAATGGTTAGGGGTGAGAATGACTCTTGCTGCAAGTTAAAGTTCCTCCACTAAAAGGAAGGCATCTGGAAAAGGCTAGAAAATGCAAGCCAAATCTGGGTGCAATACTACCTCAAACATGGCACCTGACGTTTAAGGGCATGGGAATTATCAGCATGAGTTTGGATAAGCATAGACCATGTAGCGTTAATTCTAGGTTTTCAATTCAGCTTAGAAGACGTGCTATTCATTATGGGGCATATTAGCAAGACCGGCGATAAAATTATCGCCGTTTTAGCGGCAGGAAACTGCCGCTAAAATGGCGATAATGGGCTTGCTAATATGCGTTATGGAATTCCAATAGAAGCCCAGGTTAGATGTCCTGCACATCTAACCTGGGCTTCTATTGAATTCCATAACGCATATTAAAGCCCATTATCGCCGTTTTAGCGGCAGTTTCCTGCCGCTAAAACGGCGATAATTTTAACGAGGTTCTTGCTAATATGCCCTTATATCTTTTGTGCTCAAATTTTTCAGCGGAAATCCATTAATCATATCAAATTGCACATTGACTCAGTTCTATGACCATGTGATGTTAAGCCTAGCATAATGATAAATATGGGTAGAATGCCACAAGCCTAGTGTCTTACAATTTGCAGAAATTAGGATTTTAGGGGGCAGTGAGATTTATGGCCAGTCCCTTCTGACTTGCCCACCATACATTCCTGTTCTTTTTTTTTACTGAAACATAGCAACATTTTCCTCTTACCACTTCTGATTTCATAACGTCAAATTGAAAGTGTATTTAAAAAAATAAGCACAGGTTTAATGTGAAAAGCAACAATACCTATTTAATTTAACATATTGAACGCTACAGTTATTTTTATGCTTAAAATACTTGTAACACCTATCAGCACCCTTCACATGAAACACATATCTGACTGTGACATTAACAAATGCAATCATAGGGTTTAACCCATTACCAATCACCCTGAGCCTTTTCCCCAAAACCTTTAATGATATACAACAAACCATGGGTACCATGTGCCCATGCCCCTCCTAGCCTTTTACTAAAAGCCCTTAAACATTCCATAATCCTTTACACTTTACACTTTACCCAGTAACCCTAGCCTTCACACTTAATGCCTTAACTATATAACACAACCCTCTACCTCTTAACCCATATTCCCTACTGCCTTGACTCTTATACCCACAGGCAGTAACTCTTAGCCCTGTAATCCAACCCCTCAAGTCTTTATCCATTGACCCCAAGATCTTAAATGTGTACCCCAGCCTCTTGTCACTATTTTCTTAAACATCTGTCATTTACTGTACACACTTAATCCATATATATGTAATCCCAATATCCCTAACGCTTATAACATAGAGTCTATACTCTTGAAACCTCTACCCAAAATTCAATCCTATACCTGTAGCAACTTAACCATTAATTCCCATAGCCCAAACTCTTAATACTATTTGCCAAACTGTGAGAAGCCGGGTCAGTATATGGTGCTCACTTATGTAACTGTTGCACCCTGCACTAACTTGAGAGCAGCCTTCAGGCTTAATCTAGAAGGAGTGCGAGGCAGCTCGGTTTACCAGTATCTAATCGTTTAGTGTAGGCTAAATAAAAAAGAACCACACAGTGTACTTATAAAAATAGATATTTATTACAATCACTCACTAACACGTTACAATATCTCCTACGCAGAGATATTCACAATGCACACAATACTTTGGATACCGAACAGCAGTTAGCACCAATACACAGTGGTCCCCGAAGAGGAGACAGACCATATATCAAATTAAGGGGAAATGAACTATGACCTAAGTCGAGATTGGACCCAGGAGACGTAGATGAGTCAGGGACCCAAGGAACCACCCCTGGTGAGAGTCAAGGAACCCCCCCCATGGTCGGGTGTGAAGGAATACCCAACCATACACTCAATACTGATCAGCGGGTAAGCCGCGGTTGCAGCCTTACCACAGAAGGACAAAAGAGTCTGTTGGAGCCCAGAAGTGAGTTCGAGTTGAAGGGTACCTGAAAGCAGAGGGGACAGAGCCTATGCCACACCGGGACGTCCAGGAGGCACGGAAGACGAAGGCCACTCAAGTTCAAGGAAACAAACTAAGCGAAGAGGCTTCGTGCTTGGGTACACCGAAGTGGTAGCTCTGCCTGAGCCACTGGGATGCTGAGAGCCACGGAGTTGGTCCGTCCAACCAATCGCGTTGACACGAGTCAATTATATCGGGGACAGACTCGTCAACAGAACCTCTTGATGCATCCGATTCTGTTGGCACGAGTCGGTTGTGGTAACCGTTGCGGTCACCAGGTGATTGAAGCAATGCAGTGACACAGTGCACAGGGGTTTGGTTCCAAGGCGTTCTACAAAGGATGTTGGCCTCAACTTGACGCAAGGACAGCTCAGGCCTCAAGGGAACGCAGAACCACCACCTGTGTTGCTGAGCCTTGTCAAGTCAGTTGGAGCCCAGGTTCGGTAAACCAGTCGATCTTGTTGCGGTGACTGCGGATGCAGGGAAGTGACTCCTTCACTCCAAGGGAGATTCCTTTAGATGTCTTTGGATGTCCACAGGCCCAGGACGGAACCTGTATGGAGCACGGACACTGATGGTGAAGCGAACTTGCAGGACGATGAGGTTAGGAGTCAACAGAGTCTTCTCCGTTGCAGTCTTGGTCCGAAAGCAAAAGGACGATGCGATCAGTTTGGCACAGTCAGCACGACTCAACCAAAATGTCCAGACAGTCAAAGAAGAAGTGGAGTTTGATCTGAATCGAATCCCATGATGAATCTAGGGACCCACCTACAGGTAAGCCCTTAGGTACCCTAAGGTGAGGGTTGGGATGAGTCAGGGGTCCCTCCCAGAGGAGGGGTCAGACAGTGGGGAGGATACTCCCATGTCCTTTGTCCAGTTTCGCACCAGAGCGGGGAGTCAACGGCTCCCTGATCTGGTTTGAACTGGAGTATGCGAGGAGGGCACCAAATGTGCCCTTCTCCCAGACTATATGGCACTGGCAAGCGCCCCGGCCCAATACACTAAGTCCTGTCTGGGAGGTGATCACACCTCCCTGTGACAGGAAACCTATTGTCCTACCTTCCCCTGCTCGGGCTTGGCCCAGCAGCAGGAGGGCAGAATCTTGTCGGGGGTCGACAGAAGCCCTAGGTTGCTGTCAGGCTCTGTTAGATTGGTCCCGGGAGCATGGAGGGCCTCCCCAAAGGGCCCTACCGTGGATGGAATCATACCTCCAACACCAGATACGGTGTTGGGGTATGATTCCAACATGTTTGATACCAAACATGCCCAGGTTCGTTCCAGCCAGTTTAGAGATGGTCCTCGCGTCATGACGCATGGCCTTTCTATCTCGTAATGGCTGCTTCACGTACAAAGTCTGGAGAATGGACTCCGGAGTTTGTAGGGGTAGTCTGCTTCACACTCGAAACCGGACACCCTGCCTTTGGGACTGAAAGGCCTGCTAGAGGGGTGACTTATGTGTCACAAGTGCAGTGAGTCTGAGGTATAAGGAAACTTATATCTCTCGTGAGTGGTGAATGCACCAACCCACACCGGCTGTAATGGCAGGCCTGTAGTGGTAGTTTGGAAGGTCCCTCCTGGGTGGTATAATATATGCTGCAGCCCATAGGGGACCTCTGGGGTACCCATGCCCTAGGTACCTTAGTACCATATACTAGGGACTTACCACGGTGCCCCAGTAGCCAAATAGGAATGTACCATAACCAATTTAGGGAGGAAGCACAGTGACTGGGGTCCTGATTAGAAGGATCGCAGTCAGACTAGTCAGAAAACAGTTGAAAATCAGCAAAAAGTGGGGTTACCATGAACGCACATCCTACTTTCCTACACAAATCCTTTACCGTGTATCCTTATTCCTGCCCCCCAAAGACATAAACTTATTTACACAGGACCTGATTCACAAAGGAAAACTTAGACCTGAAGTGTAAGGGCCCGATTCACAAAGGTAAACCTAGACTTCATCTCTAAGTTTACCTTTGTGAATCAGGCCCTTAGATTTCAAGCAGGGATGGCCTTTGCTAGGATTGCGCCCTGGGTAGAACCACATTTGGCACTCCTTAATCCCTCACTTTTCATCCTAGTTGTAGCCTGTAACTTCAGATATACAAGTAGCAAACCATTATCTCCATTAATTTAGCAAATTTGCGCTTCCTTGCATCCTAATATTTGAAGTACTGTATTGATAGTGAGGGGAAATAAGTCTGTACTAGCTTGAATGCAAACAGAAACAGTAGAACTAATAAAATACCACTAATCGAGTAGCACAAAGGTTTCATTTTCGTCAGCATTATGCGATCAGAAAGATGTTCCATGTTTAGAAAACAATAATTTGAGTTTAGTGCTATAGCGGTTCAGCTGCTCTCGAATGAGTGCTTCACTGCCCATCTGTCTCCTGTCCTGTCTGCCCATTTTTTTCTGTGCTGCTACTAAGTATAATGTGACAATGTGGTGGACGGAGTAGTGTTGAGGGGTCGGATTATCGTTTTCCGACTCAGATCTCAGCTGATTACACAAACTTGCCCACTCTTCCCATATCCTCACCTGAATCACCCTGCAAGTGCCAAATTGTAAATGAGGAGAAGTAGAGGGTGAGGAGATGGGAGAGTGAGAGGAATTTAATGGGGGGCATGCAACCTGTACAAGACACAATGAACGATTAAACACAACAGGCCTGATTCACAAAGGTAAACTTACACTTTTGTGTAAGTTTACCTTTGTTTGCTATTCACAAAGGGCTATATGAGTAGTATCTTTACTAGTGCAGAGTCTCCACACGTAAAAAGACCTATGTTTTTATGTGTGGAAACTCAGCACTCGTAAAGATACTACTCGAAAATCCCTTTGTGAATATCAAACAATCATAAACTTACATGAACGCATAAGTTTACCTTTGTGAATCAGGCCCACAGTTAGCTGAATCGCTAGAGCCATTTCAGAGCAAGACTACTGCATGACCTGCATGCAGAGAGCTCTTTGTGCCCCTCTGAATGCCAACATCTAAAGGCTGACCCTGACTTCATGTGTAAACTCAGACTTCAGGTCTAAGTTTACCTTTTTGATTCTCGCCCTTAGTCTCTAATTCCTAATGACATACATTTCCCCTAATACCTATATTCAATAAATCCTAGCCTTTAGCATTTAACTCCTATATATCAAACCCTTTACTATGTACTCTAGACCAGTGGTTCCTAGCCTGTGGTCTGGGAACCCGTTGGAGTCCACAAAACCTGCTTAAAGGGTCTACGAAGGCTTAGAAAATCAAAAACTATTAACCTAAGGTCTCTTAACAAGTAAATTGAAACTCTTCATGCACACCTTGAGCTTGTTTTCAATGCCGTAAGCATAGCAGAAGGCTGGAAGTAAATATTTGGGCTTCTGCTTGGGTAGCATCAACCAGACAATTCTCGCAATGATACCTAGAAACATACACTTGCACAGTCTTTTATGTCTGCAGCACAATAAACAGTCAAGGTCTGACATCCAATGCTTTCTGGTATTCATGGGCATGAGATCTCATTAATAGCAGGCATATGGTCTGATTATATATTGGCTGTAAGCACACTCCTTCGCAACAGAGATGGAATATGCTTAACACCAATATAATGGTCTACCTGATTAATTTATATGGGGGTGCACCATAGTATGGCAATGTTGGAGACAACTCCACCTAATTTAGATGGACGCACATATAGCTGTTTTTTACAGCCTGTCATCACCAGGCATACCCTCGCGGAAAGGGACCGTAAAAAACTAAAAATGCCCCCCTCTCTATGGGATATAACTCTAATGGCAAGGGAGCATTTTTATTTTACTTTTCAAAAAGCTTCAAGCTTCAGGATTCTCTTTTTGAAAATAACAATAAGAATAAGTTTGATGGATGGCTCCATCATGTTGACAGATCTCTGCATCAAACTTAAAAAAGCAATGAGGGGAACCACTGTGAGAGTGGTTCCTGGCAATACCGGTGTTGGAGGTAATTTCTAGATTTGTAATTTACTCTGTCACCCAGGGAGTAAACTCGCTCCAACAAAGAATAAATCAGCCCTGTAGTCTTCTATTTTAAAAATGTGCTATGCAGCAAAGGGGCAGATTTACAAGCCCCTTGCGCCACTTTTGCGTCACTTTTCCCATGTTAAAAATGACGCAAAAGTGGCGCAAGGGGCTTGTAAATAAGCCCCAAAGTATTTAGGGGCTTATTTATGAGCGCTTGCGTCACTTTTGCGCCGCCGGTGCGTCACTTTTTGTGACGCACCAGCGGCGTAAAAAAATGCACCATGTTGCGTCATATTTACAAAGTGACGCATCTAGGTAGATGCGTCACTTTGTAAACCCCTGCGTCACATTATATCTGCGCCAGGTGTAATATATGCAGGGGGGGCGTTCCGACGCAAGAAAGGGTCGTAGAAGTGACGCAGTGAAATCTATGAGATTTCACTGCGCCACTTCTAGGACGCAAATGCGTCAATATCTTACGCCTGCCTCACAGCAGGCGTAAGACTGACGCAGGCACATTTGAAATGGGACTGGCCCATGTTAAATGACCCATTGCTGAAGTTGCATCACTTTCGTGACACACTCCAGCAATGCGTCATTTTTGCGCCTACAGATACGTCAGAAATACTGACGTATCTGTAACTCCTTGCGACATGATGCGTCATACTGTAAATATGACGCATCATTGGTGCCGCAAGGAGGGCGCAATGAAAAGTGCGCATCGCTGTTTTCACGCAGCGATGCGTCACTTTTCATAAATGAGGCCCGCAGAGTACTGGAAGAAAGTGGATCATCTGTTGGGAAGGATATGGGTCCTACTCAAGTAATAAGACAGCAACTTTCCATCTGTTGGGAACCAGGTGTCCCATTGAGGCACTTGACTCTCTAGGCAGAGCAGTCCACTGTCTATTCAGGGGAGGTGGTGTGGGCTTGTACTCAGGTCTGCAGGCACACAACAAGCAACACTTAATAAATTATTGTCCAGACAGGGCTTTAACTTGTAAAAAAGGAAAAGAACATTATTACGCAAACACTACTCAATACCACATTATAATTTACAAATATGTATGTGATGGCAAGTAGAAATACCAATGTGACACCATCCTAATAGTTCACACATGAAGCGAGCTTTGGACCACATATACTAGACTCAATATAAGGCAGCAGCTATTAAAAGGCAGGTGTACTGGATTTTTATGGGAGTCATCACATATATGTCCCACTAGAGAAACACAACACAATTAAAATCATCATCGTACAATAAAACTCAGTAGGGCATGTATGGACTCACTGTTAAGATTGTGGTTGTCAATAAAGCATTTTGAAGTATTTCAATAAACATCATCAAAACATATAATGATTCACTGTTAATTTTTTGATTTTCCACGAAGCGTTTCCAGGACCTTTGCTAAGACTTAAAATGTTAATTATACTACGGCATATTGTGCATAGGCATATTGTGGTATCAGAACATCGTGGACAGAACATCAAGGGACAAATTATTAAAAGGTAAGTGCATAGAAAGAAAGAGTAGATTTGTTATTCTTAACTCCACATCTGTGCTCCTTGGCAATATATATCATCAAGTTACATGTATGTGGAGTTAGGTATGGAAAATATCTGCTTATCTTTCTTTATTTCAGCCTGGATATTCTGGTCACGATATTCCGGGGACACACCTTTTCTGTCAACTTTGTCATTGTCAATTTCGCATTCCAATTTAAAATACTGTGTGAATGAGTCTTTTCACTCCTTTTAACATGCCATAAAGGCAGCCGTGTAACTCACGAACAAGGCTTCCCCATTCCAGGGCCTCTGAGCAAATGCTTCAGTTCCAGAAGTGTTTAAAATACTAAAAGAACGCTATTAGGGGTCATCAATTTTACCCCTCTAGAGCCATAGGGTGACACAAAGAGAATCTTTGGAGGGGCTCCTGCAGGAACTGTCTTATTATTGCCTCCTCTATAAACACTTGGTTCAACCGTGATGGCACCCAGCCCTTCCTGGGGCAACACAAAAATAATGATGCACATTTTTGAGCACTGTAGAGGATATTCAGGGTGCTCCTTTAACCCCAGGAATAAATTCATCATGAATGGCTTTTCCTCACTGAAATGGTTTGCTATTTCATGTATAAACAAGCATTTGCAATGCAATAGGTCTCGCATTTACGCGAGTTTTAGCTATTGACATTGCAAATGACAATGCCTTTTATTTTTGTTTTCGTTTCTAAAACAAATAAAAGGCATTGTCATTTACAATGCCAATAGCTTAAACTCGCGTAAATGCGAGACCTATTGCATTGCAAATGCTTGTTTTATGCTGCTGTCGTAGCTTTGAGCTCTGTCCATCTCGGTTTCCAAACCGTTACCTTTTGTATACAACGTATGGTTAAACGCTTAAAGCTAAATTTGTAATTATATATATTAGAGTAAGTGCGTCACAGATTTAAACATCTTAAATAAACACTGCTTAACAGTGAAAGGTATTTGGGTGCAGTGTATTTATTTTCTCTGTCACCACGTTGAACAGCTGTGGTGGTTGATCCAAGCCAGAGCTTGGGTCAACAACTACCGCTGTTTAATGTGGAAGCAAATGAGCCACACCTGCTCCCTCTCCCATCTAGAGACTCCGGTGATGCTCATTTATTTCGAGAAGCGGAAGAAAATGAAATGAGTAAACGGGGATCCTTGAGGATAACTGAGAGACGTGTAAGTGCGATTCAATATGGCAAAAACCTATCAGCTATCAGGTAAACACAGAGATGCTTTTTTTGAACTGCTCTCTGTTAAAGAAACTACCAGCAGTAACGTGCAACCGATCACAACGCCGTAACATACAAATATAAAAGCACTGATACTTTCTACACCTGCTAAAAACACATAATAACTGCAATGCGTGGTCCTAATGTAGTAGTTTGCAAGAAACGTACCACGAGACCGTGCACCTCGTTCACTTACAAGCTGTCAAAACAAGTGAACTTGTAAGTTATACAGCCACCGACCAAAAGTACAAGCATTTGGAATGCAATGGGTCTTGCATTTGCGATAGTTTAAGGTATTGGCATTGTAAATGACAATGCCTTTTATTTATGTTTTAAAAACAAAACCTAAATAAAAGGCATTGCCATTTACAATGCCAATAATTCAAACTCGCGTAAATTGCATTGCAGATGATGCTTGTTCAATAAGAATGTGATGAAGCCCTCTCTCCGTATAGCATAGCAACATGTCGCCCACAGTGCCCTCGCCCTTCAATAATGAAATTAGAAAGTTGGCATTCTAGTTCTAAATTAAAACGCGGGTGGCTTAAGCGATCCGCTACGTTCCAACTTACAAACGAAAAATACACTGTTCAAAACAGCTGCGCACGTGCTCCTATCTTAAACGCGGCTTCAGCATTACACATTTTTTGCCACGCCCACTTAAAGCTGGGAGTTTGATTAAGTGTGTTTTTTAGTTGAATAGTTGTTTTTAGTCGCGTAAAATTTGGTTGAAAAATGTTTTGGAAATACTTTTTATATGTCAGGTATAGATCTTCATCGTATGCAAGTGTGTTGAAACGGGGGTGGGAAAGGGGGTTGGAGAAAAGTTTCAGGGCTCCATACACTTTTTGAAAGAATATTGAATGCAAAAGTGTCCCCCTCCTCTTAAAAAATGGACGAGCTAGCAGTAGTAAAGCACCCTTAATCCCCACAGGGCAGTTCCATGTAGCAAATATTTCATGTGTAACAAATGCAGGCATTTCATACCCTCAGAGGGGCTATGTTAATGACACGCTTCTGCTTCTGCCTTTTCATGTACCGCCCTGCTTCCAAACTCTGTGATAAATGGCCCCTTTTGGAGACATGCTTTATTCGCGTTTGCTTTTTTTTCCATCTCACGGTGCATTACCGCACGACCAAAAATCTGACATCCATCCACAAGAAAAAAAAAGTTCTTTAAAACTCCCCTTGCCTCCCTGCTATGAAGTCCTACTTCCACTGTGGCCCATTATTCCCAAGACAGAACTAATGACATGCTCTGGGCAGATACCTTCTGAGCCAGAGAAGCAGCACCCTAGGTGCCGACCCCGCTGCTGAGGTGTTGGAAGCACGCCCATTTCACAGGGTTAAGGCAACAGCCGCTCTTCATCCTTCCAGGGCTGACAAAGTGAATACATAAGTGTGTTTGGTCTGTACATAAACCAACTTCCCCCCCTTCCGAGTTCGGTAAACTGAGACCCATTGGACACTGTTATGAGGACATTTGTTATTTACAGTGTACAGCGCATAGAGGCAGCAAAAGTGCGGCGTGATGCGTTGATTTAAAAGGTTAATATCATGAATGTAGGTCATTTAGTGCCCCCTCCATCTCGCTTAACCGTCCCCTCCCAATAAAGGCCCTCGTTTTTAGTCCAAAAAGCAAATACAGGGCGAGGAAGCTTGCGCTCAATTACCGGCCGGTTGTGTGCGACAGTGGTCGTCTGTTCGTGAGAATCCGTGACTTTTGGGAGTGTTTCCTGGAACTCTTAAAGCTGCCTTTAATGAAACAAAATGATAGACTGAAGGATGAAAAAAAGGAAAAAGGCGCCCCGTTCCCATCTCCCCTATCATTTCTGTCACGCAAAGACACCCACACCCCTCCTCTCTCCCGCCGAGTTACCACCATTGCTGGATATATTCCAGAACAACCTGGTCAGTGAAGGAGAAAACAGAAAAACTTGTAACTTGCAAACAAAAGTTCTTTTCAGCCCTTTGCTTCCTCCATCACAATTATAGAAAACTATTTGGACGGGCGGCATTTCCAACATTTGCAGCATTCTTTGCCAATAAATTCCAAAGGCTGGGTCTGATGGAAAAAAACCCGTCCCCCGCCCCCTCCGAAGGCCCCCACCGCCCTCCCTCACTCCGCTTCCATTCCTTCTGTCTTTCTTTACAACCTAGTACCCAGCAGACTCGGGGCCAGGGCCTGCTTAGGGGAAAAACAACAGCCAGCGCCAGACTGGAGACAGTGTGCAGATGCGAAAAGGTAATCATTACTTGTGTATGCCGGCATAATCTAATGACTTGTATTCCTAAGCACATCCACACACACCACACGCACGTCCCTGCCCTCGGAAATATTTCCCCTCTTTCGCCACAGTGCCCACCGCGCCAGCCTCGTGATCACCCTCACCCCCACCACGGCACAAAGGCGGCAGGAATTCCACACGCGGGAGGCCATTTTAGCGGGTGAACTCCACCCCAACTCCCTCTTTAAAAACAAGCCAGCGAAGAAGCACGCTTGGCATTAGCCAGCATGATTCAAAGCTCCGAATGGGAGAAAGAAGGCGAGGCCGGCACAGGGACAAAAATGGCAGCCGCGCGGTTAAAAAAAAAATAAACAGTGGTGCGCGCGCACCACAGAGGAGCGGAGGGGGGGGAGGAGGGAGTGCGTCATGGCCTTTTGCCGGCATGTGTTTACAATTATCGCACCCGTGTCTGGGCACGATAATTGGAAACACATGTTTGCCGCGCGTACCCATCCCAAAAAGGCCAGCCACGACGCACGAGCGTTTGGACTGCTTTTGAAACTCACTTACTAAAAGTCTTCGCCTCTAACTCGAGGCTCGACCTAAAAAGGGTGCATTAGTTGCAATCAGGGCCCCTATCTCCTGACTTTCTGTTTGTGGATGTGGGTGTAGTGTACCCCAGGAGCCTCCCAGCTTCATCTTAGGTACCTGGGGAGATGTGAGCTCCTAGGATGGACCAAAAAAGAGCACAGAGGTACTCATTTTGTTTTGACTACTGTATCTACTCACAGACAGATGGGGTCCCCTTAGTGAATGACCCATTAATGTCCCATTCCAGCATTCATAGAACCTTCCTTTCTTGCAACAACCCCTTGAGCCTTAGTACTCAAGAATTAAGAGAACTACTGGAAGCAGATCTTTACACATTCTAAGTCTGTCCCTCAAGCTGGTCAAGCTTCTTTCAGCTTTTTTCAGCCCCTGATGGGATGTTGTGAATGGTTTTGAGTCCTTTTGCTCCTAGTTGCCCAGCCTAGCCACCGGTAGGGGTGTCATCAGGCCTCCTGGTCTCTAAATAACATTTTTATATCCTCTGGAGAACTGGATTTCTTTGCTCTCCATCCTCAGGACCTGTCTTCCATTCACACCTTGGGGTCACATCCAGTGGCACCCACACTACTCGACGCAGAATACCTTCCATTCCTGCACCGTTCAGGTCCCATAGCCTCCATGACCAAATGAAGGGCACCTGTGTGATAGCAGAAGTCAGGGGCGGTGCTTTGCTGAGGGTGACTTCTATGTGAGTCTAGTTCTAACAAGTTCCAGGGGAACCCATCTTCTCCATACTCCCCCAGCTGGTCCATCCCGGTTACTGTTCCTCAGAGGAGGCAAAAGGGCCAGCTTTTCTGGTCCTTGAATCCACAGAGTCCCATCCAGGCTGAGTCCAGGATGTTCTACCAACCTAGACAACGGTCTGGTCTTCTTCACTGTCCCTTTCTCTTCTGTGTGGAGGGTTTTAAGTGGAAGCACACATTTTCAGAAGGTAGGAACCTCTGTCCAATCCTGGGATTACATCCCATGATTCCACTCCTGTCCCAAATCTCCTGCACAGCATCATGGACCTCCCTGAAAGCCTTAAACTACATCCCTAACTGACACAGCTGCCTGACCCTTCACTTTAAAACTTCATAGGGAAGCCCCTCCTTTCTTTGTCTCAAGAGTTCTGGATGTCCGCCAGGTGCAGTGTGAATGCTTATTAGCAAATACTGTATCATCCCCACACATTCCCCAGAACAAGCACTGACTCTATTGTGTGGAGGGGCTTTGATCTTCCAGCTGGCCAGCATAGTAATTACGTTGGCCCAGCAGGAGGAAAAAAGGCCTGGAATTTAAGCTGAGTCAGAGAAATGTTTCAAATCCTCAAGTGCCAGAAGGAGTGCAACTGTAATAAAAGTGACATTGGACTCCATGTTTACAATATGATCAGTGCATCACACTGCTCTCTAAATCCCATGGTCTTGAAACTGTATTTTGGTGTAGACTTTTCCATGGTGTATTATACAGTGAAGCACATAGACTTTTCAGTAATCACAACATGTGACCCTCTTCACACTATTAATGCAGACTTTCATTAGCAGGCTGTGAGAGGCTGGCTCAGTATATGATGTACACTTATGTAAGTGGACACCTTGCACTGATCCAGACAACCCTTATGGTGATTTTAGTGGTCTTAGACAACTTTAGAAAGCTCTCTAAGTGGTAGCTGTGGAGAGCAGCCTTCAGGTTTAGTTCTGAAGGAGTGTAAAACAACTTGTTTTACCAGAACATAATATTATAGGTATAGATTAAGTGAAAAAGAACCACGCAGGGTATTTATAAAAATATGTATTTATTATAAGACACTCACTAACACATACAGGTATCTCCTAGCCTGAGATATACACAATGCACACAATACTTTGTAATAGAAACAGGTAAGTAGCACAGAATACACAGTGATCCCCAGGGGGAGACCAAACCATATACTAAAATAGTGGTATGCGAACACGACTCGAGTCAAGACAATGCCCAGAGGATGTGGAAGTGCCGGGGACCCAGGGAACCACCCAAGGTGAGGATCTAGGAGCCCCATGGAGGTCGTGCGCAGTGTAGGAACACAACCACGTTCTCCGTACAAATCAACGTGTAAGTCGCGGTTGCAATTTTAAAGAAAGAGGACCCTTCCCAGTGGACCCTGAAGAAACCCTGTGGAAGACAAAAGTTTGAAGAGCCACACCACCCGTGGATACCCTTAGAACGAGGTTACCTGCACCAAGGAAGCTGGGTGCATAGGTGTGAAGTGGCGTTGGAAACCGTTGTCGAACTCAGTGGGAGACTTTAGGAAGATGCCACTGCTGGAGAAAGTGAAAGTGTCCGGTGGAACCCAAAGGTGGATTCAAGGTGGAGAGTACCTGCAAGCAGAGGGGACAGAATCTAGGTCACTCGGGGGTGAGCAGGGGGCACGGAAAACAAGTGCCCACCGATATCGAGTGTTGCAGGAAAGATGACTGTGACCTTGGAGCTGCAGCTGTGAGGACCAGGCGATGATGTGGAAGACCAGGAGCCGTTGACGAGCTGTCCCACATTGGATGTCGAGAGTTAAGGGGTCGGTGTCCGTCGGGAGCACCAACAAGCCTTGGCAACTGCAAACAACGTGGAAAGCAAAGAATGTGCAGTGTCGGGACCATCAAGGTCCAGGGGACTCACCACAAGTAGGGGAGTCAGGGAAGGCCCAGAGCAATTAAGGGAGCCCAAAGAATTCAAAGGTGACCCTCAACAGGACCCACAGGCCAGAGGCACTGGAGTCGCAAGAGGATCTCGAGCAGCTCACCAAAGAAGCAGGCCCATGGTGCAAGCAATGCTGTGTGGTCGAAGATTCTGGTCACTGGAGGTGCTTGAGCTTGGGGCTACTTGGAGCCCAAAGGTCTTAATGGATAGAAGCCAACAAGCCTTTGCAATGGCAAGTCGATGCGGTGCACAGGGGTTCAGTTCCTGCGGCTCCGACGAGAGATACTGGCCTCAATCTTTGTGAGAGGACAGGGCAGGCCTTGTGGGATGTGAAGAACCACGACCTGTGTTGCTGAGACTTTCGGAGTCCGTGGGAGCCCAGGATCAGCATACCGGTCAGCTTAGTTGCGGTGCCTGCAGATGCAGGGAAGTGACTCTTCAAGGGAGATTCCTTCAGGTGTCTTGGATGCCCACAGGCCTTGGAAGGTTTCCTGTATGGAGCACAGGCACGGACGTTGCAGCAGACGAGCAGGGCAAAAAGATCAGGAGCAGCAGGAGTCTTCCTGGTTGCAGCATTGATGCCCAGAGTGAAGTCCAGTGAAGTACAGAGTGCCCAGACTATCGAAGTTGAAGTGGTGTCTGAATTGAACCGTGCCCCACAACGAATCTAGAGACCCACCCTCAGGTAAGCCCTTAAGTACCTTAAAGAAAGCGTTGGAAAAATTCAGGGTTCCCTCCCAGGGGAGGGGTTGGACAGTGGGGAGGATACTCCAATGTCCTTTGTCCAGTTTCACGACAGAGCGGGAGCCGACGGCTCCCTGAGCTGGTTTGAACTGGACTATGCAAGGAGGGCACAAAATGTGCCCTTCAAGCAGACTGAGTGGCGCTGGTGAGCGCTCCCACCCGGTCCCAATACACTAAACCCTGTCTGGGAGGTGGTCACACCTCCCTGTGACAGGATTCCCATTGTTCTGCCTTCCCCTGCTCGAGCTTGGCTCAGCCATTTTGTGCTGTCCAGGTCTAGAAGACTGGTACCGGGAGCACTGAGGGCCTAACAGAGGGCCTTTACAGTGCTTGGAATCATACCTCCCACACAGTTTACAGTGTGGCGGTATGATTCCAACATGTTTGATACCAAACATGACAGGGTTCGATACAGCCAGTATCGAGATGGTCATCGCTTAATGACGCAGTACTCCTCTATATGTTATATGGCTGTCTCAGAACCTAGGAGAATGGACTACGAAGGCTGTAGGGGTGTCCTGCTCATGCAGGGGCACCCTCACACTTAGAACTGAGCACCCTGGCTCCAGGATTGGAAAGGCCTGCTGTAGGGGTGATTTATAGGTTTTAAGTGCAGTGACCCTAGATATAGGGAACCTATATCTGTTGTAAGTGGTGTTAGCACCAGCTTACGTAGGCTGCAATGGCAGGCCTGTAGTGATAGTTTGAATGGCCTGCCCTAGGTGGCATAATACATGCTTCAACCTATGGGAGACCCCTGGGGTACCTATGCCCTGGGTACCTTAGTACCATATACTAGGGACTTATAAGGGTACCCCAGTATCCAATCTGGGATGTACCTAAGTACGTACCATAACAATTTAGGGGAGAAAGCAGAGAGACTGGGGTCCTGATTAGCAGGATTCCCGTCAGACTAGTCAGAAACCGAATAGCACCAGGCAAAAAGTGGGGGTAACCATAAAATCAGATCCTACTTTCCTACACAGGCCTACACCAGGTAAGCATCAATCCCTGAAATGCCCCTTCTGCAACAGGTTAACTGTGTGCAGATACTGGACTGAGCTAGATGGCAGTCTCATATGTTGGACCCGCACATAAGTGCACACCTGTGTTTATTTGCAACCAACTGAGAGCCCATTACCTTAGCTGCATGTCAGGAGACCTTATTTTAAAAAGTGGACAATGGTGGTTAGCATTTCCAATCCATTATAACAGAGCTTACAATGGATGACACTCAGATAGTGAGGCTCGCTCACGGTAGATGTCCATAATCCAGGTCGTCTAAAAAGCTAAAAGTCCACGGGATAAAATGGGCCAGATCCCACTTTCCTACAAGCACAGACTATCTTTGCAAATGCTTTTTTTTACTGAATCCAACACCTGTTTCTACTAGCCTTGTTTAACACTTTTACAGTGATAAATTAAGGCCTGGATATCCTTTGGTAGCGAGTGTTCAGAGTTATGTCTTGGATAACAATTAAGGTTAGAAACTGCTTCCCCTGGTTTGTCCTTTGATACCCCTGACACTGTCTGTACTGCTTCTAGCCTCAAGGGGCATGAGCCAGGGGAAGGTCAACTATCAAGGATGATAACCCTAATAGCAAATTAATGCAATATGCAATCATCCACAAAGCAAATAAAAGACAGAAGAACTTAGAGGGGCAGTCCTCAAACGTATGGGCAGACCATCACCTTAAAAAAAATCATTAGAAGGACCAAGATGCAACTGGGCCTCCAAAAAGAAGGCATTAGAGTAGAGTGAACAGGTACCAACTTCTGTGCTGGATCAAGAGTTACCTCCAATTTGGACATAAGAGGGGATGAAGTTATTGCACAGCAGACCAAAACACAAATAGAATACAGGTCAGTTTACTGGAACAAGGTGGGGGAGTATCAGAGACTTTGTGGAAGATGACAACAATCTTGGAGAGTTTTAGAAATGCACTGAATTTGGCAATATCAGGAAATGTCTCAGAGAATCCCCTTGAAGTCTAGGACCTAGATAACATCTGGGAATCGAAGGAATGCTCAGAATTAACAGAATAAAATAATGTATGAATGGCGTTAAGGGAGAGATATTGCTAAAATGCGGGTGAGATCAATAGTTATGTGGACAACTACAAAAAATATTAACTATCCTACAGCAGCTAGAGAAAAATGATCCGAATAGCAAGAAAAAAATCTTACCTAGAAAATGTTTGGCATCCTGGTATGCCTGGTATGTTAATGAATGCAAATAAATGAGGGAATATCTGAAAACATCGCATGAGGAAAGGAAGCCATACTAAGAAGATAAAGAGGCGCAAATATCCAATAAATATGAGAACTCAAGAAATGAATATTTGAACTCAAGAAAAAGAAGTATCTTAATGGGGTGTGCAAGAAGCTTAAACTTGCAACTGCAGAAAGAAACAGACAAAACATCCTGAATAAAATCACATAAGGGCTCTGTAACATAAGGTTCTGCTTGCAGCTAAAATTGCAGAAGATTTGATAACTTTCTTCTCTGAAAGCTTCAAAACTCCAGAACTGGTTTTATGAGCAGTAACAGGAGATGAGATGTAGTTCCTCTCAATACCAAATAAGGGTCGCGCATAGGGCGGCAGCGATGCTAATGGAGCAAGATGTGCGACATAACTGATTTGGCCAAAGACAATTCTTGAAATAGCTGGTGGCCTCTTGGACACAACTAAATGACATGTTCTATAGTAGTTTAATAGTATTATAATCCCTCTGTATAAGAAAGGTCCTAAAAAGGAGCCGAAATAGTACAGACCTATTAGATTTGGCATCCAATGCTACCTGGTATACATGGCATGAGCCCTGAGTAAGAGCAGACCTAGTCCTGTGTCTCAAAGGTGTGCTGTGCAGCCAAGTATATAAGGACTGTAATTAACCCCTTCGGTGCTCGTGACGAGCTCAGCTCGTCATGCTGCGCGGTTGCGCTGTGCGCATGACGAGCTGAGCTCGTCACGACCTCACCCGCGATCGGAATGTCCAGCACACGAGCGGAATTCCGATCGCGGTCAAGGGGGTGCACTGCTCTGCATGAAAGGGAGAGAGCAAAACACCTTCATATCTACAAACTGTGCTTCTTTGTTTTTTGTTTTGCAAGAAGTCGTTTTCCTCTTTGAATGTGCGTTGTACAATGCAGCACACACGCAAAGTTGGAAAAACAAGGAGGATCATGGATCCTCTTTACCCCTCTGCCTAGAGGAGGTGATGGATTTTGGCACAAATCCCTATTTACAACAATCATGCACCACCACCAACACCCCCTTGATGCAAAGTGATGCAAGGCAGAGCATTGCTCAGCTTTGTGTTACTTTGGGTGACAATCCACTGCAAATTGTCATTTGCGTTGGACTGTAGTGTAAAGCCCACCACAATATTTTGCATCAAGTTCGTGTTAAACAAGTAATTCAAACCCAACGCAAAGTGTTTGTAAATCTGGGTCTAAATGTGCAAATACCTGAAAAAAAACTGTACGTGTTTTGGATGAACAACAAAACCTGCCAATTCCTGAATTAAAACCTTCAATGTTGACAGATGTTCAAAGCTTAATGTTTACTTTTCACTTTGCCTATTACTAACTATATTCCCTCTCTAAAACACACAATTGCACACCACGCAGAATAGGTGGAGTGCAAAGTCAAAATTTGTCAGGTACCATCATGGTGCCTGCTTTCTGGGTGCGTTTGGTACGCATTCCGCTCGCCTTCTCAACAAACAGCTGGCACTAGAACAAAACACTGTGGGGCATATGTACAAGCCCCTATTGCCACCACAAAGTCACTTTTTCCGACGTTGTGGTGGCGATAGGGGCTGCGCCTTATTTAAAAGTCAGTGTTAAGCCTCTTTACGCTGCCTTGTAAATAAGGCCCCCTTTCACGCTATGGTTAGCATGAAAGGGGTGGGCAGTGGGTGTTGTGGTGGGCATTCCACCGCAACACCCATTGTATTTGAAGCTGCCCCCTATGTACAAGGGTGGCGTACATAGGAGGCAGCGCCAAAATTAAGACCAGGGAAAACCTGGTCTTAAGTTGGCGAAACGAGGAGCAATGCATTATTTCTCCTCGTTTTTGCTTTTTCCATGTGTGCTGCCTTGTGCAGCACACATGGAAAAAGCAAAATGCCATGGATTGTTTATGTACAGGAAGGTGTCCCTTCCTGTACATAAACAATCCTTTAAAAAAATTCCATTTTGTCACTGTTATGTGTGCTGCACAAAGCAGCACACATGACAGTGACAAAATGCATTTTAGGATTGTTTATGTACAGGAAGGGACACAACTTCCTACACATAAACAATCCTCCCCTGCACGCAGACACCCTTGCACTATGGTGCAAGGGTGCGTTGGCACTAAGTTACTAAACTTAGCGACATCGCAGGGGGAAATGCAAGGCTGCACCGCATTCTTGTAAATATGGTGCAGCCTTGCGTTTCAGAAGTGTCGGAGAGAGGCGTTAAGCCAGGAAGGCTAACACCTCTCTCCGCCACTTCCTTGTACATATCCCCCATGTGCGACAGAAAAGCGCATGTTTGTACACGAGATTCTCAAGCAGACAAAATGTGTGCATGTGCAGTAGTTCCACCTTTGTAACTTTTCATAGTGAAGAAAGATGTTTGTGAATAAAACACTTTTGTAATTCAGAAAGTACCCTGCTGCAAGTGGTTAAGGTTAGAAAGTTGTCTGTTTTCACCATTTCAGGCAGTAGCAGTGAGGGTCAGCCCGGCTCAATGTCACCATCAGACCAGTGATGGACCTCAGCAGGCAGTGGGCATCACACCCCCTGTTGCAAACTATTTCCAGCACAACCACACAAACTTTTTTTAATCCAAAATGCCTCTGTCTGGAGGGAAATCCTGCACACCCTTTAATGAGCATTGAAAGTTGGATTCCCTGGTTTGCAATCTCTGGCACTGGCTCTCCTGCTCCATCATCATCATCACCAGGGACGGAGTCCCGGTGGGAGAGGAACAGGGTCGCCATTAATACTGAACTCTTGCCTGCCTATATAGGCAGGGGGCAAGCGTCAGTAAAAGGCTTCTTTCACTGCATTGCTTGTTTGCCGACTGTGGGTTATTTATTTTGATGAGTGAACCTTCTTCCACTGGCTTCGGGTAGCTCTGGGGTGATTGATCGCAGCTCTCCCCACTTCACCGGGGGCCCTCAGATGATGCACCCTGCATCCTAACATGAAGTGCACCCTGCTGCACACCCTGCATCCTAACAGGAAGTGCACCCTGCTGCACACCCTGCCCTCACGCCTTCTCTTGAAGCAATGAACTTATCCAGAGGAGTTGACCTTTGTTTCCAGGAGCTGCAGAGTGCACTTGGACACCGACCTCACCATTGTGTCTGTTCACTGGTAGGTGGAACTGCTAAAAGTGCAACACGAGGACTGTTGTGTTAACGGAAACATTACACAGTGAGTACATTATAGAGTGGAGCAGATAACATTTTCACTCATTTCACCACGTGTGCTCTTTAGGACCCTTGTGTGACTTGCACTGTATTTTTCACACGCAGTTCTCACTAGAGTGCATCTGAAGGCAATTGTCCATGTCTGCTAGGGGTGATAATACGGGCAAAATTGGTGATACAAGATGTGCCCTTGTTAGCTCGTTAAAGCCACCACGGACATCATCACTGGGTGCTAAAACCCACCTGTTAGCTGCTGTACATGTGACTACCGCATAGATTTTAACAACCCTGGCTGTGGCACAGACTAGCTTGAGGATGTATATGCTTTAAAATATAAATAACAACCCTATATGCATCAGGCTCCTTTCTAAAACATTATGCCAAATAAAATACCCTTACCTACGTTGTGCGTGCAAATGCCATTTTGGTGCAAGCTCCTGGGTGTGCTTTAAATAGGATTAAATTGTGCCCAACCCCGGAGTTTGCTCTCGAAATTTATACCAAGCACATTCTGCCACAAACCGTGGGCGCAAATTGCATAAGATACTGTTCTGTGAGCCCTTAAATGGATGGATTCATGCCCAAAATGTGTATGCGGTTTCCCATTTCTAGATGTGCAAACCATAATAGTTTAAAATTGTGAAATCATTAATTTGTTCACCCTGCTTTAACACTATATATATATATATATATATATAATTTCGAATTCCCAAGTGATTCCACAGAGAAAACCGAGCCCAGATCCGTAAGCGTGGTTGTTCAAGTGTTTATTTTCATATGGCAAAAATGCCCGACGCGTTTTGGAGCAGCCGCTCCTTTCTCACGGGTCAGAGAACGTTTGTAATTCCACAATACATATAGAGGTATATTCACAAGAACGTGTGATAACTACCGCAAGAGTATCAGCAAAAACAGAATACCTCTGACACCATGAATGCATTTGTACTTATACCTCGATGGTACTATCAATTACCCTCGAGCTCAATTTATTTATGGAATCACTTTTCATTTTTTCAAAATCAAAGTCAAAGTTCTCATCACATTGTACATTGGGACATACCCTTCTTATGGTTTTCTTGTATAAACACAGCAGCGACTTAGAACACTACTACAAACAACATAAACACTATTTACATAACAGAAACAAATGATAAGTGTTTAAAACCTTAATACATGCAGAAACAACCATGGCACTGGTTATGATTGTTACAGAAAAGTGTAATTCTCAACATGAGTGGGTCCTACTGTTTTACAATATTAAATGGGACTTTATCTTAATATGTCCTCAATTTGCAGATTCTAACAGGTCCTGGAGAGGTCAGAGAGTGATTTACAAGCTCGGATACAGAGCATCACAATTTCAGCTCAAATGCACCGATTATGGAGCAAACTTATTTCTGTTCGGTTCCTCTGAACCTCTCTATTGTAAAAAGCCAACGCGTTTCGACCTTCAAATGGGAGGACCAAATGAAATTTATTTCAGACGAAGGTCTTCATCAGGGCGGGTCTTTGGACATGTAGGACAGTATGCACCTATTTATGCTTGCACGGTGATGTATAGGTGTACTTATATTTCTTTTGGCAAAGAAATTCTTTCTGGCTTTGTCCAAAACTGATTTGTAAACCGCTACATTTTCATCTTCGTTTCAGGTACTGCTCTCTTCGGTTGGCCCGCAAGAGTAGCGTAACACAACTTTTATTATCGCAGCCCATCGCGGGAAAATAACCCCGTGTCAATGTGGAATTCACAACAAGGCGGTAGCATGCGATAGACACCAGATAACGCGTCAAATGTCAGCGTGAAAATCAACGCCACGTCTCAAAAAGGCGAAACGCGAACGCGAAAAACCATGCGATGAGGCAAATCGCGGTACGAAAAGTTGCAAAAACCAGCCACAGGCCACAGGCCTGCAAATCCCATGCGTCTGGCGGGAAAATGCACCATAAAACCTACAGAAACAACACACCAGAAACAAGCCAAAGCACGTAGCAACATGGATGCACCCTGACCCAGCGCTGAGGTCAACGCGAACCCCACAACCCCCACAGACCACCAGCAAGGAACAACTGGGTCGGGGAAGGCCAAGGAGAAAAAGGAGAGGAAGACGGGGTGCAGACCGCAGGAAAACATGACCAGTGTCAAGGAGGTGACAGAACACTACAGCAATTGACCCACAAGAAGACCACCTGGAATGCAGTCGCAGTGCCCAGGAGGCCAATCCAGGAGGCCAAGAGGCGTCGACAGGACGTGACAACCTAAACCAGGTACAAACCCGCTGCCAACAGGAAGGCAGCAACGGCGACAGGAGGTGGCCCAACAGGTGCGGGTGTTGCCCAAACCATGGAATGCGAACTAGAACACATACGTGGGTGTCCAATACCCTTCAGGGACCACCTACACCCCATAAAGGAGACCCACACTGCCATAGAGACACATGCAGATGCACATACCCAGTACAGAACCACGCCCAGGGGCACGCACATATCAGTCACACACCCACGTTGGCTCTGCGTACGACGGCACAGTCCACTCCCCTTACGAATTGAGTGGGTGACGACAAAGCTACATGTTCAGGTTCAAGCCCGCTGCCTGTGTTGACATGACTGCGTCCGCTGTACACAGCACAATGTAATGTCGTAGGGCCCAGGGCCCCCATGCATACAACAAGACCACAGGGACACATGCACATATCATGTTGAACTGGCTACGGGCACGTGCGCCCGGCCCCTTTATTGGCAGGGCCACATGTACAGTGACGCCTGTGCTGGATGTGTGTGGGGTGAGTATAAGCCAGCCCGCACGGAGTGCTTGGTGCTGGCAACAACCTGAACAGTGGACACCAGTGTAATGTTAACAGAAAACACCAGCATAACAGAGTCAACTGCAGAGCAACATGGAGGGATCCGGAATAAGGACAGGGGTCACCCAATATTCAGTCAGGAGGTTCCGTGAGTTGTAGTGCACTGAGGTAGGGGCACTAGAGAAGAGCGCGCTCATGTGAATAAATTGCCAGGATTGTGTCCCTTCCGGTTAGTCCTGATGCACATGCAGTACGGTGTGTTACACCTGCATCAACTTCCTCATCAACGTCCCAGGTCCCCCACACTGCCTGAGGTGACAGTTGCGTCCGCAGTCCACAGCGTAATACCCAGTAAGATATCCGGGTGTGTAGCTTGTCTACCAACACCAGTCTGCATTCCTGCCTAGGGGCTGTTGCCACCTGCCCTCCCATTGTCTGTGCCTTCTCCCGACCGCACATCTGACACATCTTCCTCATCATAGTCCCAGGTCTTCCCCACTGCATGGGGAGACATTGCTGCACAACCTCACCACAGCACAAAACCCAATCAGTAACGGACAATGGCTTGCGGTGCACTGAGTCACTGGCACCTGGAGTGCTGAGCAGGGTAGCAGGCCGATGATGGCATCCACGACAGGTCTGAGCAACTCCGTAGGTCTGTCAGGACCACCCTTTCGACTCTGGCAGATGGCGGTTGGAGGTGGTCCTTGCGGTGGTGGAGTGTGCCTCCTGTGGTGATGCGACGTCCGGGCCGGTCAAGACTCGATGCCATGCGTTGATGACCCCAAGACCATCGCTACAGAGCCCATACAATGTCTCAGAAGAAGGGGTCCCAGGCCTGAGCAGCACAGAGTTAGTGGCCACGGATGCACTGCGGCCGGCACAGGCACCCAGCAACGGGACGGTGACATGCGGTGCAGTCAGATGGGCCATGCGACCTGAGCGGGTCCCCATCAATGTCCGAGGTGTATGTTGCGGAAGGTTGCGGAGGACAGTGGAAGGTGTCCTCCAGGGCATGTTGCGGAAGGTCTGATGTTATCTGGAAGCAGCAAATGGAGGAGTGGAAAGCGCAACCCTTGTTTGCACCAACAATTCGGGATCAGCTACATGAGGATGAAAACTAGCCCCTAGTCCATAGACTCAAACGCCACCAATGTACGACCAGTGAGTGTCCATGAAGGTCGGGGAACAAACTTAGTGGCACAGGTGCTGTGAGGGGATGCAGTCTGCGATGATGCCGGTACACATATGTGAACTCCAAGAATGCCAAATCAAGGCTCTGTGACCTACTGGACCGCAGTGTAGGCCGGAGGCAGCGGTCAGCAGTGGCCCACAGCCACGGGTCGTTGGCTCGCGAGGCACAGAGTTAGTGACACAGTGGCAGTTGTCGGTAGTGTTCAATCACCTCCGTGACGCTGATCCTGTTCCCTCCGGACTGCAACGTGTCATCCTCTTACGCCCCTCCGTGCGTGCGAAGAAATGTATTCTGCCTTTTGAATTACCGATGTTCAGTTCCAAATCTGTGATCCCACTCGTGCGCAGCGTAGGCCCAGGGCAGTGGTCTGCGTAGGCCCACAGACACGTGTGGTTGTGATGCCATGCACAGACTTGTTGCCACCACATCGGAGGGTGTATAGTGAATTGTTCTCTGCCTTGAATAATGTTCACCTCCATGGTGTAATCAAGACTCAGTTCCAAATGTGTGACCTACCTGACCGTGGTGTAGGCCTGAGGCAGCGGTCAGCACGGCCCATTCACTGAGTGTCGCCGGCATAGGTTGGATGGCCCCACCCGGCCTGCGTAGTTCAGGTTCAGTGGCACCACGTGTAGCAGGCTGGCGTTGAACAGGGTTAGTGGCACCACGTGTAGCAGGCTGGCGTTGAACAGGGTTAGTGGCACCACGTGTAGCAGGCTGGCGTTGAACAGGGTTAGTGGCACCACGTGTAGCAGGCTGGCGTTGAACAGGGTTAGTAGCACCACGTATCGCAAGATGCCCATATGGAACTATGCCTCACTGATCGGGGGGGGCCTGGTGCTGTGGCCGCTGGCCCGGAATTGGGGTCACTGCCATGCATGACTCAGGACACAGTTTCACATATGGGACCAACTGGTCTGAAGAGTAGGCCGGGGGCGGCAGTAGAGTACGTCAACGAAAAAGGAATAAAGCGAGCCTGTGTCGTGGAGGCCGTGATGGTCTGAGGTGGCTGCCAAGGTCGCGGGCCTCGGGCTTGGGGCTTGCGCCGGCACATGGTGGGCCCTCCTTGACACACGCCGGTGTCGGAAGGTGATCAGTGTGGCCTGGCTGCGCAGGGGCTGGCCTGACGGGTTCGTGGTCCAGCATGCCGGGGTCCGGCAGGCGCACAGCATCGCAGGCAACTCCGCTCACGAGGAGGGCGTCGGCCTCGTGGCGGGTTGGGAGGCGCCGCCCTGGCAGAGACGTGGGTCTTTCCGGAAGAGGACCACGTCCAGGCCTACGTGCTTTTTATTCACACCCCTACGCTGACGTGGCGTACGCCGGGCCATCCCACTCCGCTGACACTTAGGGGGGGGCGTAACAGGCAACATTTCCGCGAGGTCCCCCACTGGCTGGGGTGACATGGTGGCGTCCACTGTCCACTACACTCCATACACAAGCGGTGTATGTCGCCATGGATATGGGTGTGTCCTGCATAATGCGAGGTGTCCAGCACATCTCCGCCACTCTTGGCATTGTGTACTTTCCCAATCATGGTTCCACTGCATCCTTCACACATGCCTGGTTGCCACCTCCCCCCACATTGGGCTATTATGTTGCTGAGGTGCCATGCCGTTGCTGGCTCATGTTCAGGGCTTGCCCATGTGGACATTGTAAGTTGTTCTGTCGTGTCTGGTGGGTGGGCATGTTGTTGTGCCTGTTGTATGTGATTTTGTGACGTGTGCATTGCCAGAGTTGTGAGTTGCATGGTTGTGGAGTTGAGGTGTGTGGGGTGTTCATTTGGACATTGCCAAGGGGCTGTGCATTTGCCTTATTGCCATCCTGGGAACGCTGGTTGATGATGGACTGTCGGAGGATGAAGGTATCATGCACACTGGCTGTGTATTTGAAGGCGACATTGTTGGGTGTTCCACGGTGTTCTGTTGTTGCCTGCACATTGATGTGAGACGTGTGCTTCCTGTTGCGGTGATTGTGTGCTGTGTCACCAGGGGGCACAGGTAGTACATGTGTGCTGTGTATTGCCCCCAACGAGTGCGTGCATCCTGCTTGGGCGTATGGTCCTTGCTTGGTCTCCAGCAGATCCTGCGCATTGTGTTGTACGTATGGGGACTGGGGTACCAGGGTGATGGTGATGTCCAGGACAGGTGTGGGGGACTTGGATGTGGCTGGCTGTGAGACTCCTCTGACTCTGGCGGGTGTTGTTGGGGGGGTCCCAGGGGCCAACAGGTGCAGCCACGCCATCAGCTTTGTGTAGGGTGGGATGTTGGTTGTCCGCTGTGTTGGTGCCGTAGGCCTGTTAGGCGATGATGGTCAGGATGCGTAGGTTGGTTGTCCCTTTCAGCCTGTAGTGGACAGTGACATTGTCAGATATTGGGTCTGTGCGGCTGGTACGTTTCCTGGGGTTCCACTGTCTTTGTCTGCGCTGCGTCTGTGGTGGTCCCAGGGGGGGGGATGTTCTGGGTGTGGGTTGGGGTCCTGGGGCGGTGGAGGTGGGTGTTGTGGCCCTGTTGGGTTTCCGGGCCGCATGATGAGTGGCTCCATGGCATCTGTTGCCCTTCGGATCTGGCCCTGGGCTGTGCTCCCTTTTGTGGTGCTGGCTGCCGTCCGACTTTACACCAGGTCAGAGCAGGTGTAAATTTCCTAATGCTAACGCGCCTTATCGCCTGTTTTGTGTTTTTATCGCCGATGTGGCTGGTCGTTGTGAATGTTGAGGTGTGATGTTGTCTCGGCTTTTGGCACGGGAACGCCTACTCTGCATCTCATTAGCGATATTTGCGGGGTCCTCTGTGGCGATGTTTTTTGCGGCTGCTATTGCAGATAAACTGGTGCTGTGGGCTGTTAACACCGGCTTGTGAACGGGGAAGTAAATTTATCACGACTTTGGCTGCGATAATGTGCCATTAATTCGGCGATAGCTCCTTGTGAATATGCCCCATAGTGCTCAGATCACATTACAAAAATAAAGGTAGGACTACTACACCACATCAGAGGTTATGCAAATTGGCAGCCATTTCGGAGTGGTGACCTGTTATACATAAACATACAGCTGATATGCCTCCAACATAACCAAAACATTTAAGTGCTCTCAAATGCATATTATATTATCTCATAGGTCCAACAATACATAGATACTAGACCATTTGATTTTAGGCAGTAAAAAACAGTAAAAAACGTATTTCGTCATACTGAATTCCAAATTACCGCCCCAGTGGGATTAAATCATATGCATGAGCAAAATATTATCATTGGTATCGCTGAAGCATCATTGTAACCAATATTAAATGTCCGTACTCCATACAAGTGATGCATAACTAACAATCCTGCCCCAGTGGGCTTTTACAAAACATCACCGATATCATAAGCTCTTTTGCATTCCTCCATATCATAAGATGATGGTGTCTCTGTCTCCTACAATATAAAAACAAGTGCATGATCAGTGATCCACCTACCATCAATTAAAATACAAACTTCATCAGGGAGCACAAAATTCATTTAGACAATAAAGTAAATATCATTCTATCACAGTTCTACCCTCAACCCAAGTGGACAGACAATTCTTCGTCTTTATTTAATCCTAAGGGATGCATAGTTTCATATTTAATAATCATCCTCTATTCTAATCGTCTGAGTTCTCTTATTCTATTCCCTCCCCTTTCAGAGATTGGAATTCTGTCCAACGGCACGCACAGTATCTTAAAACACTGACATTTTTGCCATGAGCATCCTTAAAATGCCTTCCTGTTGGATACTGCTTGTCCTCATTTACAATAGCTCTCCTGTGTTCTAGGATGCGTTTTTTCACCTGGTGAATAGTACTTCCAATGTAAATTTATGGGCATGGACAGATAAATGCATATACACAATAATCAGATTTGCATGTCAGATGCTTATTAATTACGAATGGTTTCTGATTTTTAGATAACTCAATTTGCTTCTGATTGACACTATGCTTGCACGCTTTGCATTTGTGCCTATATAAATTAGTCCGTATGAGAACATTTGAGGAGCACTCAAATTTAGAAAGGTCTTCAAAGTTGGTGCCTATTATAATATGTAAAAGATTAATGAAATTAAGCAATTGAGTGATATTGGAATATGCATCATTACTCACCATGAATTATGTTTAAAAGATCATGTCAAAACATAGGCCACTGTGGTTAATTGTTTGAAGTGGTTGGAAGTCAAAGTAATTTAATTTTAAAATGTTGTGATATTAAACAAAATGAATTATCGATATAATACATGCAAATGATTAAGCATAAAACGTTTGTACATTAGTTGCACTTCGAACAAAATCACTGACATGAAATAGAGTCTTTCTTCAGTGGCAATGTTTGTTGTGAACCTCGTGACCGGAAGAAACCGAGTGTTGTTTTATATAAAAAATGGCTATTGGAATTGACGCTTAATGTGTGATCAAGGCGCTCATCGCCGAAACGCGTTACAGCACTTAATAAATACAGCGTAAATACCAAGACGAGTGGAGTGGTGTCTTTGCCGGCGTTGATTCCCAACTCGGAGAGGAATTGGGACTGGTAGCTTATATATATATATATATATATATTTATTTATTTATACAACAAATGCCCGAAAGCTTGGCAGGGAACACAGCGGTAGGTCGTCCAACGGGACCTTTGCTTTCAGGACTCCTTTGCATCACAGACTAGTACATTCGCCTTACGCGTTTCGATGTAAAACATCTTCTTCTGAGGCTTGACAGAAAAAGCAGACACACTTTATTTTGCATTACTGATAAGTTCAGTGTCCTGTAGGCGTGGTTAGTACCATTGCATCTTGGGAACTGTAGTTTCCCCGAGCTGTTCAATTTTCACCTTCGTAGGTTTTCTGTCATAATAGTTAAAAAACTGTTTTAGTCCCCTTTGTTGGATAAAAAATTACTCGCGGCGGCCCCGTCGTAGAGGATGGAGCACCACCTCTTTGGAAATTGTAAAAAAGAGGGGCTGTGGCAATGAACTTTCTTGCTTTGAAGCGCTGGAAGTCTAATAAATGAAACTCTTCACGACGGACTAAAACCTACAAAGGACTCATGCTGGTAAAATAAATGAACAGCACAGGACCCTACAAAGGGAACAATGAGGCTCATAACAGGGACTACATATCCCATCATGCCACGAAATGCACTTTGCTGAAATAATTATATGCATGAAATTAAAAATAAAAGAGAGCACTTCCTGTCACGTATCTTTTAGCACGCCTATGATGAAGATGCTGCCCTGCATCGAAAAGCGTCGGCGAAGCGAAGTGAATTTGGAATGCCGTGAGGAGTAACGAATGCAAGCCAGGTGGCAGGCTTCCAGCCGAGTGCCCTCCTAAGCTTAGGGCAATTGGATAAAAAATTACTCGCGGCGGCCCCATCGTAGAGGATGGAGCACCACCTCTTTGGAAATTGTAAAAAAGAGGGGCTGTGGCAATGAACTTTCTTGCTTTGAAGCGCTGGAAGTCTAATAAATGAAACTCTTCATGACGAACTAAAACCTACAAAGGACTCATGCTGGTAAAATAAATGAACAGCACAGGACCCTACAAAGGGAACAATGAGGCTCATAACGGGGACTACATATCCCATCATGCCACGAAATGCACTTTGCTGAAATAATTATATGCATGAAATTAAAAATAAAAGAGAGCACTTCCTGTCACGTATCTTTTAGCACGCCTATGATGAAGATGCTGCCCTGCATCGAAGCGCATCGGCGAAGCAAAGTGAATTTGGAATGCCGTGAAGAGTAACGAATGCAAGCCAGGTGGCAGGCTTCCAGCCGATTGCCCTCCTAAGCTTAGGGCAATTGGATAAAAAAAATATATATATATATATATTTATTTTTTTCCTTCAAATCACTTCCTTGTGTAAGCCAGAAGAGACAAGCTGCAGCCCAATTCCTTAGAGCATGATAAATTTAATAAGTTACAGCGAAAACGCCTGACGCATTTCGGAGCTTACTGCTCCTTGCTCACGTTTGCTTTTTCCATACTTAAATACAAGTGCACCAATTAGCAAAATAAAGGTAGGGCTGCATGGTCTTGTACATATCTATGAAACTCAGTGGCCATTTTAAAACAATTATTTCTGTTTCTAAACTCTCAAGCATAATATATTTTCAATGCTTTTTTCAAAATAATTGCAATGATAATCCTTTGGTTTAACTTAAAATTTCAACTACATGATCAAATTGTTACAATCATTGTCCATGATATCTTATAGTGTAATAACTACATCCAGGCTTGTACTAATTCAATGTCCACATAGAATATTCATCCTAGTAATTCTATCATTATACCCCAGTGGGCAATTAACTCAAACATTGCCCTTACTAATACATTTTTTATGATCAATTTGCCCCAGTGGGCTCTTTTAGTTATGATCATGTACCAAAGAAGAACACATTTCACCAATTTATCAAATCGGTCACCCCACTATCCTGGATCGACCCAGATATATCCAGCTCTTTTGCATTCCTCATCTTCATTAGACAAAGTAAAAAGGGATCATTTACTAATTCCGAAAGTTGAGGACAAGAATGAAGAGCAACCAGTTAAATTTATCACCTCATTCAGTAACCAGGCGTGGGAAATCTGGGACCACTGAAATCTGGGACCTCCTCGACAGCACCACCCCGGACGTCGCATTCTTCACCGAAACCTGGACCAACACCACCTCGGGACCAGACATCGCCAACGCCATTCCCCAAGGATACAAGATCTCCCGGAAGGACCGCCCCAGCCACCCTGGAGGAGGAATCGCCATCGTCCACAAGTCCAACCTCCGGCTGAGCACACTCCCCGACGAGCCCACAGAACTGATGGAACACTTACACTTCAAGATACAGGCCAGCCCCACCACCACCCTCCGAGGAACCCTCATCTACTGACCCCCCGGACCCCCCGGGGACCATTCACCAACTCCATCACGGACATCATCTTGCCGCAAGCCATCGCATCCACCAACTACACCTTGCTGGGAGACCTCAACTTCCACCTCAACAGCCAACTAGACCCCAACACCACATCCCTCCTGGACAACCTCCACAACATTGGACTCCGCCAGATCGTGACCGAACCAATGCACTCAGCAGGACACACCCTCGACCCCCTCTTCACAACAGGAAACTCCATCACTTTCAGTCACACCACCGAACTCCAGTGGACAGACCATCGATGCGTCCACTTCTCCTTCAGAACACCCACCATCCACAGACCCCAGCACCTGTTCCCACGAAGAAACTGGACCAAAATCACCGACGACCAGCTCACCGCCTCACTCGGCAACTCCACCCCAACCATCGTGGAAGATGACGACCCCAACACCGCAGCCCGAACTCTGCACAGATGGATCTCCGACAGCGCCAACACCATAGCCCCCCTCAAGAAGAAGAACAACACACGCGCCAAGAAAGCCAGATGGTTTACCACCGAACTTTGAGAGTCCAGACGCACATGCTGCCACCTTGAAAAGACCTGGAGGAACTCCAAATCCACAGAAGCCTACAACAACTTCAGAGCCACCACCCACGCCCACCACCAACTCATCAGAAATACGAGAAAAACAGCGATCAAAGACAGAATCTCCACCCACGCGTACAACAGCAAAGAGCTCTTCAACATCATCAAGGAGTTCGCCCAACCCACCAGCGAGTCTACAGACATCCCTCCCTCTCAAGACCTCTGCGAAAAACTCAGCACCTTCTTCCACCACAAGATCAAGAACATTTAGGACAACTTCGACGAAGACAGCCAACACACTGAACCCTCACCATCCACCCTGACACCCTGAAGCCAACAATTGACAGCTGGACAGCCCTCACCACCGAAGACACGCTGAAGACGATGAAGTCAATCCACTCCGGGGCCCCCATGGACCCCTGCCCCACCACATCTTCAACAGAGCCGCCGACACCATCGCACCCATGCTTCGCCACACCATCAACTGCTCCCTCGCGAACGCCTCCTTCCCCGATGACTGGAAGCACGCCGAGATCAACCTCCTCCTGAAGAAACCCTCAGCGGACCCCACCGACCTCAAAAACTACAGACCCATCTCCCTGCTCCCGTTCCCAGCGAAAGTCATTGAGAAAGCCATCAACAGCCAACTCGTCACCTTTGTCGAAGAGCACAATATCCTCGACCCCTCCCAATCCTACTTCAGAAAAAACCACAGCACAGAAACCGCCCTCCTTGCCGCTACAGACGACATCCGCTCCCTCCTGGACAGAGGAGAGACAGTAGCCCTCATCCTCCTCGACCTCTCAGCGGCCTTCGACACAGTCTCTCACCGCACCCTAACACGCAGACTTCACGACGCAGGGATCCGGGTCAAGGCCCTCGACTGGATCGCCTCTTTCCTCTCTGGCAGAGCGCAGCGGGTCAGACTCCCTCCTTTCCTCTCGGACCCTACACCAACCACCTGCGGAGTCCCCCTGGGATCCTCACTCAGCCCCACGCTGTTCAACATCTACATGGCTCCGCTCGCCCCCATCGTAAGAAAACACAGACTCAACATTGTCTCATACGCAGACGACACCCAACTCATCCTCTCCCTATCCAACGAACCCAACGCAGCCAAGCACAACTTTCAAGAAGGCATGGAAGCAGTCGCCAAATGGATGAAACGCAGCTGCCTACAACTCAACACTGACAAAACAGAAGTACTCATCATGGGCCCACACCCGACGCCTGGAACAACACCTTGTGGCCCCCCGCCCTCGGAAACCTGCCCACCCCCACGGCCATGCACGCAACCTCGGAATCATCCTGGACTCCGAACTCAAAATCGACCGCCAGATCAACTCCGTCGCATCCTCCTGCTTCCACACCCTCCACCTCCTATGCAAGACTTTCAAATGGATCCCCCTCGAGCACAGAAGTACCGTCACTCACGCCCTTGTGACCAGCAGACTTGACTACGGCAACGCACTCTATGCCGGAATAAACAAAAAACTCACCCGCAAGCTACAAAACATCCAGAACGCCGCCACAAGACTGGTCCTCAACCTGCCAAGACACTGCCACATCTCCCAGCACCTGCGCACACTCCATTGGCTCCCCATCGAGGCTAGAATCACCTTCAAGATTCTCACCCACTCACACAAAGCCCTCCACAACACCGGACCTGCATACCTGAACAGCCGACTCGAATTCCACGCACCCCAAAGGACCCTACGATCAGCCCAGCTCTCCTACGCCGTGGTCCCCCGCACCAGGAAGTCCAGATCGGGAGGCTGCTCCTTCTCCTTCCTCGCGGCCAGAGCCTGGAACACCCTACTGCTCTTAATTATATACTGAGCAACCTCCCACTTGACCTATATTACTTTGCTAATCGCCACCATTTGATGATACCATGGGTCCTATACCATTACACAATGTGTCTCAAAACATTCTTTGTATTTCAAAATATATTTATTTATCTTTTTTTAATATCATTATTTACTTTAAAAATAGAAAAAACATTTCTTCATTGCAATACATGGTTAACAACAACATTCCTCGTGATGACTGAACAATATATAAATATGGCTGATTCAATTTTGACAGACCTCTCTTGTATATTTAGTACACGTCATTTTTAGGAACTAAAATCCCATTTTATCTGTAAACATACAAATCACACCATCCCCATATTCACACTTCATTCATATCCTCCTCAATCATATCACTGACACACACTACACACATTCACACACATCCCAGCACAACACTACATGCACAGATGACATCAAGGGGCGACACATCAGCCCTCAGTGGCTGTGCTGATTCCTGGGATGTCACACTCTCTGGTTGACGTACGTTTCAATGGAAATAACTGGTCAACTCCATCTTCATCAGGACCAATAATGACTTAATTTGTCTGAGTGGATGAATGGGGATTAGTTCTAGTCTTGATCGGCTACAGAACTGCACTCCAGCCGGAGTGCATAGAGGTCAGGGCGATGCTCGATATTTCTGGTAAAGTTTTAAAATTCAAAAGGCATGTGTTTCCTATGGCTATCGCTATATTTGTTCCTCCTAATGGTGGACCTCTGGTCTTGCAAGGGGAACGCTTCCCCCTGGTCGGTCTTAAGATTCGGAGAACTTATGCGAAGAGAGCACTTCCCTCTTCTGGTTTATCAGTGAAGGACTCCTACGCGTAAAGTACCACACGATTATGTGGTTCAAATCTGGTTCTCCCATGTAGTATCAGTTTCTCTCTCGTTTACGGTATTTCCTCCTGCTCTGCTTTGGTCGAATGCCGTCTGCCCCTACGCCGAGAGAAAAAACCCTACCGCTCCGCCTCATACAGACAACATCACTCCCCATCTTCAAGAAAAACCTCAAAACATGGCTCTTCGACAGACCTCCTCCTTGATGGACTGGAACCTGCACCTCCCCCCCTCCCCAGCGCCCTAAGACCCTCACGGGTGAGTAGTCGTGCTCAACAAATCCATGATTGATTGATTGATTGAAGTTAAACGAAGTCTTAAGAAATTCTGGCAGGTTTTGAGAACTGATGAGATTCTTGCTAAACATATAGGTGATAATCCACAGGTTACATTTAAGAGATGTCCATCATTGAAAGATGTTCTAAGCAAAAGCATGGGTCAATCAAAGAGTAACATCAACGCTATACAGGGTTTTTATGTGTGTGGGGAATGTAAAGCCTGTAGTACTAGTTGTAAATCAATTCAACTATCATAGACTAAGAAATCGTATATGATTACAAAACATCTGACCTGCAATTCTGATTATTGTGTATATGTGCTGACTTGTCCATTTTCATTATTTTACATTGGTAGCACAATCCACAAAGCAAAGAAAAGAGTTCTAGAACATCTAAGAGCAATAACAAGGGAAGATAAACAGTGTCCCTTAGCAAGGCATTTTAAAGAATGCCATGGTAAAAATGGGAGGCTACTCAAATTCTCTGGGGTGAATAATAGCATTAATACCATGATAGTGGAGAAAGAGATGGTATTTCTAGCAGTTCTAATGTGCTTAAATGTATAAGCAACAAGATGGCTTTATATAGAACCATTCACATATAAACAATGGTGAGAGCAACAAGATGGCTATATATAGAAACAAACACATATACCCAATGGGAAGAATGTTATCTGGCCTCAAATTATATATTGAGAATTTACTTTATCAATGTAAGGGACGGGCTGCCCGTGAGAGGGGCTATAGGATATGGTTGTCTCTAGCATGCTGAATTCAGAGCCTACAGGGACAAAAAGATGAATTTAATGTGATTCATGAAAATTAATTGTGATTCTGAAGAATTATTATTTAAACTGACCCTAAGTTCATGTAAATATGTATCTCTATTATGGATATGGTTCAATCAAAAATAACTAACTAACTAAATAAATAAATACAAGTGTGGACTCTTACACATACATTAAGGCCTCAATGTTCCGATTCAGCATTCCACATTAACTAGTATAAGAAAGATGCCATGTGCAGCATTTTTGTGATCAGATATATTATACATATTATATATAAAATAATTCACAGTACAGCCTAGCCACAACATAGGGCCTGATTCTGATGCGGTTTGGAAAGCTTCCCGACCGAATGGGTTTGGGAATGGTTTCTGACCGAATCGGATTGGGAGAGTCCAACCGACCGAATACAATGCATCCGGATGCTTCCAGATACAATTTGGTTGGACTCCCATTGAATTCAATGGGAGCCTTTGTTCCAACCGAATGCATAGGCTGCCATTGAAGAAAGGGGTGACTGGGGAAAATTGGGCACCCTGTGGCGGGCACTCCCTGGTGCCTGCCACACTGTGCATGACTGGTAAGGGGGGACCCATGGGTACCCCCACGGCCCCGATGTGGAAGGCTCTGGTGCAGGGGGGCCCACTACGGGCCCCCAAAGTCTGATTCTGACTGCCGATTCGAGTTGGATGTCATGATTCCGAAAGGCTGTCCAAATCCATCATCGTACTCGGTCGTTCGGAAACGCGGCCCGTAGAGATGTACGATTCTGCTCCGTACGGCTCGGTCATTCCAAATGCTGTCGGGTTGGGATTGGGATATTCCTAACACCTAACTCGCATCATACTTGGTCGGTCGGAAACCTTTCCGAGTCAGTCGGAAAGACACGTTCCCGATCCGATTTGGAAGGAGCAAATGCCGTTAGGAGGCCTTCCTAACCGGATCAGAATCTGGCCCTAAGTATTTCCCTAAATGTTTACTCAAGGATCCTCCATGGCCCATTCTTTTTCCAAGTGGCCAGTGAGGCCTCCACCTTTGGCAGGTATGTGACCAATTATCTTGTTCAGCCTCTATCTAGCTATAGCCAATTGCAACCTCACCCATAACCAGTCTTAGCTTCTTTTACCCAGAGAAGCCTCACCTAAGGCAGTGTGACATTAAATGTCAGGTGCAGCTTCACTTGCCTAGTTGTAACTTCAAATGAACTGTGGAGCTTCTAGACACTATTTGTTGACTTCTGTATGGAGACTAGGACCATGAAGGCCAGGATGACAACGATGCGGGCTGGTAGAGAGCTGCTTCCACAGTGTCCTAGTGGTTGGTTCCCTCTGCATTTTTTCCCTCCTTTTCTTTAACTCTACTTTTAGAAATTCTTGCTTTTTCAAATTGTTTTGCATGTTTGCTCCTCTCATCTAATTAATCCATATTTTTCTCCACTCAGTACTTTCTGCAACATTCCATAGTTGTCAGGTCATAATTTCATTGAGAGTTTGATTATCAATGTATCAAAACTTGATTAAATGACAATGACTGTTCGATAGGAGTGGGGTTTTATTATCTTGTAATCATGAAACAATCTGCAGCATCTCTTTGTCTGCAAACCTCAAATACCTGAATGCCCAACATGAATAAACACATAGGGGCCGATTCCAATCTCGGTCAGAGGCGCACCCAATACCATTCGGTCGGAAAAAAGCCATGCGAAAGCCTGTTTCCCGACCGATCCGTACAGCACACCGAACGAGTAAGTACGATGCGCACAACAGCACAGAATCCGGCCGAGCCGTACTCACCCAAACCAGGTCCTGTTCCCCGACCGAGGCGAATCCGGAAATGCCGAATCGAGTCGCACGGAAGGAAAAATGCAGCTCCGTCCGGCCGAACGAGTACGATGCGCTTTCCGTACGCGCCGAACCCGTCGCTACGCACGGCACGTCAAAGCATCCGGGAGAGGCGCACATAAGCTCCGATTCGCGCCACAACGCGATCCACGGCTACGAGACGAACACGCCAGCGACGAGGACGACGCGAAGCGACGAGGACGAGGCGAAGCGACGAGGACGACGCGAAGCAACGAGAAGGCCGAACGACACGAACCAACCATGAATCCCTTCGTCCCGATCATACCAATATTCTACATTTACTACCGGAACAGGCACGGACGCGTACGGCGCAGAAGGTAAGTCAGACACCAACCACAAAACACATACAACATGTACACGACACATCACACACACACAGAGGGATGCAGAATATACTTACACCAGCAACAGCAGCACCATAGGGGCGGGATGCCCATCACCAATGCCACATATGCACACAGGGGCCTGAATGCGCACCACCACCCCTACCCAGGGGGGCTGGATGCCTACCACTACTACCACCCTTAGCCAGGGGGCTGGATGCCTACCACTCCTACCACCCTTAGCCAGGGGGCTGGATGCCTACCACTACTACCACCCTGAGCCAGGGGGGCTGGATGCCTACCACTACTACCACCCTTAGCCAGGGGGGCTGGATGCCTACCACTACTACCACCCACACCCAGGGGGGCTGGATGCCTACCACTACTACCACCCTTAGCCAGGGGGGCTGGATGCCTACCACTACTACCACCCTTAGCCAGGGGGGCTGGATGCCTACCACTACTACCACCCACACCCAGGGGGCTGGATACCTACCACTACTACCACCCTCACCCAGGGGGCTGGATGCCTACCACTACTACCACCCTCACCCAGGGGGGCTGGATGCCTACCACTACTACCACCCTGAGCCAGGGGGGCTGGATGCCTACCACTACTACCACCCTTAGCCAGGGGGGCTGGATGCCTACCACTACTACCACCCTCACCCAGGGGGCAGGATACCTACCACTACTACCACCCTGAGCCAGGGGGGCTGGATGCCTACCACTACTACCACCCTCACCCAGGGGGGGCTGGATGCCTACCACTACTACCACCCTTAGCCAGGGGGGCTGGATGCCTACCACTACTACCACCCTCAGCCAGGGGGGCTGGATGCCTACCACTACTACCACCCACACCCAGGGGGGCTGGATGCCTACCACTACTACCACCCTCACCCAGGGGGGCTGGATGCCTACCACTACTACCACCCTCACCCAGGGGGGCTGGATGCCTACCACTACTACCACCCTTAGCCAGGGGGGCTGGATGCCTACCACTACTACCACCCTCAGCCAGGGGGGCTGGATGCCTACCACTACTACCACCCTTAGCCAGGGGGGCTGGATGCCTACCACTACTACCACCCTTAGCCAGGGGGGCTGGATGCCTACCACTACTACCACCCTTAGCCAGGGGGGCTGGATGCCTACCACTACTACCACCCTGAGCCAGGGGGGCTGGATGCCTACCACTACTACCACCCTTAGCCAGGGGGCTGGATGCCTACCACTACTACCACCCTCACCCAGGGGGGCTGGATGCCTACCACTACTACCACCCTCACCCAGGGGGGCTGGATGCCTACCACCACCCTTAGCCAGGGGGGCTGGATGCCTACCACTACTACCACCCTCACCCAGGGGGGGCTGGATGCCTACCACTACTACCACCCTTAGCCAGGGGGGGCTGGATGCCTACCACTACTACCACCCTCAGCCAGGGGGGGCTGGATGCCAACCACTACTACCACCCCCACTCATAGGATGGACAATGCATGACACAACCAGCACACCACAACCTAGGGAATGCAAGAAGAAGACATCCCCCCAACACCATGACAAGCGTGTGTAGACTGTGTCAAATGCCTACAACACCGAACATGACTTTGAACATACAATGTGACCCCCTAGCACATGTGCCACACATATATGTGTGTGGCACCCACAATGCAAGCAGGCCATGACCATTGTGGCAATGGGGTCCAAACCCCCATCACCACAGTGACCAAAAGGTAAGTGTGGGGTCCATAGCTGAAGCACATTTTGAACATTGTGGCAATGGGGTCTAAACCCCCATCACCACAGTGAACAAAAGGTAAGTGTGGGGTCCATAGCTGAAGCACATTTTGAACATTGTGGCAATGGGGTCCAAACCCCCATCATCATAGTGACCATAATGTAAGTGTGGGGTCCATAGCTGAAGCACATCTTGAACATTGTGGCAATGGGGTCTAAACCCCCATCACCACAGTGACCAAAATGTAAGTGTGGGGTCCATAGCTGAAGCACATCTTGAACATTGTGGCAATGGGGTCTAAACCCCCATCACCACAGTGACCAAAAGGTAAGTGTTGACAAAGAAAGAGGTGCAACTGCCAAACTGCATGGATGATTCCTGGTCACAGAACAACAAACACATCAGTGGCAAAGTAGTGTATGTGTCCCATTGCAACATAAATTGGGGGAGCCAAATACTGCAGTGCAAATAAGACATACCTTTGGCCATGTGCAGACAAACAACACCCATGGGGGCTGACACCATCAACAATCATCAATGACACAATGACAGAAGTGACCATCAGAATGCAGACCCACATATTTGCACCAATGGGCACACAAATGCAGATACCCTGTGGAGACTGCAGATGTGAGGTGAACAGATACCATACCATGGCAGCAATGGGACACACAAACCATGATCATTGTGCTGACCGATGACCTAGGAGTCCCAGGGACAGCAGGGGAAACCCACCAAACTACATACAGCCAATGGCACACCCAAGATATGCCAATGCAGTGGTGCAGATGCACAAACACAAACAGGCAGACCCACACTGCACATCATACACAACAGGTGAGGGGGGGTGCCAGTGTCCCCAGGCAACCACACAACACATGAGGAGACCTGAATACCAATCATACAGATGTGCATACAGTGCCACACAAAGGTAACTCATGGATCCAAATCCCCTATGTGGGCAAGCAGGCATTGTCAGATGAGAGGGAGCACAAATCACACATGTCACACAGGCACGTAGGGACAGCAACTGACACAGCAAGACACAGACACACCACAGCACCTACCCCAGGGCCCCCACAATGTGGTGACCCTGGGCTGCATTACAATCCCACTGTGATGACAAAGCTAAATGTGGTTCACACTGTGAACCACAGTCATGTGTCCTGAGCAACTAACTACCATCACACCTACACAAGCACAAATCAAACAGCATGGCCAGTAAGCCAAGGCCATTATGGAGGCAGGGGCCTAGCCGGGCAACAACTCTCATCTGCACACACTCAACACCACACCCCTCGACCTCCAACAATGTGCAGCAGTGAAGTACACATGCACTGGTGACATTGCACATGCACCCATGACTATTCCAGGGTGGTGGGTGGGAACCAAGGTGCAGAAACACATCACACATGGCCACTCAACAAGACTCCTGAATGTCTGACACACTGCACACTACGCTGTACATGGACATGACGGCAATACCACACCAACCAATGGGATCCCAGCCACAGTCACACACCAATGAAGAAGCCAAGGTCACCCACAAAGAACACACATAGACAACAACCAACATTGCAGCCCGGACCCTGAGGAGTGCCAGCAGTCACACACACAACGTGTCACAATCACTGAAAGATAACACAAACTGGAAATCACATGACAGGGGCAAACAACAAGTGCCAAGGGGAAACCTGACTGTGACCCATCTGCGTCTGCACACAAACTCAGCCCTGACAGCAAACACACCTATGGGTGACACCCTGATGACCAGTAATGTGCCATGCACCCACATCACAGAGAACCCAGGGAGAAGACTTTGGGGGAACATAGCTCAACTCAGCTAGCATCACAAACAGGTACAACACTAGGGATCACAGCATGCACAGCTAAACGGAAGTGAACACACAGACATGCACATACAACACACACCTTGGGCGCAGGCAATGTCACAGGAGTACACACTGCCATGAGGGGACTCCACTCCTGTGTGAGGAAAGCTGTGCCATATGTTGCCTCAGTAGGGCCCCATCATGTCAGCTGAGCACTTGGTCACACAATCAACAATTAGCACCAAATGAGGGCTCCCGTAACATCAGCCTGGTCATGGAAGTGCCAACGGAATCATCAGCACAGATCCAACACACTTGTATAGCAATGTTGCACTGACAACACAGATGAGTCCTTCCCCATTGATGCCCAAACCTGCATGTCCACTGGAGATGGCCACACGGTCAGGGAAGTAGACGAATTGAACAATGGCAGGCACAACAGATGTGCAGGGGTGGAAGCCACAGATGTGAAATAGGCAATCTAAGTAGGAAATCCCATTGCCAAATACTGAACACATGACACCCTCAGATGCTGCTATGGATGACATGGATACACCACAGGATAGGACACATTCCCCCTGGACCACATGGGTTCCTGCACAGTAACACTTCATTATCATGAGACCAAATATCACCATCACTGCAGCAAGGGCATGGTTAGCATCATCAACATCATGTACATCAGAAGCAAAAGCACTAGAGAACAGAAAGTTGCTTTATTCAGCAAATGTGGCATTAAAAGTAGAAGTCCGGTAGAAAATAAACAAAGGCCAATGGCCAGTCCATCAACAAAGTCACAAGTGGGTGACAGTGGCAGATGCCACCCTACACATGCCTGCACAAAACCAGGGACAATCCACTAGGAGGGGCAACCGGGGGTAGGCCAGGCACCGCAGGGACAGGATCAGGGCTCACCAGGAGGAAGCAGGGAAGGGGTGGTGGGTGCTGGAGAGCCACTGACAACTGCAGTGGAGGTGTCTGACATGGTGTGTGCCGGCACAACTGGGGGCATGACTCAGATGTTGTGGGTGCCGGCACGACTGCAGTGGAGCCTGCAGATGGAGTGGACAGGTCCGCCACTGCAGTGCCCAAGTCAGACAGGGTGGTAGTGGACTCCACTGCAGTGCCTACCACCAGGGGAGGAGAATGGGGAACAGGCAAGGTGGGCTGGACAGAGGGGGAGGACACCCTCACCACATCAGTGGCACAGACAAGCGCAGCGGGGGTGTGGTGCCGGGAGAGCAAGTGGCAGGGGGAGAAGGCCGGATCCTCTTGGGGATGGTATATCTGTGGGTGGGGGAACCTGGGGCAGGGTGTGGTGGGGGCACCTGTGGAGTGGGGGCCTGAGGGATGGAGGAAGGAGACCTGGTGCTTGAGCTGCAGGGCGGCGGCGGGGTCTTGCTCTTACCACTCCGGGGGACTTGCGGGTGGGGGCCTCAGTCTGTCTGCGCCTGGGGGAGGGTGTCCGGGGGCGAGGGGCACTCTGCTCCGTGTGGGGGGCTTCCTCTTCCCCCTGGATGCTGGAGCAGCTGGATCGGAGGGGAAGAGGCCGAGGTCACTGAGGAAGAGGCGCTGGGTCTTTGGGGTTGCAGGTGAGGCAAGGGAGGGTGTTTTGGAGGGAGAGGCAACTGAGGACTGCGCAGTGCCCGTGGATGCGTGTGTGTGTACCAGGGCCCCATCCCCTGTGAGTCTGGTTTCAGTCCCCTGACTGTGCGTGCGTGTGCGTTTTGTTTGTGGCGTGTGTGTCTGTGTGCTGGACGTGTGTGTGCTGGTGTGTGCCTGTGCCGGTGTGTGTGTGCTTGGGACGGGTAAGGTGCTGGGGAGTGTGGATGGAGCAGAGGCAGGAGGGGTGAGGGACTGTCTGAGGAGGGACACTGCTGCCGTCAGGGAGGAGTCCATGGACCTATTGCCCCTCTGTAGGTCAGACATGCCCGATGAGATGCCCTCCATGAACGACACCAGCTGAGTCAACAGAGCGGTGTGCGCATGGAGGACACTCAGCATGGCTGTCTGCCCTACATGGAGCTGGCGAAGGAGGTACACAGACTCCTCACTCAGGGCAGCAGGGGACACAGGGGCAGGGGGTGCGGTGCCTGGCCCAAAGGAGACACGCTCCCGAACATGGGAGCCTCCACGGACCTGGGGAATGGGAGCCGATGGGAGGGCGGTGGTGGTGCTGGTGGTGGCGGGGACAGCAACACTAGCTGGGGTGTGGTGGCTGCTGACACCCGCCTCCATAAGGGAGTCATCCTCCGAGTTGCTCTGGTCCTCAGCTGAGGTGGATGGTGCTGAGGACTCCTCGGTGTGGCTCCCTCGCCCTCCGTGCCACTGGGTCCCTCCGACCACTCCTCGGCTGCTGACCCAGTCTGGCTCTCTGGCTCCTCCTGGTCCGTGGAGCTGTCCCCTTCCGTGGCCGTGGATGTATCTGCAAACAATGGGGAAACAGACAGACATCAGTCACCTGCACCAAACGCACACACCACTGTGAGCACAGCACATTACAGAGCAAGCCCTGGCATCATTAGTTGTACATTGCTAAAAGTGCCCTAACTGAACAGGAGAAGCCAATTGTCAGTCTGATGCCAAGCATGGCACTCACATCCCACATGGCCTTGCACCCATCTGTCTGGTGTCTGTTGGATTGCAACACCCCAGTGTGGACACATGCACCAAGTACACAGTAGTTGGACAGTGCAGAGGACACGGTGTGGCATGTGGACATGCACACATCACAGCTCTTGCCACTGAGTCAGTACAGGTTTCCGGATGAAAGGGATGCCCAGAGTCAAATAGGAAATGCATGTGATGCATACCAGCGACAGACACCATGATGCACCCATGTCCTGATAGCCATCGCCACAATGGTGTGCATGTAGCACATGTCACTCCCCTGCAAGACCACCAATAAGTAGACACATGCCATGGCAGAGGCATGACTGCTAAGTCATACATCACTGTCTCAGTGATGTATGACTTGGCAGCCAGACAACAACACTATGCACTGTGTCACAATAGTAGGTCATGGGGAATGCAAGTCCTGGAGCTGCACAAGTGCACATGTACATCCCCCACACAACACATCATCTTAACCCTCATCTGTCCAGGTCATACCTATTGGACATATGGGAGACCTGTGACACTACCCTCTGAACCTGAGTCCCTCACAATCTGCTGTGAATGGGGAACAGCTGCCTGAACTTCACATTCGCATACCCCAGTCTGCACGGGCAGCTGATCAAACACCTATGTGACACACAAGTATCGTCTCCTATGGTCACATCTCCAGGGGCATGCTGAGCCCCTACCAAGAAACACCCCAGCAGTCCTGGCAACTAATCCACAGCACACTGACACAGAGGCAGACACCTGAGGGGTCAAATCACTGCGCACAATGTGTCAGCTGATACACGGGAGTGGGAGTACAGAGTGCATTGCATGGCCTGGAGTAGGCATGACTGTCCTGCTCCACATGAATGAGGGATGAGCCCTGGACAGTGGATAGCTGGCTATGTATGTGTGACACACGTAATCTGCACACTCCTGGGGCCCAAACATTGTTCCCACCCGCTGCATGGGCGTGTGCCACATACCCCAGGCACATGTGGTGGCTCAGCACAGCAAGTGGACCGCATATCAAAGCAACACGCAGATTACATGTCCGAACACAGGCGTAGTGTGAACAATGGACCCACCCATGATGCCCACAACAGAGTTAGGGAAACAGATGCTGTCCCCCACCTTTAGTGAAGCAAACTGCAAGGACACAGTCCCAAGTGACACAATTCCCTGAATGTAAGGGCCACACCTGGGTATCAGATGAGCAGTGGGCAGTGCACAATAGAGGGACATGGCTCCTGGACAACATGACTGCTGCACTGTGGCAGTTGAACCAGGCCAGAGGAGGGCACACAGCATGTAATACAGAGTTCACAGTGCAGTCTTTGACTCACCCCTCCTTGCTGCTGTCTGGCCTTCAGCTGCCCATCCAGGTCTGGAAACACCACCGCCAGGATCTGGAGCATGTGGGTTGTCAGGGTCCGTGTTCCGCCCTCCTGCGAGGAGGCGACAGCTTCAGCTGGACCCGTGCAATCCTCCGGGTCCAGCCCCGAAGGTCCTGCCACCTCTTCTGGCAGTTGCGGATCCGGCGCTTGTAGACCCCCACGGACCGGACAGCCCGGACGATGTCCTTCCAGATCTCCTGCTTCCGATGGGCATTAACCTGTCAGGATGACAAAGTGAAAAGGCCATTACTACACATGCAACATATCCGTGCATGACACAGTTGTATATACATGTCTCAATCACAGGGGCACATGATGTACACAGGCAGTGCAAAGCTGCCCATGGACAGTTTGCCAGACGTCACTACATGGTATCATTGCATGGGAAGTAAAACCTTGTTCAAATGCACTGTCACTGCACCATACCTGTCCAGTGCATGTCACTACACACTATGGGGGTGACAACTACTCAGTGAGCCTGCTAGCCAGTGGCGTGCAGACTTTCAGCCTTGCTAGTCAGACAATATGCACATTCAGAAAGGCAGTGCACAGAACACTCACCTGCTCCCCTGGTGTCCCATACAGCTTGCTGTACTGTGGAAGTAGGCTGTCCAGCAGGGCCTGGTTCTCCTCAAGGCTGAAGGCTGGGGCTCTCTCCACAGTACGTGCCATTGCAGGGTCCAGAGGGGCAGAGACAGCAGCAGTGCAGTGGCAGATGTCGTCCTGGAGCATGTAGTGCAGGCAAGTGAGCTCTCAGGGGAACAGCCAGCAATATATATGTGCTGGAGAGGCAGATACTGTCCCTTGTGTCCAAAGTGATAGGTCCAAGTCGTTTGCATCTTCTGAATCTGGCCAATCCATGGAATAGCAGCACCAAAACACGCCCACAGCATCCTTCAAATCTTCAACTTCATGACATACATGATTTTGCAACATTGTTGTGGGTGACCAACTGAATTTCCAGCAACCGACTCGTTCGAAATTCGAAAACGCGTCCGTTGCCAGGCAAGGCCATTGTCAATGGGTGCGCACCGATCGGTCCATTGCGGTACAACGCGTACAGGGGTACAACGCGTACCCGCACACATTGAATGCAATGGGCCGGCCGGGGGCACCGATCGGTCCATTGCGGTACAACGCGTACAGGGGTACAACGCGTACCCGCACACATTGAATGCAATGGGCCGGCCGGGGGCACCGATCGGTCCATTGCAGTTCAACGCGTACAGGGGTACAACGCGTACCCGCACACATTGAATGCAATGGGCCGGCCGGGGGCACCGATCGGTCCATTGCAGTTCAACGCGTACAGGGGTACAACGCGTACCCGCACACATTGAATGCAATGGGCCGGCCGGGGCACCGATCGGTCCATTGCGGTTCAACGCGTACAGGGGTACAACGCGTACCCGCACACATTGAATGCAATGGGCCGGCCGGGGGCACCGATCGGTCCATTGCTGTTCAACGCATCACTGTACATGTGACTGGCATATGTCAGCATGCCTGTCTCAGATGGACATATGCCAGCCACAGATAGCTCCCAGGGAGTGAGGGGCACACCTACATCACGACAGCCTGTCCAAACTTTATCATAAGGCATGTAAGGCTGCATTTCCTATTGTGTGTATGTTGGTGTACATGTTGTCCTGTGGGTGTCACCTGTGGGCAGCCACCCCCAGGCTGTGCACGTGTTCATGGGGACAGGATCCTGGGTGTTACGTGTACATGACCACTGTGATGTGCAACTGTTCATATCTGTGCATGTGCCATGGTCACATTTCACGGTGGTGTATGTGTATGTCATGTCACATACCCCGTGAGTCCCATGTGGGACGGTATGTTTGAGCCAGGGTGTCCCAGTGGCACAATAGTGATGGTCCTCCACAGTCTTTGTGCATGTAGTGTTTACAATGTCTCTGATTTCATGTGCACAATGGGAGACAGTCTCCACATCCACGTTGTGTGTGCCTGGACTTTGATGTTGTGCGTGTGTGTGTCACAGACGTCCATGTCTGTCCTGCCGTGGCAAGTGGGACCACTACCTGTGGGGGTCATGGTTGTTTTGCTGTGGTGTATACATGATACTCCATGTAATGCCAGTGTCCATGTGGCAATACAGGGTCCCTGGGAATGTACCTGTCGTTGAGCTGTGGTGCCTGGGGCACATCTGTCCTCACATGTCACTGTGGGGGGTGATTGTGACACGGCAGCAGGAGATGGGAACTGTGACACGGCCTCATGATATCCAATGGGCCAACCTGGGACTAATTGATGCCACCTGTTGGACCGTGTTGACAGATGTTGGCCATGTATGTACCATACATGTCCTTACGGAACTGCACACTTCATGTAGTTGTGCCTCATAATGATGTGTGTTGGGATATTGAGTGTGTTCAATGCCGCATATGTGGGGTGACTGACAATCTTGCTTACTTCTCCTCTGCACTGCAGGGCTCCTGCTGTCCATCGACCATTCCCAGACCTGGCAACGATGGTGGAACGGGACAGCATCCAACGGTACCGCTTCACCAGGCAGCTGATTGAGGATTTGGCAGTGCAGTTGTCCCCACATTTGCAGCCTGGCCGGCCGTATCCTACAGCGCTGACCCCCAAGGTGAAGGTGATGGCAGCCCTACACTTCTTTGCCACCGGTACCTTCCAACATACTGTGGCGACTGCTGGTGGGATGTCACAGACCATGTTGAGCCGTGTGCTCCGCGATGTTTTGGCGGCAATGTTGCTATTCCTGAACCGGTACATCTATTTCCCTAGACTGCGACGACTCACTGACGTGAAGAGTGACTTTTATGCCCTGGGGAGGATGCCGCATGTCATTGGCTCCATTGATGGGACACATGTGGCTTTGGTACCACCACAGGCCCAGGAGCAGGCCTACAGGAACCGCAAGCACTACCACTCGGTCAATGCACTGGTGGTGTGTCTTGCAGACATGACCATCACACACGTGTGTGCCCGTTTCCCTGGTTCAGCACACGATGCCTTTGTGATGAGGAGTAGTCGCATCCCCAGGATGATGGCACAGATGCAGAACCAGCGTGCCTGGCTTGTCGGTGTGTACTGACTTTGTGCCATTGTGTGTGATCTGATCTGTAGTATTCCGCCCACTTTTCCAAGTCAGCTAATGTGCACTTGTCTGTCCGTAGGTGACTCGGGATACCCCAACATGCCGTGGTTGCTGACACCCCTCAGGAACCCTGTGACACCAGCCCAGATGCGCTACAATGAGGCACATGGTCGGACCAGGAGAGTGATTGAGCGGACATTTGGTCTCCTGAAGAGCCGCTTCCGCTGCCTGGACAAGACCGGAGGGTCCCTCCCATATGCCCCTGCGAAAGTGTGCAAGATTATCATCGTCTGCTGCATGCTCCACAACCTGGCAGTGCGGAAGGAGTTGCCTCTCATCCAGGATGACAATGACCAACATCCGCCACCTGTGGAGGATCCTGGCCTGGACCACGATGCCAGTGACGATGATGATGATGATGATGAGGGTGATGTCCGCACACAGCTCATCACCAACTTCTTTAGCTGAATGTGAGTATCCTGAGGTGTCATGTCAATGATGTGAGTTGGCATGATGTGTAGGTGGTGCTCTGGTGCTGTTGGAGTGTGTCCATGGGCTACTTGACTGGATGTGTGTTGCGATGTGTGCTTACAGGTGGGCTGTACTCCCCAACAGTGTTGACATGCTAACTTGGTTCTGGGTGGGTATCTTGTAACATGTATTGTGCATGAGTTTTGCTGTTCTGTCCTGTACTCCATTGCTTTTGACTGTGTGTCATTTCTGTCCTTCACAGGGTACTTTCAGATTCGTTTGGTCAACTGTGTCCACCGACGACGTGATTGCACTTCCAGGCTGGTAGCTGTTGTGTCCCTACAGGTGATGTGCGCCACACCCATGGACTTCCTTCCGTCTACAGTTGTTGACTGTGTGCCCGCTGCCAGGTGGGATTACCTTGCATCTGTAGTGGTTACGACATGTTGCAACTGTGTAATAAACCTGTGCTTCACTTTGTGATGTGCGTTGTCTGTGGTCACACATTTGACTGCCATTTGCTTACTGCACCTGTGGGCTACTTGACTACAACTGGGAATGGGTGTGGTGTCTGTGCATTGCACCGTCTTCCCTGGCAACATCAGTGTAGGCAATGAGTCAGATGGCCTAGGTGTGTATGTGTTGTGTAGCCCTGGTGGTGTGTCTCCCTCATATGTGTCACGTTGCCTTTACTCACATGCCTGTGTTGTCCTTGCTGTTGCAGTTCGCATACACAGTGTAATTTTGCAGTTCATCATCCCCATAACAGCACCCACGTTGGAATCACAACAGAGGCAAGTATGGTGTATTAGTGTGTTTATTGTGATACATTTGTGTGAATAGTGCATAGGATGGGTAGTGCTGTACATAAATCTTGCAATCCGAAGTTCCTAGGTGAATTGAAAGTCCTGGTAGACAGAATCCCCAGTATCGGGGCCACAGTTGTCTGACACATTGGTCCAACTTGTACTCCCCATGCAATGTGTGGGAGTAGTGTTGCCGTCAACAGGGTGAACAGTCTGTGCACAAAGGTGAACATCCAGAACAGGTTCAGGCTTCCTGGGAGTTGCGCTTGGCCATCGGCCTCTCACTTGCCCCTCCTCGGACGACCCCTCTTCTTGGGGGGGGGCCCTCAAGTACAGGCTGCTGCGGTGCAGGGGACTCTCCGCCAGAGTCATCCTCCCTCCCTGTGGCAGTTGCAGTTTGTTCGGCACCAGATGTTGTTGGCACACAGGGAGGTGTGGACTGGTTGCTGTTCATCTGGCGGAGGCATTGTAAAATGTCCCTGTGCACCGCCGTCATCTCATGCAGTGCATCCCACTTGGACTCCACGCGGGACATGTGTGAGTCCACGCGGGACATGTGTGACTCCACGTGGGACATGTGAGAGTCCAAGCGGGCATGATGGGCAGCCTGCTGCTGTTTCATGTCTCTGAGGAGCCCCACTACCTGGCTGAGGTCTCCGGTGCTGGACTGGTACGCATCAGCTATGCGTACCAGTTGTGGGTCATCATGCACACCAGCAACCTCTGCAAGCAGCGACCTCTGTCTCCCACCCCTCCCACCACCCCTGCTGACATGTGCAGTGCGTGCAGTGGCACGCACAGATGACCCTGGTCCACCTTGGGGGTTGGTGGTGGTGGTGGTGTCCATGGCCCCAGGTTGGTCCAGGGTCCCTGTGCTGGTGTTGCTCCTTGTTCTGTCCATGTCGGCAGGGATGGTATTTGTGGTGACAGTCGTTGGAGGGGTGGGTGCAGGGGTGCAGCTGGTGGTCCTGCTGGTGCTGCAGCTGGTGGTCCTGCTGGTGCTGCATGTAGACTTGCACCGGATGTGCCAGGTTGGTCTTCTTCGTCCGAGGAGGGCAGAGGCTGTACGACGCCAGTGAGCTCCGCATCCTCTTGAGCCTGGGACTGGGACTCCTCAGCGTCTGCTGCTGTGTCCCCATCATCACCTGTTTTTGGGAGACACACACAATGTATGTTATGTTTCTGCAGGCATCAATGGTTGACACACATGACAGTTGTGACTGTGCCTCTGGGTGCGGGCCTGTACATTGCATTGTCCTAAGTCGTCACAGTCAGGGGTTGATATTGGTGTGGCACATTGTCCTGCATTATTTGGGCATTTCTATGTATTTTTTGGGGTGTGAACATGGTCTGCATTGGTTGTGTTTGGTTGACAGCCGGCCCTCCTTCCCACCCACCCAGCCAGTCAGTTATCCCACCATGGACTGTGCTTGCATTGCAGGGAGTGGAAGTTGTCTCTCAGGATGTCAGTCAGTGGTGTCCTGCTGTTTGTTGGTGCACAGTTGCCAGCAGGGCCTTGTGCTCCCCACAGCAGTAGCCAGTGTCAGCCATCTTGTGAGTCCTTCTCCACTTCCTGTGATGTGAGCATGGTTCAGGGTGGTGTTGATGGGACAGTTGTGGGGGTGACCAATATCAGTGACTACGACTCCCATCATGCTATTGCCTCCACCCCCTTCCCAGCATGCCCATGCTTCCTTCCTTTTGACTCTGCTTCCCTGTGGGGTGGGCTGGCTGTGCTGACAGGATGGCTGGGAGTGTTGTCCTGGCAGTTGTTTGGCTAAAAGTCCCAAGAGTGTCCCTGTGCTTCACACAACATAACCCAGGGTGGTGGTTCTTTGTGGGATCTTGTGTTAGGATGGGGGCATTGCATTCTACCAGGTGGGTTCTGTGGAGTTTGTGTTGGGGAGTGTGTGAGGGGAGGTGCTTGTGACTATGGTCAGTGCTGCAAGTCCTCCTTCCCACCCACCCAGCCAGCCAGTTATCCCACCATGGAACGTGCTTGCATTGCAGGGAGTGGAAGTTGTCTCTCAGGATGTCAGTCAGTGGTGTCCTGCTGTTTGTTGGTGCACAGTTGCCAGCAGGGCCTTGTGCTCCCCACAGCAGTAGCCAGTGTCAGCCATCTTGTGAGTCCTTCTCCACTCCCTGTGATGTGAGCATGGTTCAGGGTGGTGTTGATGGGACAGTTGTGGGGGTGAGCTATGTCTGTGACTATGACTCCCATCATGCTATTGCCTCCACCCCACTTCCCAGCATTCCCATACTTACTTGCTTTTGTGGGGAGTTCAGTGTGTGTGGGTGTGAGAGCAATGGCAAGATGGCTGACAGTGGTGTCCTGCTGTTGGTTGGTGTGCAGTTCCCAGCATGCCCTTGTGCTCCCCACGACACAGCAACAGTGTCAGACATCTTTGATGGGCCTTTCCACTCTCTGTGGGATGTGCATGCGTGAGTGTGAGCTTGCTGGGCCATGTGGTGGGGGATGTAGAGCTGTGACTACGACTCCCATCATGCTATTGCCTCCACCCCCTTCCCAGCATGCCCATGCTTCCTTCCTTTTGACTCTGCTTCCCTGTGGGGTGGGCTGGCTGTGCTGACAGGATGGCTGGGAGTGTTGTCCTGGCAGTTGTTTGGCTAAGAGTCCCAAGAGTGTCCCTGTGCTTCACACAACATAACCCAGGGTGGTGGTTCTTTGTGGGATCTTGTGTTAGGATGGGGGGCATTGCATTCTACCAGGTGGGTTCTGTGGAGTTTGTGTTGGGGAGTGTGTGAGGGGAGGTGCTTGTGACTATGGTCAGTGCTGCAAGTCCTCCTTCCCACCCAGCCAGCCAGATATCCCACCATGGAACGTGCTTGCATTGCAGGGAGTGGAAGTTGTCTCTCAGGATGTCAGTCAGTGGTGTCCTGCTGTTTGTTGGTGCACAGTTGCCAGCAGGGCCTTGTGCTCCCCACAGCAGTAGCCAGTGTCAGCCATCTTGTGAGTCCTTCTCCACTTCCTGTGATGTGAGCATGGTTCAGGGTGGTGTTGATGGGACAGTTGTGGGGGTGACCAATATCAGTGACTACGACTCCCATCATGCTATTGCCTCCACCCCCTTCCCAGCATGCCCATGCTTCCTTCCTTTTGACTCTGCTTCCCTGTGGGGTGGGCTGGCTGTGCTGACAGGATGGCTGGGAGTGTTGTCCTGGCAGTTGTTTGGCTAAGAGTCCCAAGAGTGTCCCTGTGCTTCACACAACATAACCCAGGGTGGTGGTTCTTTGTGGGATCTTGTGTTAGGATGGGGGCATTGCATTCTACCAGGTGGGTTCTGTGGAGTTTGTGTTGAGGGGGTGTGAGGGGAGGTGCTTGTGACTATGGTCAGTGCTGCAAGTCCTCCTTCCCACCCAGCCAGCCAGATATCCCACCATGGTACGTGCTTGCATTGCAGGGAGTGGAAGTTGTCTCTCAGGATGTCAGTCAGTGGTGTCCTGCTGTTTGTTGGTGCACAGTTGCCAGCAGGGCCTTGTGCTCCCCACAGCAGTAGCCAGTGTCAGCCATCTTGTGAGTCCTTCTCCACTCCCTGTGATGTGCGCATGGTTCATGGTGGTGTTGATGGGACAGTTGTGGGGGGGCAATATGTGTGACTGCGACTCCCATGATGCTATTGGCTACACTGACTTGGCCAGCATACACAGAATTCCTTCCTTTGAGTGGTCTTCACTGTGTGTTGGTGTTGTTGTGGTGGCTACATGTCTGGATGTGTTTGTTAGTTCTATTTGTGCCACTGCCTAGCTGTAGTTGTAGTTGTGTTTGTACATGTGATGGCACAGTTGGATGTGACTTTTTTGATGGCATGTGTTGTGTTTATCTGACTGACATACTCATTTTGGGATGATTCTGTTCTGGTTGCTGTGTAATTGCTATGAGTGCATGGTTTGACTCTCCCTTGACAGTGATGTGTGTGTGTTTTGTGGCAGTATATTGTGTACATTTGTTGTGTACTCACCAGGCTCTGGGATGTCCTCTAGTCCATATATGCTCACTGGCGGAAGGATGGCCTGCACCTTCTCCTCCCAGGGCCTGAGGTATATTGGCTTGGCAGGAGGGCCACTGCCGGTGTATTGGCTGTTGATGTAGTCTTTCTTGAGCAGGTCCCGTACCCTCCTGCGCACGTCATACCACCTGTTCTGGATGTCGCTCTTTGTGCGCCGACATGGTGATTGTGCGTTCACCCTGTTGATGATCCTCTCCCACATCTTGGTTTTCTGGGAGATGGGGGTCTGTTGGACCAGTGTGCCAAACAGCTGTGGCTCTACCCTGAGGATCTCGTCTACCATGACTTCCAATTCACAATCTAGGAACTTGGGATTCTTCTTGGGGGCATGGTGATGGGTGGTGATGGTGAGTGATGTGTGTGTTGGTGTGCAGGTGAGGGTGTGTGAGTGTGTGTTTTGCTGGGTGTATGTGAGGTAGGTATTTGTTGGTGTGCTGATGGTGTGTGGCTTGTGTGAGGGATGAGCTGTGGGTGTGTGGTTGCTTTCTCTTGGGTGCTGGCAGTGGAATGGCATTTGCAAAGGATCATGGTTGTGATTTGTGTCCTTTATATGGGTGGAGTTGTGGGTGTGTCTTTGTTCTCTGTCCCCACCCCCCAGTATTTATTGGCTTAGTAATTGCTTGTTTGGCCTTTTTTTGTGTGATTTTTCCTTTGTACTGTCTGTGCATGTTGGAAACGTTCTTGTGACCGAGTCGGACCCTGCATTTGTCTCGTACGGTCTTCTCCGTTTCGTTCACGCTGTGTTTGTGCAGTTTTCTATGCTGCGTACGCGTCGGTCGCGGTGTTTTGTGTTACTTCGGCTCGGTTTTGTATGCGTGTCGGTCGTACGGCTTGTCCTCCGTCCGACTCGCTCGTGGTTTTCGCGCCTTGCATCGTACTTTGCGGTTTGGAGTTCGCGTGTACGTTTCGGTCGGATTTGTTCCGGGTGCGTGTCGGTCGGTTGGATTCGCGTGTTTTTCCGACCGGATTGCTGTTTTCCGTGCGGCTCGGTCGTTCGACTTGGGTTCGGTACGTGTCGGTCGGATTTTGCACGCCTTGCATCGTACTTGGCGTGTCGGGCGCCACAGGTACGTGTCGGTCGGTATAATTTCCGGATCCGAGTCGGTCGGTGCTTTTTCCGGCCCGAATCGGAATCGACCCCATAATGTGCTCTGTATGGAAACCCATGCCTTTTGAAATCTGTGGAAATAATTTAACTTATGGTCCTCACAATAAAGTTTTACTTTTCAAAACGCGTTAAAAAATGCAATCAAACACAAAAGTGAACCCTTGGGTCTGAAAAATAATATACACCTAGCTGGAGACAACACACCTACCTAGGAGATAGTACGGTTTCCCTAACCCACCAAAGGTGGCATGCTTCATCTTTGGGGAACCTCCTTGTATCATGATGTGTCACTGCTGAGCTAAACCTACACAGTGTATAGTATGCCACAGGGTCCCACCCCGTTGACCCTTAAGGTCTGATTACAAATAAGGTGGAGAGTTGTCCTTATGTGAGATACCAATGCATCTGGCCTGGTGTTTGCACACATAGGCCATTATTGATTGGTACTGAAGGGTGTTTCCTCTTGCTACTGAACTTTAGAGTGAGAAATGTGCATTCTCCTACTCCGTTGAACATGGACATTTCTTTGAATCAAAAAGCATGGTTAGTTTAACAGATTGCATGGGACGAAGGTACATGGTGTGAATGGCATATATGGTTTAGAGTTAACCTAATACTGGCAATTAATATATAGACAAACTGAAGTCCTTCTCAAACCAATGGGAGTGGTCAACCTGACATGTAAGGTTGGAAGAATGCTTCCCTATTCTTCCAAAAACAATTCCCAACATCACTGACTAACATCAGGAGAGATTGAGGAAAGGATGGAAGAATAATTCCAGGGATTTGTGATAAAGGCTATTGAATGGGACCAATGAGGCACACAAGGACCCTTTGTACTTTTAATATAAAAACACCAGATACTTCTTGTAATAACCCTCAGAAAGTCTAGGAACATCTTCGGCATTATGTATCTCATTGAATACCTGGAAGGAATGCCAGAATTCCAGGATAACAACCTGCATTTTCTATTGCCATCATCAACTAAAAAGATATCAAGAGATAAGAACTAACAGTTTAAAGAGATACAAATATAGTGCCAGTCTGTGAGCTCTCAGAATGAAATAACAAAATAGACTGACAACAGAAATACATTCAACTTTGTTAAGAAGCAGACAAACAAGGAACATCAGGTAAGCATTATTCTATACATGTGTTATCTCTGCAATGGATTGGAAAGTTTAAAGTCTATCTAAAATTTACAGTCCTGCATCAGGGACCTATTCTCAAATTGCAGGTTTGATCTCATCAACTAAAGTCAGGGAAGAGGAAGAGGAAAGAGGTGCAATTAACATGGGAATATAAATATGAAATACCAGCATTTGTAAAGCGCACAGCTACCTCCGGAGAGGTGTCTCAACACTGGGGGCAATCGGGAAGATTTAGCGAGCTATTGCCCAGAGTCATAAGGTGCTGGGCTAACCTGCCACCAGGGATCGAACCGTGAGCCCCCGTGTTCCAGAGTCAGCCGCCCTGGCCAGTGCACCACACCTCTTCCCTATACTCCATATACTTTCATGTATCCACTGATGACTACAATGACTTGGGCAGTCTTATTGAAACACATTCTTGTGTAATCATTGTACTTTTATTGGTGACACTGCATGTTTTTCATCACATACATTAAACCAAAACTAACCTACCATTGCTATATGAACAGTGTAGTGAGTGCTGCAGAACGGGACTAAATCAAGAACTACATGTTAATATCTTGTACATCGGGGTCCATATTTGTAAAAGCTTTTGCATCCGGTTTGAGTTACTTTTAAATGCAGACCCGACACAACATCCTGTTTGTTATTTACAAACCAATGCAAATGGAGATTTGCATTGGTTTGTAAAGAAGCTAATTCCACCAGCATAATGCTCTGCCTTCGATTAGTTTGTGTCATAGAGATGTTCCATCGGTGTTGCACGGGAGTTCTCCCGCAACCACACATGGATTTTGAAGCAAATCCATATCTAGGTATACTTGTAGACATAGATTTACACCACGGTCATGTGCTTTCTTGAGGCTGGCATAGTAATGAAAAATATCCCAATTTTACATTGTTCTATCCTCTGATACAATCTGCAGCACACAAAGAAAGGAAATTGCCTGCGCGCATACCTTTTGTGCAGGAAGGGACCCTTCCTACACATAAACTATGAAGACCATTACGCAGAAACCCTTGCACTATTGCTCAAGGGTGTCTGCATTGGTGCATGGCTGAACAAAGTGCGTCAGCCCATGGAGAAACTAGAACTGTGCCATTTCCTGGTAAATATGACACAGTTCTGCTCTCTCCAGATCACACAACACAGCATAACAACTTTCAGGCATATTGAACCACCCAACATGGTGAAAGAGCAACCCATACCTTAAGTCAGATTTAGGAAGCCACGCAAGGCCTCTTTGCATGGCCCTGAGTGGCTCCATAAATCTGGAGTAAGGTAAATTGCCACATTGCCTTCCTCTGCCCTGGGAAGGTGTTCTATAGGCGCTGCATGGGTGTTCCATGTAACTCCCATGCTTTTTTACGCATTCCAAGATTTACCAGGACTGATAAACCTGGGAATGAGCCAAAAAGATATACCATCCCAGGAGAGGCATAACAAGGAGAAATATATTTTATTTCTCCTCAATACTCCCTCTTTCTATGTGCTGCATTATGCAGCACACATAGATAGCGGAACATGCCTCAGGGAGATTGTTTTTGTGCAGAAAGGTGACCCTTCCTGCATAAAAACAATCCTCCATGTAACATAGACACCCTTACACCATGGTGTTAGTCTGCCAAAGGGGCACCAGCAGAGGGGAAAAGGCAGGAATGCACTGTATGGGCTTACATCTGGCTCATATGGTCCTTTGTTTGCTGCCCTAAGTTGTGTAAACGCTTATTAAAATTGGACCCTGCTGATCAGCTCCACAGTTTTAACTTCTCTAGTATTTTAAAAACATCACAATAAAACTAAATGTAACAGTTTAGAAGGATAGGAGGCTAGGTCAGCTTTGCTAAAATGTTATTCCATGACCTGCAGTACAGTGACAGATCTCTAATACCCCCCTGTTGAAAATGTAATATCTGTTAAATATTAACTATTGCAATAGTCCTATTAACCTATGTGCGTTATTGGTTCACCTTTGATGTTGTTTATGTTTGTTTTCAGGTTGTCTACAAACACAGTTACTTGTATCGCTGGACAAATGAAAGAAGAAAATCAGAGTTCAGTAGATTATTTGCTGGTTGTAGGATTTTCAGACCTTCCACAACTACAAGCTCCCCTCTTTGTTGCTTTTTTACTTATTTACTTATTAACTCTGGCAGGAAACCTTCTAATCGTGACAACCATTTGCTGCAACTCTTATCTGCACACACCCATGTATTTTTTCCTTATAAATTTGTCCTTTAATGATATATGTTATGTTTCAATCATTTTTCCACATATGCTGGCCCACTTTTTTCAGGAAGGCACACAGGTGTCATTTACTCAGTGCCTGGTGCAACTGTACTGTTTTATGGTCGTGGGGGCTGGAGAATATGTCCTTCTCTCGGTAATGGCTTGTGATCGATATGTTGCCATCTGCAATCCTTTACATTACACATCCATCATGAGTAGCTCTATGTGCATCCGACTGGCTTTGGTGACATGGGTAGCAGGTTTCCTAGTCCCAATACCACATACTGTCTTGCTTTCTCAGCTCTCCTTCTGTGAGTCACACATAATTAACCACTTCTTCTGTGATGCGACCGCTCTTCTCAAGATTTCCTGTAGCGATACAAGCTCAATTGCAATTCTTACCTATGTAATAGCTACTATAGTGGCACTAATGTCCTTCAATGTAATCATTATTTCTTATATCAAAATCATCTCATTAATCCTAAATATTAAGTCTAAAGGGGGGAGGCACAAGGCATTTTCCACATGTCTGTCACACCTCACTGTAGTTGTTTTATTCTACGGCTCTCTTTTTGGTACCTATGTGCGGCCACCATCAACATATTCAGTCAACAAGATTTCTTCTTTGTCATACATTGCTATTACTCCACTTTGTAATCCCATTATATACAGCCTGAAAAACACAGAGTTTAAAAATGCCCTGATGAAGTCAAAAATAAGAAGATAAGCTGTTTGAAGAAGAACATGCAAGTTCAAGTTTGGTAAACCCACATTGTTGAGCAATTACAAGCTTTTTTACACATGACTCCTAAAATGTAGGCAGTGAACCCGGAATGATATTAATTCATGCACATTAATTTGCAACTGTAATGTTTAACACATTATTATCCACCAAATGTTAATATGATTTTTATTTTTGACAATATTAAAGCTTCAAATAATAAAGAAATTGTCAGTTGTTAATATGACTGTCTCTCTCACTCATCTAAATAAAGCTATTGCTTTCTTCCTCAACATTGAGAGGTTAACTACTTCTAATGTGGTATGATCTGCTTTGCCTCAGTGACCCTACAGAATACTTAGACAATTTGGAAGTGTGACGTAATGTTCTGAACAATTAATCCTCTTAAAGCCAGATTTACCAAAGCATAGTGCTGGTGTTCTCGTGACACCATCAAAACGCATACCCTCGCATATATTTACATTTAGGTGCATATCATTTTTTTGCATGGAATTTTAATGATTGCGAAGCACTAAAATGAGTTTAGTTAATCTGTGCTGAGATAGAATTAATGTATTGTTGGACTTGGCCATTTCTGCAGGTCATCCCCAAACATTTGCCTTCACCCTCCTGATTTCTGAACATTTTTATTGGCTCTTAGGACTCAGAGCACTTTACCACGGCTAACCAGTGTTAAAGTGCTTGGGCCCTCTCCTTTAAACATGGCAAAATTGTCTTACACGTAATTGGCACATTTAATTTACTTGTAAGTCCCTAGTAAAGTGGTACTACATGTACCAAGGGCCTATTTATTAAATGTTATTAGTGGTCTCTCAGCACAGATTGTGAGCAGGTCCCAGGCCTTGCTCTCCCGTGTTGCTGCACCGCTTTGCTTCCTCCTGGTCTTGCTTAGTGCTTTCTCCTGCTTTTGCCTCGTTTTACTGCTTTCTCCAGTTTCTCTGAGCACATTCTCCTGCTTTTGCCTCATATTGCTGCTATCTCCTTTCTTTATCCCAAGTTTTATGAGTGCTTTTTCCTGCGTGTGCCTTGATTTTTACTGCTTTCTCCTTCCTATCCCACATTTTTTACTACTTTCAGCTACTTTTATCCCAATTTTCCAAGTGCTTTCTCCTGCTTTCACCTCGCTTTTTACTGCTTTCTCCTTCCTCTCCCCCATTTTTCTGAAGTGCTTTCTCCTGCTTTTGCCTAATTTTTTACTGCTTTCTCCTCCCTTTCACCTGTCTTTCTGAGTGTTTTCTCCTGCCCCGTTTATTACTGCTTTCTCGATCCTCTTCCCCCGCTAGCACCTTGAGACCTTTAAGGGTGATTTGCCATGCTTTATAAATCCTGATTGATTGATTGATTGATTGTGCCACCCACTTAAGTAGCCTTTTTAGGTCGGAGCCTCGAGTAGCGCGCAAGCGCTGCTCTGGCGAGACTTTAAGTAAGGGGTTTCAGAAGCTGACCACACGCTCGTGCGTCGTGGCCTTTTTCAGGCGCTTACGCGCGAGCAAAAGGCCATGGTGCACGAGCGTGTGGTCACGCCTGCTGCTCTCAAGCGCACAAGCGCGCGCGACGTGCACTACAGCGCGTGAATACCCTCCCCCCTCCTCCCACTCCCTCCTCGTCAGCTTCATTTTCCTTTCACTTTCGCGCCGCGCGGCCGCGTCACTTTCACGGCCGCGCGGCTATCAGCTTCATTTTTTAAATTTTTTTTTTAACTTTTAGCGCGAGGCGCGCGCACCACTCGCGTCGCCCCCCTCCTCCCCGCGCGTGCCTTCAAATGCTTGTTTTTTTAAGGTGCAGTGAAATGAGCCGGGTTCCAGCGGCTATCTAATTTAACTTATTGCGCTCAATATTGTCCGTTCTTCTAGCGCATCGGACTCGGTGTACACACACTCCTTCTCTATCTCAACTCCTCTGCTCCCACCCCTCCCAAGATCAGCAGAAGACGTCTGGCTGGCTATCACTCCACTCAATGACGGGGGAACCAGAGGGAGAGACTAAATTTGGAAGGGGTGCTATGCCTGAGGGGGTGAGTGACAGCACAGCTCTCGAGGCCCGAGGGTTGCTGTTGGTGCTGACAGAAGGCGCGTGGGCATCCTGCAGATGCTGCAGTGATTTACTGAGCAGTTCCTGCTGGCTCGCAACGAGTAGTGCTACCTGCCTGATTCCCAGCCTGCACACAGCCTCGGCCACCCTCCTTCATCGCCCCCTCCAGGGCATCCCCCACTCCGGCAAAGGTGGCTCGAGGCACTCCCGAAGATGCGTTCATCTAAATGTGACAGCATGCGGCGCAGAGAGAGGTGAATGGGTGATCAGCGGATTTTGATTGTGGGTTCGTGAAATGAATCGATACCCTTTCCTATGTAGACTCGCAGGTCGGGGTCGATGGATGGCTATTATCCTCAAAGCTTGCCCCCAAATTTTCAGGGGCGAACCCCTCTTGCTGCCCCTGCTCTGTCCTTTGCAGAGAGCTCCTGGGATGTGTAGCGTTCCTCTCATCTCCATGGTGCCGGAGTGAGTGAAAGCTGCTGGCTGGCCGTCTACATGGAGGCTTTCAGCTTTGGGAAGATTTCCAAGCAGTCAGGGTACGTACAACGTGCCCCTGGACCCGGTGCACAAATGTGTATTTCCATTGCCACCCATGCGGCCGTGATGCTGAGCACAAGGTCCTGTGCACGTGCGGCGAGAGTGAAAATTTGAGGGCTGGAATTTGGCAGCTCATCAAGTTGACAAAGAGAGACGCACGGACCTGCTGTAGGGGGCAGGCCTGATAACTTCCTAGTCTCTTTTTAGCACAACATTAGGAATTGATTGCACGTGCACAGCTGCAGTTTATGAATTGGCCCCTGAACAGAAAGGCGGCACAGTTTACATGATATTCGAGTGACTAGTGCGTGGGCAACTCGTAGATTAGTTGCTTGTCCTTTTAAGATTTTGGCTTAAATGTTCCTGTTTGCTTCAGGACTGGTTGAAAGTATCATACTTGACAGGGGACCTCTTGTCTTTTATGCAGCAAGTGTTTACCATTGGTTGAATTGTCTTGTCCATCAACAGGTCATTGTCTCTGGATTGGTCTCTAGCTAACGTGAGCAGGCATGTCAGAGGTTCCTGTGGTGGTGGGAGCTTCATATTGAAACAGGGCCCTTCATTGGAGGAGAGCCTATTTCAAAGTTTAAAAATATGTCTGCAGGGAAAGAGAAAACATTGCAGCTCAGTTATCCGTGTTAGCTGCCTCGTCATTAATAAAGAAGGCCGTTTTATTTTTAAAATCTATAAATGTTGCAGCAGGCACGCCAAGCACACAAGCACGGGCTGTGGGGAATGACCCAGTGCCGCACTTCCCCCCGCCCAACATGCCTGGCAGTGATACATAAGCTCATAAGAGGTTGCTGAGATGTCCCTTAAAATTTGAAATAAATAATCGAACATCTAATTTCCTGTGAGAACCACTTTTTCACTCTAAAGTAAAATGTATGTAGAGAGTTGTCCTTGATGGGAAGAAATGTATTTAGGAATGTTATACTTTGGAGTGCTGACGTGTGAAAGTATTCTCTGGCTCCTGTTTCATCTGTAAATAGTCTTTATTGTTCATAATTTCGTCATGACAATGCTTACTTATTTCTTGTGAATTGTCAGGATTCAGTGTGTACATAGCTGCCAAGGTTTCAGATTGCTATGTGTGACATTTTCATAATTTTAGTGTAATTATGAGTGACATTTCAGGGACTATGAGTGACACTTTCTCGCGAGCAAAAATCAAGAAATGAAACATATAGGGAAACATAAATATCAGAAATTACACCCATTTGACCAACAAGAAACTCTGACAAGGTTTTAAAACTACTGCAAAGCACCAGAAATTGAAAAGCACTTGTGCCCTTGTAACCAGATCATAGTGTTAAACGAATGAGTAACCATGATATTAAACATGTTTTTCAGAGGCAGTTCTTTATTAAAGTTCTGTGCACATAAGGTAGACATACAACCGGGTTGGGCAGGGGCACAGGCTGAGGCAGGAAAACATCGAAGCTGCGCTGCTAGAGCCTGGTTGGACTCATTGGTGTGTTGCTGGACGGATCGACAGAAAAAGCAATTAACAACAGATTGCCATAGCCAGGCTATTAATGGTGTGCAATTGCCGACCATCGCAGTGTGGACTCGACCAGGACTCGTGGGACCCAGTCCAAACAGGATGCAAGGCCCCAACAAAATTCTCATCTCGCCTTACGTAGTGTTGCAGGGTGGGCAGCAGAAAAACAACTTGATTCCTACCTCAGCCAGCCTTTGCCCACTGGGCCCCCTGGATACCCTCTGAGAATCAATCAAATCCAATAGGTCTCGTCTTTGAGGCCTATTGGCTCTACCAATCCATTATGCATCACCAGCACAAAGAGAAAACAAGCATTGGCATAGCCAATAGGTCTCGCCTTTGGGATCTTATAAGTGTTTAGTTATTCAGCACAATATCCTTGGTGCAACAACGTCAACTGTTGCATGGATAAACACTTATAAGGTCCCAAAGGCGAGACCTATTGGCTATGCTTTGTTCTCCTCGCAATAAAGTGTCTCTTAAAGTGTGACACATAATGCGTTACAAATGTCACACATATGCACACCAAAAACCTGAAAATGTCTCTCATTAGTAATCTTAGAACTTGCCAGCTATGGTAACCATGATCAAAGCGCAATTCACTAGATGTATGGATATAAAATAATAGTGAAATCATTACAGACATTTTCGGAAAATAGTTGAAATAAGTTCACATTATTATTTCCTTTTACCATTTGAATTAAAAGGCCATGAAATACACGAGATCTTAAAGAGACTACTTGTTATATATAAAGTAAATTAGAAACGTTTTTGCTTAAACAAAGGTAGCGTTTGTTTTCACCCTTCCAGGCACTTGTTGTTCAGTAAAAAGATGGTGGCAGTACTGTTCCTCGATGCCGGATGTTTCAGAGGCTACAGTGTTGTGCACAAATTGCTTTTCCAAAGCATGACAACAAGCAAGCAAAACAATTTCAGACAAGTCCCTTCCGCTGTAAAACGTCAATCTGTTTTTACGTTATATGTCCACTCCTACTTGGACAAATACTCAAACATTCCTTACACCAATGATGTCCACGCCGTTCCCTGTAGACAAGCCCAAAATAAACTAGAGATCAGGGAGAGGATGGCTAACAAAACACAAACACGGCTCCTAAACTAAACAAGCAAAAGCGCGCCTCGCGCGGCAGCAGGGGGGAGGGGGGCCTGCCGATTCCCTTGCGGGAGCCAGCGGCGATAATTGATACCATATGGCGCTGCCGCTCGCTCCCGCAAGGCAATCGCCACACGTGCACGCGTTGCCATTGAAGGCAATGGAACGCGTGCACGTTTTGGGGGAAAAAAGGGAACCGATGGCTAAAGGTCTCCTCCTATGCAGCGCATGCGCGCTGCGTAGGCGAGACCTAAAAAGGTGTGAAAGAGCATACGTGATGTTTTATATGTGTCATTATGCAAGCGCCTTGTGCATGGCCATGCTTCCAAATTGACTCGAGCCTCTTATTTTTTACATTTTTTTACGAAAGGAGTCAGTACATCACTCTAAATAAAAATTCAGGGGAAGGCGCTTTTTTTAAAGTATAAAAGTAAAAAGAAATAATTTAAAAACATAGGACCGAGGGCGGGGAATTTGAGGTGCAGTTGTGGGCGGGAGGGGACGGAGAGGGAAAGGCAGCACACAAGGGAGAGGAATACTGTGGGATCGGGAGGAGCATACAAACGAATGAGAGCAACACGGAGCGTGGGAGAGGAAGAGAAGCACTCCGGTGAGAGAGAGCAACATGGAGCTGCTCCCATGCTGTAGATGATTTGTGTGCACAAGGATTATCAGTGCACGCTGCAAAATTGTGATACTTCCGACAAGGAAGCTGGTGCGCCCACTGCTCATAACACACCTGCTCTATTTGAATGGCACCTAAACATGTTGCATCTCTTCTATTTGAAACGTTCCCAATTCCATGCATGTGTGCATAGCTCAACCAGTTGAGTTTTGTTTTCTGGTGCTTCTGGTTCTGAATTTGCTAGGTAAAATATAGAACTACAATACAAAGAATCGAAAGAAAAAAGCATTGGTGATGCGAGCCTCCCAACAACACAGAACTCGTAATTTTAATTACGCACTGCAGCTGAGAAGTCTAATCAGCTGCAGTGCGAGCGTAATTAAAATTACGAGTCAACACTGTCGGGCACTGGGCAAGGCTTAGGCATACACAGTTACGTAGGTGGGTCACAGCTGAGTCAGCAGCCAGGGAGTGTAGTTATTCAAAACAAGCATTGGCATAGCCAATAGTTCTCGCCTTTGGGACCTTATAAGTGTTTAGCCATGCAACAGTTGGTGTTGTTGCACTAAGGATATTGTGCTGCATAACTAAAAACTTATAAGGTCCCAAAAGCGAGACCTATTGGCTATGCCAATGCTTGTTAAATATGTCTCAGTCCTGCCTTGAAGCCAGTGTGTGCAGTTTTAAGCTGCCATTATGACCTGACCTTTCTTTTTAATACATATAAATAACCCCTGGAGTAGGTGCAACCCAGCCCATACGGCAGGGTGCAGTGTATTTAAAAGATGGACATGTAATTTTAACTTTTACATGTCCTGGTAGTAAACAATTCTTAGATTGGTTTTTCATTACTGTTAGAAATGGGGTCTCTAATTGGCAGGGGTATGCACCCTTGTCCAAGCAGGGACCACCATTCTATCCAGGGTAGGATCCAAAGCACCCCCGGGGTTCCTGTACACACCCTCTGGTAGCTTGGCACAGAGCAGGCTGGCCTATCACTAGAGGCAATGTGTAATGTATTTATGTAACACACACCTATAGTAACACAATGGAAACAATACAAAAAGGGACTCCACACAGGCTTAGAAAAATAGTAGATCTTTATCTGGTAAAAGGAGCACAAAAATGACAAGAACAATTCAATCAGTAGATGAGGAGTTAGACCGGTTAAAAATAAGTGGTGCTTTAAAAATCAGTGAGGCACATTTTAGAGACTTTACTGTAGTTTAGCAAGTTCTTGTGATGAGGATCTCCAGAGCACAGTCCCCTGTGGTGTGTCAGTACCACGCAGATCCAGTCGGGGTAAAGCCCCTACCGGGCGTGTGCTCGGCGGTGTGATGCGGCAGAGATCACTGTAAGCGCATGGGGTGAAGGAGGCACCACGTGGCTTCTGAAACTGCTTGAGTCAGTCAAGAAAAGAAAAGCACAGAGATAAAGTCCTCGGTGGAGGGAGGCGCAGCGCGACCTCTGGGACTGCTCCGGTCAGCTCCAGTTGCAGGGATGAAGTGTGGGGACGTAGGAGGCACAGCGCGACCTCTGGGACCGCTCGGGTCAGCTTAACTGCAGTCAGGGAATCACAGAGCACTTGGTCCCAACTGGGGTGTGCAATACAGGGGCTGCGAGGCCTCCGCTGAACTGGCCACCAGGCGTTCGGGTCCCCCACGGTAGATGTATATCCTGGGAGAGTGAGGTCTTTGGTATCCCTGTGGCCTGAGAGGAAGACAGGGGGGCAACCCAACAAGTCCTGCGAGTCACTCTGGTGTTTTTTCTTGATGCTTGGAGCAGGGTAGAGGTCAGCAGGCAGTAGGGCAGCACAATCTAGCATAGCAGCAGTCCCTTGGAACAGTCAGCACAGTAAGATGGCAATCCTTCAGCACAGCAGCCTTTACTCCGTTGTAGGATCCTCCAGGTCAGTAGTGCACCAAAGATGTGGGGTCAGAGCCCTAATTGTATACCCTGATGCCTAGCTACTAGAAGGGGCAGAAGCTTCTGGAAAGGTCTTTGAAGTTCTGGGGGTTCCCTGTCTTTCCTGACCTGGCTCCTAGCTGTCTGCACTAACAAAGCAGGGTCGTTAAACCTACTGTGGGGTGGCAGGGCTCAACCTATTCAGGTGTAAATGCGAATCACCACTCCTTCCTCTCAATCTAAGAGCGCCATAGGAGTATGCAGATGGAGGCAGCCCTTCCTGTTTTTGGGGGAGTCTAGGAAGTATGCAAGTGTGGGGCTGCCACCCCAGCCCAGACGTGGGTTGGGGCAGGCACACAGAGCTGAGTGAAGGACAGAGCAAAGCCCACTTCCTAAAAGTGGCATTTCTGAAACAGTCATCCAAAATCCAAATACACCAATAGAGAGGATTTCTCACTACCATTCGAACCTTACCAAACATGACATAGCTACTCCTTCCTGTTCAGGAATTACCACCTAAAGAGGGTATAAGGGAATTCCTAATGCTGGCCTATGGAAGGGGTAGGCATCACTGTATTGGCAGAGGCCTGCAATAGGTTTGCCAATGTCACCATGTATTAGGGGAGAGCACCCGCACCTTAGCACTGATTAGCAGTGGTAAAGTGCCCAGAGTCCTAAGTCCAACAAAAAAATGTAGTCCAGACCAGGAGGCAAGAGGGCAAAACGTTATGGGTAGACCACCCTAAGTCTGACAGGTCTAACAATTACTGCAAAGCCTACCCCTCTCTTAGCATAACATTGAGTTGCTTTATTACGTTTAATAAGTGATAACTTCCAATTGGGAGCCAGTAGGAATGTTTGGTGTCTAAAGAATTGCATTTAAAATCTACTTTAATAGAAAAAAATGGTATTTTGAGTCGCAGTTCTGAAGATGCCACTTTTAGAAAGTTAACACATCTTCTTGTGTTTACTTTTAGAAAGTTGGCATTTTCTTTTCCAATTTGCTGCCTGTAGCCTATATCCTGGGTCACATGACTAGATGGTTAGGTGCAGTTGGCAGATGGTCTTTCTGTATTGCTTACAGACAGTGAGACAAAGGTGAAATAGGTGTTGGCAGGATGGACAATTTCTGAATCTGTGAGGGGCAGAGCTGTCACCTACCACACCTGGCCGTCACAAAGGCTCTGCCGCAGCACACTCACAAAGGATTTCAAACTAGTCTTTTGTGTCCCCAGACATGCTGGGGCCAGGAAAGGGAGGCAGATAATTCCAAGTACCATCGGGGAGTTGAACCCTTTAGAAACATCTCCTACTTCAAGGTTGGCACCAAGGATAAATAGTGGTCCCTCAGACCCAACTCTTCAGTACACCTCTGGACCTGTGGATACTACAGAAGAACAGCTGGTTTGCTGCTCTGCAGCCAGACGGACTGCTACTCTACTGCCATGCTACTCTGCTGCCCTGCTACCTGCTGCCCTGCTTTCTGTGAAGAAACAGTGTAGCTGCACCCTCCATCCCACACTGAGGTGATGCCAAGTGTCAGTTGACTGACCTCCTGTTATGAGCTACAGGGACATAAAAAGCTCACAAGGCCTCCCTGCATCTACCCAGCTGAATTGCTGCTTAGGCCTGTAATTGAAACTTTCTGAGTCCTGGTGGCCTCTACTGGAGTGAGTTCCTGATCCCCAAGAGGTGCCCCTCAGGTCCTGGACCCTTGTTGTGGCGTCAGTTGAGCTCTTTCCCCAAGAAAAGGAAAATACCTGAAGTTTTAGGCTCTTCATGACCTGAACAGAACTGTTCACACCAAGATCTTGCCGCCTGTATTACCGCCAATGCCCTACTCTTCATGCCAGAGCAACCACCAGTGATGACCTGCAATGTGAGACCAGCACTTCGCCCCACGGCATCGACCATCCAAGGCGCTCAAAAGGATCTTTGTGCTATTGCAACAACCATCCATGATGCCCGGCCTGCTCTGTGCACCACAGCAACGACCACCCTCAATGCTCTCCCTGCTCCCCAGGGCCCCCTCCACTTGTTCATGCTGGATTTTAAAAGGTGACCTTCACAGCTGGACTTACCTGGGCCCTGTATCCAGACTGCATTCCATCATGGTAAGCCTGAACTTGTGACTTTGACCCTGTCTCGCACAACCCGACAACTGTGAGTGACACTTTGTGCTTTTAGGCACTATATTTACCTTAAAATCTTTGAAATAGCATATCTCTGGCTCTACTGATTGGATTTTTGTAATCTTGGTGCCAAATAATTTATAAAAATGTATTCTATTTTTCCATTGTGGTTGGCCTGAACTTTTGACTTTGTCCCTGCGCTTGTTACTTATATGCGCTATTTTAAAGTTTATTCTTTAAAAATCAATTTCTCAGGTTCTACTTATTGGATTTTTGTTGTTTTGGTTGTGTTTCATTTAGTAAAATAAGAGCTACTTTTCTAACCTGGTGTAAAATCTTTTTGTGTGTTGTTTTCACTGTTTTACTGCTTGAAGTGTTGCACAAATACTTTACACATTGCCTCTTAAGTTAAGCCTGAATGCTCTCTGCCAAGCTATGAGAAAGGCAAAATTAAATTTGTAGCCTAACTTCTCAAAATTAAATTTGTAGCCTAACTTCTCAAAATGTGTGACAATGCGATCAATGCGCATAAGATGGGGAATCATCTCATCATCAGTCAAATAAATGTCATCGACGTACGAAAAGGCATCAGGGTCAATCTAATGTAAAATTGAAACAATGCGTGCACGCAAACATGCCAGGGTTATTCTAATATCCCATATGCAATCTCGCATATCATCTCTGATTGCAGAGAGCGCTGAATGCGGTCAAATCATGGCTTTTAGGAGCCAAAGAGTGGCTGAAAAATCCATTGGATATATCCAAAGTGGTCTTGTATTTCTTTCAAACAATGTTATTCACTAACGCAGAGCTATGTGTATTCTGAATCGCAAAGGTACGAACATGACTGTTCAAATGTCTGTAGTCTAAAACTATATGATATAAACTGTCTGGTTTCAATATCGGAAAAAGAGGATTATTCATTGAAGAAACACAGGGTTCAATCACACCATGATATTCCAATGGAGTCAAGATGCAATATCACGGGCGCTTTTGCGTCTCATTTAATTGGATACTGTGGTTGGGGCCCAGGATAACTTAGGGTGTGTTTGTGACCTACCCAGACTAGGATTGTGCTAACTGCTTGACCAGGGCATGTACCCCAGTCAACCAGGCACCCAATGTTTCAACATTGGTGATCAGTGGTAAGGATAAGACTTGTGTACATGCAGTGCGATACAGTGACTTGGTGTATACTACATTTCCACATCTAGGACCATTATAAGTTTTAAATTCTTCCTTAATTTTTAATTGGCTGCTTTTCCCCCTCTTTTCCAAATGTAAGTGCCCTAAACTCCTTTTTGTACCATGGATATGGATGCCTGCAACTTTGAAACCCTCAGTAGACCAGAGCTGCTGAAACTCTGCAAACAAAAAGGATTGAATGCAGACAAAATGGCCTCCAAGCTGGATCTCCCGGTAGCCTTGAGGGCTTTTGAGGAGGTACAGAGATAGCAGGCCACAACAGAGGAGGATGAAGTGGATAACAATGAGGAGGAGGAAGCACTATCTCAGGATGAGGAGGAAGAAGACCCAGATCAGGGTCCTGAGCTCCCAGGAGAGCCGAACTCAACCTCAGCATATGACATAGATGCCCCTCATGCTCAGGGTGGAGTAGGGAGCAGTGTGTCTGCCAGAGGCCTGTCCCCACAGGAGCTCGAGGGCAGGAGGGAAGAGGGAAAGCTTAAGTGGTTGCTGGAGCTAGCTAAATTAACGCTAGAGAAGGAGACAGCTGAGCCTGAGGGAGCCTCAGAAGAGAAGAGACTGGCCAAGGAGGAAAGAAGGATGGCCAATTAGCTCACTCTTAGGCAGCTGTATTTAAGAGCTAGGTAGGTTGATTCCAGCAGTAATGGTGGCAGCAGACCTGCAGTATCCACTGGAGAAGGAAGGGTCATCATTCCAAAGGATTTGGTGCCCAGTTATGTGGTGGGATGACATTGACAAGTGGTTCTCCACATGTAAAGTATCTCTAAGAGTGCACAAGGTTCTTGAGGCGATCTGGGGGTAGCTTGTGCAGGTACATGCCCAAGGTGGGGAGGGGCACCCTCCTAACAATAGAGGTAGAAGACCAGCCACAGTACACTCCCATGAAGGCCATACATTTCAGTAAATTTGGGATGACCCCTGAGAGGTACCGACAGAAGTTGAGGGGCAGCCACATACTTCCCACACAGACCTGGGTGGACTCTCTAGATTATTCCAGCAAGGCATTGAGGGCTGGGTGAGGAGCAGCAAGGTAGACGATCATACTGGGCTGTACAACCTAATTCTGGGAGAGCACATGCTTGATATTTATTTTACAGAGATGCACCAACACCTAGCTGATAGCAAGCTGACTTACACCAGGAACGTTGCAGAGGAGACAGACATCTGGGTCAGCACCAGAGTGTCCAAGAATGAATCTGGGGGATTCCCAAAATAGTGGTACGGGGTTCCCACCAGAAGAAGGGGGAGAGATGAAAAGAAGGAGCTCTCCCAGTCCCAATCTGGCCATGAGAAGAAAGGCTTCTCTGGTAAGAAACAGAACAAAACCCCTAAGTGCTATGAGTATGGGCATTACAAGGGTGATCCCAAGTGCCCTAAGAGGGCACATTCTTGCACTGGAGGAAAGACACCAGGGTTCGCAGGTGAAGTGCTTGGGTAGGAGTTTGTCCCAGTCAGTGGGTTACCCTAGTGTCCCTGGGTAATGTGAAGATGGTGCCTAAAACCCACATGCATTCCAATACTGTAAAGTATAGGTAGTTGGTCACCATTAATGGCAAGGAGAGTTGAGGCCCTGAGGAACACAGGAGCCATTATGACGACAGTAAGGAGTCAACTGGTGGTCCCAGAGCAGATTCTACCCAATATATTCCACCAGGTTGTAGTAGCAGACAACCGGGAAGGTTACTACCCTGTGCCTCTTGTTCCATTTGGGTGTGGGAGTTTCAGGTCTTCTGAAAGCCGCTGTGAACCCTGCCATGCCTGTAGTTTTTTTGGTAAGGAGCCACCATTTTGTTGTTTCTTGTCCTCTCCCTCGGTCCGTCGGACTTCATCCTGCCGACCCTCAGACATTGCTCCTCAGCTGGACGGCCTTATCTCTTTCTCCCCCCCTAGGTCCCTGTCTCTCCTATAACCTATCTCATCTCCCTCCCCTCCCTCTCTCTACCCCTTAGATGTCTTATTTCTCCGTTCACTCTGTGGATAAGTAACATACAATCGTTTTTATCCTAATTGTTGTGATAATAGAACCCTGAGTGAATTTACTATTTTGCATAGTTAAAACTCTAACCACAAGTATATGTAGTAGTTCTTTGTACTTTATATCACCATTCTGTGATTCTGAGCTTTTTGCGTTTGCATTGATCTCCTGAGTGACTCTACAACGTATTCATTTCCTTTTCTGCTATCCGTATCTCTTCTTTGTGGGACTCTTCAACTCACTGACTCCCTCCCTTTGTCCTCCCTGACCCTTGCCTTTCGTGAATCCTGTCTTTTTCTGGATCGCTAATTTATCCGGGTATTGTATGTGTTATCTTTCTGTAATTAATGCGATTTTCTTTTGCCGTTTGTTCCCCTCTGTTGACCTGCCAGTTCCGACCCTCCTCCTAGCCCCCTGTCCCTTGTTGCCCTTTGACTAAGCACTCCTTCTCCCCTTGTTGGGGAAAGATCTAATATTCTTACTCTGGAGTCTCAGTGAACCCTCTGAGAGAGTCCACAGCGTCAAGGAACCACGCACAGCTGAGGCATGGTATGGCGCCCCTTACCAAAGCACTCCCTCTCCCCTTGTTGGGGAAGGATCCAGTAGGTAGACCTTGGAGTCTTAGAGACCCCTCTGAGAGAGTCAACCGCGTAAAGCACCCTCCCCCTCTTTTCATGCTCTCTCTCACCCTCCCCTACCGCTTTCCCTCTTTCATTCTTTGTCTACTTCCCCTGCTCCTTTCCCCTCCCCCTTTATCTCTCCCCTTGCCTGCTATGCCCCCTAGCCCCCTGTCCCTTGTGCCCTTTAACTAAGCACTCCTTCTCCCCTTGTTGGGGAAAGATCCAACTACTTATACTCTGGAGTCTCAGTGATCCCTCTGAGAGAGTCCACAGCGCTAAGGGAGCCACTCACAGTTCAGGCATGATATGGCGCCCCTTGTCAAAGCACTCCCTCTCCCCTTTTTGGGGAAGGATCCAGTAGGTAGGCCTTGGAGTCTCAGAGACCCCTCTGAGAGAGTCCACTGTGTAAAGGGAGCCTCTCGCATCTGAGTTGGGGGAATGATATCACTTCCCCTGGGATCACAGCTTACTGGACTTTGGACGCAGCTTTTACTCGTCTACCGGTTTGTGCCCCAGTCACCCTCCCCCTCTTCTTTCATGCTGTGTCTCTCACCCTCCCCCTCCTCTTCCCCTCCTTCATTCGCTGTCTACTTCCCCTGCTCCTACCCCCTCCCCCCTGAATCGCTCCCCATGCCTACTTTTTCCCTTACGCATATGCCCTTATTGTTTGTCTCGACTGAACATGTAACTATGTAGCTATGCTCTAATAACTGTGTAACCTTTGTAACGATGTAACCTGCAACTATGGTCTGATACTCATGTAAAGCGCTCTGATACCTCCGGGTCTAGCCAGCGCTATATAAAACCTTTCAAATAAATAAATAAATCTTGAGCACACTACCTGGAAGGAAGTGGAGTTCAGGTCACACATGGAAATGTTAGGGTTGCCTGAGTGGATTTGTGTAGCCACCAAGTCCATGGCTGCCCAGGAAGGGAGTCAAGGAAGTCTGGAGCTTGGAAAAATGGCCCAGGCAGCTACAGGAAGGGAAAGGGGCATGGGAAACCAGCCCATGAATGTATCTCAGATAAGGTAGATGGGGCGCCAGAGGAGGTTGCCCCGGAGCCTACTGGAGAGGACATTGCTTCCCTTGGTGACCTGCCTGAACATGCTGGATTGGAAGCAGAAGGAAGACCCACCAGGGAGGAGTTCTGTAAGGCTCAAAAAGGCTGCCCAATTCTGGAGGGCATAAGGCAACAGGCTGAAGCCCTGGCAGCTGGTGATGCCTCTGGAAATCACTGCTTCTATTGGGAAGATGGTGTTGCAGGGATTCTGCCCAAAAACAGAACTATGCGCAGGATTATAGGACCTTGGTGTATAGGGACTGAGTCATCCTACCACCTTAGTACCCATGAGCCCAGGACCGACTAGCTATAGCATCTCACTTGCTCTCCTACTCCCTCACAGAGAAACAAATGATTAGACACCCCAGAACACAACACTCCCAGATCTCTCAGGAATTGCGGTAACAAGACTCACCCTTTTGCTCGCTCTCTTGTACATGTCCACAATAAGATCTGACAAAGACACGAAACAGTTTAAAATATTTATTTTCACTAACGTGCCCTAACATGCAGTATACATGCCACAACAAGAAGGAAAATTCATAGTACAAATACAGTAAGCATAGCAGCTGGTCCATATATCGTGAAGGGATATGTCATCATGAAAAGACAATAGAGAAAAGACAATAAGGCCTAATCTCCCTCCCCTTGCTAAGAAGCAGTGTCATTATATATCAGAAGATCTCTGGGCTTTGTCAGCAGAGCCCATACCTTAGCCTATAGAGAGTAGATCTACATCATAGGTGCTGTCTTGCTCTTCTACCTGGAAAAGTCCCTCTCCAAGTGTGTGCCACCTATTCGTGTATCCTAATAAAAACCAAAGTACGTTGTCCAAACAACAGCTGCATCGGTATGTTTTGTCTAAAGGCTAAGGCCTACAAGCGTAGGAACATCTGGGTCAGAAAATTCAAGAGCCAAAACCAAAGCATGTAGCTCTGCCAATTGAGCTGTGCAATCTCCAAGAGATTGTGTGTGCACCAAGGAGGATTTAAAATCCCCATCAACAATCCTACCTGCCACGATCGTGCAGGCTGAAGAATAAGCATGTTTAGAACCAACGGCTGGCTGTGCAGACCCATCAGTGTAAATAATGCATTTGAACTGATCAAGAGGGAGTAAAGATAAAGGAGGTGGATGAACATGTTCATATTGTAAAAACTCCTGTGTCTGCAAAGAAAGGTCAAAGGCAAAGTTGACATCAGCTGACGTCAAAGAACTAGCCCACTGTATCCAACGTGGATGCAGAACCTGAGAATTCGGGACACTAGCCTTCGTGACTGCTTCTAAAGCAGGCACTGGCAAGACCATGAAAATGCGTTTACCCTGAGCCAAAGAGCGTTCTTTCAGAATCGCCATTTGGACGGCTGTCAAAAAAAAATCTGTAGAAGAGAAACGCATCTCAACTGGAGTATACAAATGCAATTTATAAGCAATGGAAAGTTACGTAAGTGAATCATAATGCTCCTGGCACAATCCGTATCACCAAATTAGTAGTATTATCTCCTGTTAACACTAATTGAGTCTAAAGCAGTTCAGACTGCAAATACCTAAGTATTGCTGTATGTTCCCGAAGCCAACTGGAAGACGAAAAAGAGGGTTGTATCAACCCGTAGAGCGGTTTGATACACTGGGCATAATCAGGAATGTAATTCCTGCCAAAATTCAGAGAACCCAGCAAAGACTGCAATTTTTTAAGGGTAGAGGGAGGCTGCAATTGAGCACATTTCTCCAAAAAGTGTTGAGCCAACCCCCTACCTTAGTTATTGAGTTCATAACCAAGGCAAAGCACTGCCAGAAAGGCAATGTGTGATTTCGCAAAATTAAATTTGTAGCCTAACTTCTCAAAATGTGTGACAATGCGATCAATGCGCATAAGATGGGGAATCATCTCATCATCAGTCAAATAAATGTCATCGACGTACGAAAAGGCATCAGGGTCAATCTAATGTAAAATTGAAACAATGCGTGCCGCAAACATGCCAGGGTTATTCTAATATCCCATATGCAATCTCGCATATCATCTCTGATTGCAGAGAGCGCTGAATGCGGTCAAATCATGGCTTTTAGGAGCCAAAGAGTGGCTGAAAAATCCATTGGATATATCCAAAGTGGTCTTGTATTTCTTTCAAACAATGTTATTCACTAACGCAGAGCTATGTGTATTCTGAATCGCAAAGGTACGAACATGACTGTTCAAATGTCTGTAGTCTAAAACTATATGATATAAACTGTCTGGTTTCAATATCGGAAAAAGAGGATTATTCATTGAAGAAACACAGGGTTCAATCACACCATGATATTCCAATGGAGTCAAGATGCAATATCACGGGCGCTTTTGCGTCTCATTTAATTGGATACTGTGGTTGGGGCTAAGGTGTACAACGCAAAGGAATCACACGTACCGGGGAATCCTCATCCCAACCCGCCTGATTGCGATATAATTCTGGAGCTAAGGATAATGCCCACTTCAAGGCATAAGCCATTTTATCGTCATCAGGTACGTATTGCGAAAAACTGGGTAAAATAGCATCTTCCCCTCTCGAGGAAGCCAGGATAAAAGGGGGAGGCCAATCAACCTCCGCCAATAAAATATCATATGAAGAAGTAAGATTCTCCCAAAAGACTGCTTTTATGGGGCATTTAATGTCACCTTCAATTTGGAGGAGCAACTCGAGTATCAGCTGTCTCTCCAGTAATGAAAGTGTCAGTTGCTTTCGCCTCCAGAGCCTGGTGGAGTGTCTGCTGCATTATGGTAACCTCTGCCGCACTGTTTTGGAGGGTTACCACCCAACTCCGGTTGAGGAGCAGGGTTCTCACCATCTGAGGCATACTTTGCTGTCAAAGCGGCAACTTTTTTCTTCTTAAATGGGGCGCGATATTGAGGTGGTTCCTCCAGCTTGACTTTTACATCAGACTACCGCTGCGGGTCACGTCTGGCTTGCGTAGACTCACCTTGTCTGCGATCCTGATGCCCTCCTCTGCCGAATTGTTGATCCGACGATTCCTGAAAGGAACGAGGAGAACGAGGATCAAGAACCTGGAACCTCTCAGGTGTATTAATTTTTGAGCGGTCACGCAAATCATATCTACGTTCAGAAGCGTCAGTTGGAGGCGAACCTGCACGAGAACCAGGCTTCTCTTGTTGATGCTGCTGCATCTTGTTCCAAGCCTTTTTAGGCAAGACTGGTCGACCCTCCTTTTCAGGGGGTCTCACTTGTAGCTGAGTAAATGGTCGAATCCCCAAGCTATTGCAACCCAATGATGTATACACATCCGCAATAATAATCGGCAACTGTCGCTGCCGAACCACTTCCGCCACTGCCGCTAGGCATTGACGTACTTGTAGGAAAACTGCTTCACCTTTAATGTTGGCCAGAATCTTATCAGAAACAATAGGGAACATGCCCACTAACTTCATCCTCAAATCCAGGGCCGGACCAGCCCCATGCTCATCCTGTACCTTCTTCAGAACGTTCGGTAGAACGCTCATGGAGGGGGTGCCAAAGCACATTGTGTACACTGAAGCAAACACCATCGCCTAGGGGGTGAAGTCAGCCAAAGAAGGAATCAGACCACTTGGCAAACTCATTGTCAGAATCCTGTGTTTTTCAACAGGAGTTGTGTGGGGAAAAACTGCCTCAAGTTGCTCAAATTTGTGTGCAAGCCAAAAAGGCAAGTCATCACGATTTTGAGGATGTTTGCCCATCACTGAATTAATCATGACGGGACTAATCACAAGTCCACCGCCGTGTCCCGGTAGTGGAGGAATAGCTCCAGCTGGAGCCACTTGAAGTGCATGTGACATAAATTATATGACACTTCTGTGAATATGAAGCAACTGCGTATATAACAGACATAGCTCTGCGACAGTAACATTCATATAATTTGGATGCGGTGTAAAACCAGCAAAAACAGGCCAAGTGGCACCATCAATAGATAAGGGGCCCATATTGTTGTATTCCTCTTAGGGTGTCCATAACGGGCTTTCCAATATCCTGTCCTTATATAGGCACAATTCGCCCTGCCCTTATATAGGCATAGAATCCCAGGCCTTATTTAGGCATTAAACCGTGCACTCCAAATACAGGAATGGTCTCTGACATCCGTCCACCCTAACGTCACAACGAGTTCATGAAGAACAGACCCTTAGGGCTGCGGGAGTTTCCCTAGCTCAGGACTATTGATTTCTTCAAGGCCTCATCTATTATGCATGAACCATTATTCCTTAGGGGTTCATTCATGACGTCTTTCGTTGTCCAATTCACGTCAATGCTAACATTCCTAAGGTACTCTCAGGTATAAATATACCTTCCCTAGCCCTTGTAAACTAGAGGAGACCTCGACTTCAGAGGAGCCCGTATCCCGGCCTGACGCACTGAGAAGATGCTGCCATTCCCTGCACGCAGAGAGCCCAGCTTCCAGCTTCCAGTGATCTGACTTCCCTTGCGGGGTGTTGGAGTTCGAGTCTGGCAAAGAGATTCCAACCTCTCTCATTCTTCAGGTATGGAGCTGATAAGAACCTAGAGGGACTCTTGGCATACTAGGCATACTAGACTTAACATACTCTTAGTATACCATAGTAAGGAATACTTCACCTACTTCATACCTTGTCCTACACCTAGGTTAGGTTAGGTACATTGGGGTAGAACTAGCTTAGCACCGCATCGTATGAGTACTCGCATTTTTAGTCTGTGTTATTTATGTAACAGCATATGTACTAAAAGATAATGCTATCGCAGTATTATTTATTTCTACTGCTCACCCTGTACATTATTTATCTCGCATACTGTCTTGTGATCGTAACAGCACATTATACTTACACCAGAAACAAGACTGTTCAATAAATCTTTTATTGAAAACGCCCGTCTATTATTTCTGTGTAACTCTGAGGAAAACTAAGCATGCACGACCGAGCTGAGTGAAATAGTTATCTAGTGTTTCCACGACTCTGGGACACATTCTGATTCTAAAAGGAAAACATATTGGTCATGTTTTGCGGCTGCCAGAAACTACTCCCATCTTGTTGTCAAGGAGTTTCTAGTGGCCTCTGAGCTAGCTGGCACAAGTAATTAAGTTTAATATACTCGATAGGGACATACTGACCTTAGTCCTATGTCAAACCTATAGGATATATTATTCCAATGCGCAGAGCCTATTAGGGAAATAGGAGCTACACTACATGGCGCCCAACGGTTTGGTTAGGCAGTAATTCAACTTTAGATACTGAGTAACTCAGCCGTGCTATTTTCTCTCAAAGACCCCTACCCATATACTCCAAAAGACGTCTGGAGTGGGCAGGGTTAAGTATCCACCAAGGCTACATAGGGAAGCACCCTATATATTAGCTGTTTGGTTTGCTCAACGTTGAAGGATACAGTGTTCCAAAATATTGTGCACCTTATCTTTGTTTCCTTGAAACTTGTTCTACATTTTTCAAAAAACAAAATGAATGAAGACGCCGGAGACGGTGTAACTGCGGCTGATCCAGCCCAAGCAGTAGTTTTTAACCTTACAGGTTTAAATGAAACTGAGGAGGGTGTGGTACACATCCCTCAAAACTTAAGAAGAGCCATAACTCTAAAACATATAAAACATGGCCTATCGCCAAGAGGAGGTAGAGCAGTTTTCGTGATAGAGGAACATGAATCATTTCAGACAGAGGTATTCTATTCATGGGTACTACTTCCGGAATGCAATCCAACATCACAAACATTTCACTTCTACAAAGAAGATGAACTACCAGAGGAATACATTCCTTTCGAGGATATTGAAATTCCATTAACATACCAAGAGCATCAGCTCTGGTTTAAAGGCACCCTAAAACATCCCAAAAACATTACCAGGCTCGGTCCACTAGGTAGACCAGGAGCAACATGGCCGATTTTAGCCGGCTACACACCTCATCCTGAACTGGATATAATGACAGATGAGGAATTACATACTCAAATAAAAGAGTTAATAAAAATCTACAGACAATTGGTCCAATATGTCATGCAGACTTTCACAGTCCGACCACCATTGACATATCCAAATCCAACTCCCCAACAGGGGAATACACTAAAAATTACACCACAGACTCTCAACTCAGTCATGGGTAAAATGCCCACAAAACGTGAGCAAATTCCGTTTTGGATAGCTCAAAAAATTACTCAAATCGAAGCAGTATTTCCAAATACTAGCCCACATGAGAAACACAGAATTCTAACAATCAGTTTACCGATGGGGATCACACCACAACTGGAAGACTGCACCACTTGGGGCTCAGTCTTTGCTGCCATCTATACTAAAACACATGGTATTCCGTCAATTGCGGTAATACCTGATGTCCTAAAACAAATTCAAAATGAATATGGGGCAGAGCCTGCTCTAAATTTAGGTATGAAATTACTGAAAAATTTCGAGCAGGTCTCAACAATAATATTATCTAATATTAAAGGGGAGGCAGCAGCAGTGGCGATCCACCAAAAATTGAGGGAATTCGATGTTACAGAACATCAAACTGAGCTACCCAGAATTATAGAACAATCTTATGCAGAATTAGGCAGAGATAGTTTGGGTGGAAGACCACTGAAACCAAAATTATCTGAAAGTCCTGAGAAGGACTCAATAAAACAAACTCCTACATCTTCTAAAAAGAAGTGGTAGTCTACTAAACAAAAATCAAACGAGAAACGTTCTCAATCCCGAGGTAGGTCTCCTCAAAAGGAGCCCTCTGAAAGGAGGTATGACCTCAGGAATAGGGATAATTTGAGAAAACCTGATAGGTATCATGATACTGATACACGTTTCTCTCGTCCCTTTCAGATCTCACCACAGACTTCGGAAAGAAGAGGACAGACGGAACACAGAGAAGAACGCGTGACATCGAAAGATGACAAACACGCTCCAAAAACTAAAGTAAAACCTCAATTCTCGAAAAAGAAAGTAGCAGGTCTAAAGATAAGACATGCCGAGAATACTGAGAACGCAACTCAAGAACGGAGAATGGGCTCAGACCATGCAGCAAAAGTCACAATAGTTCGCCAGAACCTGAGGGAACTTCTGGAGATAGTGGACTTGAATGAGTACATCACAGTTGAGACTGTAGACACCAGGGTTAGTACTCCACAAAAGTTATATGAAATAACACTCCGGATGGAGGGAGACAAACCTAGACAGGTGAAAGCACTTTTTTGGGAAAGACTATCAAAGGGCTATGACATACTTCTAGCAGAAAAGGACTGGCCACCACAATTTGTCAGGGAGTGCCCACACGGCGAGGACATAATTATGCCTGCCTTCTCCAACCATATTCCAATTCACCTAAAATATACATATGCCAGGAAATGGGCAGTGGCCCAGGCCCCAGCATTATATAAAAATCATGTAGGATGGGATGAGGATTCACCTCACCATAAAATACATCTGAAACATGAACCAACTGCACAACGGCAGTATCCTATTAAGCAAGAAGCTAAAAAACAGGTCAGGGAGATCTTAGATCAACTTGAATACCAAGGGGTGATTGAAACATGCACCTCCTCAATGAACAATCCTTTGTTTCCTGTCTCCAAACCAGACAAAACATATCGTCTAGTTTTGGACTACAGACACCTAAACACTTGTTCTAAAACTTTTGCAGTGCAAAATGCACATAGCACAGCATTAATGAATAACATTGTGCGTAAAAAATATAAAACCACATTAGACATCTCAAATGGTTTCTTTTGTCAAAACATAGCACCTGAAAGCAGGTACTTAACAGCATTCTCCATAATGGGGACCCAGCGTCACTTTTGTCGACTCCCACAAGGGTTCATGAATAGCCCAGGTTTATTCTCAGCGAGGGTAATGGAGTTACTACAAATTTATGACAATGAGGCATTGTCCTATGTCGATGACATATATCTGACAGACGATGACCTAGTAAAACACTTGAACAGGGTGAGCACCATTATACTGGGATTCGCCTCTGAGGGTTACAAATTCAACTTTAAAAAGTCCAGAATTGCCCATCTCAATGTCCTATTTCTAGGATATGAGCTTTCAAGTGAAGGCAAGAGCTTGGCAGCTAACTTTTTAGAAAAGTGTGCGCTGCTCCAACCTCCGAAAACGCTAAAAACTTACAATCAATCCTGGGTTTCTTAAATTTTGGAAGAACATACATTATAAACTATGCAGAAAGGGTTAAACCTCTATACGCATTAATCAAACCTGATTTTTCAATCAAAAACTGGACACAGGAACACACAGAAATTTTGCGTTCACTCCAGGCTAACATGTTAGCAACAAATCACTTACAAACACGCGTAAGTGAACGAAATTTGGTGATCCGAATAATTTCGGGTCAATGCGGATTCACCTACTTAACTTTCAATGAGGGTGAAAAAATACCAATAGCGTATAAATCACACTTGTACACACAAGCGGAAAAGCGCTTCAGTTCTACTGAAAAATTCTAACAGCAGTTCAAACCGCTGTAGCAAAAGAAAGAGCCTTAGCCCAAGGGAAACGCATTATTATCGTAACCCCAGTACCTGCTTTAGAAGCGGTTACAAAAGCAAGCATTCCAAATGCTAAGGCATTGCATCCAATATGGATACAATGGGTTAATTCTCTTGCTGCAACAGATGTTGAATATGTTTTTGATCCAGATTTAAAAACACAAGCCTTCCTGCAGTACGAACATGAATGTCCCCTGCCCACTGAAATTCTGCCTCTCGATCAGTACGAATTCATAATTTATACTGACGGATCCGCACAACCCGCAATAGGGGGTAAGCAAGCTTACAGTGCAGTGTGTGCTATCGTTAAAGGTCGCATGCGAAATGGCATCTTCAGACCTATGGTCACAAAAACGCAGTCTCTAGGAGATTGTACAGCTCAGCGAGCTGAACTACAAGCATTCAAACTGGCACTTGAAAGTACAGATCGAGAATTCCCCACACTAATCGTGTGCGATTCCTTTTACTGTGTGCAGTCGTATAATGAATATATACAAAACTGGCTTGAAAATGGTTTCAAAGATGCGAAAGGTGGCACAATAAAGCACAAATTGCTTTGGGAACAAGTAGTTCAGTTGAAAAACGAACTACCAAAGGCTCATGTGATCCACACACTGAGTCATCAACGTGATGGCATTCACGTTGCAGGGAATTCATTGGCTGACGAAGCCGCAAAGGGGGCTGTGCAAATGGCTTCCGTAGCTGCGATCACTCGTTCGAAAACAAAAATAGACGGTGAGATAATGTTGGCTGTCAATGCTTCAAGCAAAGGCAGCAGTGCAGCGTTACCAAAAAGTTTCCACTCAAGTACTCTTATGTAATTGATGCGAACAACGTTCCTTTTGCTCGAATCCCTGGAGTGGGGATAGGGTAATACCAAACAAGGAACGTAGAGCAGCCTTGATTTATGAAACACATTTGGGGAGGGTCTGTCACATCAAGGGATCTCTAAATCTATCTTGACTTTAAAAGAGATATACTGGTGGCCTGGGATGAATACAGAAATTCACATATTCATCAACAACTGCTTAGACTGTAAATTACAGCGAGAGAGCCACCAGAAACCATGCTGCGAATGCGGCAGCCCAGTACAGACACCACTGTTAGACAGCATTCGACTATCTACGTGCCTGCGTCCTACTGGACAAAGGCATTCCCGCAAATACTGAATCTAGGTTTCTATGGTTATGGCCTCAGCGCTCAGCTGACGCTCGAACTGTTATAGAAGATTTGCGAGTCTTTATCGGCATATACGCAATAGGCACTCTACATTCTGACCAGGGTCCTGCGTTTAGCTCTCGGGCTTACAAAGACGCCATGGCCAGTCTGGGCGTTGCATTGCGGTACTCCTCTCCATTCCATCCTGAGGGAAATTCGGTTGTGGAAAGGAAAAACCGGGACATAAAGCAGTCTATAACAGCTAGAGTATTAGGCTCGGGTGACGGGTGGGTCAAACACCTTAGTGGAGTTCAACATGCACTTAATAACCTGCCAAGAAGTTCTCTAGGGGGGGTCACTCCATATGAGGTCCTATTTGGGACAAGAATGTGGGTACCAGACTTAGAAAACGTAGGCACAGTGGTGGAAAATAAACCCTTTGATATCATAGATCGTTTGGCTGTTTTACAGGACTTAAACAAATTAAGAACGAAACAAAGCAACGTATTCCTACAGTCAACCACCACTGGGGATCAACCGGCTGTCCCAGCAAGGCCTGTCTGGATTCCTAAAGTCGGGGATCTAGTCAGAGAAACAATTGCGGACAAGAAGGAATTTGGACCTTCTTACAGACAACCAGTACCTGTCCTAGCAGTTCAAGGAACAAGAACAGTACTACTGCCGCCCCTTGCTGGAAGAAAGGAGAAAAGATTTGTGTCCATCGACCTGATCAAACCACACTATGTGGCCAATACTAAATAGTAGGCCTCGTGGACTCCGACCTAGTAGCAAACGCACTCCTCTCGCTACTATCCAAGAGGTTCATACTGAAAGACTGATAACAATCGAGAATTCAGCTGAAACAAATGAAGGACTATGGAACAACGCTATGGAACTCATCCCTCTTGAACACCAACTAACAGTTCGTCCAAATACACCTGTCTACACCAACGTAGCAAGTGATGAACTGGTTCCAGTGATTTCTACAAATCCTGATGCAATTCAAACAATTGACAGAACTGCTTCTGGCTACTTCATTAACTTTGATACGTTCTCAGAAGATCCAAGTGAACCTGAAACAACGCCATGTCATTGAAATTCAAGCAGCAAGTACAAGACTTTCTTCACTTTCTGAAAAAGACTTATTTGGTTTCTCCATGGATTGAACTCTGGATTACATCTGGACTTTTTGTTTTCCTGCTCTGGCTAGCTTTGGTAACAACAGTAAGCGTGCTTATAAGTGGCAGATACATCCATGTGAACACTGAAGGAAAAGACGTAAACGTACTTTTGAAACCTCATAAATCTTCCCATCGTGAAGCAAGAGACTTGTCATCAGTGAACATCACAGCTGTTCCTATACACAATGGTATAGTGTGGGACAAAACAGATTTTGATATATTCGGTCCGACGGAAGAATTGAACATTCCACATTTGTTTAAAATTTCACTAAGTGATCTAATCACATCCAGTACCTATTCTGATGATTGGGACTTTGAGACTGTGACTGATATTATGTTTGACCTAGAAAGATCTGCTGCATTTTCTAGAAATGAATATTTAGAGGGTTCATCAGACTATGAAGAACTGTATTGTTATAATCACTATGGTCATCATTTTTTGCATAAATCTGCATATCCAAGAAATGTGTTTATGTTTAACCAATGGGAACATTGTCCTACACCACCTACAGGTAGTTCAAAAACATTTGCCAGTAAATTTCCATATTTTTCAGGTTACAATACATCTGATCCAGAAATGTTTTACTATAAAAATGTAAACAAAACAGGACTGAAAAATATGTTAACAAATACAAAACAGATTTATTCTGCATTATTTAATGCCCAACTGTCTAGACAGGGTTTCGACTTTTGGAAAGACACAATAGACACAAAAACGTTGTGGGGTACTAAAGAATGGCAAGTACAGGGGATAGAAGCTTTATTTAGAGCCTGCATCATCCCTGAACAAATAATGTTTTTGAATGAAACTATCCAACAAACATCTTGTCTTGGATTAGCCAAGATCAAAGAGATGAACACACCTTCTGTACCAACTCCTGTAAAAAATAATGTAACACAGGCAATGGTGACAGTCGATAATATACTACAACTCAACAGATCTAATCCTGATTGGAAAAAATGGTTGATCTGGCCCACAAACACGAATAACTGTTAGGAAAGATTCCTGAATAAAACTCAGGGCTTTACTATTCATAGGCCAGACCCAAGATACGTCCAAAGACAACATCCGGGGGTAGTAACAACATACAGTGTAGGGAAATTATGCCTCGATTGGCTGCATACATCTACACTACAGGATGTGAAACAACACTTATCCTTACTTGCAAAAGACGCAGATCTTAGGGATTTCTTGCTTGGACCAAGAAAACCGCGTCAAAAACGTTTCATATATGCCGGCATTTATGCTGCTTATAATGAGGCTTGGAAGGTGTCACAGATAGAGGCCGCAGAACGAATACGTGAACTTGATCGTATTAATTTAGAGAAAACACTCTCTGTGGTCGACAATGGGTTAACAACTTTGTCCTCCAGAATATATTCACTGGACGGCATTGTATCCTCTGCTATCAACATTCTAGAACAAGATTTGGCGATGTTACAACAAGGCCAATCTCAAATACGTTCTATTATGTTATTAAGCTGGACGCTGCAATCTTTGCGAGCGGGCTATGTGCCTTGGCGTTTCATCAACACAACGGCTCTGTTTGCAGAATACAATCTAACTGATAAACAGATCGAAATGGCACAGAGAGGAGCGAAGTATACAGTGCTGAGCATTGAAAAACTGGAAAAGTTACCATTCACAGTGGCAGAAAAACCAGCTACCGAATGGCTTATTCATGGCAAAATTACACTACCTGTGACTACTTTTCAGTTTCAGTATTGCCTCAGACAAATGCAAGCAGGCAAATATGAAAGGTTGGGTAAGGAATACATTAAGACATCTTGGGCTTTACCTTATACATATAGATGTTTGAGCGGGGATCGTGAAGTGTTTCTAAGCGGTAAAAACTGTAAACGTGCACTAGGCGGTTCACTTGTATGTCAGGACATTTCCTTGCACGGGGCTTGTAATGGTTCTGTGGCAAATTTGTCTTGCCATCAGCAGGGTACACCAGCTGCTGTGATTAATCCAACGTTCGGACAACTTTCTAATGGGAGTTACCTCATGTTGAATGATCAGAGTTGCTGTGGCATGCTGCCAGGCATCCCATATCTAGTAACGGTCAACTCCAGGGTCACTTGCTGTATGCAAGTATTGTTTGCCCCAATAGACACAGTCAGGAGTCGCCTTTATGGACTTCGCTGAACGTCTCTTTTATAAGATTTGATACTTTAAGCAGAATGAAAGCCATGCTTTTACAACAAACAGTGCCTCTGACCTCGGCCAAAGAAACCTATGATCTGCAAATTGCAAGGACTTCGGCTGAGATACAGACTTTAATACGTACAAACTGCCCTATACATTTCGTGGAAATGATAGGACGAATTTTCAACATGTCTGATACAACAGGAATTGTACATGTATTTAAGGGCATCCGCTCGGGTCTGTTAGCACCTTTCCAGGCAATACTCGGAATCATCCCGAACTTTGCACATTCAGTGTTTGGTGGCATACCATTAATTCTAGCACTCGTTGCCGGAATTCTATTTCTCTTCCTGCTATTTCGCTATGGCCAGCCAATTCGCCGACATCACTCCAAGCGACATGGAGAAAGCTCTCCTTGAACGAAAGTGCCGTGAGCAAATAGTACAGCTTTTGGGCATAAATCGTCTACGGGACCTTAATACCACATGGTTCCTGTCCTTTAGACCAATCTGGCAAGATTGCATCTTACCTGTTCTACGATGCCTGCTATGCGGTGTAGAATGCGTGTTGGACACCTGTCTAACATTTCCATCGGATGCGCCAACGGACGTCGATACTCTGCTGGACCAGATAACGGCCCATGCTATGTGTTGTCCCCAGCGGCTTCCTATCCTGATGACAGCATTCATTGAGATCTCACAGACGCTTCCGGCAGCTGCTGAGGTACGAGAAAGAACTACAGGCACACAGGTAACAACGGACGCGAACATTGCGACAATTGAAAGCAATGCTTCACATCTCTGTGCAATTAACCTGCTTCACGAGGTGTTCCAACTCAAACCAACTACAGTGGATGATGTTTTGTCTATAGAAATAAATGATCTAATGTTTACACCAGACCCGTAAACTGACTCTGATTCAGCATACAGTGTTCCAAAAATACAGCAACAATTTGGCCTTCATTTTTTCAAAAACTTGGAACTCTACCAAAAATTGAACTTTTTCCCATTTTTTCGAAGAAAAATGGAACTTCAATCTGCTTAAAGTAGAACTAGCCTTATAGTACAGACTTAGCGGTCCTTCCAAAGACATTTAGTCATCTTGTGTGTCTACAACAGTTCATTAATTTTCCTGACATGAAATGACTTTGATTTATGAACAAACTTATCGATCATTTTTTTGTCACATGTAAATATTACTGCTTAGATCATTCCAATTGCATTTATTTTCGAACTTTATGCCTGAAATGATAAGCAATGCTTCGAATGTAGAGTACCTATTTGCATTCTAATATGTTGTTTTTTTAAAAATGCCTTTTTTAAATGGTTTTATGAAATATTTTAGAAATATGCGGTACTCCATTTTTATGTTTAGCATTTTTAATGTTTAGCATTTATGTATTATCGTATACACGAAAGTGGAGTGGGTGTTGTATTCCTCTTAGGGTGTCCATAACGGGCTTTCCAATATCCTGTCCTTATATAGGCACAATTCGCCCTGCCCTTATATAGGCATAGAATCCCAGGCCTTATTTAGGCATTAAACCGTGCACTCCAAATACAGGCATGGTCTCTGACATCCGTCCATCCTAACGTCACAACGAGTTCATGAAGAACAGACCCTTAGGCTGCGGGAGTTTCCCTAGCTCAGGACTATTGATTTCTTCAAGGCCTCATCTATTATGCATGAACCATTATTCCTTAGGGGTTCATTCATGACGTCTTTCGTTGTCCAATTCACGTCAATGCTAACATTCCTAAGGTACTCTCAGGTATAAATATACCTTCCCTAGCCCCTGTAAAACAGAGGAGACCTCGACTTCAGAGGAGCCCGTATCCCGGCCTGACGCACTGAGAAGACGCTGCCATTCCCTGCACGCAGAGAGCCCAGCTTCCAGCTTCCAGTGATCTGACTTCCCTTGCGGGGTGTTGGAGTTCGAGTCTGGCAAAGAGATTCCAACCTCTCTCATTCTTCAGGTATGGAGCTGATAAGAACCTAGAGGGACTCTTGGCATACTAGACTTAACATACTCTTAGTATACCATAGTAAGGAATACTTCACCTACTTCATACCATGTCCTACACCTAGGTTAGGTTAGGTACATTGGGGTAGAACTAGCTTAGCACCGCATCGAATGAGTACTCGCATTTTTAGTCTGTGTTATTTATGTAACAGCATATGTACTAAAAGATAATGCTATCGCAGTATTATTTATTTCTACTGCTCACCCTGTACATTATTTATCTCGCATACTGTCTTGTGATCGTAACAGCACATTATACTTACACCAGAAACAAGACTGTTCAATAAATCTTTTATTGAAAACGCCCGTCTATTATTTCTGTGTAACTCTGAGGAAAACTAAGCATGCACGACCGAGCTGAGTGAAATAGTTATCTAGTGTTTCCACGACTCTGGGACACGTTCTGATTCTAAAAGGAAAACATATTGGTCATGTTTTGCGGCTGCCAGAAACTACTCCCTTCTTGTTGTCAAGGAGTTTCTAGTGGCCTCTGAGCTAGCTGGCACAAGTAATTAAGTTTAATATACTCGATAGGGACATACTGACCTTAGTCCTATGTCAAACCTATAGGATATATTATTCCAATGCGCAGAGCCTATTAGGGAAATAGGAGCTACACTACAATATGAACAATAGAGACAGGGTGAAGAAGGGCGCCATCAAACAAAATAGTATGCTCCCAGGACGTCAACGGAACTTAATGTAATGCATAAGGACGATAAGCCGCCGGAGGAGCCACCCTCGTATATTCAGGAAACAAATTATCATTCCCATCCACCGCCGGAAATGTAACCCAAAAATAGAAAACCTTGAAGCGGTAAGCTGGGTCCTCCTCAACCACAAAAATAAAGGTAGCACCTGCATTGGGGACTCCGTATTGAGTTAAGTGTGCGTAACCGCCGCACGGTTAGGTGCCGCAATTGCGACTGGTTGTGCCATGTCTATATTAAAGCAACCCACAAAACGGCAGGGCAAAACAGGGTCTAATAAACCTTTTATAATTAAAGCTTGAAATAGAGGAGGCTAAGCCCCCCCACCAAGGACATCTCCGGGAACTAGTGAGAGGGTATTGTGGACAAGCACAAGCGCTACTCAGGGATCTCATGAATAAGTACCAGACCAAACGTTAGCGGCGCCATGTTGCAGGGATTCTGCACAAAAACAAAACTATGCGTAGGATTATAGGACCTTGATGTATAAGGACTGAGTCATCCTAACACCTTAGTACCCATGAGCCCAGGACCGACTATCTATAGCGTCTCACTTGCTCTCCTACTCACTCACAGAGAAACAAATTAGACACCCCAGAACACAACACTTCCAAATCTCTCAGGAATCACGCTTTCGCTCGCTCTCTTGTGCTTGTCCACAATAAGATCTGACAGAGACACAAAACAGTTTAAAATATTTATTTTAACTAACGTGCCCTAACATGCAGTATACGTGCCACAACAAGCAGGAAAATACATAGTACAAATACAGCCTATAGAGAGTAGATCTACATCATAGGTGCTGTCTCGCTCTTCTCCCTGGAAAGGTCCATCTCCAAGAGTGTGCCACCTATTTGTGTATTCTAATAAAAACCAAAGTACGTTGTCCAAACAACAGCTGCATTTGTCTGTTTTGTCTAAAGGTTAAGGCCTGGCCAGAACAAAATAACAAGGGGCATTGTTGTTCGACCTTGCTCACAATGTTCAGTCAAAATCCCAGGAACCAGCAGAGTGAACACAGCGATGAGTTCTCTTGTGAAAATTGCCATAGAAGTTATTGCAAAAAGAAAGTCATATAGTAACGTGCACAAAGCAGCAGGCAAGCTGCAGCGTGCTCATTCTAACTTAGAGAAAAATGACAATGTCTCTACGGGCCATGTGACAATGGCCTCCTATATAGCGATCCTAAGGTACTTGTGCATGGGGCAACAAGAGCACTGGAAGTTCCCCAATGCTAGAGCTGGAGCTAGCTCATTAAAATACCCCTGGTAGGACATCTGGGACAGGATAAGACCCCATTAAGATTTCCTCTGATACATTCTGCAGGACTTGCTTGACCTGCCAGGCCAGGCGGGAAGGCAGGGCAGAAGCTGAAAGCTCCCCAGAATCCCTAGCCTGTCATTGGCACCCCCTTTGAAAGTGTGGGCATCAACACTGTAGGGCTCATAGATCCCCAGACAGCCTCTGGCAGCAGGTTTATCCTGGTTGATCATGCCACAAGATACCGAGAGGCCATTCCTCTGAGAACTGCAACTGTACCTGCAATGGCTAAGGCCCTAATGGGGATTTTTATCAGAGTAGTTTTCTCCTAATAGGTGGTGGCTGACAGGGGCAAAAACTTCATGTCTGCTTACAAGTAGTCAATGTGGATGAAGTGTGGAGCTACTTACACATTTTCCATACCCTTCCATCCACAAACCAATGGGCTTGTTGAGAGATTCAACAAGTCCCTCAAGGGCATGCATGATCAAGGGCCTGCCTGAGCTCATGAGGTGCAAGTGGGATATTCTCTTACCATGCCTGCTCCTTGCTTACAGGGAGGTGCCATAGAAGGGGGTTGGATTTAGCCGCTTTGAGCTTCTGTAAGGTGACTTCTCAGCCTGGTTAGGAAAGGGTGGGAGCAAGCTCCCCAGGGACTTCCCCAGGATGTGGTTAGCTACATGCTAGCCTTATGGAGCCAGCTGGTGAAGTTTTGAAAGCAAGCTCCTGAAAACATGGAGGGCAGCCAGGAGGTAATGAGGCAGTGGTATAACCACACAGCTACCCCTGTGGAATTCCAACCTACATAGAAAGTGTGGATGATGAAGCCTGTGGGGCCCGGGCCCCTCTAAGACCATTGGACTGGGCCCAATGAGATTGTTGAGAGGAAGGGGGAGGCCTCCTACTTGGTGGACCTCAAGACCCCCAGAAAACCCCCAGAGGGTTCTCCATATCAACCATCTCAAACCACAATTTGAGAGGTCTGAGGTCACCATGTTGTTGGTGACAGATGGTGGGAAGGAAGAGAAGATTGACCTCATAGCATCCACAGAGAAAGATGGGTCAGTGGAAGAGGTAAACCTCACCTCTACCCTGACTTCAGAGCAGCAGAGGGCCTGTCACAACTTGTTGTGATGGTTCTCCTCTCTGTTTTCCCTCATTCCTGGGGTTACACATTGTGTACCAGTGACATTGACACAGGAGACAGCCTCCCTGTCAAATACAGAATGTACAGGATTTCTGACAAAAGTGAGGGCCAGCATCAAGGAGGAGGTATCCAAGATGTTGGAATTGGGAGTTATTGAGTCCTCCAGTAGCCCTGGTCCAGCCCTGTGGTGCTGATACCAAAAGCTGCCCCATCAGGTACTACCCCAGAATTCCAGTTCTGTGTGGATTACAGGGGGCTCAACTCAGTCACCAAGACATTGATGCTCACCACATACCCTGGCCTGATGAGTTAATTGATAGGTTAGGGGCTGCCAAGTTCATGAGTACCTTTGATCAGACATCAGGGTACTGGCAGATTGCCCAAACTGAAGGATCAAGGAGAGGTCAGCCTTCTCAACTCCCGAGGGCCACTACCAATTTAAAGTGATTCCCTTTGGATTGAAGAATGCTTGTGCCACATTTTAGAGGGTGGCAAACCAGGTTTTGGCTGATATAGAGGTCTTCAGTGCTGCATACTTGGATAGCATAGCTGTCTTCAGTCCCAGCTGGAAGGACCACCTTTCTCACCTGCAGGAAGTGCTTCAGGCCCTTCTGAAAGTGGGTCTGGCTATCAAGGCCAGTAAGTGCCACATAGGGCAGGGGTCTGTGCTGTACTTAGGACATCTGGTGGGCAGGGGTAAGATGCAGCCCCTCCAGGTCACGATAGAGACCATCATGGCCTGGGGGCCCCCAAAGATTCAAACTGAGGTGAAAGCCTTACCGGGCCTCACAGGATATTACAGGTGTTTTGTCAAGGAATATGGCACCATTGTTTCCCCCTTAACTGAGCTGACTTCTAAGAAGCAGCTAAGCAATGTGATTTGGACAGAGGCATGCCAGAAAGCATTTGACTCCCTAAAACAGGCCATGTGCACAGCCCCTGTGCTCAAAGACCCTGACTTTTCCAGGGAATTCATTGTACAAACTGATGCCTCAGAGAATTGCATAGGGGCAGTTCTTTCACAGCTAAATGATGAGGGCCTAGACCAACCTGTAGATTTTATCTCTGGGAGGTTACTTCCTATATAACAAAGGTGGAGTGCTATTGAGAGAGAAGCCTTTTCTGTTTTCTGGGCACTGAAGAAGCTGAGACCATACTTGTTTGGGACTCACTTCCAGATTCAGACAGACCACACCCCCCTCAGGTGGCTAATGCAAATGAGGGGTGAGAAGCCAACATTGTTGAGGTGGTCCATCTCCCTACAGGGAAAGGACTTTACTGTGGAACACCGACTTGGGTCAGACCACACCACTGCTGATGTTCTCTCCAGGTTCTTCTGCATTAGTGAAAAGAACTCCAAGGAGGTTAGGATAGCTTCCCCCAAACTTTTTGCCTGCTTGCCTCCAATTTTGCTGAAATCGTTTTTGTTGGCCTTAGGACTTACCACTTTAATACCAGTGCTAAAGTGCTTGTTCTCACTCCTCTAAACATGGTTTGACTGACATATACCTAATTGGCATCTTTAACTTACTTGTAAGTCCTATGAAGAGTGGTATACCCTATACCCACGGCCTGTAAATTAAATGCTACCAGAGGGCCTGCAGCACTTATTGTGTCACCAACTTGTCCCAGGCCTGCCATTGTATCCTGAATGCAGTTTTACACTGCCATGTCAATTTTCTATTTAAAACGCCTGCCAAGCCTTACACTCCCCTTTTATTACAGATAAGTCTCCCCTAAAGTAGGCCCTAGGTAGCCCATAAGGCAGGGTGCTGTACAAGTAAAGAAAGGACATGTGCTCCTACGTTTGCATGTCCAGGTTGTGACAAACATGTGTTTCACTACTGTGAGGCCAACCCCTCTCATAGGATAACATTGGAGATTCCTTATTACATTTAATAAGCAGTTATTCCTAATTGAGAGAAGGCAAATCTGTCATGCTTTATACCTATGAAATTGTAATGATAATTGCAAAGCCGAATTTATCATTACAATTTTGAAAATGCCACTTTTAGAAAGTTGTCATTTTCCTGTAGTTAGCCCTGGGTGTCTGCAGCCTGCCTCCGTTTGCATGTCTGGGTTGGGTGACAGCTGGGCTTTTTGTATTCCCTCTAGACAGCCGCACACAAAGGGAGCTTAGATGTGACTTTATGGGCCATCCTAGCAGAATGGAAGTGAGGACTTGGGCCCAGCCTCACACTTACACCTGAATAGGCTGTGTCCTCTCCCCACACAAAAGGTTGAATAACCTCCTGTTGGGAGTCTGGAGCCAGGGCAGGAAATGGGGACCTCTGTGCACTTCAAAGCCCTTCTTTGAAGTCTCTCCTACTTCAAAGGCACCACTAGGTATAAGAACTAGACTTCAGACCCTACCAACTCAGTACACTTCTGGACTTGTGGGTATCCTGCCAAGAAGAAGGACTGTTGTGATGCTCAAGGGCTGCCACTCTGCTGGACTGCTGCTGGTCTTGTTTTATTCATTAAAATAAGAGCTATTACTAACCTGATGTGGAATCTTTTTGCGTGGTGTTTTCACTGTTTTACTTCTTGAAGTGTTGCACAAATGCTTTACACATTGCCTCTTGAGTTAAGTCTGACTGCTTTGTGTCAAGCTTAGGGTATGTTTGTGACTTACCCTGACTAGGATTGTGGTTACTGCTTGATTAGAGCCTGTATCCCAGTCAACCAGGAACCCAATTTCCTATAGAAATATATTTTTGTCAAAAAAAAGGAAATATTGGTGTAGAATAACAAACATTTTGTGCTTCGTTAGTGTTCCAAAAAGGAAGCTATGTTGTGCATATATTGTGCATACAAATACATTTTTAGTATTTAATTTAGACCACCAAACTTGTTATGCACTGCAAAATTCCCTCAAAGTCATGCAAAGCAGCGCATAGTGGAGGTTTACGTTACTCTGTGGGAAGGGTGCATTCAAAGGGTGCAACATGGTTGTTTGCATTCCAAACTCCCATGGTCTTTTAAATAAAACACCAGCAACTAACCATAGTACACATGGGTCCATATTTACATACTTCTCACACAACGCAGCACAGCACACAAAGCTTCCGCATCGCATGACAGGGAGAGAGCAGGAAAGCACCATATCATATCTACAGAGGTATGCACTCTCTTCCCCTCTTCCTGGCACCAGCGCAAAATCAGGCTGCTGAGCGCCACGCACACACCTTTGCACCTTGATGCAAGGGTGTTTGTGTGAGTCTGGCATAGGTTTTCTACTGGAAGGGTACCCTTCCAGGACAAAATACTGTGCTAAGACAAGCTGTAAAACAATCCCCACTTTGTATGTGTGCTTTACAGTGCAGCACACTTGCAAAGTCGGAAAAGAAAGGAGAAATGAAAGCATTTCACTGTTTAACACATGCTTTCAAGAAGCATTATTTTGGGGCGCAAAACCCTGTCTAATATTGATAGTAGACAGTGTTTTGCTTCAATACCCATTGGGGGTTGCATGGGAATGCCCATGTACCACCCAAGGGATGCCCCCTTTATACAGATTATCGCAAAGCAGCACTTCACACTGGTTTGAGTTATGTTTTGTAACAAACCAACGCAAACACCAAACTGCGTTGGTTTGTAAATCCCCAAAAGATATTGCCTCAGGTCTGCTTTAAAACAATAACGCAAATCCGATGCAAAACCTTGGTAAATCTGGGCCTTGATTTTGAAACTAAAATAGAGGCCACTTTGAAGCAGGCAGAAAAACATCTGAAATGTCTCAATAGGTCCTAAAGAAATTCACTTTGCATGTGTGCTGCACTGTAGAGCACACATCCAAAATCTCAAAAGTGTAGACTTTAGTCTAAGTATAGTATTTTATTCCTGGAAAAAAAAACACTTTCAGTGCAAAACGTATGCACTATGGTGCAAATGTGTGCCAGTGCAAAGGAAAGAGCATGATTGCGCCATAGTCCTGTAAATAAGGTGATTTCCTGCTCTCTCCTTGTCATGCAACACAGCACAGCACATGAACTTAGAATGGTAGAAAGAGTCCGTATATTCAGGTTGTTGTCTTTCAAAATTTGGTTACAATATAGGTGACATGGGATATGCTCTCAGGCCCTGGTAGTTAATACCCTTCAGCAAACCAAAAAGACCACCTGAAGAAGCATATAATGTAGTACATCATAGGACATGTGGCATAATTGATCGAATCTTTGGCCTAATCAAATCAAGGTTCTGATGTCTGGATTTATCTGGAGGTAGACTTGTGTACAAGCTATGGATTGTGTGTAAGATGATTGTGGTTGGCTGTACATTACAGAGCATTGCAGTAAAAGGATCAATTGATAAAGAGAAGATCTTGATAACAGACAGGTATCTGAAGAAGATGTCATGACTATGCGTGAACATAGAGAAATTGAATCCATGGAAAATGTTATGCTTATGAAATATGTAGTGAATAATTTCTTTACAACACTACTTTATCATATGAACTGAATTTTTATACATTTCTGTGGCTAACTAAATGTACAAGATGTAAAGTATGTCTAATAATTTTCTGGTTAAATCGTTATAGCGCTATAAACAGCAGCTTTTTGAATAAAGGTCTTATACAGTGTATTGTAATATGTGGCAATAAAAGGATATCAGTGCTTTATCACTGTATGCACTACGGTGGCACATGATAAAGAAATGTGCATAAATTGAAAGTTTTGCGTTTAATTTGTAAAAGAGCAAAAAACTATGTTAGGAATAAAATTAGTTCAGAAATCTAATTACTAATATGCCTGTAAAGTCAACAACAGTTTTAAAAAGGATAAAAAAACATGTTTCTTTAGATATTTACACACTAACTAAATGTTAATATGTAAGTAGTTCTAACTTTATTTCCTTACATGGTCATTATAGAATGAAGATTAGCTATAAGATGCAGGTGTTACAAGCATCAGCCTCCATGTGATGGAGTCCCTAAGGCACACATACATCCTGTATTTATCACAAACAAATACACACACACACCACAGTGCTCTCTGACTCTCATGTAGTGCAAGACATAAGCAAATACACTTTGGGACAATCTACTGAGCATCCCTTCATGCTCCACGCCTATGACACAACATATAGACAGAAATATTAATGTTCCATACATGTGTATGCTCCTACCTCCACACTTGTATTCAGCAAGTCTGTGTGAGGACGGTACCCCAACACATTCAGAGCTAATAATATTTGTGGACCCTTACCATATATGAAATACCACAGCCCATCAAGGTTTCACATAGGTCATGGCACACACTCATGATCCATCCCTGTTGCATGATTATTTTCATAATCAGTGTTTGAGATCTACATGCTTCTGGGCCACTCAGACCGAAGGTGCACATCCTTTTACATAGAGGGGATGTTAGGCACCCATTAGACAGAATACACCACACAGGCACTCCTCATAGTGTAATGTAACTATAGTGGCAGTATCTGATATCTACCCAATGCCTTCTGCCTCTGGTATGTTAAACAACCCAGATATCAATCAACATAGGGTTTGCACAGTATACAATGTATGACATAATTACATGTATATGAAGGAACGTGTGATTATTTGCTACATCATACTTCATGCTTATGTGGGTGTTAATTTGCATTCATATTTTTGAGGGTGCATTGCAATATGTAACATCTAATTAAGTAATTTGTAGTCCTCAATAATAATCTATTTAAGCATGGCATTAAGATAGTTAGAACACCAACTTACATGCAAATAGTATTTCAATATACATCAATGCTACCCTCTGTACCTGTTGCAGAAACAACCCTACAGTCACTTTGGATAATATTTCAATGTGCCTAATGCCATAACAACTTATAATTAAAGTCTTGAATCCCATTGTTGCTCATTGTATCTATGCCGATAGAACGAATGAACACATTTCTAATAATATCAAATGCTCATCTGTCATCAATATGTACTATATGACCTAACATGCTCAAATAATCTCTTGTGTAGTGAATGTGGCAGCAAACATAACACCATAGGATATAACATAGTCATGATGTAAATGCCATGTGGCTGGTTAAGACGCATTTAAAAAACAAAAACTATCACATCTGGCTATATTTAAATGATAGAATGCAGTGCAGCACTCAAAGTTGCTGTGATGTGTTTTGTAACATGGAAAGAGCAGGAAAGTGACATATGTACAGATATATTTCACTATCCTGCTCTCTCCCTAATGGTAATGAACAATTATGCTGCTGAGCCCACCCACACATCTTTTCACAATAGTGCATGAGTGTGGACATCACTCAAGTATAGGTATTGACAGGGAAGGATACAAATCGAGTGCAAAATAATATTCCTAGACAGCCTTCTAAAATTGAGGCACTTGAGATGTGATTCAGTTTTCAGATTTTATTAATAAAGTGCATAGCTAATTAAAACCATTGCACCAAAATACATTTTAAAACCATTGCAATAAAAAAAATGACATGATAAAATGCTAAATACAATGAAGACAAGGGTATTTCATGTCGAGTCAGAAGATAACAGTGTCTCATTGTTACATGTGTTAAAATATATTTGCATGGGCAAACTACTTCACTTCATATGTCTGTTTCATCTATAGTTTTTGTTTTTACGCTCAACGGTTGGACCTTTACTTTTCCCAAAATTCTGTGCAGATATGACAACCCTTATATTTAGGAGTGTATTTTTGTGGTTGAGGCCCTGTATGAGTGTCTGTCTACAGGTTCTTACTCTGGCTTGAATGAAAAAGCCCATTATTAATTTTCTGCTTTCAGCAAGTAGCTTTGGACAGACAGATAAGATGTGAACCATTGTCTCCTTTCCCCCTCCACATCCTGTTCAGCTGTCCAGGACCAGGCAAGCATCTGATCCAGGGTGTGTTGATCACCAAAACGCAGGTGCATGAGTGCCAACTTCAGTTGGAATGGGTATCCTTGATCAAAATATGGCTGAGATTTTAAGGTTTTAATAACTTGCCTAGTGTGAAATTTCTTATACCATATCTTTCCTGCATGGAGGGAGTGTGTTACAGTGTTTAAAGTGACGTTTATCCCCTCTGCTGAGTAACAGGAGTTTATTTCTTACCAAAGTCGGGCTGACACTGTGTTGTTTTTGGCCTGGTGGAAGGAATGGCACATTTTCAGGAAGGCATTTTTAATGGTCCACCTATTCAAGGTGCAGCTGGCCTTGCATGACGTGATTAGACAGTTTAAAAACTGTGCGATAGGTCTTGGCGGTTAATAGGTCTTAAAGTTTTGCTATTTTCTCTCCCTCAATTCTGGAGCCCTTTGCTATGGTGGGCAGGAGTTTGGCTGCCATCACCTGCTGTAGAGGACCAAGAATGGGACCATGTAAAGTTTTTGCGAGCTGACAAAATCTTGATATTAGAGAGGCTGTCCATCTTCAGGGTGAAAGAACCTCTAGAGTCAAACACCACTCCATTACAAACATACAGTCATTTTATGCTCTTCCAAATGCCGAGGGTTTGACACTAAATTATACACAAACAGTCATTATATATTTTTCTAAATGCTTAGTAGGCTTGACACTCACCCTCCTCGATGTCTTAGCTTTCTGGGCAACCTCCACCTCCTCTGTTTCCCTTAACAGGTTACCTTCTTCACAAAACTCACTTATATTCATGGGACTTTGCGTAACCTGTTTAGATGGGAAATTCCCTTCTTACCCAGCTCTCCCAGCCACATCATCAACCCAATCATACTTGCCCACATCAGTTGTTGACCCCCCTGAAAAAGAATCTGGGGACCCTTTGAATAAAGCGAGTCTCTTTGCATGCCAAACCTTCCTGTCACTGAGTAAAGCAGCATTGCCCATTTCACTTTAACTATGTCCCCAAATTTTAAGTTCACTTTCTTGGCACCATATAGAGGACCGAGAATGGGACCATGTAATGTTTTTGCGAGCTGACAAAATCTTGATATTAGAGAGGCTGTCCATCTGCAGGGTGAAAGAAACTCTAGAGTCAAACACCACTCCAAGATATGTATACTGTGAGGTGAACTCAAGACGGGATCCACTAAAAATCAAGGCACCGGAGTTCTAATTTTCTTCCTGAATTTTATCACTTTAGTTTTAGAGACGCTTCTTCATTTACTTTTTTTCCTTGCCTCAGAGCCCCTTGCCTACGGGGCTTACAGCTGCCTGGCGGGAGCGGAGTTCCAGAAAACGCCGTCTGCTCCTGTTCTCATCGGCGCTGTCCATCTGTGGAGGGGACTCCAAGTCCCAGGGAGCAGTGCGCTATCCTCAGCTGCCGCTTGTGAGGGGGAGGCGCCTGCCATCGCGCTTAAAGCGCAGCCTCTCCCCCCGCGGCACGGGACGCGCGCGGGCCCGTCCTTGCCCGTCACTGCCAGGAAGAGGCAGGGCAGGGCCACCCCCTTTCATTTGCTACAGAGCTGGACTATCACGAGGACCCATTATTGGCTACAGAGGTACTGTTTGATTGATTTTCCAACTTGCATGCAGTGCTGTTCTCAGTCCAGCAGAGCAAACCTGTGAAGCTTCTTTGAGAACTTTTTCTATTCCACAGACATGGGAAAAAGAAAGACTATGGAAGGTGGGGGAGTTGGGGGGGAAGGTGGTACGGTTGGCAGAACTCGTAGAGGGAAAAAGGCTAGGAAGGCAACTAAGCACTCTGGCAGTAATTGAGTATTGGTACGTATAGATACACTAATTGAGGAATGTGAGGATTTACTAGTAGGTGAGCCAAATTCCCTACCAGCACAGTACATTCTACAAGGAGAAGCCCAAACAACCGCTCTGTTATTCCTGCTATGTTCCTTAAGCAAAAAAAAGGTCCAAAAGTCAATGGGGTTGAGAACCATTTGAATCTAACAAGGATGGTAGAATCTATTGCTAGCACTCCAAGTCCTTCTGAAATAGATGGTAGTCATTCTCAAATTATTGATCCCACAGTAATTTGCACAAATAGATATGCTACACTGTCAAATCTTCAGGGGGAGGGAAGTACAGAGGTACTAGAACTACCATTAGACAGTACCATAGAGCCGGTTGCAAATCATATACCAGTTACGCAGGATGTGATCCTTGTGGTCCACTCGCTTCGGGCCGAAATAGGGTCCATGAGGGTAATGATCGAGAATCTAACAACTATGGTTAGGCTTCTGTCGCAAGGAGGGTCTTTATGCACAGATTGTGCAATACGTAGTGCTACCAATCCTTCTCCACCCAGCCAACCCATTGCTCAGGTAAAATCACCAGCCCCTCGAATTAGCGACGCACAGAGTAAAGTTACACCATCGTTTAGTGAGGTGATTAAGCAGAAAAAACTTTCTTTAGTGATCCCTATTGCAAATAATGCACCACCTAGTATTATAAGTACTCCTGGGTCTCAAAGTACAGATACACTAAGTAGGCATCCATTGTACGGTAGGAGCATCAATACTTGCACATCTAAAAACAAGCATTATAGTACCCAAGAAGGGAGGGGGGTCCAGAATATTGTCAAGATACAAAATACTCATAGAATATATATGGTGAATGTTCCAAAGTTGGACTCCAACAAAACAGAAAGTGTAGATTCACTAACCAACAAGGCTATACACTGGATACGGTATGTAAGGGGTTGTCGTTCTGTGATTAGGGAAGACATCACGAAGGCGCGTAGGCTTACCTCCTCCACTAATTCTTTAGACTGTATTGAATTTACTTTTCAGAGGGAGGAGTTGGCCGAAAATCTCCTAGCACTTGAATTTAGAACTTGTGCCCCTGATATTTCATCTATTCAGTTTAGGCAGTTCCTGCCTGTTAGCCAGCCCAGCAACCATCACGAGCAGCTGGTCAAATAGGAAGTTCTACATTAGAATGCAACGATTGACTGTCAGGTGAGCCCGAATTCCATTCTGCTAGAACTGATGATCTAATAATCTCCAGGGGTAGCTACCCATTAATGATTTCTAATTGTATAGACAATGGGCCTACAAAGCCCACTCAAATGTTATTCTTGTCTCCATCCAAAATAGCGTGCCAGCATCAGTCTAGCAGCATTTCCATAGTGAACCCAAAGGAACCATCAGTTATTTGTTATACTTCTAAAAGGGACACATTGATATCATGGAATATCGCAGGAATGAGTTCAAAACTTACGTCTCCGGAATGGTTTGCCTTTATTGATTGTTTTGACATTTGTTGCTTTCAAGAAACGTGGCTCTTGACACCACAACACTGTGCAGGTTTCTTAAATTACCATGTTCCGGCGGTGAAAGGGGCAAAAGGTCGGCCCTCAGGTGGTTTAACTATATGGGTCCGCCAAGAGCTAAGCATTAATGTCAAGGAACTTCCATCTAAGAGCAATGATATCCAAGTGCTAAGATTAAACATGGGCCCGCAAGAGAATGTTGACATCTATAACATTTATGTGAGGGGAACAAGAGGGGGTAAGTCTCAAGTTTTAGCGGCTTTGGACGACCTCCTCGATTTATACTCAATGGAGAGCAATATTATAATTGCGGGCGATTTTAATTCAACCTTCGAGCCTCTCGCTACCGAAGAATGGCTTCTTACTGAAGAAGAAGATGCCCAGTGGGGAATTCCAAAATTGGAACTTGAACCAATAAAGAAATGGACGGAGGTGGTCATTCAGATTAACTCTATCTGTTTAGATAAGGGGCTAAGGGCATTAAATGGCAGGACCCCACAAGATAGACTCGGGGTGAATACATTTAATAATGGATTCAGCAAAATTAGGATAGATTACATACTCATGAGCCTGAAATTTTGGTATTCCATTGTTGATATGGATGTAAGGGATCGTCTCGAAAGTGATCATAATCCCTTGTGTGTAGCCCTAAGGTGGTGGCCGCACGACCAATTGCCCTGTAGGGAGGTCGAACTACATTCCCACGATGTAGTCCCTACTAACGACTTGAGACCGCTTAAATGGTCAAGAATAGCTGGAAACTCTGTGTCCTTGGATAATATCGCCAGGGATGTTGATAGTGCTTCTATAGAGTTAGAAAACATCCTCTCTACTAGTGGGGAATTGGAGCTTGTTATCCAGTCTCATGATAGATTTTTCTCGCATATGAGAACCTATTTTTTTAAACACTGCAAGCCAAAGAAAACAATAGACCAGAAATTTTGCCGTTGGTATAATAAGGAATGTAGGCAGGCAAGAGTTCTCCTTGGGAATGCAATTAGAGGTGGAGAGCCTGCCGCGGTACGCGCAGCTAGGCAGGCATACAAGAGCTCCTTGAATAAAGCTAAACGTTCCTGGGATGAGAAAAGATGGCAGGACCTTAAAGAGGCTAGCACCGGGAACAATAGTAAATTATTCTGGAAGATTATAAAGTGGGATCGAGGGGGCCAACCCGAACATCCACATAATAATGTCACACAGGACGACTGGGTCAAACATTTTAAACCACAATACGCCCGTAGTCCAATTGAGTGAAATATGGAAGGCCCCAGCCATGTGTTTTATGTAGAAGAGGCTTTTAATATCAATGATGCTCTGGTAGCCCTTGAAGTAGTGGTTGGTGGCAGAGCGCCAGGCCCAGATGGCGTACCTGCCGATGTGTTTTTTACATGATAAAACAAGATGGGGCAGGTATATCATGTTGCTGGCTAACGCAGTTGCTAAAGGTGCCCCCATACCGGACTCTTGGAAAGGAGCCGAAATAATCCCCGTTTACAAAAAAGGAGACAAATCATTGCCGGGGAACTATCGACCCATCAGCCTGATAGATTCATTGCAAAAGATTCTGGGGAGGCTGACCCTTAACAAGATCCAGGATTGGATAGAAGAACACAGCATATTGTCCCCCTTGCAGGCTGGTTTTCGGGCATATACCAGCACCATCGACCAGGTGTTTTGCTTTGTCTTATTACACTGGAAGACGGTGGTCCTGGGCAAGGGCAGCTTATACGCTGCCTTTGTGGATTTAAAAGCAGCGTTCAATCTTGTTCCCCGTTCCAGCTTGTGGGTGACGCTGCAAGAGTTGGGGTTGCCAATTGAACTCCTTACACTTATAATGAGATTGCACGAGGGCAATTATGCTAAAATTCGTTGGGGTTCCCAGGGTTTGGTGACCAGCCCTTTTCCAGTTGAGCGAGGGGTGCGCCAGGGTTGTGTCATGGCACCCACTTTATTCTCTTTGTTCATCAACGGAATAGTTGATTGCATGACACTTGTGAATACTGATGCCCCGATTTTAGCAAGAGTAAAAATTCCTATTTTAATGTTCGCGGACGACACATTGATCATTTCAAAGACACCAAGTGGGCTGCAGCGAGCACTGTTAGTTTTTGAAGAGTTCTGCTCTGCTCGTGGTCTTGAAGTCAATGTGTCGAAAACGAAATTTATGACTTTTAACCCACATAAAGTTTTAAAGGTGGTATTTTAATGAATAACCGACCATTGGAACAAGTTAGCTCGTTTATATACTTGGGGTTAAATATTCAGAGTGACATAAGTGGAAACAGCAGATTGACATGGCTACACTAAAACACAAAAACAACAGTTGATGGACAGAATGCAGAACAATGTCATACATTCACCCCAGTACAGAGATCTGGGCCTAAATCCATCGTTTTTTTGCTCACCATGCCATTCCAGTTTGGACCCAGCCATATGCAAATCAGTCTTGACCCTGTGCCTCATGGGAACAGTCCAGACCGAACTGCCAAGCCAGGTCCTCCCTGGACTGGAAACAAGCATCCTAGGACCGGTTTCGGGGTTTCACCCCTCTTCAGCCAGGATAGCTTGATTCCAGTGGCATGGAGAGCACGGGACCCACGTCTGGGCATACCCGTCCCACTCGGGGTGACAAATGCAAAAACAACAGTTGATGGACAGAATGCAGAACAATGTCATACATTCACCCCAGTACAGAGATCTGGGCCTAAATCCATCGTTTTTTTGCTCACCATGCCATTCCAGTTTGGACCCAGCCATATGCAAATCAGTCTTGACCCTGTGCCTCATGGGAACAGTCCAGCCCGAACTGCCAAGCCAGGTCCTCCCTGGACTGGAAACAAGCATCCTAGGACCGGTTTCGGGGTTTCACCCCTCTTCAGCCAGGATAGCTTGATTCCAGTGGCATGGAGAGCACGTGACCCATGTCTGGGCATACCCGTCCCACTCGGGGTGACAAATGCAAAAACAACAGTTGATGGACAGAATGCAGAACAATGTCATACATTCACCCCAGTACAGAGATCTGGGCCTAAATCCATCGTTTTTTGCTCACCATGCCATTCCAGTTTGGACCCAGCCATATGCAAATCAGTCTTGACCCTGTGCCTCATGGGAACAGTCCAGCCCGAACTGCCAAGCCAGGTCCTCCCTGGACTGGAAACAAGCATCCTAGGACCGGTTTCGGGTTTCACCCCTCTTCAGCCAGGATAGCTTGATTCCAGTGGCATGGAGAGCACGGGACCCACGTCTGGGCATACCCGTCCCACTCGGGGTGACAAATGCAAAAACAACAGTTGATGGACAGAATGCAGAACAATGTCATACATTCACCCCAGTACAGAGATCTGGGCCTAAATCCATCGTTTTTTTGCTCACCATGCCATTCCAGTTTGGACCCAGCCATATGCAAATCAGTCTTGACCCTGTGCCTCATGGGAACAGTCCAGCCCGAACTGCCAAGCCAGGTCCTCCCTGGACTGGAAACAAGCATCCTAGGACCGGTTTCGGGGTTTCACCCCTCTTCAGCCAGGATAGCTTGATTCCAGTGGCATGGAGAACACGGGACCCACGTCTGGGCATACCCGTCCCACTCGGGGTGACAAATGCAAAAACAACAGTTGATGGACAGAATGCAGAACAATGTCATACATTCACCCCAGTACAGAGATCTGGGCCTAAATCCATCGTTTTTTGCTCATCATGCCATTCCAGTTTGGACCCAGCCATATGCAAATCAGTCTTGACCCTGTGCCTCATGGGAACAGTCCAGCCCGAACTGCCAAGCCAGGTCCTCCCTGGACTGGAAACAAGCATCCTAGGACCGGTTTCGAGGTTTCACCCCTCTTCAGCCAGGATAGCTTGATTCCAGTGGCATGGAGAGCACGTGACCCACGTCTGGGCATACCCGTCCCACTCGGGGTGACAAATGCAAAAACAACAGTTGATGGACAGAATGCAGAACAATGTCATACATTCACCCCAGTACAGAGATCTGGGCCTAAATCCATCGTTTTTGCTCACCATGCCATTCCAGTTTGGACCCAGCCATATGCAAATCAGTCTTGACCCTGTGCCTCATGGGAACAGTCCAGCCCGAACTGCCAAGCCAGGTCCTCCCTGGACTGGAAACAAGCATCCTAGGACCGGTTTCGGGGTTTCACCCCTCTTCAGCCAGGATAGCTTGATTCCAGTGGCATGGAGAGCACGTGACCCATGTCTGGGCATACCCGTCCCACTCGGGGTGACAAATGCAAAAACAACAGTTGATGGACAGAATGCAGAACAATGTCATACATTCACCCCAGTACAGAGATCTGGGCCTAAATCCATCGTTTTTTTGCTCACCATGCCATTCCCGTTTGGACCCAGCCATATGCAAATCAGTCTTGACCCTGTGCCTCATGGGAACAGTCCAGCCCGAACTGCCAAGCCAGGTCCTCCCTGGACTGGAAACAAGCATCCTAGGACCGGTTTCGGGGTTTCACCCCTCTTCAGCCAGGATAGCTTGATTCCAGTGGCATGGAGAGCACGGGACCCACGTCTGGGCATACCCGTCCCACTCGGGGTGACAAATGCAAAAACAACAGTTGATGGACAGAATGCAGAACAATGTCATACATTCACCCCAGTACAGAGATCTGCGCCTAAATCCATCGTTTTTTTGCTCACCATGCCATTCCAGTTTGGACCCAGCCATATGCAAATCAGTCTTGACCCTGTGCCTCATGGGAACAGTCCAGCCCGAACTGCCAAGCCAGGTCCTCCCTGGACTGGAAACAAGCATCCTAGGACCGGTTTCGGGGTTTCACCCCTCTTCAGCCAGGATAGCTTGATTCCAGTGGCATGGAGAGCACGGGACCCACGTCTGGGCATACCCGTCCCACTCGGGGTGACAAATGCAAAAACAACAGTTGATGGACAGAATGCAGAACAATGTCATACATTCACCCCAGTACAGAGATCTGGGCCTAAATCCATCGTTTTTTGCTCATCATGCCATTCCAGTTTGGACCCAGCCATATGCAAATCAGTCTTGACCCTGTGCCTCATGGGAACAGTCCAGCCCGAACTGCCAAGCCAGGTCCTCCCTGGACTGGAAACAAGCATCCTAGGACCGGTTTCGGGGTTTCACCCCTCTTCAGCCAGGATAGCTTGATTCCAGTGGCATGGAGAGCACGTGACCCACGTCTGGGCATACCCGTCCCACTCGGGGTGACAAATGCAAAAACAACAGTTGATGGACAGAATGCAGAACAATGTCATACATTCACCCCAGTACAGAGATCTGGGCCTAAATCCATCGTTTTTTTGCTCACCATGCCATTCCAGTTTAGACCCAGCCATATGCAAATCAGTCTTGACCCTGTGCCTCATGGGAACAGTCCAGCCCGAACTGGCAAGCCAGGTCCTCCCTGGACTGGAAACAAGCATCCTAGGACCGGTTTCGGGGTTTCACCCCTCTTCAGCCAGGATAGCTTGATTCCAGTGGCATGGAGAGCACGGGACCCACGTCTGGGCATACCCGTCCCACTCGGGGAGACAAATGCAAAAACAACAGTTGATGGACAGAATGCAGAACAATGTCATACATTCACCCCAGTACAGAGATCTGGGCCTAAATCCATCGTTTTTTGCTCACCATGCCATTCCAGTTTGGACCCAGCCATATGCAAATCAGTCTTGACCCTGTGCCTCATGGGAACAGTCCAGCCCGAACTGCCAAGCCAGGTCCTCCCTGGACTGGAAACAAGCATCCTAGGACCGGTTTCGGGGTTTCACCCCTCTTCAGCCAGGATAGCTTGATTCCAGTGGCATGGAGAGCACGGGACCCACGTCTGGGCATACCCGTCCCACTCGGGGTGACAAATGCAAAAACAACAGTTGATGGACAGAATGCAGAACAATGTCATACATTCACCCCAGTACAGAGATCTGGGCCTAAATCCATCGTTTTTTGCTCACCATGCCATTCCAGTTTGGACCCAGCCATATGCAAATCAGTCTTGACCCTGTGCCTCATGGGAACAGTCCAGCCCGAACTGCCAAGCCAGGTCCTCCCTGGACTGGAAACAAGCATCCTAGGACCGGTTTCGAGGTTTCACCCCTCTTCAGCCAGGATAGCTTGATTCCAGTGGCATGGAGAGCACGGGACCCACGTCTGGGCATACCCGTCCCACTCGGGGTGACAAATGCAAAAACAACAGTTGATGGACAGAATGCAGAACAATGTCATAAATTCACCCCAGTACAGAGATCTGGGCCTAAATCCATCGTTTTTGCTCACCGTGCCATTCCAGTTTGGACCCAGCCATATGCAAATCAGTCTTGACCCTGTGCCTCATGGGAACAGTCCAGCCCGAACTGCCAAGCCAGGTCCTCCCTGGACTGGAAACAAGCATCCTAGGACCGGTTTCGGGGTTTCACCCTCTTCAGCCAGGATAGCTTGATTCCAGTGGCATGGAGAGCACGGGACCCACGTCTGGGCATACCCGTCCCACTCGGGGTGACAAATGCAAAAACAACAGTTGATGGACAGAATGCAGAACAATGTCATACATTCACCCCAGTACAGAGATCTGGGCCTAAATCCATCGTTTTTTGCTCACCATGCCATTCCAGTTTGGACCCAGCCATATGCAAATCAGTCTTGACCCTGTGCCTCATGGGAACAGTCCAGCCCGAACTGCCAAGCCAGGTCCTCCCTGGACTGGAAACAAGCATCCTAGGACCGGTTTCGGTGTTTCACCCCTCTTCAGCCAGGATAGCTTGATTCCAGTGGCATGGAGAGCACGGGACCCACGTCTGGGCATACCCGTCCCACTCGGGGTGACAAATGCAAAAACAACAGTTGATGGACAGAATGCAGAACAATGTCATACATTCACCCCAGTACAGAGATCTGGGCCCAGGATGCTTCTTTCCGGTCCAGGGAAGACATGGCTTGGCAGTTCGGGCTGGACTGTTCCCATGAGGCACAGGGTCAGACTGATTTGCATATGGTCATGTCTGAACTGGGGTGGTGGAGTGAGCTAAAGAATGATGATGGATTAAACCCAGATCAGTTGACTGGGGGTGATTGTTTGATTTGCTCTAGCGCTCCATCCATCATCCCCCTTTGGTATCGCTTTGTTCGCCCTAAGTTGGCAGGGTATGCCCAGACGTGGGTCCCTTGCTCACTTTGCCACTGGATTCAAGATAGCCTGGCTGATGAGGGTTATGAACCCGAAAGCCGGTCCCAGGATGCTTCTTTCCAGTCCAGGGAAGACATGGCTTGGCAGTTCGGGCTGGACTGTTCCCATGAGGCACAGGGTCAGACTGATTTGCATATGGTCATGTCTGAACTGGGGTGGTGGAGTGAGCTAAAGAATGATGATGGATTAAACCCAGATCAGTTGACTGGGGGTGAGTGTTTGATTTGCTCTAGCGCTCCGTCCATCATCCCCCTTTGGTATCGCTTTGTTCGCCCTAAGTTGGCAGGGTATGCCCAGGCGTGGGTCCCTTGCTCACTTTGCCACTGGATTCAAGATAGCCTGGCTGATGAGGGTTATGAACCCGAGACCGGTCCCAGGATGCTTCTTTCCGGGCCAGGGAAGACATGGCTTGGCAGTTCGGGCTGGACTGTTCCCATGAGGCACAGGGTCAGACTGATTTGCATATGGTCATGTCTGAACTGGGGTGGTGGAGTGAGCTAAAGAATGATGATGGATTAAACCCAGATCAGTTGACTGGGGGTGAGTGTTTGATTTGCTCTAGCGCTCCGTCCATCATCCCCCTTAGGTATACACTAAAACACCGGCAACTGTCGGGAGCGTTACGCCTGGAGCACAAAATGTCTCTCACGAAACCAATTAGACCGGTGCTCCAAGTCTATGATATGAAAGTGGTCAGCTCAGCCCTTTATGGTGTAGAACTATGGGGGTTTGAGAACATCTCTAAACTTAGTGCATCAGAAAACAGGTTCCTCCGTGGCATTACTAATCTCCCACAAAGTACGCCACTGTGTCCTTTATTTTATGATCTTGGTAGAAAACTTTTATCTGATATTGCAAAACTACGTCCTGTGTTATATTGGCGCAGGTTGTGGACAACTCCAGAATTAGCACCATATGCCGCGGGCTTCATGGACGTAATAAAATCTGATAATTTTCATAAAATTAGCTGGCTACGTGGAATTAGAAATGTCCTAGTAGAAATTGGCATGACAATGCTATGGGAGGATCCTATTAGTGCTTGTTTTCCCTCAAAAAGGTTCTAAAAGAAAAATATTGGGAAATGGTCGCATATAATACTCTGAGATCTAGCGAATCATCCACATTGACAGGAACCTTCTTGGAATTCAAACATACTCCGAGCCTAGAACCTTATTGGGATACAGTAACCAAACCACTCAATAGGAAACTGTATTTTCAGTTGAGGGCAGGCTCGTTGCCCCTAAGGTCTTCTACAGCAAGGTGAACCAAAACAGGTGATAGCAAGTGTCCTACTTGCATGGCTAGCATAGAATCAGTTGCGCACATGTTATTTGCCTGTCCAGCCTACGAAGCCCCTCGTCGGGTGTGGATGAGGCCTATATGTAAATTATTAGGCGCCAGAAGAAGCATGGAAGCAGAAAGAATTATACGCACTAGTACCTCATCCCCCACCTTTATAGCTGTTGCAAAATATCTTGGGTGGGTGTGGGCAATCAGGTCGAAATTTATATCTGTATGAAATGTGTATGCTAACTGTGACAAGACAGCTTATCGGCTTAGTGCTCTAAGTATTTATGTTTATCTAAATTTATTGAGGTTTCTCTATAGTTCTAGGCCCGTCTATCCGATTAATTTTTATCTACTGTGTTCTTTTGATTGAGAGTTTTGCGTAAGGTTTGGTTATTTGTTATTACTGGGATTTTTTCTTTGAAAAATGTTTCATTTTAGAAAGTGGTCACGCAACTAGTATGTAATTATACTTTCCCAAACAGGTTTATTTTCAAATTATGCACGACATTTTTATAGAAACTATCAAATAATTTCTATTGTGCTTTTATGACTACATGTCGAATAAAGCTTGTTTGGATATGGATATGGTTCACTTCTAATTTCTTCTGTTGTGAGAGTATTCAAGAAGGGCTGTAATCCTACCAGAGTCAGGCTCAGTAGTAAGAGATTGTCACTGGTTGGGAGGTGAAGATTTTAATGAGTTTAAATCTCTTAAGTACACTCCACACGTACTTAAGGTTGAAGGTGTTTATTCAATTCAAACCTGGAAGCTCCTCGACACACGGAGCTAGATCAAGTATATACCACCAAATGCCCCCGCATCCGTCTCTCTCGTACACGCTCTGTCATTCAAAGAAGCCTGATTTCCAGAGATTCCAGAAACGCCAGGAGTGACCACAAGACAAACACAACACTTCCCCTTTACCACAAAATATAAACAACCCACAACAAGCTTACAGAGAAAATAGGGTTAGAACACACCCTCAAAACCTTAAAAGGAAAGTAGCATAATAATCGTAACGTTACAACAAATTACTGTCACATCTTACGCAGGTTGTACTAAAGAGAATGCATACACACAGATATGTAGCTTAACTACTAAGCATAGACTAAATTACAAACATACAGTAATTTTATGCTCTTCCAAATGCTTAGGGTTTGACACTAAATTATACACAAACAGTCATTATATCATCTTCTACATACTTAAGCTTGACACTCACCCTCCTCGATCTCGTAGTTTTCTAGGCAACCTCCACGTCCTCTGTTTCCCTTAACAGGTTACTTTCTTCACAAAACTCACTTATATCCACAGGACTTTGCGTACCCGGTATAGATGGGAAATTCCCTTCTAACCCGGCTCTTCCAGCCACATCATCAACCTAATCATACTTGCCAGCATCAGTTGTTGACCCCCTAAAAATGAATCTGCGGACCCTTTGAATAAAGCGAGTCTCTTTGCATGCCAAACCTTCCCGTCACTCAGTAAAGCAGCATTGCACAAGATGTTCTTCACTTCTAGAGAGTATTTGCTTTCACCCTTACACACCAACCTTCCCCTCTTCACTTTAACTATGTCCCCAACTTTTAAGTTCACTTTCTTGGCACCATGTAGATGATCATACCTGAGTTTATACCCCGATTGTTTAGATTCCATGTGCTCCTTCACTTTACTAGATGACCACCTGACAATAGTGGTATTTTCTAGCCATCCCATTTCGTCCTTAGGATGAGCTGATCTACCCCTCATCAACTCAAACGGACTATGTTCTGTAATGTCGCACTTAGTGACCCTGTACCCACACTTGAGGTCTACCTCCCAATCCAATCCATTACTGTTAGATAACTCATTCGTCTCTTTTATGACCCTATGAATCGTTCCACATTTCCATTTCCCTTGGGATGATAAAGAGAAGTAGTCCTGTGATTTACACCTGTACACTCAATGAAAGTTTTGATCTGTCTGCCATGAATTGTCCACCATTATCAGAGATCAACACTTTGGGTAATCCTGCCCTGGAAAAAAATTCCTCTAAAAATCTGATAACTGATTCCGAATCTGCTCTCTGTACAACACTGAATTCCGGCCACTTAGAGAAATGGTCTACCAACACCAGAGTGTATTTTTGCACACCATTTGTGTCCAGCACCGGACCAAAAATATCGATGCCCACTCTCTCCCATGGCATATTGGGAACTCTAATAGGATGTAAAGGTGGTTTAATTATGACCAAAGTTTTATCCAAATTGCAACATTCTACACGCTCTCTCACAACTTTTTCAATCTCCCCGTCAACACCTGTCCACCAGTAAGATTGTTTCACTCTGCTCTTGGTTTTCAATATACCTAGGTGGCCCTCATGGCACAACCCCATACCTTGCCTCTCAATTCCTTAGGGGGGATAAGTTTGCCACCTCTCAATAATAACTTATCTTCGACAGACAACTCGTTCTTCACTTCCTAAAACGGGATGAGATCCTCCTTTAAATGATGTTTCTCTGGCCAACCTTCCCTCAAATGTTTTATTACCGTACACAAATCTTTATCCTGACTTATGGCTGCAATCCACTCATCCTGACTAACACATTGTAACTCTTCACTAAAAATCATTGCGACTAAACAATCATCCCAGTCACTTTTAACTTCCTCAGAAACAGGCAAAGGCGATCTACTTAAATAATCTGCTATTCTATTGCGTACTCCAGGCACATAGTGCACATCATAGATGTAGTCCAACAATTGCATAGACAACCTAGAATTCCTAGGGGAAACATTACTCAAGCCCTGTGATGTGAGAAACTTATTAAGAGGTTTGTGATCTATTCTCAAATAGACCTTGGTGCCCGACACAAATTGTCTAAACTTTTTTAATCCCCACACACACCCCAATGTCTTTCTTTCAATGACGGGGTACTTCTCCTCCGTCGGGGTGAGTGCACGTGATGCGAAAGCGATAACACCCTCTGTGCTATCCTCCTGTACCTGAGAAAGCACCGCTCCCAATCCCTTCCCACTTGCATCTGTGGTAATAATACTCTTCAGTTTAGGTTCAAATCCTAGAAGGGCTGGGGCAGTACAAATGTCATTCTTAACAGTCTCTAGACTGCACTGGCAATCTTTTGTCCAGACAAACTTGCACCCTTTCTTCAATAGCTGGCAAATGGGATACATCTTCTCAGAGAAATTATGCACAAGCTTCGAGTAGAATTCCGCTAATCCTAAAAAGGATCTCAAATCGTCCTTGTTCTGTGGTACTGGGGCCTTTCTTATAGCAACAATTAAATCAATTTTCGGGCTGATGCATTTGGAACTAATCGCATGTCCCAAGTATGTTACAGTGTTCCTACCAAATCTGCATTTCAACTCCTCTGCCATAAGACCGTAATGTTCCAAAGTTCTTAGAACTTCCACCAACACCACGTTATGCTCGTCTATATTCCTTCCCATGACCAAAATGTCATCTTGGAAGAAGATGACATTTTCCTTATCTTTGAAAAGTTGGAACATCAAACTTTGGAACATGGCAGCCGCTGAGGCCAACCCGAAAGGAACATGCTTAAATTGAAACATCCCAATCGGTGTGATAAACGTGGTAACATATTTACTGCTGCTATGTAAAGAAACTTGGTGGTACACTGACGTTAAATCAATCATAGAGAACCACTCCATTCTTTTGGTGACTGACAGTAACTCACCTATTCTAAGTAACGGAATCATGTTGACAAAAATGTTCTTATTTAGCTCCTTTAGATCCACACATAAGGGTATGCAACCCTTTTCCTTCCTTGCAACAATGAGAGGTGCGACCCAATCCGATGATTCCACCTGTTCAATCACCCCACTCTCAACCAACTTGTTCAACTCTTTGATCACTTCTTCTTTAACACTGATAGGAATGTTCCTCACCTTATGTACACAAGGCTGGGCATCCTTCTTTAACACAATTTTATGAGCGAAACCTTTCAGTTCCCCCGCCTTCCCGGTAAAGACTGACAGAAACTTCTTTACCATATCGTTGTTCACTACACCTTCATCACCCACGCTTAACACAGGATCCGAACTATTAGGATCAAGTCAAATGCCTAATTCACCTTGATCCCACCATCCCAAAACACATGGACCCGAACTTGACACACAGTTTACACTCTGCAGTTCTCCCTTTAAATACAAACACTAACTTCCAGAAACCCTCCAAATTTACAGGTTCACGCGTGAAACTCACACGATAAATGTCTGGCTTAACCAAATCAGTGCCCAATTTTTTGCAGAATAAATTCACCCACATATCTTTGTGAATAATGGTGTAGGGCAACCCGGAATCGGCTACTAGGGTCACCAAGACTCCCCCTGCCATAACCTCACACAACGTTTTTTTCCTGTTCTGTACTCCAACTTCCTTCTCCCCCTCACATATGCAGAGAACTTGGGGACTATTCATGTCAGAGGCTGACGGCACTTCCTCTTGGTCACACTCTTCCAGCATACACTTGACAAGTTTAGATCTGCGACACACCAGTGCAGAGTGGCCAATTATACCTCACTTAGCACACTTCTGATTCAACGCAGGACACCTTTAGTCATACGCAAATTTGCAAGATAAAGCCTACTTCCCTAATGAACCACAAAATCCTCAATCTTTTCATTTGGACCCTGCTTCCGATGATGAAAATTATATCTGTCAATAGCTTGCAAACCGTGTGAGCAAAATATGCATCTAAGTTTGCCAATGCTTGTGTGAAGACGTTCCCTTCATCTCCTGAACGCGTTTTTTTCTCCATACGATTGTACACTTTAAGTCCACCAGGACACAAGCAGAGTATTTTCTTTTTCTTTTCCGGTGTCACTTCTTCACCTTCAAAAGTCTCAATACAATTGATGAAATAGTCTTTCCACTCCTCCTACTTTAAATTATGTATTTCATCATCCTTTAACATAAAAGCTTGTAGACTTTCAAAACTACATTGATGCTGGACAAGCAACTACCTAACTGTAGGCAGTTCTGAGATGGTAGGTTTGCATTGTGACAAGGTTTAGTTATCTAAATGCTGTGCAAGTATCACTGTTGGTAAGGATAAGTGTTCCTGTTACATTGTGTATGTGGCATGGCATCCACATTCAGAATGTTAATTTTACACTATTCTTGGTTGTACCTTTTTCGTATTTATACATATTTGGATTTGCAGTAAATCCTAGTATTAATAAACATGAACATTTCATACCTCACTTTTATCCACCCCTGTGTAACATCAATGAGATAACTCAGGTGTGGACAAGTGACAGAGATATATCACTACACACCACAAAAATGTTCCTAAATTAACTATGACGCCTTCCGATTCACATCATCTTTTGGAGTGGTTTGGACCCTTTCATCAGCCACTAACTCCAGTCACACCCACATTTTGCATTTATTGTATATGTAAGCTGCGTGGGAGATTAGTTTATAGCTCAAGAGTATATGAAGCAATGTCTGTAATTCCACATCTCTCTTTGATGCAGCATTCCAAATAATAAAGCATTTACTCATGGTCAGTACATTAAAATAATTTTGTTGGGCAACTTCCTGCCATATTAGCACATTTATCAAGTACAAGCAGATGCACGCGCTTGCTATTCATGTTGAGTTTTAGCTAGTGCTGTTGTTTAGGCAAATTTCATCCTCCCACTCATGTAGGAGAGGAGTGGCCATTTTTTACCATAAAATACTAATAAAGGCATACTTATACTGTCATAATGCATTATTTAACAGAAATCATATCTGTTTATCTGTGTTGCCCTTCCACCAAGGGATGGGTATATAATTCTGTAATGGTGTAGACATGGACTAACAATATCGTTAACAAATCACACTTTGACAGTGTGGTTGTGGACATTATGCTGATGATGTCAATCTTTGTGTTCTGTGTATTGTCTTTGTACTGATACTTAGAGACACATAACTTTGAATGATCCCCTAAAACAGACATGTATAGATTTAGATGTTACACCTTAAATCATGCTATGAATCATCATACACAATATGTTTTGTCTTCATTAATGTTATATGTATCCCCTGTATGATAATTGAAACCACTCTTTCATGTTTATAGTATCAAATTTGTAGTGTACATGTAGTCATATTTTAGTAAACATATTGACATAGCTGGGGGCTCCATATTAAACTTCAGAAGTGTATAACACTTACTGGTCAAAGCACTTAACTAATTTTCAAACCATGGTATATTTGGTATTTTCAACAATTAATATGGCATTCATATCCATCTTTCAGCACTACCTCAAAAAGTTGCAGTGTTACAGGTTGTGTGAAAGCATAATCAGAAATATTTGTATCCTGTAATAATGTTATATAGACATTGTGACTTTATATGTCTTAGACTTGGCTTTTTCAGCGGGTTCACCCCAAGACCTTTTGATTTTTAGCCTCCTGTTTTTGACCTTGTTTTTGTTGGTTTTATGACTCTGGGCACTTTACCACTGCTATTCAGTGCTAAAGTGCATATGCTCTCCATGTAAATTGGGTTTATGGATTGGTGTTTCCATAATTGGCGTATTTGATTTACTAGTCAGGCACTAGTACAGTGCACTGTGAGTGCCCAGGGCCTGTAAATCAAATGCTGCTAGTGGCCCTGCAGCACTGATTGTGCTACCCACACAAGCAGCCTTTCCAAGGGTTCTCAGACCTGCCACTGCTGTTACTGCATGCAGTTATTTACTGCCATATCGACCTGGCAAGGGCACCCACTTGTCAGGCTCTAACCTTGTCTTCTCTTACAGGTAAGGCCCTAAGGTAGGCCCAAGGTACCCCCATGGGCAAGGTGCAGTGTATTTGAACGGAAAGGCAATTACTGGAGTGTGTGACAGGTCCTGATAGTGAAATACTGTGTATTCCGCTTTTCACTATTGAAAGGCTGTCTGTCCCATAGGCTTAACATAGGAGTTGCCTTGTAACATTTTACAAGCATAACTTTCCATTGGGACAAAATAGAGAAATGGAATTTAGGCTCTCTGATGTCAAAAATTAATAACACTTCTTTTTAGGGAGATTGTTTTTAAATTGTATGTTTGAAAATGCCACTTTTAGAAAGTAGGCATTTTCTTGTTTAAACATTCTGGGGCCGATTCCGATCTCGGTCGGAGGCGCACCCAATACCATTCGGTCGGGAAAAAAGCCATGCCAAAGCCTGTTTCCCGACCGATCCGTACAGCACACCGAACGAGTAAGTACGATGCGCACAACAGCACAGAATCCGGCCGAGCCGTACTCACCCAAACCAGGTCCTGTTCCCCGACCGAGGCGAATCCGGAAACGCCGAATCGAGTCGCACGGAAGGAAAAATGCAGCTCCGTCCGGCCGAGCGAGTACGATGCGCTTTCCGTACGCGCCGAACCCGTCGCTACGCACGGCACATCAAAGCATCCGGGAGAGGCGCACATAAGCTCCGATTCGCGCCACAACACGATCCACGGCTACGAGATGAACACGCCAGCGACGAGGACGAGGCGAAGCGACGAGGCGAGCGGCGAGGACGACGCGAAGCAACGAGAAGGACGAACGACACGAACCAACCATGAATCCCTTCGTCCCGATCATACCAATATTCTACATTTACTACCGGAACCGGCACGGACGCGTACGGCGCAGAAGGTAAGTCAGACACCAACCACAAAACACATACAACACGTACACGACACATCACACACACACAGAGGGATGCAGAATATACTTACACCAGCAACAGCAGCACCATAGGGGCGGGATGCCCATCACCAATGCCACATATGCACACAGGGGCCTGAATGCGCACCACCACCCCTACCCAGGGGGGGCAGGATGCCTACCACTACTACCACCCTTAGCCAGGGGGGGCTGGATGCCTACCACTACTACCACCCTGAGCCAGGGGGGGCTGGATGCCTACCACTACTACCACCCTGAGCCAGGGTGGGCTGGATGCCTACCACTACTACCACCCTTAGCCAGGGGGGGCTGGATGCCTACCACTACTACCACCCTCAGCCAGGGGGCTGGATGCCTACCACCACCCTTAGCCAGGGGGGCTGGATGCCTACCACTACTACCACCCTCACCCAGGGGGGCTGGATGCCTACCACTACTACCACCCACACCCAGGGGGGCTGGATGCCTACCACTACTACCACCCTGAGCCAGGGGGCTGGATGCCTACCACTACTACCACCCTTAGCCAGGGGGCTGGATGCCTACCACTACTACCACCCTGAGCCAGGGGGCTGGATGCCTACCACTACTACCACCCTGAGCCAGGGGGCTGGATGCCTACCACTACTACCACCCTTAGCCAGGGTGGGCTGGATGCCTACCACTACTACCACCCTTAGCCAGGGGGGCTGGATGCCTACCACTACTACCACCCTCAGCCAGGGGGCTGGATGCCAACCACCACCCTTAGCCAGGGGGCTGGATGCCTACCACTACTACCACCCTCACCCAGGGGGCTGGATGCCTACCACTACTACCACCCTTAGCCAGGGGGCTGGATGCCTACCACTACTACCACCCTCAGCCAGGGGGCTGGATGCCTACCACTACTACCACCCTTAGCCAGGGGGGGCTGGATGCCTACCACTACTACCACCCTCACCCAGGGGAGCCTGGATGCCTACCACTACTACCACCCTCACCCAGGGGGGCTGGATGCCTACCACTACTACCACCCTTAGCCAGGGGGGCTGGATGCCTACCACTACTACCACCCACACCCAGGGGGCTGGATGCCTACCACTACTACCACCCTCAGCCAGGGGGGCTGGATGCCAACCACTACTACCACCCCCACTCATAGGATGGACAATGCATGACACAACCAGCACACCACAACCTAGGGAATGCAAGAAGAAGACATCCCCCAACACCATGACAAGCGTGTGTAGACTGTGTCAAATGCCTACAACACCGAACATGACTTTGAACATACAATGTGACCCCCTAGCACATGTGCCACACATATATGTGTGTGGCACCCACAATGCAAGCAGGCCATGACCATTGTGGCAATGGGGTCCAAACCCCCATCACCACAGTGACCAAAAGGTAAGTGTGGGGTCCATAGCTGAAGCACATTTTGAACATTGTGGCAATGGGGTCTAAACCCCCATCACCACAGTGAACAAAAGGTAAGTGTGGGGTCCATAGCTGAAGCACATTTTGAACATTGTGGCAATGGGGTCCAAACCCCATCATCACAGTGACCAAAATGTAAGTGTGGGGTCCATAGCTGAAGCACATCTTGAACATTGTGGCAATGGGGTCTAAACCCCCATCACCACAGTGACCAAAATGTAAGTGTGGGGTCCATAGCTGAAGCACATCTTGAACATTGTGGCAATGGGGTCTAAACCCCATCACCACAGTGACCAAAAGGTAAGTGTTGACAAAGAAAGAGGTGCAACTGCCAAACTGCATGGATGATTCCTGGTCACAGAACAACAAACACATCAGTGGCAAAGTAGTGTATGTGTCCCATTGCAACATAAATTGGGGGAGCCAAATACTGCAGTGCAAATAAGACATACCTTTGGCCATGTGCAGACAAACAACAACCATGGGGGCTGACACCGTCAACAATCATCAATGACACTATGTCAGAAGTGACCATCAGAATGCAGACCCACATATTTGCACCAATGGGCACACAAATGCAGATACCCTGTGGAGACTGCAGATGTGAGGTGAACAGATACCATACCATGGCAGCAATGGGACACACAAACCATGATCATTGTGCTGACCGATGACCTAGGAGTCCCAGGGACAGCAGGGGAAACCCACCAAACTACATACAGCCAATGGCACACCCAAGATATGCCAATGCAGTGGTGCAGATGCACAAACACAAACAGGCAGACCCACACTGCACACCATACACAATAGGTGAGGGTGGGTGCCAGTGTCCCCAGGCAACCACACAACACATGAGGAGACCTGAATACCAATCATACAGATGTGCGTACAGTGCCACACAAAGGTAACTCATGGATCCAAATCCCCTATGTGGGCAAGCAGGCATTGTCAGATGAGAGGGAGCACAAATCACACATGTCACACAGGCACGTAGGGACAGCAACTGACACAGCAAGACACAGACACACCACAGCACCACCCCCAGGGCCCCCACAATGTGGTGACCCTGGGCTGCATTACAATCCCACTGTGATGACAAAGCTAAATGTGGTTCACACTGTGAACCACAGTCATGTGTCCTGAGCAACTAACTACCATCACACCTACACAAGCACAAATCAAACAGCATGGCCAGTAAGCCAAGGCCAACATGGAGGCAGGGGCCTAGCCGGGCAACAACTCTCATCTGCACACACTCAACACCACACCCCTCGACCTCCAACAATGTGCAGCAGTGAAGTACACATGCACTGGTGACATTGCACATGCACCCATGACTATTCCAGGGTGGTGGGTGGGAACCAAGGTGCAGAAACACATCACACATGGCCACTCAACAAGACTCCTGAATGTCTGACACACTGCACACTACGCTGTACATGGACATGACGGCAATACCACACCAACCAATGGGATCCCAGCCACAGTCACACACCAATGAAGAAGCCAAGGTCACCCACAAAGAACACACATAGACAACAACCAACATTGCAGCCCGGACCCTGAGGAGTGCCAGCAGTCACACACACAACGTGTCACAATCACTGAAAGATAACACAAACTGGAAATCACATGACAGGGGCAAACAACAAGTGCCAAGGGGAAACCTGACTGTGACCCATCTGCGTCTGCACACAAACTCAGCCCTGACAGCAAACACACCTATGGGTGACACCCTGATGACCAGTAATGTGCCATGCACCCACATCACAGAGAACCCAGGGAGAAGACTTTGGGGGAACATAGCTCAACTCAGCTAGCATCACAAACAGGTACAACACTAGGGATCACAGCATGCACAGCTAAACGGAAGTGAACACACAGACATGCACATACAACACACACCTTGGGCGCAGGCAATGTCACCGGAGTACACACTGCCATGAGGGGACTCCACTCCTGTGTGAGGAAAGCTGTGCCATATGTTGCCTCAGTAGGGCCCCATCATGTCAGCTGAGCACTTGGTCAAACAATCAACAATTAGCACCAAATGAGGGCTCCCGTAACATCAGCCAGGTCATGGAAGTGCCAACGGAATCATCAGCACAGATCCAACACACTTGTATAGCAATGTTGCACTGACAACACAGATGAGACCTACCCCATTGATGCCCAAACCTGCATGTCCAGTGGAGATGGCCACACGGTCAGGGAAGTAGACGAATTGAACAATGGCAGGCACAACAGATGTGCAGGGGTGGAAGCCACAGATGTGAAATAGGCAATCTAAGTAGGAAATCCCATTGCCAAATACTGAACACATGACACCCTCAGATGCTGCTATGGATGACATGGATACACCACAGGATAGGACACATTCCCCCTGGACCACATGGGTTCCTGCACAGTAACACTTCATTATCATGAGACCAAATATCACCATCACTGCAGCAAGGGCATGGTTAGCATCATCAACATCATGTACATCAGAAGCAAAAGCACTAGAGAACAGAAAGTTGCTTTATTCAGCATATGTGGCCTTAAAAGTAGAAGTCCGGTAGAAAATAAACAAAGGCCAATGGCCAGTCCATCAACAAAGTCACAAGTGGGTGACAGTGGCAGATGCCACCCTACACATGCCTGCACAAAACCAGGGACAATCCACTAGGAGGGGCAACCGGGGGGTAGGCCAGGCACTGCAGGGACAGGATCAGGGCTCACCAGGAGGAAGCAGGGAAGGGGTGGTGGGTGCTGGAGAGCCACTGACAACTGCAGTGGAGGTGTCTGACATGGTGTGTGCCGGCACAACTGGGGGCATGACTCAGATGTTGTGGGTGCCGGCACGACTGCAGTGGACCCTTCAGATGGAGTGGACAGGTCCGCCACTGCAGTGCCCAAGTCAGACAGGGTGGTAGTGGACTCCACTGCAGTGCCTACCACCAGGGGAGGAGAATGGGGAACAGGCAAGGTGGCTGGACAGAGGGGGAGGACACCCTCACCACATCAGTGGCACAGACAAGCGCAGCGGGGGTGTGGTGCCGGGAGAGCAAGTGGCAGGGGGAGAAGGCCGGATCCTCTTGGGGATGGTATATCTGTGGGTGGGGGAACCTGGGGCAGGGTGTGGTGGGGGCACCTGTGGAGTGGGGGCCTGAGGGATGGAGGAAGGAGACCTGGTGCTTGAGCTGCAGGGCGGCGGCGGGGTCTTGCTCTTACCACTCCGGGGGGACTTGCGGGTGGGGGCCTCAGTCTGTCTGCGCCTGGGGGAGGGTGTCCGGGGGCGAGGGGCACTCTGCTCCATGTGGGGGCTTCCTCTTCCCCTGGATGCTGGAGCAGCTGGATCGGAGGGGAAGAGGCCGAGGTCACTGAGGAAGAGGCGCTGGGTCTTTGGGGTTGCAGGTGAGGCAAGGGAGGGTATTTTGGAGGGAGAGGCAACTGAGGACTGCGCAGTGCCCATGGATGCGTGTGTGTGTACCAGGGCCCCATCCCCTGTGAGTCTGGTTTCAGTCCCCTGACTGTGCGTGCGTGTGCGTTTTGTTTGTGGCGTGTGTGTCTGTGTGCTGGACGTGTGTGTGCTGGTGTGTGCCTGTGCCGGTGTGTGTGTGCTTGGGACGGGTAAGGTGCTGGGGAGTGTGGATGGAGCAGAGGCAGGAGGGGTGAGGGACTGGCTGAGGAGGGACACTGCTGCCGTCAGGGAGGAGTCCATGGACCTATTGCCCCTCTGTAGGTCAGACATGCCCGATGAGATGCCCTCCATGAACGACACCAGCTGAGTCAACAGAGCGGTGTGCGCATGGAGGACACTCAGCATGGCTGTCTGCCCTACATGGAGCTGGCGAAGGAGGTACACAGACTCCTCACTCAGGGCAGCAGGGGACACAGGGGCAGGTGTTGCGGTGCCTGGCCCAAAGGAGACACGCTCCCGAACATGGGAGCCTCCACGGACCTGGGGAATGGGAGCCGATGGGAGGGCGGTGGTGGTGCTGGTGGTGGCGGGGACAGCAACACTAGCTGGGGTGTGGTGGCTGCTGACACCCGCCTCCATAAGGGAGTCATCCTCCGAGTTGCTCTGGTCCTCAGCTGAGGTGGATGGTGCTGAGGACTCCTTGGTGTGGCTCCCTCGCCCTCCGTGCCACTGGGTCCCTCCGACCACTCCTCGGCAGCTGACCCAGTCTGGCTCTCTGGCTTCTCCTGGTCCGTGGAGCTGTCCCCTTCCGTGGCCGTGGATGTATCTGCAAACAATGGGGAAACAGACAGACATCAGTCACCTGCACCAAACGCACACACCACTGTGAGCACAGCACATTACAGAGCAAGCCCTGGCATCATTAGTTGTACATTGCTAAAAGTGCCCTAACTGAACAGGAGAAGCCAATTGTCAGTCTGATGCCAAGCATGGCACTCACATCCCACATGGCCTTGCACCCATCTGTCTGGTGTCTGTTGGATTGCAACACCCCAGTGTGGACACATGCACCAAGTACACAGTAGTTGGACAGTGCAGAGGACACGGTGTGGCATGTGGACATGCACACATCACAGCTCTTGCCACTGAGTCAGTACAGGTTTCTGGATGAAAGGGATGCCCAGAGTCAAATAGGAAATGCATGTGATGCATACCAGCGACAGACACCATGATGCACCCATGTCCTGATAGCCATCGCCACAATGGTGTGCATGTAGCACATGTCACTCCCCTGCAAGACCACCAATAAGTAGACACATGCCATGGCAGAGGCATGACTGCTAAGTCATACATCACTGTCTCAGTGATGTATGACTTGGCAGCCAGACAACAACACTATGCACTGTGTCACAATAGTAGGTCATGGGGAATGCAAGTCCTGGAGCTGCACAAGTGCACATGTACATCCCCCACACAACACATCATCTTAACCCTCATCTGTCCAGGTCATACCTATTGGACATATGGGAGACCTGTGACACTACCCTCTGAACCTGAGCCCCTCACAATCTGCTGTGAATGGGGAACAGCTGCCTGAACTTCACATTCGCATACCCCATTCTGCACGGGCAGCTGATCAAACACCTATGTGACACACAAGTATTGTCTCCTATGGTCACATCTCCAGGGGCATGCTGAGCCCCTACCAAGAAACACCCCAGCAGTCCTGGCAACTAATCCACAGCACACTGACACAGAGGCAGACACCTGAGGGGTCAAATCACTGCGCACAATGTGTCAGCTGATACACAGGAGTGGGAGTACAGAGTGCATTTCATGGCCTGGAGTAGGCATGACTGTCCTGCTCCACATGAATGAGGGATGAGCCCTGGACAGTGGATAGCTGGCTATGTATGTGTGACACACGTAATCTGCACACTCCTGGGGCCCAAACATTGTTCCCACCCGCTGCATGGGCGTGTGCCACATACCCCAGGCACATGTGGTGGCTCAGCACAGCAAGTGGACCGCATATCAAAGCAACACGCAGATTACATGTCCGAACACAGGCGTAGTGTGAACAATGGACCCACCCATGATGCCCACAACAGAGTTAGGGAAACAGATGCTGTCCCCCACCTTTAGTGAAGCAAACTGCAAGGACACAGTCTCAAGTGACACAATTCCCTGAATGTAAGGGCCACACCTGGGTATCAGATGAGCAGTGGGCAGTGCACAATAGAGGGATATGGCTCCTGGACAACATGACTGCTGCACTGTGGCAGTTGAACCAGGCCAGAGGAGGGCACACAGCATGTAATACAGAGTTCACAGTGCAGTCTTTGACTCACCCCTCCTTGCTGCTGTCTGGCCTTCAGCTGCCCATCCAGGTCTGGAAACACCACCGCCAGGATCTGGAGCATGTGGGGGTCAGGGTCCGTGTTCCGCCCCTCCTGCGAGGAGGCGACAGCTTCAGCTGGACCCGTGCAATCCTCCGGGTCCAGCCCCGAAGGTCCTGCCACCTCTTCTGGCAGTTGCGGATCCGGCGCTTGTAGACCCCCACGGACCGGACAGCCCGGACGATGTCCTTCCAGATCTCCTGCTTCCGATGGGCATTAACCTGTCAGGATGACAAAGTGAAAAGGCCATTACTACACATGCAACATATCCGTGCATGACACAGTTGTATATACATGTCTCAATCACAGGGGCACATGATGTACACAGGCAGTGCAAAGCTGCCCATGGACAGTTTGCCAGACGTCACTACATGGTATCATTGCATGGGAAGTAAAACCTTGTTCAAATGCACTGTCACTGCACCATACCTGTCCAGTGCATGTTACTACACACTATGGGGGGTGACAACTACTCAGTGAGCCTGCTAGCCAGTGGCGTGCAGACTTTCAGCCTTGCTAGTCAGACAATATGCACATTCAGAAAGGCAGTGCACAGAACACTCACCTGCTCCCCTGGTGTCCCATACAGCTTGCTGTACTGTGGAAGTAGGCTGTCCAGCAGGGCCTGGTTCTCCTCAAGGCTGAAGGCTGGGGCTCTCTCCACAGTACGTGCCATTGCAGGGTCCAGAGGGGCAGAGACAGCAGCAGTGCAGTGGCAGATGTCATCCTGGAGCATGTAGTGCAGGCAAGTGAGCTCTCAGGGGAACAGCCAGCAATATATATGTGCTGGAGAGGCAGATACTGTCCCTTGTGTCCAAAGTGATAGGTCCAAGTCGTTTGCATCTTCTGAATCTGGCCAATCCATGGAATAGCAGCACCAAAACACGCCCACAGCATCCTTCAAATCTTCAACTTCATGACATACATGATTTTGCAACATTGTTGTGGGTGACCAACTGATTTTCCAGCAACCGACTCGTTCGAAATTCGAAAACGCGTCCGTTGCCAGGCAAGGCCATTGTCAATGGGTGCGCACCCATCGGTCCATTGCGGTACAACGCGTACAGGGGTACAACGCGTACCCGCACACATTGAATGCAATGGGCCGGCCGGGGGCACCGATCGGTCCATTGCAGTTCAACACGTACAGGGGTACAACGCGTACCCGCACACATTGAATGCAATGGGCCGGCCGGGGGCACCGATCGGTACATTGCGGTACAACGCGTACAGGGGTACAACGCGTACCCGCACACATTGAATGCAATGGGCCGGCCGGGGGCACCGATCGGTCCATTGCTGTTCAACGCATCACTGTACATGTGACTGGCATATGTCAGCATGCCTGTCTCAGATGGACATATGCCAGCCACAGATAGCTCCCAGGGAGTGAGGGGCACACCTACATCACGACAGCCTGTCCAAACTTTATCATAAGGCATGTAAGGCTGCATTTCCTATTGTGTGTATGTTGGTGTACATGTTGTCCTGTGGGTGTCACCTGTGGGCAGCCACCCCCAGGCTGTGCACGTGTTCATGGGGACAGGATCCTGGGTGTTACGTGTACATGACCACTGTGATGTGCAACTGTTCATATCTGTGCATGTGCCATGGTCACATTTCACGGTGGTGTATGTGTATGTCATGTCACATACCCCGTGAGTCCCATGTGGGACGGTATGTTTGAGCCAGGGTGTCCCAGTGGCACAATAGTGATGGTCCTCCACAGTCTTTGTGCATGTAGTGTTTACAATGTCTCTGATTTCATGTGCACAATGGGAGACAGTGTCCACATCCACGTTGTGTATGCATGGACTTTGATGTTGTGCGTGTGTGTGTCACAGAAGTCCATGTCTGTCCTGCCGTGGCAAGTGGGACCACTACCTGTGGGGGTCATGGTTGTTTTGCTGTGGTGTATACATGATATTCCATGTAATGCCAGTGTCCATGTGGCAATACAGGGTCCCTGGGAATGTACCTGTCGTTGAGCTGTGGTGCCTGGGGCACATCTGTCCTCACATGTCACTGTGGGGGGTGATTGTGACACGGCAGCAGGAGATGGGAACTGTGACACGGCCTCATGATATCCAATGGGCCAACCTGGGACTAATTGATGCCACCTGTTGGACCGTGTTGACAGATGTTGGCCATGTATGTACCATACATGTCCTTACGGAACTGCACACTTCATGTAGTTGTGCCTCATAATGATGTGTGTTGGGATATTGAGTGTGTTCAATGCCGCATATGTGGGGTGACTGACAATCTTGCTTACTTCTCCTCTGCACTGCAGGGCTCCTGCTGTCCATCGACCATTCCCAGACCTGGCAACGATGGTGGAACGGGACAGCATCCGACGGTACCGCTTCACCAGGCAGCTGATTGAGGATTTGGCAGTGCAGTTGTCCCCACATTTGCAGCCTGGCCGGCCGTATCCTACAGCGCTGGCCCCCAAGGTGAAGGTGATGGCAGCCCTACACTTCTTTGCCACCGGTACCTTCCAACATACTGTGGCGACTGCTGGTGGGATGTCACAGACCATGTTGAGCCGTGTGCTCCGCGATGTTTTGGCGGCAATGTTGCTATTCCTGAACCGGTACATCTATTTCCCTAGACTGCGACGACTCACTGACGTGAAGAGTGACTTTTATGCCCTGGGGAGGATGCCGCATGTCCTTGGCTCCATTGATGGGACACATGTGGCTTTGGTACCACCACAGGCCCAGGAGCAGGCCTACAGGAACCGCAAGCACTACCACTCGGTCAATGCACTGGTGGTGTGTCTTGCAGACATGACCATCACACACGTGTGTGCCCGTTTCCCTGGTTCAGCACACAATGCCTTTGTGATGAGGAGTAGTCGCATCCCCAGGATGATGGCACAGATGCAGAACCAGCGTGCCTGGCTTGTCGGTGTGTACTGACTTTGTGCCATTGTGTGTGATCTGATCTGTAGTATTCCGCCCACTTTTCCAAGTCAGCTAATGTGCACTTGTCTGTCCGTAGGTGACTCGGGATACCCCAACATGCCGTGGTTGCTGACACCCCTCAGGAACCCTGTGACACCAGCCCAGATGCGCTACAATGAGGCACATGGTCGGACCAGGAGAGTGATTGAGCGGACATTTGGTCTCCTGAAGAGCCGCTTCCGCTGCCTGGACAAGACCGGAGGGTCCCTCCCATATGCCCCTGCGAAAGTGTGCAAGATTATCATCGTCTGCTGCATGCTCCACAACCTGGCAGTGCGGAAGGAGTTGCCTCTCATCCAGGATGACAATGACCAACATCCGCCACCTGTGGAGGATCCTGGCCTGGACCACGATGCCAGTGACGATGATGATGATGATGATGAGGGTGATGTCCGCACACAGCTCATCACCAACTTCTTTAGCTGAATGTGAGTATCCTGAGGTGTCATGTCAATGATGTGAGTTGGCATGATGTGTAGGTGGTGCTCTGGTGCTGTTGGAGTGTGTCCATGGGCTACTTGACTGGATGTGTGTTGCGATGTGTGCTTACAGGTGGGCTGTACTCCCCAACAGTGTTGACATGCTAACTTGGTTCTGGGTGGGTATCTTGTAACATGTATTGTGCATGAGTTTTGCTGTTCTGTCCTGTACTCCATTGCTTTTGACTGTGTGTCATTTCTGTCCTTCACAGGGTACTTTCAGATTCGTTTGGTCAACTGTGTCCACCGACGACGTGATTGCACTTCCAGGCTGGTAGCTGTTGTGTCCCTACAGGTGATGTGCGCCACACCCATGGACTTCCTTCCGTCTACAGTTGTTGACTGTGTGCCCGCTGCCAGGTGGGATTACCTTGCATCTGTAGTGGTTACGACATGTTGCAACTGTGTAATAAACCTGTGCTTCACTTTGTGATGTGCGTTGTCTGTGGTCACACATTTGAGTGCCATTTGCTTACTGCACCTGTGGGCTACTTGACTACAACTGGGAATGGGTGTGGTGTCTGTGCATTGCACCGTCTTCCCTGGCAACATCAGTGTAGGCAATGAGTCAGATGGCCTAGGTGTGTATGTGTTGTGTAGCCCTGGTGGTGTGTCTCCCTCATATGTGTCACGTTGCCTTTACTCACATGCCTGTGTTGTCCTTGCTGTTGCAGTTCGCATACACAGTGTAATTTTGCAGTTCATCATCCCCATAACAGCACCCACGTTGGAATCACAACAGAGGCAAATATGGTGTATTAGTGTGTTTATTGTGATACATTTGTGTGAATAGTGCATAGGATGGGTAGTGCTGTACATAAATCTTGCAATCAGAAGTTCCTAGGTGAATTGAAAGTCCTGGTAGACAGAATCCCCAGTATCGGGGCCACAGTTGTCTGACACATTGGTCCAACTTGTACTCCCCATGCAATGTGTGGGAGTAGTGTTGCCATCAACAGGGTGAACAGTCTGTGCACAAAGATGAACATCCAGAACAGGTTCAGGCTTCCTGGGAGTTGCGCTTGGCCATCGGCCTCTCACTTGCCCCTCCTCGGACGACCCCTCTTCTTGGGGGGGCCCCTCAAGTACAGGCTGCTGCGGTGCAGGGGACTCTCCGCCAGAGTCATCCTCCCTCCCTGTGGCAGTTGCAGTTTGTTCGGCACCAGATGTTGTTGGCACACAGGGAGGTGTGGACTGGTTGCTGTTCATCTGGCGGAGGCATTGTAAAATGTCCCTGTGCACCGCCGTCATCTCATGCAGTGCATCCCACTTGGACTCCACGCGGGACATGTGTGAGTCCACGCGGGACATGTGTGTCTCCACGTGGGACATGTGAGAGTCCAAGCGGGCATGATGGGCAGCCTGCTGCTGTTTCATGTCTCTGAGGAGCCCCACTACCTGGCTGAGGTCTCCGGTGCTGGACTGGTACGCATCAGCTATGTGTACCAGTTGTGGGTCATCATGCACACCAGCAACCTCTGCAAGCAGCGACCTCTGTCTCCCACCCCTCCCACCACCCCTGCTGACATGTGCAGTGCGTGCAGTGGCACGCACAGATGACCCTGGTCCACCTTGGGGGTTGGTGGTGGTGGTGGTGTCCATGGCCCCAGGTTGGTCCAGGGTCCCTGTGCTGGTGTTGCTCCTTGTTCTGTCCATGTCGGCAGGGATGGTATTTGTGGTGACAGTCGTTGGAGGGGTGGGTGCAGGGGGTGCAGCTGGTGGTCCTGCTGGTGCTGCAGCTGGTGGTCCTGCTGGTGCTGCATGTAGACTTGCACCGGATGTGCCAGGTTGGTCTTCTTCGTCCGAGGAGGGCAGAGGCTGTACGACGCCAGTGAGCTCCGCATCCTCTTGAGCCTGGGACTGGGACTCCTCAGCGTCTGCTGCTGTGTCCCCATCATCACCTGTTTTTGGGAGACACACACAATGTATGTTATGTTTCTGCAGGCATCAATGGTTGACACACATGACAGTTGTGACTGTGCCTCTGGGTGCGGGCCTGTACATTGCATTGTCCTAAGTCGTCACAGTCAGGGGTTGATATTGGTGTGGCACATTGTCCTGCATTATTTGGGCATTTCTATGTATTTTTGGGGTGTGAACATGGTCTGCATTGGTTGTGTATGGTTGACAGCCGGCCCTCCTTCCCACCCACCCAGCCAGTCAGTTATCCCGCCATGGACTGTGCTTGCATTGCAGGGAGTGGAAGTTGTCTCTCAGGATGTCAGTCAGTGGTGTCCTGCTGTTTGTTGGTGCACAGTTGCCAGCAGGGCCTTGTGCTCCCCACAGCAGTAGCCAGTGTCAGCCATCTTGTGAGTCCTTCTCCACTTCCTGTGATGTGAGCATGGTTCAGGGTGGTGTTGATGGGACAGTTGTGGGGGTGACCAATATCAGTGACTACGACTCCCATCATGCTATTGCCTCCACCCCCTTCCCAGCATGCCCATGCTTCCTTCCTTTTGACTCTGCTTCCCTGTGGGGTGGGCTGGCTGTGCTGACAGGATGGCTGGGAGTGTTGTCCTGGCAGTTGTTTGGCTAAGAGTCCCAAGAGTGTCCCTGTGCTTCACACAACATAACCCAGGGTGGTGGTTCTTTGTGGGATCTTGTGTTAGGATGGGGGCATTGCATTCTACCAGGTGGGTTCTGTGGAGTTTGTGTTGGGGGGTGTGTGAGGGGAGGTGCTTGTGACTATGGTCAGTGCTGCAAGTCCTCCTTCCCACCCACCCAGCCAGCCAGTTATCCCACCATGGAACGTGCTTGCATTGCAGGGAGTGGAAGTTGTCTCTCAGGATGTCAGTCAGTGGTGTCCTGCTGTTTGTTGGTGCACAGTTGCCAGCAGGGCCTTGTGCTCCCCACAGCAGTAGCCAGTGTCAGCCATCTTGTGAGTCCTTCTCCACTCCCTGTGATGTGAGCATGGTTCAGGGTGGTGTTGATGGGACAGTTGTGGGGGTGACCAATATCAGTGACTACGACTCCCATCATGCTATTGCCTCCACCCCCCTTCCCAGCATGCCCATGCTTCCTTCCTTTTGATTCTGCTTCCCTGTGGGTTGGGCTGGCTGTGCTGACAGGATGGCTGGGATTGTTGTCCTGGCAGTTGTTTGGCTAAGAGTCCCAAGAGTGTCCCTGTGCTTCACACAACATAACCCAGGGTGGTGGTTCTTTGTGGGATCTTGTGTTAGGATGGGGGGCATTGCATTCTACCAGGTGGGTTCTGTGGAGTTTGTGTTGGGGGTGTGTGAGGGGAGGTGCTTGTGACTATGGTCAGTGCTGCAAGTCCTCCTTCCCACCCACCCAGCCAGCCAGTTATCCCACCATGGAACGTGCTTGCATTGCAGGGAGTGGAAGTTGTCTCTCAGGATGTCAGTCAGTGGTGTCCTGCTGTTTGTTGGTGCACAGTTGCCAGCAGGGCCTTGTGCTCCCCACAGCAGTAGCCAGTGTCAGCCATCTTGTGAGTCCTTCTCCACTCCCTGTGATGTGAGCATGGTTCAGGGTGGTGTTGATGGGACAGTTGTGGGGGTGACCAATATCAGTGACTACGACTCCCATCATGCTATTGCCTCCACCCCCTTCCCAGCATGCCCATGCTTCCTTCCTTTTGACTCTGCTTCCCTGTGGGGTGGGCTGGCTGTGCTGACAGGATGGCTGGGAGTGTTGTCCTGGCAGTTGTTTGGCTAAGAGTCCCAAGAGTGTCCCTGTGCTTCACACAACATAACCCAGGGTGGTGGTTCTTTGTGGGATCTTGTGTTAGGATGGGGGCATTGCATTCTACCAGGTGGGTTCTGTGGAGTTTGTGTTGAGGGGGGGTGTGAGGGGAGGTGCTTGTGACTATGGTCAGTGCTGCAAGTCCTCCTTCCCACCCAGCCAGCCAGATATCCCACCATGGTACGTGCTTGCATTGCAGTGGGTGGAAGTTGTCTCTCAGGATGTCAGTCAGTGGTGTCCTGCTGTTTGTTGGTGCACAGTTGCCAGCAGGGCCTTGTGCTCCCCACAGCAGTAGCCAGTGTCAGCCATCTTGTGAGTCCTTCTCCACTCCCTGTGATGTGCGCATGGTTCATGGTGATGTTGATGGGACAGTTGTGGGTGGGGCAATATGTGTGACTGCGACTCCCATGATGCTATTGGCTACACTGACTTGGCCATCATACACAGAATTCCTTCCTTTGAGTGGTCTTCACTGTGTGTTGGTGTTGTTGTGGTGGCTACATGTCTGGATGTGTTTGTTAGTTCTATTTGTGCCACTGCCTAGCTGTAGTTGTAGTTGTGTTTGTACATGTGATGGCACAGTTGGATGTGACTTTTTTGATGGCATGTGTTGTGTTTATCTGACTGACATACTCATTTTGGGATGATTCTGTTCTGGTTGCTGTGTAATTGCTATGAGTGCATGGTTTGACTCTCCCCTTGACAGTGATGTGTGTGTGTTTTGTGGCAGTATATTGTGTACATTTGTTGTGTACTCACCAGGCTCTGGGATGTCCTCTAGTCCATATACGCTCATTGGCGGAAGGATGGCCCGCACCTTCTCCTCCCAGGGCCTGAGGTATATTGGCTTGGCAGGAGGGCCACTGCCGGTGTATTGGCTGTTGATGTAGTCTTTCTTGAGCAGGTCCCGTACCCTCCTGCGCACGTCATACCACCTGTTCTGGATGTCGCTCTTTGTGCGCCGACATGGTGATTGTGCGTTCACCCTGTTGATGATCCTCTCCCACATCTTGGTTTTCTGGGAGATGGGGGTCTGTTGGACCAGTGTGCCAAACAGCTGTGGCTCTACCCTGAGGATCTCGTCTACCATGACTTCCAATTCACAATCTAGGAACTTGGGATTCTTCTTGGGGGGCATGGTGATGGGTGGTGATGGTGAGTGATGTGTGTGTTGGTGTGCAGGTGAGGGTGTGTGAGTGTGTGTTTTGCTTGGTGTATGTGAGGTAGGTATTTGTTGGTGTGCTGATGGTGTGTGGCTTGTGTGAGGGATGAGCTGTGGGTGTGTGGTTGCTTTCTCTTGGGTGCTGGCAGTGGAATGGCATTTGCAAAGGATCATGGTTGTGATTTGTGTCCTTTATATGGGTGGAGTTGTGGGTGTGTCTTTGTTCTCTGTCCCCACCCCCCAGTATTTATTGGCTTAGTAATTGCTTGTTTGGCCTTTTTTTGTGTGATTTTTCCTTTGTACTGTCTGTGCATGTTGGAAACGTTCTTGTGACCGAGTCGGACCCTGCATTTGTCTCGTACGGTATTCTCCGTTTCGTTCACGCTGTGTTTGTGCAGTTTTCTATGCTGCGTACGCGTCGGTCGCGGTGTTTTGTGTTACTTCGGCTCGGTTTTGTATGCGTGTCGGTCGTACGGCTTGTCCTCCGTCCGACTCGCTCGTGGTTTTCGCGCCTTGCATCGTACTTTGCGGTTTGGAGTTCGCGTGTACGTTTCGGTCGGATTTGTTCCGGGTGCGTGTTGGTCGGTTGGATTCGCGTGTTTTTCCGACCGGATTGCTGTTTTCCGTGCGGCTCGGTCGTTCGACTTGGGTTCGGTACGTGTCGGTCGGATTTTGCACGCCTTGCATCATACTTGGCGTGTCGGGCGCCACAGGTACGTGTCGGTCGGTATAATTTCCGGATCCGAGTCGGTCGGTACTTTTTCCGGCCCGAATCGGAATCGACCCCTCTTTGTGCCTCTGCTGGTTTGTGTATTGAGTGTCTGGTTTTGGAGTGACAGGGGCTGGGGATGTGCATTCACTGTAGACAGTCACAAGGGGAGTTGAGGTGAGGTGTGTCCTGCCTTACCTGGGTGACTCATAGTTAGGCTGAATAAACCTGGTCTGCATTTAGAGTGGTGGGAGGAGTTTTCACTAGCACCTGAATGACAGTGTCTCCTCTGCACAATGCTGTCTCCACCTCCTGTAGTGAAGCCGGGTTTGAAAGGGTAGAACTGGTTTGGATTAGGCTCAGAGACCCTTGCCACAAAGAGAATATGTGGTATAAATATTGGGGCCCTGACCCAGGACTTTGGAACTCTTTTGGATCAAGGAACCTGCCAAGAAGAAGAGCTGGAGAAGTTGTGAGGAGGAACTACCACTTTGCTGTGTTGGCCTGCAGTGGCTGCTTTTGTCTTGGCCAGAGAAAGGACTGAACTGAACTTTCTGCAACTTCTTTGTTTGAGTTTCTCCAAGGGCTGGAGGTAGAGCTTGCCCCCTATTCAAGAAGTCTCCGGAACAGCAAAGACTTCAAGTTCATCTGCTACCAGTACTGGGAACCTTGTGTTTTGTGCTGAAACAGAAGAAAAAGCAACCTGATGCCGTCAACAATGCCACTGTTGGCTTCGTGTCCTGAAGGCACTGCAGAGGGCACTGCTGCAATTCGCACCGCAAACCTGGTCTCACTGACGACCCCACCAGACACTGCCACCAAGCCACTACTTGCACCATGACCTGTGGGCACCGCACTCCACACCGCCTCCCTTCATCCTGCCACCCTGGTATCCCCCACAACGCCGCTCCACACCGACATCGATACCGCTGCTTGCACCATGGTTTGAGGACACCGCTCATAAGTTACACGATGCACCACCCCGTCCCACACCACAGCCTTGGCCTACCGGTGCCGGCGGCATAGACTCCGGTTCGTCAGCGGACAACACTGCTCCAGCAACAGCAATGACGCTGCTTGCACCGTGATCTGCTAGCACCGCAACAAGCACCGCCTCACTTTGCACTGCAGCCCTGGTCTCACCGACGCCACTGGACGCCATCACCGAGCTGCTGCCTGCACGTGACCTGAGGGCACCGCACGCCGTACTGCTGCACTCCGCACTGCAGCACTGACACCCGCCGACGCCAGCAGTTCTGACTTCAACCGCACAGAGTTCGATCTGCAACATGTGTGACTTCAAGAGCCCGACCACTCCTGCACCGACCTCCGGAACCGATCCCTGCCAACTCCGGCTCTTTGGAGTTCACTGTGAAGTGTCCAACGCCCTACATTTCTAAAGGTACTGTTTTGCAGATCTTCCCGACACCATAGCTGGCCCGCGAGGCCATGGTCAGCCTGAACTGTTTGGATTTGTTGTTCACAACGCCGTGATAGCCCCAGACAGAGCTATCAACTTCAAGGAACTGTATTTTAAGTCTATTTTTGCGTATTGATATTTCTAAGAACTGTGTGTTGGATTTCTGTCATTTTTGGTCTTGTTTTGCATAGATAAAATGTTGGATATTTTTTTAAAACTGGTGCGGTGTCCTTTTGTAGTGTTTTCACTGTATTACTGCTGGTTATCTGCAAATGCTTTACACACTGCCTCTGAGATAAGCCTAGGAAGAAGGGTCCCTACTTGGACAGGGAAACAACCTGCCAACTAGAGGCCCCAATTTCTAACAATATTTTAAATAAGTCAGGCACACATCCTGGACACAATGTTCATTAACAAACTCTCACTCGTATGTTGTTTATTCACAATTACAAAATTAATTTTCAATATTGGCACAAGCTTTTGCTGTATACATAGTAATTACTTTTGTGTGCTCAGTTTCTGTGCACTTAGCTGTGTACTGTTTGTAAACATCATCTACAAAATAATATTTTTCTAACACTTCTATACAACTTTACATAAGTTAACTTTTTCTCCAAGTTTCAACCCACACATAATACTCTCATTTTCTTGACAAAAGATTCAATAATTTTGTATTGTTTGAACTCAGGCTTTTATTTATCTCTCATGTTGATATTGGATATCTGCTTCTTCAGACACAATCTTACATTGCTCTTTTAAAGTATTCAATGTTTTTGATAATGTAATATGAGCACTACAATGTTCTTGTTCTATATTGAGATTTGCATTCCGTGATTCGTGTGCAGCAGCAATGCGCTCAAGTGCAGAAGCAAATTTTCCTTGGGTAGAAAAAAAATATATGTATTATCTGTTAGCAAATGCCTAAAGTCCTCTCTGAGACTTGTTACTGAGCTCAAAATTAGTTTTAAGGTGGTTGATATTTCAACAGAGTCACCATGCACATCTTCTGTGACACTGTTTTTTGTTAAAGAAGAAGTACAAGTAAATACTTTTTCATATTCTTTGGATTTTGCATGTTTTAATATGTCCTCATGTATGTCTATAAGTAATCAACCATCCCATTATAACAGAGTACAATCACTGGCAGCTCCTCCGCTAAGGCACAAAAAGGAAAAATAAAATGACAATAACATATCGTTATTGTCATTTTATTTTCCCGATTGCATGCAGTCAGTGGCCTGTGTGGGGCGGGACGGGGGTGGCCAGAGCAGGTGAGGAGTGGTTTGCACTTCCGAAGTGCGCATGGACTGTTTAGCCTGCCCTCTTGGGCTGACCAAACAGTTCATGCGCACTTTACATGTTCCCGACCAGGCTGCGGTTCACTAACAGAATATCGACAACTAAAATATCTCCATACCACAATATCGAGTTATAAATATCGATGTAAAAAATATCGACATCCTATATTTATAATGGTAAGTACAAAAATATCGGAAAAAAAATCGATGTAAAAAATATAGTTGTACAAAATATCAATTTTTATATATATAAAATAAAATAATACATAATTACTTAACTTAAATATGTTAAATAATAAAATTAATATAAAAAAGTAGATTTAATATACATTTTAACAAATATAACAAATAAATGTAATTAAAAAAGTTAAACACATATACATAATAATTAATATATATATTTACTTTAAAACAATTAAACTATTATTTTAAATTTATTTTATCATTTTAAAATTATATCAAAATTTACAAATATATATATATATGTATATAGCAATAACATAAAATCTAATAAAAAACATTTTATTATAAATTAAAACAAACTATTTGAAAATCGTTAAATTTACATTTCCCACTCCAGTCAGTGCAACAGTAGGGAAAGTGTTGGATAGCGGAGGGGAAAAAATTACTATTCCCACTCCAGTGAGTGTAACAGTAGGGAAAGTGTTGGATAGCAGAGGGGTACAAATTACTATTCCCACTCCAGTGAGTGCAACAGTAGGGAAAGTGATGGATAGTGGCAGGATAAAATTTACTATTCCCACTCCAATCAGTGCAACAGTAGGGAAAGTGTTGGATAGCGGAGGGGTAAAAATGTATATTCCCACTCCAGTTAGTGCAACAGTAGGGCAATTGTTGGATTGCGGAGGGGTAAAAATTACTATTCCCACTCCAATAATTGTAACAGTAGGTAAAGTGTTGGATAGCGGAGGGGTAAAATTACTATTCCCACTCCAATGAGTACAACAATAGGGAAAGTGTTGGATAGTGGAGAGGTAAAACTTACTATTCCCACTCCAGTGAGTGCAACAGTAGGGAAAGTGTTGGATAGTGGCGGGATACAATTTACTATTCCCACTCCAATGAGTGCAACAGTAGGGAAAGTGTTGGATTGCGGAGGGGTAACAATTAATATTCTCACTACAGTCAGTTCAAAATTAAAAACAAACAAAAGATTAACAACAACAAAAATATTTAAAAACTAAATAAATAAAAAAATATATAAATATGTTAAAATTTAAAATACAAATATATTTAATATTAAATGTAAAAAAACATATTATAATATTAAATACATATGACAAATACCTACAAATATTATATTAAATAAAATAAAAAATAATTTTCAAACAAATAAGTATTTTAATTACAAAATCTAGAAACAAAAACACTAATTATTACATACATTTACTTTTTTATTTCCTACCCTATAACACCACACAATTCACAAACCACATCTAAATTAAAAAAATGTACTTCGATAATTAACATAATTAATTTCCAATTAAAGAAATATTAATAATTAAAAAACAAATTAAAGCTCATAAAAATGTATTAACTTCCCACACTTTAACCCTATAATCCCCACAATGCACAGCTAAAATTAAACTGTTAAAAAATTAATTACAAAATTAAAAAGTATTTTCAATTAAAAACAAATAGTATTTAACAACTAATTATAAAGTAAGTAAAATTAATTTACTCTCCTCCCTTTACCTCTATAAAAGTAAAACCCACACACATAAAAATATAAACAAATACCCTAGTTAAATATCAATTAATTAATAAATAATAAGGTTCAAGTAATTATTAATTGATTAAACATAAATTACTTCCCACCCTTTACCCCTATGAAACCCCACAACCCACACCTACACTTAATTATGCAATTTCCATATTTAATAATCAATTAATTAATTAATATTAATTAACAACTAATTAATAATTAATTAGAAATACATTACTTCCCACCCCTTACCCCTATAAACCCCACAACCCTCACCTAAAATTAAGTACATTTCCATAATTAATTTACAATCAATTAATATAAATTAACAACTAATTATTAATTAATCAAATATTACTTCCCACCCTTTACCCCTATAAAACCCACAACCCGCACCTTTAAAAAATTACACAATTAACATAAATATTTATAAATTAATTAATTAATATTAATTAGCAACCAATTAATAATTAATTACAAATAAATTACTTCCCACAATTAACACTATAAAATCTCAATTAAATAAATATTATTAATTAAAAAATATTCATTAATTTATTATAATTAAATTACTTCCCACCCTATTCCCCTGTAAACCCACAACCCGATACAGAACTAAAAATGCAAAATCTAATTAAAAAAAATTGATAACTACTAAACATTTAACACAAATATTAAAAAACATAAACAATACTTGTACAAAAAAATAGATCACATACATTTAAAATATGAACTAAACTATATAACACTAATTAAAAAATCGATATTTTAAACAACTATATTTTTGCACATGATATTAATGACTTCGATATTTTTGAAAACTATATTTCTTACCTTAAATTCGATATTCTTGACCACGATATTCTTGCTGTCGATATTTCTGTCACAACATTTCCAACCCGATATTTGTGTAGGTCGACATTTCCAACTCGATATTCTGTCTGCATACCCCAGGCTGCATTACATAGCCTGATGAGGAACCTGCATAGGCTCCCTGTTCCAGTCTGAGTGCCGATCCACGGCGCTGAGACCAATTACAATGCTGCATTGCAACGTTGTGATTGTCTCAGGGGAGCCTGTGTGCTGGGTGCTTCCTGCGGCCGGCCGGACTGCGGAAAGGAAGAAGGAAGAGGACGCAGGGGAGTCAACAGCCGGCCAGCCGTTCCAAGGTAAGCATTTTTTTTGTGGTTAATTAAACACCCCCCCATCCCACTTCACACCCCCTGCCCCACCACCCTGGTCCAGTAGCAGGCACTACTGAGTACATTCCTTCATTGTAGGCTTTAAACAATCTGTAGCCTCCATCACATTCCCATGAAGTCTTGCAATGCCTTCTTCCAATACATCATGATTTTCTTCCTGGATCTTCTGAATGCGGCTTTCACATGATTGTACTTGAATATGTAATTTTGATATCTGCCTGTGTGTGGTTGAAGCACCAGTAGTAATTTGGTTTATTTCTACTGTAGTCTGTGTGTGACCATCTGTGTGACTTTGGTCTATACACTTTGATCTTCTAAATTATGAAGCAGTGCATATAATGTGTCATCATCAATTGATGGTAAAGAGATATCTAGATATGCAAATTCTTGTTCATCATTAGATAGGTTCTCTTAAGGAGTGATATGACCTGCCCAAAAGCATATGAAAAACTGTAGATTGATTAGTAATATTATGTTATCAACAATTCAGTCATATATTTAGGTTATAGCTTATGTTAATATATCAATTATAAATATAATACATTCTGATATTCAATGATGATAATACTATTCGATATCACAAAGTAGGTATTCTTACAAGATACATTATTGTGACCTTTAATGTGTCACACACATTGAGAATATACCTCACTGATATGTGAAATGTGCTCCCAACACAGAGGTGAACTGCTGAGTATGTGGAGGCACTTTTGACCCTATGCAACTATGGTCAGTTTTTGTGTTCACAATAACTTTGTATTGCTACAACAGTCCTCCCCTGACAAATGCAAATGTCACATGACACCTACACAAAGTACTTAATTTGTTCACCATGCCAGGCAGTGGCAATATATAGTGTTAGGGTTAATGAATCCATAAATTCATTGATGTGACCAATAAGTAAGTACTGTTCATCATCCTACTAACACATCTAGGCGAGCACACAATATGAGCACAAGGTGAACTAGTTTATGAAATTATATTAATTTAATGTGAATAGCACGTAAATTTAAGTACTATCAAGATTTTGGGGCAGCCATATATGGCTTAACCTCAAACATTTCTAACAACACTTCCTGAATATCATGCTTAAGAGTAGTAATGTGATTGTGCTCCCACTTTAAACATGAACACATTTTTATACACCTGATTTGCACCTTTCACTATAACATATGTCTCTAGTATATGGTACTTTGTGTGCCTTAGCCCAGTGAATTTAAATGGCACATGTAGACAGCAGCACCCATTGTGAATAGCACTGCAGTGACAGACCAAACAACACCCCACTCGTACCATTGCAGGCTGGCATATATTTAGATCCTTTTGGTTAAAAACCTTTGTTTGCTGTATATTACATTCCTAACAACTGCACAGAAAGTCAACCCAGACACTACTAGCTGTGAGTACTATGAACATTAACAACATTTCTAGGTTCATCATGAAATATTGCCAATGTTTCAATGGTTGGAGTGACCACACTTCCTTTTGCATAATTTTATTTTCAGCTTTGTTTGTGAGGCAAGTGCTGTGTATCTTCAAACAGTCTTTGCTGACTTACAGGGCTTTAAAGATCATTGGGCTGGGCTGTGAAGCTCTTCTGTGCTGTAAATCTTTAGTGCAAATAAGGTTCATTATTGGACTTTCAGCTTGAACACTCATTGCTTTCCAATTGAAGGCTGGACATATTGGATGTCTTTATAATTGCAGACTATTGGTTTAAATCTAAGCCTGGATACCTGGATACATATACATGGTCACGTTCATATGTTCTCCTCAAAGTCCAACATATTCCCCAGTGTGGCTTAGATTGGAGTGTGAATAGTAAATGTTAACCTCACAAAGTCCAGCATGTTACCCTATTTGGGTTATAGTGGAGTGGCAATAGTAAATATACACCCTGCAAAGTCCACCACTTCCCAATGTGGCTTACATTCGATTGGGAATAGTAAATATACACCCCTCAAGGTCCTGCATTTTCATTAATATTGACTTGATTGAATTGTATCCCTAAAAGTCCAACTCTAGCCCCAGTGTGGCTTAGACTGTATTGAGAATAGTACTTAACCCTACAAAGTCCTACACTTTTCCTAGTTTTTGCTTAGATTGGAGTGGGAATAATTAATCTACACCCCTCAAAGGCCAACACTTTTTCCAATGTGGCTTACCCTGCAGTGGCAATAGTAAACCTACACCTTTCAAAGCCCAACACTTTCCCAATGTGGCTTGGAAATAGTGCTAAATTAAATTATATTAAATTAAAATAAATTAACTGAATTTATTTTAAAAAGTTAGAAAATTAAAGTTCATATATAAATGTAAATTCATGTTAAATAAAATATAAAACATGAGTACATATTTATTATAAATTATAAAAAAAGTAATACATATATTGATACATTATATTTTTATTACTTTTTTTATCTGTTAAACAGAATGTAAAAATAGTCTGACTATCTAATTGCAAAATATTTTATTATTAAATAAGTATATACTGTTTTTCTACGTTTTAACATTAATTCAGATTTATTGTTATTTTTATTTATTTAAAATAGTCTAATTTAATGGAATTGAACATTATTTCCTATTGGTTTCTATTTTAAGTCCCTACCTCAATTATTTTCTGTGCAGGGTGTTGCAGGACCTGTGGTAGGCCATGTGTATTGATGAACTTACAAAAAAAGTGTTAGTTATTACAAATGTATACGTTACTACAAAAGATAGCTGTGAAAACACCACACAAGACTTTTCACACACCAACAAAATTCATAGCTGCAAGGTGTCCCATTGTTATGTGTCATACATTAAGCTAATCCTGGCTTTTTGCCCAATAGCACTCTACCGCAGGGGTTTTGAGCTCAAAGTTATAATGATAACAGCAGAATTTCAAGTGCCAGAATCTAATGTGATGTATGTAAAAGGTCAGAACTGACCTAACATGAGACATTTGCAATACGGACACTTGACAGCTGTGAATGTCCACATAACAGCAGCACCACCTCAATGCAGACAGGCAAAGAGTGCATAAAAGCAGTGACGAGCACGCTTAAAGCATCCAGTTTCAGGTGCCTTAGAATGGAGGGCTACAAATTAATCTGAGTATTTCAAAGATTTTAAGGTATAACAAGGTACTATTCTGTTGGCAGGGTTGACCACCACTATACTGCCATAATATTCAGTAAGTAGTAGGTAAATAAACCCCGTGTTAGGAATGTGTTTATTGAAACATTTATTTTAGCACTCGTACTTTTTTATTTCATTAATAGTTGTCTAAACCAGTCCTAAAAGAATGAGTGTGTGAGGTAATGAAATGTACGTGAGGTTAATGAGATGTGAGTGTGAGTGAGAGCAGACTACAGACTTTATATGCTTAACACAGTCTAACATAAGTCCATTAGACACAGTGGCACTAGGAAAACACTACATACCCTGCATTACATCTCCTTTAAATTATACATGTGCTTTATAACAATCACTGCAAAAGCACATGTCTATTTTGGAAAGTAGGCAGCTGAATAAACACTGTTAAGCATTGCTTTCAAAAGGTTAGGAAAACACTGAGAACACTGCACTGAAATCCACAAAAAAGAAACACTGAAAACAAGACCGCTTACCTACAAGTCCAGGAAGTAGCCCAATAGACATTAATGAGACAGATATCATGCTCGTTCCATATACCATGAATACATAGCAACCATCCCTTTACCACTTTGTTAACTTTTTTGATGACACAATTTGAGTATAGGAATACAATGCCACTCACCACATTCCTGTCTAAATTATAACTAGAGAAAGTGAAAGGGACACATTCCTATTTTTCTTGCAATAATGTATCTTTTTTTTCAGCTTCAGGTATAGCACATTTCTTCAAGAAAATTATATCTTTATTTCAAAAAGTTAAAACTGAAGATTATAAAGTGTAATGCTACTTAAAGGGAGCATCAGCAAGAAGTAAAATGTTATATACATGGTCATCTCCTACGTGAGTAAAATGTCTTACTTCTCTCCTTAATGTTCCGCTGTGCCACTTGGAAAAAGGTTGTATCCTCTTGTGTCACTGTTCTACTGTGCCCTTGTTTATCCATTCCAACAAAGTCTTTTGAGTCACTACTGCCCACTCCAGTCTCCTAAGCATCATCACCCTATTTCCTTTGATCTTTAAAGACGATGAAGAATCCATAACCATCGCTACTTATTTGACAGGGATTTCATCATCTTTCCCCCTTTATCTTATAATTCCAGCCATGACAGAGTCAGTGAAGGACGACAGTTCCACTGCTTTCCAGGCATAGTCCACCTCAATCAATGAGTCTCCAGTGGGAACTGAATACCCTTCCTTCCTGTTTGAAGGTGGCCTCTTAATCAGGATTGGTAATAATTCCATCAACACTCCCCATAGGCTTTGAAGAGTCTGTAAAAACATTATCCTGACTTGGCAAAAGAAAAAGCTAGAGCATACCATACAGATTGCTGCCACCATTCATCTTTGATGCAAATTCTCCTTGGCTCTCATTTTCCCTGAGGCGATGTGATTCAGTAAAGAGGTACAAGGCAGACTCTTTCTTTTTCAAATAGTCAGGTTGCTACTTAGAGTGATACTTAAAACCTGAGCATTGTAACACCATTGGATTTGGTGCAAGATATTTTGGTTCTGCTATATCTTCACGAAGTTCATTTTGTACCTTGTTTACCATAAGTGGATCACTCATAGTGATGCCTTTTGGTCGGATACAATCTGCAGATCAGACTGCAGCATGGTGATTTCACTCAAAGAGCCAGAACTGGAAACTAGAGGAAGGCCTCCAGCACCATTCCGAATATTGGTATCAGCCAAAGATGGAATCTGCTTGTCAACATTTTCCCGAAAACTCTCAGAGAGCTGTTTTGGTTGTATGTGCAGTTTTGTCACAAAGGATAATAAGGCTGAGGCAGCATTATCAGAAGTCTCAGGTATAACTCCTACATTAGACTCAAGGCGTTTTCAGGTTGCAGGCCTAGAAAATGTGTTTTCCCTCTTCAGAGGGTATTTCCTCATGAGGAGAAACATGCCACATTCTACTATCCATCTTTTTTGAGCTGTAGACAGGCCATTTTGAAAGTCAAAGCATTGCTTTACAATTCCAAGCAATATGAGTTGAGCCTCCTCTACTTCAACCTCTTCCAGGTTCTCCTTCTTACTTAATGGGAAGGCAGTTTTCCCTCTCTCTGCACAGCCTTAGCTCTGTACGCTTAAGATGAGGGACTTTTTTTAAACCTGTGCTCTGTTGAACCTTAGAGGCTGCATAACTTTTTTACAGCACATTCTTTCTCTTCCAGTGGCGGCTGGTGACATTCGAAAGTGGTGAGGCGTAAAATAATGGGCGTACTGCAATGTTGCGAGCGAGCGTAGCGAGCGACTGCGAACCACCTACGGGGGGCTCGGGGGGGGAAATTTGAAAAAAGAATGGGCAAATGGTGCATTTTCAAGCAAATTTGAGATAGCAGGAAGGTTAATAAAGCAATTGTGAATCTGTTCTAACAAAGACAGTGAATGGCTCAGCTCTGGTCGAGCTCTTCCTTTTATTTGTTAACTTGCCCACATATAGTGTCATACATTCCCAATACCATCACTATCTTTTGTCTCCATCTATTCACCTTTCTTGCCATCTGTCCATCCATCTTTCTCTCCATCACCCATCCATCTTTTCATCTCTCCTTTTCTCCCGTCCTTCTTTCTATCGCTCCTTTTCTCCCAGATCTCTGCTCCGGACCCTTGAACCTGCCTAGTTATGCTGTCAACTATGTAAAATAAATATTTTGAACCGGAGATCCGCAAGGGCACAACACAGCGACTGCCCAAAATGCATAACATGCCAGACTGGGTGTCAAGTGCAGGTACAATTTAACACCTACACAGCAGTTTCTTTTTGGGGGTCTGGGTAAGAATGGGTTTTAAAAGTTGTGGTGACCTTTTAAAAAGCGGTAAAGTTTTGACATCAGCCATAAGTCTTCACTTCGTAATTCTGGTCTCGTAGTGCACAGTGGCGATTGCAGAAAGGCGCCGGTGTGTGTGTGCACAGACGTGTAGGCCTATGCGTTATTACAATGCAGCGTAGAACCCAGCAAGTCTTCATTAACAACCACTTTTCCAGACGCTTGAATAATAATAAAAACAAATCTTTCTCAGTCACTTTTTTCTTTTCATACCACAAGCACAACCAATTAACCCACTCATTGCCAGGGAAGTACAAGTTTTCCGTATGCGATCTCTTTGTGTTTTGTGTGTCTGGCTAGGCTTTCATCTCAGGTATTCCCTTTATGGTGAAAGAAATCCGTACAACCCCCCCCTCGCCAATTTGCTGATCCCACTACAAGGGAATGGTTATCCGTCAGCTTCCCCCTCCTCCCCCCCCAGCAAACACCCTCACACCCAGAGAAGAGAGGCGCATGGGAAAATCACGTTTTAATCACTTATGTTTAGGGTGACAGTATTTTTCTCTTCAGAGCTGGGTCTTTCATGTTTCCCAGCGTAACCGCCGCACGCCAACCACTAAAACAAAAGGCCAACTCACATATTGTTACCGAAATCACAGTTCAGCGCACGCCCACTTCCCCAGACTGTCCTTATGTAGAAGTTGGCTTTCCTTTTATTATATTTTTCGACCCATCAGACATTTTTCTTAACAAATCATCAACGCACCCCGAAGTCTCATACAACTTTGTTTATTGATTTTTAGTGGCTTGTTTTCAATGAACAACACCTTTTTTTTGTTTAATGCATTTAAAATTCAGATTAAATTTTTATCCCAGACACCTGATTTCTGCCTATCTGAATCCACCAGTGTCCCACAGGCTTACCGTATATTTTAGACCGCAGGACCAGTTCCCACAGCTAGAAGGGTCTGTCCGTACATTTCTGTTACCAGGGACCTATCTGCGTGAACAGATTTGGATATCACTATGGTGCAGTCGCGGCTCGCAGTATTCGCAGGGGTGTGGGGCTTCGCGGGGGTGGGGGGGTCGCGCGGGGGTGGGGGGCCGACCGAGGGAAAATACAATTTACAAAACTTACCTGACCGCCTCTGCTCCTGGTCCACGTTGGCGCCTCTTCAGGAACAGCACTGGAGTGGCAACCCCTCAGCCAATCCTGGAGCTGCTGCAGTGCCAGGATTGGCTTAGGGCACAGTTATTCTTCGCCCGCCGCCTGCCCATTAGGAGACCGAGGGGCTCCTAATGGGCATGCGCAAGCCAGTGCAAACACAAGTGCGCATGACTGAACACGGGCGAAAAATTCGCTCACCTTCCCCACTCATGCAGACTTGTGCTGCTGCTGTCTGTGCCTGGCTGGTCTGACAATGCATGTCAGTCAACATGACGCCGGACCGCCCACCCCCTTCAGATTCTGAAGGGGGTGGGCGGTCCGACGTCATGCTGACTGACTGTCAGTTCTCCCTCGGCGTCTCTGAACTTAAGTAAACTGAGTCAGAGACGCCGAGGGAGCTGCGGGCAGGGGGGCAACGCCCCATCACCCCAATGGACGCACCGCACCTGTTCTCTTCATGCCAGTAGTTTGACAACGCGTGAAGTAAAGTGCAGTAAATCCGTGGTAAAATGTCTTTCAGAATTATACTTTCTGCTCGTCATTAATTGTCCTACATAAAGAACAGTACCCTAGACACTTACCTATCTAACACGATTAGGAATGTGCATTAATCCTTCAGTGACAGGATTTCTCTTTAGTGTCACTGAGCTTTAAAGTAGCCAGTCTTTACACCATCTAAGTCTCTCAGTCTTTAACCAAGCTATTTAAAAATTGAGCTATTCACCTACATCTGCTGGAGCTGTGTGAAAGTAGTCATAACAAAATTCCTGAGAGGCATAACATTTTTCATTTCAATGAGATGCTTTAGTCATTGTTCAAATGAAACAAAATACTCTTCCTTCCTAAAACACTAACAATCTATTTGATCAGTCTGAGTTCAAGTTCCTTGTGAAGCACAGAATTGCTAAAAACGAGTCCATCCATTTTCCAATCTTCTCGAGTGAGAGAGGATCTCACCTCATTTCAATATGTTCGAGAAGACACAATCCTGCCAGAAAGTCCTGTGGAGTATGTTTATTTCCAGTTACACGCTTTAAGGGGAAACACACATGCACCTAAGGCCTATCCTGAAGTTGGTGAAATATTTGTCCTCGTGATCATGGTGTTATTTTTGCCAAATATACACCTGGAGCACACCAAAAAGTCAACCCCATTAACGCGTGTTTCAACGCAGAGCTTATTCTGAGATCATAAATTCAAATGTCTTTTGAACCATTGAAGGGGGTGCATGTGAGGGCCTGTCACACTTCTGTCAGCCCCCAAAACACAGCAAAACAGTTTTTTAGGTGCCCTCCCCTTTTTGGGCAGCACAAGCGTGAATATGTAAATTTCAGTAAGCACCAGAGATTCATGGTACGGTTTCTGATTTCATTCTCTGCGGCGACCGCCAGTAGGCTGGTAAATTTTCACTTTTTTCTTTTTTAACCCTTTTGTTGCTGAGAACCCAAGTGCTGAGGCATTTTTTATGTTTGGCCAGTTTGCACTCAAGTATTCATAATTGTTCCTACATCTTGGGGATTCTTAAAGTGCCAAGTAGCGAGGGTTTCTGGATTCCCTTAGAGGGAGTGGGAAATAGCCAAAATATGACAACATTTTGTTGGACATATTATTTTGTTGGATATATAATTGCTCCTTTTTGACAGTAGCAACTTTACACTCATAAATTTGGCTCCTCGCCCTATTTCATTGTGCATGGATGCATACATCTAGTCTTTTTTTGTAACTTTACACTCAAATTTTGTAAATAGCCCAAAGAAGTAAAGTTACTACAAAGTGCAATAGTAAACCTATATGTGTAAAATACTCATAGTGTAAGTTACCTATGTGAAAGGCAGCCTTCATATGGACTCCACCATCACATGGGTGTTAGTACTCGAGATGTCATAACAGACATATGGTGTAAATGTTACCCTGCTTAAGTCCACAACTGGTATGAATCATAGATGTTTGTAGGTGAAGCTGAACATAGTCATCCATGAATTACTCTTCTGCTACCATAGTCAATGATCATGGTCGTGACTGGAAAGCTGTGTCTTTTTAGCGTCCACACTATGCAGTAACCAAAGGAAGCAGACACCTCTGATAGATAGCTATCATATTTCTATACTATGTTGAATCATGGCTGAGTCACCCAGCCCTCAGACAATCACTATCCGAACACTTTTGGGCATCACTAGTCACTGGACACCATGGTATCCCTGTTCCTAAAACATTTTCTGGAGGCACAACACACAGAGCCTTTAATGAGCAGTAGAAGTTAGATTACCTGCTTCAGCATTTGTAGCACTCTCCAGCTCTAATTTTGCCCACTGGGGATGAGGTCTTTGGCTGGCTCACAAACACCACTACCAGGTAACTGCTTCTTGTCTACATAACATGCCTGCAAAGCGAATCGACTAAAGTGTTCTTAGGCTGCACCCCTGCTTCGCTGACAATGTGTATTTTTGTATTCAATATCCAGCTTCCTCTCATGGTCACTCTGCCCCTGGGTATGAGTAAAGAGACTGTTCTCTCCTCCCAGCAGGGGCGGGTACCTCTCTCCTAACCTCATCTCGGCTCTGATGCAATACTTACATTTTTTTAATCTGCTTCTGAAGTAATAAACTGCCCCCCCCCATGCTTGCATTCTACACCCAGGAGCTGTGGAGTGTGTTTGAGAAGTAAACTGACCAGTATTTCAGTCCGCTGGACACCTTTAATGGCATCATTTATTTTTTTAGTTAAATCGTTTTTTATTTAAGATTGAAGGTAGAGAACAATGCAAATGTCAAACAAAATATAGTGATGAGATAAATATCAAAATTGACAAACTATTTAGTGAAGAAATCCCATTAAAAAAATCAAGGAGTTATAAAATACATATCAAATAATGGGAAGTAACAAAGAGAACCAATAATATCTATCTATATTTTATATATTTTTTTAGAAAAAAAAGAGAGAAAGAAAGGAGGAATAGATAGAGAAGAGAAGATAAAGAGAAGAGATAGAGAAATATCTATAAAGTTTTAAGAAGAAGATGAGTGTGAAGACAAAAAAGTAGTGAGTGGTAGCCAGAATAAATCAGATTGAATTTTTTGCGATATCGAAGAAGATGAGACAGTAGATAGTCTATGTTCGTCACAAATAAGATTCCACCAAGCTAATGTAAATATTTTAGAATTATCTTTCCAACAAGTTATTATAATTTTAAAAGCAAGCGCAATACACAAATCGAATAGTTTAGGTTTTGAAGGAAGAATATTAAAATCAGCAGATAGAGTCCCAAGAAAAACATTTTGAATAGCTAATGGAACATTACATGAAAATATCATTAAACATTTTGACCAAATAGATTTCCAAAATTCAGTCACTTTAGGACAATAGTATAATAGATGGGACAGAGTACCTTCAGAGGAAAGACATGACCAACATAAGGAAGAGGTGGAGGGATCAAATTTATGAAGAAGGGGAGGAGTAATCACAGCTCTATTATATACAAAGAATAGCGATTGAGTGATATTGGCAGCTTTAGAGGTACTAAAGATTTTGCGCCATAATTGATCCCATTCACGGGTTGATAGTGATGGAGAAACGTCTGTTTCCCAAAGCAATTCAATAGGAGATTTAGTTCTATTGGGATAGGAGAAGAAAGAAATGTGTACATAAGGGATGCTTTAGGGATGGAATCATAAGTGAGATTGTGTAGTGGGGTAAGTGGGGTAGAGTGAGGGGAAAAATTATTGGTTGATAGAAAAGATTGGAGCACAGGTATCAATTGATTATATTGTTGTAAGCAAGAATCGGGTATGGTATATTGTTCTTGCAATTGAGCAAAAGACAAAATGGAGTTATGAGAAACCAAATGATGAACATAAAAAATACCCTTTTCCTTCCAATATTTGAAATAAAGTGATTTATGGCGAAATTTTATAAATTTATTTTGCCAAATGGAGGAAACAAGAAAGGATTGAACAAAGTCAAATCCTGGATAAATAGTGTATGCAACAAGTATTGAGAGTATTTTAAAATTGAGTTTTTATGTATGAATTTACAATTTGACATGAAAACTACTTCATAAAATGAAAAATCGTGTAATAAAGATCGTTCAAAATTAATACATTGTGGTATGGGAGAGACATAATATTTATTGGTCAAAGCCGCGGTGTTTTTAGTTCCGCCAGTAGTTTGGTTCCGCGACGAGGGCGGACGTGGCCAATAACGGGAGACCGCCATGCGGAATGACGTGTAGACCGCCGTCCGAATCACAATGCCTCAAATAGGCAATCAGAACGCAACGGAGAAACCACCCATTGAAACACGGCGGAAGCAATACTGCGGAGGAAAACGGGAATCACACACAACTCCACGCGTTCGCTACCGCTATGGATCCTGCTCTACATGCCCTACCGCTGCTGTTCCTGAACCGCGATCAACAAAGACGCCGCCGACAACACCGCAGGTACGTCAATGCCACACCTCCGCATCGGGGTCATCCATCAACAACGTCATCACCGCATCCTCCCGGTCACATCACCGCAGTGGTGAAGACGCGGGAAAAGTTCCGCACAATCTAGTAGGCAGGTCCAGCGGCACGCATGGGCAGTCACAGGGACGTGTAAGGATTGTGTTGGCCCTGGGCCAAATGTATATTGTGTGCCTCTGTTGGTAGCAGCTGTCATTACCTGATACCATCACATCTCCTACCATCCCACCCTGTTCAACATCAAAATGTGTGCCCATCTGATATTCAGGGATAGTGATGTATGTGAACAAGTTCATAGGGGTATTGTGGCAAAACAACACCTGCCTAGTAATGCCAAATAGGTGCTTGTGGTGTGAAACCCCCTTCCTGCCACTGCCAATATGAGTAATAGGTGGCAAAACAACACCTGCATAGTAATGCCAAATAGGTGCTTGTGGTGTTCAACCCCCTTCCTGCCACTGCCAAGATGAGTATTAGGAGGCAAACCCCACCTGCAAAGTAATGGCAAAAAGGTGCTTGTGGTGTTAAACCCCCTTCCTGCCACTGCCAAGATGAGTATTAGGAGGCAAACCCCACCTGCAAAGTAATGCCAAAAAGGTGCTTGTGGTGTTAAACCCCCTTCCTGCCACTGCCAAGATGAGTATTAGGGGGCAAACCCCACCTGGAACATACACGTGTGTAGTTGGCATGTACAGGGCCACATACACCTCAACACCACTGACAAGGACAGGCCAAGCACACTGTGTGACCACTCAACTGCACACATCCAAATATACCCATGTGAGTACGAAGACAGGCCTACACAAGATTACCACACACACACTGCTGTTCACACATCCAAACACATCACACAGACATCACCAACCTTGGACACCCCGCAAGTTAGACTGTGTGTAGAATCTACCTCTGTTGTGGTATAGCCCCCTAACATGACATGTGTACAATCATACTAAAATCAACAGCGAATGATGATTGCAAGAGTACATCAACACCCACAAACATCATTGCACCCCAAAACCTCAGAGTCAAGCAGACCAAAAGTGTGTGTTACGTTTGCCAAACAATGACAAAGTGAATGAAGTAAATGGCAATGTGGAAGTGCCATGCAGAGCATGTGGCACATTTATCCATACCCACACATTAAAATGTTTAATTAAGCAAGGGCAGTAACAAACTATACGACAGGAGTAACAGTGTTTATTGCAAAATATCCTGATAGGCACAACATTTCAAACAAATAAAAGGCCATTGGTCAGTCCACAGTTCAAACAATGCACATGTGTGCATGAAAATGTTTACAGTGAATGTGTAACACCGTGCACTGCCATGTGAATGACCAAAGCACCGGGGATATCAAAGCTCAGTCCAGGCACTGCTGTGGGAGAGATGGGTATGGGAGGGGGTCTGTGCCTCAGACTTGCCTGTCAGTTGGACTGGGAGGTGGCTGATTGTCGTGGCCACTGGCGGAACTGGACCTGGGAGAGAGAGAATCATCAGAGTCAGAGTCAGCAGTGGCTGTGGAAGGCGCAGGGCTGCTTGGACCGGGTGGCATGGTGGTACGTGGAGGCGGAGAGATGCTGCCGTGAGACACAGAGGCAGTAGTGGCTGTGGCAGGTGTAGGCCTGCTCGTATCGGGTGGCATGGTGGCACGTGGAGGCAGAGAGATGCTGCCGTGAGACAGAGGCAGTAGTGGCTGTGGCAGGTGTAGGCCTGCTCGTACCGGGTGGCATGGTGGCACGTGGAGGTGGAGAGATGCTGCCATGAGACACAGGCAGTAGTGGCTGTGGCAGGTGTAGGGCTGCTCGGACCGGGTGGCATGGTGGCACGTGGAGGCGGAGAGATGCTGCCGTGAGACACAGTGGGTGAGGGTGAATGTTGAGGGCTGCCTCTACACTTCTTGGGTATCCGATATTGCAGAAGTGTCTTGGGAGTAGTGGGAAGTGTGGCTGGCACAACAGAGTCCCTCTCCACCAAAGGTGTGACAGGTGCAGGTGGCCCTCCTTGTGGGTATTTGCTGGATATGGACTTAGCCTTGCTTTTTGCTTGCCTTTTGCCCTCCATCCCCTGTAGTCCTGGTAAACTACTCACATTGCTCTCCTGACCACGCTTCACAGGGGTGTGGGTGGGAGTAGAGGTCCTGGGTGAAGCTGTCTTAGGGAGCTTTTTGGGCTTTCCCTTCAGCGGCACCAGCACCACAGCAGGCATGCCAACTGTTTGTCCGTCACTTGGAGCAGTTGTGTGGATGGGAGGCTCTTGTGATGGGTGCAATCTTGTGGACCGTGAGCTAGAGGCCTGCTTCTTTGCCTGATGCCCCTGAGTGTCATGTGAAGGGCTTTTTTCTTTGTGTGCCTGTGTCAATTTTTGGGGATGGTGTCTGTGGTCTAGCACGCTTGGAGTGCTGCTGTCGTGTGCTGGGTGTCGACGACTTGGGGCCTGAGGGCTAAGTTGTGTGGTCACTCTCCTCAGGGGTTGCCATTGGCAGGGTGGTTGTTGAAGGCATTGGGGCTGGACTTGGATGCTGTGATAGCTGAATGGCTGCCGTCACGGTGGAGGACAAACCCTGGACAGTCCTGTGTAGCCCACCCACGTCCGAATGAATGCCCTCCATAAATGCCAGAACCTGTCCCAACTTCTTGTCCTGATCCTGGAAAGCATTTAGGAGAGCTGTCTGACCCACACACAGCTGGCGCAAGAGTTCTACCGCCTCAACACTGAGGGCAGCAGGGGAGACAGGGGCAGCGGTGCCTAGGGTGAAGGAGACCCTACCCTTAACAGCCCTGCGGGCACGGACAGCACTAGTGGTAGTAGCCGGGATGGTGGTCACTAGCCGATGTGTGGTGGAGGAAGAGGCAGCATTGTCACTCCCTGTGACCACCATTGTCGCTGACTCCCCACTGGAGTCAGATGATGTTGAGGTTGTGCTTTCTGCGCGCGAGTCATCAAGGACACTCCTGTCCCCCTACGAGGCGCTGGTCACCTCAGTGTCAGTGATCTCATGGCTATCATGCGTGCCACATGCTTCAGCACTGGTGTCTGTCTCGTGGCCTTCCGTGCACTCGGTAGATGCTGCAATGGACAGAGACATAGGTTCAGTACAGTGTCATACACACAAACATCAAATGCAAGCACAGCACTAAACTAGATAATGACAACCCCAAGTTGCACAACACCCTGTGCAGTCTGCATGCCCAACAATCATGCTAAACACAGAAGATGCATGGAAATATGCATTGTTTACATCAATGAGCCATGTGAGGTTCACACAGGCAAATAGCAGGTCCCTGCCTCCTTGTAATCCAACATAAACATCTCCGCAAGCATACCCATGTGCCTGTATGTGAGAGAGGCATACATCTCAGCATGTTGCCTCTGTCACATATGGAGTCACTGTAAGGGGACAGCACAGATACAGATTCAAATATTGTACTTTAGAATGTCCATGAGCTACTGATGTCTAACAAGTTGAGCAATTCATCACGCAGACTGTTGCACGTTGGTGTCAGATGTGTAGTTCACACCATTTACAAGTCCTGCAGTGCACACATCGTTAAATGCACACTGACATGATGCACACTGCTGTACACTGCCTGGTGATGTCCATGACACCCAGAATGCAGAAGATGTCATAAGGCCACATCTCATCATGCAATGTCAAGGGCCATTGTATGAAACACATGATAAAGTCCATCTAGGGAAAATACATGACACCTGCACTCAACACATAGGCCACTGAGAAGTATTTCATCAAAATGTACACAGCAGCAAGGTCAACAATGGCTCCCGGTCGCCATTCATGCAGTCACTCACACCCAAAGTCAGCCTACGCAGAATACTCACCACTAACTCCCTGCTGATGGTCCCTCAAACGTTCATACAGCTCTGGCTGTGTCACAGACAAGATGCGGGACATTAGAGGAGTCATGGTTCGGCGCGCCAACCTGCCACTGCGAGGGAGCAGCCCCACCGTCATCTCTGCCACGGTCCTGCTCAGACGGGAGATGTCGTCCCACCTCTTGTGGCAGTGTGTGTTCCGTCTGTTGGATACACCCAGAGTCCGCACCTTCCGTGCAATGTTCTTCCATGTGGCCTTACACTGGTGGACCTTCAGCTGCAGGCATGGGAGACAAGAAAAGGAAGTATCAGAGACCCTGTGTCATTCACACTGTGTCAGTACAGGAGAACATAAATGCATGGCACACAAATCGCTACATCTTCATCAGAGGCCATACAGCATGACACATAGTACATGTTCATTACAATACTACATAGAAATGAATGCATGTATGACGCGGCACACAGTACATGGCCATCTCATACACATGCACAATGGCAGCACAGACAGCTATGTGCAGAAGGCCCTCATCTGTGATGCAGTATGTGAGTGAGCATGACATGCAATACAGTGCTAATGAAGTGTAGTGGCAGACTCACTGTGTCCACCACTACACACCCCTTGATGCCCTTGGCCTGTGACTGGCTCAATGCATTTTTCAGGAAACATATTGGGACATATTCTGAATTATCACGCCCTTCTCACAATGTTAAGTCCTCTATTGTGCAATTCTCAGGACTATGATGGCTCAGTGAGTATTAGGTGTGTGGACTAAACACATGTTTGACTCAGTCCAGTTAGGCATGGCTCAGAGTAACATTGGACAGTGTCTGTGCAGGCCAGAGGAACTCACACTGCGGTTCAACATGGTCCCTCAGATAAATCACATGGATGTACAGCATGAGAGGGTGAAAAGTGCCAACACATGCGAGACTGAACACATGTTCAAATCAATGTAAGGAGGACATCTACTACTTACATTGATATGAAGTGTCATAGTTGAATTAACATCAAGTGGGTTCCACTCATGCATTGGACTATTGTGCATGATGCTCACATCAACATAGTGCACTTAAGAAATATACAACACACATAAGTTATTGCCCCATTCCAATATACATTTCAACAGTCACATATGAGGTTGTGAAGAGTGAGTGGACAGTTACATAACATGGCACAGTAAAAATTAGTCCCGACTTGTACTGTTTCAAAACACCATCGTATCTGTGTGGCTGTTTAAACAATGCATGTCTCCCCCTACCTTCAATCAACTTATGTAGGTGTGGAAATAAGCCTACAGACACCATTGACATGACGTTAGCATGCATGGCAGTGTAACACACATTTACATCACCTAGTCTCAGACCAACATGTTCATTAAGTTTGTGCAAGAATGGCTGTAGGAGTCAGTGTCCATTTTCTACACATAATCAAATGCAATTTCCACTAAACATGTATGGAGCATGCCATGGTAACTATTAGGATGCCTGTACATCGACTTGCACTCACAGGCACATACTACTGCACAGCAACATCATGGTATCATTTTGATCACTCTCACACTTGGAATCAGGAACACTTACCAGTACATCTGGTGCACCAAAAGCCTCCCATACTGTGCAAGGACCTCGTCCACCAGAAGCTCCAGCTCCTCTGTAGTGAAGGGACGGGCCCTGACATTCTCTGTTCTCGCCATCACTGGGTCCAGGATACAGAAAAATATGCAGTTGTAGAGGAATGGCAGTCAGCAGTGTCTGAATGCATGTGAAATGTGTGGCTCTCCCACAGAGATTTATAGGCCCCTGGGGTGGTATCAGTGGCAGTCAGCTGCTGCATTTGGTCCACCTGGCTGGCATCTTTCAAGTGTGGCCAATGAGCGGCCCCGCGGTGGCGGTGCACGCCTACCGCGGTGGCGGTGCACGCCTACCGCGGTTTTCAAAGTAGCATTTCACTACCGCGATTGCGGTTCCCATTGTCTGCAATGGCATTCGTGGTGTCACACCGCGGAGGCCAGGCGGTCGCTACCGCTATGCTGCATCTTTCAAGTGTGGCAAATGAGCATCCCGCGGTGGCGGTGCACGTCTACCGCGGTTTTCAAAGTAGCATTTCACTACTGCGATTGCGGGTCCCATTGTCTGCAATGGCATTGGTGGTGTCACACCGCGGAGGCCAGGCGGTCGCTACCGCTATGCTGCATTTTTCAAGTGTGGCCAATGAACGGCCCCACGGTGGCGGTGCACGCCTACCGTGGTTTTCAAAGTAGCATTTCACTACCGCGATCGCGGGTCCCATTGTCTGCAATGGCATTGGTGGTGTCACACCGCGGAGGCCAGGCGGTCGCTACCGCTATGCTGCACCTTTCAAGTGTGGCCAATGAGCGGCCCCGCGGTGGCGGTGCACGCCTACCGCGGTTATGGACACATTATGCAGTAGCAATGGCAATAGTCAAATTTAACAATTGAACACTATGCCTCCACAGTGTCTTACTGCACTTGTTTTGTACAATGAATGCTAGTGTGACATTCAACTCACTGATGGCTACACATGCCATGTCTGTGGAAAATGTGACATGCATTGCCATGCACTTACTCACGTCACCTATGATATGTGTGTGGATGTACAACTATTGGTTGTATGATGTTGTCTCATCTTTGAAATCAACTCAATGTGTGAGATGGCTAATCAAACAACAGTAATGATTGCCTGACCACATAATGGTGGTATTTTACTGTGCCCATAGCTGATTTAAGTAGGATATGTGATCAGCTTATACACACTGTGCACAGTGTGATGATAACTAGTGGTCTGTGCAACTTAAGCAAGAAGGTTTGGCAGGTAAAGCAGCTACATATGAGTCAGCAGTGTCGCTGTCTCATACATCTGCTGTGTCATCTACTCCTAGGCCTGGGGACACCAGATGTACCATTCACAACCTCTGATTATGTTTTTGGGGTAGTCAGTATGTACAACATGTCCACTTGTAAAAACACATGTGGTGAAGGTGTCTCTGCATCTGAGTTGTGGATTAAGCAATTGTTGGAGTACATTCTAAGGGTGGGCGGCAAATTCCGTTCCGCTCGCGGAACTTGCGAAATTTCGGCATTTCCGCGCGGAACGCGGAAATGTCGAAACTTTCGCGATCCGCGGCGGAACGGAATTTGGGGTGGAAGAAGCACTTGCAGATATAAATAAAGCAGGTGCCCGAGTTGAAGCTCAAATTCTGTAACGCATTAATCAGCACAAACAAATTTGTGAGCAAGGTCGAGGCTAAGCAGGAGTGCTTTCTGCCCATATCTACCGTCAAACATTAGCTGTAATCCCTGCTGGAGGTCTTTGCATCCTTGATTTTCTCGAGCGCAATCCCCGTGTAGGTCCAGTGACCAGGAGGTTCTTTCTCCTCATCTGCTGCTCAGATCGCGCTCTGACCCTTTATAAACAAGTGGCATGTGAACTCGCATGGAAGCCCCGCCCGATTGGTACCGCGCCACATACACTAGCGGTATGCAACGGCTTCCCGCCCTTTCCCCACTATGATGGACAGCTTACTCAAAGACCCCGGTGACTTTCCGGCGGGTGGCAAAGTTACAGACACACAAGGTCACTGGAGACAATTCTTCTGGGCCTTTAGGCAGCTGTAGTGTAGGAAAGGCACTATACATTTACCCAACGAGGTAGCACTTACTGATTAGCCAGTAGAAAGTACTCCAGTTGAGTAGAGGTATTGCACAAAACGGTGGCATCTTCGTGGATAAATATGCCGGGCAGGATTCATTCTGGCACGATGCTCCTGTCACAAAAATTACACCTCAACAGGAAGCACTTACAGATATAAATAAAGCAGGTGCTCGAGTCGAAGCTCAAATTCTGTAACGCATTAATCAGCACAAACAAATTCGTGAGCAAGGTCGAGGCTAAGCAGGAGTGCTTTCTGCCCATATCTACCGTCAAACATTAGCTGTAATCCCTGCTGGAGGTCTTTGCATCCTTGATTTTCTCGAGCGCAATCCCAGTGTAGGTCCAGTGACCAGGAGGTTCTTTCTCCTCATCTGCTGCTCAGATCGCGCTCTGACCCTTTATAAACAAGTGGCATGTGAACTTGCATGGAAGCCCCGCCTGATTGGCCCCGCGCCACATACACTAGCGGTTTGCAACGGCTTCCCGCCCTTTCCCCACTATGATGGACAGCTTACTCAAAGACCCCGGCGACTTTCCGGCGGGTGGCAAAGTTACAGACACACAAGGTCACTGGAGACAATTCTTCTGGGCCTTTAGGCAGCTGTAGTGTAGGAAAGGCACTATACATTTACCCAACGAGGTAGCACTTACTGATTAGCCAGTAGAAAGTACTCCAGTTGAGTAGAGGTATTGCACAAAACGGTGGCATCTTCGTGGATAAATATGCCGGGCAGGATTCATTCTGGCACGATGCTCCTGTCACAAAAATTACACCTCAACAGGAAGCACTTACAGATATAAATAAAGCAGGTGCCCGAGTCGAAGCTCAAATTCTGTAACGCATTAATCAGCACAAACAAATTCGTGAGCAAGGTCGAGGCTAAGCAGGAGTGCTTTCTGCCCATATCTACCGTCAAACATTAGCTGTAATCCCTGCTGGAGGTCTTTGCATCCTTGATTTTCTCGAGCGCAATCCCCGTGTAGGTCCAGTGACCAGGAGGTTCTTTCTCCTCATCTGCTGCTCAGATCGCGCTCTGACCCTTTATAAACAAGTGGCATGTGAACTCGCATGGAAGCCCCGCCCGTTTGGCCCCGCCCCACATACACTAGCGGTATGCAGCGTCTTCCTGCCCTTTCCCCACTATGATGGACAGCTTACTCAAAGACCCCGGCGACTTTCCGGCGGGTGGCAAAGTTACAGACACACAAGGTCACTGGAGACAATTCTTCTGGACCTTTACGCAGCTGTAGTGTAGGAAAGGCACTATACATTTACCCAATGAGGTAGCACTTACTGATTAGCCAGTAGAAAGTACTCCAGTTGAGTAGAGGTATTGCACAAAATGGTGGCATCTTCGTGGATAAATATGCAGGGCAGGATTAAACGGGCGCAGCAAAATCTCCGCGAGCACGCGAAATTCCGCGTGCTCGCGGAGATTTCTTGCCGTTTCGCGGAATTTCGCGGAACGCAACTCCACAAATTCCGCCCACCCTTAGTACATTCATTGTTTCTGCTGCGTGAGTCAAGATGTGAGAAGTCGGACACATCTCATTGTGTAATTTGAATAACATTAGTCCTCTTCCATTTCATGTAGGCGACGAATAATGTGCACTGGCCTTTCACAGTCCTGGCGGACATGGAGGATGTGGACATCATCCGGAAATTTCATCTGGATCGCGTTACACTGCAAGAGCTGTGTGCTCAGTTGGAGCCCCATCTGAGGCCTCAACTAACATATCCAACTGCCCTATCCCCAACAGCGAAGATCATGGCAGCGCTGCATTTTTTTGCTACGGGCTCTTTCCAATACATGGTGGCCAGTGCCGGTGGGATGTCGCAACCAACATTCAGCATGGTGCTCTGGGATGTGGTGTCCGCAATGATGCTATACAAGGACCAATACATACGATTCCCAAATACAGCAGATTTGCCTACTGTGAAGGCTGATTTTTATGCCCTTGGCCACATTCCTCATGTAGTTGGTTCCATTGACGGCACACACATTGCCCTTGTCCCACCACAGGCACGTGAGCAGGTGTATAGGAACAGGAAGCACTACCATTCCATAAATGTGCAGGTGGTATGCCAAGCTGATTTGATCATCAGCCATGTTTGTGCACGATTTGCTGGCTCCGCCCATGACTCCTACATCCTGCGGAACAGCATTGTACCCCGGCTGATGGAAAATCTACATCCAGAGCGTGCATGGCTTGTAAGTGAGTACACTGAGTCAAGTAGTGTGCTGTGTGTGACATGCTGTTCTCGTCAACTGTTTGTAACACAACATTTCTCTGTGTATGTCACACCTAGGTGACTCAGCGTATCCCAACAGGCCGTGGTTGCTGAGCCCACTGCGGAATCCAAGTACCCCGGGTGAAGTCAGCTACAATGAGGCACATGGTAGGACACGACGTGTGGTGGAGCGCACTTTTGGCCTCCTGAAGTCCCGATTCCGGTGCCTGGACAAGAGCGGAAGTGCACTGTTGTATTCCCCACGAAAGGTGTGCCGGATAGTTGTAGCATGCTGCATGCTACACAACCTTGCCTTGCGCAAAGCCGGTCTGCTGATCCTGGATGACGATGAGCAGCAGATGCCCCCTCCTGCACACCCACACACTTCCAGTGCGGACGATAGTGGTGAAGAGGAAGGTGTTGACCTGCATCAACAGCTCATTGCCAACTACTTCCCTTGAATGTAAGTGACTTTGTAGAACAGTGACATTGTGTGTTTGCTTGGATGTTAGTATCAAGGCATAGAGAATTTTAACTGCTGGCTGTTGTGGTGTGTGTGATAAGGGATGATGTGTGTGGCACAGGGTATTTGTTTCCAGGTACATCATGTGTATGTTGAGGTTGTTGACCATTGCTATGGGTGCTTGTTTTTGTACCTTGATGCCTAGTGTTGTGTTTCTGCTGTAAAGGCATCACCTGATAAGTAAATGTCATTCTCTTATGTCTTTCTAGGTTCATTCACCCTCTCAATGCCTCCTCTGCTTCAGAGCAGTTGGAACATTGAAATCTGATTTGTCACTGTACATACTGGAATAAACATGTGGCTCACACAGACATAGGTATGTGAAGAGTGTTTATTTAAAATTAGTTTGTGTGCAAGTGAAGGGAATATGTACATAAATGTGAACAGTGAATAAATGAGTTGTCAGTCATGGTAGTTGAGACAAATAGTATAGTCACCACATAGCTGAAGTCACACAGTCCAACAGACTCAGCCCATCAACATGGCAATGTGGGCAAGGATAGTCAACATAGTCAATGCAAAGGGGAACAACAGGATACCATCATGGCTGGCTCTGTGAGTGGCGTTGGTATGGTGGCCTGCCACCAAATCCTCCCCTGTGGATTCTCGGACGGCCCCTGGTGCGTTTGGGAGGGGGGGCATCTGCTGCAGGGTCAGTGGTGTCTGAGAACTCACTCTCCTCCTGCACACCCCTCTCTGTGGCTGCAGCTAGAATGGTGGGCTGCACAGCAGGCAATCCACTGGAGGGGGGTGGAGCTGCACTTGGGGCTGGGAGTCTGTCCCTCAGAACACCCACTAGCTGGCCAACAAGGTTGACAAGTTGGCCCATCCGTGTGTCCATGGACTGCTGCAGCAGGCGGATCTCATGCATGTCTTCAGCAAGCTGGCCCATTACTCCATGGTTCTCTTGGTAGGCACCAAGGACTCTTGCGATGGTGGCCAGGGATTCAGGGTCATTGTCCTCCTGTGTCTCTGCCCCAGTTGTACTCCCACCTGCCCTCCTGACACGGACCTGTGGCATAGTCCCCCTATGCACTGGCACACTCTCCCTGGCATGCTGTGATTGTGTGGTGGTATTGGTAACCACTGTGGCAGGGTGTGTGTTGCAGGCAGCAGTGGTGATGGTGGTGGTGGAGGCCACACAGGTCATAGTGGCAGAGGGCAGCACAGTTGTTCTTGCCGTGGTGGTGGTGGTGGTGGAGGCCACACAGGTCATAGTGGCAGGGGGCAGCACAGTTGTTCTTGCCATGGTGGTGGTGGTGGTGGAGGCCACACAGCTCATAGTGGATGGGGGCAGCACAGTTGTTCTTGCAGTGGTAGTGGTAGTGGTGGTGGGGACAATGAGGGCTTGAGACATGTTAGTCTCTGCCACACCAGAGGGGCCAAAGGGGATGATGGACGGAACGTTTGAGCCAATCAAACACTCACCCCCAGTCAACTGATCTGGGTTTAATCCATCATCGTTCTTTAGCTCACTCCACCACCCCAGTTCAGACATGGCCATATGCAAATCAGTCTGACCCTGTGCCTCATGGGAACAGTCCAGCCCGAACTGCCAAGCCATGTCTTCCCTGGACCGTAAACAAGCATCCTGGGACCGGTTTCAGGTTTAAAACCCTCATCAGCCAGGCTATCTTGAATCCAGTGGCAAAGTGAGCAAGGGACCCACGTCTGGGCATACCCTGCCAACTTAGGGCGAACAAAGCGATACCAAAGGGGATGATGGACGGAACGTTTGAGCCAATCAAACACTCACCCCCAGTCAACTGATCTGGGTTTAATCCATCATCGTTCTTTAGCTCACTCCACCACCCCAGTTCAGGCATGGCCATATGAAAATCAGTCTGACCCTGTGCCTCATGGGAACAGTCCAGCCCGAACTGCCAAGCCATGTCTTCCCTGGACCGGAAACAAGCATCCTGGGACCGGTTTCGGGTTTAAAACCCTCATCAGCCAGGCTATCTTGAATCCAGTGGCAAAGTGAGCAAGGGACACACGTCTGGGCATACCCTGCCAACTTAGAGGCGAACAAAGCGATACCAAAGGGGATGATGGACGGAACGTTTGAGCCAATCAAACACTCACCCCCGTCAACTGATCTGGGTTTAATCCATCATCGTTCTTTAGCTCACTCCACCACCCCAGTTCAGACATGGCCATATGCAAATCAGTCTGACCCTGTGCCTCATGGGAACAGTCCAGCCCGAACTGCCAAGCCATGTCTTCCCTGGACCGTAAACAAGCATCCTGGGACCGGTTTCAGGTTTAAAACCCTCATCAGCCAGGCTATCTTGAATCCAGTGGCAAAGTGAGCAAGGGACCCACGTCTGGGCATACCCTGCCAACTTAGGGCGAACAAAGCGATACCAAAGGGGATGATGGACGGAACGTTTGAGCCAATCAAACACTCACCCCCAGTCAACTGATCTGGGTTTAATCCATCATCGTTCTTTAGCTCACTCCACCACCCCAGTTCAGGCATGGCCATATGAAAATCAGTCTGACCCTGTGCCTCATGGGAACAGTCCAGCCCGAACTGCCAAGCCATGTCTTCCCTGGACCAGAAACAAGCATCCTGGGACCGGTTTCGGGTTTAAAACCCTCATCAGCCAGGCTATCTTGAATCCAGTGGTAAAGTGAGCAAGGGACCCACGTCTGGGCATACCCTGCCAACTTAGGGCGAACAAAGCGATACCAAAGGGGATGATGGACGGAACGTTTGAGCCAATCAAACACTCACCCCCAGTCAACTGATCTGGGTTTAATCCATCATCGTTCTTTAGCTCACTCCACCACCCCAGTTCAGACATGGCCATATGCAAATCAGTCTGACCCTGTGCCTCATGGGAACAGTCCAGCCCGAACTGCCAAGCCATGTCTTCCCTGGACCGGAAACAAGCATCCTGGGACCGGTTTCGGGTTTAAAACCCTCATCAGCCAGGCTATCTTGAATCCAGTGGCAAAGTGAGCAAGGGACCCACGCCTGGGCATACCCTGCCAACTTAGGGCGAACAAAGCGATACCAAAGGGGATGATGGACGGAACGGGGTGAATGTATGACATTGTTCTGCATTCTGTCAATCAATTGTTGTTTTTGCATTTGTCACCCCGAGTGGGACGGGTATGCCCAGACGTGGGTCCCGTGCTCTCCATGCCACTGGAGTCAAGCTATCCTGGCTGATGAGGGCTGAAAGCCCGAAACCGGTCCTAGGATGCTTGTTTCCAGTCCAGGGAGGACCTGGCCTGGCAGTTCGGGCTGGACTGTTCCCATTGGGCGCAGGGTCAAGACTGATTTGCATATGGCTGGGTCCAAACTGGAATGGCATGGTGAGCAAAAAAACGATGGATTTAGGCCCAGATCTCTGTACTGGGGTGAATGTATGACATTGTTCTGCATTCTGTCCATCAATTCTTGTTTTTGCATTTGTCACCCCGAGTGGGACGGGTATGCCCAGACGTGGGTCCCGTGCTCTCCATGCCACTGGAGTCAAGCTATCCTGGCTGATGAGGGCTGAAAGCCCGAAACCGGTCCTAGGATGCTTGTTTCCAGTCCAGGGAGGACCTGGCCTGGCAGTTCGGGCTGGACTGTTCCCATTGGGCGCAGGGTCAAGACTGATTTGCATATGACTGGGTCCAAACTGGAATGGCATGGTGAGCAAAAAAACGATGGATTTAGGCCCAGATCTCTGTACTGGGGTGAATGTATGACATTGTTCTGCATTCTGTCCATCAATTGTTGTTTTTGCATTTGTCACCCCGAGTGGGGCGGGTATGCCCAGACGTGGGTCCCGTGCTCTCCATGCCACTGGAGTCAAGCTATCCTGGCTGATGAGGGCTGAAAGCCCGAAACCTGTCCTAGGATGCTTTTTTCAGTCCAGGGAGGACCTGGCCTGGCAGTTCGGGCTGGACTGTTCCCATTGGGCGCAGGGTCAAGACTGATTTGCATATGGCTGGGTCCAAACTGGAATGGCATGGTGAGCAAAAAAACAATGGATTTAGGCCCAGATCTCTGTACTGGGGTGAATGTATGACATTGTTCTGCATTCTGTCCATCAATTGTTGTTTTTGCATTTGTCACACCAGAGGGGCCAGCTTGAGAATCCTCATCCGAGAATGTTGGGGAATCTGCATCCGAGAGTTCACGTTCCAGGGGGAGACTGGCTCCGCATGTTGGTGTCATCCTCTGCAGTTAGTTGTTGATCTCCTGTTGAACAGAGGTCATATGGTAATTGAGTTGCACGCAACAAGCTTGATGTTAGACAATTGTTTGAGACATTTGATACAACATACACTTTACAATGCAATGACTTTGTATGCCTGCTATATACTGTGCACCATGACATGACGTTGAGGTACATACCTTAGTAGTTCATGGTGTCCGTTGTGAATTGAAACTTGGTGCAGTGTACAGATAGTGTAACTACACGGACATGTCCTCATCTGCCTAATTGCGTGACATCAACTTTCTGTTGTGCGTCTTTTCATTTAGCTGTTCATGTTATCTATTTCAACAGAGCTAGAAGGAACCATTGTCATGTTATACATAGCTTTGGAATCACATGTACTTTCCTTTATTTTCATGTAGACCATGCATGTTTGGTGTTGAGATGGGCCTTCATGCTCAGACACCATGGCACTTCCACATTGCATTCTCTGCTGTGCATGATTGTGGGATGCATTTGTTTCACTTGTGACTTGGTGAGTATGAGTTCAGAATATGTGGCAGTTACGTGCACTTAGATGTCTGCACACTGGATGTGGCATTTAAAACGATGCCAAGTTGGCTGAGATGTTAGTGCTGATGTGGTTATGTGGCTACATGCATTTAGAAAAGGATGGCGGTGTGCATGCAGTCACTATCTACGTGTACGTTTTGGGAGAGCAATGCGATAGCTGCCCCATGCTTGTGGGTGTGGGGAATGCTCCATCCTGCTGAGCTGTGGGACAAGGGGGCCTGTGGGGAGTTGTAGTGCAGACTTCCCAGCCACAAAGACCCTTCCCTCTTGAGATGGCTACCTACCTGTAAAGTTACACATTGGAGGGAAATGGCTGGCCCATGCTTGGGGGTGTGGGGAATGCTCCATCCTGCTGAGCTGTGGGACAAGGGGGCCTGTTGGGAGTTGTAGTACAGACTTCCCAGCCACAAAGACCCCTCCCTGTTGAGATGGCTACCTACCTGTAAAGTTACACATTGGAGGGAAATGGCTGCCCCATGCTTGGGGGTGTGGGGAATGCTCCATCCTGCTCAGCTGTGGGACAAGGGGGCCTGTTGGGAGTTGTAGTACAGACTTCCCAGCCACAAAGACCCCTCCCTGTTGAGATGGCTACCTACCTGTAAAGTTACACATTGGAGGGAAATGGCTGCCCCATGCTTGTGGGTGTGGGGAATGCTCCATTCTGCTGAGCTGTGGGACAAGAGGGCCTGTTGGGAGTTGTAGTGCAGACTTCCCAGCCACAAAGACCCCTCCCTGTTGAGATGGCTACCTACCTGTAAAGTTACACATTGGAGGGAAATGGCTGCCCCATGCTTGGGTGTGTGGCGAATGCTCCATCCTGCTCAGCTGTGGGACAAGGGGGCCTGTTGGGAGTTGTAGTGCAGACTTCCCAGCCACAAAGACCCCTCCCTGTTGAGATGGCTACCTACCTGTAAAGTTACACATTGGAGGGAAATGGATGCCCCAAGCTTGGGGGTGTGGGGAATGCTCCATCCTGCTCAGCTGTGGGACAAGGGGGCCTGTTGGGAGTTGTAGTGCAGACTTCCCCGCCACAAAGACCCCTCCCTGTTGAGATGGCTACCTACCTGTAAGGTTACACATTGGAGGGAAATGGCTGGCCCATGCTTGGGGGTGTGGGGAATGCTCCATCCTGCTCAGCTGTGGGACAAGGGGGCCTGTTGGGAGTTGTAGTGCTGGCTGCCTGTACATGTGCCCCCATGTAAATATTGTTTTGTACCTTTGTGGTGAATGAGAGGGAGTTATTGTGGGATCTGTGAGACATGTTTGGGGGAGTGTGGTGGACATGAATACATTTGGTCCTAGGAGGTGTTGCTTTTTAGTTGTGCAAGCTACTACATAGCAGTGTTATGGCAGACTTTTGTTGGTACTTACCAGCCTCCATTCCCCCCTCAATTCCAGTGCAACTCTCTGGGTGCAGTATGCCAAGCACCTTCTCCTCCCATGCGTTCAATGTTCTTGGTGGAATGGGAGGGCCACTGCCAGTCCAGTTTGCCAGCTAACGGTTCTTGCTGTTCTTCTCCTTGACCTTGAGGTCAGTCCAACTCTTCCTGATCTCCTTCCTGTTGCGTGGAACTTGCCCTACAGCATTGACTCTGCCAACTATCCTTTGCCACATTTTATTTTGCCTGGCTGATGGGGTCTGTTGGACCCTGCTTCCTAAAATATATGGCTCAACTCTTATGATCTCATCCACCAGGACTGACAACTCACCATCAGTGAATTTGGGCATCTTCTGTGCCATGGTGTGTGATGTGCTGAGTGGCTAAGAGTGCAGGTGTGAAGGTGGTGGTGGTGGTGATGTGTGTGGTGTGTGTGTGTTTGTGATGGTGTGATGTGTGCAGGGTTGCCTATCCTTTGTGTGATATTGTTGGGCCCTTCAGTTCTGGAGTTGTGCAAAGAATTGTGGTCATGCAGGGGCTGGTTTTATGCTCTGCTATGTGGGTGGGTCCAAACTGAGTATTCATGTCAGGTGTGTTGTCTGTGTTGAGCTGGGATTTGTAGTTTTTATTTGCCAGGGGCATGTGTCAATGGGGTGTGTTAGCTGTTTTTATTGGCTGAGCCAGATACACAGCCACATTTGGTAGTTTTGTGGTGTAGTTGCTTTCGACGGCCATTACTATTTCCACGCGAACACCGCGGTCGGACTGCAATGGTCATTCCTCCAGCTCTCCCATTCATCATTGCTGACAATCGCGGCAGTCGGAAACAAGCGGTCGTACCGCAGTCACCGCGTTAAGATCATAATTGCACTCGTGGAAATTCCGCTTGTGTATCGGCGGTTTGTGAGCTTTCCGCAGTGAATCCGACCGCCGTGGAGGGTATTTCGCCTTTTCTGCACGTGCCCGGCGGTGTTTCTTAGGATCCGACCGCGGCGGTCGGATTTTTCCGGCAGTGCATCGTAATGTGATCGGCGGTGGTGCCGCAGGCCATGCGGGCGGTCTTTTCCCATTGCCACGGTATTCGGAATGATTTTCCGACCGCCATCGTAATCGGCCCCTTGGAATTTTAAACATGAGGGACAATCATCATTTTAAAGGCATCTAATCTACCCCACCAATATAAATAAAGAGGGGACCAGTTAGAAAATAAATTCAGAAGTTTAAGTTTGAGAACATTAAAATTATGAGCGGGTGTATTAGGAATAGTAGGAGAAAACCAGACACCCAAGTACTTAATTTTAGAAGGACACCACGCAAAATTAGTATTATCGAACATGTAACGATAGCAGGAGGAGTTTAATGGTAAAATCTCAGTTTTAGAGAAGTTTAATTTGCAACATGAAATGCTAGAGTATAAATCAATTTCTTTCAAAAAAGGTCCCAGGTAAGTAAGTGGATTAAACATATAAACCAGAATATCATCTGCATAAGCAGAGAGTTTGATTTCTAGAGAATTATGTTTAAAACCAGATTTAAGGGGATTGCAGTGAATACGCTCAAGGAAGGGTTCCAAACAAAGAAGAAATAGCAAAGGTGAAAGAGGACAACCTTGTCTAGTGCCTCTATGTAAATTAAAATAAGGGGAAAAATGACCATTAACAAAAACAGAAGCACGTAGTTCAACATAAAGTCAGTCAGTCAGTCAATCAAACTTTATTTCGCCGATACAATACCGGCATAAAAAGTATTCTACAGACATAATTTCATTGCTAATTATAAAAGCGATACATTTCAAGTTATGCTGATATGTATCTAAACCAATTTAAAAACAACTATAAAAATACCAACATGAAAAGTATTCTGCAGGCATGATTTCATTGCTGATTATAAAAAAGGATACATTACATAAAGTCATTTGATAAGGGATATAAACTTTGGTCCAAAACCAAACCTTTGATGAGTAGTAAACATAAAGTGCCAATTTATACGATCAAAAGCTTTTTCCAGCATCAAGAGAAAGGGCAGCAAGAGGGGATGGGTGCTTTTTTCCAAGGGTAAGGGTATTTGAAAGCATTCTAGCATTATCAGAAGCAAGTCTGCCCTTAATAAAGCCAGCTTGGTCAGGTTTAACAAGAAGGAGGACAACATCCTCCAATCGAGATGCCAGAATTTTAGCAACATTTTACAATCATAGTTAATTAATTAAATGGGGCGGTAGTTTTTACAAATGGCAGGGTCTTTATCCGGTTTGGGGATAATGACAATAAGGGCATCCAAAAAGGAGCCACTGGCTCTAGAGCTCAGCAAAAGAAGAATTAAAAGTTCTAACAATTTAGGAGCAAAAAAAAGGGAAAGGGAGAGATAAGCTCAACGGAAAAACCATCCGGGCTGGGAGCTTTAGCCTTTTCAGAGATTTAATAGCATCAAAACCTTCCTGAAGAGTAATATCTTTTTCACGATTTAAAAAAGTGTCAGGAAGGGAGGGAGGGTTAGGAATGTAATAAAAGAAAGTTTTAATATTACATTTGGAAGGAGTGGTATCCTCTCTGTATAATAATTCATAATAGGATTGAAAAGTATTAGTAATATCAGAGTCAGATCATATTATAGTGTTGTTGTGTTCATTACGTATAGGACCAATATTTTTCCTTTCAGATCTGATTTTTAAATAATTAGCCAACATTTTACCAGCTTCATTTTGGCCTCCATGGTATTTGGACTTAATTTTAATGAGGACGTTGCAAGCCTCAACCGTTACAATTTTATTCAGGGCAGACTTGGCTTTAATCATCTCTTGCAGGTTGAAGGGTGATTCAGAGGTGAAATAGGCATGTTCAAGCATTTTAATGTGTTGGAGAGCCAAGAGATATTTGGAATCCAACATCTATTTCTTTTTGGCAGTATAGTCAATAGTAAAGTCCCTAAAGGAAGCCTTAAAAGCATCCCAATTATTGTGAACAGAAGGGTCCTTGGGTTGATTAAATATAAAGAACTCAGTATTAAAGGAGTGTGCTTCTAAAATAAAGGTTTGATCTGATAATAAGGAATTATTAAAACACAATTTTCCTTGTTTACAGGTATTAATAGACAACTCAAAAGAAGATAAACCAGGTGCATGGTCAGAAATAAAAATAGAACCAATTTTCGATGTTTGAATAGAGGGGAGTAAGGACTTAGAGACTAAAATATAATCAATTCGAGACATAGGGGTCGATTCCGATCCCGGTCGGAGGCGCACCTAACACCATTCGCCCGGGAAAAAAACCAGGCGAATGCGTGTTTCCCGACCGATTCATACATACGTCCGAACGAGCAAGTACGATGCGCATAACTGCCCAGATCCCGACCCAGTCGCACTCACCCAATCCAGCTCCTGTTCTCCGACCGAGGCGGATCCAGAAACGCAGAATTGAGTCGCACGGAAGCCAAAATGCAGCCCCGTCCGGCCGGACTAGTACAATGCGCCTTCCGTACGCGCCGAACCAGTCGCTACGCACGGCACGTCAAAGCATCCGGGAGAGGCGCACATAAGCTCCGATTCGCGCCACAAGACGATCCACGGCTACGAGACGAACACGCCAGCCACGAGGACGAGGCGAAGCAACCAGAAAGACGAACGAGACGAACCAACCATGAATCCCATCGTGCCGAACATACCAATACTCTACATCTATTACCGGAACCGGTACGGACACGTACGGCGCAGAAGGTAAGTCAGACACCCACCACACAAACAAACCACACGTACCCGACATATAACACGCACACATAGGGATGCAGAAATTACTTACCCCAGCAACAGCAGCACCATAGGGGCGGGATGGCTATCACCAATGCCACATACACACATAGGGGCCTGGATGCCAACCACTAACACCACCCCTACCCATGGGGGGCTGGATGCCTGTCACTACTACCACCCCTACCCATGGGGTGCTGGATGCCTACCACTACTACCACCCCTACCCATGGGGGGCTGGATGCCTGTCACTACTACCACCCCTACTCAGGGGGGGCTGGATGCCTACCACTACCACCACCCCTACCGATGGGGGGCTGGATGCCTACCACTACTACCACCCCTACTCAGGGGGTGCTAGATGTCTACCACTACTACCACCCCTACCCATGGGGGGCTGGATGCCTGTCACTACTACCACCCCTACTCAGGGGGGGCTGGATGCCTACCACTACCACCACCCTTACCCATGGGGGGCTGGATGCCTACCACTACTACCACCCCTACCCATGGGGGGCTGGATGCCTACCACTACTACCACCCCTACTCAGGGGTGCTGGATGTCTACCACTACTACCACCCCTACCTATGGGGGGCTGGATGCCTACCACTACTACCACCCCTACTCAGGGGGGGCTGGATGCCTACCACTACCACCATCCCTACCCATGGGGGCTGGATGCCTACCACTACTACCACCCCTACCCATGGGGGGCTGGATGCCTGTCACTATTACCACCCCTACTCAGGGGGGCTGGATGCCTACCACTACCACCACCGCTACTCAGGGGGTGTTAGATGCCTACCACTACTACCACCCCTACCCATGGGTGGCTGGATGCCTGTCACTACTACCACCCCTACTCAGGGGGCTGGATGCCTACCACTACCACCACCCCCACTCAGGGGTGCTAGATGCCTACCACTACTACCACCCCTACCCATGGGGGCTGGATGCCTACCACTACTACCACCCCTACTCAGGGGGTGCTAGATGCCTACCACTACTACCACCCCTACCTATGGGGGGCTGGATGCCTGTCACTACTACCACCCCTACTCATGGGGGGCTGGATGCCTACCACTACCACCACCCCTACTCAGGGGGTGCTAGATGCCTACCACTACTACCACCCCTACCCATGGGGGGCTGGATACCTACCACTACTACCACCCCTACCCATGGGGGGCTGGATACCTACCACTACTACCACCCCTACTCAGGGGGTGCTAGATGTCTACCACTACTACCACCCCTACTCAGGGGGGGCTTGTTGCCTACCACTACTACCACCCCTAGATGCCTACCACTACTACCACCCCTACCCATGGGGGGATGGATACCTACCACTACTACCACCCCTACCCATGGGGGGCTGGATACCTACCACTACTACCACCCCTACTCAGGGGGTGCTAGATGTCTACCACTACTACCACCCCTACTCAGGGGGGGCTTGATGCCTACCACTACTACCACCCCTACCCATGGGGGGCTGGATGCCTGTCACTACTACAACCCCTACTCAGGGGGGCTGGATGCCTACCACTACCACCACCCCTACCCATGGGGGGCTGGATGCCTACCACTACTACCACCCCTACTCAGGGGGTGCTAGATGTCTACCACTACTACCACCCCTACCCATGTGGGGCTGGATGCCTGTCACTACTACCACCCCTACTCAGGGGGGGCTGGATGCCTACCACTACCACCACCCCTACCCATGGGGGGCTGGATGCCTACCACTACTACCACCCCTACCCATGGGGGGCTGGATGCCTACCACTACTACCACCCCTACTCAGGGGGTGCTAGATGTCTACCACTACTACCACCCCTACCTATGGGGGGCTGGATGCCTGTCACTACTACCACCCATACTCAGGGGGGGCTGGATGCCTACCACTACCACCACCTCTACCCATGGGGGGCTGGATGCCTACCACTACTACTACCCCTACCCATGGGGGCTGGATGCTTACCACTACTACCACCCCTACTCAGGGGGTGCTAGATGTCTACCACTACTACCACCCCTACCCATGGGGGGCTGGATGCCTGTCACCACTACCACCCCTACCCATGGGGGGCTGGATGCCTACCACTACCACCACCCCTACTCAGGGGGTGCTAGATGCCTACCACTACTACCACCCCTACCCATGGGGGGCTGGATACCTACCACTACTACCACCCCTACCCATGGGGGACTGGATGCCTACCACTACTACCACCCCTACTAATGGCGGGCTGGATGCCTACCACTACTACCACCCCTACCCATGGGGGACTGGATGCCTGTCACTACTACCACCCCTACCCATGGGGGGCTGGATGCCTGTCACTACTACCACCCCTACTCAGGGGGGGCTGGATGCCTACCACTACCACCACCCCTACCCATGGGGGGCTGGATGCCTACCACTACCACCACCCCTACCCATGGGGGGCTGGATGCCTACCACTACTACCACCCCTACTCAGGGGGTGCTAGATGTCTACCACTACTACCACCCCTACCCATGGGGGCTGGATGCCTGTCACTACTACCACCCCTACTCAGGGGGCTGGATGCCTACCACTACCACCACCCCTACCCATGGGGGCTGGATGCCTACCACTACTACCACCCCTACCCATGGGGGGCTGGATGCCTACCACTACTACCACCCCTACTCAGGGGGTGCTAGATGTCTACCACTACTACCACCCCTACCTATGGGGGGCTGGATGCCTGTCACTACTACCACCCCTACTCAGGGGGGGCTGGATGCCTACCACTACCACCACCCCTACCCATGGGGGGCTGGATACCTACCACTACTACCACCCCTACCCATGGGGGGCTGGATGCCTGTCACTACTACCACCCCTACTCAGGGGGGGCTGGATGCCTACCACTACCACCACCCCTACTCAGGGGGTGCTAGATGCCTACCACTACTACCACCCCTACCCATGGGTGGCTGGATGCCTGTCACTAATACCACCCCTACTCAGGGGGGGCTGGATGCCTACCACTACCACCACCCCTACCCATGGGGGGCTGAATGCCTGTCACTACTACCACCCCTACTCAGGGGGGCTGGATGCCTACCACTACTACCACCCCTACCCAATGGGGGCTGGATGCCTACCACTACTACCACCCCTACTCAGGGGGTGCTAGATGCCTACCACTACTACCACCCCTATCTATGGGGGGCTGGATGCCTGTCACTACTACCACCCCTACTCAGGGGGGCTGGATGCCTACCACTACCACCACCCCTACCCATGGGGGGCTGGATGCCTGTCACTACTACCACCCCTACTCGGGGGGCTGGATGCCTACCACTACTACCACCCCTACCCATGGGAGGCTGGATGCCTACCACTACTACCACCCCTACTCAGGGGTGCCAGATGCCTACCACTACTACCACCCCTACCTATGGGGGGCTGGATGCCTGTCTCTACTACCACCCCTACTCAGGGGGGGCTGGATGCCTACCACTACCACCACCCCTACTCAGGGGGTGCTAGATGCCTATCACTACTACCACCCCTACCCATGGGGGGCTGGATACCTACCACTACTACCACCCCTACTCAGGGGGTGCTAGATGTCTACCACAACTACCACCCCTACTCAGGGGGGGGCTGGATGCCTACCACTACTACCACCCCTACCCATGGGGGGCTGGATACCTACCACTACTACCACCCCTACTCAGGGGGTGCTAGATGTCTACCACCCCTACCCATGGGTGGCTGGATGCCTGTCACTACTACCACCCCTACTCAGGGGGGGGCTGGATGCCTACCACTACCACCACCCCTACCCATGGGGGCTGGATGCCTGTCACTACTACCACCCCTACTCAGGGGGGCTGGATGCCTACCA